>CAKJTW010000017.1:18255000-19520000 GCA_917880005.1 Nanger dama | reverse complement strand
ACCCATACATGTGTATGTATGGCTGAGTCCCTTGGCTGTTCACCTGAAACTATTATAACATTGTTTGTTAACTGCCTATACCCCAATATAAAATGAAAGGTTTAAAAGAAAAGATCCTAAAAATTACTTTACCTTGTCTTTTTTTCCCCTCAAGCCCTTCACTTTGTAAGGGAGATTCTGCAAGCAGGTGCTTATGCTCCTTAATTTAGTTGGATATGCAAAAGTCTGCTTCAGAAAATAAAGTACCCATATTTGCTCCTGTCACTGAATTTTGTAAAGAGTCAGGGCTGTCCTGAATGTTCCAAGAAGGCCAAGTTTGGGGACTGCAAGGCCTTGAGAGCAAGTTCTTTGAGCTGGCAAGAATCTCAACACAAGATTATTCTCTCCTACCAGGCACCTAGAGAATTTTCTCAGCCTTGAATACTCTTGAGGAAGTTGGCTCCTAAAGGTGGGATGAGCTCTAAATTGTTTCTCTGTGATGAGGTTGTGAGCTATTTACTGAGGTTTAATCGAAAAACCACAATTTCCTTCTTTTTGAATAAGTTTGGCATATGCCAAATTATAATGGAATACTTGGAGTCAGTGTGATCCTAAGGGTAAAATTCACCAGAGATGGTCACCATGATAGTAATAATGCAGATTAAAATAATTCCAGAGAATTAACATTTATCCTAGCATTTTAAAGGCTGGTTTATGTGGAGAAACAATAGAACTCCATTTAAGAGTTTTCCATATTATACTGATTCAAGTATGGCTCTTATATATAAATAAATACTACAGACGGTCCCAACTTAGGATGGTTTAACTTAAAATTCTTTTCAACTTTATGTTGGTGTGAAGGTGATATGCATTCAGTAAAAACCGTATTTCAAAATTTGATCTTTTTCAAGGCTAGCAATGCATGGTGTGATTCTCTCATGATGCTGGGCAGTGGCAGTGAGCACAGCTCTCAGACAGATGAGAGTAAAATCTGATACTCTTAAACCCATTCTGTACTCACATGCACATGTGCATGCTAATGGTGTCTGACTCTTGTGACCCCATGGATGTAGCCTGCCCAGGCTCCTTTATCCATGGAATCTTCCAGGCAAGAATACTGGAAGCATTTCCTACTCAGGGGATATTCCCAATCCAGGGATCATACTCGTATCTCCTGCATTGGCAGGTGGATTCTTTACCACTGTGCCACCTAGGAGTCCCCCCATGGATTACAGTCTTGTTATGGTAAAGGGGCTTTTATCATCCAGTGAAGCTATGAGCTTGCAGTGCAGGGCCACCCAAGATGGATAAGTCATAGTGAAGAGTTCTGACAAAGTGGTCCACTGGAGGAGGAAATGGCAAACCACTCTAGCATTCTTGCTCCAAGAGCCCTATGAACAGTATAAAAGGCAAAAAGATATGACACTGGAAGGTGTGCTCCCTAGGTCAGAAAGTGTCCAACATGCTGCTGGGGAAGAACAGGAGGGCAATTACTAATAGCTCTAGAAAGAATGAAGCAGCTAGGCCAAAGTGGAAATGACACTCAGTTGTAGATGTGTCTGATGTTGAAAGTAAAGTCTGGTACTATAAAGAACAATGTTGCATAGGAACCTGGATTGTTAGGTTCATGAATCAAGGCAAACTGAACACAGTCAAGTAAGAGATGGAAAGAGTAAACATTGACATCTTAGGAATCAGTGAACTAAAATGGACCAGAATGGGTGACTTTAATTCAGATGGCCATCTTATCTACTGCTGTGGGCAAGAATTCCTTAGAAGAAGAGTAGCCCTCACAGTCAATAAAGGAGTCTGAAATGCAGTACTTGGGTGCCATCTCAAAAACAACAGAATGATCTTGGTTCGTTTCCAAGGCAAACCATTCAATATCACAGTAATCCAAGTCTATGCCCCCAGCCACTAATGTTGAAGAAGCTGAAATTGACTGGTTCTGTGAGGAACTACAACATCTTCTAAAACTAACATTTAAAAAAGATGTCTTTTTCATCATAGGGGATTGGAATGCAAAAGTAGGAAGTCAAGAGATACCTGGAGTAATAGGCAAGTTTGGCCTTGAATTATAAAATGAAGCAGGGTAAAGGATAATAGAGTTTTGTCAAGAGAACATAATGGTCATAGCAAATACCCTTTTTCCAACAACAAAAGGGATGACTATACACATGGATTTCACCAAATGGTCAAGACCAAAATCAGACTGATTATATGCTTTGTAGCCTAAGACAGAGACGCTCTATACAGTCAGCAAAAATAAGACTGGGAGCTGACTATGGCTTAGATCATGAGCTCTTTATTGCAAAATTCAAGCTTAAATTGAAGAAAGTAGGGAAAAATCACTCGGCCATTCAGGTATTACCTAAATTAAATCCCTTATGATTATATATAGTGGCAGTAATGAATAGATTCAAGGGATTAGATCTGATAGACAAAGTGCCTGAACAACTATGGACAGAAGTTCATAACACTACAGGAAGCAGTAACCAAAACCATCCCAAAGGAAAAAAGACACAAGAAGGCAAAGTGATTGTTTGAGGAGGCCTTACAAATAGCTGAGAAGAGAAGAGAAGCAAAAGGCAAGGGAGAAAGGGAAAGACAGATGAAAGCAGAGTTCCAGAGAATAGCAAGGGGAGATAAGAAAGCCTTCTTAAATGAACAATGCAAAGAAATAGAGGAAAACAATAGAATGGGAAAGACTAGAGATCTCTTCAAGAAAATCAGAGATACCAAAGGAACATTTCATGCAAAGATGGACATGATATAGAACAGAAATTATAAGGATCTAACAGAAGTAAAAGAGATTAAGAAGAGGCGGCAAGAATAAACAGAAGAACTATACAAAAAAGGTCTTAATGACCCAGATAACCACAATGGTGTGATCACTCACCTAGAGCCAGACATCCTGGAGTGTGAAGTAGACCTTCAGAAATATTACTATGAACAAAGCTAGTGGAGATGACAGAATTCCAGCTGAGCTATTTAATATCCTAAAATATGATGCTGTTAAAGTGCTGCACTCAATATGCCAGCAAACTTGGAAAATTCAGCAATAGCCACAGTATTAGAAGAGGTCAGTTTTCATTCCAATCCCAAAGAAAGGCAATGCCAAAGAATGTGAAAACTAACATAAAAATGTGCTCATTTTCACAAGCCAGCAGGATTATGCTCAAAATTCTTCAAGCTAAGCTTCAGTAGTATGTAGACTGAGAACTTCCAGATTTCAAGCTGTGTTTTAAAAAGGCAGAAGAACCAGAAATCAAAATGCCAACATCTGCTGGATCATTGAAAAAGCAAGAGAATTCCAGAAAAATATCTACTGCTATTTCACTAACTATGCTAAAGTCTTAACTGTGTGGATCACAACAAACTGTGGAAAAGTCTTAAAAGATGAGAATACCAGACCACGTTATCTGTCTCCTGAGAAACCTGTATGTGGGTCAAAAAGCAACAGTTAAAACTGGACATGAAACAACTGAGTGGTTCAAAATTGGGAAAGGAATATGACAAGGCTGTAAATTGTCACTTTGCTTATTTAGCTTATATGCAGAGTACATCATGGGAAATGCCAGGCTAGATGAAGCACAAGCTGGAATCAAGATTACAGGGAGAAACATCAACCATCTCAGATATGCAGATATTACCATTCTAATGGCAGAAAGTGAAGAGGATCTACAGAAACTTTTTTTTTAACTTGCTCATTTTCTCCTTTAATACAGTCAGCCCGTGGGGGTGTCATTAGGCTAATTTTACAGATATGGAAAAGGAGATTCACACAAGTTATCAAGTCCTCAAGGCCCACTCCTCCTAAGAAGCAGAACTGGGGCTTCCCTAAGCATGGCTCCCCTTAGATCTTCCACCTTCTCTGCTCTAGGGCTCCTTGGCTGGATATGAGAGAGAACAATTGCCACTGTTTGGGCTCTGTTCTTGGGCTGAGAGCAGAGTCCGAGGTTCAACAGGCTCCCTCCAGGGTCTCAGGCTTGGCAAGCCTGACCAATGCTTCCATCTGCCAGGGAGCAAGGAAGGGTCTGCCGTGTTTGGCTGCAGGCTCTGGTCATTTGCACAGGGGCGGGGCTGTGTCATGTTTTGGTGCGTTCTCCTGTGTTATTGCATGTGCAGCCCTCTGGCTCATGTTCCAGGGCCCAGGGGGCACACACTCTGCCTCTTGTTCCCTCTTGGTGTTTTTCCATGACAGCATCAAAGCTGCCAGTGCGGTCAGGCACATCTGTTTCTGCAGCAGAGCACACTGTCACATTGTCTTAGGGCAGGAGTGGGAAGAGGAAGGAAGCTGAGCAGGGGGAATGACGGGGGTTGAAACGAGATGAGCCACATGTGCCTCCGCTCAAGCTGGTCTAGGCCAGACCGACGGGAGGCAGCGTGGGGCCTCAGGGCAGGAGGCATGGCTGGTGCTGGGGACTCGGCCTCCCTTCTGCGCAGGCCTGAGTTTTGCGTGGTGCTATACATTCTTTTCTGCTCGTCAGGTCCTCCTGTCTGCTCTCAGCTGGTGTTCTGCATGCAGTTCTGTGTCTGAAGGTGTATTCCTGATGTATCCATGAAGAGAGATGTGCTCCATGTCCACCTACTCCTCTGCCATCTTGTTCTCCCAGAATCTCTTGATAAGGGTGAAAGAGGAGAGTGAAAAAGCTGGCTTAAAACTCAACATTGATAAACCTAAGATCATGGCATCCAGTCCCATCACTTCATGGAAAATAGAAGAGGAAAAAGTGGAAACAGTGACAAATTCTATTTTCTTGGGCTCCAAAATCATTATGGACTCCAAAATCACTTCAGCCATGACATTAAAATATGCTTGCTCATTGGAGGGAAAGCTATGACAAACCTAGACAGCATATTAAAAACCAGAGACATTACTTTGCCAACAAAGGTCCATCTAGTTAAAGCTATGGTTTTTCCAGTAGTCATGTACATATGTGAGAGCTGGACAATATAAAAGGCTGAGCACTAAGGAATTGATGCTTTTGAACTGTGGTGTTGGAGAAGACTCTTGAGAGCCACTTGGACTGCAAGGATATCAAACCAGTCAATCCTAAAGGAAATCAACCCTTGAATAGTCATTGGAAGGACTACTGCTAAAGCTGAAGCTCCAATACTTTGGCCACCTGATGTGAAAGACTGATTCACTGGAAAAAGCCCTTATACCCTAGTATAAGATGCTAAGAAAGATGGAAGGCCAAAGGAAAAGACGGTGGCAGAAGACATGATTAGATAGCATCTCCAACTCAATGGACATGAATTTAAGCAACCTCTGGGAGATAGTGAAGGACAGAGGAGGCTGGCATGCTGTAGTCCATAGGTTGCAAAGTGTCAGACATGACTTAGCAGCAGCACACCACCACCTGGGATTCCTGTAACCATATGATCAGTCTGTTTCCCACCTTCAATATAGCGTCCAATAAATTACATGAGATAGTCAATACTTTATTATAGGATAGGCTTTGTTTTGGACAGTTCTGCCCAACTATAGGCTAATATAAGAGTTCTGAGCACAAAGTCAAGTGGGCCTTAGAAAGCATCACTACGAACAAAGCTAGTGAAGGTGATGGAATTCCAGTTGAGCTCTTTCAAATCCGGAAAGATGATGCTGTGAAAGTGCTGCACTCAATATACCAGCAAATTTGGAAAACTCAGCAGTGGCCACAGGACTGGAAAAGGTCAGTTTTCATTCCAATCCCAAAGAAAGGCAATGCCAAAGAATGCTCAAACTACCACACAATTACACTCCTCTCACATGCTAGTAAAGTAATGCTCAAAATTCTCCAAGGCAGGCTTCAGCAATAGGTGAACCATGAACTTCCAGATGTTCAAGCTGGTTTTAGAAAAGGCAGAGGAAACAGAGAACAAATTGCCAACATCTGCTGGATCATCGAAAAAGCAAGAGAGTTCCAGAAAAACATCTATTTCTGCTTTATTGACTATGCCAAAGCCTTTGACTGTGTGGATCACAATCAGCTGTGGAAAATTCTGAAAGAGATGGGAATACCAGACCACCTGACCTGCCTCTTGAGAAATCTGTATGCAGGTCAGGAAGCAACAGTTAGAACTGGACATGGAACAACAGACTGGTTCCAAATAGGAAAAGGAGTACGTCAAGGCTGTATATTCTCACCCTGCTTATTTAACTTCTATGCAGGGTACATCATGAGAAACGCTGGGCTGGAAGAAGCACAAGCTGGAATCAAGATTGCCAGGAGAAATATCAATAACCTCAGATATGCAGATGACATAACCTTATGGCAGAAAGTGAAGAGGAACTCAAAAGCCTCTTGATGAAAGTGAAAGAGGAGAGTCAAAAGTTGGCTTAAAGCTCAACATTCAGAAAACGAAGATCATGGCATCCGGTCCCATCACTTCATGGGAAATAGATGGGGAAACAGTGTCAGACTTTATTTTGGGGGCTCCAAAATCATTGCAGATGGTGACTGCAGCCATGAAATTAAAAGATGCTTACTCCTTGGAAGGAAAGTTATGACCAACCTAGACAGCATACTAAAAAGCAGAGATATTAGTTTGCCAACAAAGGTCCGTCTAGTCAAGGCTATGGTTTTTCCAGTGGTCATGTGTGTATGTGAGAGTTGGACTGTGAAGAAAGCTGAGCGCCGAAGAATTGATACTTTTGAACTGTGGTGTTGGAGAAAGACTCTTGAGAGTCCCTTGGACTGCAAGGAGGTCCAGCCAGTCCATCCTAAAGGAGATCAGTCCTGGTGTTCACTGGAAGCACTGATGCTAAAGCTGAAACTCCAATACTTTGGCCACCTCATGTGAAGAGTTGACTCACTGGAAAAGACTCTGATGCTGGGAGGGATTGGGGGCAGGAGAAGGGGATGACAGAGGATGAGATGGCTGTATGGTATCACCGACTTGATGGGCATGAGTTTTTGTGACCTCCAGGAGTTGGTGATGGACAGGGAGGCCCGGCGTGCTGTGATTCATGGGGTTGCAAAGAGTCAGACATGACTGAGCGACTGAACTAAGGCTAAATTATGATGCTCAGTAGGGTAGCCTAGCATAATGTGTTTAGGCACAATGTGGCTTCTTTATTTAGTAACAGTGTTAGGGAGAGACTGTACCAAATTTGTCTAATTCTGGGCATACTTTCCTTTAGTCTGAATCATCCCACATCTCCCCCAAAACTTCCTGCAGACTTCCTAGTAACTATTCTCATTTCCTGAGAATCTGAGTCCTTAATAAGTAGCCTAAAGTAGGGAGAGTTTCCCTGGAGTCAAGACCAGTTTCCATTGTTTTCAGTCTGCTCCTACTTTTCAGCCTATAATTCCTTGACAACTTTCATTTACACAGCTTCCTGAGGGCATTCTACGCCACGTTGTACACTCAGTGCAAGGAAAGCATCAAGGAGAGTAGACTCCACTACCTGTTTGCATCTCCCCTAGAGGCAGGAACCTCCTGTGCCCGCTCCACTTCCCCACTCCTCCCTCCATAGTCAGGGGTCTTATTAAATGGAGACAACCCAGCTTAACACTCTTATAAGTGGTCTTATTACCTAATGAGTGCCACACTCTTCAGCCTTTTAATATGGATGAGCAAGTAAAAAATACAGCATCTCTTATTTAAAGGATGGATAAGAAGCCCAACTTGGCCTAGTTCTAAGTTGGTTCTGTTTACTCCCAAACCAGCAAGCAATCAGTGCAAAATATGTATACCAAATAAAAAGAGTAAATAAATGTACCAGATAGATACCAACACATGAACACAGCACTCTGTGGCCTCCTTTAGTAGCTGACAGATGTGTATCTAAAGTTAGCACCACTGAGCAGAGTGGCTCCAGGTCCAAGGTTTTTATACGCTGTGACAGTAACTAGAGATTTTCCATGTACATACAAAGTAAACACTAATATGTTGGATTTTATCAATTCTAAAACTTAATTTTTTTCACCTTTAAAAAGACATGATCTCTTTTAATTTATGGTGTCATAATTTTGATTGGCAACAGTTTTTCTTTCTTAATGATAAATAATAATCCATTTATAATGGATGATGTCTTAAGACTTAATAAGATAGTATTTTTTTTCTTCCTTAACATGCATTGTATACAGCAAAGTGGTATCAACTCTTCCACATTTTGAAGAACATTCATATCAGTGCATAAAGAGCTGCTTCATTCTTCCTGATCACTGTATATATTCCATTATGTTGTTATCATAATTTAACTATAAGCAGTTCCATACTTATCAAACACTCTGGTGGCTTGTCATCTGTGTTTATTCATTGTAGCAAAAAATGATAAATGCTACAAAAAGGTGAGAGCCAGATGTTACAGGGAAAGCTTAAAGGTTTTGTAAAGGATGTAAAAACAGGTCTGAGACTGAAGTGGGGGATGAGACATAACACAGGTCAAACTGCTCCTAGGATTTTAATTGGGGTACATCATGGGAAAGCCACTCACCATCTTCCATTGGAAGTGTGCTTAAAATGTGTAAATTCCAAATAATTTAAAAGACATATCTGCCCTGGAGCTTATTCTACTTGCCCAGAGCTCACTTAGTGATCACAGAAGATTAATGCCCATTTCACTGTCCTGAAAGGACACTGGAAATAGTCATTACTCACTGCCTTCCTCAGGCTGACACAGGGCCCAGGGAAACAGATCTGCAAGAGGAGACATTGAAAGTCTGTAACTATTTGATGATGATTTGGATAAGACTGAGAAACGTGTAGTGGGTTCCTGAATATGCTAAAGAAAGCAGACCAGGGTGAAAAGAACTAACAAAATGAGGAAAGTGAAATCAAAGTAGCTCCAAGTATAAGAAATTCTATCCACACTATTTATTCTGCTGTATTCAATCCTGGAGGCCTACAGCTGGACACAACTGAGTGACTAACACTTTCACTTTCTTTTTTGCCATTCAATCTTGGAAAGAGCAGGATTGTAAAACAGTACCATAACACCAGCATTCCAGTTCAGAATGGAGGCTGCCTCACTCCTTAGGTCATCTTCCTCCTTTCCCATTCCAGTCCTCCTTGAATAGTAATGACTGCAACTGCTGGAAATGGTGCACTGCTCTTAGCTTCGAGATGGAGAGAGACAGAGGATAGATAGATAAGAAAGGCTCATTTAAATATTCACAATAACTTTATTATGTAGGCACTACTATTCTTATTTTACAAATTAGAAAACAGAGGCTTAGAGGGGTGACCTCCAAGGATCACCTATCTTGTAAGCAGTGGAGCTGGGATCCAGTCTCCAGGACAACTGCTTCCAGAGTCCTTACTCTTAACTAGTCAGTCAGTTCAGTTTAGTCACTCAGTCGTGTCTGACTCTTTGCGACCCCATGGACTGCAGCATGCCAGGCTTCCCTGTCCATCATCAACTCCCGGAGCTTGTTCAAACTCAAGTCCATCGAATCGATGATGCCATCCAACCATCTCATCCTCCGTCGTCCTCTTCTCCTCCTGCCTTCAATCTTTCCCAGTATCAGGGTCTTTTCCAATGAGTCAGTTCTTTGCATCAGGTGGCCAAAGTATTGGAGTTTCAGTCTCAGCATCAGTCCTTCCAATGAATATTCAAGACTGGTCTCCTTTAGGATGGACTGGTTGGATCTCCTTGCAGTCCAAGGGACTCTCAAGAGTCTTTCTCCAACACCACAGTTCAAAAGCATCAATTCTTTGGCGCTCAGCTTTCATTATAGTCCAACTCTCACATCCACACATGACCATTGGAAAAACCATAGCTTTGACTAGATGGACCTTTGTTGGCAAAGTAATGTCTCTGCTTTTTAATATGCTATCTAGGTTGGTCATAGCTTTTCTTCCAAGGAGCAAGTGTCTTTTAACTTCATGGCTGCAGTCACCATCTGCAGTGATTCTGGAGCCCCCAAAACAAAGTCTATCACTGTTTCCATTGTTTCTCCATCTATTTCCCATGAAGTGATGGGACTGAATGCCATGATCTTAGTTTTCTGAATGTCAAGTTTTAAGCCAAATTTTTCACTCTCCTCTTTTGCTTTCACCAAGAGAGTCTTTAGTTCTTTGCTTTCTGCCATAAGGGTTGTGTCATATGTATATTTGAGATTATTGATATTTCTCCCGGCAATCTTGATTCTAGCTTGGGCTTCATCCAGCCTGGCATTTCATATGATGTACTCTACATATAAGTTAAATAAGCAGGGTGACGATATACAGCCTTGACGTACTCCTTTTCCTATTTGGAACCAGTCTGTTGTTCCATGTCCAGTTCTAACTGTTGCTTCCTGACCTGCATATAGGTTTCTTAGGAGGCAGGTCAGGTGGTCTGGTATTCCCATCTCTGACAAAATTTTCCACAGTTTGTTGTGATCCACACAGTCAAAGGCTTTGGCATAGTCAACAAAGCAGAAGTAGATGCTTTTCTGGAACTCTCTTGCTTTTCAATGATCCAGCAGATGCTGGCAATTTGATCTCTGGTTCCTCTGCCTTTTCCAAATCCAGCTTGAACATCTGAAGTTCATGGTTCACATACTGTTGAAGTCTGGCTTGGAGAATTTTAAGCATTACTTTTAAGCTCTTAACTAGTACTCCATCTAGAATCCCTGCCTCTCAGCATCCTTCTCTGGTCTGGACTATACACTCCTTAAAGGACACAGTCAGATGGACTGCACATTCATCTTTGGGTGAGCCCTACTCCTCCTCTGGCTAAATAATCACAGTGAATAAATATATTAGAAGCTTCCCAGGTGGTGCAATGGTAAAGAATCCACCTGCCAGTACAGGAGGTGCAGGTTCAATCCCTAGGTCAGGAAGAGCCCCTGAAGTAGGAAACAGCAAACCAATGCTCCGGCATTCACGCCTGGAAAATCCCACAGACAGCGGAGCCTGGCAGGCTACCATCCACGGCATTGTAAAGAGTCAGACATGACTGAGTGTGAACACTGTGTTTAGTAAAAATTTTAAGTAATTAAAATTTGAAAATAGCTGGATTTCTCATTAAAAAGCTGTATGGCGAAAACCATTACAATATTGTAAAGTAACAAGCCTCCAATTAAAATTAATGAATTAATTTTAAAAATAAGCTAGACTCCAAGCTTCTGTAGAAAAATTTACAAATAAAATCATTGTAGGGTTGTCTTTCTTTCCAGCAATAAGCAGCAGGGGCCCAATCACGCAGGCCCTCTCTGCAAAGGTCGTGAAGGCTCACTTCACTCTGTTATGACCCTGAGGCCCCTTGTGTAACTGAGACAGCAACCTCCAAACCAAGGCCTCCTGGGCTTTTCTCAGTACCTGAATACACCAAGATCTCTCTTGCCTCTGAGACTTCACACATGCCATTTTCTGTCTGGAACATTCTTACTAACACCACCAGGCCCACCTGGCTCACTCCCTCTTACCCTTCAGGCTTCAGCTGAGATGCCACTCTCTCCCCGCATTGTAAGTGCCTCTTCTGGGTGCTCTCGTAGAAGCCTTGCTTATCCTGTCAAAGCTTTCATGCATTGTAATTTTCCACCAGCTTGCCTGTCTTGCCCATCAACCTATGAGTTTCCTGAGGGAAGGGAACCATTTTTTCTTATTCACCACTGTATTCATTGTGCCTCGTCCAGTATCAAACGGGTACATGGTGCTCATAAATATTTGTTAACTAGATGAGTGAATGAAAACATAAACAGATAGAAATGATTTAAAATAATATTGCCCAGCCTTCAATTCTCCACTGGATGGCTTCAATGGAATCTTAGCTTTCTTCCTAATTCTAGAGATAGCAACAACAAAAAAGCAAGTTCTAAACTTTTCTTACATCTTCAGTGCAAGAAGAAAAACAAATTCAAACTCCTTAATTATTTAAACTATTCCAGTTGCTCAGGCTTTATTTCACTCTGCTTAATGCACTGAAAGCCAGAAATAATTAAATTAAGCACAACAGTACTACAATATCAACTTACAGATTCTGGCTCAATTTTTGGCATATCCTGTGTATCAGCTGCACTGTACCATCACTTTACTGGTTTAAAACAAACAAAATTCTTTCTTCCGATTAAGAGAGTCAATATTGTTTTAAGAGATTCTGTCCGGAACATTCTTACCAACACCACCAGGCCCACCTGGCACAAAAGTTTACAGAAGAGGAAAGAAAGAGAAGAGGGAGTGAGAGAGATTTTTACTCTATATCTGCACTAGCCAGTGTGGACTGGGCATTCAGAAAATTCACAAAGATATAAACGGATGAAAATTCTTTTTTTTTTTTTAATTGAACCTGGGCTAGTGACTCGTTTCATATATGATATTATACATGTTTCAATGCCATTCTCCCAAATCATTTTTAAGAACAGAAAATTATATTCTTAAAGAGCTCATCATCTAGTACAGAAGATAAGTCATTGACACAAGTAAGTGTAATATAAGATAGGAAGAAGCAAGTGTCATATGACTGATGGAGAATGTCATATGAGAATTTGAGGGGAAAAGTTCTTTCAGCTTGGGGTGAGAACTGGAAATCATGTGTGGTATAGATCACACTTGGCCTGATCTTGCATCAGTATTTAAAATATCTATGCTCTTCAACAAATCACACTTCTTCTCAAGTACATTCTAAAGTACATTTCAATCCCTTTTCCAAAATGTTTACTATATGAGAAAAGTTAAAGAGAAGAAAAGTATGAAGCTGTTAAGAGCAGGATTTTAGACCTAGCTTCACCAGGAGCCAGTCTGTGACCTTTAGAAGTTTCTTAATCTTTCTGGACCTAAGTTTTCTCATCTGTAAATTGAGCTGGCAATAAGTGATCTCTGAAGTCCTTTCTGGCACTAGCATTCAATGAGTGTCTATATTTTAATCCTTTATGCTGATTAGACTTTTGTGGTTAAATGCAATTAGTTTTACTCTGTGCTTCATGATAAATTCAGGCTTTGCAATTCTTCATTATGCACAGAGGCAGTCATGTCTTATTGCTTAGGAGACAAATGAATTGTCAATTTTATATGAAGAAAATGATTAGAGATTATGTGTCTGGAGAGGAAGAGTAACTCACGTTCAAAAGTGAAATAATAACTTTAGAAGTTCTTAAAAGATTACTGAAATGTTCTTTGGAGTCAGATAATTAAAGAAGGAAGACTGCATGACTAGGTTCCCAGATGCAGCAGAAATGGGCAATTCATATCATTAAATAGATGCTATTTCATTAGTCCTGACCAGGTGAAGGGAGAGGAAGAAGAAAGAACATGCTGGTATACTTTGTCTAATTTATTAAATCCTTGGAAATGGCATTCAATCTATTGTAAGAAGAGTCTGCTAATTAGCAAGATGAGAATTTGCACCCTTCCTTCTTTACTGTTACCAGTAAGCATATTTGCTTTAAATCTGAAATCTGTTAGTTGCTCAGTCATGTCCGACTGTGACCCCATGGACTATAGCTCACCAGGCTCCTCTGTCCACAGTTTCCTGGGCAAGAATACTGGAGTGGGCTGCCATTTTCTTCACCATGGGATCTTCCCATCCTGAGGACTGACCCTGGGTCTCCTGCACTGCAGGCGTATTCTTTGCCATCTGAGCCACCAGGGAAGCCCAGTTTCTTTAAAGCAATGCTCAAACAGGGTTTCTCCGGTAGCTCAGCTGGTAAAAATCCACCTGCAATGCAGGCTTGACTCCGGGGTTGGGAAGATCTCCTGGAGAAGGGATAGGCTACCCACTCCAGTATTCTTGGGCTTCTCTGGTGGCTGTGACAGTCAGGAATCCACCTGGGTTTGATCCTTGGATCGGGATGATCCCCTGGAGGTGGGCATGGCAACCCATTCCAGTATTCTTGCCTGGAGGATCCCCATGGACAGAGGAGCCTGGTGGGCTACAGTCCATGGGGTTGCTAAGAGTTGGACACAACTGAGCAACTAAGCACAGCATAACACAATGCTCAAACGAGTGAAATTAAATGGCCCAGGAGCAGGTAGAGGGAAAATCAACTGGAAAGCCATTTTGCAATATTACGCACCAGTGATATTTCACTTAGTGTTACTTGCTCAGTCATGTCCAACTCTTTTTGACCCCAGAGACTACAGCCTGCCAGGATCCTCTGTCCATGGAATTCTTCAGGCAAGAATACTGAAGTGGGTTGTTGCCAGTCCCTTCTCCAGGGATTTTCCTGACCCAAGAATTGAACCTGGTTCTCCTGCACTGCAGGAAGATTCTTTACCATCCGAAATAAAGTAAATAAAATAAAATAACTAAAGGGAAGCCCTGGCTATATACCAGGTGGTACTCAGTAACATTTCACGGACAAAGATGGAGTTACTCCCAGTCTTATGAAAGACTGGCCTCCAAGAAGCCAGTCTATGGGCATAAAAAAACCTCAAATCAATTTGTTATCTTTAAGAATTAGTTGCTTTGCTGAAGCCTGAGAACACGGGAAAGATTCCCAAACACTGGGATGCCTGAAGCAGCACTGAGGTTTCAGTGTCTTTCCTTTGGAGCTATAGTGTAAATAGTCTTCTCTCTGATCCATGGAATAAAAACAAGTCCAAAGCAAGAGGAAGTATTCAGCTTAGGAACACGCCGGGCCTTGGCTCCGTGTTCATCCAAGCCCAGGCACTGGTTTGGCTGCCCCACAATGGCTCTGGCAGTTGAAGCCACCATGGCCGAGGGAGGAGAGCCCAGCAGTAAACATGGTCTGGGGATTCGCTGAAAAGGACCGTACACTGCAGGACTTGAGTTGTTTAGAGCTCATACTGACTTTACCCACAGAGAAAGAAAAGAAACTCATGTGGGAAATAGGATCAGAGAGGTCACCCAGGTCATAGAAAGAGTGAATGACAGACAGTGGCCTCAAATGCATTGTCCCGCCTTCTTGCTTGGTTCATTGGATAAACAAGGACAGGGATTTTATTTAACTTGGAAGACAGAGTGGCATGGTGACATTTGGAGTCACACAGACCTGACTGAATCACAGTGAGCTGTGTGGGGAAAGGAGGGGAATGTGCTTAAAGTGCCTGGAACACAGGTGACAGACAACAATATTAGCTTCCTTTTCTAATCACCACCCCAATCTACCTGTCCAGTGGCAAATCTTACCAAATGGTTTCCATTTTCACTACAAGGTTCAAGAACAGTCTTTCCTGACAATATAAGAGCACATGTCAAAGACAACCCATATTTACTAAGCAGTGATAGATTATTTTTTAAGCTTTTCATCCATTTTAACCAAATACTGATTATACCTGCTTACCTGATTTTAGCTTACTCTGTACTAAGCACAAGTCCAAGTGTTGTTCTAGAATTAATCCTCAAAATGAGCATACAAGGCAGAGAGTATTATGCTTTTCATTTTTCACATAAGGACTATAGTCACAAAGGTTAAACAACTTACCTAAGGTCACTCAGTCAGTGGCAGAGCCAGGACTGAAGCAGACAGTGAAGTGCCAAAGCCCTACCCTGTTGTTGCTGCCTCTGCAAGGCTGCCTCCCAACAGGCACATGTTGTTCTTTATTAAGTGCACAGAAAGCAGATCTAAGACATTATTAATACCGGCCAGAATCAACAGAAACAAAAACACCTAAGCTCACTTATTATTAACTTTAGAGACTAATTAAAATTTATCCTGGGGAAAGGCTATTTCAGAGTCATTACAAATCCACAACAAAAGAGTAAATGAATTGGCCTGTAGCTGATGTCTCCCCATTTTCACCAGTTGCTGATGGTTCCACAAATGAGCCTCAAAAGAAACTACCGTTCAGTTAATCACATGTTATCACACATATTGTCATTCATTCAATGAAAATACTTCCAGTGTGAACAGAGTGCTATGAAAGGCATGCCAACACATGTAGGGAATGAAAGCAAACAAGAAAATGACATTGTCCAAAATACTGAGAAATCTGTGATAATTACTATAGCCACTATGATAAATGAAATAAAATATCACTATTTCACTATAATTTTTTATTCAGTTCAGCACACCAAATATTTCCCAATGAAGAAATTGAAGGGGAACGTTATTCTATTTAAGAAAGCAAACTACAAGCACCCTTACACACTTTAGAAGGATGATTTAATTATAATAATAGATATCCTGGTTATTAATAGTTATTCAATATTAATATTACGGTTGTTCCTAAGTATCCATCAACAGATGAATGGAAGAAGATGTAGTGTATACACACAAACACACACATACACAATGGGATATTCAGTTCAGTCTCTTGGTTGTGTCCAACTCTTTGCAACCCCGTGGACTGCAGCATGCCAGGCTTCCCTGTCCATCACCAATTCCTGGAGCTTGCTCAAACTCATGTCCATCAAGTCTGTGATGCCATCCAGCCATCTCATCCTCTGTCGTTCTTTTCTCCTCCTGCCTTCAACCTTTCCCAGCATCAGGGTCTTTTCAGTGAGTCAGTTCTTCACATCAAGTGGCCAAAGGATCGGAGTTTCAGCTTCAGCATCAGTCCTTTAAATGAATATTCAGGTCTGATTTCCTTTAGACCTGGATGGACTGGTTGGATTTCTTTGCTGTCAAAGGACTCTCAAGAGTCTTCTCCAACACCACAGTTCAAAAGTATCAATTCTTCAGTGTTCAGCTTTCTTTATAGTCCAACTCTCACATCCATACATGACTACTGGAAAAACCATAGCTTTGACTAGACAGACCTTTGTTGGCAAAGTAATGTCTCTACTTTTGAATATGCTATCTAGGTTGGTCACAGCTTTTCTTCCAAAGAGCAAGCGTCTTTTAATTTCATGGCTATGGTCACCATCTGCGGTGATTCTGGAGCCCAAGAAAATAAAGTCTGTCACTTTTCCCCATCTATTTGCCATGGAGTGATGGGACTAGATGTCATGATCTTCATTTTCTGAATGTTGAGTTTTAAGCCAAATTTTCACTCTCCTCTTTCACTTTCATCAAGAGGCTCTTTAGTTCCGCTTCACTTTTTGCCATAAGGGTGATGTCATCTGTATATCTGAGGTTATTGATATTTCTCCCAGCTATCTTGATTCCAGCTTGGGCTTCATCCAGCCCAGCCTTTGGCATGATGTACTCTTCATATAAGTTAAATAAGGAGGGTGACAATATATAGCCTTGATGTTGGCAATTTGATCTCCAGTTCCTCTGCCTTTTCTAAATCCAGCTTGAACATCTGGAAGTTCATGATTCACATACTGTTGAAGCCTGGCTTGAAGAATTTTGAGCATTACTTTGTTAGCATGTGAGATGAGTGCAACTGTGCGGTAGTTTGAGCATTCTTTGGCTTTGCCTTTCTTTGGGACTGGAATGAAAACTGACCTTTTCCAGTCATGTGGTCACTGCTGAGCTTTCCAAAATTGCTGGCATATTGAGTGCAGCACTTTCACAGCATCATCTTTTAGGATTTGAAATAGCTCAACTGGAACTCCATCCCCTCCACTAGCTTTGTTCATAGTGATGCTTCCTAAGGCCCACTCAACTTCACATTCCAGGATGTCTGGCTCTAGGTGAGTGATCACACCATCATGGTTATCTGGGTCATGAAGATCTTTTTGTATAGTTCTTCTGTGTATTCTTGCCACAATATCTTCTTAGTTTCTTAATATCTTCTGCTTCTGTTAGGTCCATAGCATTTCTGTCCTTTATTGTGCCCATCTTTGCATGAAATATTCCCTTGGTATCTCTAATTTTTCTTGAAGAGACCTCTAGTCATTCCCATTTTATTGTTTTCCTCTATTTCTTTCAACTGTTCACTTAGGAAGGCTTTCTTTTCTCTTCTTGCTATTCTTTGGAACTCTGCATTCAAAAGGGTATATCTTTCCTTTTCTCCTTTGCCTTTAGCTTATCTTCTTTTCTCAGCTATTTGTAAGAGCTCCTCAGATAACCATTTTGCCTTTTGCATTTCTTCTTCTTGGGGATGGTCATAATATTCAATGGAATATTACTCAGCCACAAAAGAATGATATAGTGCTATTTGCAGCAATATGAATGGACCTAGAGATTATCATACTAAGTGAAGTTAGAGAAAGATAAATATCATGATATCACTTACATACAAAATCTAAAAAAAAAAAGTGAAAAGAATTTATAAAACAGAAAGACTCACAGACATAGGGGAAAAAAAAATCTATGGTTACCAAAGGGTAAGAGGAGGAAGGCAGGAGAAGAAGGGGAGGACAGAGGATGTGATGGCTGGATGGTATCACTGACTCTATGGACATGAGTTTGAGTGAACTCCAGGAGTTGGTGATGGGCAGGGAAGCCTGGCATGCTGCAGTCCATGGGATTGCAAAGAGTCAAACACAACTGAGAGCCTGAACTGACTGACTGACTGAAGAGGAGGAAGGGGTAAATTGGGAGTATGGGATTAACAGATGCACACTATCAAATATAAAATAAACAACAAAGATGATTGTTTTTGTATAGCACAGAGAACTATATTCAATATCTTGTAATAAACTACAGTGGAAAAGAATCAGAAAAGAATATAGATATATACATGTGTATGTATAACCAAATCACCTTGCTATACACCTGAAGCTAACACAATATTGTAAATCAATTATACTTCAATTTTTTAAAAAATGGGAAAAAATATTACAGTTACTACATTTGTAACTGTCTTGCCAGCCATCCCCCTTTATTTGGAACTTCTCTTTAACCCCCAAAGCCCCAGGGGAGGACTGGATGCCCATTCCTCTGGCTATGGCCAATTGGATCTACTCATGGACTCAGCAGAGCCAACTGAATTCTCCTTCCCTTGGGAATTTGAAGTAAAGACACAGTGGCCATATTTAGGTATTGCTGATGTTGGGTCAATGATGGAACCAACAGATGAGAAAAACAAGAGAATCTAAAGCAGGAGAAAAGAGCAGATGCCCACAGAGGTTCTAGGACAGGGTGATCAGACCCCAAAGAATTCCTAGTTGCATAATTTCAGTTCCTATGTGACCTGCTTGAGGAAACAAAGACCTCAGACTCATAATTTTAAAAATAATTTTATTAATGGCATTGCCTAAAGAAAGCAAGGAACTGTTCTCATATTGTCATGTGGTCAGCAGGGACAAAGCCCCTAAAGATGCTCAGATAGATGGGAGAACTTAGGTTACTCTGCTTCGATGGGGAAGTCAGGACTTGAGGTGACAAGTTAGCACATCTTAAAGGGGCTATTACAATGTTTGTTATTGAAATAATACAGATCTATCACTGTGTTGAGAGTTTCAGTTTTCTTCTCTACTGACATTGAGGACTTACTATGGATGGGTTGATTTCTTTATCTGTCTTGGTTATTAGTCCTTACATGTTCAATAAGAACATCTCTTGTAGCCTTCCATTACTTACATTGCAACCTTAGTTTGGGTTCTCCCAGAATCAGACCTGAGACAAAGATTTGATCGCAAGTAGTTTGGGAGGTGATTCCGAGAAGCACTGGCAGGGGAGTGGGAAACCAAAACAAGGAAAAGAAGCTAATACAAGGTGTGTTAACGAGAAGGTGACTGCTGTGGACTGCTGGGGTGCAATCCCACTGGGGAACTAGGAGATGGTGTAGAACATGCTTCAGAGTTGTCCTAAAAGTGAGGAGCTGAGGTATTTATTTATCCACCAATTCCCGTGTGACATTGTTTAAGGCTCCTTTGCAGACAGTGTCAAGTCCTCAACACTGTCCTATGTCCAGGGGGTAACCCTTGGGTAAACTTACAGTAAGAAGCTATCAGCATGTAAGAATCAGTGAGTGCCAGGGGATATGGGAAGGATACCCTGAGAGCATCTGCTCTAACTTACAGGGGTAAGTTAGATGGAGTTCCTCTTCTTTGCAACCAAGCTGTCTCTTACTAGAAAAGTCTCACCGGGAAAGCTTTTGATAGCAGAGTTTAACTCATGGTGTTTCTTTAAAGAAATAAATCTTCATTTCAAGAAAACATACCTTTCATTCATTCTAACTGGCCTCCCCTTTCAAGCCCCCACTGTCTGGATTAGTGTCATTTTATTGCATTAGTAAAAGTTGATTCTACATTGTAAAAATTTCAATAAAAAGTTATAGGAAGGGAACATAAACTGGACTTAAATCTAATGGGCCTGACAGTTGCCTTCACTAGCAAATTCTCCTTGCATTAATTATTTATAGGCTTTGACAGTGATGTGTCATGAATGAAGATAGCCGTACAAGTCATCCATCTCCCACACTAAGAATTAATGACAACTCAAGACCAGACAGAGATGGCCAAACACATGATACACAAAATCTCTTTATATTTACGACAAAAAATAGCAAGAGGGATAGAGGTCAATGAGAAATAAAGTTTATTTTCCTGTACTGAAAAATGGAACTAACTCAAAAGGCCAAGGCTCAAACATTGATAATTTATCATTTTACCTCAGCATTACTCTTGCTACTACAATGCAAGTCGTCACTTAATACTGCTATGTATTATTAAAGGAGCATGTTAACCCAACTATCGTACCAAGCAATAAATTTGTTTGTAAGTTTATAGAATAATGACATAATTCAAGACCATGCAGAATGAAGAATTAACAGGATGTGGCCCACTGTTTGAAATGAAGGGCCCAATACTATGTTTTCTGATTGAATGAGTTAATGAGACATACTACCTTTCAGTCTAGGGAATTTCAGTTGTAACAAAGAAAAACAAGGCTAAAAAATGACTCCTTTATAACATTTTTTTAAACCAATTATATCACACTATTTTAATGGCAATCTACTCCAGGACTATTGCCTGGAAAATCCCATGGACAGAGGAGCCTGGTAGGCTTCAGTCCATGGGGTCGCAAAGAGTCGGACACGACTGAACGACTTCACTCACTCACTCATTCTTGCCTGGAGAATCCCAGGGACGGAGGAGCCTGGTGGGCTACCACCTATGGGGTCACACAGAGTCGGACAC
The DNA here is from genome assembly GCA_917880005.1 of Nanger dama. Classification (NCBI taxonomy): domain Eukaryota; kingdom Metazoa; phylum Chordata; class Mammalia; order Artiodactyla; family Bovidae; genus Nanger; species Nanger dama. The sequence goes on along the minus strand of CAKJTW010000017.1, from coordinate 19,499,221 downwards.
TGAAGCGACTTAGCATCAGCAGCAGAATCCTCAAGCCTCTGTGGGTTGAAATGGACCTCAGAGTACAGTTGGGAACAGTGGATAAAGTGCTAGGTAGAAATTTAGGTGTTGGAATAAACTCTAATTATATGTGTCATCTTAGATTATCACTTCCTCTCTCTGTTATCCTAATTGAGCGCTATTGATCCTTTCACTCTTGTTATGCCAAGTTGTGTGTCATCAATTCAACTCTTCACATCATTGTCTGTTAGAAGAGTCAGCCATCATATGTTACAATGATGATCAAGATACAGAAAGCCGGACTGCTCAAATGTTAAGCACTAACTACAAAACCCTTAGGGCTTCCCAGGGAAGCCCTGGGGCCTGGGAAGCCCTAAGGGTAAAGAATCTGCCGGCCAACACAGGAGATGCAGGAGACAAGGATTCGACCCCCCAGCCAAGAAGACCCCTGGCAAAGGAAATGGCAACCCACTCCAGTGTTCTTGCCTGGGAAATCCCATGAACAGAGGAACGTGGCGGGCCACAGTCCATGGGTCACAAAAGAGTTGGACATGACTTAGCAGCTAAACAACAATCACCACCACCAAACCCTGAAGATAAAGAAGTTACCTCTAGCTCTTGCTTTGTTGTGTGATGGGCAATGGCCTACAGTGAGGCTCCCAAGTCAATGGAGACTGAGGAGTCAGCTAGATGGTCTTTTGGCGGGGAGGACTCTAGGAAGGAGAGTTTTCTGGTAGTAGCTTATGCCTCACGTCATGCAGCTGGCCTCAAGGCTTTGAGCAATGGCCCCCAAACTGGGCAATGGGATGCTCTAGCTAAGTCAGTACATCAATACTTTTTGATAGCGTGATAGCCAGAAATTACTATACTCAATCTTTAAGCAGGTTCTCTCTTTTTCTGAAAGCCAAATCTTCAACTCACCTCTGGGACCCTGCAGTGACAGGGGGAATAAGGAATGGGGAAGATCACATCTTGAGACTCTCTTACAAAACTAAAACCTTTATGATGACAGAGTTTGAGACTTAAGACAGTCAATGTTCTCTACATACCATACTGGAAAATTCTGTCTATGGGCAGAACCGCAGATCTGAAATACACACCCCATAATTTAAAGAAAAATGAGTACATTTTAGAGCACTTTTAGATTCACAGCAAAATTGAGCAGGTATATAGAAAAGGGTTTGGCTGTTGCTTTTAATATTATATCCTAAAATCTTGCTATACTTGATTATTAGTTCTAGTTTTTCTTAATTCTTTCTACATTACAATTATATCACCCATAATCAAAGATCATTTTATTCCGTCCTTCCCAATCTGTATACCTTTTATTTCTTTTACTTGTCTTCGTGCATTAGCTAGGATTTCCAGTATGATGTTGAAAAAGATAGGGACATCAAGTGTTGTTCCTAATCTTAGGGTAAAAGCTTCAATTACGTATGAATTATCATACTTATATACATACAAACAATAATGTACATACATATAATTACTCATACTTCATTAAGTATGATGTAACCTGTTGAGTTTTGGTAGATACTCTTTATCGAGGAAGTTCCCCTCTGTTCCTAGTTTGTTGAAACTTTTTATCATGAATGAGTGTTGGATATCATTAATTTTTTTTTTTTTTTGGCATCTAATGAAATGATCATGTGGTTTTTCTTCTTTAGCCTATTAATGTGAAGGACTATATTAACTGACTTTTCAATGCCAAAGCAGCCTTCCGCACTCACTGGTTGTGCTGCATGTTGGATTCAATTTGCTAGTATCTTGATGAGGGTCTCTGTATCTGTGTTCATAAGATATTGCTTTGTAATTTTCTTTTCTTGTAATGTCTTTGTCTGGTTTTGGTATTGGATAATCCTGTCCTCATACAATGAGTTAAGAAATATTCTGCTCCTATGTTCTGAAAAAGACTCTAGAGAATTGGCATAATTTCTTCTGTAAATGTTTGTAAGAATTCACCAGGGAATCCATCTGGGCCTGGTACTTTCTGTTTTGGAAGGTTTTTAATTATGAATTCAATTTCTTTAACAGAAACATTCAGATCATTTCTAAGTTTAGCAGATTATGTCTTTTAAGGAATTGGGCCATTTCATCCAGTTATCGAGTTTGTGGGCTCAGAGTAATTCAGAGAGTCTTCTATTATCCTTTTCATGGCCATGGGATCTGTAATGACGCTGCCTCTTTCATTTTTAATATTAATGGTTTGTAATCTCTTCTTAGTCTGCTTAGGGGATAATTGATTTATTATATTTCAGAGAACAAGCTTTTGGTTTTCTTAGATTTTTCCCTATTGATTTTCTTTTAATTTTTATTTTTACTTTATTTTGCTTTACAATACTGTATTAGTTTTGCCTTACATTGACATGGATCAGCCGTGGGTGTACATGAGTTCCCAATCCTGAACCCCCCTCCCACCTCTCACCCCATGTCATCTCTTTGGATCATTCCCATGCACCAGCCCCAAGCATCCTGTATCCTGTATCTAACATAGGCTGGCGATTCATTTCTTACCTGATGGTATACATGTTTCAATGCCATTCTCCCAAATCATCCCACCCTCTCCCTCTCCCACAGAGTGTAAAAGTCTGTTCTATACATCTGTGTCTCTTTTGCTGTCTCGCATAGAGGGTTATCATTACCATCTTTCTAAATTCTATATATATGTGTTAGTATACTGTATTGGTGTTTTTCTTTCTGGCTTACTTCACTCTGTATAATAGGCTCCAAAAATTTTATTGATTTATCTAATTTTTATGATTTCTTTTATTCTTACTGGATTTAATTTGATCTGCTTTTCTAATTTCTTAAAGTAGTATTCAGATTATTTAATTTTTTAAATTTTTGTTGAAATAGCTGATTTATAGTGTTCTGTTTCAGGTATATAGTAACATGATCCAGTTATACACACACACACACACACATAAAACTGAAAGTATATATATATATTCTTTTTACATTGTCTTTTTCATTAAAGGTTATTACAAGATATTGGGTATACTTCCTCATGCTATATAGTACATCCTTGTTGGTTATATATTTTATATATACTAGCGTGTATATTAATCCCCAAACTCCTAGTTTACCCCTCCTATCATCCTTTCCCCTTTGGTAACTATAAGTTGTCTTCTATGAGTCTACTTCTGTTCTAAGTTCACTTGTACTTTTTAGATTCCACATGCTAGTGACATCATATGGTATTTGTCTTTTTGCTAATATGTTATGTGCATTCAGTGCTATACATTTCCTTCTAGGCTCTGGTTTTACTTCGTGCTACAAATTTTGATACGTTGTGCTTTCATTTTCAGTTTGTTAAAAATATTTTAAAATTTCTTCTGAGATTTTTTAAAAATTCATGCGCCATTTAGAAACGTGTTGCTTAATCTGCACGTATCTTGGGATGTTCAGATTATCTTTGTGCTTCAGATTTTTAGTTTAGTTCCATTGTGGCCTGAAAAGAGACATATAAAACTGTATAAAAAGGCTTCCCCAGTATGCTACCAGGGAAGAGCAGAGGACAACTACTAATAGCTCCAGAAAGAATGAAACCACTGGCCCAGAGCAGAAACGACCCTCAGTTGTAGATGTGTCTTGATGAAAGTAAAATCCAATGCTGTAAAGAACATTATTGCATAGGAACCTGGAATGTTAGGTCCATGAATCAAGGTAAATTAGACATGGTCAAGTAGGCTAAATTAAAACAAATTAAAAGATGCCTGCTCCTTGGAAGAAAAGCTATGACAAACCTCGACAGTCTATTAAAAAGCAAAGACAATCACTTTGCCAACAAAGGTCTGTCCAGTCAAAGCTGTGGTTTTCCAGTAGTCATGTATGGACATGAGAGGTGGACCATAAAGAAGGTGGACCACAGAAAAATTGATGCTTTCAAATTGTGGTGCTGGAGAAGACTTTGAGAGCCCCTTGAACAGCAAGGAGATCAAAGTAGTCAATCCTAAAGGAAATCAACCCTGAATACTCATTGGAAGTACTGATGCTGAAGCTCCAATATTTGCCACCTGACGCAAACAAGGGACTCATTGGAAGTCCCTGATTCTGGGAAAGATTGAAGGCAGGAAAAGAGGGTGACATAGGATGAGACAGTTGGATAGCATCACGATTCAGTGGACATGAACTTGGCAAACTCCAGGAGATGCTGAGAGACAAGGAGGCCTGGCATGCAGTAGTCCAATGGGGTCTAGAAGAGTCTGATACAACTCAGAGACTGAAAAACAGCAACAACATCTTTATATTTAAGGTGGGTTCTTATAAACAACACATAGTTGGGTCTTGTATTTTGATACTCTCTAACCTTGGAATGTGGAATGAAGCAGGGCAAAGACTAATAGAGTTTTGCCAAGAAAATGCACTGGTCATAGCAAACACTCTCTTCCAACAACACAAGAGAAGACTCTACACATGAACATCACCAGATGGTCAACACTGAAATCAGACTGATTATATTCTTTGCAGCCAAAGATGGAGAAGCTCTATATAGTCAACGAAAATAAGACCAGGAGCTGACTATGGCTCAGATCATGAACTCCTTATTACCAAATTCAGACTGAAATTGAAGAAAGTAGGGAAAACCACTAGACCATTCAGGTATAACCTAAACAAATCCCTTATGATTATACAGTGGAAGTGAGAAATAGATTTAAGGTCTAGATCTGATAGATAGAGTGCCTGATGAACTATGGAATGAAGTTCGTGACACTGTATGGGGGACAGGGATCAAGACCATCCCCATGGAAAAGAAATGCAAAAAAGCAAAATGGTTGTCTGGGGAGGCCTTACAAATAGCTGTGAAAAGAAGAGAGGTGAAAAGCAAAGGAGAAAAGGAAAGATATAAGCATCTGAATGCAGAGTTCCAAAGAATAGCAAGAAGAGATAAGAAAGCCTTCTTCAGCGATCAGTGCAAAGGAATAGAGGAAAAGAACAGAATGAGAAAGACTAGAGATCTCCTCAAGAAAATTAGAGATACCAGGGGAATATTTCATGCAAAGATGGGCTCAATGAAGGACAGAAATGGTCTGGACCTAACAGAAGCAGAAGATATTAAGAAGAGGTGGCAAGAATACATGGAAGAACTGTACAAAAAGATCTTCATGACCCAGATAATTACGATGATGTGATCACTAATCTAGAGCTAGACATCTTGGAATGTGAAGTCAAGTGGGCCTTAGAAAGCATCACTACGAACAAAGCTAGTGGAGGTGATGGAATTTCATTGCAGCTGTTTCAAATTCTGAAAGATAATGCTATGAAAGTGCTGCACTCAATATACCAGCAAATTTGGAAAACTCAGCAGTGGCCACAGGACTGGAAAAGGACAGTTTTCATTCCAATCTCAAAGAAAGGCAATGCCAAAGAATGCTCAAACTACCGCACAATTGCACTCATCTCACATGCTAGTAAAGTAAAGCTCAAAATTCTCCAAGCCAGGCTTCAGCAATACGTGAACCATGAAATTCTGATGTTCAAGCTGGTTTTTGAAAAGGCAGAGGAACCAGAGATCAAATTGCCAACAACCGCTGGATCATCGAAAAAGCAAGAGAGTTCCAGAAAAACATTTACTTCTGCTTTATTGACTATGCCAAAGCCTTTGACTGTGTGTCTCAATCAACTGTGGAAAATTCTGAAAGAGATGGGAATACCAGACCACTTAACCTGCCTCTTGAAAAATCTGTATGCAGGTTAGGAAGCAACAGTTAGAACTGGACATGGAACAACAGACTGGTTCCAAATAGGAAAAGGATTACGTCAAGGCTGTATATTGTCACCCTGCTTATTTAACTTCTATGCAGAGTACATCATGAGAAACGCTGGAATGGAAGAAGCACAAGCTGGAATCAAGATTGCTGGGAGAAATATCAATAACCTCAGATATGCAGATGACACCACCCTTATGGCAGAAAGTGAAGAGGAACTAAAGAGCCTCTTGATGAAAGTGAAAGAGGAGAGCGAAAAGTTGGCTTAAAGCTCAACATTCAGAAAACAAAGATCATGGCATCTGGTTCCATCACTTCATGGGAAATAGAGGGGGAAGCAGTGGGAACAGTGTCAGACTTTATTTTTCTGGGCTCCCAAATCGCTGCAGATGGTGACTGCAGCCATGAAATTAAAAGACGCTTACTCCTTGGAAGAAAAGTTATGACCAACCTAGATAGCATATGCAAAAGCAGAGACATTACTTTGCCGACTAAGGTCCGTCTAGTCAAGGCTATGGTTTTTCCTGTGGTCATGTATGGATGTGAGCGCCGAAGAATTGATGCTTTTGAACTGTGGTGTTGGAGAAGACTCTTGAGAGTCCCTTGGATGCAAGGAGATCCAACCAGTCCATTCTGAAGGAGATCAGCCCTGGGAGTTCTTTGGAAGGAATGATGCTAAAGCTGAAACTCCAGTACTTTGGCCACCTCATGCGAAGAGTTGACTCATTGGAAAAGACTCTGATGCTGGGAGGGATTGGGGGCAGGAGGAGAAGGGGATGACCGAGGATAAGATGGCTGGATGGCAACACGGACTCGATGAACGTGAGTCTGAGTGAACTCTGGGAGATGGTGACGGACAGGGAGGCCTGGCGTGCTGTGACTCATGGGGTCGCAAGGAGTTGGACACGACTGAGCGACTGAACTGAACTGAGCAAGGCCCTACCCACAGCAAGACCCAGCTTTTACCACCACCAGACCTTCCCATCAGGAAGCTTATACAAGCCTCTTAGCCTCCTCCATCAGAGGGCAGACAGAAGAAGCAAGAAGCAGCACAGTTCCACAATGACCAAAAGCCGCATTACAGAAAGTTAATCAGTATAAAAAAAGCAAAAAGTTATGTTCCAGATGAAGGGACAAGATAAAACCCCAGAATAACAACTAAATAAAGTGGAGATAGGCAACCTTCCAGAAAAAGAATTCAGATTCATGATAGTGAAAATGATTCAGAATCTCAGAAAAACAATGGAGGCAAAGATTGAGAAGATGCAAGAAATGTTTTCCAAAGACCAAGAAGAACTAAAGAACAAACAGAGGTAAATAATATACTAGAAGGAATTCAAAGCAGAATAACTGAGACAGAAGAATGCACAAATGACCTAGAGGACAGAATGGCAGAAATCAGAATATAGAAAAAGAATGAAAAGAAATGAAGACAGCCTAAAAGATCTCTGTGCTTAGTTGCTCATTCATGTACGATTCTTTGTGACCCCATGGACGGGCAGCCTGCCAAGCTCCTCCATCCTTGAGGATTCTCCAGGCAAGAATACTGGAATGGGTTGCCAGGCCCTCCTCCAGGGTATCTTCCCAACCCAGGGATGGAACCCAGGTCTCCTGCATTGCAGGCAGATTCTTTACAGACTGACCAGAGAAGCCAAAGAATACTGGAGTGGGAAGCCTATCCCTTCTCCAGGGGATCTTCCTGACCTAAGAATTGAACCAGAGTTTCCTGCATTGCAGGGGGTTCTTTACCAGCCGAACTGCCAGGGAAGCCCCCAAAGGCCGCCAGTACAGCATTAAACATGCCAACATTCTCATTATAGGGCTCCCAGAGGAGGAGAGAGAAAAGATCTGAGAAGATATTTGAAGAGACAATAGCTGGAAAATTCCCTAAAATGGGAAAGGAAATAGTCAACCAAAACCAAGCACAGAGAGTCCCAGGAAGGACAAACCCAAGGAGGAACACAACAAGATACATAATAATCAAACTAACAAAAACTAAAGACAGGGATAAAATATTAAAAGCTACAAAGGAAAAACAACAAATAACTTACAAAGGAACTTTTTCAATAGAAATTCTACAAGCCAGAAGGGAATGAATGGCATGTTACATTTAAAGTGATGAAAGGGAAGAACCTACAACCAAGAACACTTTACCCACCAAGACTCTCCTTTAGATTTGATGGAGAAATCAAAAGCTTTCCAGACAAGAAAAATTAAAAAGAATTCAGCACCACAAAACCAGCTTTATAACAAATGCTAAAAGAACTTCTTTAGGCAGGAAACAAGAGAAGGAAAAGACCTCCTATAGAAAATAAAACCAAAGCAATTAAGAAAACACTAATAGGAATCTTGCTCAGTCGTGCCCGACCCTTTGTGACCCCATGGACTGCAGTCCACCAGGTTCCCTCTGTCCATGAGATTTTCCAGGCAAGGATACTGGAGTAGGTTGCCATTTTCTTCTCCAGAGGATCTTCCCAACCCAGGGATCAAACCCCGGTCTCCTGCACTGCAGGCAAATTCTTTACCGACTGAGCTACAAGGAAGCCCAATAGGAATCAAACATATCCATAATTACCTTAAATGTAAATGGATTAAATGCACCAACCAAAAGACACAGACTGGCCGGACAAATGAAAATGTATATGTATGCACTTGCACTTGCCACATCACTCTGCTTGACTCCCCATATTGTATGTAATTATTTTATATGGTTAGGTTGATCATGTTCCCTTTATGGCTTGCAAATATAATTATTTTTTGACTGGCTATTGATGAAACAGATAAACATCTTTTACTATTATGATTATATAACTATTACTCACTTTATACCACTGTATCATGATTGGACAACAGAAAAATATTAGAATTCGATATCACCAAAACTACCATTTAATAGAAAAACTTGTAATCACTCTTTAAAATCAAGATGCATATCAGAATTATCTTGGAATTTTTTGAAAACACAAATGCCCAGGCATTACTTTTTTTTCTACCAGAGCTCCAGATGTGTTTCTAATGAGTAGCCATGTTTAACAACAACAGGACTTTATGAGGAACTTTTACTTTTATCTAGCCTGTTTCACTTTTTCTAATTCATATTCAGTGCTCCCATTTCATTTAATGTTTTCCAATTTCTCCATCTCTTTTTTTAATACATATTCTTTCTAAAGCCTTTATCAAGCATAGTAAATAAGCTTTTGTATGCATATAAATAATATGCATAATATATATATTTTAGAAAACTTATGAATTTTTGCCTAACTAAAAATATTATGACATTTTGATTCCACTTGTTTGACTCAGTATGAATAGAATGCTAGATTTCTAATTTAAAAAACAGATATGCAACAAGCAACAAAGGTTTACTGTATAGCACAGAGAACTATATAGTCAATATCTTGTAATAAACTATAATGGAAAATAATTTCAAAAATAATATATGTGTATATGTATAACTGAATCACAAAAACAAGAATTCTTTTTGAAATTTAGTAATGTTTATCTTTTTGCTAGTTTTTCTAAATGTCCTATGGAAACTTAGTAACGTAAGAGATACAAAATTTTAAATATATTTGTGTAAGATAAATATAAATTAATATAAATATATTAAATTATTAATGACATCATTCAAGATGTCCTATTAGTTTCTGCACTTAATAAAATATTCTCAGAGAAATGTTACTATGTCTCACTATGATTATATATTTTTTTTTTCCCTTATATTTCCTCTGAGTTTTGCTTTATGTATCTTTATTTCTTTGTTGTTAGGTACCTAAATGATTTATGATGTCTATCTTCTTTGTGAATTATATATTTTATCATTAAAAATATTCATCTTTGTTTCATTTTAAAATAAATTAATTAATGGAGAACCACACACACAAAGAAACAACCCAATCAAAAAAATGAGCAGATGATCTAAGACATTTCTCCAAAGACGACAAACAGATGGCCAAAAAGCACATGAAAACAGCTTCAACACTGCTAATTATCATTGTTGTTCAGCCACTAAGTTATATACAACTCTTTGAGACCCCATGAACTGCAACACACCAGGCTGTCCATGACTATCTCCCTGAGTTCACTCAAACTCATGTCCATTGAGTCAGTTATACCATCTAACCATCATCCTCTGTTGCTCCCCTCTCCTCTTGCCCTCAATTTTTCCCAGTATTAGGGTCTTTTCCAATGAGTCAGCTCTTCACATCAAATGGCCAAAGTATTGGAGCTTCAGCATTAGTTCTTCTAATGGATATTCAGGACTGATTTCCTTTAAGCTTGGTTTGATCTCCTTGCTGTCCAAGATATTCTCAAGAGTCTTCTCCAGCACCACAGTTCAAACACATAAATTCTTCGGCACCTCAGCCTTCTTTATACTCCAACTCTCACAATCATACATGACTACTGGGAAAACCATAGCTCTGACTATCTCGACCTTTGTCAGAAAAGTCTCTGCAATTTCTAACACTGTCAAGGTTTGACACAACTATTCTTCCAAGGAACAAGCATCTTTTAGTTTTGTGTATGCAGTCACCATCCGCATTGATTTTGGAGCCCAAGAAAATGAAATCTGACACTGTTTCCACATTTTCCCCATCTATTTGCCATAAAGTAATAGGACTGGAAGCCATGTTCTTAGTTTTTGAATGCTGAGTTTTATGTCAGCTTTTTTTCACTTTCCTCTTTCACCTTCATCAAGAGGCTCTCTAGTTCCTCTTCACTTTCTGCCATTAGAGTAGTATCACCTGCATATCTGAGATTGTTGACATTTCTCCAGGCAATCATGATTCCAGCTTGTGATTCAAGCTAATTATGACAGAAATGCAATTCAAAAGTACAATAAGATATCACCTCACATTGGTCAAAATGACCATCATTAAAAAGTCTACAAACAATAAATGGTGGAGAGGATGTGGAGAAAAGGGAACCTTTCTACACTCTTGGCGGGAATGTTAATTAGTACAGCTGCTACGGAGAACAGCATGGAGGTTCCTTAAAAAATTAAAAATAGAGCTACCATATGAACCAATAATCCCACTCCTGGGCATATATCTGGAATAGCTATAGTTCAAACAATATGTCCACTGCAGCACTATTTACAATAGTGGGGGGCAGGAATAAATTAGGAGGTTGGGATTAACATAACCACGGTATTATATATAAACTAGATAATCAACAAGGACCCACTATATAGCACAGAGAACTCTACTCAATAGTCTATAATAACCTATATAGGAAAAGAATATGAAAAAATAGATATGTGTATAATGAAATCACTTTGCTGTACACCTGAAACTAATACAACACAGTAAATCAAACATACTCCACTATAAAATAAAAATTTTAGAAGTAAATACAAAGAAAAGAGAAATACAGACCTGATCATGGCACCACCTACTAAAAGGACCTCAGTGTTAAGCCACAGTTCTTAAGACAGACATCAAAATTCTTAACACAGATAATTGGTCCCAGCACAATCTGGCCTCACAAATTTCTTCAGTTTCTTCTCATTGATAATTTCTCTTATTGTCTACATTCCTATCTGATTTATGTTGTTTGAATTCCTCCTTTATACCACGTTCCCTCCTGCCACAAGGCATTTGCACATGCTGCTCACTGTTTGGAATGTTATCCCTCCCCTCTTCACACAGAACCTCCTGCTCATCCTTGAGACCTCAGGTTAAAACACACATTCTCAGCAAACTTCCCTGGATTCCCTGACCCCACTTCTGAGACCCCACTTCTGACCCATGACACATGCTCATAGTACTGGCACATCTCTGTATCATTTCACATGGTAGCGATTTTTAAATTTCTACTTATTAATAACAAAGTTATATGTGAATACACTTTGAATAGGGCTTGCTAGGTGGCACGAGTGGTAAAGAACCCACCTGCCAATACAGGAGACAGCAGAGACACAGGTTCAATCCTGGGTTGGAAAGATCCCCTGAGGATGGCATGGCAGCCCACTTCAGCATTTTGAAGCTTCTCTCTGCCTGGAGAATCCCATGGACAGAGGAGCCTGGTGGGCTACAGTCCATAGAGTTGCAAAGAGTCGGACATGACTGAAGCGACTTAGCACACACACACATTTTGAATAAACCTAACATGAACAGAAAATTCAGCCAAAAATTCAGCTTCATGGTTTTTCACATGGTGAACATGTGTGTTCAAGGTAAGAAACAACATTTCCAGGATCCCTGAAGCCCCCTCTGCAGTTAACTATACCACTCTCCCCAAGGTAATGACTACTATTTTGATTTATAACACACAAGTGCATTTTGTTTTTAAACATTCCTACAATTCACATAAAGCATGAGGACCCCCTACTTCCCTTCCCACAATGAATTTGGTATATATCCTTTTTTTGAGATGCGTATCTACACGTAATTGATATATAATTTTATTTTATCATTACATCCTAATCTCACATCTGTGTAACAGTATCATTTTCTATCTCTGCCACCACACTGTCATCTTTGCAATGACTGAGTCAATGGCAGTACCTGGTCCTCATTCTCCCTCCAGCTCCCTGTACATACGTGGCCACAGGGTACACTCCACCCAAATGGTGAATATATGAATAGTTACGCCAGGTGCTAAGGCCACCAAAGTGAACAAGACAAACAGGTCCAGGTCCACTGCCCCTACTCTCCTCTAGTGTATAGAGGGTAACTGGCCAGAAAGCTGTTTGAAAGCCTCCCAGAAGTGATGCTTTAAAGCCACAGGGTCTGTTCTTTCTCCCAGAGACAGCCCCTGCCTCAGAGAGCTCTTCCCTGCTGACTGACACACCTACCCTGGACCAATTAAGGGGCCTTTCCTTGACTTCTATGCTTTCGCCAACTTTCACTGGGCTCAACTGCAACTCCTGGTTCTTGTGAGGATGCCTCTGGTTGGGATCTTCTGCCTTCATCCCACAAAACTCAACACATCCCCAAGAATTAGGTAGCAAACATAGTGGAAGGAGCTTTGTTCTTGGGAGTCAGACAACATGGGTTCAAGTCCTTTGCTGGCTGACCCTCAGCAAACTGCTCCACCTGTCTGGGCCTGTTTCCACATTCATCAGAGGAAAAGGCTGAACTGACAAAAATTCCAGGGTTCCTTTTCTTCTCTAATGTCCTATGACTTTTACCATGGAAGGTACCTATGCCTAAGAGTACACAGCTCATCTCTCTACAGATAGTCCTATATCCCAAGGATGATTTAATGCCCCCAAGGGAGGCTTAGCACTTCTGAAGGGCTGGTTCAGTTTCTTCATTACACAGGTCAGTCCCATCCCAGCCCTCCGCTTTCATAAATGTACTACAAACAGCAACGGAAGGGAAGCAAACAGTTATTTAGGAGGACTGACAAGGATGGTCAATGGTATCCTTATAAAAATACAGGCAAGTCTGGGCATTTTCTTTAAAAGAAAAAAATTTTTTTTCTTTAGGAAATTGTCTTTTCTTTAAGAAATTGTCTTTTGAAACACCGTGACCTGATTTTCAGGGAGGGATCGACTACAAAAGCAACAGGTTTCTTGCCAGGGCAAGCAAGTTTTTGACTCCCATTTGATGATTTAAGACTAAGAGAAAAGCAAAACAACATGAATTTCACATCTTTATATGATTAGATCAGGATGGACTGAGATCCCTGGGAACTGAACCCAGTGTCTGGAGACCAGGCTAGCCAGTCAGCATGCACTGAGGATCAACACACCAGGAGAACCCCAGATTTCACACTCAGGCTGCTTGGCATGTGGCAACTCGAGGGCCCCCTGTTCTGAGCCATTCTATCATGTCTGGGGCTACTCAAGTTTTCAGGGTGAAGAATACTCCCTAGGAGTGGGTGTGGCTTAGTCTCAACTCTCCTCACTCCCTGAGACTTGAGGACCCGCCAGGCTTTGCAGACTGAGAACATGGGTCCTCATGAGTACTATGGGCCAACTTTGCTCATCTCTATGTTACTGCCCAATTTCATTCTAACAGAAGCACTCACGTTAGATATTCCTGGCCTCATTTTACAGGTCAGGAAATTTTAAGTCACTTGCCCAATGTCCCAAAACTAGGGCAGAAGAGAATAAGGTTTCAGCTCATGTCTTAGGATGCTAAGCCTCACGATGTCAGTTACATCCAGGAGAGCTACCAGGGGCTGCAGCCTCCCTTCCTCCTGACCTCTTAGGAGGAATGTCCAGGACACATGGTAAAGTCTGTCAGTCAGGCTGGACCAGTACCTGTCAGGTTCACTGTTCCTCGGGGCCTCTTATCTATCTATCAGAGTGCAAATGGGGCTGACCAGGTACCCCTGGGGGCGCCAAATCACCAGGCTCTTGTAGGCTTTGTCCGAGGTAGAAAATCTGTTGCAAAAGCAATTCCTCTGACCTTTCTACAAAACAAAGAGATGGAGCTGGAAAGACCAGACATTGAGTGCAGGTGTGCTTAAGGAAGAAGCACATCTTGAGTTTAGTGGGGGAAAAAGTACAGGGAAGAAGGAAGAATGGATTTTGAGAGGGGGTGGGGGGATTTTTTTTTTCCCCCAGAACCCAACACCAAGCCCAGTAGTACAGGAGTGTGGTTACCCCAGTAAATTAATGTGTGAATGCACGAACCAATCTCATGGGGAGAAGCTCCTCAGAAGACACGCTCCTTTCTCTCTCATCTTCAATTTGGTTGTCATCTACTAACATACCCAGGCATGCCTTATCCTCAAACATATGCTCAAAATTAATCCTCCCAACACTGCATAAACCTTGAGCTATTCTGTATCATGGTAGAGAGCATCTTGGTAGAGAGCAGTTTACAATCACTAGTTTGTTATCCGGTTCACTTGTGGTTCAGATGGTAAAGAATCTGCCTGCAATGTAGGAGACCTGTGTTCAATCTCTGGGTCAGCAAGATCCCCCTGGAGAAGGAAATGGTTATCCACTCCAATATTCTTACCTGGAGAATTCCATGGACACAGGAGCCTAGCGGGCTACAGTCCATGGGGTTGCACAGAGCTGGACACAACTGAGCTACAACTCACTCTAAGAGAACAGGACTGAATATTATTCTTTCACTCCCAGTGTCTGGCACATATTTGATGATATGAAGGGGCCCTGCCTTGAGAAGAGTCTCTACATTCTCTAAATGTGCTCCTCGTACTCCTGTGCTTTGCAGTCTCCTCTATACTGGTGCCTCTGTTGCCAAGGTAAAGTCAAGGTAAAGCTCCAGGAACAGGATATGCTTTCTATCCTATTCCATATAAAGCCTGTTCCTCCACCTATATTCCCACCTAAACTAATTCAGTTGAACTGGAGTTGGCAACTGATCCAAGATCAAGGTACACACAAGCTAGGCAATATCTTATGAGGTGGCCTCAACTAAAAAGTTCTGCCCCTCCAAGAACCAAGTGAGCCAATTAAATGTTCCTCCTTCATGAAGCTGAATTTAAAAATATGGGAAAAACAGATAAGAGCAGAAGTAGAAAGATCATGAGACTGAATGGAGATCATGAATAAGCCAATGATCTGAGCAATGAGAAGATTAAAAGTTGGAAGTTCTAACAGAGATAAAGGAAGATAAAGACACATCATAGAAGCAGGAGAACAGCTGAGAAATCATGGTAGGAAAAGTAGAGCAGCTAAGGAATAGATGAGTTTCACTTATGTTAGAAAGTTAGTGTGGAGATCCACTAATCTTAAGTCACTGAGACCTTAGCGCAAGCAGACTTGGATCTGGAATGGATTGTTGCTGGTCACGACTTAGGGGTGGGCTAGTCCTTTCCAAGGAAAACCTTCAAATTGAAACTTTCAGGGGAAATGTTGTTACTTGCTGGCACACAAATTAAACCCAGGAGGGTTATTCAGATGTATATGATTTCAAAGATCTCTCAAGGAAAAATTAATATTCCAGAGTGCTCAGAATGTTGAAATTGGCCCTTCCAATATCTTTCCATAGGACACAGGGCAAGTTGAAATTCCCCTGCTTTACAGAAGCATGGGAAAGTAATTTACCTATATTCTAAAGACCCAGTGAAGGCAGGTGTCATGAATCCTAGGCACAACATTCTCTTCACCAAACCTTGCTATCAATGCTTCTTGCCATTCCCTGCCCAGTTCTCTTTTCCTCATTTATCTGGGGAAGCTCACAGTTTCAAAGATGAGCTCAAGGAGCTCTAAGATCACAGCTATTAGGGAAATTCCAGCAAGAAGTACTGGAAAGTCTAGTAGGGACTGGACATTGTAGCCCAAGTGTTATTTTGAGCCACTAGGGTACAATGACGATGGTGGACCTGCAGGCACTGCCCCAAAGAAAAAAGCATTTCGTGAGTAATGCCTTCACATATTCTGTGGTTTGTGAACATTAATACCAAACAGAGAAGTTTAAAAACACTGCTGCCCTGGACTTCCCTGGTGGTCCATGGTTAAGAATCCACCTGTCAATGCAGGGAGACACTGGTTCCATCCCTGGTCCAGGAAGATTTCACATGCCTAGGAGCAACTAAGTATATGTACCACAACTGCTGAGCCCAAGTGTCTAGAGCATGTGCTCCACAAGAGGAGCCACTGCAGTGAGAGGCCTGCACACAGCAATGAAGACCCCGTGCAGCCAAAAATCAATGAATAAATAAAATTGTTATTAAGGATACCTAGAAATATATTTTTTAAAAAGAACACTGCTGCCCTGCCCTGCCAGATCACCTCCACCTTGCTCAGACCACCAGAGTTGAAAAACCACACATGCTTTGCATTCTCATACTCTGCAGATCATCTCAGCTCAGTGTGGCCTAAGTCCTCTCGGAGGAGATCACCACTCTAGAGCTGCTGAGCAGACGACCTACAAACTGGAGAACAATTATACCAAAGAAGTTCTTCCACTGTTGCAGAAGTTCTAGGGTCCACAACAGATTTCCCAACCTGGGGATCTGGCAAAGGGACTCAGAACCCCCAGGGAACTTAACTTTGAAGGCCAGTGGGATGTGACTACAGAACTCTCACAGGACAGGGGAAACAGACTCTTGGAGGGCACAACAAAGCACTGTGTGCACCAGGGCCCAGGAAAAAGGAGCAGGGACCCCAGAGAGGCTGAGCCAGGCCTGCCTGTGAGTGTCTGGGGGTCTCCTGCGAGGTGTGCGCGACAGTGGCCAGCCACGGGGTCAGGGGCACCGATTACAACAGTCGTGGGAGCCGAGGTGTGCTGCTGTAAGTCCTTTTGAAGGAGGTCACCATTACTGCCATTATCCCTACCATCTATAGGGAGGGAGCACAGCCTCACCCATCAGCAGAACATTGGATTAAAGACTTACTGAACATGGCCTTCTTTGTGCCAAAGAATGCTTAAACTACCGCACAACTGCACTCATCTCACACGCTAGCAAAGTAATGCTCAAAATTCTTCAAGCCAGGCTTCAGCAATCCAAAAACCATGAACTTCCAGACGTTCAAGCTGGTTTTAGAAAAGGCAGAGGAACCACAGATCAAATTGCCAACATCCACTGGATCATCAAAAATGCAAGAGAGTTCCAGAAAAACATCTATTTCTGCTTTGTTGACTATGCCAAAGCCTTTGACTGTGTGGATCACAATAAACTGTGGAAAATTCTGAAAGAGATGGGAATACCAGACCACCTGACCCGCCTCTTGAGAAACCTATATGCAGGTCAGGAAGCAACAGTTAGAACTGGACATGGAACAACAGACTGGTTCCAATAGGAAAAGGAGTACGTCAAGGCTGTATATTGTCACCCTGCTCATTTAACTTACATGCAGAGGACATCACGAAAAATGCTGGTCTGGAGGAAGCACAGCTGGAATCAAGATTGCCAGGAGAATTATCAATAACCTCAGATATGCAGATGATACCACCCTTATGGCAGAAAGTGAAGAGGAACTAAAAAGCCTCTTGATGAAAGAGAAAGAGGAGAGTGAAAAAGTTGGCTTAAAGCTCAACATTCAGAAAATGAAGATCATGGCATTTGGTCCCATCACTTCATGGGAAATAGATAGGGAAACAGTGGAAACATGGCTGACTTTATTTTGGGGGGCTCCAAAATCACTGCAGATGGTGATTGCAGCCATGAAATAAAAAGACACTTACTCCTAGGAAGGAAAGTTATGACCAACCTAGACAGCATATTAAAAGCAGAGACATTACTTTGCCAACAAAAGGCCGTCTAGTCAAGGCTATGGCTTCTCCTGTGGTCATGTACGGATGTGAGAGTTGGACTGTGAAGAAAGCTGAGTGCCGAAGAATTGAGGCTTTTGAACTGTGGTGTTGGAGAAGACTCTTGAGAGTCCCTTGGACTGCAAGGAGATCCAACCAGTCCATCCTAAAGGAGATCAGTCCTGAGAGTTCATTGGAAGTACTGATGTTGAAGCTGAAATGCCAATACTTTGGCCACTTGATGTGAAGAGCTGACTCATTTGAAAAACCCTGATGCTGAGAGAGATTGAGGGCAGGAGGAGCAGGGGACAACAGAGGATGAGATGGTTGGATGGCATCACCGACTCGACGGACATGAGTTTGGGTGGACTCTGGGAGTTGGTGATGGACAGAGAAGCCTGGCGTGCTGCGGTTCATGGGGTGGCAAAGAGTCGGACACGACTGAGCGACTGAACTGAACTGAGCATGGCCTTGCCCATTAGAGTGAAACAGTTTTCCCCACAGCCAGTCCTTCCCATTAGGAAGCTTCCACAAGCTTCTTATCTTCATCCATCAGAGGGCAGACAGAATGAAAACCACAATCATAGCAAACTAAACAAACTGATCACATGAATCACAGTCTTGTCTAACTCAGTTAAACTATGAATCAAATCCAGAGCAACAATCAATTTTTTCTTAAGAGGTTCTTCTTCCAGAGAACTCTATTTTCTCTCCCAAGACCTGGCAAGGCAAAGGTAGCATGACCTTCATAAGGCAGAGATTTGAGATTCCACTCAAAGGAAAAACCTGCTAATTAAAATAAAGTCCAAAATCTTATTACAAGTAGAAAAGACCTTTAGCTAAATGATTTAGATTCAGAGCTGAAGCACAGTACTTTCTTTGCTGTCATCCTCCACTGGGTTTATCTGGAGGATGAGATGACCTCCAAAATTCAGGAGGATCAAAACTTCAATTCCAGATCAAATCCAAAGCATGTTGTCCAAGAGCAGAAAACAATTTTCCCACACCCTTAAATCTAGAGACACCAAGTGGTAGCTTCTGGGAGAGGGTATTCTATTAACTTCCAGCCTCCAAAATCTACTATGACCTAGTCTATTATCCAACTATATACAGCATGCTGGACATGTAATCGGAGTTTCAAGAGTCCTAATTTCGTCTTCCAACCAGGTTTCCACTTCTGAAAATGTGTAGAAACACCAGTTGTCCCAGTGCTTTGAAATTAGTCTAAAAAAGCCAGGTGGGGAAAAAAATCCATATTCTATTTGAAATAGAATCAAAAGAAACTTGGGAGATCACTGATTTTAGCCCCTACTTTACTATGGAGGATTCAAACTTGGAATGCATTTAGAAACTTTGGAAACTATTCTGGAGAAGGCACCAAAAGGAGGTTGGTCCTCGGTCTCACCTCCTGCCAATTTTGTTCTCCTTGCACCTCTGTAGTGGTTCAGTGAACAGTCTGTGCTAGGTTGCCTGCCGAGGTCTGAAGCTCCTTCCTGTGGCTTACTGTTATTCAACCCTTGTAAAAAGATGTGAGAATAAAATGAGTTAATGTGCTCTGAGTGCTTAAAATAGTGTCTGGCAGATGTAAACTAGTATACATAGGATAAACAACTAGGTCCCACTGTATAGCACAAGGGATTAGATTCAATATCCAGTGATAAACTATAATGGAAAGGAATACAAAAAGAATACATATATGAGACACTTTGCTATACAGCAGAAATTAACACAACATTGTAAATCATCTATATTTTAATAAAATTTTTAAAAGTTATAAGATCAGTGAAGAAATGAAACTGAATAGGGGCTTCCCTGGTAGCTCAGTGGTAAAGAATCTGCCTCCCAACACAGGAGACTCAGGTTTGATCGCTGGTGCAGGAAGATCCTACATGCCTCTGAGCAACTAAGCCTATGCACCACAACTACGGAGCCTGTGCTCAAGAGCCTGGGAGTCCCATCTCCTGAGCCCATCTGCCCTAGAGCCCTTGGTCCACCAACCAGAGAAGCCATGGCAATGAGAAGCCCACACATCGCAACTAGAGAGTAGCCTCTGCTTACAGCAACTGAAGAAAAGTCCATGTAGCAACAAAGACCCAGCATAGTCAAAAATAAATAAAATTATTATTTTTTAAAGTAAAACAGCAGGGACAGGGGGATCCAGTGTCTGACATACAGTGGGGGGTCAATAGATGCTAGCTAACATAATTAGTCCCTCAAAGGACTCTTTCTAGGATTATGAGATGATACCGAGCAAAAGTTCAGCACAGGACCTGACACATCACGCTCAATAAATGCATTCTTACGGTTTTACAGGAAGAGTGAGAGAATGGTGCTCCGGAGTCCAGACCATTTGCTGATCAGGAAACAGTGCTGAAGGTTTTTATTTCAAGGTGAGGGCATTTTAAAGTGTTTTCTCATTTACACAATATCGGACATAGAACGATTACCAAAAACCTTTGAACTTCCTTTCAAGAGTGTGTTTAAGAGATTTCCCCAGAGGTTAAAACTCCTTGTTTCCACTGACGGGACATGGGTTCAATCCCTGGTCTGGGAACTAAGATCCTGAAAGCTGCATGGCCAAATAAATAAACCAAATGTACCTATATTTAAAAAGTGCTTTTAAGAGAATTCCACAGCAATATCTGGGAACCATACTTCTGCTTGGGAGCGGAGAGGAATCCAGACAGGAACTTGGGCCATGTTGGTTACAAATTACGACTACCTCCTTGGTAAGAAGGACTGAAAGATTCCCATCATACCCCATGTTTTGGCTTTCAGCACTCAATGAATATCATCTTGTTTAGTAAACTCCATAAAATTATCAAGCTAGAGTAAGAGGTCACATTGTTAAGAAGTCTGCCATCATAAAATAGTGAGTTACCAGTCTCACTTGAGTGCTTCTGCAGTAGGGACCTGGACTAACTGGGGTCTAGTTCTGGTTCAAATCAAAGCTTTGGAGTTCAGAGTGGCACTAGTATCCTGAGAAGACTTCTCTTGGGGTTGGCTTCACAGTACGCAGTTCATACATACCTCACCCTTACAGAGATGGATCTCAGTGGAAAAAAGATGCTCCTTCCCAAGATTCCAGTACAATCCCCATAACGTACTCTCAGTGGCCCAGCTGGAGGCTTGGCACGAACCACGGCTCTGTGGCCAGGTTGGTGTCAGAAGGGTGATAAATCAGTCTGACCAGGTTGGGTCATCCACTCATCTTGATATCTGGGACATCGGGTTAGCCCTATCCAAACTACATGAATAGAAAGAGAATAGGGGGTATACCACAGGGAAAACCTGGGGACTGTTACCGAAACTGGAAGAATTGTGGATACTGGGCAGGTAAAACCAATTATCAGTTTTACCTGGCTTTCCTACAACTTGCTGTGTAGGAATTTAGTGAGTCACTTGAATTCTCTAGTACACAGTTTTTCATTTATAAAATGAAAGATTCAGCTTAGAGAGCATAGAAGAATCCTTTGAAGGATTTGTGATAACAGTTTCTTGGGCCCCATCCTCAGAGATTCTGATTCAATAGGCCTGAAATGGGCCCAAGAATTTGCCTTTCTATCAAGTATCTGGTGACACTGATGCTGGTCTGGAGACCACACTTGGAGTAACATGGGGCTAGATGATGACTCAGTCCCTGGCATCCTGTGAGTGATGGGAAATCTTCATTCTGAGACTCCCAGCTGGGAATTCTGCTTCTGCCCCTGCTGTGGGAAACAGCATAAGCTGGACAAAAATACAAGAACAACAGGGGCGAATTCTCAACTTGGCTCCCATCACTGGGAATACTGACCAAATCGGATGTTACTTTAGTAGTCACTCAAGCCAGTGACTACTTTCTCTTGTTTTTGTAGCTGCATCTCAGAGTAGTAGGATGTGTGCTCATCTTCTCCGGTGAGAAAACCAAAATCTCAACTAGCTGCTGAACAACCACTGACAGGGGACTGTTGGAATCCACCAAAAAAGATACCACACATGCAAGGACAAAGCAGAAGCCGCAACAAGATGGTAGAAGGGGCAGAATCATGTTTAAAATAAAATCTCAGATCCGCCAGAGATGCTAGGAGGGAGCAAACAAAACCTTGTGCACACCAGGACCCAGGAGAAAGGAGCAGTGACCCCACAAGAGACTGGGTCAGACTTACCTGTGAGTGTCCGGGGAGTCTCCTTCGAGGCCTGGGTCAACACTGGCCCGCCACGGGGTCAGGGGCACTGGCAGTAGCAGTCCTGGGAGGTGCACCATGCAGGCATAAGGCCTTTAGGAGGAGGAGGTCATACCTCTACCATAGTTTGGTTTAAGGCCAAACTACAGGGAGGAAGCACAGCTCCACCCATCAGCAGAAAATTGGATTAAAGATTTACTGAGCATGGCCCTGCCCACCAGACCCAGTTTCCCCCACAGCCAGTCCTTCCTATCAGGAAGCTTCCACAAGCCTCTTATCTTCATCCATCAGAAGGCAGACGGAATGAAAACCACAATCACAGAAAACTAACCAAAATGATCACATGGATCACAACTTTGTGTAACTCAATCAAACTATGAGCCATGTCACATAGGGCCACCCCAGATGGATAGTAGAGAGTTCTGACAAAAGATAATCCACTGGAGAAGGGAATGGCAAACCACTTCAGCACTCTTGCCTTGAGAACCCCAAAAACAGTATGAAAAGGCAAAAAGATATGACACTGAAATATGAACCCCGTCCCCACCCGAGGTCAGTAGGTGTCCAATATGCCACTGGAGAAGAGTGGAGAAATAGCTCCAGAAGGAATGAAGAGCCTGAGCCAAAGTGGAAATGACATCTGGTGTCTGTGACTGCTGGTGAAAGTAAAGTCCAATGCTTTAAAGAACAATAATGCATAGGAACCTGGATGTTAGGTCCATGAATCAGGGTAAATTGGATGTGGTCAAACAGGAAATGGCAAGAGTGAACATCAGCATTTTAGGAATCAGTGAACTAAAATGGACCAGAATGGGTGAATTTAATTCAGATGACCGTAATATAAACCACTGTGGTCAAGAATCCCTTAGAAAAAATGGAGTAGCCTTCACAGTCAATAAGAGTCTGAAAAGCAGTACTTGGGTACAATCTCAAAAATGACAGAATGATCTCACTTCGTTTTCAAGGTAAATCATTCAGTATCACAGGAATCCAAGTCGATGCCCCAACCACTAATGCCAAAGAAGATGAAGTTGACTGATCTATGAAGACCCACAAGACTGTCTATAACTGACATAAAAGAAAAGATGCTCTCTTTTTTTTTACCATAGGGGACTGGAATGCAAAAGTAGGAAGTTAAGAGATACCTGGAGTAGCAGGTAAGTTTGGCCTTGGAGTATGAAATGAAGCAGGGCAAAGGCTAACAGAGTTTTGCCAAGAGAACGCACTGGTCATAGCAAACACCCTCTTCCAACAACACAAGAGACAACTCTACACATGGACATCACCAGATGGTCAGTACTGAAATCAGATTGATTATATTCTTTGTAGCTGAAGCTGGAGAAGCTCTATACAGTCAGCAAAAACAAGACTTGGACTCGACTATGGCTCAGATCATGAACTCCTTAATATAAAATTTAGGCTTAAATTGGAGGAAGTAGGGAAAACCACTTGGCCATTCTAGTATGATGTAAATCAAATCCCTAATGATTACTCAGTAGAAGTAACAAATAGATTCAAGGGATTAGATATCAAAGAGCACCAGAAAAACTATGCACAGAGGTTCATAACATTGTACAGGAGGCGATGAGCAAACACCACCCCAAAGAAAAGGCAAAATGGTTGTCTGAAGAGCCCTTACAAATAGCTGAAAAAAGAAGAGAGGTGAAAGACAAAAGAGAAAAAGAAAAGATAAACCCATCTGAATGCAGAGTTCCAAAGAATAGCAAGGAGAGACAAAAAGTCTTCCTAACTGAACAATGCAAAGATGTAGCGGAAAACAATAGAATGGGAAAGACTAGAGATCACTTCAAGAAAATGAGAGATACCAAGGGAACATTTCATGCAAAAATGGGCACAATAAGGACAGAACTGGTATGGACCTAACAGAAGCAAAAGATATTAAGAGAAGGTGGCAAAAAAAAAAAAAAAAAAAGAAGGTGGCAAGAATACACAGAAAAACTGTACAAAAGGTCTTAATGACCCAGATAACCATGATGGTATGATCACTCACCTACAGCCAGACATCCTGGAATGCGAAGTCAAGCGGGTCTTACGAAGCATTACTATAAACAAAGCTAGTGGAGGTGATGGAATTCCAGTTGAGCTATTTCAAATCCTAAAAGATGATGCTTTTAAAGGACAGCACTCAATATTCAGCAAATTTGGAAAACTCAGCAGTGGCCACAGGACTGGAAAAGGTCAGTTTTATCCCAATCTTAAAGAAGGACAATGCCAAAGAGTGTTCAAACTACCACACAACTATCATTTCACATGCTAGCAGCATAATGTTCAAAATCCTTCACACTAGGGTTCAATAATGTGAATCTGGAGCTTCTAGATGTTCAAGCTGGATTTAGAAAAGTCAGAGGAACCAGAGATCAAATTGCCAATGTCCACTGGATCACAGAAAAAGCAAGAGAATTCCATATAAACATCTACTTCTGCTTCACTGACAACACTAAAGCCTTTGACTGTGTGGATCACAACAAACTGCAGAAAATTTGTAAGGAAATGGCAATACCGTACCACCTTACTTGTCTCCTGAGAAATCTGTATGCAGGACAAGAAGCAACAGAATCAGATAGGGAACGATGGACAGGTTCAAAACTGGGAAAGGGTGGCTGTAACCTGCCACCCTGCTTATTTAACTTATACACAGAGTACCTCATCAACAACCTTGGATGAACTACCCGAATTAAGAAAGCAAAGAGATTAAGGATGAAGTCTAATGTTACAGAGCTACTAAGTAATAAAGGAAAGAATCAAGCCTGGGTCTTCCAATGGCCACATCCAGTACCACCTAAGGACAACCAGCCTGTGTGGAAGCTGAATTTCTGCAGGGTTCCCACACAGCTTGTTTCCATAAAAGCTGGAATGGGCCTGACAGGGTGACAGGCCTGGACTTCTGCCCCCAACCCCACCCAGTTTTCCTGAGAAAGAACAGATTTGAACAGAATGGTCTAGTATGGATCCACCTTCTCCCACAAAAGCTGTGACTCTAGACAGCCAGATTCAGCTATTTAGGTACTGTTTCCTCATCTGTTTATTTATAATTTGTTAAAGAAGATACCTGCTAGCTCCTTCAGAGGACTGTTGAGAGGATTAAATTTGGCTTTTTATATAGAAATGTTTAGGGTAGTTTTAAGACTCCTGCTGTTGGCGCTCTCTATGATCACTACCCATCTTGATGTACTCTATATAACTGCAGTTGGGTAGCCTTCAGCAAGAAGAATAGCAGTCCAAGTAGAACAGATAACTTTACCGCAAATGGATTACAGGTGTCACACACCACTCCTTTACTGTAATAATTTCCACAATGCCCTTTTTGTTTACTTGAAGTTTCCTTTGTTCCCGATATAATATTTTGAGCCCTGGTAGGGTCTCGTATTTCTACTTTTCCTTCAGTTAACTGTAAAAAGGTTTATTATCTTTCCAAAATAGTAAGCTTCAGAAGTTCAAGGATTCTGGCCTGCTAAAGTGTAGTATAAAGCAAGATAGATCAGAATTCAAGGGGCTTCCATTTTAGTCTTAGCCCTACCAACCAGTACAGAAATCTTCAGCCGGTTCTTTTTAAATAAGAAGATTGGACAAATAATCTGAAACCTTTTCAGCTCTAATAATCTTAGGATTTTTAAATCATCTGTTATCTCATCTATTCTTTTTTAAAATTTATTTATTTATTTATTTATTTTAATTACAATACTGTATTTGTTTTGCCATACATTGACATGAATCAGCCATAGGTGAACACAATCTCCCAATGCCGAAGCCCCCTCCCACCTCCCACCCCACATCCTCTACTTGAATCATCCTGTGCATCAGCCCCATGCATCCTGCATCCTACATTGAACACAGATCGGCGCTTCGTTTCTTACAGGAAAATATACATGTTTCATTGCCATTCTCCCAAACCATCCCACCCTTTCCCTCTCCCTCAGAGTCCAAAAGTCCACTCTATACCTCTGTGTCTCTTTGTTGTCTCACATATAGGGTCATCATTACTGTCTTCTAAATTCCATATATATGTGTCAGTATACTGTATTGGTGTTTTTCTTTCTGGCTTACTTCACTCTGTATAATCGGTTCCAATTTCATCCATCTCATTAGAACTGAGTCAAATTTATTCTTTTTAAGGGCTGAGAGTAATTATTATATTTATTAACTTTTCAGAAGTTTTCACTTTATAAACCTATTAAAAAACTCTGTGATTTCATAAGGATTACAACCTCTGAATTTTTTTTTTATTTCATAAAGTTGGAAGCATCTTTTATAAGCAGCTATGTTTATTCTTGTAGAAATCTGTGAGGGTCAAAATCGTACTTAAATGTAGGGTTTTACTCAACAGTTTAGGAATAGAAACACGTTGTGACATACCAGTGCAAATTTCAAGCTTCTTTTTAAATTTTTGTTTTTAAAAGAAATGTGTAACACATGTGGGAATTGCATTCATTGGACAGGAAATATATAATGAATCATGCTTTTGGAAAAAATGATGGGAAAAATGTCATACTCAGTAATAGGACATCAAATAAAAAACAATACAAAGTGAAAAAAAAAAAAAAAGCAAAGAGAAACTAAAGAGCCTCTTGATGAAGGTGAAAGAGGAGAGTGAAAAAGTTGGCTTAAAACTCAACATTCAAAAAGCTAAGATCATGGCATCCAGTCCCATTACTTCATGGCAAGTAAATGGCAAAAAAATGGAAACACTGACAGACTTTATTTTCTTTGGCTCCAAAATCATTGCAGACAGTGATTGCAGCCATTAAATTAAAAGACGCTTGCACCTTGGAAGGAAAACTATGAAAAACATAGACAGGGAATTATTAAAAAGCAGAGACATCACTTTGCTGACATAGGTCTGTCTAGTCAAAGCTATGGTTTTTCCAGTAGTCATGTATGGATGTGAGAGCTGAACCATTTTAAAGAAGGCTGAGTGCCAAAGATTTGATGCTTTAGAACTGTGGTGCTGGAGGTCTCTTGAGAGTCCCTTGGGCTGCAAGGAATCAAACTAGTTAATCCTAAAGGAAATCAGTGCTAAATATTCATTGGAAGGACTGATGCTGAGCTGAAGCTCCAACACTTCGACCACCTGATACAAAAAAGCTGACTCATTGGAGAAGACCCTGATGCTGGGAAAGATTAAGGGCAGGAGGAGAAGGGTACGACAGAGGATGAGATGGTTGGATGGCATCACCGACTCAATGGACATGAATGTGAGCAAGCTCTAGGAGATGGTGAAGGGCAGAGATGTCTGTCATGCTGCATTCCATGGGGTCACAGAGTCATGCGTGACTGAACAACTGAACAGTGCCTATAGGTCCCAATGGTCAAACTGAATAGGGGGAGCAAGAAAGGGCTCTGTCTCCTCAAATCCAGAGCTCCCTCGGGACATATCTGTTTTCTTGATTTCCACTAGTTCTTATTCAAATATTTCCTGGGGTGGCCCAAAGATATGAAGTTCCATATCAGAAACTTTCATAAGCTTGGAAGCAGTAGAGGTTTTGAGTTAAGGACACAGATGTTGGTGACAGGCAGACCTGGACTCCAGTATTCACTCATCTGCTCTTTAAAGGCTGCATGGCCTTGGGAAGATTCCTTTATCTCTCTATTCCTTAGTTACAAAACTGGGTGTGTGTAGGACCAATATGTAGAGTTGTTGTATGGACTATAATAAATGAGATTATATTTAAGAATTTAGCACAGTGCCTGGCACATGTGTGCATGTTAAGTCACATCAGTCGTGTCTCTTTGCAACCTTATGGATCTGATGAGAGTCCAATAAATGCTAAACTTGAGGCAACCCTTCAAGTTTAAATCCAAGATGCCCCTGTACACTGCACAGCTGAACCTCAGTTAACAAGGTTCACTCACATCCATCCATTTCCAATTATCTACATCTTCTTAGTAAGGATATCCTATTCCTCTTTCCTCATAGTTACATTTTCTCAGAATATCTCAGTAAAAAGTTCTGGGGTCAAATGTTCGGAAAATGCTGGGTAAAAGAAGGTTTTCTTTTCTATGGGGTTTCACAGTCTTTGCTATGAAAGTTTGCATTGAGAATCTCCAAGAGGGACATTTATATTCAGGAGTTCCCAAACTTATTGGACCACGGAATCCTCATTTCAAGGATCTATTAATACATATTAAATATTCTAGCACTGTACAGGGTGCAGGCCGGGAACCTCTGCTCTGCAGCTAAATTCTACCTGAAGTCTCTATACTCTAATGCACAGGTGTATTCAGAGATGTACTACTGTTACTGTGAAATAACACTGTGAATGTCAAGATAAGTAATGTGATTTCCATGGATTCTGATATGTCTACAGTTGAGAGTCAATATTATAGTTTAGAAACAATTTAGAAAGTCTCTTTTCCACCAGAGCAAGTAAACATTTCAATACATAGGTGCTGAAATTGCAGACTCTGCTTTTATTTGAGGCCAGGGCATGGTTAGGGACATGGTGAGAACGTCCCTGCACTCAGTGAGAGGAGAGAATGGAAGCCCAGTTCTGAGATTGTGGGAGGAGGTTAGTGGGAGCAAGTAACTCTTCACAGAGGAGTAGGGAGCGCGAGAGAGTACCTCCCACTGGTCCAGGTAGCAGCTCTCCGAGACTGTCAATACCTCCTGTAAGAACTTGCAACATCCCCAGAAGGTTTTTAGCTCCCTCCATATTATTAGAGTGTTCTAGGTCAATAGCCAACCAAAAGTGCAGTAGAGATTATACCAGATTTATCTAAGTTACAAAAATGTAGTAATGATGATTCAATCAGGAGAGGAAGTGGCTGCCCTTTTCTGAATAGCACCTAACTAAACTGCAATCTCTGAAAAACTGAAACGTGGAGGATACTCAGGACAATGACAATTTGGAGAGTCTTTGAGCTCAATGAAACTGCCATGTCAGCGCACTCTCCCTGGGGCTGTGTGCAATTTGCTGAACTCTCTGGAAAACATCAAAGAATTAAGACAACTGTGACAACTCACAAGCTTCTTGTTCCATACTGCGTGGGTCTGGCTATTACCCCCAATCGAGACAAGCTGAACTCTAAGGAAGCCTTAATAATAGAAAACAGGCCCCTCATGTGGAAGGGCTTCATGGTTAAAAAAGTAAAGGCATGGCTCTAACTGCCAGCAAGGCTGGGGTTGCCTGCCTCTTCCTACTTCTCCAGGCCCCAGTGCTGACCAGGTGCCCTGTCTTCTGTTAGGACAGGGTTTGAAATGCTCCATCACAGCTGAACACAGATCGGGAGACTGCCACTCATTTTCACTGAAATGCATTGCTTGGATTTCTGAGAGTGTAGAACAGAAAGATGGTGACTTTTAATTGCAAGAAGTAGTAAGCATCTTTGAGGCAGCAGGCATACCTCCTGGGAGGCCCTGCCAGGGGAGCCTCCTACAGAAAACTCCACGAAATCCAGGGCTGAGGCAACCGATGGAGCTCTTGATTAAACCATTCCCCCAGCTGCCCTCTTCCAGGATCTGGCTGTCTTTTCTCAAGCTCCCAGCTGCACTGTAAGGACCGCAAACGGGAGCCCAGGCTGGGCACACCGATGGGCTCTTCTCCCCTCTGCAGGAGGGCTGCTCTAATCAGACCTGTGCTGCACACTGTCCCAAGAATCTCCAGCTGTCTTGTGTTCTGACAGCAGGTTCAGTTTAAAGAAGTCTCATTTCATTTCTCTTTGTCACTAAAAGGAAGTCCTAAAAGCCACTGCCACAAAGCTTCTGAGAGAAGAAGAAAGAGGTAAGCACTGAAGAGCAAAGAAATACTGGGATGTTAGAAAGAATAGTTGTCAGTCCTGCTCCTCTGGATTATGGCAAGATTTGCTTAAGATGAACCAGAGGGAAATGGGAATTGGCCATTTCAGATGAGGACTTGACACGATATAGCTCTTAAAGAATGACACTGACATTAATAAGACATTGGCTCCACCAATCCATCCACCTAACTGTGCAATACCTATCATTCAGCATTGCTTTCCACCAGGGGCATGTAACTGCAAGCAGAGATCTGGGGACACAGGGGCCCACAGGTATCTGCCCTCAACGGGCTTACATCTGAATCAAGACCCAGTACTCATCAACACAGTGTTGGCAGACACAGAGTCCAGGAGTGACAAAACTGCTCTTAATCTTAAAATAGTGATCACTTATTTTAACACTGAAAATGAGTCAGTGATTTGAAAACCAAAAAGATAGTCCTGAAGTGCAGTCCCTCTATGACGTGCAATACTCAATGTGCCTGAATATTTCTTGTCTACTTCCCAACTGGTTTGCCCAACTCTTTTTCAGGGACAAGACTCCACATGTGGTGAAAAACACCAGCTAAGACTTGCCAGGAAGGCTCTCAGTGTAAACTCAGTGAGGGCAGGGCCAGTGTCTTATCTGTTTTGGGGCTCTAGAGATTAAGGTGGGTGATCAGAACATAAGAGACTAATAATAAATATTTGCTCAGTGACCTTGGATCACAACCTTCCTTTGTCTACACCTTTCTACTTTTAGGAAACAGTTCTACATATTTATTCTTTCTGGAAACTTGTGTGGCAGAGCTCTTCAGAAGAGAGATGAAACCAAGGCACAGATGGGTTAAATGACTTGCTCCAGGTGACAGGGAGTGAATGTCAGGGTGGCACTTGAGCAGGCTGCCGAGGAGGGGGGAGGGGGCGTTTAAGGAAATGGAGAGAAAATGAGACCTTCTAGGCCTTATATTTCTGTCCCTTAACTTATTTACAAGCCTTTAAATTGGTGCTAATTTGGATCATCTTAATAAATAAAGTTTTTTTTTTTTTTAGTTGTAAAGATGAAAATATATATAAAGGCCACTACAGGTTAATGGATGAATAAATGCCCCCTCTAGATTAAAACTCATGCTATGACTTTATTAAACTGGTAATACTAAAGCTTATCAGACACCACCATTGAGCATAAAACTCCATCCAAAAAACAAAACAAAACCAATTTTGTTAGGAATGAAAAGCAGAAATGATCACTGCATAACTGAGAATTATTTACTAGAGAAGCAGTTTCTTTTGCTAGGAAAGTAAACATTCCCCTTTCTCCTCAGTACTTACTAAGCAGTAAGATCATCACATCTGATAGCACCCTGATTAACATTATCCCTTAATTAGTCCCTAAAACTATTAACCACATAACCAAGTGGATCAGCAGCCACAGGGCTTAATTTTGTACCTCACTATTATGCTTACGGAGGCATTTTGCTCTCATAAATTAACACTCCTGAATCTCAAATGGTAGCAAGTTATATTTTTGTCATTATAGTTTATGCTCTAAATACAAATTCTTTTTCTCTAGAGCATGCATTCTCAACCGAGCTGATATTCCCCCAAGGTGGCAAAAACTGGTTCTTAGGGTGAGAGGGGTGACAAAATCTTACCTTTTTAAGTATAAAGCACTGACTTATATACCGTATACAAACACACATACAATGTATCTGTGGTACTGAAATTCCTGGTAGGGAGGGCAATTAGGAAAAAGTACACCTTACTTAAAAGGGCTTCCCTGATGGCTCAGACAGTAAAGAATCTGCCCGCAAAGCGGAGACTTGGGTTCAATCCTTGGGTTGGGAAGATCCCTGCCTGCAATGTGGGAGACCTGGGTTTGATCCCTGGGCTGGGAAGATCCTCTGGAGAAGGGCATGGCAATTCGCTTCAGTATTCTTGCCTGGAGAATCCCCATGGACAGAGGAGCCTGGCAGGCTACAGTCCATGGGGTCGCAAAGAGTCAGACAGGACTGAGAGACTAGGCACAGCACAGCACTCCTTAAAAGGGTCCTTCTGCTGGCAGCAATGTTGAAAAAAAGACTGAGAAACGCTGCTGTACGGTCCTCAAACCTGGCTGCACAGTGGATCCTCACTGGAGTCTTAGAAGTACTGACACCTGAGCCATTCCCAGAGTTTCCAATGTAACTGGTCTGGGATGGGACCTGGGCATGGTACAGGTAAAAACTCCCCAGAGGGGTCTGAAGGTGAGTCTGAGGACCACGGCTCTGAACTGCAGGTGACGTTAAGTCCCGCCACTTTCCAACCTAAGCTACTGTGGCTGTGACTAAACCACCATTACATCCTTCCCCACAGAGCCCAGGTGTGGCTTTGGAACTTATTCCATATACTTTCCTTTCCATTCCAAACATCAGCTGCAGTCAACTGAAAGTGACATGTGAAATGAAACCTATTTGCCATCCCTGTTCTCGATGGTCCTCTGGGCTAGAAGAGAATCTACCTAAAATCCTAAGTTTTAGTACCCAGAAATTTCTTACAGAAGTATGTTTATAGATTATGTCTCACATTCCCCTCTATCTTTCTGTGAATTAAGTGTAAAAGGAGGAGAGAACCGAAACTGGTGGTGAGTGAGAAGAGAGAAGTTTGTGGAGTACTGAAATGTAGTTGTGCAAACATTTAGCTGTCCCTGGGTAGTGTTGGCTGATATTCTAGTTTTGTAATAAAATAAAAGAGGCGAATTGCCTTTTTGGATGTAAACAGAAAACTCCATCAGGTCACAGAAGGATCCCAACAGTCTTATTTTATTGCAGGCCTCTTTTGGAGAATAGTCCTTCAGCGCTATGCGAGCATTTGTGGTTAATATGTGCATCGTTTAGCAGGCATAAAGTGAATTGGCTTTCCAAGAGCAAGGATTAATCTCAGGTTTTAATGAAGTTAGCTCTTCAAGGGGAAGGTCAGATGAAATAATTTCAAGAATAAGAGTTTCTGACTCCTTAGATTTAAAACATGATGTCTGTTGAGATAAATATAAACAACAAATGCAAAGAAACTTCAGACATCAGAAAAATTACAATTTTCCCTGAAATTGATGGTTGAATAAAAACATAAACTTGATGTTTTGATCATTTGAATCTGAACTATTCAAATACATGCATATATATACATGGGCATGTGTGTGAGACAGTAATTAGTTTTCAGGAACAAAATGGCCAGTAAAGATTTGGAAAGGTATGTGCCTCATTAGTCATCAGGGAATTACAATAAAAATAAAGCCAGCAGATGGGCAAAAGTTTTTAAAAAGCTGAAAATAGCAAAGTAGGAGAGGATGCAGAATAACAGGATCTCTCATCTAGTGCTGCTGGGAATGCAAAGTTGCTTCAAGGGCTTTGGAAAAACAGTGTAGTGGTACTTAGCAAAGATGAAGATATCCATAGCCTGTGCCCCAGCAATTTCACTGCTATGGAGTTCCACCAGAAAAATGTTTTCACATGGCGTTGGGAGGCATAAACAAGGATACTCATAGCAGCAGCGTTTGTAACAGTCCCAACCATAAGAATGTGAACATTCATCCAGGATAAAGTGCATAAGTAATGGTAGCATATTTACAAATGTACTCCCATATAGCATTAAAACTACTTCTATCCATAATAATGTAGATGACTCTCACAATCATAATGGTAACCAGATAAAAAGACTCCTTTCACATAAATTTCAAAACAGAGAAAATTAAACAATAGCATGCAAGGTGCATATACAGATGATAAAACTATAAAAGGGAGAAATGATCATCAAGAATGCCAGCATGTCAGCACAGTGGTTAAGGAAGAAGAGCAAGATTGTTGGAATCATTAAGGAGGGGTACCTAAGTAAGAGAAATGATGGCTTCTAGGCATAGTAGTAATATTCTATTTCTTGACCCAGGTGCTAATCACATATACAGATGCTCACTCTATAATTATTTGTAATACATTTTTATGTGCTTCTCTAGATGTATGTTCTATTTCACAATAAAAGATAATTAGCTTCTCAACTTGCTGTGTTCCATATGACTAGTGTATCAATATATTTAAGTTAAGCAATTAAAAACGGCTTTTGAAGGGAAAGTGGAGCAGTCCCAGAATAGAGAAGCTGAACAACAGCCTTGAGAGGTACCAGCAACAGGACAACTCTAGGGATCATGCCCTGAGGGACCCTCTCTATAGGACGGGCTCACCAGATAGCTTGGTCAATTTCCTAAGTCCTGGGTCTCCCCTGGAGGTCCCAGCTCCTAAAAGAAAGACTAGACTGAGCCTAGTCTTGCGCCCCAGTGGTCACATGACCTGCCCCACCAGAGCCCTGTGGAGCCAAGAAGACAGACAGGAAAGAGACTGTACAGGTGAAAACCAGCTACACTCACCACAAGCTGGACACTGCCGAAGCAAACAAGCAGAAAACAGCAGGGTCCAAGAAGGTGTGCAGACAAGAGTCACAAGCAAAGACAGCACGGATTCATTCCTCTGATGATGATCAACCTGTTCTGCAGACTTCATCCCACACAGGGAAGGTAGTTAGTCTGCCTCATTCTACTAGCCACAGGACTCCAGGACTGGAAGGCATAACTGACGCACAAATGGAGAACAGTGCTGAAAGATGAGACTCTTCCCATGGACTGTGCCCCAATTCACCATCCACCTTCTCCCTGAGAACTGTGTGTGAGCCAAAGATGGCCATTCTGATCGCCCCCTCCTCTTCATCTCTCCTTTATGGTTTTCTTTTTAGTGAGCTCAATGGCGGTCAAAATAGCCAGAAAGAGGTAAAAATTGGGTTAATAATGCCAAGAATCAGTACTCCTGTTTGCTGGGACCTTGAGGTGGAGGACTCGTTGGTCGTTTATAGGTCCTCAGACTCCTTCGGGGGCTTCATTTCACAGAGTAGGGGCAGGAGGGAGGGTTCTAAACTAGGGGAGCCATGAAGGGAAAGAGGTGGGAAATAGTACCATACCAGTAGTCATTCTGCCCACCTCCACTACTTATCCTGTATCAAGCCACCAAGGTAATTCTTAAAACTACAAATTGCGTGTGTTAATGTAAGCCTTCCTCCAGCCCTACCTGAACACTGAAAAGCTTTAACCAAATGGTGAGAAATTACACAGGGAAAGTGCATTTTTGAAGCAGAATGAGTTGCCTCAAAGATAGCTATCAATTTGAAAACTGCATCATAATAAAATTTAAATTAAATATTCGTGAGTCTGGACTCCTAAGAGTAAGGATGTGGGTGCCTGCATACTTACCTCATACACCAGTCACACTGATCAAATAACACTCAAATACATATTTAGTCTTCAGTGAGTACCTGTTCCTCTGGAGTCCAGAGCACTTTATAGACATTAGTTGATTAGCATTAAAAAAAAGCATCTATCACACCATGCTCCAGAGCTACTACTGTGTCCACTCTAAAAACCACCCATTTGCCTTGCTTTGAGCAAAGCCTCCTTTATTGATGGCTTCTGTGGGTACAGTTGGCGTCCGCCCTCCCCATCTGATCGCATTATTTCAGACCCATACATCCTGGCTGGCTTTGCCTCCAGGTCCTCCTGCCGCATCAGTGCAATTGTTTCCTTGCTTCCTTTCTGGGAGCCTGGTTTTGTCCCAGCTTGGCTTGGCGAGTGTGTTTCAGGACCAGCATCAAGGCCCCGTGGTGAGGATTTATAGCTCCCAGAGCCCCTCACTGGGTGACCTTCTCCTGTCAGGCCCATTTTTCTGGAGGGCTTTCTCCTGGGGCCCTGAACAGGACTCTCCAAGTTGGGCCCGAGCACTTGGCAGACAAGCCCCTTGATTGTAGTTGGAGACCTCAGGTCGCTTCAGGGCGGAGCTCGCCTTTCAGGCATTCAGGAGGCTGGGCTTTGCATTACTATGAGAGGGGAAACGTGCTAGGGAGGAGGCAGGCCTTGATGTATGCCCCACTGGACAAAAGCTGCTAGTGTCAGCTTGATTTGCAAGATCAACATTCATGAGTTCGACTGCTTAGAAAGGGGGGATTATCTGCAAACGCGGGCCTGAATGGAAGCCATAAATAAGTGATTTCACACCACCAAGCAGGAAGAATATTCCCCCTCCTCAATTATTCTCAACAGCATGTTCGGCCCCTCCCAGGTTCCCACCGCTGGTGAGCCCTCGGTGTGATGTGTTCAAAGGATGGAGCTCTTGGAGCCTGGAGCACCCGCCTAACCATGAACTTGTGTAAGGGGACAGGATGGAGCAGAGCAGAGCGTATGAGCAGTGCCAGCTTCACTTCCCAAGATCCGATCCGGGTTTTGCTTGGTGCCGATCCAGAGGCCCATTCCAAGCCTGCTTACTCCAGGCAAGGTTTTCCCTCTCATTCACCGGCTTCAGCCACTCTGCCTGGGCTCAACTCAACACAGATACTCAAATGTGCATCTGGCATCAAAGACATTGGGAGGGTCTTTCATCAGCTGCCTGAGGAGGGACGCACTCCCAGCTATCCTCATTTGTAGCCGCGTTTACTCTGAAATGTTAATGTATCTCCTGATGCAAAAAGAAAGGTTGGAAGACATTTTTTCCATTCGGCATACCCAGTGTCTCATTTGTCTCACCCTCATCCATCCTTTGTGTGCGCCTAGCTGTGTTAACCCTATGAGGCTCACACTCTTCTTTCTCCCTTATGGTTGTCTTCAGGTTTGTAGTTTGACTTCCTCTTTGGGCCCTCACTAACCCTCCCAGTTCCTGGAGGTAGTTTCACTGTAGGACAGACACAGATGGACAGCCACATATTTCAGATGTCACCAGGGCTTTGAGGTGTGGGGAGTGGGGTGAAGGCAAGAGCTGGGTCAGCTCATGATGCCGACTGAGTACTGAGCAACCTTGTGGTTGTCAAGTTTCTTGGAAGCTCAGTTTAGCTCCACTGATCCCCTAGCCCGGGAGGATGGACTAGGATGCTGAAGAGCAGAGAAAATGGTTTCAGAGGCATCCCCCTAGGAGGATGGTGCTTGGATGTTTAACACTGAAGAATTACCCAGCAGGCAGCTGAGCAGGCGGGTTTGGAAATGACTCCATTTAAAAACCTTTCCTCCTTTTGGGGAGCCTCCCACTGTTAGGGAAAGAGTCAAACCTTTCAGAAGTTGGAGGGGGAATAGAATGACTCTGAAAGTGGGCAGGGAAAGGGAGAGGGGAGGGGAAGGATTTGAGGAGCACCCTCAGAGCAGTTCAGGAGGAGGCTTTGGTCCTAGAGGATAGATTTGTGAGTTAGGAGGGAGAACTAGGCAACAGGGAAAAGTTAGGAAACATCTCTGTACTGGGCAGAGGGGAGGGCCTGTAAAGGTCATCCAAGGTGTTGGCAGTCAAGGGTCTGCAGCCTCAAACCATCCCAGAGGATGAGGTCCAGTAAAGAATGTGGGGCTAGGAGTCCACGGGCCTTGGGCTGGGCTGAGTGCAGAGCACACTGAGAAAGGTCTGCCCTGTGATCCTAGCTCACTGAGGACACAGCACGCACTGACAAGAGAGGGTGGGCTCTGTGTGGAAAGCACAGATGTTTGCTGAATGGATATGGGGTTGCAAAGAAGCCTGCTCAGAGCCCAACATTGAAGGAAATTGTTCCTGGTTGAGTAACTGAGTCTGGATGGCCGGGAGATCCCCAAATCCCCAGGCATCCTTGATCAGGGAGAAGACCCACTAGGAGCTCTTTGGGGAATTCCCAACCATGGGTTCCCGAGAAGACTGCTGCCAGTTTACATGCAGCATTGCACAAACATCTCCAGCTGGCCTGCAGATTCTGCTTGATAAAGTTTTCTCCATAAAAGCTTTTTTCTTTTAACAGTCTTTCTGCGCTTGTGAACTTTCATATGCACAAGTTTACTCACTGCAGCATTATCATAATTGCAAACTACTAGAAATGACTTACATATGCAAACATGTATAAATTATGGTGGACACATAATGGAGTACTATGTAGCTGTAAAAAAAATTAAAAAGCACAACTATACAAAATGACAGAGTGTGTTCCACAGTATATCACTAAGTAAACTATCATCTTGCAAGCAAGATGCAAATGAGCATACATATAAATGCAAAGTGGGCTAACTTCTATGAGTAGAAGGGAAAATGAGAAAAACATACATATCTGTTTATCTTTAAAAAGTGAAAAAAGCAATATAGGAAAAATAAAGCAGAAAAACGGGATGAAATGAGGGTCCTTCCCTGGTGGTTCAGTGATTGAGAATCTACCTGCCAATGCAGGGAACATGAGTTCAGTCCCTGGTCTGAGAAGATCCCACATGCTGCCCAGCAACAAAGCCTGTGCGCCACAACTACTGAGCCCACAACCTGAGAAAGCCCTCGCGTTACAGCAAAGACCTAGCGCAGCCATAAATAAATAGATACATTTTTAAAAAGACGCAGGTGGGGAAGAAAGTGGAAGAGATATGAGAGGAAGTAACACTTCTCTGTATTAATTTGTGTCATTTTGATTTGGGAAATATTGTTAGTATTCTGTATATTTTAAAAGTAAAATTAAAAAAGTATGGGAAAGGAGAAAATATCCTAAAAAGCAAACCAAAAACAATGAACCTGATTCTATTTTAAATGAATAATCACACTGAAAAGGAAAAAAAAAAAAAAACTAGTCCAGGTAATTTATGAACAAGCATTGGGTGACTGTCAGAATTAGGTAGGCTGATGGTTGGAGAGAACTGAATTTAGTATTCAGTAAATACTAAACTTTGACTAGCATTCCTCACAGAAATGACTGTTTCCAGGGCTGAGGCAGGAAAGCTGCATGATAAGTCTAGAGCACTTTTTTTCTTAAATTGAAGTGGAAGTCACACAGCATAAAATGAACTATTTTCAAGTGTACACTTCTATGGTATTTAGTACATTCCCAAGCATGGGCAACCACCATATCTATTCAGTGGGAGCCTGGAAACATCTCATGCTAGGATGTAAGGAAGTGCTCAAAACATTGCTAACCTGGAAGCAACCTAAGTGTCCATCCACAGATGAATGGATAAAGAAGCTGCGGTACATATATACAATGTAATACTACTCAGTCAGAAAAAGGAGCATATTTTTGTCAGTTCTAATGAGGTGGATGTGGAGAAGGCAATGGCCACCCACTCTAGTACTCTTGTCTGGAAAATCTCATGGATGGAGGAGCCTGGAAGGCTGCAGTCCATGGGGTCACTGAGGGTTGGACACGACTGAGCGACTTCACTTTCACTTTTCACTTTCATACATTGGAGAAGGAAATGGCAACCCACTCCAGCTTTCTTTCCTTGAGAATCCCAGGGATGGGGGAGCCTGGTGGGCTGCCGTCTATGGGATCACACAGAGTCAGACACGACTGAAGTGACTTAGTAGTAGTAGTAATGAGGTGGATGAACCTAGGGCCTATACAGAGTGAAGTAAGTCAGAAAGAAAAATATAAACATTGTATATTGACCCATATATACGGAATCTAAAAAGATGGCACTGATTAATTTGTTTTCAGGGCAGCAATGGAAAAACAGATATAGATAACGGATCTAAGGACATGGGGGGAGGGAAGGAAGGAGAAGGTGAGATGTATGGAGAGAAAAACATGGAAATTTACAATACCCATATGCAAAACAGACAGCCAATGGGAATTTCAGGGAACCCAAACAGGGCTCTGTGACAGGCTGAAGCTTGGGATGGGAGGGAGGTTCTGTAGGGAAGAGACATGGCTGATTCTTGTTGATGTATGACAGAAAACCACAAAATTCTGTGAAGCAATTAGCCTTCAATTAATAGGCAAATAACCAAAGCAGTCTTAAGAAAGAAGAATGGAGCTGGAGGAATCAACCTTCCTGACTTTAGATTACACTACAAAGCTACAGTCATCAAGACAGTATGGTACTGGCACAAAAACAGAAATATAGACCAATGGAACAAGACAGAAAGCCCAGAAATAAACCCATGCACCTATGGGTACCTTATTTTTTTTTACAAAGGAGGCAATAATATACAATGGGGCAAAGACAGCCTCTTCAATAAATGGTGCTGGGAAAACTGGACAGCTACATGTAAAAGAATGAAATTAGGACACTTCCTAAAACCACACACAAAGATAAACTCCAAATGGATTAAAGACCTAAATGTAAGACCAGAAACTATAAAACTCTTAAGAGGAAAACACAGGCACAACATTTGATGACATAAATCAAAGCAAGATACTTTATGACCCACTTCCTAGAGTAATGGAAATAAAGACAAAAGTAAACAAGTGGGACCTTTTAAACTTAAAAGCTTTTGCACAGAAAAGAAAACTATAAGCAAGGTGAAAAGACAGCCCTCAGAATGGGAGAAAATAATAACAAATGAAACAACTGACAAAGGATTAATTTCCAAAATATACAAGCAGCTCATATAACTCAATACCAGAAAAGCAAACAACCCAATCAAAAAGTGGGGAAAAGACCTAAACAGACATTTCTCCAAGGAAGACATACAGATGACTAACAAACACATGAAAGGATCCTCAATATTGCTCATTATTAGAGAAATGCAAATCAAAACCACAATGTGATATCACCTCACACT
This sequence comes from Nanger dama, assembly GCA_917880005.1. Classification (NCBI taxonomy): domain Eukaryota; kingdom Metazoa; phylum Chordata; class Mammalia; order Artiodactyla; family Bovidae; genus Nanger; species Nanger dama. Next base: position 19,458,938 of record CAKJTW010000017.1, on the reverse strand, counting down.
AGTCAGAATGGCCATCATCAAAAAGTCTACAAATAATAAATGCTGGAGAGGGTGTGGAGAAAAGGGAGCCCTCTTACACTGTTGGTGGGAATGTAAATTGATACAGCCACTATGGAAGATGGTATGGAGAGTCCTTAAAAAACTAGGAATAAAATTACCATATGGCCCAGCAATCCCACTCCTAGGCATATACCCTGAGCAAACTGAAATTGAAAAAGACACATGTATCCCACTGTTCATTGCAGCACTGTTTACAATAGCTAGAACATGGAAGCTACCTAGATATCCCTCGACAGATGAATGGATAAAGAAATTGTGGTAAATATACACAATGGAATATTACTAAGCCATAAAAAGGAATGCATTTGAGTCAGTTCTAATGAGGTGGATGAACCTAGAGCCTATTATACAGAGTGAAGTCAGAAAGAGAGAAATATTGTATACTAATGCATATATACAGAATCTAGAAAGATGGTACCAAAGAATTTATTTGCTCAGCAGCGATGGAGAAAGAGACATAGAGAACAGACTTCTGGACACAAGGAGAGGGGAGGCGAGGGTGAGATGTATGGAGAGAGTAACATGGAAACTTAATTACCATATGCAAAACAGAGCCAACAGGAATTTGCTGTATGGCTCAGGAAACTCAAACAGGGGCTCTGTATCAACCTAGAGGTGTGGGATTGGGAGGGAGATGTGAGGGAGGTTTAAGAGCAAGGGGATATATGTATACCTACAGCCGATTCATGTTGAGGTTTGACAGAAAACAACAAAATTCTGTAATATAATTATCCTTCAATAAATAAATAAAAATTAAGAAAAACCTAATAGGAAATTTTACAATTTGTATGGAAATACAAAAGACTGTGGATAGCCAAAGCAATCTTGAGAAAGAAATATGGAGCTGGAACAATCAGGAGCCCTGTCTTCAGACTGTAATACAAAGCTACAGTAATCAAGGCAGTATGGTACTGGTACAAAAGCATAAATATAGTCCAATGGAACAAGATAGAAAGCCCAGAGATAAACTCACACTTGGTCACTTAATCTATGACAAAAGAGGCAACAATAGAGAAAAGGTCTCTTTAGTAAGTGGTGCTGGGAAAACTAGACAGTGACATGTGAAAAAATGAAAGTACAAGACTCCATTTTGTATGACACCATACACAAAAATAAACTCAAAATGGACTAAAGATCTCAATGTAAGGCTGGATATTATACAAAAATCTTCCAGGAAAACAAAGGCAGAACAGTCTCTGACATAAATTGCAGCAATACATTTTTTGATCCACCTCCTAGAGTAATGAAGATAAAAATAAATAAATGGGATGTAAATGTAACAGCTTTTGCACAGCAAAGGAAACCATAAACAAAATGAAAACACAACCCTCAGAATGGGAATAAATATTTGCACACAGCGAGTAACAAGGGATTAATCTCCAAACAGCTCAATAAAAATAAAACACAATAAAAACCAAAACATGGGAAGATCTAAACAGACATTTTAGGCAATGGGGTGCCATTGCCTTCTCCAGAGAACAGTATGAAGGTTCCTTAAAAACTAAAGGTGATGGCACCCTACTCCAGTGTTTTTGCCTGGAGAAACCCAGGGACGGGGGAGCCTGGTGGGCTGCCATCTATGGGATCGCACAGAGTTGGACACGACTGAAGTGACTTAGCAGCAGCAGCAGCAGCAGCGTTACTATATATATGATCCAGCAATCCCACTCCTGGGTACGTATCTAGAGAAAACCATAATTCAAAAGGACCTTAAAGTTCATTGTAGCATTATTTACAATGGTCAAGAAGCAATCTAAGTGTCCATCAGCAGAGGAATGGATAAAGAAGATGTGGTACATCTATACAATGGAATATTAGCTAGCCATAAAAAAGAATGGAATAATGCCATTTGCAGCAACATGGATAGACCAAGAGATTGTCATAGTGAGTGAAGTCAGTCAGAGAAAGATAACTATCTTTCTCTGACAATGCTTATACATGGAATGATTCCACACATGATTTCACTTAAATGTGGAATCTAGATAATGATACAAATGAACTTACTGACAAAACAGAAACAGAGTCACAGATGTAGAAAACAAACTTATGGTTACTAGGGGTGGAGAAAAGAGGGAGAGGGATAAATCAGGAGATTGGACTTGACATATACACACTACTATATATAAAATAGGTAACTATTAATAACAAGAACCTCCTGTATAGCAAAGGGAACTCTACTCAACACTCTGTAATGGCCCATATGGAAAAAAGAATCTAAAAACAGAGGCTATATGTATAACTGGTTCACTTTGATGTACACTTTAAACACAACATTGTAAATCAACTATATTCCAATTAAACAAAAATCCTAATAGGAACATGCCCTAAGGAAAGAGGAACTAGCTTGGAGAGGCTTCCACTGCCTAAGTCTGGGACCATTTGAACACCAAAATAAGGATATAGTAACAAATTGTTAAAAAGAAAGTGGGAATCCATGAATCCTTATACTAATAAGCAGATATATAAATAAATGCATGAAAAGGGGTGACCGCTTTACAGTAGGATACTGGCACTGAATTGCATCCTTAAATGTTGAAGCCTTAACTCCTAATATATGACTGTATATGCAGACAGTGCCTTTAAGGCAGTAATTAAGGTTCAAAGAGGTCCTAAGAGTAAGTCCTAATCCAATAGGACTGATATTCTTAGAAGAAAAGCGTCACCAGAGTTGCATTCACATGGTGAACAAGCCATGTGAGGACACCATAAGAAGGTGGCCCTTTGCAAGGCAAAAAAGAGGCCTTGGCGGAAGCCTACCCTTCCAGCACCCTGACCATGTACTTCCAGCCTCCAAGAACTGTGAAAATAGAAATTTCTTTTCTTGAAGCCACCAAGTCTGTAGTATTTTGTAACAGAAGTCCAAATTGATGAATAAAACACCCAGCGTCAACTGGTAGATGTGGAAGGAGTACTGAACTGGAGAAAAAATTTTTTTACTACCTTGGTAATAGACTGTTTAAGGCAAGAATCATCCAGATGCTAAGTCTAGAGGAAATTTTCAGTGAGAAGCAGGCTATTTGCATGATCATAAAATGTCTTCCAACAGATTGCCGTTTGGTTGCCAGGGGAAAAAATGTAATTATTCAGAGGAGAAATCAGAAACCACCTTGAACAAGGATCAACATTTATTTCACCAAAGAGGGATAGATGGACCACAAGTGCCTCTGGATATGATATCTGCTATAGACTCAGTGTTCATGTCCCCCCACAATTCATATGTTTAAACCTAATCCCCAATGTGATGGATTAGGAGGTGAGGCCTTTGGGCAGTAATTAGGTCATGAGAGTGAAACCTTCAGGAAAGGGATTAGTGCCCCCTTAAAAGAGACACAGAGAGCTCCCTTGTCCCTTTCAGACATGGTGAGTAGATCGATGTCTATGAACCAGAAAGAGAGTTTTCATAAAATACTAAATCTGCTGATGCCTTGATCTTGAGTTCCCAGCCACCAGAACCGTGAGAAGTAAGTTTCTATTGTTTACAAGTCACGCAATTTTCTGTTATGGCAGCTCAAACTGACTAAGACAATACCTTACGGAGGGGACAACACTACACAAAGAACATCTGTTTGGTAACAGCGTAGCCTGAATCTAATAATAAGGAAAAGTCACACTGACCACATTGTGCTCACTGAGGAACATCCCATTTTGAAAAGGAGAACTGTGTTTTTTAAAATGTCAGTGTCATAAAAAAGAATGACAGACTGAAGAGATATGTCAGCTAAATGCAATATATGGTTCTAGACTGGATCCTGTACCAGAAACTGTCCAGGAGTGGCAGACAGCCTCCAAAATGGTCCCCAATAACTCCCTTCTCCCGACATTTGCACCCTTGTATAATCTTCTCCTCTGAACATGGGCTGAATTTACTGACTTGCTTCTAAAGAACAGAATACGGCAGAAGTAATGGAATGGCATTTCAAAGTTTAAGTTACAAAACAGTGACTGAGGCTTCCCCTTGGGGGCTTGCCCTCTGACTCTCTCAGACAGGACAGCTGCAATGCTGTGAGCTTCCTTATGGACATGCTCAAGTGGCAGAGAACTGAGAAAGGCCACAGCTCAAGAGCCAGAAAGGCACTGCCAACAATCCCTGAGTGAACATGAGAGTGTACCCTTCCCACCATGCTTGTCAAGAGCACAGCCCTAGCTACACCTTGATTATGTCCTGGTGACAGACCCCGACCCAGAGGACTCAGCTAAGCCACATCTAGATATCTAAAATACAGCATCATAAATATTTGTTGTCTTAAACTGCTAAGATTTGGACTAATTTGCTATATAGCAGTACACAACTAATACACTGTATCATTTTACAAAATTTTGGAATAGGAACAGACTATATAAAATATTTTACTTTATATATAACTTTTTCTGGCAAAGTCTCTTCAATAAGGGATGCTAGGAAACTGGATAGCCACATGCAAAAGAATGAAACTGAACCACTATTTTATACCACACACAAAAAATTAACTCAAAATTGATAAATACTTGAATATAAGACCTAACACCATAAAACTCCTAGAAGAAAACATTGGGAATAAGCTCCTTGACATCAGTCTTTGCAATGATTTTTTGGGGATATGACACAAGAGGCAAAGGAAACAAAAGCAAAAATGAACAATAAGACTACATCAAAGGGCTTCCCAGGTGGCTTAGTGTCAAAAGAATCCGCCTGCCAGTGCAAGAGATCCAAGAGATGGAAAAGGGTTCCATCCCTGGGTCTGGAATGTCCCCTGAAGTGGCAATCCACTTTACTATACTTGCCTGGGAAGTCCATGGACAGAGGGACCTGGCAGGCTACAATTCATGGGGTCACAAAAGAGTCTGACATAACTTAGTGACTAAAACAACCACAAGACTACATCAAACTAAAGACTTCTAAAAACAGCAAAGTGAAAAGTGTTAGTTGCTCAGGCTTGTCCAACTGTTTGTGATCCCATGGACTGTATAGCCCACCAGGCTCCCCTGTCCATGGAATTCTCCAAGCAAGAATATTGGAGTGGGTACACTTCCCTCCTCCAGGGAATCTTCCCAACCCAAAGGCAACCAAAAAAATACTAGAAATTATCAATGAATTTGGTTAAGCTGCATGTTACAAAATACACAGATCTCTGTTACATTTCTATATACTAACAATGAAAGATCAGAAAGAGAAACTCAAGAAGCAATTCCATTTACCATCACATCAAAAAGAATAAAATACCTAGGAATAAACCTACCTAAGGAGACAAAAGACCTATATTCTGAAACTGTAAGAGGTAGATGAAAGACAAACAGATGGAAAGATATATACCATGTTCACAGATTGGAAGAATCAATATTGTCAATGTGACTATTCTACACAAGACAATCTACAGGTTCAATGCAATCTCTATCAAATTACCAATGGCAACTTTCACAGAACTAGAACAAAAAAATCTCAAAATTTGTATGGAGACACAAAAGACCCCAAACAGCCAAAGCAATCTTGAGTATTAAAAATGGAGCTGGAGGAATCAGGCCCCCTGACTTCAGACTATACTATAAGGTTACAGTCTTCAAAACAGTGTGGTACTGGCACAAAAACAGAAATAAAACCATGTACCAATAGTCAATTAATTTACGGCAAAAGAGGCAAGACTACACAATATTGGAAAGATAGTCTCTTCAACAAATAAAACTGGGAAAACTGGACAGCCACATGTAAAAAAATCAAATCAAATCATCTCCATACACAAAAATAAGCTCAAAATGGATTAAAGGACTGTGAGACCAGACACTATAAAACTCCTAGAGGAAAACAGGCAGAATACTCTCTAACATAAATCACAACATCTTTTAAATCCATCTCCCTAGAATAATGGGAATAAAAACAAATGGGGCCTATTTAAACTCAAAAGCTTTTGCACAGCAATGGAAATAATAAACAAAACAAAAAAAACAACCTACAAATTGGAAGAAAATATTTGCAAATGATGTGACAGATAATGGATTAGTCTTCAAAATTTACAAACAGCTTACAATGCTTAACAGCATCAAAACAAACAGTCCACTCACAAAATGAGCAGGAGACCTGAGTAGATATCTCTCCACAAAAGACATAGAAGGGTTAGTCGCTCAGTTGTGTCTGACTCTTTGCGACCCCATTAACTATAGACTGCCAGGGTCCTCTGTCCATGGGATTCTCCAGGCAAGAATACTGGAGTGGGTTACCATTCCCTTCTCCAGGGTATCTTCCCAACCCAGGGATCGAACCTGGTTCTCCTGCATTGCAGGCAGATTCTTTACCATCTGAGCTAAGGCTATATAGCACATGAAAGGAAGTTCAACACTGCTAATTATCAGAGAAATGCAAATCAAAACTACAATGAGATATCACTTCACACCAGTCAGAATGGCTATTATCAAAAAATCCACAAACAACATATGCTGGAGAGGGTGTAGAGAGAAGGGAACCCTCCTAGTTAGTAGGAATGGAAATTGGTACAGCCACTATGGAGCACAGGATGGAAATTCCTTAAAAACCTGAAAGCAGAGCTTCCACATGAGTGAATGTCCACTCCTGGGCATATACTCAGAGAACAAATGATCTGATAGGACATATGCACCCCAATGGCCCTTGCAGCACTGCTCACAATAGCCAAGACGTGGAAGCAACCTAAACGCCCATTGACAGAGGAACAGATAAAGAAGATGTGGTGTGTATATACAATGGAATATTGCTCAGCCACAAAAAGAATGAAACAATGCCATTTGCAGCAACACGGGCGATCAAGAGAGTGTCATACTGAGTGATGTCAGACAGAGAAGGAGAGATACCATGCGACATCCATTTAGAAATGATGCATATGACGTTGCTTATAAAACAGACTCACAGACTTAGAAAAAGAACTTATGGTTGCTGGGGGAAGGGACAGTTGGGGACTTTGGGAATGTCAGGTACACACTGCTGTATTTGAAATGGATAACCAACAAGCACCTATTGCCCAGCACGTGGAACTCTGCTCAGTGTTATGTGCCAGCCTGGGAGCGGGGTTGAGGGGAGAATGAATACATGTATACGTATGGCTGAGTCCCTTCACTGTTTACCTGAAATGTCCACAACATTGTAATTGGCTATACCCCATACAAAATAGAAAGTTTCAAGTTTAAAAAAAAAAAACAGCAGAGGAAGCCATCAACCAAATGAAAGGGTAACCTATGGAATGTAAGACAAAATCATATATCTGATAAGAAGTTAATATCCAAAATATATATAAAGAACTCATACAACTCGTTAGCAAACAATCTAATTAAAAATGAGCACAGGATCCGGAGACGTTTTTCCAAAACTGACATACAAATGGTCAAGAGTACTTGAAATGATGCTCAACATCACTAATAATTAGGTAATTTAGGACTTCCCTAGTGGCTCAGATGGTAAAGCATCTTTCTACAATGTGGGAGACCTGGGTTCGATCTCTGGGTTGGGAAGATCCACTGGAAAAGGAAATGGCAATCCACTCTAGTACTATTGCCTGGAAAATCCCATGGACAGAGGCGCCTGGTAGGCTACAGTCCATGGGGTCGCAAAGAGTCGGACACGACTGAGCGACTTCACTTCACTTCTTCACTTCAATTTACCAATCAAGGCTACAATGAGACATCACCTCATACTCAGAATGACTATTAACCAAAAGAGAAGAAATAATACATCTCAGCAAGGATGTGGGGAAAAGGGAATCCCTGTGCCCTGTTTGTGGGAAAGTAGATTCATGTAGTCACTATGGAAGCCAGGATGGAGATTCCTCAAATATATTAAAAATAAAATTACCATATGTCACAGCAATTCCACATCTGGATATTTATCTGAAGGAAACAAAATTACTAACTCAAAAGATATACATATCCCCATGTTTATTGCAGATTTTTGCATAACTGTTCACCGATGGGTGAATGGATAAAGTATGTGTGGTATACATACATATTTTATATATATATATATACATGCATACACATACACAGATATCTATATCTGGAAAACACTGATAAAGAAGTATCAAAAAGAGTAGACAGTATAAAATTTTATCTTGCTTCTAGAAGTGAATCAATGTAAGGTGGCTGAAATTTGTTTTTTTCCCTCATTTTCAATTGATTTTTATGTAGTTTTTTATTATAAATTCCATATACCCAACTGATTCTCGTAGAATGTTTTCATTGAGTTTTGCCAAACTTTTTTAATCTGTACATCAAACTTATGGTTATAATTCAAACCACAAATATAACCTATGGTTATAATTCAAAATTAGGGGGATCTCAGAATCCCCTTTAAGCCAGAAGCTGAGTGTCCCCCCAGGAGTGTCTCGGTTGCCCGGCCGTGCATGCTGAGGGCGCCAGCAGTCAGCAGTCATAGTCTAGGGAGGGCAGCTCCAGTCCAAACCCCAACCTGCTGGAGGAGGACTCAACCAAGTGCTGGATCTATCACTCTGTTATGTGACTTCAGCTTCACTTTCCCCATCCACAGAGAGGGCTCAGTCCTGCTGACAAGCTTACACACACATACATATCACCAAAGTGCACATGCTTGCCATATTTAATCACTACTGTGTTCTAAGGGGTAATAATTATAATGAAATATAGTCAGAGTAACAGAAATAAATGGCTGAAAGTACATTTACAGGCACATCCAAGTGAGTCCATATTAGAAGAGAGAGTCAAAGAATAAAACCTAATGGCATTAAGTTTTAGAGCCAAATAAAAGTTTAGCAAGATAAACAAGTACTTTGCATGAAACAGATCCTCAGAATTCTAATTCATATCAGAAACCTGCCTTAAGGAAGGGAGTGTGATGAGCTTATGAACATAGTACATCAAATCATCAAGGCACATCATAGTTAGAATACCACATAACTGGCATTATTCTCTCAGTTGCTTTCAACTGAGAAAATAACACACTTCTACTTAACACACTTGCCAATTTAACAAGCTCCTTCCCTCTGGAAAAGCACTGCTGATTGCCTTGGCACAAGACCTCTCGTGGCTAAGTTTATGGTTTTCCCGGTACAGGGAACATTTCTGTTCTCTTCAGTTTAGTTTGCTCAACAAAACTTGTTTGCCCCCCAAATCATTTGTCTGGATATGTAATTGTGTCCCCTCCCTCCCTTACAGAATCAGATATGATGTAACTGGTGAAATCAATGGCACCCCACTCCAGTACTCTTGCCTGGAAAACCCCACGGACAGAGGAGCCTTGTGGGCTACAGTCTATGGGGTGGCGAACAGCAGACACGACTGAGTGCCTTCACTTTCACTTTTCACTTTCATGCACTGGAGAAGGCAATGGCAACCCACTCCAGTACTCTTGCCTGGAAAATCCCATGGAAGGAGGAGCCTGGTGGGCTGCCATCTATGAGGTCGCACAGAATCGGATACAACTGATGCGACTTAGCAGCAGCAGCAACTGGTGAAAGGAGGGCAGAGTTGCCTTGAAGCAGTCTCATTTGGATGGTTGGAAGGGCTCAGCCCACCTGCTAAGCACACCCAGTAGCACAGAGCATGCCCACTGCCCAGATCAAGTTTCTAAATTGCTGCGCATATAGAAGAGCCAGAGATTCCTGGAGAAAGGGCTTAGTCCATACCTGGGGTATTGAGAATGCAAGGTGAACTGGAGATAGATTCATCAAAAGGCCATTAAGTGCCCAAAGGTTGGAGAAGGATGTCAGAGGACAAAAGGGCTACTATCTAAGTCTGGGATAATCAGAGCATCTGAAACAATGATCATAACTGTGAGGCACTGACTCATCCGTCATCACTACTGGTGATGCCTGACTCTGAAAACTGGTAATTTAAGGAAAGACTTGAGCATGACCCTGCCTCTATGCATTCTCAGCTGATGAAGGAAAGCTCTTCCTTACAGAGTGGCAGTCAATAATTGTAGGAAGAAGAACAGAATTAGAAAATCAGAATAAAAAAATTTCAGCAATCTTCCTAAAATAATTGATTCTGGCAAGGATCATCATCATTGAATTCCCAAAATCACCAGGTAAAAAGTGATTCTGGTAAACAGATGATGTTGGTAAAAGGTGATTTTGGTAATTACCTGGTAAACAGGCTACCCACGCACTGCCAGGTCAGCACACAGGTTATCTCTTACTTGCAACAGCAAGGACATACTTTCACACTGGAGAGATGCGACCAAATAGTCCATCACAGTGAGTCATCTAGATATTATTTTTGGCTGCTTCAGGCAGCATGCAGGATTCCCAGACCAGGATCAAACCCATGCCCCCTGTACTGGGAGCACAGAGTCTTAGTCAACCAGATATTGAGACTTTTGATGTGATGCAACATGAAATATATCTGTGAGGTGTTCATGTCAAAAATGAGTAACCTGAATACACCAAGGCTTTGGCCCTAACTGCTAATTTACAGCATCTACAGGAACAAGATAAATAAACCACATGTAAACAATCCATTAAATTCTTAAAGTCAGACATTCAATAACTAACCTGCTCTATTTAAAGAATATTTTAAAAAGTCCTGGGGAAAAAGTATTCAAGGTGGGAAGCTACTCTGGGCAAATGGAACAGACAAGCACGTATGCAGCTTGCACTGTTACTGGGTCAGCAGTGACGACGGAAACACGGACTGAGCACTAGATAATAGGGACTTACTATTCATTTTTTGGGGGTATGTAATGTTACTGTGGTTGTTTTTATGAAATTCCTGCTTAGTGTTTAGGGGTGAAATATCTAAGTTACTCTCCAATTGTTCAGTAAAAAAAAATATGGCAAAATGTTAATTTTTAAATGTATATGAATGTATAGTTCATTCTATTATTTAAATTTTCTGTATATTTGAACATTTTCATAATAAAAAGTTGTGGGAAAAACATTAGGCTATGAAAAATGCTTGATTACTATCTGATTTTGCAAAACAGTTACTGATGAACACAGGTAATTCTGACTTGAATGTTCATTCTTTTCTTTTACATTTAAGACTGAAGTGAAATAACAATGACAAATGTTAGAATCACACTTGTTCATTGATAACAAGTGAGTTTTTGCTAAATTTGATGATAGTTATCAAAAAACTGGAAGAATGTGCCTTTTCCCTCAATTTTGGGGGCTATCTACAACAGACAGCTACAGACATGACACACTTTTAACTATATCAACATTTTCTCCATCACTTAAGCCTAGAAAATCAATAGAAAAAATAAACCAAGCCCTAATATGTAGTATTTGTCATTTTCTGTGGTATAAATGCTTCCATCACAGACAATTTCAAGCTGTCTAAATAGTGTCACAGATCAGAAAGTTGGGAAGAGAGGTACACCATTGCACAATATATCCACTATAGATTCAACAGATGTAACTTCAAGAGCACAAGTGAAAAAATACAATATACTAATAGTAACTTCATTGAGGTTTATAAGTTTACTTCGGGTATAAAGGATAATACCTTTATTCTTTTTTTTTTAATCAGAGAATAATTGCTTTACAAAGTTGTATTGGTTTCTGTTGTACAACAACGTCAATCAGCCATTCAGTTCAGTTCAGTCACTCAGTCGTGTCCAACTCCTTGTGACCCCTTGAATCGCAGCATGCCAGGCCTCCCTGTCCATCACCATCTCCCGGAGTCCACTCAGACTCACATCCATCGAGTCAGTGATGCCATCCAGCCATCTCATCCTCTGTTGTCCCCTTCTCCTCCTTCCCCCAATCCCCTCCCAGCATCAGAGTCTTTTCCAATGAGTCAACTCTTCTCACAATGTGGCCAAAGTACTGGAGTCTCAGCTTTAACGTCATTCCTTCCAAAGAAATCCCAGGGTTGATCTCCTTCAGAATGGACTGGTTGGATATCCTTGCAGTCCAAGGGACTCTCAAGAGTTTTCTCCAACACCACAGTTCAAAAGCATCAATTCTTTGGCGCTCAGCTTTCTTCACAGTCCAACTCTCACATCCATACATGACCACTGGAAAAACCATAGCCTTGACTAGACGGCCTTTTGTTGGCAAAGTGATGTCTCTGCTTTTGAACATGCTATCTAGGTTGGTCATAACTTTTTTCCAAGGAGTAAGCGTCTTTTAATTTCATGGCTGCAGTCACCATCTGCAGTGATTTTGGAGCCCAAAAAAATAAAGTCTGACACTGTTTCCACTGTTTCCCCATTCCCATGAAGTGATGGGACCAGATGCCATGATCTTCATTTTCTGAATGTTGAGCTTTAAGCCAACTTTTTCACTCTCCTCTTTCACTTTCATCAAGAGGCTTTTGAGTTCCTCTTCACTTTCTGCCATAAGGGTGGTGTCATCTGCATATCTGAGGTTATTGATATTTATCCCGGCAATCTTGATTCCAGCTTGTGCTTCTTCCAGCCCAGCATTTCTCATGATGTACTCTGCATATAAGTTAAATACTTACTTTTACTCCTTTTCCTATTTGGAATCAGTCTGTTGTTCCATGTCTAGTTCTAACTGTTGCTTCCTGACCTGCATACAGATTTCTCAAGAGGCAGGTCAGGTGGTCTGGTATTCCCATCTCTTTCAGAATTTTCCACAGTTTATTGTGATCCACACAGTCAAAGGCTTTGGCATAAGTCAATAAAGCAGAAATAGATGTTTTTCTGGAACTCTCTTGCTTTTTCCATGAACCAGCAGATGTTGGCAATTTGATCTCTGGTTCCTCTGCCTTTCCTAAAACCAGCTTGAACATCAGGAGTTCACGGTTCACGTATTGCTGAAGCCTGGCTTGGAGAATTTTGAGCATTACTTTACTAGCGTGTGAGATGAGTGCAACTGTGCAGTAGTTTGGAGATTCTTTGGCATGCCTTTCTTTGAGATTGGAATGAAAACTGACCTTTTCCAGTCCTGTGGCCACTGCTGAGTTTTCCAAATTTGCTGGTATATTGAGTGCAGCACTTTCACAGCATCATTTTTCAGGATTTGAAATAGCTCAACTGGAATTCCATCCCCTCCACTAGCTTTGTTCGTAGTGATGCTTTAGTATACATATATTCCCTCCCTCCACACTGTACACTCTTATGTTATTTAAGTGGCCATGATATCTGCAAATATATATATTACACAGAAAGAGAAAAAAGTGGGTGAGAAGGAGGGAGGAGTGAGACCGACATTATAAAGGAAGAAGAGGGCAAGCTTAAATGATACAGTAGGTGGGGCAAAATGTTAACATTAGCATATCTGAGTAAAGGGTTGAAAGATATATATGGTGCTTGCTGTACTATTGCTGTACCTTTTCTGTATGCTTAAAATTATTTCTAAATAATTTTCAAATATCAGATCACTCTAATATATCTATAGCAAAACATATGCACAAATAATGATACCATGACTTTTTAATCATGTAAAATGATATATAACACTCCACTTTTTAACTTACTTCAGGTACACCTTATAGAGTTTTCCTTTAATTCCCCATAATATCGTGAGAGAGGCAAAGCACTAGGTAGAACCTTGTTTCTATGATTCTTCTGTATTTTGTCCATGACTTTTCTTCATTTCTGAGCTGTCTATTTTATAATTTCACTCTTAGGAGCCAGAGTGATATTACTGTTTACAACTTTGGGAGAGCTATTCTTTCCAGATTTTTCTTTTTCTAACATCAGCTTTATTGAGGTGCAATTCAGATGCCATAATATTCATCCTTCTCAAGTGAACAATTCAATGATATTTAGTATATTCACTGAGTTGTATAACCATCACTACTGTCTACTTTAGAACCTTTTCATCAGTCCTCAAATAAAATTCATCTATACCTATTAAGCTTTCAAATTAGGCTTCAAAAGTACGTGAACTGAGAAGTTCCAGATGTACAAGTTGGATTTAGAAAAGGCAGGAACCAGAGATCAAATTGCCAACATCCACTGGATCACAGAAAAAGCAAAGGAATTCAAAAAAATTAAAAATCTACTTCTGCTTCATTGACTACACCAAACCTTTTGACTATGTGAAAGTGAAAGTCCCTCAGTCATGTCTGACTCTTTTGACCCCATGAACTGTAGCCTGCCAGGCTCCTCTGCCCATGTGGTTTTCCAGGCAAGAATGTTGGAATGGGCTGCCACTTCCTTCTCCAGGGGATATTCCCAACCCAAGGATTGAACCCTGGTCTCCTACATTGCAGGCAGATTCTTTACTGTCTGAGCCACCAGGGGTGGTGGTTATATATACAAAAGTCACTCAGTCGTATCTGACTCTTTGTGACCCCATGGACTGTATTGTCCATGGAATTCTCCAGGCCAGAATACTGGAGTGGGTAGCTATTCCCTTTTCCAGAGGATCTTCCCAACCCAAGGATCGAAGCTAGGTCTCCCACATTGCAGGAGGATTCTTTACCAGCTAAGCCACAAGGGAAGCTGTGTAGATCACAACAGCTTGAATATGTAGATCACAACAAACTATGGAAAATTCTTAAAAAGATGAGAATACCAGAGCACCCTACATGTCTCCTGAGAAACTTGTATGTGGTCAAGAAGCAATAATTAAAACTGGACATGCAACAACAGACTGCATCAAAATTGGGAAAGGAGTGCATCAAGGCTGTATATTGTCACCCTGCTTATTTAATTTCTATGCAGAGTACATCTTGTGAAATGCCGGATTCGATGAATCACATTGGAAATCAAGATTGTCGGGAGAAATATCAACAGTCTCAGATATGCAGATGATACCACTTCAATGGCAGAAAGTGAAGAGGAAATAAAGAGCCTCTTGATGGGGGTGAAAGAAGAGAATGGAAAAGCTGGCTTAAAACTCAACATTCAAAAAACTAAGATTATGGCATCCAGTCTCATCACTTCACGGCAAATCAGTGGGGAAAAAGCAGAACAGAGACAGATTTTATTTTCTTGGGCTCCAATATCACTGTGGACAGTGACTGTGGCCGTGAAATTAAAGGATGCTCCTTGGAAGAAAAGCTATGACAAATCTAGACAGTGTATTAAAAAGCAGAGACATCACTTTGCCAACAAAGGTCTATATGTCTATATGTCTATAAAGTCAAAGCTATGGTTTTCCCAGCAGTCACAGATAGATGTAAGAGTTGTACCATAAAGAAGGTTGAGCACCAAATAATTGATGCTTTTAAACTGTGATGCTGGAGAAGACTCTTGAAAGTCCTTGGACAGCAAGAAGATCAAACCAGTCAATCCTAAAGGATATCAACCCTGATTTTTCCTCCCAGTATTCACTGGGAGGACTGAGGAAGCTGAAACTCAAATACTCTGACTACCTGATACAAAAAGCCAAGTCACTGGAAAAATCCCTGATGCTAGGAAAGATTGAGGGCAGGAGGAAAAGGGGGCAACAGAGGATGAGATGGTTGGATGGCATCACCAACTCAATGGACAAGAGTCTGAGCAAACTCCAGGAAATAGTGAAGGACAGAGAAGCCTGGTGTGCTGTAGTCTATGCGGTCACAAAGAGTTGGACATGACTGCAACTGAACCACCACAACAAATACCTATGAAGCAGTCACTCCCCATCCTCTGCTTCCTCCAGCCCTACCACACCACCTGTAACTACCCGTCTGCTTTCTGTTTCTATGGATTTGCTTATTCCATATGTCTTGTATCCAGAGAAGGCAATGGGAATCCACTCCAGTACTCTTGCCTGGAAAATCCCATGGATGGAGGAGCCTGGTAGGCTGCAGCCCATGGGGGTCACTAAGAGTCGGGCACAACTAAGCAACTTCACTTTCACTTTTCACTTTCATGCATTGGAGAAGGAAATGGCAACCCACTCCAGTATCCTTGCCTGGAGAATCCCAGGGACAGAGGAGCCTAGTGGGCTGCCTTCTATGGGGTCGCACAGAGTCAGACACAACTGAAGCAACTTAGCAGCAGCAGTAGCAGTATGTCTTGTATCAGCAGAATCATACAATATGTCACCTTTGTGTATGTCTTCTTTCATTTAGCATAGTATTTTCAGGGTTCTTTCATATTAATCATGCATCAGTAGCTACTTCTTTATTACTGAATAATATTCCATTGTATGAATTTGCACTCCCATTCATCAGCTGATGGAGATTTGGGTTCTTTCTACTTCTGGCCTATGATAAATGATGCTTTGATGAACATTTGCGTACAAGTATTTTTTTGTGGATCTATATTTTCAATCCTTTTGGGTATATACATAGAAGTGGAATTTCTGGGTTATATGGTCACTCTATGTTCAACATTTTGAGATTCTGATGTGTTTTTAGGCCACATTATCTTTTCCAGAAGTGCTTTAGCCCATCCTATAGCACTGTTATCCTGTGTATGTTTGTTTGCCTAAATTTCTCTTTATGACTTTATGATGGGCATACTTCCCCCTGAATAAAATGGTTTATGAACAAAGATACCAAAAATACAAGCTAAATCTTTCCTCACCAAATGATCCCACTGCAGGTCATCCTTGTTTTTCCCTTTCAATGAAGGACTATTTAGACTCTGTGTAAACCATTTTGGTACCTGCAATTTCCCGCAAGGATCACATTTTAAATATTTTAAGTGTACACTCTGTCTTTCACATAAACCCATGACCTTCTGGAAAGCACAGTCCATGCATTTAGCATTTAGGTAACTCACATGCTTCGTGAAGTCTGGTAGGTGAGTTAGCCAAATACTAAAACAGCGACTATTTTTTTTTAATACTTTATTCTACGTTATAATACTGTATTTTTTTTGCCATACATTGACACAAATCAGCCACAGGTGTACACGATCTCCCAATGTCAAAGCCCCTCCCACCTCCCACCCCACATCATCTCCCTGGATCATCCTGTGCACCAGCCCCAAGCATCCTGCATCCTGCACTGAACATAGACTGGCACTTCATTTCTTATATGATAGTATACCTATTTCAATGCCATTCTCCCAAATCATCCCGCCCTCTCCCTCTCCCTCAGAGGCCAAAAGTCCATTCTATACCTCTGTGTCTCTTTTGTTGTCTCACATACAGGGTCATCATTACTATCTAAATTCCATATATATGTGTCAGTATACTGTATTGGTGTTTTTCTTTCTGGCTTGCTTCACTCTGTATAATCGGCTCCAGTTTCATCCATCTCATTAGAATTGAGTCAAATTTATTCTTTTTAAGGGCTGAGTAATACTCCATTGTGTAAATGTACCACAGCTTTCTTATCCACTCATCTACTAATGGACATCTAGGTTGTTTCCATGTCCTGGCAATTGTGAACAATGCTGCAATGAACATTTGGGTATATGTGTCTCTTTCAATTCTGGTTTCCTCAGTGTGTATGCCCAGCAGTGGGATTGCTGGGTCATAAGGCAGTTCTATTTGCAATTTTTAAGGAATCTCCACACTGTTTTCCATAGTGGCTGTACTAGTTTGCATTCCCACCAACAGTGTAAGAGGGTTCCCTTTTCTCCACATCCTCTCCAGCATTTATTGCTTGTAGACTTTTGGATCGCAGCCATTCTGACTGGTGTGAAATGGTACCTCACTGTGGTCTTGATTTGCATTTCTCCGATAATGAGTGATGTTGAGCATCTTTTCATGTGTTTGTTAGCCATCCATATGTCTTCTTTGGAGAAATGCCTATTTAGTTCTTTGGCCCATTTTTTGATTGGATTGTTTATTTTTCTGGAGTTGAGCTGCATAAGTTGCTTGTATATCTTTGAGATTAGCTGTTTGTCAGTTGCTTCATTTGCTATAGTTTTCTCCCATTCAGAAGGCTGTCTTTTCACCTTTAAAACAGCGGCTATATCTTATACTTCTTTTATGTCCTTCATAGCACAGAAGTACACACATGTACAAATACTTTTACACAAATGTTCACCAAAGCATCATTTATCATAGACAAAAAATAGAAATAACTCAAATGTCCATCAGCTGATGAATGGGAATGCAAATTGTGTCATATTCATACAATGGAATATTATTCAATAATAAAAAGGAATTAACTGATTAAAGAATTATTTACTGATGGATAATAGTTGGGCATAGAAGGTGCTTATTTAATGCTAAATAAATTGGTTTTAAGTTCCTAGGAATTTGCCCTATGGTTATTTATAGTTTGGGGTTTCTTAGCATACTTCCTACTTGACATACATCATTATGGCTGGTACATGCTTGGTACCAGCATGTCCATTCCCCTGGTACCAAAGAAAGATTTCTTTTTCTCTACACAGATGCTGCAAATATATTCAATACCAGTCTTCTGGTATGTCTGATGGGGAAAAAAAGAGAGAAATGAGAAAGGTATTTCTTTTCTCTTGTTCCACAGCAACTTTTCTGAACCAAATTTTCCTCTTTTTCCAACTTTTCCTCCTTGTACTTTCTCATCAATATTTTTGCCACTTCACTGGGTGAAGGAGCGAAAAATTATGAAATAAAGGTGGTTTTCTGGAGACTCTAGGTGGTGTTCTAGACTCTAGACTTTAGCTCTAAAACACCATGTCTGGACAGGCTCCCTTTCCCACCTTTTCCAAACCACAACATCTTGTCTTCAACTCTAGAAATCATGAATAGTGCAAAAAAGCCTATCTGAACAGTTCATTTCACAGCATAGTTGGGGAATGGTGCATCCTGGTTAAAGATTATTAGGCAACACATCATCCTTGGCTCACCATTTTTTAAAGAAGCATTAATACATTAATATATTCAGCACCACAAGTGCAATGATATAATTTAATCCTCTTTTGATGATTCAGAAGGCATTTTTAGATTTTTATGACATTTATTCTATGTATATATACAAAAATGCCAGAGAATAGCACATTATGGAGAGTGAAATTCTAGACCACAGAACAATGACCATATTTAAACGCAACGTCCAGAAAGCACCCCTCACTCTCGGTCAAGCAGAGCAATGACAGGGATCATGTGAAAGCATAAAGTAGAAATGGAACAATTCTATAATAACCATCTTTAAAAGTCATAACTTTCTTCTCTCAGAGCATCCAATTCTACTTAGAGATTTTTGTCTTGTTTTAAAAAAACAAAAACCTAAGTTTGTTCATCGAAACTAAATACAATGAAAAAGTATGTTTTCCCTGGGTCTTAACAACTTACAAAATTTTTGTTCTCATTTATCTTTGCTCAGATCTTTCTATTTGAATCACTCAGGTCTTCTCTTTAGAACTGGGTGACACCTTGTCAAGCTTCAGCAGAACCCTCCTCAATCTAACAAAGGCTGTTAGACTGAGGAAGAGATTTGTTTGAAGGATTCTTCCCCTGTGGGATGATTGCTGTTTAGGCAAAAGTCATCCTCCTCACTGTCCTCTCAAGAATTTGACACATGAAGGCTATTAAGAGGTTGGACTTTGTCTTCAGTCAGCTATGAAGTTGCTTTATTCCTTCTGCACACCCAAGTTGTTTACCTGTAATTTTTAATCTATCCTTAAAGGGACCTTGAGGATGTATCTGCATGTCCTGAGTGGATTAAAATTCCTAAATCATTAAAACAAATGTTTTTAGAAAAGAATTCTCTGCCATTCAAGAAGCCAGACAACCATGTTAACAAACCAGTTCAGCCACTGAAATCAATAGGCTACTAGACCAACTTTCAAAACTGCCTACACAGCTCCCCACACCCACTTGCTTCTTTCAGGTCCCTGCTGTAATGTCATCTTCTCTGACAGCCTTTCTCTGACTGTTCTGTCTAAGCTAGTCATCCCCATTATACTCAATTCTTTTACTGTGATTTATTGTTCTTTCTACCACTAGTTATTACCTAATGTGACATATGTGTGTTGATTTGTTCTTTATCTTCCAGAATGAAAGGTCTTGAAAGGTAGGGACTTATTTCATTGCTTGTTGCTAAGACCTGGAACTCAGCACATAGTAGATGCTCAGTAAGTATTTGTTGAATGAGTGAAAAATTATTTTAGCCTCATTAATACTAAGGTGACCTAAGTTTCAGAAATTGCTAGTTTATAGTTTTGTTTTTTTTTTAAGTCACTCAGTTGTGTTCGACTCTTTGCGACCCCATGGACCGTAGCCCACCATGCTCTTCTGTCCATGGGATTTTCTAGGCAAGAGTACTGGAGTGGGTTGCTATTTCAGGCAGCAAAATTTGTGTTGACTACCACAATGTTTAGTTTAAAACAATGTGGAGGCTACCGGAGGAAGGAGGGTTTGATAAACCAGGTGAATCCTCAAGGCACTAAAATCTAGGACAGGACATATGATAGATATCCATGACCAACAGCAAAGCCCAGAACCGTTTTCTAAGTATCATAGGGAGTTATAAGTGAGTCCAACAAACTAAGAATTCAGAGGAAGGAATTTTTCTTTAGAATCAGAGTGGGTGGTCAGGGAAGGCTTCCTGGAGGCACATTTGATTTGCATCTTGAAGGAAGGTGTGAAAGTTAGCTAACAACAAAGTTAGGACAACAGTCCACATGGGATTGCCCTCAATTCTGACACCAACTGCAAGCTGCTTCTCAAAACTGTCCTCAGTTTTGATAAGTCACTAGAAAGACCCACAGAGGTCACTGAAAGTACTACATATACATAATTATGCTTTATTACAGGAATAGGATATAGATTAAAATTGGCCAAGAAAAAGAAGCAGAGAGGGCAGAGTCCAGGAAAAGGATCGATTGCAGCGTCTCTAGTTATCCTCAAGGGGAAGGAAATGTTATTTCCCTGGCATCAGTGTGTGACCGCATGCAGAGCATTACCGTCAGGGAAGCTCACCAGAGCCTTGGTGATCCAGCGTCTTTATTGGGGTTCCTAACACACTGGTATGGCTGATTGTCCATTAGGCTGATCTCAGTTTCCAGCTTTTCAGAAAGTCACGCTGATACTGTATGACCCAAAGTCCCCAATCTGAGCCACACTGGTGGTATGGCTCAGTGCCCCAACCCTAAATCACACTATAACTATCTGACCCAAGGTCCTCAGGCAAAGACATTCCTATCAGGCATGACATGCTAAGGGCTTAGAGGTCACCTCTCATTAACTGAGGAAAAAGACTTCTTTTAGGCAAGGTTAAATTCTTTACTGTTTGTTCACAGGGTTCTCAAGGCAGGAATAATGAAGTAGGTTGCCATTCCTTTCTCCAGTGGACCACATTTTGTCAGAACCAACAGCTGAGAAAAGAAGCGAAGAGAAAGGGAAAGATATATACCCATCTAAATGTAGAGTTCCAAAGAATAGCAAGGAAAGATAAGAAAGCCTTAAGTGAGCAATGCAAAGAAATAGAGGAAAACAATGTGAAAGACTAGAGATCTCTTCAAGAAAACTAGAGATACCAAGGGAACATTTCATGCAAAGATGGGCACAATAAAGGACAGAAATGGTATGGACCTAACAGAAGCAAAAGATATTAAGAAAAGGTGGCAAGAATATACAAAAGAACTGTACAAAAAAGGTATTAATGACCTGGATAACCATGATGGTATGGCCACTCACCTAGAGTCAGATATCCTGGAGTATGAAGTAAAGGAGGCCTTAGGTAGAATTAGGAGCCTGGAAAGTTAGGTCTATGAATCAAGGAAAACTGGAAGTGGTCAAACAGGAGAGGGCAAGCCTGAACATTGACATTTTAGGAATCAGTGAACTAAAATGGACCAGAATAGGTGAATTTAATTCAGATGACCATTTTATCTACTACTGTGGGCAAGAATTCCTTAGAAGAAAAGGAGTAGCCCTCAAAATCAGTAAGAGAGTCTGAAATCCAGTACTTAGGTACCTTCTCAAAAACAATAGAATGATCGTTCATTTCCAAGGCAATCTATTATTCAATATCACAGTAATCCAAGTCTATGCCTCAAATACTAATGGGGAAGAAGCTGAAGTTTAATGGTTTTATGAAGACCTATAAGACCTTCTGGAACTAACAAGCACCAAAAAAAGATGTTCTTTTCATCCCAGAGAACTAGAATACAAAAGTAGGAAGTCAAGAGATATCTGCAATAACAGGCAAGTTTGTCCTTAGAGTACAAAATGAAGCAGGGCAAAGGCTAACAGTACTGGTCATAGTAAATACCCTCTTCCAACAACCCAAGAGATGACTCTACACATGGACATCACTGGATGGTCAATACCAAAATAAGACTGATTATATTCTTTGCAGCCAAGAATGGAGAAGCTCTATACAGTCAGCAAAAACAAGACTGAGATCTAACTGTAGCTCAGATCACGAGCTCCTTATTGCAAAAGTCAGACTTAAAGTGGAGAAAGTAGGGAAAATCTCTAGGCCATTCAGATATGACCTAAATCAAATCCCTTATAGTTATACAGTGGAAGTGACAAATGGATTCAAGGGATTAGATCAGATAGACAGAATGCCTGAAGAACTATGGACAGAGGTTTGTAACACTGTATAGCAGATGGTGATCAAAACTATCCCCAAGAAAAAGAAATGCGAAAAAGCAAAATGGCTGTCCAAGGAGTTCTTACAAATAGCTGAGAAGACATTCGAAAGGCAGAGGAGAATAGGAAAGATATACCCATCTGAATGTAGAATTCCAAAGAATAGCAAGGAGAGATAAGAAAGACTTACTTCTTAAGTGAAAAATGTCAAGAAATAGAGGGAAACAACAGAATGGGGATGACCAGAACCCACTCCAGTACTCTTGCCTGGAGAATCCCATGGATGGAGGAGCCTGGTAGGCTACAGTCCATGGGGTCCCTAAGAGTTGGACATGACTGAGCGACTTCACTTTCACTTTTCACTTTCATGCATTGGAGCAGGAAATGGCAAGCCACTCCAGTGTTCTTGCCCGGAGAATCCCAGGGACGGAGGAGCCTGGTGGGCTGCCATCTATGGGGTCGCACAGAGTCAGACACGACTGATGTGACTTAGCAGCAGCAGCAGCAGCAGCAGCAGTGATCTCTTTAAGGAAATTAGAGGTAACAAGGGAACATTTCATGCAAAGATGGGCACAACAAAGGACAGAATGGTAAGGACTTACATAAGCAGAAGAGGTGGCAAGAATACACAGAACTGTACAAAACAGGTCTTAATGACTCAGATAACCATGATGGTGTGATCATTCACCTAGAGCCAGCCATCTTGGAGTGTGAAGTCAAGTGAGCCTTAGGAAGTGTTACTATCAACAAAGCTAAGCTATTTCAAATCCTAAAAGATGATCCAGTTGAAGTGTTGCACTCAATATGTCAGCAAATTTGGAAAACTCAGCAGTGGCCACAGGACCGGAAAAGGTCAGTTTTCATTCCAATCGTAAAGAAGGGCAATCACAAAGAATGTTCAAACTACCGCAAAACTGTGCTCATTTTATATACTAGCAAGGTAATGCTCAAAATCCTTCAAGCTAGGCTTCAGCAGTACATGAACTGAGAAATTCCAGACATACAAGCTGGATATAGAAAAGGCAGAGGAACCAGAGATCAAACTGCCAACATCCATTGGATCACAGAAAAAGCAAGCGAATTCCAGAAATACATCTACTTCTGCTTCACTGACTATGCTAGGACATATGCTTGGACAGCAAGGAGATCAAACCGGTCAATCCCAAAGGAAATAAACCCTGAATACTTATTGGAAGGACTGATGCTGAAGCTCCAATATTCTGCCACATCATGCAAAGAGCCAACTAGTAAAGACCCTTATGTGGGAAAGAGAGGGCAACAGGACGAGATGATTGGATGGCATCACTGACTCAATGGACATGAGTTTGAGCCAACTCTGGGAGATAGTGAAGGACAGGGAAGCCTGGTGTGCTGCAGTCTATGGGGTCACAAACTGTCAGACACAAGTGAGCAACTGAACAACAACAACAAAATTCTTACTGCACAGAAGGGGAGCTAAACCTATGATCTGAATATTGGTGAACCCAATAATGGATGACCAATAAGGCTATGGCTACACTGTTCCAGAAAAAGTTGGAATTTGTCAGTTTCATGGATAATTCTCATAAAAACATCTACTTCTGAAATGGAGGTGGATAGTCAGGGTAAGAGCTTCACAGGTGATACTAGTGGTAAAGAATCTGTCTGCCAATGTAGGGGATGCAGGTTCAATCCCTGGGTCAGGAAGATCCCCTGGAGGAGGAAATGGTACCCACTCTAGCATTCTTACCTGGAAAATCCCATGGACAGAGGAGCCTGGTGGGCTACAGTCCATGGGGTGGCAAGAGTCAGAAATGACTTAGCAACTGAGCACACATCAGAGTGAGATGTCTGGGAAGTTAGACCCTTTGGCATGGGTAATCCAGATTGTTTATATTGCCTAAATGATTTCTTCAATTCTGTTAACATTGTCCATAAGATTTAATGAATGTAAATACTCCACTGATAGAGTATTTTCTGTAATGAAGGTGATTTTTAAAAATTTATTTCTCAGAAAAATCAAGCACTAAATAAGAAACCCATCCTCTGACTGTTATCTGTTCCTGAGTAACAAACCACTGCAACACTCAATGACTTAACACACCAGCTGTCTTATTTGCTCCTGACTCTGCAAGTCAGCATGTGGGCTGAATCCAGGCTAGGCATGGGTTTCTCTGGTGGCTCAGTGGTAAAGAATCTGCCTGCCAATACAGGAGACACAGAAGACCTGGGTTCAATCCCTGGGTCAGGAAGATCCCCTAGAAAAGGAAATGGCAACTCACTCCAGTATTCTTACCTGGGAAATCCCATGGACAGAGGAGCCTGGTGGGCTACAGCCCATGGGATCGCAGAGTCGGACACAACTGAGTGACTAAACAACAACAACAAGAGGTTGGCTGTTCTGCTGAAGCTTTAGCCTGGGGTCACTGGTGCAGCTCCAGCCAGATGGTAGTGGATAGAACTGAAACGTCTAGGCTGGCCTCATTCGCCTACCTGGTAATCGTGGGTTAGGGGGTTTGGTTCTCCTCCCTGTGTCCTCCATATCAGGCCAGCTCAGACGTCTTCACATGGAGGTACCATTCATGAAGGTCAGAGCAGAAGCTACAAGCTTCTCAAGGCCAAGACCAAGAAGTCTCACAACTTCCCTTCTGCTGCATTCTGTTGGCCAAAGCAACCCTTTAGACTAGCCCAGAATCAGAGGAGGGGAAAGAATCTGCTTCTTGTTAAGAGCACTTGCAAAGAATTTATGGCCATTTAAAACATCATAATCCTAACCACAATTCCTGATTTTTCCCCCAATGTGCATGTGTGCTCAGTCACTTCAGTTATGTCTGACTCTTTGCAACCCTATCAACTATAGCCTGCCAGGCTCCTCTGTCCATGGAATTCTCCTGGCAAGAATACTGGAGTGGCTCCAGTTTCATCCATCTCATTAGAATTGAGTCAAATTTATTCTTTTTAAGGGCTGAGTAATACTCCATTGTGTAAATGTACCACAGCTTTCTTATCCATTCATCTGCTGATGGACATCTAGGTTATTTCCATGTCCTGTCTATTATAAACAATGCTGCAATGAACATTGGGGTACATGTGTCTCTTTCAATTCTGGTTTCCTCAGTGTGTATGCCCAGCAGTGGGATTGCTGGGTCATAAGGCAGTTCTATTTGCAATTTTTAAGGAATCTCCACACTGTTTTCCATAATGGCTGTACTAGTTTGCATTCCCACCAACAGTGTAAGAGGGTTCCCTTTTCTCCACACCCTCTCCAGCATTTATTGCTTGTAGACTTTTGGATCACAGCCATTCTGACTGGTGTGAAATGGTACCTCATTGTGGTCTTGATTTGCATTTCTCCGATAACGAGTGATGTTGAGCATCTTTTCATGTGTTTGTTAGCCATCCGTAAAGAGAGAGGATATGGGGTGGGAGGTGGGAGGGGACTTCAGGATTGGGAGCTCGTGTACATCCGTGGCTGATTCATGTCAATGTATGGCAAAACCAATACAGTATTGTAACGTAGAATAAAGTAAAAAAAAAAAAAAAAAAGAATACCGGAGTGGGTTGCTACGCCCTCCTCTAGGGGATTTTCCCAACCCAGGGATCAAACTCTGGTCTCCTGCCTTGCAGATGGATTCTTTATCCACTGAGCCACCTGGGAAGCCCTACATCTCTAATACAGCTTTGTAAATAGATGCTAGGCCTCAGCTTTCCTAGAGAAAGAAGAGTTTTATTTATGCCTTGTAAGTAGGAAGTAACACTGGGTTGCTTTTTTGTTGCTGAACCACTTGTGAGATTTATGATGTGACTATTTACAAAAGAATAATTCAGATATTCTTCCAATTCTAAACATATTACTGATTTTTCCTTTTGGGCACACCAAATAGCATGTGGAATCCTACTCCCTGACCAGGGGTTGAACCTGCATGGGAAGCGTGGAGTCTTAACCACTGGACCACCAGACAAGTCTCTGAGTTGCTTTTTAAAAGCATTTTCAAGGGCATCTGAATGACTGGTCAATATGCAGTGGTACATTCTGAGCCGTCAGTGAGTAGTAGAGGGGTTTGGGTTGTTTTGTTCTTTTTGATTTTGTTTTGGTATTTTGTTCACTTATGCAGAGTCTCTTCACAGTGGAAAAACCTGCATCTTTTAGATGAAACTTGCATATTCTATCCAATGACTCCCAGCCTGCCCACAATGAGCATAAACCTGCACATACCGTGCCCAGCTAATGGGGCTGCTCTGGAATGACCAAGCCTGTAGGGGAGATCCTACCCCTGGAGAACAGCCTTCAGAAGCAATCCCTGGCTTTTGGGAGAGGCTTGGGCTTCCCTAGTGGCTCAGATGGTAAAGAATCTGCCTACAATGCAGGAGACCTGGGTTTGATCCCTGGGTTGGGAAGATCCGCTGGAGAAGGAAATGGCTACCCACTTCAGTATTCTTGCCTGCACAATCCCATGAACAGAGAAAACTGGCAGGCTACAGTCCATGGGGTCACAAAGAGTTGGACACGACTGAGCGATTAACACTTTTGCTTTCCCCAAAACAACTTGAGCCACTCTATAAAGGAAGCTGTTTAATCGATACTGCACCTGGGCTGTCAAAGGAGTTTAATTCCAAGAGGATGGAGCATTGATTTAAGGATGAAACACACGTGCACACACACATCACACACATGGGGCCTGGAGGCAGGCAATGAGTTACGTTGGGTAGTGAGCTGAGCTGTGGGCTTTCACCAACACTCTGTGCACTGAAATTTCCCTGGTGCCCTGGGACTTGAATCTCCCAGGAAGTAGAATGAATCACTCAGAGAGCAATGAAAATTTTAAATAGTTGTCCTCAATGATCTGTATCAACGCAGACCTGAGTCTTTTAATAGAATGCTTTATGCCCCCTGTGGTCATTACAATTTTATTTCTTCAAGTGACATTTCCCTTTTCTAGGTCCCCTGGGGATTCAGCTGTATTTGCCTTCAGAGCCGGTGGTCAGCTGGATGGCTGTGCTCTCTGATTTGTACCCATTCCTATTTTTCTCTCCTGCTGCCCTGCCTACCAGTAGAGCTCAGTTTTGGAGCAATGTGCCCTGCCGCAGAGGAAATAATTAAGAGTGGAAAATAATGGCCCTGCTCACAGCACCAGTGAAATCTTTTCAAGTAATGGACCTTGGAGTTTCCGCCAGCTGGAGCACATGAAAACCACTGCTTGCCCCTGGGAAATTATTTCTTCTTACAGCATCCCTGTCCATCAGTGCATACTTGCTCCAACTTCCAAAGCTGCCATCCTTAGGATATGACAGCCAAAACCTACTGTTCTAATATAGGGATGACCTGGTATTTGAAAGGAAGGGAGACTTCGGCCTTTCCTGCTCCAACCCAAAGTCCCCAAACAAATAATAATAGCAAGTATTTACACATCTTAACATCTACCAGGCACTTTTAAAATCATTTTATATACACAGTATTAGCTCATTTAATGCTTATAACAAACAACTCCATAATTTAGGTACTTTCATCTTCACCTTACATGTGAGGAAACAAGGCTCACAAAGATAGAAAAACTTGAGTTGAACCACTGAGGCAGGCTTTCAAGACCAGGCAGCCTGCTTTGGAATCCACGTGAGAGAGAACACTGCATTGAACTGACCCTTATGCAAAAGAATAATGGCTTTCTGATGTGAGGGAAGCTTGTGGCCCTTTGCCAGTAAGAAGTTAGCCCCCTGAGAACATGTCACAGCTTGTCATCTCACTGTCTGGGCTTTTTAAGATGCTTATGTTCAATCAGGTCTAACAAGAAAACACTTCAAATATTTACAAGAGAGGAAATTTCCTACAGGACATTGGTTGCTCAGGTGATGGAGAAGTT
Organism: Nanger dama; assembly: GCA_917880005.1. Classification (NCBI taxonomy): domain Eukaryota; kingdom Metazoa; phylum Chordata; class Mammalia; order Artiodactyla; family Bovidae; genus Nanger; species Nanger dama. Next base: position 19,430,794 of record CAKJTW010000017.1, on the reverse strand, counting down.
GAGAGCCAACTAGGGGATGGCAAGATACTTTCTAGTTCATCCTCCACGCCACTGCCAGGCTGATCTTTGTAACCTCAGAATCCTCGCTCATCCTGATGTCCTAGGTTATAAACCTTTGGTGTTTCTCCTGTCTGCCCTCTGCCCACACCAACTGTCCCTTATTTTCTAGCATCTCTGACCTATAGGGTGACTTCATACAATTGCTTTTTTAAAATTAATGAATTTTAATTGGAGGCTAAATTTGCACTCCTTTTATCTTCACTAAGTCTGGCCACTCAGCCTTTGATGCTGTGTCAGCTAGGGTCCCAGCTGGGAAGAGGTTGCACATTTAAATCAATGTACCAGAAGGTTGCACAGGAAGGGGAGTGCAAGGGCAGAGAAGCCCAAGGAAAATGCATAACATAGTGCCCATCATACGAGAGAGTGTTTACTGCGACCCAAAAGGAGAGGGCCCTATAGAAGCCACCTAAGAGGAGCAGAGACCTTTGGTCTAATTTTAGACTGAGAATCAACCAGCCTTCTCAGGAAGGAGACCAGGGGCATACAGTACCCTGACCTCACCTTCCTGTTCTCCAAGCTCCTGCTGGGGCTGCCCAATGAGGGATCACAACTGAAAACCAAAGGGCACCACACCTATCAAGAGGGTTCACCCAGGTCGGCTGGGCCCATCATCCCAACAGAAGGTAAAGGATGGGAAGGATGGGACCTGCAGGGGCAAACTAAAGATAGCCAGGACAAGCATCCATTCCTGACATCTCTGTTGCCAATGCCAACCATTCATCTGAAGCCAAAGCCCACATGTTACTTCTTACTGACCCTGCAGCTCTCCTGTGGTGAGTGGTTACTCTTGGTCTCCCAGCATCTTCTCCGTCCCTGGGGTCTGCGTGGTGGATGGAGCATGCCCAGTGCATGCGAGTCTCCCTATGGGACTGTGAGTTCCTTGAGCATGCACACCGTCTCTTTTTATATTTACAACATCTGCACCAAATGCTAGAGTATTTCTGCATTCAAAAATTTGTGATGGAAGAAATGAATGAGGGAACTATCTGAGATAACTCTTGTTCTGCACAGCTGACACTTTCAATTAGTCTTGAGATAGCATCTTCTTTCACACAGAGATGTTGCCTCCTTTATACAGGATTTTATGCCCTTAATTTAAAAAAATTTAAAGAATCATCTAACTAAAATCTTTCCTGTATAAAAACAGCCAGACTTGATTAAGCATGAACATTACCACAAATGCTTATTATATAAACAAAAGAAAGGCTCGAATTAAAAATTCTGATTTATACCCTTCATCTTCCTAAGGAGATTTGATATTTCATGTTTAAGACAAGACTTCCTGTCATGTCACATCTCTTCTAGGAGTCTTAGTAACTGGGGTATGTAGACGAATTTAATGTGATTCTTTCTCACTAACAACCAAGAATGTTTCTAAACAGCTGTGGAGTCAGTTTTAGTATGGGTATCTAATCCAAAACTGGCTCCTTTATTTTTAATTTGATTTAAAATTAGTATTATTAATAGTTGGCCAGCAAGTTAGGAGCACAGGGATTTGTGGCCACATAGAAAAGCAAAAAAAAAAAAAAAAAAATCTCTTCTTAGAAAGGGATTCAGATCAAGAATCTGGGTTTTCCTGATGCCTACACCTCTAACAAAAGCTCTGTTCTCTCCTCCTCTCTGGGCTGAGTAGGACAGATTGCTAATGAGGGAAAATTATGAATTTAATCCTTTTATGAGGCAGCTGACTATGTCTGCAGATTTAAAATGTCTGACCTAGAATGGGTCTTAGAGGTCATCTACTTCAATTCCTCAATTTTACAAATTGAGGGAGGGGAACCAAAACAAAAGTCAGAGAGGTTAAGCGACTAGCTCCTTGTCATAATTATGTCTACAAAGTGCTTTTACCCGCAGACCATCACACACCCCATCACTTCTGGAGGAAAGAAATGTCATACCACATTCTCTAATGGTGTGCATCAAGTGTGTCATCACTCATAAGAAGGGCAGTTTGCTGCTCTAGGTCAGATTTAAGGACCCACATGCAGCAGACAGCTGTGAGGAGCAGCTTCCCGCTCCGTCAGTTCCCTATGGACTCTCTTCCATCTTGGTTCTTCAGTGTGCCTGCTGATAAAGTGCCTCCCAGACGCCACACAGTTTTCCTGTAATGCTTTGAGAGCACAAGTATGAATAATGACACAGAAACATGTGATGCCATGGCTGTTTGCTCTGAGGACGCACTGGACTGAAAAACGTTCTCCCATCAGCAAACCTCTTCCATTTCTAGATTTGCTGATGGTCCCCCAGCAGCACCTGTCTGCTGATGAACACTAAGATCCACAGGTAAGACCCCTAATCTTATCAGAGCCTTGAGCTGACAGGAGTAACTACTTTCTATATCATCTATTTTATTCATAGTTGTTTTCTTAAGCCGATTTTAATGAGGGAGGAGGGGGAGGACAGAAAGGGGAGGAGGGAGGGGAGGAGGGAGGGGAGGAGGGAGGGAGGAGGGAGGGGAGGAGGGAGGGGAGGAGGGAGGGGAGGAGGGAGGGGGAGGGGGGGGGGGGGGAGGAGGGGGGGAGGGGGGGGAGGGGGGGAGGGGGAGGGGGGGGGGGGGGGGGGGGAGGGAGGGGGAGGGGGGGGGGGAGGCGGCCAGAGGATCTGTACAGTGGATGGGGACAGGTGACAAGAACTGTGTATTTTACTGTCCTGTCATTTGGGGATTTAAGCCATTTCTGTCTCAGATTCCCTACCCATGAAATGGGACAGGTGGACCAGGTAAACCCTCAACTATCTCCCAGTTTTAAACCTTCCATATTCTCCTTTTAGAAAAGAAGAGCAGCAGCAATAAGCCTGACTATTTCATGTGTGTCACTGATGATCTACAAGAGGAGAACAAACTAGAGATGACTTTCCGTTTTAATGGGGTGAACTCCAGCTGTTCTACCATCTGCTCTGCCTCTTTCAACTGAACTCCATACACATGTATTGACTTACTTTTATCATTTTATTACATTGCTACTCTGTCTTCACACTAGAGTGGTGACTTGGCCGCTGATGGCAGCTTAACCAGATGACAGAAGAAAACCAGGTATAACATGCAGCCAGAATAAAAACTGGGCTCTGAGGCCTCCAAAGGCCCCAAAACACACTTCAAAAAATAAATGTCAGGCCTTCCTTGGTGGCCCTGTGGTATAAAGAGTCCGCCTGCCAATGCAGGGAACACAGGTGCAATCCCCGACTCAGAAGATCCCACATGCCATGGAGCAACAAAGCCCGTGCCCCGCAACTACTGAGCCTGTGCTCTGGAGCCCAGGAGCCACAACTACTGAAGCCCGCCCACCCCTGAGCCCAAGGTTCGCAACAAGAGAAGCCAGCACAAGAGAAGCCCCTGCTCGCTTCAACTAGAGAAAGCCCCAGACCAGCAACAAAGACCCAGCAGAGTCAAAAATAAATATGTTTCAAAAAGAAATAAATGTCAAGCACCACATTTTAGACTGCCTTGCCTTGTACATCATTATCCTCACTGTGCAGTTTTTGGCAACTGAAATGAGTTGGTCTTTTCTATGAAACACCTGCATTTCTGTATCTGTTATCTTGGCAGGCCTGATGCACTTCTTCTGGCAACTGGAACTAGTTACCGCTCCCCCTCATAACTATTTGTATCCACTCATATCCATGGAAACTTCTGGTCTTCAGATAAAGCATTTACTATGTTAAGCCACTGAGATTTGGGGACTGTTACTATAGCTAGAAATTAAACTCTCAGTTATAGCTGGAGGCTGGGCAGGCAAGTGGAAGACTCTCTTCTCTTTGGCAAGTAAGCCTTGTCCTGATACCCAAGAGCCACTGATACTCAAGTGAGGCTCACCAATACACCTTTCCAGAGCTTCCATCCCCACCGTGCCATTTATTAGTTACCCAGTGTAATATCCTCTTAACTGTTCTTTCTACCTCTAATCTTGTCCCACTTCTAAGTCATACTTTATGCTATCACTGGAATTATCTTTGTAAAACAGTAAATCTAATGTAAAATATTGATTTATTCAGCATTTACATTCATCTAAGGAGGAGCCCAGGAACCAGGCTAGCAAGTAGAGGGAACAGGACGGGGCACCCAGCCTCCCAGCAGGTGCCTCTGGAAGCACCTGCTGAGGGCCCAGCCCTCTTGATGGTGTAGGACTTCTCTCCTGAGTTCAGCAATGGCAAATAACCCTGGCCTTGAATTCAGAAATAGGGAGTTCAGATGCCAATAGAGTCAGCCAGAACAAGCTTATCCTCCAACCCAATCCAAACATTTAAAAATCATTTCAACTCTGTGTCCTTATGAGTCTTTGTCTTCTTGAAGTAAATTATATTTTCACCTTTTTAAAAAGGTATTTTTACATAGTAATTTTTGGTTTAAAACCCAGTGATCACGAGGTTTTTGCAAGTGAACAGATTCAGTCAGCATGCAGATGAGGAGGGCAACAGTGGTTTTTAAAAAATAGATGTATGTATATATATACACGGATATATGTATATATACATGTGTACGTATAACTCTGTGTGTGTGTGTGTGTGTGTGTGTGTGTGTGTGTATGGGGGCTCAGATGGTAAAGACTCTGCCTGTGATGCAGGAAACTTGGGTTCAATCCCTGGGTCTGGAAGATTCCCTGGAGAAGGGAATGGCTACCCACTCCAATATTATTGTCTGAAGAATCCCATGGACAGAGAAGCCTGGCAAGCTAGGTCAGTCCATGAGGCTGCAAAGAGTTGGAAGTGACTGAGCAACTAACACTTTCATAGATGTATGCATGTGTATTTACATATGTATTTGGGGGCTTAGCCAGTGGCTCAGTGGCATAGAATCTGTCTGTAATACAGGAGACAGGGTTTGATCCCTGGGTCGGGAAGATTCCCTCGAGAAAGGCTTGGCAACCCACTCCAGTATTCTTAATCCCATGGACAGAGGCGCCTGGCAGGCTACATATAGTTCACGGGGTCGCAGAGTCAGACATGACTGAACCAACTGAGCGCACACACATGTATCAGTTCAGTTACTCAGTCGTGTCCGACTCTTTGCAACGCCATGAATTGCAGCATGCCAGGCCTCCCTGTCCATCACCAACTCCTGGAGTTCACTCAAACTCACGTCCATCGAGTTGGTGATGCCATCCAGCCATCTCATCCTCTGTCGTCCCCTTCTCCTCCTACCCCAATCCCTCCCAGCATCAGAGTCTTTTCCAATGAGTCAACTCTTCGCGTGAGGTGGCCAAAGTACTGGAGTTTCAGCTTTAGCATCGTTCCTTCCAAAGAAATCCCAGGACTGTATATACAGACATAAATACAATGTAGAATATATAACACACACAGAACATAAATATATTAAAATAAAATTTAAAAAACACAAATACATATACATTCTTTAGTTATTGCCCAAAATGAGTGTGGAGTTGCTTACTATCTTATCGCAGGGTCTTACCTGAGATTAGGTCTTGCCTAATCAGGGTCTGGCCTGCTGGGTGCGGAGAGCATCCTGCTCCAGTAAGGATAACCTACTGTCTCACCATAGTGCTTGTCCCACACTGAGTGGTATTTAGCACACAGATGATGAATATAATTAACTGTGGCCTGGCCGTTTGGTGTCCCTGGCTGGCATTTATAGGTCATATCAGTGCTGTGGCTCTGCCTTTCTGTCCCCTAGAGCTTCTGATGATTTTGCACAAAATGCCTGAAGGCCAGCAAAGCCCATCCACTGTGGTCCCTCCTCACTGTCTGTAGCAGCAGCCAATGTCAAGTACTCTAGTGCATCCTTGAACTATCCATTTGCTCACTTTAGCTTGGCAGCAACTGGTTGTATTTTACCAATAAAATGTAGCCAGGATTTCCATAGCACTTTACCCGCTCCCCCTACCCCTAGTAGCCCTGCATGGAAAGAAAGAGCTGAATCAGAGACAACACAGTTCAAGGCGGTTAGCTGACTGGTAGAGAACAGAGGGACCATGCCAGGCCTCAGGAAGGGCCCTCCTGCCTGGTGACTTGGCCCCTTGGGGATAGGCCATTTCTTGTTTCTGAGTCAGTGACAGTTATTTTTGTGGAACCAGAGGTGTTCTATTCAGTCCCTGATGACATGAAATCAATGAAATCTGTAGATTTGGGGCAGGCTCCGGGCTTGCCACTTCAGAGCATAACTCTGATTAAGGATGAATGTGATCTTGGGAACACCCAAGTCCAAACAATGATACTGACCCAGTGCCAATGTGTGGCTGGGTAAACCCAGCAGCATTCTGGGACCACAGAGAGCTGGGCTCTTTGATTTCTAACCTTTGAACAGGAGGGGAGAAAAGACTTGCTGGAAAGCCTTGCTTCACGCTGTGGCAGTGGTAGTGAGTTCAGGATCAAACAGCCACTTCATCTTCAAAGGCCCCTGAGATTCCCAGCGCCAAAGGGGCCAGGGGAGGGAGTGTTATTTTCATTGTCATTTGATCACGGGCTCAAGAAATGTTTTATAAGTCTTGTACCAAGTGGGTGGTGCACTTGTCCCTAAAACTGTGCTGTTGAAGACACTCCAACCCGATACCAGAAACCGTCCCAACACTCCATGGAGGAGCTTATGTGGCCACCGCTGCAGAGACCGAGGGTGGCGTGCGTTCAGAGGTCTGTCACACACACACCCTCACACGTCTCGTGTCCTCCTTTCTTCCCTCCAGCTGCTCTCGAGATGATGAAGGATCCACTAGAAACCTGTGTTTATTTTTGATGTGTGAGCAGCTGCAAGCAAACTCCACAAGCCTCGGAAACGGTCCCGAAGCAGTGACCAGGACACCCTCTCATTCTGAGGAGGTATAGCATGGCCTTCACCAGAGACAATTTTATTGACAAAACATTCTTCAGATAGGTTGCCTGCATTCTATACAGAAGTCTTCCAGTGCTTTTGTAATTCCTGATATTACGCCAGGGAAAAAAAATATCAAATAGATGCTTATGACTTTTAACATCTCTCTTTGATCAGCCACGAATCTCCTTGCTCAGATCAGACTCTCTATGTATATTAAAAAAAAAAAAAAACAACCAGGAAACAGTAAACACCAGAATCTGGTCATTCTGACTCCCTCACAGAGGGAGACTCCAGGCAGAATTTGGATCAGATTTAGAGGCTCTCCCTTCCCCCTCTTTTTCTGGTTTCATTACTTTGAGAAAGTAACTTTCTTTGGCTCTCACTCCACTTTTTCCTCTGAAAAATAAATGTGTTTGGCTGGAAGGGCCCTAAGTATCTATCCATCTCTAAATACTCCTGGCATTTTTTTCCATGAATTACTCATTAGTTGTCACAGTTTTCAGTGTTCTTGAGGTAAGGAACAAAAATTGAGATTGTTCTTAGGACTCTTCCATTTCAAGAACCTATTTATATATGTTATTTCATTTGTTCTCCCTGTAAAATCATGTAAATTAGGTTAGGTAGAGAAATACTATGTTGCCCACTTCCAGATGGAGAAACTGAAGCTCAGAGAGGTCAGGTGATTGGTCTATGACCTACAGAGCAGAATAAAGACAGAAATTAAGCTGCATGCATGTGTATGTGTGTTCAGTTGCTTCCCGTCATGAAATCAAGCTATGGGACTGCAAAACCCAAGCTCCTTCTCCTCTGCCTGGAAACCTACTTGATTGTTTTGCACATTAACTAAAAACTGATTGTATTAAAATATTTCACAAAGTCACTGTGTAGTCTGTAAACCAATCCTGTATTATATGTTCCCTACGAGCTCTTATTGGTCCTGTTAAAAGAATGGAAGAGTGTAGTAAGAAAGCTCAAATTCTCCTCTTTTTCCTCTCCCCTTTAGCAGCTCCCTGCAGCCTCTAGGACTTACCCTTTAAAAACAGAATCATCGACAAGGCAGAAGCAGTTTGTCATCCTAAGACCTTTAGAAGAATTGCTTGGAAAATGAACTCTGACAGCTCCCCAGACAACAGGCTGCCACACTGTTCTCCATCTCCCTCGCATTCTTCCAGAACAAAGCCTCAACAGTTGGAGGGAAAGGGGGCTTGAGCCAATATAAAAAGCCATGACCTATACCCAGGCTTCAGAGTTTAGTCTGGGTTTCTCAATGCTTTGCCATGTAGATAAAGATATTTACAAAAGAGAGTAAGAAGGTGGTTACATGCCAGGACCCAGATTAGAGTTGGGCCTCAGTTGGGTGAGCACACACAGAGTTGCCCTGGAGTCAGGCTCTTACAATGGGGTGCAAGGTTTTGTTCCCAGGAACACTTATGGAATATAAAGCAGTCTAAAATGCCACCAGTCTTGAAGTGGGTGGAGGGCAAAGCTAGACTCTGAAGTCAGTACCAAAGAAGTGGTGGTCAGTGAAAAAGACCTGGGTGCTGGAGCAGCCTTTCAACAATAAATTTATGTCTCTGGTCTTCTCTTTTCTCCATCTGTTAAAAGGAGGATTGTCAAGGAGCATTCAATTATATAGCACTCACTGTTTACTTTTCACTATGCCTGGTGCTGATGACGCACAAATGGACAAGATGAAATTAATGCATTTGTTAATGGACTAAATTTTGCCTTTTTTCATTACTGTCATGCATTTTAATGCTATATGTGTTTTACTTTTGGCTATGCCAGGGTCGTTGCTGCACAGGCTTTGCTCTAGTTGCCGTGAGCACGAGCTGCTCTCTAGTTGTGGTGTGCGGGCTTCTCGCTACCATCACGTCTCTCCTTGTGGAGCATGGGCTCTAGACACACTGGGCTTCAGCAGTTGCAGCGCATGGGTTTAGCTGTTCCGCGGCATGTGGGATCTTCTCAGACTAGGGATCAAACCTGTGTCTTCTGCACTGGCAGGTGGATTCTTAACCACTGAGCTACCAAGGAAGCCCTCTACATGTGTTTTAAATCCCACCACTCTTATTATCTTATGTAATCTATATTAATCTAAAATTATCCTTACATATTTCTCTTTTCATTGGTTTATATTCCAGTGTACATTTGTGTGATTTCTTTTTAACTCATCTCTCTTCTTCCTGAAGGGACCTCTCTTACTTTTTCCCTTTCCTCCCTCCTTTTTCTAAGTGCAGCTTTGGAAGAGATGAAATTCTCAGTTTCTGTATGGCTGGAAAAGTCTGTATTTTATTTTTGAAGGCTGTTTTCCCTGATTATAGATTCTAGGGTGGCAGGATTCTCTCCATACTTTTACGTCTTTTTAAATCTTTTAATGTCATTGTTATTTTCGGGGGAGGCTTCCATCTACCTAAGTTTTGCTCCTGTGAAGACAATGTGTCTTCTGACCTGGTAGCTTTTAAGATTTCCCTTTGTCCCTAGTGTTTTGTGGTCTTACAACTATACGTTTAGGTGTATTTAACCCACTTGTATTTATTTTCTAGAACTTCTTCAATCTGTGGCTTGGTATCTCTCAAAAGTTTTGGAAAATTATTTTTTCTCTCCAAATACTGCTTCCTTCCTATTCTCTCACCTTCTTCAGAAAGTCCCATAACAAGTATTAATGTTAAACCTTCTCACTGTGTTTTGCCGTATGCTTTTTTCTGTATTCTACATTCCTTTTTCTGTCTGTAATGATATGCTTTGCTATTAATATTTCCTGGTAACTCTCAGTTGACTAACTTTCCACTGGACTGCCAGGTATTCCCACTGATCAATAAATCTACTTACTGATATCTTAATATCAGTTACAGAATTCTCATTTGATCATTTTTAAAAACAGATTCCATTTCTTGGTAAAATTCTCCATCTTGTTACCTATTTTCTGGAACATGGTCCAGCCAGTGTTTGATTATTTCAGTACCTGACTCACCTATCCATTTGTTTCTCTTTTCTATTTTCAATTCTGTCCTTTTTTTCATACCTTTCGCAAATTCTGACTGTTTGCTAGACACACTGAGTAAGGAAAGTTCGAGAGGCTTGCATCACATTATCTTCTTTCAGAGAGAATTTATCCTCTCCTTTGCAGGCACCTAGGCAATGGTGAGTTCCCCTCAATGCCATTAGGGACTAAGTAAGCCTCAGTTTACTCCTGATTTTCACCTGCTCCTAGGGAATAGTTCTTTAGGGCAAGGGTTCCCAGCCTCCAGGATCTAATGCCTGGTGATCTAAGGTAGAGCAATGTGATAATAACTAAAACACATGCTAGGTTGCTTCAGTCATGTCCGACTCTTTGCCACCCCGTGGACTATAGCCTGCCAGGCTCCTTTGTCTGTGGATTTTCCAGACAAGGATACTGGAGTGGATTGCCATTTCCTAGTCTAGGGTATCTTCCTTACCAAAGGATCAAAGCCATGTCTCTTATGTCTCCTGCATTGGCACTTGAGTTCTTTACCACTAGTGCCACCTGGGAAGCCCAACAATAGAAACAGAGTGCACAATAAATGTAACGTGCTTGAATGGTCCTGAAACCACTCCTCCACCTCAGTCTGTGGAAAAACTTCCTTCCATGAAACTGGTTCCTGTGCCAGAAAGGTTGGAGGCCACTGCTCTAGGGTACTCAGATGTGTTTAATATGGCCTACCCTGAATTCCAGTTTGTCTTCCCAGGACTGAAAGACTGCAAAGAACACCATTTTGATTTTTAGATGATATTAACTTGGCTTTTCCCATCACTTCATGGCAAGTAGATGGGGAAAACAGTGGAAACAGTGGCTGACTTTATTTTGGGGGCTCCAAAATCACTGCAGATGGTGACTGCAGGCATGAAATTAAAAGACGCTTACTCCTTGGAAGGAAAGTTATGACCAACCTAGACAGCATATCAAAAAGCAGAGACATTACTTTGCCAACAAAGGTCCGTCTAGTCAAGGCTATGGTTTTTCCAGTAGTCATGTATGGATGTGAGAGTTGGACTGTGAAGAAAGCTGAGCACCAAAGAATTGATGCTTTTGAACTGTGGTGTTGGAGAAGACTCTTGAGAGTCCATTGGACTGCAAGGAGATCCAACCAGTCCATCCTAAAGGAGATCCGTCCTGGACTGATGCTAAAGCTGAAACTCCAATACTTTGGCCACCTCATGCAAAGAGTTGACTCATTGGAAAAGACCCTGATGCTGGGAGGGATTGGGGGCAGGAGGAGAAGGGGACAACATAGGATGAGATGGCTGCATGGCATCACCGACTCAACGGATGTGAGCTTGAGTGAACTCTGGGAGTTGGCCTGGCGTGTTGCGATTCAGGGGGGTCGCAAAGAGTCGGACATGACTGAGTGACTGAACTGAACTGACTGAACTTGGCTTTTAAGTTTTCTAACTAATCCTTAAATTCCTTGAAGGGGGAAAACCTCCAAGTGTTGGGCTCCCTTCTGTTTATCCCTTCTTTCAGAGCTCTGGATTATACAAGCCCTGATGCCTTGGCAGTCACAAACTTAATTTCTTTTCTTCCTAGTTCCAGAAGATTCTCAACCTCTCAAATGTCACCCTTTGCCTGGATCCTTGGCCTTTCAGACCATGTCAAGGAACTGGCACCTACCCAGAGGAGACATGCAGTGTAGAATGTTAGGGCCACATCCACGTGCTCCCTTTCTTCCTGCCTCTCAGATCCTGATTTTCTTAGTTGCTCTCTGATGCCTTGAAGCAGAATATTTTTAAATATGAGCTTTCCTGAATCATTAGTCTGCTATAAACTACTGATATTTCGCAGTAGGAAAAAAATGAAGAGTAAAGCAGTACCTAGGACCTTTCCAACAGAAAAGTATCAAGTGCGTATCTGTAAAATGAGTTATTTCAGTACATTTTCCTGGAAATGACAAACTAAGTTGAATCTTAAAGAAGCAAAAGTCAGAGGAATAACAAGGGAAGTGTATATGCATATAAATGACATTTTCATTCATTCATTCCTTCCAGAAAAAACACTTATGATCCTGCTATCTGCCATCCACTGGGATAGGTGCTGTACGTGGGACAATAAGTTTCTGGGAGCTTATCAGATGTGGAGAAGACAGAGAACTGGAGGAAATATCAATTATTATATTAAGTTCATCAGACAAGGATCTGTTTGTTTGGAACAATGGGTCTAGGTAGAGAGCAATATAAAGAATGAAAAATAGGGCTAAGTATGAGAGAGAGAGAACAATACCAAGAAATGAGGTGAGGTGCAGAAATAAGTGGTACAAGACCATTTGGGGAGGGGGTGGATTTGCACAGCAAGTTGCAGAGTTTCACTCCATGTTGAGTTGGGGGAGTCAGACTGTCCTTGGGTGTAAGGAAGTCTATCTCAGCAATAGAATATTGAGATGGACTGGAAACCAAGCTAGAAAGCCATTGAGATGGAGACCTCTGGATGATCAGAGTCCAGCAAAGGCGCATCCAGTATCAGAGCTTCCCTTCATGAGATCTGGATGAGCCAAACAGACTATTTTCAAGTCATGCTACAAGATCCAACTGGGCCTCATGCCTTCAACCCTTGCCTTTCCCTTTGCTGTCTGTCCTCCCTTCCTCTTCCCAGTTTCTTCCTTATTCCTCCCTTATTTTCACTTCTGTTTTGCTTTACTTTTCTCATTAGAAGTCTCTCCATTTGAATGGTTTGGAGTCTTCTACAAAAATGAATTCTGGGAAGGAAAAAAAAGCAAATTCTGGGAAACATCTTGTCATCCTTGGATCTGTACAAACCAACACAAGTGTGTTTGTTGGAGCCCTTGGGGTTTGACTATCTCTTGCACTGCATTGTGGGGCTTAGCTAAAAGAACAATTTTGTGTGAGTGCAACATGTTTCCCTCATTTCCTTCATTCTGTGACCTTAAAGAGACAGGGAAAACCCAGAGAATCAAAGTCACGCGCTGCTCCCCTCCAAAGACTGTGATGGAGCTGGGGTTAGAGAACCCGTGCTCCTGCGTCTGAGTCAGCAACTCAGCCAGCTCAGCTGGATAGCGCGTGCCAGGGTTGCCCCCGGTGCATTAACCTCTGCGGCTCCCTCTCTCCACCGCTCATCAGCTGTTTCTTTGCCGCTGAAAGCACACACAGTTCAGATAATTAAGCACTTGTGAGGCATTTTACATTTTCATGAATCTATCAACAGTGAATTATTTTTGAATATGCTCAGGCCACATACTCCAAGTTTCTTATCCATAATTTGCAGATGGGCAGGGGTGGCTTCATCATGCATGCAGAAAGTGAGGCTGGAGCTGGCCTCTTACTTGCAGGCCCCATTTTCAAGGCCCCAGGCATAGCTCTGATAATTTTGTGGTTGTAATTTATATTCTTTTTTCTTAATGATGGTCTTCCCCATCCTCAACATCCAACTTTATAAGCCGAGATCCCATAAAAACTGAATCTACCCCCTGGAGAAAATAAAACATTCTCATCTGGAGATTCATAAAATAACAAGTAACAAGACACTCTGTTTTTACTAGGCTAAGTCTAAAGTCAGTTGCAACCAATACCGTCCTGCCCTGATCCCTCGTTTCAGATGTGTAACTTTAAGTTTGGAGGCAGTCTGCTCCTCACATGTAGGCTAGTTCATCTGTTATAAAGTTCTGTTTCTTCTTTTTCAATTTTTAAAACTGTATTTATGTATTCTTCTAGGCTGCGCAGCAAGGCCATGTGGGATCTTAGTTCCCTGACCAGGGATCAAACTCACGCCCCTTACATTGGAAGCATGGAGTCTCAACCACTAGACCACCAGGGAAGTCCTAAAGCTCTGTTTCTTGAGTGTGGTGCTCAAGAGAATGTGTCTTGCAGAATGCCAACCACAGGGAGCTTAACTGACCAAGGAGCATCACCTGTTTCCCACAGGCTGCTCCCAGCTACTAACTCGGCACAGTGGGAATACCCGGACAGACCCAGTCCTGGGAAACAGTGGACTCTTCAATGACCGACTTTGACACTGGACTCCCTGGTAGCATTGCTAACCCTTCTTTAGACTTCAGAGAAGCTTACAACACCTACCCAACTTCCCTTCCCTTGCTACTTCACTTAGGGTCAGACTTGTATAACGTCTGATAGCGTCCCCAGGTTTCTCCCCATTTTCTGTCACACAGGTATTTCCCTTAAAAAAAAAGTCCTGGTACACTGAATTCTGTTTTAGCTTCAGAGGATGCAAACCAATACTGACTTATTAACAAAAAAACAGGACTGGAACCATTAATAAAAAAAATCCCACTGAATTTTTAGAAATCTGAGGAAAAGAAAATTAAAAAACAAAAACACTGTTATGTATCTCCCTGTAAGTTTTGCCCATACTTGAAATTTTCTTGTCTCCTTCTCCATCTAAATCCTCTACACCTTCCTCAAAACCTTGGTTCTCCATCTTCTGCATTGCCACGGTCCTGGTTCTATGAACTTACACATCGTGGTAATCCCCAACCAACTGGTGAACAATCAGTCTTCAAAGATAAAACCCCCAAATGTAAGATAAGTTCTGACTTACTACCCCTACATACCATTCTCCTGCAGTTTATAGACCAATGTTTCCTAGATTGTTTCAGTGAAAGCAAGAGATAATGTGTATTTTAGGAGAGAAAGTTTCCACGGTCAAATAATTTTGAGGGAAACATCACTGTGTATCATGGCCCTGTCTCATATATTCAAATGCACACCAGTACACCAAAGGTTTACAAACAACTTACGAGAATGGCTTCGATTAACTCTATATTCTCCACCCTCATTTGATCATAGAAACATTTTTCCACAAAATTTTTACTAATAACCACCAGCAGCCTCCCTGGTGGCTCAGTTGGTAAAGAATCTACCTGCAATGTAGGAGACCTGGGTTTGATCTTTGGGTCAGGAAGATCTCTTAGAGAAGGGAATGGCTACCCACTCCAATATTCTTGCCTGGAGAATTCCATGGACAGAGGAGAAGGCTGAAAACTGAAGAACTGATGCTTTCCAACTGTGGTGCTGGAGAAGACTCTTGAGAATCTCTTGGACAGCAAGGAGATCAAATCAGTCAATACTAAAGGAAATAAACCCTGAATAATCACTGGAAGGACTGATGCTAAAGCTCTAATATTTTGGTCACCTGATGCAAAGAGCCAACTCACTGTAAAAGACCCCGATGCTGGGAAAGATGGACAGGAGGAGGAGAAGGGGGTGACAGTATGAGATGGTTGGATGGCATCACCGACTCAATGGACATGAGTTTGAGCAAGCTCAGGGAGATAGTGAAGGACAGGAAAGCCTGGAGCACTGCAGTCCATGGGGTCACAAAGAGTCAGACATGAATTAGCAAGTGAACAACAATAACCACAAGATTTTACATTTTGCAATACAAGTTGAGAAATATGGCTGAAACTATCTCTTTCAGAGATGCATGTGTATTAAGCCACCATCTGAACATAATCAACAGGGTAAGGGGAAAACCAACTGGTAATGCTGGCAGGTAGGGCACCTCTAGACCTCAGCCATGAGATCCAAAGAAAACAGGGCCAGGAATAGACCAAGGTAGGACTTGGAAAAGCAGACACAAGGGTGTTAAAAGAGTTCACTTTTGACAGCATTTAAAGGGAGGGGCAACAGATTCTTCTTCAGGAAGCGATGCACAGAAGCTCCGTGTCATCGCTTGTAGAGAATGGCCTTCCAAGCAAAACCAGGAGCTTCTGAGGTCCTTCTTGGTTTTGCAGGCTCTCTCAGCATCCACCCAGTTTGCTTTCCTGCTAGCTAGCTTATACAGCAAGATAAGGGAAAGTGTCTGACCACTCTTCAACTTGCTTCAGTATTCAGCACTCCCACATTCATTCACTCATTCGTCCCACAAATATTGGGCCCTTGCTGTGTGCCAGCCACTGTTCTGGGTGATGGGGATGCAGCAGTGAATAAGACCCAACAAGGTGCCTCTCCTCATAGAAGGTACTCTTTAACTGGGTAAACAGATAATAAGCCAAGTAAATCAACTGAAGTGTAACACTAATAACAGCAACTGCTGTGAAGAGAATAAAGCAGGATAAAAGATTAGAGAGTCCACTAGGCAGAGTGATTGACTGATTGTGTGTGTGAGCTCAGTCGTGTCCAGCTCTGTGCTCTTTCTAGAGATCACAGCGTCCAGCTCTGTGTGACCTCAGGGACTACAACCCACCAAGGCTCCTCTGTCCGTGAGATTTTTCAGGCAAGGATATTGGAGTGGATTGTCATTTCCTTCTCTAATTGATTGATTAGGTATGGCCCTTTGATAGCTTCAGTGATTCTTCTGCTGCTTTCAAAAATAACGAGACAGAAAAGTGCTATCTTGGATGGCACAGGTGTGATCATTTTCTAGAATGGGGAGAAAACAGAGCAAGCAACACTTGGCCATCTGATATAACCCTGTTCCCGCTCTCCATGGGCAAGCAGAGATGTGAATGTCCCATCTGCAGCTGTCAGAGCTCCGCATCTAGCACAATTCCTCTTGGTCTGAGCATCTTGAAAATGCTGCTACCTTTCCCACATCCTCCCACCCATTACTCTCATGTAATTACTGAAATGATTTCAGATTAAGATGTTAAAGTCTAAAATGTGGGGAAAAAAATTGGCAAGCTGTCACTTCTGAATACCCAGCTGAATTGCCGAATGAATAATAATGCAAAAATGCTTACTGAAAGAAGAATAAATAAAAGCTCATTGTTGTACAATAAATCCTTTTCTGTAAAACACCACTGAGGAAACTGGCTCTGGGTTTATCACATTTCCCTCCAAGTATTCAGGCCATTTTATTTCATTCTTTCCCGTGCTTTATTCTTTTCCAGGAACTGGTGTATGGTTCTACCCTATTGTTCCTCATGAAATATTAATGCTACAGGAGTTTATGGGGAGCGATGCCAGCAACAGGGCTGTTGATAGGAGCCGCCAGTGACTAGAATGACTGATTAGTTCAGAAAGTGGCAGCCACAGAAGGGAGGAAGTGGGAGAGGGTTGGATTGGGAATTTGGGATTAGCAGATGCTAACTGGTATACACAGAATGGATAAACAACAAGGACCTACTGTGTAACAAGTAAAACTATATTCACTATCTTGTGATAAACCATAACTGAAAAGAATATGAAAAAGAATGTATATATATATATGTATAACTGAGTCATTTTGCTATACAGCAGTAATTGACACAAAATTGCAATTCAACTATACTTCAATAAAAGATAAATGTTTTTTTAAAAAAGCAGAAAGTGGCAGCCAAGAGGAAGTGTGCATTATAGGTAGAAAAAGTTATTTTATTAGCCTTTAGCCCCAAATTAAGCCCTTTTATTTATTTACTTTAAACTAAAAACCTAGATTTAAGAGTATCCACCCTGCCCCTTGCAGAGCAGCTCTGCTAAAGTGAAAGGGGAAGGACACTGACGGTGCTCTCATCACACAATCCACACAGGCCAGATTAGAATCTCTCTGGAAGGGCCCTTGTGCTGGTGCACACCTTAGGCTACACTGTGAATCACAGGTCATCGTCACATCTGAAAACTGGCAAGGCGTGTCAGATACTTGGGCAATAACTACGATTCTTCCTTTTCTTGGGCTCCAAAATCACCACAGACCGGGACTGCAACCATGAAATTAAAAGATGCTTGCCCCTCGGAAGAAAAGGTATGACAAACCTAGACAGCATATCAAAAAGCAGAGATATCACTTTGCCGACAACAGTCCCTCTAGTCAACGCTATGGTTTTTCCAGTAGTCATCTACAGATGAGAGAACTGGACCGTAAAAATAGGCGCAGTGCCGAAGAATGGATGCTTTCAAACTGTGATGCTGGCAAAGATTCTTGAGAGTCCTTCGGACAGCAAAGAGATCAAACCAGTCAATCCTAAAGGAAATAAACCCTGAATAGTCATTGGAAGGACTGATGCTGAAGCTCAAATCATTTGGCCAACTGATGCAAAAAGCGGACTCACTGGAAAAGACTCTGATGCTGGGAAAGATTGAAGGCCGGAAGAGAAGGGAACAACAGAGGATGAGATGGTTGGATGGCATCATTCGTTCAATGGACATGAGTTTGAATACATTCCAGGAGATAGTGAGGGACAGGGAAGCCTGCCATGCTGCAGTCCATTCGGTAACAAAGAGTTGGACGTAACTGAGCTACTGAACAATATGATTCTACACAGCCCAACTAGCCTGAATATGTAGGATTAAAACATCCACTGTAACTCATTTGATTCCCCAACTCATTCGAGAAAGTAGGATTATTTTCCCTATTTTAAAGATGAGACAGATGAAATTCAGAGAAATGAAGTGGGCTTTAGCCACTCATTTATACCATTCCCTCTTCTTTACCCAGGTTCAGAGAAGGAGCATAGACCTTCTTCCCCACCCCTCTTCCTCCAATGGCTCCTATTTATTGTGTTAATCTTCTGAATGACCACTTTTCATTTTTCAAATACAAACTTATTCAATCAAAGGAATGCTTTCCTAAGGGTAGGATTCTAGGAGACAGGTTTTTGGAAGTGTGGTGATGGGGGAAGGAATTATGGTGTAAACAGTGTTCCCTGGACTGTCTAGTCTACTTGTTCAGACTTGGATGCAGCAAATATTTATCAAAACCCAATGCTGCTGGTCTCCCTTTCAACCACACTCAAGGATACCACAGTGAGTTGCCATTTCCTCCTCCAGATCTGCAGGATAGAGGTAGCCATTAAAAGTACAGAAATATTTAGTTCATACTGTTTCTAACAAGATCAGATTAGGGAGGAAATGCTTTATATTCTGTTCAGTGATTTCTCCAGTGTTAAGAATTCCATATTTTTTAAGCCCTTGGCCTCTCTGTAGAAAGCTGCCTACTCATTTTTGTTGCCTTGTGTTTGCTAATCAAGCATCTTTAAAGCAACAAACTCATTTGTTAAAAACCACCAAAGCTTTTCTATAACATCCAGAAAAAGCATCAGATCCAAACCAGAGACCATAATTTCAACCTAATGAAAACTTTTATTTGCCTTTGGGATCAAAATCCGTATGTTCCAGGTTTGCTATTATCAACAGCATCAGTGATGAGGGTGACAATGACTAAGGCAATGAAGATGTTCCTGATGCCAAAAGTGTGTTTGTATTACAACTTCCTGAGTTTTATCCCTGCTTTGAAAACAACCAAAACTTGTCAAAAAAATTCGAGAAATCTTCTACCAAATCATCTGAGGCAATATAATTTCTTTCTTTGTTTTTTTTGCAGTGTAATTTCTAACCTAACAGTACTACCACTGAGATGTACATACATTGGTCTCTGGGCAATTAGAGAAGCAGAAAAAAAATGAGATAAGAACCTAATAAAGAAATTAAGGTCAATGAGATTCTTTTTAACTGAGAAAAGCCTTTCATTTAAGGCACATCTGTTTTCAAACCTATTTACCATAATTATCATCTCCCCTTTCCTTTCATCTATCTCTGTTTTTCTATTGTTTTTTATTTGGTCTCTCATCTTTCATGCTTCTTTTTTAGCAAACAGAGCAGTGAAAGAAACAGCCTGCTAGATAACGAAATGCATTATTAATTTGGTTTGTTTTTAGGGAGGCTGGTTCTGACCTAACATTAAATGAAGTTCCAGGATTTAATCAAGGAATGGAATCTGTCAGGAAAAAAGAATAAACTCTGCAGGTGAGTAAACTGAAAATAATTTGCATTTGGAGCTCTGTTTTAGGGGTGTTTGGTCCAAGCTCTTCCATGAGGAAATAAAATGAAAATGCTATGCTTTGTTAGTTTAAAAGTCATATCCTTACAATAACTGGGAGAATAGGAAGCTTTTCTGATTTATTCTGTTCAGCCATCACTCTCTAGAGTCATTTGCACTCATGGACCACTGGGAGAACATTAATTGACTTAAAGAGGCAGTAGTTATTGTCCAGGCAGCATTGTGCATCCTTCTGAAATGATTTATCCTGACCTGGGCTCTCCATCTTGCCTCCTCACCACTCCAGCTTTTACAACACAGGATGGATCTACATGCCAGGGGTCAAATGGTGTCAGACTGAAAAGCTTCATCAATTCCAGAACCTTACCAAACCTCCTACTAGGAAATTTAAATGTAGGCACCTTGGCTGGCATCTCCAAGACGTACTTGTCAGATATTGTCTATAATTCAAAGCAAAAAGAAAAAATATGTGTGTGTGTGTGTGTGTGTGTGTGTGTGTATGTGTGTGTGTGTATATATATATATATATATATTCCTACTGTGTTGCAAAAATTAAAGTGGAAAAAGAGATGTTGATTCTAATTCCTCAACCCAGGACTTCAGATGCCAATAATGACTGCCAGGAACAAACACCCACAGAGCACAGCCCAGAAACTTAATTGTTTTCTTATTTAATATCTACGGTCCTCAGTGTGCACTGGTGCTGCCGGGATTATTTACAGAGCCCTGCCTGGAGTCCTTAGTATATCCAAAGTGATGGCTACACATGTGAAAGGTTAGGAAATGCTAATGGAGAGTAAATTGCTTCTCCTTTTCTGTGCTATCTCAGAAAAATTAAGCTCGCTAGCCTTCTCCTTTTCCTCCTTTTCTGTCCTACCTTGGAAAAATTAACTCCTGCCTCCAAGGTAAGGGCACTGGTTCCCAGTTGGGGGGCAGTTCCATGTCTGTTGGGCCATCAATGTCTAGTATGAAAAAGGAAGGGGTTTTGAAGAAGAGGTAAGAAGGGGGATACTCAAAAGAGGAAGTGCCTCCGGGAACTGCGGATCTCCTTAAAAAATTGGGCCTGAGTGGACCTTCAGTGGGTCCCCTGCAGGGGGCTGCTGGCACATTCACCTGGAGGCTGAATCACTGCTCCATGTACTTCACTTTTGCAACAACAGATATACGTTTGCCCCACTGCCTGTGCCCAGAACTAGGTAATGGAAGGACACTTCATTAACATCCTGTACCACACCTGAGTTCAAGGAAAGACTACCCTGTCTGTGCTGGGGACTTCTGCTGGATCACTTCTAGTTTACCCCCACGGACCCTCCCCACACCCAACTTTGCAGCATAAGTATAAAACCAAGAAAATGAGGAGGGTCCTAAATACCAGAAGCCTGTGTATACGGGGCCAATTAGGGGTGGAGGGAAGTTCTGTCTCATCTTTACCTGCCTAATGCACATGACACCCACAGAAAAGTGTCAGTAGCTAATGCTATCCATGTTAAAACAATGAAAAAGATGACAAGACAAATCCTAGACTATCAACTTGTGACTTGGTCTACCTGCCTCTTCTGTTCAGGAGGGATTTGATTCTGCTTGAGTTAAAGCACATGGCAGCTACACACTTGCCGTGCTCAAGCCCCTGCTCAGCTCACCATCTTATATACACAAGTCACCTCACTTCTGCCTTAGGCTCCAGTCCTGTTGGCCAAGGAGTCCCACAGACTGATGTCTGGAAACCAAAGAGGGAAAAGTATGCTTTTGGGGGAGACTCAGATGGCTGAGATCCTTAATCTGCTGAGACGTCTTAGAATCTCATAGAATCGATGATTTATTTTCTGTAGGTTAGTTTGAAAGTCGGGAAAGAAGCAGTAAACCAGGAAATTGGCAAAGTGCTTTTTAATAGTGATATTTGATGACCATTTTTAGGTTTAGGTTCATAAGACTAGGGTTCATGAGAATGTTTTTAAAAATTTTTGCTATACACTCTACCTTTAAACAGCACCTGGGGAACAATCTCACCGCAGATGCAGTCTTCCCCAGCGTGCAGTTGGAGACAGGATGCATTTCCAATGCCTGATGTTACCTGCCCTACCTACCTGCAGCTATCAGCCTACAAGTAGAATTCAACTGTCCAAATACTGGCTTGCCCTGGAGCTAAAGTACCCACTGTGGTGACAGAGATGGAAAAAGCAGCATCTGCCCTCTTCTGCCAGTATCACCAGGCAATTGAGAATGTGTGGGTGAAGAATAATGTTGTGACCCCTCTAATTATTTCAACTGGAGCACTAATTATAGACCCATGGCAACAGCCAATCACAAGCATCTGCTGTATTATTTGTGACCAATAGTCATGCTTTTTCTTAATCTTTGATAAAAATTTATTTCAAAGAGCAAGCACACCGAATTCTCAAAGAGAGTTTTAACAAAGGACCTTCAATGTTTCTTAAGGAGAGTTTCATCACACTAACCTTAAATCCTGCATAGTTTTCCTTCCTTAATCAGATAGGCAGGATGATCTCTAGAAAGAGCAGAAAGCCTCATCACTCCTTACTTACAAATAAGAGACAAAAGTCACTATTGATTCCAGTGGCTTCTACTGAGACAGTAAAATGCTTACATGCAGGATTCTGGAGCAAAGGATTCAGGGACCCCTGTAACGTCCATCCCAGGGACGGTTCATGTGCAAATTTCCATCTCTGCACCCAGGATTCAGGATGTACAATCTCTCATAAAGTAATCAGGGTAAGTACTGATTCATGGAGTCTTAAGCCACACAGCCAAATTTAATATAAAGATACAAGGCTTTCATTGCTAGAGTTCAAATACTAAAGTCACATTACAATTTTCCATTCACTTGGGAGAAAAAAGATGAGACTCTGGGATTTCTAAAAAGTGAGAGGAGGGAAATAGGAGATGTGGCCTGAGGCCTTTTTCACAAACAGGAGTAGGTTCAGCTGCATACAGTAAAAATTAAAGAAGATGTGGTTTAACAAGAATTTTATTTTTCTTTCATGAAAAGGAAATCTAAGGAGGCAGGACTGACTAAAAGAGTTCTGCCTCTAATACCAACGTTGGGGGTGGGGGCGGGGTGCTGGTTCCCAGGAACCAGCTGGGTATCCTACAAATTAACTCAATTCTGACACAGTCTGCCTGGAGGCAGCTTCTGATTCCACAAGTTTGAGGGTTCAGTTCTACAAGAACTGCCTCCAAACTCCCACTTCAGAAACCAGTCAAAAGCCCAGGTGTATCTGACTGACCAGCTACAGATTTAGGGTTCCAGCAACTTCTCCTTAGGTTCAATGAATTTGCTAAAACAGCCCACAAAACTGAAACATTTTACTTACTAGGTAATCAGGTTATTAATATTAAAGAAGAATAATTCAACAGCCAAATGAAGAAAACCACAGGGAGCTTTCACACTGTCTCCAGGCTCATCGCTCTCCTGGCGTCTCCACGTGTTCCTGGGAAGCACCCCAAACCCTGTTCTTAAGGGTTTGTGGTGACTTCATTACATGAGCATGATTGATTAAATCATTGGCCACTGGTAATGGAGTCAACCTCTATTCCTCCCCTCCCTAGAGATCAAGAGGTGGGAAGTAACATCTCTACCCTCACTCACAGTGTTGGTTCCCCTGGCAACCAGCTCCTTTCCTACCCTTTGGAGACCTAGGGGTGGTCCTAGAAACACCTCACTAACATAATAAAAGACACTTTGAGCTCTCTCACCCCTTAGGAAATTTGAAGCATCTGTGCTAGAAACAGGACAAAGACCAAATATATATATTTATTATAAACCATGATATCACAAATTTAAAGTCAGAAATCCAGATTCCTTCTGTCTTTATGTTCCACAATCCTTAGGACTTGGCTTCCCAGCCTCAAGATCATCATATGTTCACAAAATGATCACTGTGGCTGCAGCTACTGGGCAGCCCTTCTCAAAGTGTGGGCTCCAGACCAGTAGCATCAGCATCACTAGAAACTTTGACAAATGAAAATCCTCAGGCATACACTCCACCAGCTGCCTCGGAAACTGCGAAGCAGTTTTAACAAGCAGGGTTGTTAAACAAGGGAGCAGGGTTTTAACAAGCAGCAAAAGGCATTTCAACAAGCCCTTCAGATGATTCTAATATAACCTCAAGTTTGATACCCATGACTCAGAGAGCAAGGAGGGGAACAAGGGAGAAGACGGATGGGTGTCCCTCAGGTGACTCAGGCCCTCATCAAGATGATTCCCAGAAATCCCACCAAATGACTTCTGGCTACTTTTCCCCATGCCCCTAATCTCCCCAACTCCCTTCCTCCGATCCTCCAAACAGCAAGGGAACCTGGGAAATGAACGTTTTTGGTGGCTACATAGCCATTCCCAACACTATGGAGATTCATTGAGAAAAAGAGGTGCAATAAATACCAGGGACATAACTGGCAGGAGAGTTAAATGTCACTAAAGCACAGGGACTGGGCACATTTTGAGGACTGTCTTGAGTGCAGCATGACAGTGGTGAAACCAATTGTTTCAGTGGCTAAATGAGGATCGACCTTCAAGTTCCAATTTTGTACCAAGCAGCAGTAATATCAAACACCTGGAGAGCCCATGACTCCATAACATTCAGCCCAGCTGAGCCGCATGAAAAGACTTATCAGTGACAAAAAATTTTCAAGATAAACAGCATTATCTCTATTTTGAAACCTTTATATTTTTTAAAAGTCAGAAAAGCCAGCAGCCAAGCTGACAAAAACTTCTTAAGAGTTACTCTGGTGACATCTCTTCACAATTAGCCAAATATAGTTAATATGTGTTCCATATCCCGGAATGAACTAATTGAGAATAAAATTAAGTAAAACCAGATTCCAACTCAGAATACTCCCCACTCGCTCCCTCTTTCTTCTTAGTCTTCTACTTTTAGAAAAAGCGTCAAATGACAAAAACTGGCCATCCAAATCAGGAAAATAATAATTAAAAAATTAACTCACCAGTTCTGTTCACTTGTCAGAATACATCTATGGCCATCTTTTATTCCTCCATCTATAAACAGAAATCTGTTGGCTGCATTTCGTTGAGAATGGTCCTTAGCTGAGCTCCTCAGGGCAGAGGACCTTCTCAGATTTTGGGCAGAGATTTACTGGGTATATTCAACACCTGTAGGTTTCCCTGGTAGTTCAGATGGTGAAGGGTCTGCCCACAATATGAGAGACCCAGGTTCGATCTCTGGGTTGGGAAGATCCCCTAGAGAAGGAAAGGGCAACCCACTCCAGTATTCTTGCCTGGAAAATCCCATGGACGGAGGAGCCTGCTGCTGCTGCTGTGCTGCCAAGTCGCTTCAGTCGTATCCGACTCTGTGCGACCCCAGAGACGGCAGCCCACCAGGCTCCCTCGTCCCTGGGATTCTCCAGGCAAGAACACTGGAGTGGGTTGCCATTTCCTTCTCCAATGCATGAAAGTGAAAAGTCAAAGTGAAGTCGGCTCAGTCGTGTCTGACTCCTAGCGACCGCATGGACTGCAGCCCATCAGGCTCCTCCATCCATGGGATTTTCCAGGCAAGAGTACTGGAGTGGGGTGCCATTGTCTTCTCCCACGGAGGAGCCTGGCAGGCTACAATCCCTGGGGTCGCAAAGAGTCAGTCTAAATTGTTAGACTGAGCACCTAATAATTCAACACCTGTGTGGCGTGAGGCCAGAAGATTGGACAGAATAGACGCTGGACTGTGGTACATGCCCTGCTCACCGTCCAGAAGGCTCGGAAGCTACGCTGACCCTCAGGCTGGCTCCAACTGAGGGAAGGGGCCAAGCCTCGGTCCCACGCTGAGACGTCATTGGCTGCCGCGGGCGTGGGAGGGCGTCAGCGTGCGTGAGGCGGCTCCCTTAAACCCACAGCTCCGGGAAAGGTGTTGGCCTGCGCCTTCCGCAGCCTGCGTTCCCCGCTGCTGAGGAGGGATAGGCGTGGAGGTCTTGAAGAGCGATCAGGGTATCTGGGTGGGTCAGCATAGCATCCACTAAGCAAATGATCAGGATATCAATAGATTCTAACGTGAGAAATTATCTGTAATTATCAAAGACGCTGAGCAAAATCCGAGGCCTCATCACGACCTACCTACAGCACACGAGACATAAATACCACTTCTTGGCATCGCCTCCCAAACTCTCGCCGTACCTCAGGACTTTTGCATCTGCTGTTTCTCCCTGCTGGACATGCTTCTCTGTAGATAACCCTATGCGTACTGTCACATTTCAGTCGTCCAGCTACTCAGATGTCACCATCATAGAGAAGCTTCTTTGACCTTATCTGAAATGTTCCTGTCACCTGTAGTTTCTTTGTTTATCCTCACAACTCATCACTGCTTGACATTATAGTAAATATTTCTTTTAAATTTTTATTTATTTTTAGTTTTGGCTTTCTCTAGTTGTGGAGAGCGGGGCCTCCTGTTTGCTGCGGTGCTCGGTCGGCTTCTCATTGCAGTCAGTGGCTTCTCCTGCTGACCAGCACAGCTCTGGGGCACTGAGCTTCAGTACTTGTGGCACTGGGGCTTAGTTGCTCTGCAACATGTGGGATCTTCCCCCAACAGAGATGGAACCCATGTACCCTGCGTTGCCAGACGGACTTCCGGCCGCTGGACTACTAGGGAAGTCCCAGAAATATTTCTTTTTGTTTGTTTGTTGTTTTCTGTCCCTCAGTTACAAAAAAAACCAACCATGAAGTCAATCGTGCATCAAACCCAAAAAGTACTGCCTGGCACACAGTAGAAATACACTACTAGGCAGTGAAGAAATAAATGAATTTTTCCTAACAAATTCTCTCTGATGAACTTACTAAACTGGAAGAAGTTAGTTTTAGGCAGACATGAAGAGGGTTGCCTTGCTGTTCTCCTGCAATTATCACATATAGTTAATTGGCTATTCCCTAATCCAAAATAAAAGTTAAAAAAGAAAAAGAAATGTAGAGGGTTTATAAAAACCTGTAGGTAACCAAAAAATGTTAGCCAGTGCACCTCAGCCCATCCCAACAGGTTCTTTGAAGGAACTGTTACTATGATAGCTTATTGTCTTGCATCAGTTTATAATAAATATTTACACTGTTAATTTACCTGCAGTAAACTATCTGCTTTTCCCACTTGGCATGTTGATGCCATTATTGCTTTTACATCATTTATTGTGTTTTTATAGCTCAGTCACCTTAACCTAGCCTTTAGGAGGAACAACTATAATGCAACCTGGAACAAAATCAGGTTACTATTTGAGTTGTGTTTTTTTTTCTCACAGGTTAATGAAAACCTTATTTTAGGTTTATAGACTACTAAAGCCAAGCAAATGACTTTAGAAGCCCCAGCAGCAACATCACAGAGCTTTTGGCTGATGAAGCTAATGTTTGTTCCCTGCCTGCAGGGCAGCTTTCCTCCACCTTGGGTCTGTTTGATGAGTTCCTAGAGGCTCTTTCCAGAGCTTGGGGAGTAGGGAGGAGTGTTTGGAGCTGAGGCAGTGGAAGAGAAGGGAGATGAAGACCCTTAGGAAACAGTCTGGTCTGTGTTCCCTGCCAGGTCAGCTAACTGCCTCGGCGGTGCTGCTAGCCAAAGCAGAAGTGACAGAGCTGATTTTATAAGGGACTTTTGGGGACACTCTGACCATACAAAGAGTGGCTGCTGGGAAAGGATCACTAAGAGTAGTCCCAGGGTTGGGGGATCCACTCATACCTCCATGGCTATTTGGCTTTCCAAGAACTGACAGCTTTGGGGTCACTGGAGAGAGTGCCCTTGGGCATGGACAACTGGCATCCATGGCATCCATGATGGGCAACAGCAAAAGCAGGGCACCTCCTGGGAGTTTTCTTTACGGGCAGATGGGGTGGAGCTGAAGAGACAAACAGGGAGAGGACTGTGTGGCAGTCCTCGTGCCCGGTCCCCACAACCACACGGAGACACGGCTCAGAGCCCGCCAGCAATAAAGGGGCAAGGGACGCTGGAGATTTGCTTGAGCAATGTTGGATTCAGAGATTTAGATGTCACCTCTTTATATTCACAGCTAGGTGACATTTGGGTTAAAGAGTGAGTGGCCCAGAGTCCTTGCAATGCAATTATCCCAGAAAAGCTACCTCTTAAAGCTTCTTAAAGGTTTAATTTGCATCTCAAATAGAATGCAACTGTTTTTCAGATTCCAATTTTTTTTTAACCTTGTTTCTGCAAAGGATGATTTCCATAACTTAAATGTTTGAAAAACCAAGTTCAAGGCTGAGATTCCTCTGAGCACATCAGACTTTGTCCAGCTGCCCTGGCTTGGAAGTGAGAAACACCAGCACCCTCTTAATCCAGAAATTTAGTTTCCCGTTTCAAATCACTTGACTGCATTTCTGCCTCCATACCTTATATTGGTATTTCATTAGCAAGCTTAAAAGTCCTTCGGAATGACGCTCTTGTGCTTTGTAAAATCTCACCCAGCATCCTATGGGAACTCTAATTCGCTTGTTCATCATTGAGTTTAGGTTGTTTCCTATACTTTCTCTCCCCTCTCTGAGTACAGGGGACTTTGACTTGCTGCAATGTATTGCGGCCCATGTTTTCCTTTTTGTATGGAGTGTTCTTGGCTCTGGTCACTGCCCCCACTTCCCCATCATTCTCCCACCCTTCATCACTCATACTCCCATATACATACCTCCCATATACAAGAAACTCAACACTTGTACTCATTTTTGCATTATTGATGGCGAGCGGGTCCCTGTGGGACTCCAGGGCACAGAGGCCTTTATGTCCCCCATTCCTTGCAGGTGGGCCTCCAGCTTCCATGACCTTCTCTGAGTTCCAAAAGGCAAAACTGTTGCTAATCAAAGGAGAAGCAGCAAGAGGCTCATCCTTGAGGCAGAGGCTCAAGATTAGGAGAGGACCACCGGACCTCGACCTAGGACCGTGCATATACCCTAACTTTGTCAACAACCCCATCCTTTAGAAAATGCAGAAGAAAGAAGAATATAAGACTGTTAACGCCTTGACGCTTACCACATACTCCTGCCTGACTATATAACCTTTCCCTACTCACAGAGGAGGGGAAAAACAGTTCTTGAGTTGTTAGCCTATTGTGTTCCCCCTTTGCCTGGCCAAGTAATAAAGACATTCTTTCTTTCTTCTCCATAACTCTCTCTGTATTTCTGATTGGCACCGGTGCACAGAGAGCCAAGAATGTGGCAACATTATGTCCTCAAAGTCATTTTTAAAACTCCTCACCCTTGAAAACCAGTGCCCGGTAATAATGAGATACATGTATACCTGAGGCTGGTGCTATATAAGTGTAATTGCATGGATGGATAGATAGATGCAGACCAAGCAAATGGTAGAATCCCATTCTGTGACAATTTTAGGAAATAAATAAAGTAGGACTATGAAGAGGGAAGGGGAAATATTTTGGTTTCCAAAGGAAAAAAAAATGTTCTGGGTGTACTGTGATGATTTTTTATCCCAAGGTCTGCTTAATTTTTAACTTCCTAGTAGGGGGTGACTGAGATAACTTTTTGAGGTCTCAACTGGCAATGTGACTCTGGGTTGAGGTGGTTTAGAGCTGGGTTCAAAATTGAGAAAGGAGTACATCAAGGCTGTATCTTCTCACCCTGCTTATTTAAATTATATGCAGAGTGAATCATGCAAAATGCTGGACTGGATGAAGCTCATGCTGGAATCAAGTCTACTGAGAAATATCAATAACCTCAGATATTTAGAAGACACCACTCTCACAGCAGAAAGCGAAGAGGAACTAAAGAACCTCTTGATGAAGGTGAAAAAGGAGAGTGAAAACATGGGCTTAAAACTCAACATTCTAAGTTCAATTCAGTCACTCAGTTGTGCCCGACTCTTTGTGACCCCATGAACTGCTGCATGCCAGGCCTCCCTGTCCATCACCAACTCCCGGAGTTGACCCAAGCTCATGTCCATTGAGTCGGTGATGCCATCCAGCCATCCTATCCTCTGTCATCCCCTTCTCCTCCTGCCCTCAATCTTTCCCAGCATCAGGGTCTTTTCAAATGAGTCAGCTCTTCGCATCAGGTGGCCAAAGTACTGGAGCTTGAGTTTCAACCTCAGTCGTTCCAGTGAATTCCCAGGACTGATCTTTAGATGGACTGGTTGGATCTCCTTGCAGTTCAAGGGACTCTCAAGAGTCTTGTCCAATACCACAGTTCAAAAGCATTATTTCTTTGGCACTCAGCTTTCTTTATAGTCCAACTCTCACATCCATACGTGCTGCTGCTGCTGCTGCTAAGTCACTTCAGTTGTGTCCGACTCTGTGTGACCCCATAGATGACAGCCCACCAGGATCCCCCGTCCTTGGGATTCTCCAGGCAAGAACACCAGAGTGGGTTGCCATTTCCTTCTCCAATGCATGAAAGTGAAAAGTGAAAGTGAGATTGCTCAGTCGTGTCTGACCCTCTAATAATGCCACATCTGATTTCGGTGTTCACGATCTGGTGATGTCCATGTGTAGAGTCTTCTCTTGTGTTGTTTGAAGAGGGTGTTTGCTATGACCAGTGCATTCTCTTGGCAAAATTCTATTAGCATTTGCCCTGCTTCATTCTGTACTCCAAGGCAAAATTTGCCTGTTACTCCAGGTGTTTCTTGACTTCCTACTTTGCACTCCAGTTCCCTATAATGAAAAGGACATCATTTTTGTGTGTTAGTTCTAAAAGGTCTTATAGGTCTTCATAGAACCGTTCAGCTTCAGCTTCTTCAGTGTTACTGGTTGGGGCCTAGACTTGGATTACCGTGATATTGAATGGTTTGCCTTGGACATGAACAGAGATCATTCTGTCGTTTTTGAGATTGCATCCAAGTACTGCATTTTGGACTCTTTTGTTGACCGTGATGGCTACTCCATTTCTTCTAAGGGATTCCTGCCTGCAGTAGTAGATATAATAGTCATCTGATTTAAATTCACCCATTCCAGTCCATCTTAGTTCACTGATTCCTAGAATGTCGACGTTCACCCTTGCCATCTCCTGTTTGACCGCTTCCAATTTGCCTTGATTCTGACATTCCAGGACCTGACATTCCAGTTCCTATGCAATATTCCTCTTTACAGCATCAGACCTTGCTTCTATTGCCAGTCACTTCCACAGCTGGGTATTGTTTTTGCTTTGGCTCCATCCCTTCATTCTTTCTGGAGTTATTTCTCTACTGATCTCCAGAAACATATTGGCACCTACCGACCTGGGGAGTTCATCTTTCAGTGTCCTATCTTTTTGCCTTTTCATACTGTTCATGGGGTTATCAAGGCAAAAATACTGGAGTGCTTTGCCATTCCCTTCTCCAGTGGACCACATTCTGTCAGACCTCTCCACCATGACCTGTCCATCTTGGGTGGCCCCACAAAGCATGGCCTAGTTCACTGAGTTAGACAAGGTTGTGGTCCATGTGATCAGATTGGCTAGTTGTCTGTGATTGTGGTTTCAGTCTGTCTGCCCTCTAATGCCCTCTCTCAGTGCCTACCGTCTTACTTGGGTTTCTCTTAACTTGGACTTGGGGTATCTCTTCAACATTCTTAGGGTCTACACTATAGTGGACAAGTTAGATTAAGAGCAATGATCCAGAAATCTGAATTTTTAACAAGCTTGCCTTGTGAAATGTCTGCTGACTATAATTTGAGAATTACTAGATTTGGCCCTCAATTAGACATTGTTGAAATGGTGCTTGTTTTTTCCATCTGGAACTTTCCCGCAGAATTCTCAACAATATTAAACATTCTTCCCTCACCCTCCCACCCCCTCAAAAAAAAATTCAGTATGCAAAAAGTTAGTTCATAGCATCCTGTCACATCAGTTCAGTTAGTTCAGTTCAGTCGCTCAGTCATGTCTGACTCTTTGCGACCCCTTGAATTGCAGCACGCTGGGCCTCCATGTGCATCACCAACTCCTGCAGTTCACTCAAACTCATGTCCATCGAGTTGGTTATGCCATCCAGCCATCTCATCCTCTGTTGTCTCTTTCTCCTCCTCCTGTCCCCAATCTCTCTCAGCATCAGAGTCTTTTCCAATGAGTCAATTCTTTTCATGAAGTGGACAAAGTATTGGAGTTTCAGCTTTAGCATCAGTCCTTCCAATGAAAACCAGGACTGATCTCCTTTAGAATGGACTGGTCAGATCTCCTTGCAGTCCAAGGGACTCTCAAGAGTCTTCTCCAACAACACAGTTCAAAAGCATCATTCTTCTGTGCTCAGCTTTCTTCAAAGTCCAACTCTTACATCCATACATGACCACTGGAAAAACCATAGCCTTGACTAGATGGACCTTTATTGGCAAAGTAGTGTCTCTGCTTCCAAGGAGTAAGCATCTTTAAATTTCATGGCTGCAATCACCATCTGCAGTGATTTTGGAGCCCCCAAAAATAAAGTCTAACACTGTTTCCCATCTATTTCCCATGAGGTGATGGGACCAGATGCCATGATCTTCATTTTCTGAATGTTGAGCTTTAAGCCAACATTTTCACTCTCTTCTTTCACTTTCATCAAGATGCTTTTAGTTCCTCTTCACTTTCTGCCATAAGGGTGGTGTCATCTGCATATCTGAGGTTATTGATATTTCTCCCAGTAATCTTGATTCCAGCTTGTGCTTCTTCCAGCCCAGCATTTCTCATGATGTACTCTGCATAGAAGTTAAATAAGCAGGGTGACAATATACAGCCTTGACATACTCCTTTTCCTATTTGGAACCAATCTGTTGTTCCATGTCCAGTTCTAACTATTGCTTCCTGACCTGCATACAGATTTTTCAAGAGGCAGGTCAGGTGGTCTGGTATTCCCATCTCTTTCAGAATTTTCCACAGTTTATTGTGATCCACACAGTTAAAGGCTTTGACATAGTCAATAAAGCAGAAATAGATGTTTTTCTGGAACTCTCTTGCTTTTTCAATGATCCTGTGGATGTTGGCAATTTGATCTCTGGTTCCTCTGCCTTTTCTAAAACTAGCTTGAACATCAGGAAGTTCACGGTCCATGTATTGCTGAAGGCTGGCTTGGAGAATTTTGAACATTAGTAGCACGTGAGATGAGTGCAATTGTGTGATAGTTTGAGCATTCTTTGGCATTGCCTTTCTTTGGGATTGGAATGAAAACTGACCTTTTCCAGTCCTGTGGCCACTGCTGAGTTTTCCAAATTTGTTGGCGTATTGAGTGCAGCACTTTCACAGCATCATCTTTCAGGATTTGAAATAGCTTCACTGGAATTCCATTACCTCCACTAGCTTTGTTCATAGTGATGATTTCTAAGGTCCACTTGACTTCACATTCCAGGATGTCTGGCTCTAGGTGAGTGATCACACCATCATGATTATCTTCACTTAATGGCAAATAGTTGGGGAAAAAGTGGAAGCAGTGACAGATTTTATTCACTTGTGCTCCAAAATCACTGCAGATGGTGACTGCAGCTGTGAAATTAAAAGATGCTTGCTCCTTGACAGAAAAGCTATGACAAATCTAGCTGCTGCTAAGTCACTTCAGTCATGTCCAACTCTGTGTGACCCCATAGATGGCAGCCCACCAGGCTCCCCATCCCTGGGATTCTCTAGGCAAGAGCACTGGAGTGGGTTGCCATTTTCTTCTCCAATGCATGAAAGTGGAAAGTGAAAGTGAAGTCACTCAGTCATGTCTGACTCTTAACGACCCATGGACTGCAGCCTACCAGACTCCTCCATCCATGGGATTTTCCAGGCAAGAGTACTGGAGTGGGGTGCCCTTGCCTTCTCCATGACAAACCTAGACAATGTATTAAAAAGCAGAGAAATCACTTTGCCAACAAAGGTCTGTCTAATCAAAGCTATGGTTTTACCAGTAGTTATGTATGGATGTGAGAGTTGGACCATAAAGAAGGCTGAGTGCCAAAGAATTCATGCTTTTGAATTGTGGTGCTAGAGAAAACTCTTGAGAGTCCCTCAGACAGCAAGGAGATCAATCCTGAGTAGTCAATGGAAAGACTGATGCTGAAGCTGAAGCTCCAATACTTTGGCCTGTCTTGAAGATCTGACTCATTGGAAAGACCCTGATGCTAGGAAAGACTGAAGGCAGGAGAAGGGGGCGACAGAGGATGAGATGATTGGACAGCATCACCAACTCAATGGATAAGAGTTTGAGCAAACTCTAGGAGATGGTTTGGCATGCTGCGGTCCATGGGGGTCACAAGGAGTCAGACATGACTGAGTGACTGAACAGCAACAGCAACCCGCCCAGACAGACCACTTTGCCTTTGGTTAGGGAAATGAAGGAGCAGGGGAGAAACCATTAAACTCCTCGAATTCTCAGCCATGGAAAGGCTGGGTTATTGATACCATGATCAGGTAGGCATGTTTGTCTTGGATGACTTCACTCTCCTTCATCTCCCTTCACCCTTCCCTCCCTTGTCCTTGATCTTCCCCCTCCCTTCCCCTAACACACGCATGTGCACACGCACGCACATACACCATCAACAGAGGCATTCACAAAGAGGAGGAGGAAGGCAGGGCCTTTGTGGCCACTGCTGTCCCATCAGTCCCTGCAGGGGCTCCTGGCTTCGTGGGTCTCTGCTCATCACCTCTCAGGGCAGAACAGCTTCTCTAAGCAGCTCCCGCCGTGCTTGGCTGCTCACAGTTCAGACTCAGCAGCCTTGTCCCTGGCAGAGAGTGTGCTCCCAGAGCTGCTGCAAGGATTTATGCCTCTGCCTGAGGAATCACCAGCCAGGCTTCCCTTTTATTTATTTAAAAATGTTGATGACACAAATAACACATGGCTACCTTTTGGTTGTAAAGTGTTTAAATCTAAACATAAAAATAAAGTTAAAGCCTGCCTTGGCCATATGCTCTGCCTCCCTCCCCATACACTGCATCCCTCTTCCCAGAGGTAACTGTTACTACCTTTTCTTAGGCATTTAAGCTCATGTAAATAATATAGGGGGAAAAGGTCTTCTTTCATGTCTTAAAGATATAAACATTATCATATGATGTACAGTGTTTGATAAAATGCTTTTTCTCCCACCAATATTTCTGTCTTCATCAGTGTATACAAATCGCCTCATTCTTCCCAACTGCTGTGCATTGAGTGAGTGTCATAGTGTTTAGTTAACGCATCCCTTATTAGTATCTAGGCTGCTTATAGATTTTGCCACTAGAGGTGACACAGCCATGAATATCTTTGGGCCCTCCAGTTTGTGTCCGAGTATGAGTGCATCTCTCCATGTGTTAAGTTTTAAAATGCACCAGCAAATTATCCCTTAAAACAGCTAAAGCAATTTATTAATAGATCCCACCAGCAAGGTCTTTTGAGTACCTTCTACAACATTCTAAGTAATACTTAATGATTTTGTATATTCAAACATTTCTGTTTGGCATAACTTTGTTATTATTATGCACTTAATCCCTCACTGGCTTATTCAACACATGTGTACTGAGTTTCAGCCGCCATCACCTACCAGGAAAGGTTTGTAAGGCTGGCAGCTTTGCAAGCAGCAACCGGTATGGGTAATGTTGATGTCAGGAAAGGCTCCTGGCAGCCCAGCCCCTTTCATCTGCCCACCATGGTCACTGGAAGTGCCTTTTCCTGGGACTCCAGCTCCCAGTGCCTAGTGAGCTGTTGGGCTGTCAATGTAAACCTGCTCGAGGTATTGTCACATTCAGTGGAGCAACTCATTCATCCCAAGCGTCCCAGTGGATCACTTCTGAGACAGGACTTGGCTAGAGGATGTGGGGATAGAAAACAGCGGTGGGGAGGAGGCAGAGCTCTCAGTTACAGGGAAGGACAAATGAAGCTAGGGAAGCTGGACTTTATCTACTTTAAAGTCTCCCCTACAATGAAACAGGTGCTACTAGATTTGGTAAGACTCTGGTGTGTTTCCCTCATCTTCTGAAAATCACATACAAAACTGTTACAAAGGACCTAGCGTAATACTGCTGCTGCTGGTACTAATAATAATGTTTCACCCAAGAGGCACAAGTGGTAAAGAACCTGCCTGCCAAGCAGGAGACACAACAGAGCCGGGTTCAATCTCTGGGTCAGCAAGATCCCTGGAGAAGGAAATGGCAACCCACTGCAGTATTCTTGCCTGGAGACTCCCATGGACAGAGGAGCCTGGCAGGCTACAGTCCAGGGTCACAGAATTGGACGCAACTGAAGCGACTTAGAACAACTGTTACATAGGCCATTATTTTGGGAGCTTCTGAGGAAATGTACTGCCTATTATAATTGTAAGATACGACTGATTATGTCACATCCTGGTTTCACAGATATAAAAATGTAGATCAAAAGTCCTACAGACCTACAGAAATCTGGTAATAATCTACAATTCTCAAGTGCCTACTGTGCGCAAGACACTGTGAAGCCTTTTAACATGACTTGTATTATTTATTCCCCACAAAATGTTTTACAGCTGGCCCTCCAAAAAGAAAACGCCCTAATTTGTAGCCTTTGCCAATTTCCATGGTGTAAATACTCTCAGAGGTTATTCAACTTTCCAGTGTGAAGTCCCTGAACTTAGGGTTGGAAGAGGAAACACAAAATCAGCCCTTGCAATCCAGTGAAAGCTGACCCCAGCCCAACACTGGAGAGATTCTATGATTTTTTCTATTTTACTGATGAGGTAATTGAGGCTTGAGGAGGGTGGTTAGATGATTTGTTCAGGGCCATACAAGCTTCTCAGGTGGCTCCGTGGTAAAGAATCTGCCTGTAATGCAGGAGATGTGGGTTTGATCCCTGAGTCAGGAAAGTCCTCTGGAGAAGGAAATGGGAACCTGCTCCACTATTCTTGCCCGGAAAATCCCATGGACAGAGGAGCCTGGCAGAGTCCATGGGGTCACAAAAAGAGTTGGACTCAACTTAGTGACTACACAAACAGCAGTGCAGCTAGCAGACAGGCAAAGTGGCCACTCCACCATCAGATCCTTACAACTACCCCTCCCTAAGAAAGGTTGTGCATAGTGGGTAAAGGAACTAGAATCATTCTTAGGGCAGTCCTCCCAGATGAGCAGGCAACTTCAGCTGACCCCTAATGCCATCGTGAGGGGCTGGAGTGGTCTTGGGGGTGATGGGAACACTGAGCCCTATCCCCACATTGTC
Organism: Nanger dama; assembly: GCA_917880005.1. Taxonomy (NCBI): domain Eukaryota; kingdom Metazoa; phylum Chordata; class Mammalia; order Artiodactyla; family Bovidae; genus Nanger; species Nanger dama. The sequence goes on along the minus strand of CAKJTW010000017.1, from coordinate 19,394,265 downwards.
TCTGTCTTCTTCCCTCGTGGATATCTTTATGTTTGCTTAGACTCAATGCACCAGGTACGTATTCAGCACTTACCATTAGCAGAGCACTGATCTAAACGCCATCCACTTGGCATCCAAAGAGCACAGAGGATGCTTCTCCCCTCTCTGCTCCAATTTGCCAGTAAAGGAGAGAAACCAACTGTTTAATATATACTGGAACTGTCAAAAGTTCAGGAAATCACCTATGAAAATCATGAAACGTAAATGAGTATTCATGTTGAAGTGGAATAGTAGGTCAGTTTTAGTACGAAAGAAAATGAAAACCTATTTACCATATACCCACCTCCTTTCCCCCAAACATATCACTTAAGCTATCCAGTAGAGGTCACCAGGATGAAGATAGAGCACCTCTGATTTTTCTCATTATCCATCTCCTGAAGACTAGCATGAAATCAGATTGCTTGGCTCTTTCAAGCCCAGGAAGGTGCAACGATATTCATGGATGCTGAAAAGATATTATTATCAGCTGGGTGAGTATTCCAAATGAGGAGCTCAATGGAGAATCCAAACTCTGCAATCTCACTGACAAGGGAAAAAGATTTCTACATCTGTGAATCTACCTCTTCTTGGATCTCTGATTCTGCTTTTAAGGAATATAGTACATCCAGATGGGCTTCTGTCACCTAGCTACACCTATAGCATGCCACTCATTTAATTTATTTCTTTGCAGCCATGCCCTGTGACCTTTTGCTTTGTCTGGCTATTTGCCGCATAGCCCATAGGCAGGTGTCACACTCTCAGTGGCTTGATCCCCTTGTAAAGACACCACCAAGCACACCAGGGCATGACTGCCTGGGCAGCTGCCAGATGGGGAAATCTTCAATGAAAATATTCACATGCTAAAACGGTGCCAAGAGGCAGGCAGTCTTGTGAAACCAACATGGCTTTGGAGACACAATGCCACTGATGAGTAAGAGGCTTGGTGGTATTTATGGAAACCCAGCTGTTGCAGATGATGACATTAGCTTGCTCGGCTATGGTAACAGTCATCTGAGTTTGGGATCACTGAGCCTTAATACTGTATAGGATTTTTTTTTTTGGTCCCTACTATTCTCTGCTGTTAAACCCTGGTCTTTGGTCTGAACCATAGCTGTATATTTCCGAAGAAAGACTTCCAATTCTACCAACAAGCATGTATTAATCATACAACCACGTGTTCATTTCCAAACTGGGAATTCAACTTTAGCCAGGAACTGGCCCAGCAGGAGAAGAAAAACCATATTAAAGTTTTGAGGAAGAGGAAATGGTTCTCTCACGTGGCTATAAGTGGTTTTTAGAGCCATTCAGTGATGCAAGATAGCAAGAGTCAGCAGAGAGGCTGAGTGAAAACAGAACCCATAGGCTGCCCCTGGGGGTCACCTAGAGCAGAGAACCAGAAAGCGTGGTTAGTAGGAAGGACTGCAGGGGGCCATCGATCTTCTGTTTTACCCACTCTTAGACCCAAACAGCAGGAAGGCAGATGCTATTAGTTCTTTTCAGTTCCTATCCTCATTCCATTTTCTCCCTGGAAAAAATGAGTTTCTCTCTCAACACCCTTCCAGCTATATGCCTTTTCACATGATTTATTGAATGCCTCTCCTAATGCCCAGCAATGTGCCAGGAATCCTGAGCAAGTAGTTACAGGATGTCCTTTAGAGGAGCACTGAAACAATGAAATCTGCGTGTACCTTCAGGACCTGGAAGAGAGGAGATGGGAAGAAAGCAGCGCATTTGGGTGAGATCTAGTTTTCTCACTGAAAGTTGGGGGCAAGCTCTGGCCAGCATCTTTTTCTTCTTTTACCTGTCTTCCTCAGCTCTTCCTCTCTGCAGGAGAGGAACAACAACTAGATGAGTGACAGCAGGCAGGATCTAGAGAACTCCAGGAAACTCACTTCTCTGAGCTGCAATGGTTGGACTAGCCGAGGTCATTTGTCTTCCAAATGGGCCCTGAAATCTTAAAGCTGGCATTGGTAGACTGTGCCAATCAGCCCAAGGGTTTTCACTGACTTTATCCTGAGTTTATCCTCAGACTCTACCCACCTTCCAACTCCCAGGCTCTTTTCCTCAGTGTCCAGTGTCCACATGTTACTTCTTGATTCTCCAACATCAGGCTTCCCTGATGGCTCAGTGGTAAAGAATCCACCTGTAATTCAGGAGATGCAAGGCATGCCAGTTCCATCCCTGGATCAGGAAGATCCCCTGGAGGAGGAAATGGCTACTCACTCCAGTATTCTTGCCTGGAAAATTCCATGGACAGAGGAGCCTAGCGGGCTACGGTCCAAAGAGTCAGACATGACTGACAGAGTATACTCTCCAGCATTGCCATTTGACTGCCATTGACTGAGCTCCACAATGTTAAGGTGCTATGCAGGTTCTCTGCAATTTTTCAGGGAGGCAGTGTCATACTCCATTTCAAAGAGGAGGAAAATACTCTGCCTGAACATCAGTAGGTGGGAGCAGAGGTCTCAAGGCAGATTTAATGTTGTCTGTTCTTGAAGCCTGTTATGTTTTTCCCTTGGAGCTTCTACACTGGGGATTTTTGTGATGGTGGTTGGGAATGATTGATGCTACAATACCCATAGGGCACATCTGGAACTTTGCCGGGTAACCTTGTTAGGATTCATTGGTTTCTGTAGATCTCAGGTTCCCAATTCATGAAACAAGAGGGGTTGGACTGGGTGATCCCACTCCAGCTTCTGTCAAAGTCTGTGAGGAGTTTGGTAGACCAACGGTGTTTCCAGGGACACTAGAAACTCTGCCTCTTAGGTGGAGTCCTGGGGATTTAATCATTGGAGAGTAACTCAGGATGGACAATGAGCCAGATAAATGAGATTTCCCCAGCCTAGATCATAGTATTTCAGCTCTTTGTCCCCATGAACACATATATTCTTGGAGGTTCAAGAGATTTGATCTTTACTTCAGAAAATAAAATATCCCTGACCCATGCAAGCAATTCCAGCATTTGGAAAGGTATTATAAAGAGACCAAATTTGGGATATGTCCTTGGGAAAAAATGTATTTGAAGAGGTGAGTTTATTATAAAGTTTTATAGAAAGAATGAAATTTAAGCAGGCCATGTAGATGAGTTCTTGGGCATTGCTGGAATATAAGCCTAGGAAAGAAAAAGTGATTTTATCTGATGATATGGGACAGAGGTAAAAGCAGTGGCACTTTTACTGCCAAAATAGATGACAGGGCTGATGAGAAAAAAAGCAGAGGGCATATTACAGCAGGCTTGATGAATGTCATCCTGAAATCTAACTCAATATTTGAATGCTATAAATCGTGTTAAGAAATATAAGGCCAAATAAACCTTTGGGACTGTCTGTGACTGATTCAAGGCAACTGAGCTTAAACTGCTGCTGATGAAATGGATGGGGGTAGAATAATGGTATTAGCAATTTGAGAAAATCCTAATAAATCAGAGATAAAACCTGATTTAAGTTACACAAAATGTCTTGCCAGAGCACATGGGCTCAGTTTGGCTGAAGTCTGTGGTTAAAATGAGAGCTGGAACTGGAGGATGGAATCACTGCCATTCTAGTTGTTGTTAGTGGCTAAGTTATGCTCGACTCTTTTTCAGCCCCGTGGGACTTGCCACTCCTTTCCAAGTTCCAGCAAGGTTTTTGTCGGGTGACACAGAGAGTGATGCTCACCACATCAGCAAGCCCTTGTGTTTTCAGATCATGTTCGTCTCATCTGAGAAGTCATCTCATCCTTCCCCCAGGTACTACCTCACGTGTAAAGATTTCACCCCAAATTATGAATAAATGAGGGGACTTCCCTGGTGGTGCAGTAGAAAAGAATCTGCCTGCCAATGCAAGGGTCACAGGTTCAATCCCCGGTCTGAGAAGTTCCCACAAGCCTCAGAGCAACTAATCCCGTGAGCCACAACTTCTGAGCCTGGATGCCACAACTACTGGAACCCCCGCACCTAGAGCCTGTGCTCCACAACAAGAGAAGCAAGCACAACGAGAAGCCAGGGCACTGCGACTAAGATTAGGCCCTGAGTGCTGCAACTAGAGAAAACCTTTACAGCAACGAAGAGCCAGCACAGCCAAAAATAAATAAATAAATAAAATTATTATTATTTTTAAAGAATAGATGAGGATATCAGTGCACATTCTGTCTTCAGAAGGTTCATGGAATTAAATTTCTCTTAGAAATTTAACCTTAAGGCGTATATCCAGTAAAGAAGTAAACATATACCCACTAACAACTGACACAACAATGGTAATAGTTGAAGTTGCCAAAAACTTAAATCACTGATCGTCACCAGTAAAGGGGATAAATTCTAAATGTCCTAAATAAACTGTGATGTATTCATATGATGGAATGCTCTACAGCATTGAAAATGAGCAAACTACAGCTAGGTGGGGAGAAAATGGATGATTCTCATAAAATAATTTTGACCAACACACAAGCAAAAGCATATTATACAATCCCATTTTGCTAAAATCAAGCATCATGAGTCTATTGTTAGAAACCACAGAGTTCTAAACTTTAAGGGCTGGGAGGGGTAACGCTGGGGAAGAACACAAAGAGGCTTCTGGAAACAAGGCAGTGTTCTATTTCTTAACTTGGGTAGCAGTTACACAAGTGTGCTCATTTTCTAAGAGTTCATCAACTGATAAACTTATGAACTGTGAACTTTTCTGTATGTCCCCTATATTTACATTAACATTTAAAGATAATATCAAGGGAATCATGCCTACAGGTGAAAGGTGGATCTTATCTGGGTCCAGACAGTAGTAGTTTATGATAGGACCAATCAATACCTCCCCAGCTTCCCGGACACGGTTTAGGATGCCTCACTTCTAAGCTTTCCTTGTTAAGACAAAATTCTCTAAATGTGTCTCTCTTCGGTGTTCCTGTCACTCTACTTATATTCCCACTTTAATATCTGTCATAAATGTGTTGGGACTAGCTAACTCTCTGCAAATTGGTTTTTTTTTTTCCCCACTGAGTTTCACTTCCTGATGCAGAAATCATGATTTATTTATCTGTGTATCTCTCAGAGCACCTGAAACACTCACCAGCGTATGTTCAGGGAGGATTTGTAGACTCAAATCGACCCCCGCCACACATATGTTCAAGTCATATGTTGTCCTAATGAAGACAGTCAACATTTTCTTAACATGGCCGGTGACTTTCAAAGGAGGAACCATTAAGCACAGAAAACATCAGATGCTTTTGCATTGTTATCACCATCCTAGAAAGTACTATATTCTAACCAATGTGTTGAGCATCTGCCACATACTAGGCTCTTGACTGATGAAACAGAAAACATCCTGAAGGAGGCCCCAGTTAGGAGAATGAAAAATTGAAAAACAGATATCAGTGTGCGTCAAGCTCTCCCAGAAAAAAAAAAAAATCACACAAAAAGAGAGATTGCAAAAAAAAAAGAATAGCTCAGCAGAAAAAAAAGCACCAATTCCCTAGAAGTGAAAGTGACTCAGACGTGTCTGACTCTTTGTAATCTCATAATCCATGGAATTCTCTAGGCCAGAATACTGGAGTAGGTAGCTATTCCATTCTCCATGGGATCCTCCCAACCCAGGGATGGAATCCAGGTCTCCCCCATTGCAGGGAGATTCTTTATCAGCTGAGCCACCAAGGAAGCCCCAGTTCCCTGGAGTCACATCTCATTTGGAGTCCGCTGTGGCTGATGCAGAGGTTGAGTGTGGAGGCTTAGGTTCAGGGCTGAGGCAGGACCTCCCTGTGTCCCTCAGACCACCCCACTCCCTTGCCGCTCCCCTGCAGGACACTGGCACATACTCCACTCAGCCCTCCCAGCCCCTGGGAGTTGGGCATTGTCCAGCAGCACCCCTGCCTCCCATGCTCTGTGGCTGCACACCTCCTACTTGGCTTCAGCCTAGGCCCTAGCATTTACTCTCTCGCTGCAGGCCAGCTGCCTAAGGCCATCACCCAACCATTTCTCTTCTGAGAAAAAGGGCAATCAATCTGCCCTCTTGTTCAAGAAGCAAATACAAAAGCAAGGAAGGCCTTAATATCATTCTGCCCTAGAGGCAAATAAGCCAGGTGATTCTTCCCTCTGAAGGGCTTCCTGTGTGGCTCAGGGGTAAAGGATCTGCCTATGCAGGAGATGCACTAAGAGGTTAAAGCCTTTGCCGCCAATGTGGGAGACCCAGGTTCGATCCCTGGGTCGGGAAGATCCCCTGGAGAAGGAAATGGCAATCCCACTCCAGTATTCTTGCCTGGAGAATCCCATGGACAGAGAAACCTAGTAGGTTACAGTCCACGGGGTCGAAAAGAGTCAGACACGACTGAGCGGCTTCACCTCACCTCACCTCATGCAGGAGATGCAGGAGATAAGCATTTGATCTCTGGGTCAGGAAAATCCCCTAAAGGAAATGGCAACCCACTCCAGTATTCTTGCCTGGTGAGAATCCCATGGACAGAGGAACCTGGTGTGCTATGGGGTCACAAAAGAGTCAGACAAGACTTAGCATCTGAGCACCTCATTCATCTGAGGGTCTGATCCTGTATCTAGGCGAGCAACAACCACTGTGTTGATGGGAGGAGGGTTGCACAACCTCAGCACTCCTGACATTTGGGGCCAGATAATTCCTTGAGGTGGGAATTGTTCATTGTGGGTAATCAGCAACAGTCCTGGCCTCTACCCATTAGATACCAGTGCTGCAATTCATGGTCGCAAAGAGTCGGACATGACTGAGTGACTGAACTGAACTGAGCACATCTTCAAGAGATGAAAACTAAAAGTGTCTCCAGATAGTCCCAAATGTCCCTGCGGTGTGAGCGAGGGGCAAAATCACCCCATCCCCAGTAGACAACCAGTAACTTCGAGTGATCATGAGCCCAAGTTTCTATACAATGAAATAACTCAACTGCCCAGCTGTGATTTAATTAATAAGTTTTAATTATTAATAGCAGTTTAATAGCTATCAATGCTAATAATTTAGTCTTCATGATTAATGCATTACTAGGGATTAGTCACATGATTACCTCTTGAGGATGGTTGGGATGGTTGAGGAAGGCTAAAGGGAGAGAAGAGTGGGGCCCATTGACTGCAACTAATTTAGACAAAATTATTTTAGGCTGGGAACTCAAGGCTTAGTGTTGAATGTTGCCGTTTCATTGGTGAGAAGAGGGGCTGGTACAACACAGCAATTAGGGAAGAAGATCAGAATTAGAATGACCTGGATTCAAATCTTAGCTCTGCCTCTTAAATGTGTGCATTCAGGCAAGTTATCTCCCATCTCTGCCTAGGAAGATTCATTGCTATACAGATGGTACTGTCCTTAGAGGATGCCAATGCTGAGGCTATATCCACACAGCCACCCTGTGCCAGGTCTGCAGAGAGGGACAGTACCTGGGCCAGCTGCCTCTCACTGCTTCAGCACCCTCTTCTGCATCCCCACTCCCTCGGTGATCAGAAAGGCTCTCAAGCTTTTACCTTCCCCCAGAAGCTACCTTGAAAAAGAGGAAGAGAAACAGCTCTGCTTAAAGGCTTAGTTAAGTGACTTTTTGTCCAAAAGAGTTATTCATATAAAGATACTGAAATGGAGCAGGCCCCATGGTCCTTGCCACCTCCCTTCTCTGCTTGCCCTTTTTTCTGTGGAAAACTTTAGTCGAAGAATAAGTTTAATCAGAGAAATAAGAAATGCAGAAACAAAGGAAAACAGTCAAAAGAGACTAAATAACAATAATGTAGTCATTAAGCATAGTGAAGGACCTTTAGTTCTTTCTCAAGGGCTGTAGATAATATTCTGAGCAATAGCCTGTGAACTGTCTTAAAGATACCAAAACCCCAGGTGGAGAAGTTAACTACATGATTACCAGACTGTGCCCAGGACAGGAGCTGCCACAGTTCCAAGAATTGGCCACGAAGGAATGGGAACAAATGGACCCTGGAACTGAAGATGGACTGTACCTGAAACAACCAGGATGACGCTGGTCAGAGCACTGATGACCAGTGTGAAGACGACTGTCAGAGATGACTGTGCTTTTTCTACATGTGGTCTTCCTCCCTCCCCCACCCCTTCTGTCTATAAAATCTCTAACTTTCTGCTTGTCAGGGTGGGGGTAGTCGGCCTTTGGACAGGTATCTGCCACTCTCCCCACTCCCCCACATCCAGTTGCCGGCATCTGAAATAAAGCAATTTTCCCACCAAGCTGGCTTGTATATTGACCTTTGAGCTTTGGGCAGCTGGAGAACCCCCTGCCCCCAACACCTTTCAGTTTCATTAGATATTTAATTTATTTTCCTAGGTCATTCTTCTGGGAGCTTTGAGTTGCTACCAGAGTAGTCTGACTACGTGTGTGCATATGCTGGAGGCCACGTGTAGGTATCCAGAGGACATCCCTACCCCGAGTCCAGCCCTCCACCAGCCCAGTGAGGTGCTTAAACACTGAGAGAGCTATCTCAGACCAGACTTACTCACTCACTAGATGAATTCCACCTAATGACTTCATTTCACCATATATGGGGCAGAAAAACTATCAGGCTGAGCCTGGCCCAAATTTCTGATCCACAGAGTCAGAGATAAAACAGTGGTTGTTTAAGCTGACTAGTTTTGGGGTGGTCTGTTCTGCACTGGTAGTCAACTAGTAAAGTAGAAAGTAAGGTAGGATGACAGGGAAGAAGAGGATCTCTCAGATGGGAGTGATGGGACTTAATACGACCTTGGGGAAGGCAGACCATGGTTAAGTGGAGGTGAAGGCTGTGAGGAGGACGTAACCAATGCAGGGAGGACAGCAGGAGAGCAGGGCAGTGGGAGCACGTTGAGAGAGAGCTGAGCTTGTCTGCAGTGACTGGAGAGGCTGATGTGGATGGAAACAGCAGGAGGACGAGATTTCTGAAAAAACAAAACAAAACAAAACAAAAAAACCTCACTGGATAATGTCAGGGTAATGCCTGAAACTGGAGACGCCTGTTGCTACCGAGAAGGCAGTTTCAAGGTGAAGAAGGCTTCACCTCTGGTTATTGCTTCAGTGTCAGAGGCTCTTTATTAAATGTGTCATGATTAAAAAAATAGGCTCACTAGTCCAGACTGAACCCTAAGGTGAGTTTTCTTTCTCTGGCAAGAATATGAAAGGTATGACTTGCATTAAATGCATCTCAGCTTTGGGTGGTTTTCTGGTCATGGATTAAACCTGAAACCCACATCCCAAGATTCCCAGAAGGAGATTCTGATTGACCCTGAGGCTGGTCTCCCTGCAGCGTACCGCAGAGCTGTGGTGAGGTTCTAAAATTTCTCTGTTCAAGGTGCTTCTTTTTCAGTTTTCAGAATCCCCTATTAAAGTATAACCATTCTGTTCATTCATTTATTCAACAAATAATTCTTGGGAACCTAGCATGTGCCAGGCACTGTTCTATATAATTTCCAACATGTGATAAGACAGTCCTGCCCTGGCCCTGGTCTAGAGCAGCTTATGCTCTAATGGGAGATATCGGTCGTAAACAAGTAAACCAACATGATGATGCAACTGCTATTTTTAAAAAAGAAAGAAACCAGGGCATGTAACCCAAAGTGACTGAAGGTAGAAGATGATAACTGATAAACGATCATGTAAACCGTAGAACCTCATGGGGTCTTCCTGGGACAGACCCCTCCCCCATATCCTCTGCTGGTAGCTCTTCTCTGAAGTACCTGGATAATAACTATCTAATGCACATTTCTCAAGTTGTTTCACAGATGTTAAAACCACCACCACACAGAAGAAATAACTACTTGATGACCATCAGCATGTAGCCCCCTGACCTACTGGCACCTAAAGATTACCAATGCTAACCCCTGTTACCTCATCACCAACCAATCAGAGAACTGTGCATGAGCTGATCACATAGTCAGGACTCCTCTCCCTTACCATACCTTAAAACATTTTCCTGACACCCATTGGAGAGTTCCAGTGTTTTGAGCACTAGCTGTCTTGAACCCCTTGGATGGTACCTGCAGTTAAGTGCTGCATTTTCCTTCAACACAACTGCTGTCAGTAGGTTGGCTTTATTGCACACAGGTGAGTGGACCCATGCTGGGTTTGGTAACAGTCACGGAAGGCCTCTCTGGGGAGACAGTGTTTGAGGTGCAGTCTGAATCCTAAGGCCTAACCATGTGAGATCTGAGAGAAGGGCTCCCAGGAAGAGGGAAGAGCAAGTGCAAAGACTTGAAGCCGGAAGCAATTAGTGTCTGAAGCACAGAAAGAAAGAGAGAGAGAGTGGCATGGTGAGGGGAAGGGTGAGGGGCAGGAGAAGACATTGGGGAGTCAGATTTATGTGTTGATCAGAGATACGCTTTTGGGGCCTAGTAAGTGGCTGGATTTCTTCTCTTTTTTAAAAAATTAAAAGTTTGTTTTTTTTTTTTTTTTTTGCTGAATGGCACAACATGTGGGACCTTAGCTCCCCTGACTAGGGTTCTAACCGGAACCCCCTGCAGTAGAAGCACATAATCTTAACCACTGGACCACTAGGGAAGTCCAAGGGGTTGGATTTCACTTTAAGGTTCACAAGGAGGAAGAAGAGAGAGCAGGGGCTGATTTCTTTTTTTTTAAACAGATCTCTGGTTGATGGAATAAGTTCTCAAGATCGGTTATGAAGTTATTAAGATCACATCAGGGGTTGGCAAGATTTTCTGCAAAGGGCTAGAAAATAAACACTGCAGGCTTTGAGGAGGTTTGGAGTCTGTGGCAGGTACTCAGTTCTGCCTCACGCTGTAAATAACACGTGGATGCAATAAGTGTGGCTGTATTCCACTAAAATAGTTTTTGCAGAGATGGGAGATGGGCTGGATCAGACCCCCAGGCAGTTTTTTGCAGATAGCTGGATTAGATGACAAGATGGGAAGCAGCAGAGTGCACCCGGAGGAAGGTGGTTCACATTTAGTGGGGACACAGAGGACTCCAGGGCCACGGCCACAGGATCTGAAACGAGAGGGGTGGCCTGATGGCAGCCACAGAGCTCTCACGTTGCCTGATCTTGCAGGGGCTGTTCCTCTGAGAGTCCGTGTTCAGGCGGTGTCCTGGGGCAGTGGGTTTCATGGGAACTGAGACTTAACAATTAGGGGAGCCTTTGTAAGAAAATGGGTAAAAAATGACAAAAACACCAAATTAGGAAAAGGGCCTCAGAAAAAAATTAAGCCTGCGAGAGTGACAGACCCTGAAGTTTGAGCTTGATTAGCTTCCAGGCTAAATCCGCCTCAGCTTGTGTTTATATTTTTTCCCCTGAGCTCATAGCAACAAACTGAGCCTCATTATTTTGAGTCAGATTGTTTCAAAAAAGCTTCCTTTAGTGACATCTGGTGCATGACTGATACTTTGAGACACTCAGGATCCTAAAACATGGAAGAGGCACCTGCTCTGCCTTTACTGCGAGGTGCCGCTGTGTCTGATTTGTCGTCGTTACAGGGTGTAGGCGCTGAGGACCACCCCTGTTCCAGTCTTCATAACACAAACAGCAGCAGCTCACCGTGTCCTCATGTCCTGCTCAGGTACTCTTGTCTGTATTATCTCAAATGACACTGGAACCCAGAAAGAATGGATGCTGTAGGTCAGAAAGACAAAAACAAAGGTCGTACATTAATGCATAAAACACGGAATCTAGAAAAATGGTACTGATGAACCTATCTGCAGGGCAGGAACAGAGACACAGACGTAGACAATGGACTTGCGGACACAGCAGGGGAAAGAGAGGGTGGGGCAAATTGAGAGGAGCACTGAAATATATACATTGTGTGTGTGCGCGCATGAGATCAGTTGCTCAGCTATGTCTGACTCTTTGCGACTCTCTGAACTGCAGCCCGCCAGGCTCCTCTGTCCTTTGGATTTTCCAGGCAAGAATACTGAAGTGGCTTGCCATTTTCTTCTCAGAGGATCTTCCGGACCTAGGAATAGAACCCGCATCTCTTGTGTCCCTTGCATTGGCCAGCGGATTCTTTCTCATTGTGCCACCTGGGAAGCCCATTCAGCACTAAAAGTGAAATATATACATTGCTGCTGCTGCTAAGTCTCTTCAGTCGTGTCCGACTCTGTGTGACCCCACAGACAGCAGCCCACCAGGCTCCCCAGTTCCTGGGATTCTCCAGGCAAGAACACTGGAGTGGGTTGCCATTTCCTTCTCTAATGCATGAAAGTGAAGAGTGAAAGTGAAGTCACTCAGTCATGTCCGACTCTTAGTGATCCCATGGACTGCAGCCTACCAGGCTCCTCTGTCCATGGGATTTTCCAGGCAAGAGTACTGGAGTGGGATGCCATTGCTTTCTCTGAATATATACATTACCATGTGTAAAATAGATAGCTAGTGGAAAGTTGCTGTGTAACACAGGGAGCTCAGCCTGGTGCTCTGTGACAACCTAGAGGAGTAGGATGGGGGTGGGGTGGGGTGGGGGAGGGGAGGTTCCGGAGGAAGGGGGCATATGTATATGTGTGACTGATTCACGTTGTTGTATGGCAGAAACCAACACAACACTGTAAAGCAATTATCTGCCAATTAAAATTTTAAAAAAATTATGGATAAATTTTTAAAACTAAAGAAAGAATGGAGGCTGAAGCTTTAGGTGATGAAATGGAAGCACTTTTATGGGCTGGATCTATTCTATTGTGTCCTAAAAGATTCTTCATGTGAGGCTCAACCTCTTCTCTGAATTCCATACATCTTTCTTGGGAAAATACTTGGCTAAGCACCTATACTAAGTGCTAAATCTCCAAGTCAACTGGGTGGAAAGCCAGGGGGAAGGGTCAGTTTGGTGGCTTAGTAGTGGGAGGGGAGAGAGCGGGGAAGAGGGAGAGACTTAGAGCCTGTGGTTGGAGGAAGGACATCTCTCTGCAATGGGCTGTCCCTCTGAATCCCCTCTCTGTTCTTTCCCTTCCTAACAAACTGTTGGTTAAATCAACCCAAGAGAGGGAAGAAGGGAGGACAGGGGTTGGCAGGGAAGAACAAAGGGCTTGATGTGCATGGATCTCTTTAGAAGCAGTAGAAGGAGCTGAATTCTGCAGCAGGAATGTGGGGAAGTGCTGGGGGCCAGCGTGAGGAACTCTGCCCATGGCAAAGGACACGAGGAAGGAAGCTTGGCATACGCAAGGCGTGATCAAGCCTCAGGAAACCCCCTGTTCCCAAGCATCTACCCCCAAACCAGAGTACTTTACAGGGAGCTCTCCCCCATAACCATTTCTCTTGGAGAAGGAGTTAACTTGCAGCTCCAGTTAATAAAAATTCCTGGGCGTGACAAGAGTGTTTCAACTTACGAACTCTGAAGTTTCTCTAGCCTGCCTGATCAGGTTCTCTGGCCACATGTGATTGTTTACAGCCTCCCAGCTGTGAGAGGCATGGGATGCTTTAAAACTTTCTAAATACAGACTCTTTTGAAAAGTTAGAAGATTATTAGTATAGTATTAGTGGGTTGATTAGGAATTATATTGGTGAAGGGTTTTTTCATTTGTCACGCCAATAATTACTGCTAATTCCCTGCCCTGGGTGTGACAAGGTTGTCTCAGGTCAAACCTCTCTGCTGACAGGCTAGCTTGTGTGACAACCTCTCAACCATAAACAGTACAGAGAGTTTGGTGTATTAGCACAGGGCTTTTCTCATTGATGAGTCAATGATTGCTGCCAGGCCTCCATATCCTTAGGCACCTGGGAATATATTAATCAATGTATTTGGAATATAGAAAAGGAAATATAGTAGTTTTTGATGTTAGCAATACTAGACTTTTTGAATTAATGAATTCTCTCTTTTGTATAGATCACTGTTCAGTTCAGTTCCGTTCAGTTCCCTCGCTCAGTTGTGTTCAACTCTTTGCGACCCCATGAATCGCAGCACGCCAGGCTTCCCTGTTCATCACCATCTCTCAGAGTTCACTCAGACTCACATCCATTGAGTCCGTGATGCCATCCAGCCATCTCATCCTCGGTCGTCCCCTTCTTCTCCTGCCCCCAATCCCTCCCAGCATCAGAGTCTTTTCCAATGAGTCAGTTCTTCACATGAGGTGGCCAAAATACTGGCGCTTCAGCTTCAGCATCATTCCTTCCAAAGAAATCCCAGGGTTGATCTCCTTCAGAATGGACTGGTTGGATCTCCTTGCAGTCCAAGGGACTCTCAAGAGTCTTCTCCAATACCACAGTTCAAAAGCATCAATTCTTCGGTGCTCAGCTTTCTTCACAGTCCAAATCTCACATCCATACATGACCACAGGAAAAACCATAGCCTTGACTAGACAGACCTTAGTCTGCAAAATAATGTCTCTGCTTTTGAATATGCTATCTAGGTTGGTCATAACTTTTCTTCCAAGGAGTAAGCGTCTTTTAATTTCATGGCTGCAGTCACCATCTGCAGTGATTTTGGAGCCCCCCAAAATAAAGTCTGACACTGTTTCCACTGTTTCCCCATCTATTTCCCATGAAGTGATGGGACCAAATGCCATGATCTTCGTTTTCTGAATGTTCGTTTTCTGAATGTTGAACTTTTTTTTTAATACTTTATTCTTTATTATAATACTGTATTTGTTTTGCCATACATTGACATGAATCAGCCACAGGTGTACACGATCTCCCAATGCCGAAGCCCCCTCCCACCTCCCACCCCATATCATCTCCCTGAATCATCCGTGCACCAGCCCCATGCATCCTGCCTCCTGTATTGAACATAGACTGATGCTTCGTTCTTACAAGATAGTATACATGTTTCAATGCCATTCTCCCAAATCATCCCCCACCCCCCTCAGAGTCCAAAAGTCCATTCTATACCTCTGAGTCTCTTTTGTTGTCTCACATAGAGGGTCATCATTACTATCCTTCTAACTTCCATATATATGTGTCAGTATACTGTATTGATGTTTTTCTTTCTGGCTTTCACTCTGTATAATTGGCTCCAGTTTCATCCATCTCATTAGAACTGATTCAAATTTATTCTTTTTAAGGGCTGAGTAGTACTCCATTGTGTATATGTACCACAGCTTTCTTACCCATTCATCTGCTGATGGACATCTAGGTTGCTTCCATGTCCTGGCTATTATAAACAGTGCTGCAATGAACATTGGGGTACATGTGTCTCTTTCAATTCTGGTTTCCTTGGTGTGTATGCCCAGCAGTGGGATTGCTGGGTCATAAGGCAGTTCTATTTGCAATTTTTAAAGGAATCTCCACACTGTTTTCCATAGTGGCTGTACAAAGACTCGACCAGAAAACTACTAGAGCTAATCAAGGAATATAGTAAAGTTTCAGGATATAAAATCAACACTCAGAAATCCCTTGCATTCCTATACACTAATAATGAGAAAGTAGAAAAAGAAGTCAAGGAAACAACCCCATTCACCACTGCAATGAAAAGAATGAAATACTTAGGGATATACCTACCTAAAGAAACTAAAGACCTATATATCGAAAACTATAAAACACTGATGAAAGAAATCAAAGAGGACACTAATATATGGAGAAATATACCATGCTCATGGGTTGGAAGAGTCAATATAGTGAAAATGAGTATACTACCCAAAGCAATCTACAGATTCAATGCAATTCCCATCAAGCTACCAGCAGTATTTTTCACAGAACTAGATCAAGTAATCTCAAGATTTGTATGGAAATACAAAAACCTCGAATAGCCAAAGCAATCTTGAGAAAGAAGAATGGAACTGGAGGAATCAGCTTGCCTGACTTCAGGCTCTACTACAAAGCCACAGTCATTAAGACAGTATGGTACTGGCACAAAGACAGAAATATAGATCAATGGAACAAAATAGAAAGCCCTGAGATAAACCCACACACCTATGGACACCTTATCTTCGACAAAGGAGGCAAGAATATATAATGGAGTAAAGACAGTCTCTTTAACAGGTGGTGCTGGGAAAACTGGTCAACCACTTGTAAAAGAATGAAACTAGACCTCTGCCTAACACTATATACAAAACTAAACTCAAAATGGATTAAAGATCTAAATGTAAGACCAGGAACTATAAAACTCCTAGAGGAAAACATAGGCAAAACACTCTCCGACATAAATCACAGCAAGATCCTCTAGGATCCACCTCCCAGTATACTGGAAATAAAAGCAAAAATAAACAAATGGGATCTAATTAAAATTAAAAGCTTCTGCAAAACAAAGGAAACTATAAGCAAGGTGAAAAGACAGCCTTCTGAATGGGAGAAAACAATAGCAAATGAAACAACTGACAAACAACTAATCTCAAAGATATACAAGCAACTTATGCAGCTCAACTCCAGAAAAATAAACAATCCAATCAAAAAAATGGGCCAAAGAACTAAATAGGCATTTCTCCAAAGAAGACATACGGATGGCTAACAAACACATGAAAAGATGCTCAACATCACTTATTATCAGAGAAATGCAAATCAAGACCACAATGAGGTACCATTTCACACCAGTCAGAATGGCTGCGATCCAAAAGTCTACAAGCAAGAAATGCTGGAGAGGATGTGGAGAAAAGGGAACCCTCTTACACTGCTGAATGTTGAGCTTTAAGCCAACTTTTTCACTCTCCTCTTTCACCTTCATCAAGAGGCCCTTTAGCTCCTCTTCACTTTTTGCCATAAGGGTGGTGTCATCTGCATATCTGAGGTTATCGATATTTCTCCTGGCAATCTTGATTCCAGCTTGTGTTTCTTCTAGCCCAGCATTTCTCATGATGTACTCTGCATAGAAGTTAAATAAGCAGGGTGACAATATACAGCCTTGACGGACTCCTTTTCCTATTTGGAACCAGTCTGTTGTTCCATGTCCAGTTCTAACTGTTGCTTCCTGACCTGCATACAGATTTCTCAAGAGGCAGGTCAGGTGGTCTGTATTCCCATCTCTTTCAGAATTTTCCAGTTTATTGTGATCCACACAGTCAAAGGCTTTGGCATAGTCAATAAAGCAGAAATACATGTTGTTCTGGAACTCTCTTGCTTTGTACTTTGTTAAAAATCACTGTGTCCTTGCTATGTAAAAATGTAACTTTATCACTATCTTAAGACTAAGTAGATCTTAAGGGAATATTGGTTAAAGGATTTTCATTTGTTGGGCTGATGTTTGCTGCTAAATCTCCATATTCCCTGCCCTTACAATGAATATAACTAGCATATAGGAGAAATAAGTATTAACCTTTAAGCATATAGGAGAAATAAGTATTAACCTTTAAGATTAATCATATTAAACCTTAGGTTAAGTAAATTCCTTTCCTAGTTGTAACTCACTACACCCTCACCCTATAGGAATGCAACTTTATTTGGAGGGTGACACCTGATTTAAGAAAAAAATCACCCCTGGAAAAATAAGTTTTCTGGTCAACTGACTGGTATCAGAAAGGGCCATAAAATGTCAGCAGACCTCATGGTCAGAAGATGATACAAAAACCCATAAGATCTTTATATAATTTTATATGAAGCACCTGATTGTGACAAGGGTCAGGTCTGTTGACCCCCACATGACTCTGTATTCATGCCTATGCATAACAAAAGGTATAAAAACAAACCTGAAAAACAAAGAAATGGGATCAGTTTCTGGAAAGACTGATTCACCCATGTCGTTTCTTTCTTGCTCCCCGTTTTCCTGGCTGAATTCCCATCTGGTATGGGGGTACACACCAAGCCTACTAACTGCCTGGGCTTCTAAGATTGGACCGGGGAGGCCTCAGTGCCTCCTCTCCTTCAGGAGAACGGAAAGATGCCTGTGGCCTACATAGGTGGTGATTAGTATTCCACTTAAACCAGTTATTCAGCCTCTTTTTCTTCACTAATTTTCCTACTACACTATCCGTTTCTAATCAATCTCTCTATATATAATTAAATAAGTTTTTTTTTTCCAGGATGCCTATTCCGTCCCCACCTTCGAATTACCCTGGATCCACCGGGGCTGGACCCCGGCAGGGAAGGGTGGTGGAGGTATATGAGTGATAAACAAAGCAGGTAAGGAAGATGGAAACCATGGCAACTCACAGAAATTATGGGAAGGCTTAGGTGGCCACAAGCCCTGAAAGGAAAGTTGTCTGGAAAGTAACCGTGTCACATACATGCAGAGGAGCCTATCTGATGGCAGTGATGGCAGCGGGCACGGGACATCCCTGGTGTGGCCGCAGCCAGCGGGCTCCCAACGTTGGTGAGCTCAGGTGAGAATCCTCAGTGTGCGTGCTCGGTCACTTCAGTCGTGTCCCTGACTCTCTGAGACCCCGTGGACTATAGCCCGCCAGGCTCCTCTGTCCATGGGACTCTCCAGGAAAGAATACTGGAGTGGGTTACCATTTTCTTCTCCACGGAATCTTCCTGACCCAGGGATTGAACCTATGTCTGCCAACCTCTCCTACATTGTAGGCAGAATCTTTACCTATTTAGCTACCTGGGAAGCCCTCAGAATCCCCAGAGGCCCTGGGAATATGAGAAGATTAAACAAAGGGTTGATTTTCTGCCTGAGTAGGTACATCCCTGAAAATCACAGAGATGTACTGTGACCTCCCTGGAGACCCCAGCGAGGTGAAGCCTAGAGATAGTTGGGCTGTTAGGGGTTACATATTTATCTTCCCTACCTGATGGCATGGCAACCCACTCCAGTATTCTTGTCTGGAGAATTCCATGGACAAAGGAGCCTGGCAAGCTATAGTCCATGGGTTCACAAAGAGTCAGACACAACTGAGCGACTAAGCACGGCACACTTGATTGTACAGCTGTGGTGGTAGTGAGCTTGTTATTCATTTTCATAATCCTCCCCTGTCCTTGAATCACTCTGACGCCATCCTAACTAGAGCCTAGCAGAGCCACTGGCATATATTGTATTCACATGGTGATTATATGTGCAATGACTACATGAATAAAGAATGCTCAGAAGTCTGTACACTGCCCTGCACCATCTTCATTCTTGATCAGCTTTAACTTCTTTCTTGGGCTTTTGGGTCTATCTATCTGCCATGAGAGAATTAATGTTGCTATCATAGCATTGTTCAGGCTGACATTTAGAATTATAGAATGGCAGAGCTGGAAGGGCCTTATAGATGGTGTCCAAAGCTTTCCATGAAATCTGAGCACCTTGAAACACCTGAGGCAGATTTTAGTTAACTCTCATTTATCTGAAAGATAAACAGTCAGGACATGCAAATATCTGGAATCTTTTATACATTCTATGCCATATTTTTATCTGTGAGAGAGTATCTTAGACTCTGTGAGATATCAAATCCTTTCACTTATACTGTCTCATTGAATTCCCACAGTATCTCTTAATTTTTTAATGAAAAATTTATTTATGTATGTATGTATTGTTGGTTGCACTGGGTCCTCGTTGCTGTGTATGGACTTGCTCTAACTGCCGTGTGCGGGCTTCTCATTGGGTGGGGCTTTCACGGAGCATGGGCTCTAGGTGTTAGTAGCTGCAGCACATGGGCTCAACACTTGTGGTACATGGGCTTAATTGCTCTGCGGCATGTGGATTCTTCCCGGACCAGGGATCAAACCCGTGTCCCCTGCATTGGGAGGCAGGTTCTTATTCACTGGACCACCAGGGAGGTCCATCATAGTATCTTTTTAGATAGATAATGAGATTTCCCATTTTACAAAGGTTGAGTTACTTGCCCTGAATCGTTCAGCTAGCAAACAGCCACCTGAGTTCAAAGTGGTCTACTGATTTGATGTTTAGGGTGCTATGCCTCATGTGCATTCCATAAAGGACAAATAGGCAAACCCCAAGCATCTCTTGATAAGAAACATCGGTTCCAGGTTTTCTCAATCTTCTATCACTTCTACAGCTCCAGTGCTATGTGGTAACATTCCAGATTTAAGTTAGCACCACTGTTTCAATAATTCTCCTGAGCTGTGACTGGGTCTGAACTCTGCATTACCTCATGTCCAAAGGCTGTACTAGTTACACATTGCCGCTATAACACATTTCCACACACTTAGTATTTTGGAAGACTTACAGTTCTGAAAGTCAAAAATGCAAAATGAGTTTAACAGATCTAAAAATCGAGACATTGGTGTTACTGAAAGCTCAGCTTCTTGATACACCAGTGCCAAATTGAATCTCAGAGACAGTTTTGGGTAAACCCACCACAGTCTGTGGGGTTGCAAAGAGTCAGACATAACTGAGCGACTAAACTGGAACTGAGAAAAGGATAGCTTTATTACTGTGCCAGACAAAGGGCAACACAGGGCACTCCCACCTTGAAAAACCTGTATGTCCCAACCCAGGAGAGTTTGATGAGTTTTGTGGTTCAAGGATGGGTTTGCTGACAAGATTAGGGTGTATGTAGGGTCTCAGGTGGTTGGCCTAGATAATTTGGGTGTGTGTCTCCTGTCCCTTTTATCTTTTTTTAAAAAACTTTTTATTTTGCATTGGGAAATAGCCAATTAACAATGTGATAATTTCAGGAGAACAGTGAAGGCATTCAGCCTCATTTATACATGTACCCATTCTGTCTTACGACTCCTCTCCCACCCAGCTGGCACAGGACGTTGAGCAGAGTTCCATATGCTATATGGTAGGACCTTGATGGCTATCCATTTTAAACATAGCAGTGTGTACAGAACCTTCCCAAACTCCCTTTAATTTTACCTCAGGTGGTTTCTTGGCTGCTCTTCTCTTGATTAGCAGCTGTTGGAGTCTGCCTTTTGGAACTCAGAGAAAGTAATGGAGGCTGGAGTCTTGCCTACAAGAAACGGGGGACAAAAAAACCCTGTGTGTCTGGGAGCCCCACCTGGTGTCACTGGCAAGGCTGGTCTGTTCTGGAGACTCAAAGGGGAATGCTTTCCTTTCCCTGTCTGGTTTTTGGAAGCTGTTGGCATTCCCTGGCTTGTGGTCAACTCACCCCAGTCTCTGTTGCCATCCTCACATTGCTTTCTCCTCTGACTCTTGATTCCTCCGGCACCCTTTTATAAAGATCCTTGTGATTATGTCAGGTTTACTGGATAATCCAAGGTCATCCTCTCACCTCAATGATTCTTAATTTAATCACACATGCACAGCCTCCTTTGCAAGTCCACAGGTTCCAAAGATTAGGTCATGACCATATTTGGGGGCCATTATTCAGCGTTCCAAAGAGGAAGTTTTTCTTTTCCTGGTATATCAGGCCCAATGACTTTAAATATATATATATATTCATTTATTTTGCTGCACCAGGTCTTAGTTGCAGCATGCAGGATCTTTAGATGACCATCTGAACTCTTAGTTGCAGCATGTGGGATCCAGTTCCCTGACCAAGGATCAAACCTGGACCCCCTGCATTGGGACAATAGTGTCTTAGCCACTGGACCACCAGGGAAGTCCCTAGGCTCAGTGACTTAAAGAGAGATTTAAAATTTTTACTTGTCAAGGACTTTATCAGAGGAGAGAATGGGAGGGTTGGAGTACAAAGCTCATTGCATTACCAAGAAGGGGGAAAAAGATATCCAAGACTTTCTCAGGGACCTGTTCTTTCCTCACAGGTGTGCCCCAACCCTCCTTAGTCTCTGAGTTCAGAGCAAAGGCAGAGGTAGGCAGACTGGTGTCCATGCTCTTGCTGTTTAGTTGCTGAGTGATGTCCGACTGTTTGCAACCACATGGACTATAGCCCACCAGGCTCCTCTGTCCATGGGATTCCCTAGGAAAGAATACTGGAGTGAGTTGCCATTTCCTTCTCCAGTGTCTCTGTGTCCGTGAACAGAGACAAAATTCCTTAGTCCTGTCTTTTGAGCCTCTACCTAGAAGTGAGAAGGATGCCAAAGGCCAGGGTCTGTATGTATGCTGACTAATCTTTGGTATCAGTTTGTGTTGGTGGGGGAGCTGTGCGTCCCAGCTTGGCTGTCTGTATCCTAGGATGCAAACCTGTCTGAGTGGTCCAGGGGACCCATGGAGTGGACTCACCGGACAGGCCTCTCTGCCTCCTGCAGGACTGGAGAGCCCTGCTGGACAGGACTCTCTTAGTGCCAGAGGAAAGCATGGGAGCTTCACACTTAGAGCACAAGAAGTTAAATGACACTGGGAGGTGGGCAGGGACCACATCTGTCACTCAGATCAGCCCCTGCCCCAGCCCCTCAGGCTCACGGCCAAGGAAATTAAACAGTGAGTGGAAGTTAAAAGAACTGTTTTTCTCAAATCCCTGGGAGGGCATCAAAAGTGCAGAAAAGCCTTGCTGACTTGGCAGTCCGGGGGTCTTGGGCTTGGGCAGCCTCAGGAAGTGGCATGGGGGGCCCCCAGGGCTTCCTGAGCCCGAGCTGGCAGTGAATAGGGGGAGGGAACAACAGTGAAAGCACATTTTAGGATCTTCCCTTGAAGAGTGGGAGGAATGAAGAGCTTTGAAGGTACACTGAGGCTCTTGAAATTGAGGCTTGCAGCCAAACCTGTGATGAGGTAATATTTTAAAATATTACAGCAGGGTTTCCTGGTGGTTCCAATGGTTAAGAAACCACCTACCAATGTAGGAGACATGGCTCTGATCCTTGATCCAGGAAGATCCCACATGCTGTGGAGCAGCTAAGCCTCTGTGCCACAACCACTGAGCCCACGCCTAAAGCCCGTGCTCTGCAATAAGAAAAGCTACATATATGAGAAGCTCATCTACTGTAACTAGAGAAAAGCCTGTGCAGCAATGGAGACCTGCTGCTGCTGCTGCTGCTGCTGCTGCTGCGAAGTCGCTTCAGTTGTGTCTGACTCTGAGTGACCCCGCAGACAGCAGCCCACCAGGCTCCCCTGTCCCTGGGATTCTCCAAGGCAAGAACACTGGAGTCGGTTGCTATTTCTTTCTCCAATGCATGAAAGTGAAAAGTGAAGTCGCTCAGTCGTGTCTGACTCTTCGCAACCCCCTGGACTGCAGCCTACCAGGCTCCTCCGTCCATGGGATTTTCCAGGCAAGAGTACTGGAGTGGGGCACCATCACCTTTTCCATAATGAAGACCTAGCACACCCGAAAACAAATAAATGAATAAACAGACTCTTAAAAATACATTAATAGCAGTCTTAATTTTCCTGTTATTTTTCTGTTACCCTACAACCCCCTCAACCTTCCCCTCTTCAAGTGAGGTATTCATTGCCGTGGAGAATGGATGTTATTGCAAAAACAGAAAAAAAGGTTTGAACTTCAAAAGCTTAGCTTTGAGGATACTTAAGGCATGAACAATATGTTTAAACTGATACCTGGTAAGTGAGGGGTAGACATTTTAGCTCTAGAGTCCCAGGATTTGGGTGAGGGGTGGAGAAAAATAGAGGGCTTCCCTGATAGCTCAGTTGGTAAAGAATTTGTCTGCAGTGCAGGAGACCCTGGCTCGATTCCTGGGTCAGGAAGATGCACCAGAGAAGGGATAGGCTACCTACTCCAGTATTCTTGGGCTTCCCTGGTGGCTCAGCTGGTAAAGAATCTGCCTGCAATGTGGGAGACCTGGGTTCGATCCCCAGGTTGGGAAGATCCCCTAGAGAAGGGAAAGACTACCTACTCCAGTATTCTGTCCTGGAGGTAGAAATATGGAAGAGAAGGAAAGAATGAGGGTATGTTGTGACTTGGTGTCAAGGGAAGGGGGTGTGTTCTCAGGCATCACTCATCTGGTGGTAAGAGCACTTCCTATTCAACTGGGAAAGTCCAAGAAGAAAGACACGTTGAGCCTCCTGCTCAAAATGGCATCCTAGAGCACAGAAGTGGGAGGGACCAGAGAAGTGGCTGCCTGTGTGATAATCTGTGGCATGTGGAGTCCTATACAGTCTCCTGGTCTCATCCTGGTTCAGTGTGGTGCTGAAAAGTTAGAGTTAGTTATTTAGTCATGTCCCACTCTTTTCTACCCCATGGACTGTAGCCCACCAAGATTTTCTGTGCATGGAATTCTCCAGGCAAGAATACTGGAGTGGGCTGCCATTCCCCCTTCTCCAGGGGTCTTCCCCACCCAGGGATCGAATCTGTGTCTCCTACATTGCAGGGCTGCAGCCTTAGAATTGCTCCTCAGTGAAGCCTGGCTGCAGCCGAGAGAGCTGCACCCAAGCGTTCTGTGGAGATGAGGGACAGCCCAGGAATAGCTTTGATGGCTCAATGAAGTCCTGATGGAACTGAAATGTCTCAGCAGTTGCCAGCTGCTGCTGATGTCTCCCCACTCACAATGATTCTGTTTGAATCCTCCCCTCAGATTTACACGCACCCCAAAAAAGGGGGTAGTATGCCAATAGATTGTGATTCGGTGTATGCTCTTCTGGCATAAAGGGAACTTGAAATAGAAATCAGATTAAGTTGTAGAAAAATAAAGAAAATCCCACTCTGGGCATGTCTGAGTTAGGGGACCATGCTTTGCAATTTCTGCTTAATAGTGATGCATTTGCAAGTGGCCCATGTCCCTGGCTGACAACGAGGTGTCACTTTGATAAGGCAAGCGTTTACATCTTCTATACAGGGACATGAGTTTTTCATCTGAAGCTACTGAATCACCCACTCTTCAACTGCTCCTATATGTGAAATCACTCTTACTGAGGGTCTGGAAAAACACATCAATTTAATTTATATTTACCTACTGTATTGCTCAGGTTTTGAGGGCGTGGTAGTGGTCAGAGCAAATTCTAACCTATCATAATTTTTGTGAATCTGAAGAACTGGAACAGCCTTGAGATATATATGGGTCAAAGGTCATCTGTGCTATATTTGACATCCCAGAAAACCGGTTCAAGCACAGTTTGTTTTGTGAATCTTGTATAAAATTTTGAACTTATCCTAAATAAGAGAATACTATGGTGTGCCTCCATGTTCCCATCCCATAGCTTTAATTGTCAACATTCTGTCAGTCTCAAACTATTAAATTTTGAAACAGGCAATGCTTCATTTTAAAAGTCAGGAAATGGACTTCCCTACTGGTCCAGTTACAGGGAGTCCTCTTGTCAATGCAGGGGACATGGGCTCGATCCTTGGTCTGAAGCCCCACAACCTAGAACCCATGCTCTGCAACAAGAAGAGTGATGAGAGACCCGGGCATCTCAGCACCCTCCTCTTGTCCCAGCCAGAGAAAGCCCTCACTTGGGAATGAAGACCTAGCACAGGTAGGCAAATAAAAATAAATAAATGTGAGGAAATGCCGGGCTGAGGGCATATCGATGATCTGCCTAGTTCTATGAAGTATTTGGTACAGTAATCAATAGTCAATATTTGATCCTCATAACATTCCAGAACCCAGACTTTCTGGATAAGCAGGAGGTCATCTTACAACGATAATTTAACCTCACTCCCCCATAGCATAGCCTTGTCTCCCCTGACCGATAGAGATTATACTGTATTTCTTAAAGAAAGCATTTTCAATTAATTAGTGTACCTTCCAGTCTGATGAGATTATGCTATGTCATTGTTTTTTGGTCAGGTATTTTGATCTCCATTGCAATCACCAGGCCATGTAACAACATGCTAATGCTAACAGGAAGCTTTCTCTTCTGGGTACAAATAATCGTATTCTTATCTACATCTGAATACACCTCTTCAATATTTAAATGGTACTCATGTTTTATTAGCATTTCACTTGTTTTAAACTGCATTCCTGTTTCCCATTAGAGGTAAGGGTGGGAGAGGAAAAAGATTTTATGGGAGAAATTGTGTGTGTGTGCTTAGTCATGTTTGACTCTTTGTGACCCCATGCACTGTAGCCCACCAGGTTCCTCTATCCATGGAATTTTCCAGACAAGAATACTGAAGTGGGTTGTTCTTCCCTTCTCCAAGGGATCTTCTTGACCCAGGGATCGAATCTAGGTCTCCTGCACTGCAGGCAGATTTTTTTTCTCTCTGAACCACCAGGGAAGCCCCATGGAAGAAGGTAGGTTGTGTTGAATCTGTGGCTTTCTACTGTAACCAGAAAAACAAGACAACCATCTCAATATAAACTTTGAAGAGAAGACTTTGCTGTGTGAAATCAACTCATCATCTGAAATGAAGTTTGAGGTCGGTCTTATTGGTGACCCCAACAGTCATAATTCTTAATCTCCTGCTTACAGAATATTTTAAAAAGCACATCACAAATTGGGGAAGAGAGTATAGAGAATCATTCAAATCAGAGACCAAATGCCAGCTACTGAACTGCCTGGCTGTGTGATCTTGGGCAAGAGGCCTAATTCTCTATCCTGAGCTATAAAAATGGGAATTATAAAGATGTTGCTGTGGTGATTAAATGAGATGATGTGTGCGAAGTGCTTAGTGCACAGAGTACTTGGCACGTAGACTGCTTACTAAGCGGTCAATGTTTTTGTTATCACTATCATTTGGCAGGTTTGTGAAATGGAGGTAACTCTAAGGTAGAAAAATCCTTTGAAGAGAAGAAAGACATAGCACCTGGGCTGAATCAGAACCTACTCGCTACTGAGTGATTGAGATATCCAATATCCACACCAGACTGGGTAACACAGAGACACAATTTTCTGTGATGAAATTGCTTGTTTCAGCCAGAGGGTGGGGAAAAAAATAGAATGAACTTGTGTTTGCTATTTTATTGCATCCAGTGAAACACACATTTGTTGAGCACAGAGGAGGAACAGGTGGTGTGGTTGAGAGAGGAAAGTATGTAGAATTCAGACGGGCAAGGATTAGTTTGAATCCTAGCCTTCCTTCTTCCCAGCTCTCATGGGGTCTTGACGACTGGATTTGTGAAACACAAGTGCTCAGTGACATTGACAAAGCCAGGACTAAGAGTGACAGTGGCCGAGTGGCATGCCTCCAGGGCAGGGCAAACCCGCACAATGCCCCCACAAAGGGAGAGAGCAGTGGTACAGTCCAGGGCTGGTGTGCTCACTCACCTGACCCACTGCTCATCAGCCTCATAGCCTGGACCGGGTGTGACTGATTTTCACCATTTCCTTGGTGTCTTAGTCGGATCAGGCTACTATAAGAAAAAGTCATAGACAAAGTGGCTTAAACAACAGAAATTTATTTCTCAGAGTGCTGGAGACTGAGAAGTCCCAAATCGATGTGCCAGCAGATTTCAGCTTCTGTGAGAATTCTGCTCCAGGCTTGCACAGTAGCCATCTTCCTGTAAGACACTCATCTATAAGAAAGAGAAAGAGGGAGATGTGAGGTGAAGGGTATATGCATTTAAAACACATCAGACTTACCAATCTTTACCTGCTCACTGATGGTTCATAAGAATGCCAGGCGCCCCAGTCAGTACTATATGCTGTCAAGCTCTCAAGTTTTTGCGAATGTGATGAGGATAGAAAAAGATAGCTCATATGGCTTTAATTTGCATTTCTCTAATTACTAGAAAGGTTGAACATCTTTTCATCTGTTTATTGGATTTTCTTGCTTTTCTTCTTTGAATTGCTTGTTTACATCTTGAGCTTATTTCTCTGCTGGGAAATTTGTCTTTCATAGCAATTTGTAGAAGCTCTTTATACGTTCTAGATACAAATCCATTGTTTGTTGTACATATTGCAAATATCCCTATTAGTCAGTTGTCTTTTGAACTTAGTTGATGGTTTCTTCCATTGCTCAGAAGTTATGATTTTTGTGTGATCAAATCTGTCAGCTGTCTTTTTGTCAGCTGGGGACTTCTTGGGCCTGACTTTTGAAATGCTGGAATATTATAACTAAGGTATCCTCAAGTCAGAGTCTGGATAGTTTCTTGAACTGAGAGTCTATGTTTTATTTTTGACTCTTCCCGTCAATGGTGGTGTGTTTTTGCTTGGAAAAAAATGGTTACACACAAACACTCAACCAAAACTTGGGGCACTAATCTTTGCTCATGTCAGTTCAAAAACAGAAACAAGACAAGACCAGACAAACCCCAGAGTATTCTAGTCTCATAGCAGACAGTTTCATTAAATACACATACATACACACAGACAGAATTCTCTGTGAATATAGAATTTGTAATAAGAATGAAAGGCCAGTGTGTATGCTGTGTGTTATGTAGATACTGTTTCTTAAAAAACAAGCAGTTAGGACTTCCCTGGTGGTCCAGTGGTTAAGAATCTGCCTTGTAATGCAGGGGACATGGGTAGATTCACATGCTGCAGAGCTACTGAGCCCCCAAGCCATAACTAGAGAGAGTCTACGTACTGGAAAAAAGATCTGCGTGATGAGACGAAGATCTTGTGCAACGAAGATGTGACTCAATCAAATACATTTTAAAAATAGTTTTGTTTTTTTTTTAAAAAGGCAAGCACTTAAAATGTACTGTGTATTCTATTGTAATCAATGAACAATAGTTTAAAAACTGTCAGTCTATGAATAGGATGATATTTTTTGATATTTCTTAAATTGTAAGGCATTAAACTGTAGTTCAGCAATAATAGACAACTTTGTAACAGGTCACAGAACTAGCTGGTAAGTGGCAAAACCAGCCATGAAACCCAGGTGTTCTGACACCAAGCATAGCACCAAGCATATTCTGGACTGCTGTTCATATAGAGTCAAGGGAGCGGCAGTGGTGGTATCTATCTGGGTGCATTATTTTGTCTCTGTATCTTAGATGCAGTGTATGTATCTGTGTATCTCTGTGTTTATCTACGTACATGCATGTGTGTGTATGTCTTTGTGGAGAAAGAGAGAGAGAGAGAGATTGATTGATTCTAAGGAATTGACTCTTGTGATTGTGGAAGCTGGCAAGCCTCAAATCTGGAGGGAATGCTGGTAGTCTGGAGACCCAGGGAAGAGCTGATGCTGCAGCTCAAGTCCAAGGGCTGCCTGCTGGCAGAATGCTGTCTTCCTCAGGGGAGGCTGGACTTTTTCCTCTAAAGGACTGATTGGATGGTGCCCACTCACATTAAGAAGAGTCCTCTGCTTCACCCAGTGTCTGAATCAACTGTTCAGCTCATCAAAGGAAGTGCCTTCACAGAAATATCCAGAATGTTGACCAAATATCTGGTTACCATGGCCCAGTTAGGTTGACACACGCACTTAACCATCATAGAGAAGGAACTGTGTTTCATCAAGTGCATTTTGGCCTGTATTGTATGATTCTTCTCCTCTGTTACTATAGGTGATTTTTTCAATAGGTTTTGTTAAATATTAGACTTTCCTTGCATTCCTAAGAGAACTCACACCAGTTTTCAACCCCTTTATTTCCAATACTTTAAAAGATTCAAAATAACAAGTTTTGGCATGGATATTGGAACATGAATATAAAGTGGTAAAGTCTTTTTGGAGAATAATTTGACAGGATCCATAAAAAATTTTAAGTGCATCTCTTATGACCTATGAGTTCTAACTTGTTTACCTTGTATTCTTGAAAATACCTTTGCATGATGGGCAAGGTTGTTTATTATTGTGTTGTATGTGGAGCGACAAATTGGAAGCAATCAAAATATTATTAGAAAGGGGATAAATGAATAATGAAATACCTGAGGACGAGCAGAGTCAAAAGAATATGTTTCTTAAAAAGATTTATGTATGTGCTTTTGGCCGCTCTGGGTCTCCATTGTCACAGGCGGGCTTTCTCTGATTTTGGCTGGTGGGGCTTCCTCTTCACTTGCAGCGTGTGGGCTTCTCACTGGGGTGGCATCTCTTGTTGCAGAGCATGGGCTGTAGGGCATGCAGGCTTCAGTAATTGTGGTGCATGGGCTTAGTCACTCTGCAGTGTATAGAATCTTCCCAGACCAGGAATTTAACCCATGTGTGTCCCGTGCTTTGTCAGGCAGACTCCCAACCTCTAGACCACCAGGGAAGCCCAAAAGAATATGTTAAATCTATGTGTATACATATCACCTGCTTACAATCTTCTGACACTGACAATTTAAAATGAAAGCAAATTTCAGAAGTTAAGCATGAAATAACATCACTTACATTTTTAAGTCCAAATTTCCATATGCACATTACTATATAAATGCAAAGAAAATAATTTAAATAATTTGTGTAACATATAAGGATTGTTACACAAATTGTTATCTCTGGAGGGTATTATTAGGGAGGACTATTATTTATCTGTATCATTTGCATCTTTTACAATGAGTTAGGACTCATACATTACTTGCCTAATTTCAATTCAATATTAAAAGGTAAAAATTTACAAATTACACTTTCATGTCAAATATTAGAATTTAGTTTTGATCTTTGACATGTCAACTTGGTATATTAAAAGACATATTACAAAGTAGCTGACATAATATTTTAAATTTATATCAAAAATTAAATACTGAATTCTTATATTATTTTAAGGGATAAACACAATGTCTAATCTCTGGACAAATAGGGAATATATTTTATATCTGATAATGGAGCTTCATAAGAATTTTCTCCTGGTTTGGATGGCACAAGTAGAAATGAGGCCCAATTTTAGCTCACGTTACTAATTTGAAAAGCAAAGATAGATTACTCTTTCACAAAATATTAGCTATGCTACAAAACCATCCACAACAGGCTGTGCATTGTGCCTCAATATTTCACAGTAATAACCAAGGGAGAGAGAGAGAGTAATAACAACATGATTTAAGAAACATAGTTTCATATAAAAATACAAACCAACAAATGGAAATATTTCTTTATAATTTTATTAAAGAAACTAAAATGTCTTTTAGATAATCAAAAACTGAAAATTATCTTCTGATACTTTTATGCACTGATCAGTAACATATACAGCTTTCATGAGCAGGTTTTTTGTTTTTGAGAGAAAATATAGCATATAAAAATAAAATAATCTCACGTTTATTTTTATCCTTATGTATGACTTTAAGCTTATTTTTAATAGAATAACAAAAAACAAACAACTGCCTTGCCTCAATGTTTAGATGTTGAGGGCAACGTTCTCAAGAGAATAATTTGTTCCCAGTCAGCTAGATCCCTGGACCATTGACAGTGACATGGATCCAAAGCCATTCTCTCTTGAAAAGGACAATGAGTTCCCCTTACATTTAGATGGTACTGAGCGTGTGCCTCCCCCAACCCTCCATCTCCCTGTCCTCCACCCCTACCTCCCCCACCCCTGCATTTGTTCACTCTACCTGATTCTCTCAGACTGGAATTCTCTCCATAACCTCACATTTTATGCCTCTTCACTTAAATACCTAAGTCAGCATCAGCTATGTGATAACTTGTGCAGTCGCTCAGGTTACCACACTCAGGAGAGTCCCATGATGGTTTAATGCTCTGCTGTCACTGTCTTGAATGAAATAATGCCATTTATAGCAACATGGATGGACCTAGAGAGTATCATACTATGTGAAGTAAGCCAGAGAAAGATAAACATCGTATGATATCACTTATATGTGAATCTAAAAAAAAAGATTCAATGGACTTACATACAAAACAGAAATGGACTTACATAGTAAACAAATGTGGTTATCTAAAGGCAAAAGGAGGGGGGAATAAATTAGGAATTTGGAATTACTCTATACATACTACTATATAAAAAATAGGACTTACTGTATAGCACCGGGAACTATACTCAATATTTTGTAATAACCTGTAAGGGAAAACTATCTGAAAAAGAATATATGACTAAATCACTTTGCTGTACACTTGAAACTAACACAGCATTGTAAATCAACTATACTTCAATTTAAAAAAAAAAAAAGTGAGTTGTAGAACAACAAAAATGTTTGGTAATTGTGCCTTTGAACTTGGGATTTGCAAAGTAAAGCCTGATGGAATAGTGGAATTCACCCGTGAGCAGATGAGAGGCTTATGGTGTGAGTCTCTCTGTTCTCTGTTGTCTCATTCACCTGTAGTGTTCAAGGAGTTCTCTAGCACAGAACTAGGCATGTAAGTTCCAGATGAGTAAGTACAAAGTAAGAGTGTTAACTCTGCAACGAAGTGGGGATGCTGATAGCCTGGAGAAGCCATACTTGCTGCTCTAGCCAGAACTTGCTTCCAACACGGAAAGAAGGCAAAGGTGTCCTAAGAAATAAGGATGACAAAGGAATCCTATCTTACCCATGTTATTTCCTTGGATCAGCCAAATATTTGAGCTAAAAAATGATGACCTGAAAAAAAAATAGGCAAGACAGGGCAATGTATAGTTTCTTTATCTTTAGTCCTTTCTTCCTTATGGGCAGAAAGGTGGGTGGGGCGAGAGGGTGCCATGCCCCGAGAACTTAGTGTGCTGAGTTTTATAATCAAAGGAAAAGTGAGGAGGAGGGAAAGACCACTTTCTTCCTCATTCTTCAGTAGGCATCAAACTTCCATCATTAGCCCCTCCTCCATGTCAGGTGGAGGAGTTTTCTTGTCCCTCCACAATCAAGCCAGGACTGTCATTATGTGCTCAGTTGCTAAGTTGTGTTCGACTCTTTGCGACCCCATGGACTGTCTCCTGCCAAGCTCCTCTGTCCTTGGGATTTCCCAGGCAAGAATACTGGAGTTAGTTGCCATTTCTTTCTCCAGGGGGATCTTCCTGACCCAGAGATTGAACATGTATCTCCCACATTGGCAGGCAGATTCTTTACCACTAAGCCACCTGGGAAGCTATGGTTATTCTAAATTCACTTTACAATTAACATAAAGTATACTCAAAAAGACTGTGTAAAAGGAAAAGTTTATCAACCATGGGAAGTTGAAAATTAAATATTACTCAAAAGTTAAGTTTATATTAAAAAAACTATGGTGTCATGATGAGAGTTTACTTTGGTGCAGTTTTCCAGCTGTTGATAAATCTTTGATTCTTTATAGGAAGGATGATGATGAGATTGTTTATAAACTGACTCCAAACATTTTCTTTTGACTTAACAATTTCAAATAATCTCATCTTTTGTTTGACAACTTTGAGGAAGTGTTTTTGAAAAGCTTTTTCTTCTTCAGGAACCACAGTCATTTCATGGACGGCAAGCTGTATAGCTTTGTTTCAAAGAGTATTGCCAGCTTGCATTCGACTCTTTCAGTTTCCTCATGTTTAGATGGAGTATCTGATGCAGAGCTTCCTGCATCAATTTCAATTGTCATATTTATGTTCCACTTCTTCAAAAAGTCTTTGAACAGAGTAAGAAATATTCATTGCAATAGGAAGTTGACTTCATTGATGTCACTTTCATTCTCCTCTTGAGGATTTCCGAGGCATAGATGAATGGTTTCTAAATGAATGCAGTTTTGTTAGATGTGAAATTTTAGGGCAGTAAATAAATTTCTGGGTATATCTCAAGGTGTGAAAAAAAAATTTAAAAATTTAAAAATATGGATACATATATAAAGTGTTGCTCTAGTAAAAACATAAGTATTTCAATACTTAATGAAAAGCTTGCATTGCAATTGTTTTTATAGGGGACATAAGGATCACAAGATACTGGCTCACACACACATCTGAGAATTTGGTAGAATTCTTGTCCATTTCACAATCATTTCATGATGATGTAAGCTCAGCGTGACATGTGGAGAGAAGGTATTTCTTCTCCTGAGAGCAGAAAAGTGCCCCTGATGTCTGGCCACAAGAAAGCTGATCAGAGCATCAGAAAGTTTGAAAACTCCAAAGTACCCAAATTTAGACTTGAGCACATGCTGAAACTCACGGCTGCACGCTCTGGTCCTGGGTGCAGCTGTGGGGTATAGTTTTGTGTGTAAAACATATTGGCCCCCTCAGAGTCCCTGAGCCAGCTGAGAAACTGGCCCACCTACAGCACAGCTACATTCAGATGTGAGTCCTCAGAATACTCAGTAATTCTCACAGCATGGCTCTGAATAGCCAGACTCAGTGCGGTTGAGGAAGCACACAGAGTAAGTTTGGGGGCAGCCAAGTGGGCAACTGAGACTGAACAAAGTGAATCAGGGTTTTGTAAGGAGCTTCCAATAGAGCCTGAATCTGTTGCTCTGCTCCATAAACCAAATGTGAAGTTTTAAGTGAAAATTATCTGCAGTTCTCCAGGTTCCTTTCTCTTTATTTAGATTCCCCAAGTGCAGAGACCTCACGGCTGCCTACTCTACCTTAGCCTAATTTTCAGTGGCCATCTGGCCAGAGAAGGACAGGTCCAGCATTTCCTCCTTCCAGAGAGTCAAATTATCCAGGTTCATCTCTGGAAGTTAGGGAGGCTAGAGAGGCTACTTTTTCAGCAGATCAAATCAAAAACAGGGAGAGGAAGGTCAGGGCTAAGAGGCCTGGCCATTCTCCATGACCTGTTTCCTCTGGGAGGATGGAGCCCACCCAGATGTGCACACTTCCCTGGAGCCATTGTGTGCTTCCTGGAGGTCGAACCTGGGTCTGCTTGCCCATGAGCAGTAAAACCCCAGTCTACAGACACTAGGTTGTGGTGAAGGAAAATGCACCATTTATTGCAGGTGCCAAGCAGGGAGTCCAGGCAGCTAAAAGGCCTGAGTATTCAGGGAAAGGTTTCTAAAGACAGTGTGAAGGAGAGGGTTGCAGGGTGCAGACTGGCCCATGGTTAGTGGTGAGGTAACTGGGAGTCAACATCATCAGATTTAGACATGATCCGTTTTGCAGATACTGAAATCCCCACCAGGTGGAAGAAGTTAACAACATGCTGCCCACAAGCCTGCAGACCCCAGGCTGTCTGGAACCAGAAGGCTGATGATGCTGACTCCCGGTTACCTCACCACCAACCAATCAGAAAAATGTCCATGGGCCAATTTGCACCCTGCCACCCTCTTTCTCATGTCTCAGGGTATTATCTGGGCTTTCCCAGGTGCTCAGTGGTAAAGAATCCGCCTGCTAATGCAGAAGCTGCAGGAGGTGCAGATTCGATCCCTGAGTCAGGAAGATCCCCTGGAGGAGGAAATGGCAACCCACTCCAGTATTTTTGGCTGGGATAATCCTGTGAACAGAGGAATCTGGTGGGCTACAGTCCACGGGGTCGCAAAGAGTCAGACATGACTGAGGGTCTGAACATGCATGCAGGATATTATCTACAGCTCTTGAAGAGGAATTAGAAGTCCCTGACTTTGTTTAATGGCTAAGCTATTATTACTTTGTTTTGTTTTACTGTTTTCCTTTGTTTCCGCATTGTTTTTCACTTTGATTAAATTATTCTTTGGAACTCAGGGAAGGCCTGGGAGACTAAGGTTTTTCTATAAACAAGAGGTAGGCAGAGGACATTGGAAAGGGGGTGGGATAGGGGCTCCTGTCCTGGGAAGGCCCACAAGGTACAGCTTGGTGACGTTTGTGCCTCTCATTGTACATAACTCTCTAGATTGAACTCTTAACATCTTATGAATCTAAAACCACAGTATGTAATAAACGGATAAAAAAATTGGAACCCATTTGAAATGTAGTTAATGAATATTTGTGTGCCTTCATATATCAGACATTATATTAGAAGCTCGGGTATAAAGGCAAAATAAAAATTCAAGCACTCAAGGTCGTATTGCAGAATGCAATTATTCACATAGCAATAAATGAAGACACAGGCATGGCTAAGACACTTTAAACCACAGAGGAGATGAGGCAAGGCTTTAGGCTTCAGCAAGGGAGGTGACCTGAGCTGAGTATTGAGAGGCAAGCAGACTTCATCAGGTATGAATAGGAAAAAGTCATCTACATAGAGGAATTGATATGAACGCAGGTAGGGAGCAAGAAAAACCATGACTGTGTTTCAAAAGCACCACGTGACTGGGTGCACAATTTGAGCATGAAAGGAATGACTTGAAATAAAAGTTGGTAAGTGGGGCCAAAACTCAGCTGCAAAGGGCAATGTCTGTGTCAATTTCTATCAAAATTAATGGAAGCAAGATCTCACAGATTTCAAGCAGGGGAGTGCAGTCACAGTGTATGTTTCAGAGAGTTCACTTAGGTGGCAGCAAAAGAGGAATGAAGGCAGAGAAGATAGTTAAGGGCACCGAAAGGAAGAAAGAGATGGGGTAATAGGCTTCAGGAAGAACAGTATTGAAGAAAGTTGTTTTTTTTTTTTTTAAAGATGGAGGCGATTTTAATGTGGTAGGTTGCAGGTCAGTTGCCATTGGAGATGGAGAGATTGTCAAGACAGCAAAGAGCAGAGATAATTGATGTGGCAAGCTTTTTACCCAACCTTGCCTTAAGTGAGTTACTTGTAAGTAACTATAGGCAATGTGTCATATTAGATCTTTCTAAAAAGAACACACAAAATATTTAATGCCATTGTATATAGTATAAGAATATGTTGAAAGAAGAGCCGAATAGAGAAATGTCTTCATCTCAGGGTAGATGGAATGACATGGACTAAAATAGTCTATCCTGAAAATGTAAAATGCTGAATTAAACAAGATCATATCAAAGGATAGTCAAGTTACCAGTCAATTAAGTGATGTGAAGGGCAGTAATATGAGAGAGACTGCAGTGGAGAAAGGAGAGCCCATGAACATCAGACAGATGGCACTCAGAAATCAACGACAGTCAGAGGAGGAGATCAACACGCACAGGAGATGCCGGTATTTGCTGAAGGGAGAGGAGTGACTTGGGGGCTCTTAACCAATGCACAAATCCTGCTTCTACCCTATCTCCCCACCCCCTCACCTAAGGTGAATGCTGTGACAGATACACCAGCCGCCGCTCTCAGAGCAAGAGGCCAGAAGCATCTGGAGCCTTTGGAAATGGTTTTGCAGCATTTCAGGGTCTCTCAGGTCACCCCTTGGTAAACTGGCTGTCCACCTTTTACCCCAGCTGAGCCTCACAAGGTAATAAAGAGTGCTGTACATAAATCACCTGACCCCGAGATCTTCGGATCCATCGTGCCTCCTTTCCCTCCGTCCCTCCTGCCTCCTACACATGACTCAACACAGTGCTATGCTGCGTGGGTCAAGGAGTGTTTACCTCTCCCAAGTGACAGATGAGGCTGTGATGGGTCCAGCTGTCCTTATACCCATCAGACTCTTCCATAAAGTGTACTCATAGCCTGGCTCAGTGCGTCTCCAGTTCTAAGGTACCTAAGACTCACCTAGGAGTCTTGCTGCAAAGGCAGGTTCTGATTCAGCAGGTGTGCGGTGAGGAGCCGGGATTCCAGATTGCTAATGAGGCCCCAGGTGTGGCCCATGAACCACACTTTGCATAGTGGCCTAGGTACAGGCACAGTTCCTCAGACTCCTTGGGCTGCTTGCAGGGTGTCTGCTTGGAGATGCGGTAAGGTATCCTCTCTGCCTCACTACCAGCCTGGTGTCTCTGTAGTCAGTCAGTTTAGTTGCTCAGTTTTGTCCAGCTCTTCGTGACCTCATGAACTGAGCGTGCCAGGCTTCTCTCTCAGTCCTTCACCAATTCCCAGAGTTTACTCAAACTCATGTCCATCGAGTCAGTGATGCCATCCAGCCATCTCATCCTCTGTCGTCCCCTTGTCCTCCTGCCCTCATTCTTTCCCAGCATCAGGGTCTTTTCCAATGAGTCAGTTCTTCACATCAGGTGGCCAAAGTATTGGAGTTTCAGCTTCAGCCCTTCCAATGAATATTCAGGACAGATTTCCTTTAGGACTGACTGTTTGGATCTCCTTGCAGTCCAAGGGACTCCGAAGAGTCTTCTCCAACACCACAGTTGTAAAGCATCGATTCTTCGGTGCTCAGCTTTCTTTGTAGTCCAACTCTCACATCCATACATGACTACTGGAAAAACCATAGCTTTGACTAGACGGACCTTTGTTGGCAAAGTAATGTCTCTGCTTCTTAATATGCTGTCTAGGCTGGTCACAGCTTCTCTTCCAAGGAGGTCTCCTCAGAGGTGTCGTTTACTCAGTTTGGTGCCATGGTGGGCCCAGCCTACATTTTTGTGACCTCCAACAAAGAGGCCCGGGCTTGAAGAAATTTGTGAGTCCAAGTTCTCCTTCTTTCTTAACGGCCCAGAAAAGACAGGACTGGTGCTCGTGGGATTCACCCACTTAGCAGAGTAGAATAGACCTGCCCACAGAGAAATCAGATTTCCAAATGACTTTTGCTTATGACCTGATTTTCGTCTTTGCAAAGAGCTCGGGAAATGAGTTGCTTTCCCCATCTAGGCCCTTACCTCCTTGCTGAACTTGGTTTAGAAAAAAAAACTTGAGGATTTGGGCAAAGTACACTTGACTAGCAAGAGGGATTATGGCAAAGGTTTCCTAGAATGTTTACATTTATATTCTGCACAAGGGAAGTTCTTTTTGTCACCCAAATGTGTCACTTTGATTTGATAAACAGGGTGGAGAGACTGGCATTGAAAAAGCTTAAAACACTGAATGTTGCCTCACTTGGTTCTGTTACAGTGGATTCTTAAGGAAGTTTTATTTTCAGTTCTGTTGGTGTTGATGTTGTTCAGTTCAACAAACATGCATTGAGTGTCTGTTGATGAGACCAGACACTGTGCTGTGTGTTGAGCACACTGAGGTGAGTGAGGAGGAACTGCTGACCTTGGGGAGCTC
Source organism: Nanger dama (assembly GCA_917880005.1). NCBI lineage: Eukaryota > Metazoa > Chordata > Mammalia > Artiodactyla > Bovidae > Nanger > Nanger dama. Next base: position 19,356,157 of record CAKJTW010000017.1, on the reverse strand, counting down.
TCAGTACTCTTGGGGACACAGGCAGAGAGAGGAGATCTCTGCGGCATTGTGGTGCAAGGAGGTAAGAGAACAGTGTATGGAGCGCAGGTGAGATCTCTTTAGCCAGCCTGGAGGTGGAAGGGATGGAGCAGGGGGCTGCTTTGAATAGATGACAGCTGGCCTGAATCTAGAGGCTTGAGGAATTCAACAGATAAAGAAGTTTTAGAATTATGAGTTGTTAAATACTATTTCCTTGACTATTTTTGGTTCTTATCTTTTGGGCACACAATACAGTCGCTGCTGCTGCTAAGTCGCTTCAGTCATGTCTGACTCTGTGTGACCCCATAGACGGCAGCCCACCAGGCTCCCCCATCCCTGGGATTCTCCAGGCAAGAACACTGGAGTGGCTTGCCATTTCCTTCTCCAATGCAGGAAAGTGGAAAGTGAAAAGTGAAAGTGACGTCGCTCAGTCCTGTCTGACTCTTTGTGACCCCATGGACTGCAGCCTACCAGGCTCCTCCATCCATGGGATTTTCCAGGCAAGAGTATTAGAGTGGGGTGCCATTGCCTTCTCCACACAATACAGTAGCATGCCCTTATCCTCTTGAATTTAAGTGTGGCTGATGGACAGTTGTGCTTGAGCCAGTGAGATGTGAGGGAAAGTGATGCGTGTCTCTGCTAGACAGAAGCTTTAGCTGCCAGTAATGATTGACCATTTTCCCGTCTTCTTACTGCAGAAACTGTGGAAACAATGTTAAGATAAAGCTGTCATCAGTTTAAGTGATGACAATGAGCAGAAACATGTTTAAAGCCATGAAATTTCAGAGTGGATGATATGGCAGCCAAAGATTTGTTTGTTCTGGAACTTCCCTGGTGGTCCAGTGGTTAAGACTTTGCCTTCCAGTTCAGGGGGTGTGGGTTTGATCCCTGGTGGGTGGGCTAAGATCCCACATGCCTCAGGCCAAAAACCCAAACATAAAACAGAAGCAATATTGTAACAAATTCAATAAAGACTTTAAAAAAGTTTGGTCTGTCCTGAGTAATGCAAAAGGGCACCCTGGAAGGGGAATTTTACTTGCAAAGGCTCAGAGACATGCCGTGTCTTTGGTATGAAAAGTGCACATGGTTAATAATACCCAAATATGTAATACAGCCCAAGGTAAGTGGGGATTGCAGTGGTGGTTAACTTGTGTTAGATCTCAGAATAATAAAGACTCACGTGATTGAAGTAAACTGTTGGCCAGATGAGCTATATGTTTCTTTTCTAACTGAAGACTATGATATTACACAGTTGAATGCAGTTCATGGTTTTCTCCAGGAATCACTTTCCCCCAAATTCTTAGCCACGGTTGAATACCCTCTTCTGGAAAGCTTTGGCATCAAAAAAAAAAACAAAAACTCATAGTACTAAACATTGTGCAGGGTTTGTGTTATCTTCACTAGACAAAGTTCCTTGATGGCAGAAAACATTTCTGTTTTCTCATGATCCTGTATCAGTGCATAGGAGTGTGATAAGTGCTGAATAAATGAAAATGCAAAGCTTCTTTGTGGGCATATCGTAGGCACCCCTTCAGACTGTTTGGTCTCACCTGTCTCCAGTCCATAGGCCACATAGCTCCACCTAAGTCATTGCTAGGGCCAGTTGACTCCCTGTGAGACCATTTGGCTCTGCTCCCTGCAGACAACCAACCACAGAGCCTTTTGCTCTTCCTGGCACTTCCAGAGGCACAAGTACATGGTGTAGCTTCCCAAGCACCTGCTGAAAAGGCAAAGCCAACGCTAATCAATCTTTGGGCAAATGTTTACCCATGGTAGATAGGAAGGAGCCAGCAGATCAATTGTTTCCCTCCCTACCACGGGCTGTAGCGAAGAATATCCCATAAGGAGGTGTGAGCACACGGCTGAGCACATAAAACCACTGGCTAACAACTCATTGTGAACCAGTGTCCAGATGGTAGCACATTATACCCTTCACTGCCTTCTATCCTCTGTGCCCAACTCTGTTTTTCTGATTCTCACTGTCCTGGGCTCGGAAAACAAATTAGCACATCATCTTTAGCGTAGGGGTGACTGTGGGATCTGAGAACTGTGGGATGGATCCAGGAGAATGAGCACACATTGTGGGGATATTTAAGGCTCATATTAGTGTGAATCAAAAAACATCAGCTGCAGGTAAAGCTACCAACTTAGCTGGAACCATCCTTAGGGAGACCACCCAAACGCCTGGTGGCAGGCAGACTTATTCTGGGTTCCTTCCTCTCAGGAAAAGACCATGACTGACTTAGTGGAACTGACATCCGCTGCAGATGTGGATGTGTGCATTATATCCTGTATATCACTGCCTCAGACTATACATTACAGATCAGTCCTCTTTCCTTACTCTCCAGCTGGAAATACAGAGTTTCTCTTAGAGTTGCGGCCACCATCACTATTTCACCTGGGGAGAAATGAAGAGAAAAAGAAAAAAAAATTGCAAGAATCACCTTCATACCACTTTTACAACAAGAACTTTAAATTTATTTTTTATTTTTAAATTTATTTTTTATTTTTAACTTTATTTTCAGTTGGAGGATAATTGCTTTGCAGTGTTGTGTTGGTTTCTGCCATATAGCAACATGAATTAGCCATAAGTATACATATGCCCCCTCGCTCTGGAACCTCCCCCATGCCATGCTTCTAGGTTGTCACAGAGCACTGGCTTGAGCTCCCTTTGGTATACAGCAACTGTCCATTAGCTATCTGTTTTACATATGGTAATATATATGTTTCAAGGCTACTCTCTCAATTCCTCCTACTCTCTCCTTCCTCTCCTGTGTCCACAAGTTTGTTCTCTATGTCTGCGTCTCTATTCCTGCCCTGCAAATAGGTTCATGAGTACCATTTTTTTCTAGATTCCATATAGATAGATTAATATATGATATTTGTATTTCTCTTTATGACTGACTTCACTCATATAAAGGCTCAAAGATCATCTACCTCAATAGAACTGACTCAGATGCATTCTTTTTCATGGCTCTTGTTCCATTGTGTGTGTGTGTGTGTGTGTGTGTATATATATATATATATATATATATATATAGTGACTGTATCAATTTACATTCCCACCAACAGTGCAAGAGGGTTGCCTTTTTTCCAGCCCCTCTCCAGCATTTATTGTTTGTAGACTTTTTGGTGATGGCCATTCTGACCAGTGTGAGGTGATACCTGATTGTGGTTCTGATTTGCATTTCTCTAATAATGATTGATGTTGAGCATCTTTTTGTGTGCTTGTTGGCCATCTGTATGTCTTCTTTGGAGAAATGTCTGCTCAGGCCATCCACCCCTTTTTTTGATTGGGTTGTTTGTTTTTCTGGGATTGAGCTTCAAGGGCTGCTTGTATATTTTGGAGATTAATCCTTTGTCAATTGTTCCATTTGCAATTATTGTCTCCCATTCTGGGGGTTGTCTTTTCATCATTTATAGATTCCTTTGCTGTGCAGAAGCTTTTAATTACTTACATTTGTTTATTTTTTGTTTTTATTTCCATTACTCTAGGAAGTGGGTCAAAGGATCTTGCTGTGATTTACGTCAAAGAGTGTTCTGCCTATGTTTTCCTCTAAGAGTTGTATAGTTTCTGTCCTTACATTTAGGTCTTTAACCCATTCTGAGTTTATTTTTGTGTCTAGTGTTAGGAAGTGTTCTAATTTCATTCTTTCATATATAGCTATCCAGTTTTCCCAGCACCACTTATTGAAGAGGCTGTCTTTTCTCCATTGTATATTCTTGCCTCTTTGTCAAAGATAAGGTGCCCATAGGTGGGTGGGTTTATCCATGGGCTTTCCATCTTGTTGCATTGATCTATATTTCTGTTTTTGTGCCAGTACTGAACTGTTTTGATGGCTGTAGTTTTGCAATATAGTTTGAAGTCAGGAAGGTTGATTCCTTCAGCTCCATTCTTCTTGCTCAAGATTACTTTGGCTATTCAGGGTTTTTGTGTTTCCATACAAATTGTGAAAATTTTTGTTCTAGTTCTGTGAAAAATGCCATTCATAATTTGATAGGGATTGCAGTGACTCTGTAGATTGCTTTGGGTAGGATAGTCATTTTCGCAATTTTGATTCTTCCAATCCAATCAAGAACATGATATAGCTCTCCATCTGTGTGGGACTTTTTTCCCTTAGTCCCTCTTTTACGAGAGAGGGGTTTTATCTCCAGGATCTTCAGGTGTTCATGCTACTGTGGCAGCTGTGTGACTGGCATTGGGACAGGCTGGTAGAGAAGGAATAGAGGGGAAAACAGTAAGGATTTTTGCCACACTCGACAGCTTGTAATGAGCCCCTATTGTCAGTCCTTTGGCCAGAAAGATAGATTTTGCGAGTTTTGTTGTTCAGTTTCCCTGTTTGGCTTGCCTTTGGGTCAAAGCTAGAAGATACAGGGAGAAAAAACAAAAACATAAAACCAGGAAATTCACTGTTGCCACATCAGCTGTTCAAGTTTTCACTTGTTTGGCAAATTGCCCACCTGCTTCTGTTGACTACTCAGAGTCCTTAAAAGTTTCTATTTTTATTTTGTCTGAAATTTTACCTCTAATTAGTCACAGAAAGATCTGTTTTTCTATCTTGGCCAAGTCCAGAAGGATTTATTGAAAAGATCAGATTATATCTGTACCCCTCCACCAGCAGCTTTTCTTCTATTTTTCTTGCCAGATCAACTTGAGACTCCTTTACTTTTTGGTAGAGAGATCACACAGTTTAAGGAAGAATGCATAGGAGGTTTGCAAAATGGAGCAAGGACTAGAATAGGTAAAATAGTCTTATTTTGATCAACCTGGAAACATGAAATTTCCCTGAGCTTTCTAAAATAATGGGTGTTTAAATGAAAAATCAGTTAGGATATAAACCAGAAGTCTGCAATGAACATGTTACACAATGTGTGAAGAACTAACACACTGCTGTTGGGGAAGGGAGGTTTGGGAAGGGGGAGGTACAGGCCATGGATAAGACCTGGTGGATGTGGAGTTTGCAGCATCCTGAACCTGTGGCACGGGCAGTTCTGAACTTTGAAAACACCCCATCACTGAGTGATCATTTTTTAAAGCCTGAAAAGTAGAGTCCCTCCTCTCAATCACCAGCATCTCTAAAGACTTATTACAGAAAATCAAGGCCAGCAAGGAGTTGGGTTCTTCTGTGGCCAGTTGCCAATGCCCTGCTTGTGTCATGGTCTACGGCACTCCTAGCCTCAGCATTCTGTTTCACTAATGGCTTCTGTGCAAGGGGAACTAAGCATTGTGGTGAAAAAGACAAAGAGAATGCCATGTAGTTAGTAGATCTGGGATGTGGCTGCTTATTGCTTGGGGAGACTTGGCTCAGCCACTCGCTTCCTAAGGCTCTACAGCACTGTCTGTAAAGCAGGAATGATAATGCCCCTGTTAAAGGGCTGTGGGAGTAAATGAGGTTGTGCAAAACTGTTCCTTACGCCTGACTCCTCTCCCCTTCCAGGCTCCAGATGAGATTTGCATTATAGATCACATTATCTACAGTATTATATCTATCTATCGTCGTCTGTAGAGATTTTTATCTTCAAATGGTAAACTTTGTCTATTAAGCATTGCATAGCAAACACCTACAAGAGCTCCCTAATGGAGCAGTTAAAAATGATTCAAAATCCACATGTATCATTTACATATAACTTCTGTTTGAAAAATGTTGAAGCTTACTACAGTAGAAGAATCTAAGGCATTTCCTGTCTCTATATTATATACATTGTTGGTATAGCAATCTCTCTTAGAAAAACTTGAAATTAATAGGGCTGGAATTACTAATGTTTTATTTCCCTAATCTAAAGGACTGGGATACTTCGTTCTACTTTTAAAGCATAATAATCTCTTCTTGGAAAAACTTGACATTAACAGGGCTACAATTACTGATATTTTATTTTCCTACTCTTAAAGGATCAGGTTACTTTGTTATTCAACTTTTAGAGCAAAATCATAACTTTTAATCATTTTCTTCAGACCACACACAGAGACCAGCATTACGCTTTGCACTTAGCAGTTACTTAATAAATATTGGTCAAAGTTATTTAAGACCAGTATCTCTTGAGTTTTTGACTGCTTCTTATGTCAAATTGAGAGGATTCATTCAACTCAAATAGTAACATCAAGAAGAAAACAGAAGAGGCTGAAAAGCATGGGTTTATTAATTCTCTGTACATTCTAAATTTCGGTCACTTGGAAATCAAAAGTTCTCAGCATAATTACTTATTTGCATCCAGACTGAATCCCTGAGCTGCTTCAGCTGCGTGTGCTGTCCCACTTCCAACCAAGCAGTTTCACCAGGTCTGCAGTTTGCAGTTATCGTGGAGGTTCAGTGTAACACATTATTGACCAGGGGATTTTTGCAGAAAGTGCCTGTGGCTGGCAATTTGTCATGTAACTGAATATTTAAACATCTCTGGTCAGTGATGTTCAGTAACAAAAGATGTATTAATATGTCTCTGTTCAATAAGTTGGTCTGAAGGGTGGAAAACCTCCAAAACAACAAGTAATTTATCACTATTTCCAGTCTTTAGCTTTTTTTTTCTTCACGGTGACATTCTGTCAAGAAAGATGTCTTGGAAAGTTTGAGGAGACAAGGAACACTGGTCGGCAATGAGGCCTGTCGTGATGTGGGCTACAGGGGGATTGGAGGAGAAAGGAAGGAGGGTGTGAATATTTCCTGAGTGCCTGCACCAGCAGCTTTAGGTGATTTATCTCATGGCCTTCTCTCCACAACAACCTGTGAGGGAATAATAAGTGGTCTTTCTCAGGGGCTTACTCTGGGCCCAGACTTCTACAGTCATTCCCACAGTGAAACCTCAGAGCAGCCCATGCTGAGCTGTAACATGCATGTCAGAAGTAAAGCTTGGAGGGCTGAGTATCACACAGCTGCTCAGAAGTGGAGCCAGAATTTAAAGGCACTTAATCTAACTTCCAAATTTCAACTTTGAAGTTCCCTTCTTCTCAAAATAAAAATACCCTTTTCGTGTTTAAATAATGTATGCCTATGGCAAAAAATCAATGCAGAAATACTCTCAAATATTTAATTTTTGAATATGCAATGCCTTTACATACTTAGAAAAACAAAAGCTCTTTCAAAAGAGAAGTGCTGTTGTTGCTATCGACTCTTTCTGGAGGCTTTTCATGCATATATGGATGGCTTTCTGCCTTTGTACAGTCATGATAGCATGGACACACTATACCAAAAGTTGCTTTTTATTTTTTAACTTAATATTGTAGGGTTCTTTACAAATCCAAGCATGAAGAGTTTTCTTTTTAAATAGTTGCATTATGTTCTACTTCATTAATTTATAAAAGCTAATTTCAGAATTTTAACTTTTTTAAAAAGAGTTTTTATTTTGTATTGAGGTGTAGTTAATTAACAGTGTTGTGATAGTTTCAGGTTAACAGCAAAGGGTCTCAGCCATGTATACACCTGTATCCATTCTCCCCCAAACTCCCCTCTCATCCAGGCTGCCACATAACATTGAACCGAGCTCCCTGCGCTATACAGTAGGTCTTTGGTGATATCCGTTTAAAATATGGCAGTGTGTACATGTCCATCCCAAATTCCCCAACTATCCCTTCCCCCCCCCCCCATCCTTACCCCATGGCTACTGTAAGTTTAATCTCTAGGTCTAAAGTCTCTTTCTGTAAATGTATCATCTCTTTTTAGATTCTACATACAAGGGATGTTCAATGATCTTTCTCCTTCTCTGTCTGAATTGCTTCATTCAATAACTTGATTAAAGTTCTGAGATGGTTCTCAATTTTGTAGGCAGTTCAGTTCAGTTGCTCAGTCATGTCTGACTCTTTGCGACCCCATGAATCACAGCACACCAGGCCTCCCTGTCCATCACCATCTCCCGGAGTTCACTCAGACTCACGTCCATCGAGTCCGTGATGCCATCCAGCCATCTCATCCTCTGTCATCCCCTTCTTCTTGACCCCAATCCCTCCCAGCATCAGAGTCTTTTCCAATGAGTCAAATCTTCACATGAGGTGGCCAAAGTACTGGAGTTTCAGCTTTAGCATCATTCCTTCCAAAGAAATCTCAGGGTTGATCTCCTTCAGAATGGACTGGTTGGATCTCCTTGCAGTCCAAGGGACTCTCAAGAGTCTTCTCCAACACCACAGTTCAAAAACATCAATTCTTCGGTGCTCAACCTTCTTCACAGTCCAACTCTCACATCCATACATGACCACTGGAAAAACCATAGCCTTGACTAGACGGACCTTGGTTGGCAAAGTAATGTCTCTGCTTTTGAATATACTATCTAGATTGGTCATAACTTTTCTTCCAAGGAGTAAGCGTCTTTTAATTTCATGGCTGCAGTCACCATCTTCAGTGATTTTGGAGCCCCCAAAAATAAAGTCTGCCACTGTTTCCACTGCTTCCCCATCTATTTCCCATGAAGTGATGGGACCAGATGCCATGATCTTCATTTTCTGAATGTTGAGCTTTAAGCCAACTTTTTTCACTCTCCTCCTTCACTTTCATCAAGAGGTTTTTTAGCTCCTCTTCACTTTCTGCCATAAGGGTGGTGTCATCTGCATATCTGAGGTTGTTGATATTTCTCCCGGTAATCTTGATTCCAGCTTGTGTTTCTTCCAGCCCAGCGTTTCTCATGATGTACTCTGCATAGAAGTTGAATAAGCAGGGTGACAATATACAGCCTTGACATACTCCTTTTCCTATTTGGAACCAGTCTGTTGGTCCATGTCCAGTTCTAACTGTTGCTTCCTGACCTGCATACAGATTTCTCAAGAGGCAGGTCAAGTGGTCTGGTATTCCCATCTCTTTCAGAATTTTTCACAGTTTATTGTGATCCACACAGTCAAAGGCTTTGGCATAGTCAATAAAGCAGAAATACATGTTTTTCTGGAACTCTCTTGCTTTTTCCATGATCCAGTGGATGTTGGCAATTTGAACTCTGGTTCCTCTGCCTTTTCTAAAACCAGCTTGAACATCAGGAAGTTCACGGTTCACGTATTGCTGAAGCCTGGCTTGGAGAATTTTGAGCATTACTTTACTAGCCTGTGAGATGAGTGCAATTGTGTGGTAGTTTGAGTATTCTTTGGCATTGCCTTTCTTTGGAATTGGAATGAAAACTGATCTTTTCCAGTCCTGTGGCCACTGCTGAGTTTTCCAAATTTGCTGGCATATTGAGTGCAGCACTTTCACAGCGTCATCTTTCAGGATTTTCAGTCAGACAATGGTGAAATCAACTACCCTCTCCTGAGCCACATGTCTTTTGCAGTGAGTGCTAGTGTGTCTCTAGGATGTATTACTGCAGCAGAGGTAAAGGGGAGCATTTGTAATTCTGATAGGTACTGACCTCTCAAAGGTCCTCTCACCTGCAGAGTTTAACATGCCTCTTTCCCCATTGCTTTGGCAATAGTTTTCATCAGACTCTTGGGATTCTGTTAGTCTCATAGGTGAAAACTAAGTCAGAGTAGTTTGAATTATTTTTCTTTTGTATAAATAAAGTCGACCATCTCTTCATGTTTGAGATGAAAGACGCATATTTCCTTTCTCATGCAGTACTTATTCATATTCTTTATCCATTTTTCTATTGGGTATTTTTTATATGTTAGGGAGATAGCACTCTCTGACATGAACTGCAAATAGCTTTTCTTCATTTGGTCTTTTATAGTGTTTCTCCCCATAGAAAACTTTCTATTTTAGGTCAAGTTTGCCAGTCTTTTCTTTTATCACTTGTAAATTTGAGTCCTAATTAGAGAGAGCATCATCACTCCAAGCTTATAACTCCCCCATGTTTTTGTTTAGGACTTTGATGGTTTCAATGCATTTAAGTCTTTAATCCATTTGGCAGCAGTCCCACTGTGTCTGTTGAAACCTGCATCCAACTTTATATATTTCTAGGTAGTTTTCCAATTATCCCAATATCATTTATTGAACCAGTTTGTGACTGATTTGAGACGTCTTTATCATATGATTTCAAGTCTCTGTAGGGGTGTGTGTGTGTATATACTTTGGACTTCCTATTCCCTTCCATCAATCTATTAACATATTATTACCATACTGTTCTAATAAGAGAAGGTTTTTTTTTAAGAGGTTTTAAAACATGTTTTAATATCTCGCATGACTATTTCTGCCTCCCTCACTCTACCCCATTGTTCTTTTTCAGAGTTTTCCTGATTATTGCAATTTATGTTTTCATGTGAGCTTTAGAATCTTCCCCTCTACCCAGCTGAGGTGTTTTAATTGGGATGTATTAAACTTATAAATTAGGTTATAGAAATTTCACATGTGTCACGGTGTGTGTTTCCATTTAAAAAAATCTTCTTAGTTCTTCAGGAGTATTGTAAATGTTATCTTAGGGGCCCTACATATTCTCATTAATTCCTGTTTTGGTTGCCATATTCATGTAGTCTTTTCTTAGATTGTATCACCCATGTGGTTGTGTGTGTGAAAGCTGACATTTCTATTTTTATATCCCTAATATCTTTTGAATTCTCTTATTGGTGATGGTAACTTTTCAGTTGGTTTCATATGGTCATAGCACCTACAAATAATTTTTCATGTCCCTTTTCAACTTTTAGAATTATTTATTTTTCTTACCCAGTTGTATTTCTTATACTTGTAGCACAACATCAAGCTCTATTTTTGACTTTAATGGGAATATTTCTAGTGCTTCCCATTAGGCATAACACTTCCTTTGGGGTTACAACAGAACTATTTTATCTTGTAACAGTCTAATTTATCTAACACTATTTCCTTGCCATTGCTAAAAATTAAGAATGAATATTTAATTTTGTCTGTAATAGATTATATACCTTTTTCCCTTGCTTATGTAATCTCAAGGAGTTTTGTCATTGACTTATAAAACTGGGATTGTTATATATCTGTATATATACTATATGTATGCACTTATCTGTATCTTGTAGTTTCAGCATATAGCATTTTGTAGAATTCACCAGTTACCTCACATAGATCCAGCTCAGGGTTCCAATGGCTGCATAATCCATTGTTTGGATTTAGCCCATTAATTCAGACATTTCTGTGTAGTAGGCGTTCATCTTTCCTTTTGTCCCCCTACTATAAATGAATCATCCTTATATATATAGTCTTAAGTGACTGGTTCTTTTATGTCTAAGGACAATATCCTCAGGGTTGAGAGTGTGGAGTTAAAGGCTGTATATAATTTCAATAGCCACTTTGCTATACTATTCAAGATCTTACAGCCAGAGCTGGGATTCAGTGAGAGCTCTGACTCCAAAGCTCACTAAACCAAACTACTGCCCAGATGAGAGCCATAAAAAAAAAGCAAGTCATAAGAAATGACTGTGCTCATAGTCACTAGTGAATGCTGTGCTTCATCTAGTGGACAGAATGTAAGCATCAGGATAGTCACTCAAGGGAATCTTTATCCTGCAAGCGTGAGACTTTGTAGTTAGGCAGGCTTTGGTTTCTGTGAACTTGGACGAGTAGTTTTGTCTCTCTTCTCTCTTCTGGTATATGGGAGTAATAGTACCTGCCTTAGACACTGGGTGGTGCTGGGCCCGCAGAGCGGGTGGGGGCAGGGAGGGAATGGGAAGTTAGTGTTTATGGGGACAGAGGTTCAGTTTGCTGCTGCTGCTGCTAAGTCGCTTCAGTAGTGTCCGACTCTGTGCGACCCCATAGACGGCAGCCCACCAGGCTCCCCTGTCCCTGGGATTCTCCAGGCAAGAACACTGGAGTGCGTTGCCATTTCCTTCTCCAATGCAGGAAAGGGAGAAGTGAAAGTGAAGTTGTTCAGTCGTGTCCGACTCATAGCGACCCCATGGACTGCAGCCTACCAGGCTCCTCCGTCCATGGGATTCTCCAGGCAGGAGTACTGGAGTGAGGTTCAGTTTAGGAAAGTGCAAAATTCCGGAGATGGATGATGGTGAAAGTTGCATAACAATGTGAATGTACTTAGTGCCATTGCACTGTACAGTTAAACATGGTTAACATAGCATATTTTATGTGACTTGTACCCCAATAAAAAATTGAAAAAGACATTGTATTGATTTCCTGGTTACAACAGATTACCATAAACTGAGTGACTAAAAGCAACACAAATGTACTCTGTACAGTTTTAGAGGTCAGAAGTGCAAGCTCAGTCTAACTGGGGGAAAGTGGAGTAGCAGGGCTCATTGTTTGCCGAGGCTCTAACGGAGAGGGTTTCCTGGTTTTTTCCACCTTCTGGAAGGCTGCCTGCCTTGCTTGGCTCATGACCCTGCCTCCACAGTGCATCTCTGCAGTCTTTGGTTCCACTGTCACCTCACCTTTCCCCTCCTTGACCCCACCTCCTCTCTCTTCTAAGGACCCTTATTCCATTCGGTCTACCTGGATAACCCAGGACAACCTCCCCATCTCAAGGTTCATCCTCTTAATCTCATCTGTAGAGTCCGTTTCTCTGGGGAAGGTGACTTGGGTCACAGGTTCTGGGGTTGGAATGTGGGCATCTTTGGAGGGATGTGTTGCTCTGCCTGCCACAGACATGTACATAACCTGTGGCAACAACACCCACCGTCTGCTCTTTGGAGGCTTGTCCTAACACTAAACAACACCAGGTTCTTCATTTGCTTTCTCTCTTTGTCCCTAAAGAACTTCATGTTTTCTTGGCTAAATCCTTCTCTCTTGCCCGAAGAGAAAAGATACAATCCCTTTTGTTGCCTTCTTCTATATGAGGGGCTTCATTGGTGGCTCAGATAGTAAAGAATCTGCCTGCAATGCAGGAGACTCAGGTTCAGTTCCTGGGTCGGGACAGTTCCCTGGAGGAGGGCATGGCAACTCACTCCAGTATTCTTGCCTGGAGAATCCCCATGGACAGAGGAGCCTGGCGGGCTATAGTCCATGGGGTCACAAAGAGTCAGACACGATGGGGTGACTTTAACCTACCATAAGAGAAAGAGTCTGGGGAGAACACGGTCATTCTCCTTAGTTTTTAATGCCGGAAGGGCTGCATATAAGTCCTGAGTAGCAGAAATATTTTCAACTCCCTAAAATAGAAAGATTAAGGAGAAAGGGGAAAGGGAGAAAAAAAATAAACAAAGCTTTTAAAATCATAAATTAAAAAGAACTTGGGTTTCAAGAGGGTTTCTAGGAAAACAGAGACAAGGCATAAATTCACTGAATCTCAGGTATTTTCTGTAATGCAGTAAAACAACTATAGGTGTCTCCTAAATGCACTTACCTATGGGTTAGAAACTTGCAGGCAGGGAAGGGAGGGTTTGTGTGCCCAGAGAAACTCTGCTGACTTTAAGGGTTACCCTGAGGCAGAGATTAGAGTTAGCACTCTTGTTCTTGCCTTCACCTCAGGAAAGGTGGCTTCTCTGTTTCTCTCCATGCCTTGGAGTGTGTTTGAGTAGTTTGAGATCAGTCAGAGGCTCAGTGAGATTTTGGGAGAGAGATGAGAGAGTGGAGGAGGAAAAGAAATGTAAGAGAAAATAAATCTCTTAGCCCTTGCCCTCCCCCATGTGTTGAAAACATCTTACTTAGAACTGTTTATCTTAAGGAAGAAACTATAGTTTTCAAAAACCATAATCTTTTCCAAATGATGTTCATTCTATGACCTCCCCTAAATGAGGTTAGGGTTTACTATCATGCATTTACTATCAGAACAAAGAAACTTCCTTTCTTTCCTCCCTTCTCAGTGTGAATTTTCCACATTTTTCTTGATCCTGTTTCCCATGGCCCTTTTACCCTGCAAAAGGGTGTGTACCTGTGCATATGTGTAAGAAATGAAGAAAAATTAATAAACTAGCAAGAGGATTAGAGGGCAAGTTGTGAAAGGAGGGTGAAGAGCTAAATTTATATAACCTAGAAAAAGAAGGCTCTGGAGAAACATGATAAAGTTACACTTCACAGAAGCAATATAAATGAAGGGAGGGAATTATTCAGAGTCTCTGAAGATGACAGGACAGAAGGGCTGGGCCCGAGCCAAGGCTGGAAAGCTGGAAAGGGAGTCATGATGGATGATCAAGACAGGAGACCCGAGGGAGCTTGGGATGTAGGGGCCACTGCTCCATGCCCACCTCCCCTCCCCCACCCTGCTTCCAGCTCACATCTGATGGACATGAGGATCCAGCAATTTCACGTGCTCAGTTGAGTGGGGCCACATATGGGGCTTCCCCACCCACAGCTCCCTGCTGGGCTGGGAAGGAGTCTGGCCCTGATAGGGATGGTGGGGTCAGAGAGAGGGATTTTGTCTTCAGTGTGGACCTCCGAAAGTAACTTTTAAGAGCCAGACTCTTTTCCCTGAACACAGAAATAATTGCCAGCATAACACTCCAGTGACTTGCGTTCATTTTTATATTCTATCTTGCTGCGTTTAATTTTTGATCAATTGCAGCTATTTTAATGCTTGTGAAGCTTTCTGTCTAGCCAAGAAAGGAGGACAACTCTTTACTCTGAGCTTGATAGCATGGATGTCTGCTAGCTGATTAAAGGGACCCCATGCTGCCAATACCTGTGGAGCACAGAGTGGTAAATGGAAGACAGGGTTGAGGCTCCATGTCTTACTCGCCCACTGTGTTAGTTCTTTGGAGCTGCTTTGATACCATGGTTTGTATCAAGATAAATATTGATCTTCAACTCCATTTCTGGCATGGAACTCCTGAAACATTTGCAATTTCCTAAAGGAAGAAAGCCATAAAAAGTGTTTTTCTTATGTCACTGAGGTGACTTTTGGACCCCACTTTAGGATGGCAGCTGGTTCCAGTAGACCCAGTATTGTAATAAGAGGGTTAGAAATTTCAGTTCCACACCTGACTTCCAGAGAAGGACTCGAGGTTGAATCAATTGCCAATGGCCAATGATTTAATCAGTTATGACTATGTAATGTTGCCCTGCAAAACCCCCCGAAAGGACAGGGTTCAGAAGCTTCCCGTTTGGTGAACACATGTAGTACTGGCGGAGCAGTGAGCTTGGAGAGAGCATGGACACTAAGCTTTTCCTCCATACCTTGCCCTCTGCATGTCTTCAGTCTGTCTGTTCATCATTTTATAGTAAACAAGTGATCTAGTAAGTAAATGTGTTTCTCTGAGCTCTGTGAGCTTCTCTAGCAAGCTAATCAGACACAAGGAGAAAGTTGTGGGAACCTCTGATTTATAGCCATTCAGAAGCACAGGTGATTGGAATTGGCATCGAAGTCGTAGGGAGCGGGGCAGTCTTACAAGACTGAGACTGCGTCTGTGAATCTGATGCTGTCTATGGATAACAGTGTCAGAATGGAGTTGAATCGCAGGACACCCAGTGTTGTCCCAGAGAATTACTTGCTCAGCGAGGGAATAACCCTCCTCAGAGATTTGCTTATCAACGTGGAGAACCTCACCCCGACTCCTCCATTGAAATTGGTGCCAGAACTCTTCTGACTGTGTAACAAATAGCTTAATGGCTTAAGGCAACAACTTGAATCTGGGAGTGACTTAGCTGGGTCTGCTTTGGGCTTTGTCCACAGCCACAATCCTGGGTTAGCCCAGGATCTCTAGAAGACACTTATAAGGTTGGGTCTGGCCACATCCTCTCAAGACTTGAGTGAGGTTGGGATCCGCTTCCAAGCTCATTGAGTAGTTATGGGCTAGATCCAATTCCTCACCATCTGTTGGCTTGAGGACTACAGTTCCTTGATCAATATTGGCCAGACACCACCCTCAGTTCCTTGTTATGTAGGCCTCTCCAACATGGGAACTTGGCTCACTAAACTGAACAAGCCAAGACGGCAAGAAAATGAGCGAGGTTACTAGCAAGGCAGAATGCGAGCAAGACACAGTCGGTCTCATATAACTTATCCTGGGAGGTGACTTCTTCCATTTTCCCTGTATTGCGTTTGTTAGAAGCAAACCACTAGATTCAGCCCCCACACAAGTGGTACATATCATACAGGGAGTGGATAGCAAGAAGTAGGACCGTTGGGAGCCTTTTGGAAGTCTGACTGACAATCTTCTCCAAATAAGTGGCCTTGGGTCTTGGTTTAATATGATAGCACAACATTTTACAGGTGGTTGAACTAAATCAGGGCAGTAAATTCAGCTGCCTGCCAGAGTCTAGTAGATCATATTAATCTGTGAAATGGGTCACATGTGAGATGATGAGCACTGAATATGAGAACTCCTGACAGTTAGACTTGCTCTGCTAGGCTTTTGGTATTCAAGATCAAATCACATAAAAAGATAAGTACTGAGTTTGAGTAAACTCCAGGAGATAGTGAAGGACAGGGAAGCCTGGTGTGCTGCAGACCATGCTGACTCACAAAGAGTCAGACATGACTTAGTGACTGAACAACAATTAATCAGAAAAGACCTCTCAGTCCTGTATCTGCAGGTCACCAGTCTGACACAATTGCAGGTAGCATGTTGTTCTAGATGGTTTGCACATAGTAGGGATGCTGTTTTTCCCTCCTATATTCTCCTCGTCAGAGTATCTGGCAGAAGCAAATGATGTAGGTTCTCCTGTAGGTCATAATTTCCAGCTCTTATGTGGAACCGAGCAGCAATAATGACCCTAAAGAGGAAGGTTTTTATCAAAACACAGAGTGGTTCTTGATTTAAAAAAAAAAAAAAAGTGAACATTAGGTACCAAAGGGAAGGTAAGCTAGCTCCCTGGTTCTCCTGGCCCATGTCCAGCCCTAGTCAGAGAGTCTCACCAAACTAACTGGCAGGGGCATTATCTAAAATAAGGTTGAGTCAAGCCAGTACGTTAGGATGATGGGATGTTTGATAAATTATCATGGATTCAGCAAATACTGAGTACCTGCTCTGTCTGGAGCTGCATTGGCTCTGAGAAAGCCAAGATTCATAAGACCCACTTTTTCAAGTTCTCCCGGCTATGGAGGACACATTGACAGTACAGTGTGGCTTGTACAACAGAGAAGGGCGGATGGGAGGGAACATGTAGGTCTGTGTGGGGTAGGTAGTGATGGCTTCAGAGTGGACAGTGATGTGCCTCTCTCCAAGAGGCATAATCCTTAGCTCCCGTTTTTGCTTTTGATGTCAAAATGTTCTATAGTAGGATTATCTCATTAATCCTTCTAACACCCTAGGATTGCAGAAAGTCACAAGTATTATTCTGCCTGATAGAGAGCTGAGGCGGGATCCGACAATATAAACGGAAAGTTCCCCTAAATCCCACTCCAGTGCCTAACAAGATCCCAAGGTAGGAGTATACTCCAGTCTCTGGAAGGAGTTGGTTTGCTTAGCCCCGCTGTTCTCAAATGAGAAGCTGGTTTGAAATCACAGTTCTCATGGCATTTACACACTGCTGCTTTGGGATTAACTATCACTGAAGTGGCTAGAAATAATAAAAAGCAACTGTAACAGCACTGTACTTTTTATATGATATTTAAAAAGTTTTCTTATTTGGTAGCAGCAAAGAGGTCTGAGTTTAGAAAGAGGATGCATTATATTCTTTCATCAAGCCTTAAATGGTCCAAATTCAAAGTTCTTACAGGGATCCTCTAAATATTAATTGAAGCAATAAATCCAGGATAAAGTACTTATATGGAATATACGATCACTCTATTTTAGATCTAAGAGTCATTTTTTCTACTTTCATATTCTGTTTGAAAAATGTTTTTTTAAAAAAAGCAGTGTTTCCTCTTTTCTCCTGCCCTATTGGTAGGCTGCAGTCCATGGGGTCGCTAAGAGTCAGACACGACTGAGCGACTTCACTTTCACTTTTCACTCTCATCCACTGGAGAAGGAAATGGCAACCCACTCCAGTGTTCTTGCCTTGGGAATCCCAGGGACAGGGGAGCCTGGTGGGCTGCTGTCTGTGGGGTCACACAGAGTCAGACACGACTGAAGTGACTTAGCAGCAGTAGCAGCAGCAAGCTCTTCCTAGCCCAGGTGCTATTTGTAAAGCTACTGTTTTGTCATTAGATACACGGCTATTTCCCCAAAAAGTGCATATTAAAGTTACACAGGAAATTGCTTCAATTCTGTCTCATTTTGTGTCTATCAATGAATCCAAAGTGCTGCTTTTCTATGATCAGAGGTAAGGGAATAAGTTCTGTGCATTTATTCATCTGGGAGCTATATACTCGTCACTCTGTCAGCCCTGAAAGGCAGTTCAGACAGCATCCATTAGATTGGAGACCAATTAAATAATTATCAAAAGTATCAGGAAGAGAGCAAGGATAAGACTCATAGGAACACATGGAATCTGACAGGAAAACATAATTGCTGTTTTGAATTTTTCCTCTCTCACCTCAGACTAAACCAGGAGCTTCCATTGACCTCTGCAAATCAAACAGGGCTTTGGGCAGCTACTTTTGAATTCACCAACTTCCCTGAGCACAAAGGAGCTTCCTGGGGTTTTTCAGGCTTAGGAGGAGATGCATTTTCCCCCAGTTAAGCTGCAGGCCATTTGGACTTGCAGAAATGAGCCCTTAGTTCAGGCCTGTGTGAGTCTGTATTCGGGCTGCCTACACATGAGGAGTTTGCTCCTTTGAGCTTTGCCTAGCACGCACCCGGTCCAGCCTAATGTGGCTGTCATCTCTAGGATGCTCAGGGGGAATGGTAGATTTCATCCTTGTTTTCTGTAGGTTTGTTTCTTTGCTTTGATTCCTTTTCACTCTGTTTCTGCCTTGATCGAAGAAGCAAACCCAGGAAAATCTGACCCAGTACCTCCTGAAAATGAACTAACGCCAGGTTCATCCAACCCATGCACCTGGCTGGGGGGTCCTCACGGGGCTGCTCTCGAGGGCTGAGCATTATCCTGCGACCTCCCCATTACTGAGAGAGAAGGAAGGCCGTGTGAAGCCATCCTGCTACAGACAAGCCCTGTACCTTCACCCTTGCTAGAGAAACAAATGGTCAGCAGTTGGCCTATTCAGAGTGGGTTTGGAACTCATCATCTGTCTACGAAAACTGGAAATCTCTGAGGTGGCCCAGCACAAAAGGATGCAAATGACAACGGGTCAACAGCAGATGCCGAATAATGGAGTAGGAACAAATAGCATTCATGAGCTTTGTGTCCGGGTGTCTCCCACAAATGCTGCCTCATTCTTCCCAAGTCATTTTCAATTTCAACCATTCCTATTTTTTCATGTCCAAGGGAGGCATGCAAGGGGCATCTGGACTGATATCCGCTTGAGGTTTGCTGCCCTTGGATTGAAGTGGGCCTCTTCTATTTCTTTACAGAATAGTGACATGTGTCTACAAAGCTTTGTAACAGCCACCCCTCCTGCCCCATGTTGCAGAGATGTCTGTATTTTCATGCTGAGTGGGAGGGATGGCATTGATGGAAAGTTTGCAGAAAAACTTGGAATCCTAAACAAAGAAAGTGTGGGCTTGCCAGGGTTGTCATTGACCTTGAGCTTGAAAGCAAAATACTAGATCTATGATTTTTATTAATTTGAGATCATTCTCTGATGTCAGAAACCATGGGGAAAGTGTATACAAATACCCACACCTCTTGCCTCCATTTGAGGGGGAGGCATGGGTTCCAGCCAGGATGTCCAGCCTCCTCGGAAACACAAAAGGAGAAAAGTGAAACATGGCCATTTCAATGAAACTGCAGATACAATATCACTGAACTTGTCCAACTCCATCAACACAGGGATAGGTTTTCTCTCACATGTAATCATAGCAAATATTTAATGAGGTCTGATTTCCAAGGACTCATCTAAGAGCTTCACAGTGTTATTTTACCTGACCCTCTTATTACTGTGAGATATGTGCTTTAATTATCCTATGAGAAATTACATGAGAAAATTAGGTGCAAGGAGCTTGAATAAATTGTTCAAGGACACAGAGATAAGCTGGCATAGGACCCTAATGAAAGTTGCTCCAAACCTAGGTCACAACCAGGGGACCTTATCAACTAGAACTTGACAGAGGCATGTATTGATATTAACAGAAAACAGTAAGTAATCATGAGCCATTACACATGTAGGTTTATTTTCTGATTCCTTCTAGTAGTAATAATCTGGAAGTAGCCAATCCAGGGTTGGTATAACTTGTTGCTGTCCTTTGATTGCTAAGTCATGTCCAACGCTTTGCTACCCCACGGACTATAGCACACCAGGCTTCCCTGTTCTTCACTATCTCCAGGAGTTTCTCAGACTCATGTTCATTGATTGGGTGATCCCATCTAACCATCTCATTTTCTCTCGTCCCCTTCTCCTGCCCTCAATCTTTCCTAACATCAGTCTTTTCCAATGAGTTCTCTCTTCACATCAGATGGACAAAGTATTAGAGTTTGAGCTTCAACATCAGTCCTTCCAGTGAATTTTCAGGGTTGATTTCCTTTAGGATTTACTGGTTTGATCTCCTTGCTGTCCAGAGGACTCTCAAGAGTCTTCTCCAGCACCACAATTTGAAAGCATCAGTTGTTCAGCCCTCAGCCTTCTTTATGGTCCAACTCTCACATCTGTACGTGACTACTGGAAAAACCATAGCTTTGACTATACGGATCTTTGTTGGCAAAGTACTGTGTCTGCTTTTTAATATGCTGTCTAGATTTGCCATAGCTTTCCTTCCTAGGAGCAAGTGTCTTTTAATTCCATGGCTGCATTCACCATCCACAGTGATTTTGGAGCCAAAGAAAATGATATTTGTCAGTTTCCACTTTTCCCCCTTCTATTTGCCATGAAGTGACTGCACTGGATGCCATGATCTTCGTTTTTGAATGTTGAATTTTAAGCCAGCTTTTTCACATTCCTTTTTCACCCTCAAGAGGCCCTTTAGTTCCTCTTTGCTTTCTGCTGTTAGAGTGGTATCATCTGCATATCTGAGGTTGTTGATATTTCTCCTGGCCATCTTGATTCCAGCTTGTGAGTTATCCAGCCTGGCATTTTGCATGATGTGTTCTGCATATAAGTTAAATAAGCAGAGCAACAATGTACAGTTTTGTCATACTCTTTTTCCAATTTTGAACCAGTCTGTTGTTCCATGTCCAATTCTAACTGTTGCTTCTTGATCTGCACAGAGGTTTCTCAGGAGACATGTAAGATAGTCTGGTATTCCTGTCTTTTAAGAGTCTTCCACAGTTTGTCGTGATCCACACAGTCAAAGGCTTTAGCATAGTCAATGAAGCAGAAGTAGACATTTTTCTGGAATTCCCTTGCTTTCTCTATGATCCAACAAATGTTGGCAATTTGATCTCTGCTTCCTCTGCCTTTTTAAATCCAGCTTGCACATCTGGAAATTTTTGGTTCCTGTACTGCTAAAGCCTCACTTGAAGGATTTTGAGCATTACCTTGCTAGCATGTGAAATGAGTGCATTTGTGCAGTAGTTTGAACATTCTTTAGAACTGCCTTCCTTTGGGATTGAAACAAAAACTGACCTTTTCTTCTTTTTAAAAATAAATGTATTTTTAATAGAAGGGTAATTGCTTTACAGTACTGTGCTTGTTTCTGCCAAATATTAACATGAATCAACCATATGTATACATATGTTCCCCCGCCCCCAA
The DNA here is from genome assembly GCA_917880005.1 of Nanger dama. Classification (NCBI taxonomy): domain Eukaryota; kingdom Metazoa; phylum Chordata; class Mammalia; order Artiodactyla; family Bovidae; genus Nanger; species Nanger dama. The sequence goes on along the minus strand of CAKJTW010000017.1, from coordinate 19,334,758 downwards.
CCGTGAACCTCCCTCCCACCTCCTAACTTCCTGGATGGTGACCCAAAAATCTAAGAAGGAACCAGATCCCCAAAGACAGGGAGTAATTTACCTATCAGTGGTTGTCTGAGGAGGGTTTACAAATAGCTGAGGAAAGAAGAGAAGTGAAAGGCAAGGGAGAAAGGGAAAGATATACACAACTGAAAGCAGAGCTTCAGAGAATAATAAGGAGAGATAAGAAAGCCCAAAAGAATGGAAAGGACTAGCGAGCTCTTCAAGAAAACTGCACATATCAAGCGAAAATTTCATGCAAGAAGGGCATGATAAAGGACAGAAATGGTAAGGACCTAACAGAAGCAGAAGAGATTAAGAAGAGAGGGCAAGAATACACAAAAGAACTATACAGAAAGGTCTTAAAGATAATCACAATGGTGTCGTCACTCACCTAGAGCATGAAGTTAAGAGGGCCTTAGGAAGCATTACTACAAAGCTAATGGAGGTGATAGAATTACAGCTGAGCTATTTCATCATCCTAAAAGATGATGCTGTTAAAGTGCTGCACTCAATATGTCAACAAAATCACTGCTGGAAAAATCAGCAGTGGCCACAAGACTAGAAAAGTTCGGTTTTCCACAACAGTATGAGACTAGATATCAATTACAGGGAAAAAATGTAAAAAACATAAACACATAGAGATTAAACAATAGGTTTCTAAATAACAAACAGGTTACTGAAGAAATCAAATTATATTTCTGAGTCACCATCCTAACTTCAGGCTTCCCTCATAGCTCAGTTGGTAAAGAATCCTCCTGCAATGCTGGAGACACCAGGGTTCGATTCCTGCATTGGGAAGATCTGTTGGAGAAGGAACAGGCTACTCACTCCAGTATTCTTGGGCTTCCTTGTGACTCAGCTGGTAGAGAATCCACCTGCAATGCAGGAGACCTGAGGTTGATCCTTGGGTTGGGAAGATTCGCTTAAGAAGGTAAAGGCTACCTACTCCAGTATTCTGGCCTGGAGAATTCCGTGGACTGTATAGTCCATGGGGTCGCAAAGAGTTAGACATGACTGAGTGACTTTCACTTTTAGGACCTTCAGATCGTAACTTCATGCCTGCCTTTGATCCTTAAGCCTACTTTATGATACAAAATATTTTCAGGACCTTAGCCATCGTATCTAATTCCAGAAAGCTAAGAGTAGGGGAGAAAGTCCAAAATGTACTTGAGCAGCTGTCTACTCCTTTAAGGAGAGTTTTCTTGAATCTCCATCCACCCACTTCTGCTGAGGCTTCATTGCTTGGAACTGAGGTGGCCACACCTACCTAGAAGCAAGTGGGGCATTTGACTTTCAGAGTAAGTTGTCACCTTGAATATAATTAAAACTTCATTTTCAAAGAAGGGATGAATGGATATTAGTAACCAGTGGGATGAGCCAAAGTTCTCATGGGCCTTAACTCGAGATCTAGAAAAAACAGCTGTGGAGACTTGGGCTCATCTCTGCAGCCTGCTTGTCTCCTTGCTCCTTTACTTATCATGGGAGCCAAGGAGCCTCCTGGCCATACATCATGGCATGTCCTAAACTGACCTTGAGACCCCTTGGTGGGGTTAGGTGTGGAGGACCTTAGAAGCCACTCAGAAAACGAGCCTTCACCAAGAGGAGAAAGGCATCTGTGAATCTGGGTGGGAGGTAAGCACAAGTCTGAGTAAAGCTTGGCAGCTGGTACTGACATCCTCTCTGACTCCCCTTCTCTGGGAGTTTGTCCATTTTGGGGACTAAGAGGTTTCTGCCTATAAACTCAAGTGTGATATATTATTAAATTCAAGCATGTCAGGACAAATGGCTCTGCTGTGGAGGTCCATCTGAATGTAACGCAGACAGAGGAAGCTATTTCTTATTTTTCAAGCCACAAATTTGATCGAGATGACTTGAGGATTAAGCATATGGCAGCCAGGTTACCTACAGCAACGTGCACCCACAGGGACAAGCTCAGAAGGGAATGTGATAGGGATCAGAGGGACATTGTGAGTGATGGATGTAAGATAATCCTCAATGGCTTGCCAAGTTACCAGCAGGGGTTCTTTTCATGGGGCTGGAAATCATGTCTTGGTCTGGCATTAGAGTTAGTAACATGAAGATTAACTGGTGTCATTTATTCATAAACATCCTGAGGCCTTGGGATATTCAAGTTACACTAAGTTCACACAAGCTTCGACTGAGTCGGTTTTTGCTCAAACACCAAATCCTGAGGCTAAAAATACAACTCAGGTGAAACTTATGTAACCCCCTTCACTCCCCACTCCTAAATTCCTCTGTCCCATTTCATACAAACTCAAATGGAAAGAGAAAAGAAAAGGAGAAGACAGAAAAGTAAGACAGCAAGAATGCAAGAAAAAAGAGAGGCAAAGATGAAGGAAGAGAGGGAGGAAGAAAGAAAAATGTGGAAGAGGTGGGAGAGAAAAGACCCAAACCCTCAAAATGGTAATTGTCAGAACTAAAGCCATAGTTGGCCAACGATGAGCCAACTTGAGAGCCATCCATAAGTGACATCATACAGGATTTGTCTTTCTCTGTCTGACTTGTGTCGTTTGGCATACGCACTCAAGGTCCATCCATGTTGTGGCAGAATTTCCTTTACTGTGGCTAAATAATATTCTGTTGTGTGTATATACATACATATATGACATGTACATCCATACACATATAGAAATAATTATCCATTCATCCATTGACCGGGTGTGTATGTGGCTTTCATATCTTGACTATTGTGAGGAACGCTGCGGTAAGCATGGGTGCACAGACATCTCTTCAATAGTGATGTCATTTTCTGTGGATATCCCTATAAGTAGTAGTAGACTAGAGATCTCTCCAAGAAAATTAGTGATACCAAGGGAACATTTCATGCAAAGATGGGCCCAATAAAGGACAGAAATGGTATGGACCTAACAGAAGCAGAAGATATTAAGAAGAGGTGACAACAATACAAAGAAGAACTGTACAAAAAAAATCTTCACGACCCAGATAATCACGATGGTGTGATCACTCACTTAGAGCCAGATATCCTGAAATGCAAAGTCAAGGGGGCCTTAGGAATCATTTCTAAGAACAAAGCTAGTAGAGGTGATGGAATTCCAGTAGGGCTATTTCAAATCCTGAAAGATGATGCTGTGAAAGTGCTGCACTCAATATGCCAGCAATTTTGGAAAGCTCAGCAGTGGCCGCATGACTGGAAAAGGTCAGTTTTCATTCCAATCCCAAAGAAAGGCAATGCCAAAGAATGTTTGAACTATTACAATTGCACTTATCTCCACAATAGCAAATAAATGCTCTAACTTCTCCAAGCCAGGCTTCAACAGTATGTGAACTGTAAACTTCCAGATGTTCAAACTAGATTTAGAAAAGACAGAGGAACCAGAGACCAAATTGCCAACATCTGTTGGATCATAGAAAAAGTGAGAGGGTTCCAGAAAAACATCTAATTCTGCTTTACTGACTACAACAAAGCCTTTGACTGTGTAGACACAACAAACTGTGGAAAATTCTTAAAGAGATGGGAATACCAGACTACTACTTGCCTCCTGAGAAATCTGTAAACAGGTTAAGAAGTAAGTTAGAACTGGACATGGAACAACAGACTGGTTCCAAATCAGAAAAGGAGTACATCACGGTTGTATATTGTCACCCTGCTTATTTAACTTATATGCAGAGTATATCATGTGAAATGCCAGGCTGGATGAAGCACAAGCTGGAATCAAGATTGCCAGGAGAAATATCAATAACCTCAGATATGCAGATGACACCAGCCTTATGGCAGAAAGTGAAGAAGAGCTAAAGAGACTCAATGAAAGTGAAAGAGGAGAGTGAAAAAGTTGGCTTAAAGCTCAACATTCAGAAAATGAAGATCATGGCATCTGGCCCCATCACTTCATGGCAAATAGATGGAGAAACAATGGAAACAGTGATAGACTTTATTTTGGGGGCCCCCAAATCACTGCAGATGGTGACTGCAGCTATGAAATTAAAAGATGCTTGCTCCTTGGAAGAAAAGTTATGGAGCATATTAAAAAGCAGAGATATTACTTTGCCAGCAAAGGTCCATCTAGTTACAGCTATGGTTTTTCAGTAGTCATGTATGGATGTGAGAATTGGACTGTAAAGAAAGCTGAGCACCGAAGAACTGTTGCTTCTGAACTGTGGTGTTGGAGAAGATCTGAGAGTCCTTTGGACTGCAAGGAGATCCAACCAGTCCATCCTGAAAGAATACAGTCCTGAATATTCACTGGAAGGACTGATGTTGAAGCTGAAACTCCAATACTTTGGCCACCTTATGTGAAGAACTGACTCATTGGAAAAGACCCTGATGCTGGGAAAGATTGAAGGTGGGAGGAGAAAGGGATGACAGAGGATGAGGTGGTTGGATGGCATTACTGACTCGATAGACATGTGTCTGAGCAAGCTTCAGGAGTTGGTGATGGACAGGGAAGCCTGGCACGCTGTAGTCCATAGGGTCGCAAAGAGTCAGACACGACTGAATGACTGAACTGAACTGACCCTGTAAGTGGGACTGCTAGATCATATGGTAGTACAGGTTTTTTTTTTAAACAGGTGGATTATTTATTTATTATTTTTGGCTGCACTGGCTGTTTGTTGCTGTGCCTGGGTTTTCTCTAGCTGCCAGAAAGTGGGGCTATGCACAAGCTTCTCACTGAGGCAGCTTCTCTTTGCAGAGCATGGGCTCAATACTTGTGGCACATGGGCTTTGTTGCTCTGCAGCCTTTTGGATCTTCCTGGGCCAGGGATCAAACTCATGTCCCCTGCACTGACAGATTCTTAAGCACTGGACCACCAGGGAAGCCCCAGATTGAGTTTTTGAAGAAGTACCATATTGTTGTCCATATGGCTGTACCATGTTATGTTCCCACCAACAGTATAAGGGTTTCCTTTTACCACGTCTTTGCCAATATTTGTTATCTGTTGTCTTTTTGATGATAGCCACCTAATAGATATGAAGTGATATCTCTTTGTGGTTTTTATTTGCATTTTTCTGATGATTAATGCTTTTTAGCATCTTTTTATATCCTATTCACATATCTTCTTTAGAAAAATGTCTGTTCAAGTCCTCTGCACCTTTTTAAATTGAATTATTTGCTTTATGGCTTTTGAATTATATGAGTTTCTTCATATATTTTAGGTATTAACCCCTTATCTGGTATATGGTTTGCTTATATTTCCTCTCATTCTCAAGTTTGACTTCTCAATTTATTATTTCCTCTGCTATATGGAATTTTTTAAGTTAACATAGACCCATGTGCTTATTTTCATTTTTGTTGCCTGTGCTTTTGGCATCTCATCCAAGAAATTACTGCCAAGACCAATGTTGAAGATCTTTTCCCTGAGTTTTTTCTAGGAGTTTTATGGTTTGAGGTCTTATATTTAGATATTTGATCAATTTCACATTAATTTTTGTGAGTGGTCCAAGAAAGGGGTCCAGTTTTATTCTTTTGCATGTGGATATCCTGTCTGTCCAAAACTAGTTTTTGGAAAGACACTCCTTTCCTCATTGTATGCTCTACATCCAAACTTAGCCGACCAGATATGCATGAGTTTATGTCTAGGTTTTCTATTCTGTTCCATGAGTCTATTGGCCCATTTTTATGCCAATAACATGCTGCGTTGATAACATGCTGTAGTTTTAAAATACAGTTTTATACTATAGCTTTAAAATCAGGTAATGCTTCCGTTTTTTTTTTGTTGTTGTTGTTATTCTTCATCAAAATTGCTATGGCTATTTGGGGTGTCTAGTGGTTCCAAGCAATTTTTTAAAATAGTGTTTTCTGTTTCTGTGGAATATGCCATTGGAGTTTTGGTCAGGATTGCATTAAGTATGGTGATCACTTTGGGTAATATATTTCTGCATTATTATTTCAATCCAAGAACATGGGATACCTTTCCATTTATTTGCCTTCAGTCTTTTTCATCAGTGTCTTATAGTTTTCACTGTATAGGTCTTTCTCCTCCTTGGTTAAATTTATTGATTTTGATGCTGATTGCTTTCTTAATTTCTCTTTCATATAGTTCATTGTTAGTATATTAAAATGCAACTGATTTTGTATCCTGAAACTTTACTGAGTTCATTTACTAGCTCTAACAGTTTTTGGTGATGTCTGTAGGGGTTTTACATATAAAATCATGCCATCTGCCAATAAAGATAATCTTACCTTTTTCCTTCCTGATATGATGTCTTTCTTCTTGCTTCATTCCTCTGGCTAGGACTTTCAGTACTATATTGAATAGAAATAAAGTAGACATCCTTGTCTTATTCCTTATCTTAGAGGAAAAAAAGTTCCTTTTCACCACTGAGTAAGACATAGCTCTGGGCTTGTCACTTGCGGCCCTTACTATGCTAAGGAAAATTTCTTCTGTCCTCAATTTGTTGAATATTATAAGAATCTGCCTGCAATGAGGGAGACCGAGGTTGAATCCCTGGGTTGGGACAATCACTTGGAGAAGGAAATGACACTCCACTCCAGTATTCTTGCCTGGAGAATTCCATTGACAGAGGAGCCTGGCAGTCTACAGTCCATGGGAATGAAAAGTGTCTGACACAACTGATCAACTAACGCTTTACTAGGAAAAGATATGTTTTATCACATGCTTTTCCTGTATCTATTGAGATTATCATATGATTTTTATTTTTTATTAATATGGTATAACACATTTACTGATTTGTATAAGTTAAAACCATCCTTAAATCCCAAAGATAAATATATGATTCTTTTAATGTGCAGTTAAATTTGACTTGCTAATATATTGAAAAATTTTGCATCTATATTCATCAGGGATATTGGTCTCTAATTTTCTTGTAGTGTCATTATCTTGTTTTAATATCAGGGTGATGCTGACCTTGTAAAATAAATCTGATAGTGTTCCCTCTTTTTCAGATTTTTTAGGAGGAGAAAGATGGGTATTATCTCTTCTTAAACGTTTGGTAGAATTCACATGTGAAGCTATATGGTCCTGGGCTTTTGTTTGTTGGGAGGTTTTTGATTATTCAGTCTCTTTGTTATTCATCTATTGAAAACTCTATTTCTACTTACCCCAGAATAGATGCGGCAGGGCTCAGGGCAATAGAGGCTGACTTTGTAATGATAAGATAAAAGTCTTGACTTAGGGCGATGGTTGGGATATGGAGCAGTAGCGGCTCTTGCTCTGTGAATGATGAGAGGTAGTGGTATCCTAAACCTGGAGAGTGGGTCCAGCAGCAACTGGGGCTCCTGAGGGCAGATCTCACCACAGCTACAGTTCCAGCCTCAGAGAGTAGGTTCAGCCGTGGAACTCCAGGGAAGCTCCATCAGCTGAGGTCAGCGTTGGTAAAGACCATGATAGAACTCTGTAAAAAAGGTTGCAAACTTTCACAGTAGTAAGGCTTCCTGGGTTCTCTTCCTCTTCTTTTACCATGGGGTGAAATTTTTCTGAGGCAGTCCTTCTTGGTGCAGAGCTGCTTTTGACTGGGAGATGGAGTGATGCAGACAATATGCCTTTTACACTTTTCTCTGTGGTCACCCTTGACTTTTTAGCTCTGCTTAATTTGCTACTGCTTCTTCATAGTCCAGAGTTTTCCCTGAGATACTGCCTTTGATTCGTAGTTTATTTATTGTTGTGCGTGTGTGTGTGTGTGTGTGTGTGTGTGTGTGTGTGTGGGTTTTCCTCTCTTTTGGGGGAGATGGGGGAGACAAGTATTGAGACCTCCTAGCCCTCCATCTCGGAGAAGGTGATGGCACCCCACTCCAGCACTCTTGCCTGGAAAATCCAATGGACGGAGGAGCCTGGTAGGCTGCAGTCCATGGGGTCGCTGAGTCAGACATGACTGAGCAACTTCACTTTCACTTTTCACTTTCATGCATTGGAGAAGGAAATGGCAACCCACTCCAGTGTTCTTACCTGGAGAATCCCAGGGACGGGGGAGCCTGGTGGGCTGCCGTCTATGGGGTCGCACAGAGTTGGACATGACTGAAATGACTTAGCAGTAGCAGCAGCAGCAGCAGCCCTCCATCTTACTTAAATGAAAAACTTCTGGCAGAGGAAAAATGGCCTAAGATGGGAATCCTGAAATGCAAGAAGGAATGAAAAGAAATACAGGGGAAAATATTTTAAATATATGATTATACCTGAAAGAGCTCAGATTGAATAAAGTGATAAGACCTTGTCACATAAATTTGAAAAGAAACGAGGTACAAGTAATATACAGACAACAGTAGCATATAACTAAGGAGAGAGGCGAATTCATATTTTTAAGAGTATAATAATGGTATTGATTAACTTTTAATGTTATTTGATATTTGTAATAATCACAAGAAATGGAAAAATAAAATACACAGCTGCCACTGTAGCAAGTGGAAAATATGTAGAATGTGAAAAAAATTAATCCAAAGAATAAAAGCTATGAGATTTAAAACAAACCATAGAATAGGCCGAAAAAAAAATTGAAATCACAAAACGATAGATTTAAAACATGTATGTAATTAACTACATTAAGTGGATCAAACCCTCTGATTAATAGACAAAGATTGTAGGCTGGATAGAAAATGAAAATAATAATAAAATATAACTCTAGGTCATTTTCAAGACACATACCTAAAATATCAGAACCAAGAAAGGTGACAAATAAAAGGATATGTAAATAGTATAGTTTATTTTGCTACTTCTGCATTGAATAAGTTTTAAGGTAAAATACATTGCTAGAGATAACTAGGATCTTTCATAAATGTACATTTAAAAGTGTAGAATAACTCATGTGTTATGAATTAACACAACCCTCTTACTAAAACTTAAGCAGGACAGTAATAAGAAGGGCTGCTCTTCCCTTTTAATATAGATACAAAAGTCATAAACAAAATATTAACAAACTCAGTCTAGGAATAGGTAAAAGAACAGCACATTAGGACCAAATTGGGTTTATTTCAGGAATTCAAGGTTAGTTTAAAAATCAGTTTAGAATACTATATTAAGATATGAATGGAGAAAAATAATCACATCAGTGGACAATGAAAAATCTTATAAGATGCAATATCATTTATGATTTTAAATATTTCTTAGCACATTAGTTGTAAAAATGAAACTACTTGATTCAGATAAAGAATTTCTATAAAAATACCACTTAACAGATGTCATGCTTAATGGTGAAATGTTGAATACTTTCCCTTTAAAATCAGAAGCAATGAAGTTCCTTTTATTACTATTTCCATTCAGTACTGCACTGGAGATCCTAGTCAGTGCAATAAGTTAGAAAAAATACTAACATTGAAGATAAAACTCATTTTCTCATGGGTAACATAATTTTTTTATTAAAAAGTACACCAAAAATTGATTAAAATTAATGAGTCCAACAAATTTCCAGATATCTAATGTAATATAGAATAATTATAGTCCTATATATCAGCATTAAACAGAAATTTTAAAAACTACAAAGCTCTTAGGAACAAATCTAACAAGACATATGAAAGCCCTGTAGAGAGAGAATGATTAAACTTTTTTGAAAAAGTTTAAAGATGACCTAATAAATGCAGAGCTAGAATATGTTTGTGGCTTAAAAGTCTGAATGTTGTAAGAGTCATAGCACCTCCCAAGTTGATTTCTTGATTCGGTAGGACTTGTGGAACTTAATAGATTAATGCTGAAATTTATATGCTACAACAAATGGCCAAAAATAGTCACATATGCTCTTGAAGAACAAGGTGGGAAGAATTGTTCTACCAGTTTCACAACTTCTTTTATAACGAAGACAGTATAATATTGGCATGGAGATACACAAATACACCAGTGAGACAGCAGAGGTAACCTAGGGCACACATCAATGCACATATGGCCACTATGTATATAGAGGCCCCAGGGAAAAAGCAGAAAGGAAAGTTACCTGCAGTCAGTGGTGTTGGAACAAATGGGAAGTAATAGGGCAAAAGTATTGACCCCTAGGTTGCACCATATACAAAGTGGATTCTCGTTGAATTAAAGACCTCAAGTAAAAGGCAGACTATAAAACTTTGCATCATCAACTCAGTGGATATGAGTTTGAGGAGATTCTGGGAGATGGTGAAGGACAGGGAAGCCTGACGTGCTGCAGTCCATAGGGTCACAAAGAGTCAGACACACCTGAGCAACTGAACAACAATGTAAAAGCTTTAAGAAAGTAATGGAGGGAAGTATCTTAAAGATAGGGAAGAATTTCTTAAGACAAAAAGGCTTAACTAAAAAGATTGACTTAACTACCCTAAAAATAGGAGACTTATAGCCGTTAAAAGATAACATAAATAGAGTGAAAAGGAAAGCCATAGAGTGGGAGAAGCTATTTATGCTACATATAACTTATGAAGGACTAGTATCCAAAATATTCCTAGTATCTATATTCATATCAGAATATGAAGCTCAAAATATGACCCAGCAAGTCTATTCCTAGATCTATACCAGCAGAAACTCATGCACATGTGCACGAGGAGACATTGAAAGGAATATCCATAGCAGCATGAGTTATTATATTGCAATAATCCAAATTTTCATTAACAATAGAAGGAATAAATAGTGATGTGATACCCATAGGATAGAGTACAATTTGCTGATAATGAACAAACTGTTCAATGTAAAAGCATGGATTATTAAGCATAATCTCACATGTCTAGTGTTGAGCAAGAGAAACAAGATGGAAAAAGTCATATGGTATGACTCTATTCTTGAGAAGTTCCCCTCCCCCACCCCCGGTGCCAAAATTGGCAAAACTGAAATATAAGCGACATTTAGGCTAAACTATTAACTAAAAAATCATGATCACAAAAGGTAGGATAGTGATTACAGACAGAGTTGTGAGTGAGAAAGGCATTACAGGAGTCTTCTAGAGTGCTAGTAATGCTCTTCCATTGAATCTAGGTCAGGGGTCAGCAAACTTTTTTGGTGAAGGACTAGCTAGTAGTGAGTTTAGGCTTTGCGGGCCATATAGTTTCTGTCACAACTACTCAGCTCTGATAGTGATTAGACATAGACAGTACATAAAGGAATGGGCATAGGTGTGTTCCAATAAGACTTTGTTTATCATAAGATATTCAGCAGAATGGACTGGGCCTGTGGGTTATATTTGCCAACTTCTGTTCTAAGTGATGGTTACATAGGCGTTTGCTTTATGATTATCTATTTTATGCATTTTGGGGGTATGTATGCCATAATTCACAAGAAGAAGGATGCAGACTGATGAAAGAAGTTTAGCTTGAGTGTTTAGCTTTAGGGCTATGGAATCAGAAAACTGAGGTGTGATTTGTGTCTTACAAGGTACTGGGACTTGGGCAATACATATAGCATATACCTATAAAACGAGGGCTGTGATAATACCTACCTTTGACTGTGTGGATCACAATAAACTGTGGAAAATTCTGAAAGAGATGGAAATACCAGACCACGTGACCTGCCTCTTGAGAAACCTACATGCAGGTCAGGAAGCTACAGTTAGAACTGGACATGGAACAATAGACTGCTTCCAAATAGGAAAGGGAGTACGTCAAGGCTGTATATTGTCACCCTGCTTATTTAACTTCTATGCAGAGTACATCATGAGAAATGCTGGGCTGGAAGAAACACAAGCTGGAATCAAGATTGCTGGGAGAAATATCAATAACCTCAGATATGCAGATGACCAACCTTATGGCAGAAAGTGAAGAGGAGCTAAAAAGCTTCTTGATAAAAGTGAAAGAGGAGAGTGAAAAAGTTGGCTTAAAGCTCAACAGTCAGAAAACAAAGATCATGGCATCTGGTCCCATCACTTCATGGGAAATAGATGGGGAAACAGTGGAAACAGTGTCAGACTTTATTTTGGGGGGCTCCAAAATCACTGCAGATGGTGACTGCAGCCACGAAATTAAAAGACTCTTACTCCTTGGAAGAAAAGTTATGACCAACCTAGATAGCATATTCAAAAGCAGAGACATTACTTTGCCAACAAAGGTCCTTTTAGTCAAGGCTATGGTTTTTCCAGTGGTCATGTATGGATGTGAAAGTTGGACTGTGAAGAAAGCTGAGCACCGAAGAATTGATGCTTTTAAACTGTGGTGTTGGAGAAGACTCTTGAGAGTCCCTTGGACTGCAAGGAGATCCAACCAGTCCATTCTGAAGGAGCTCAGCCCTGGGATTTCTTTGGAAGGAATGATGCTAAAGCTGAAACTCCAGTACTTTGGCCTCCTCATGCGAAGAGTTGACTCATTGGAAAAGACTCTGATGCTGGGAGGGATTAGGGGCAGGAGGAAAAGGGGACGACAGAGGATGAGATGGCTGGATGGTATCACCGACTCGATGGACATGAGTTTGAGTGAACTCCGGGAGTTGGTGATGGACAGGGAGGCCTGGCGTGCTGCAGTTCATGGGGTCTCAAAGAGTTGGACACGACTGAGCAACTGAACTGAATAGATTTACTCTGAGCTGGTAAAGTTAGATGCTTAGTAGAGCTCTTAGAACACTGTATATGCTCAAGAATTTTTTTTCCTCACCTATAATAGGGTCTTTAAAGCACATTCAATTACTTTTAACAAGACTGCAAAGACATTCTGGTTGCTATTGAGAAAAATTATTTACTCTGATAGGAATTATTCATGAAAGAATAGGAAATATACATAATCTCCTCTACACATAACATGGAAAAGTCATAAGTAAACATGATATGCTGCCTACTATTTCCTGGAAACACTTTTTCCTTAACATATTTTTGGTGCTAAATAGAGGATTTGTAAAAAATATTTTTAACTATGTCCCAAATGTAAATGAAAAGAGGAAAAACGTAGTGTGAAGGAAAAAGTTCATTCCTGATTTCCCAAACTGGAATGACTCTGTTTTACACCTCAGGGAAGTTTTATTAAAGGGATTAAAAAAAAAAAAAAAAAAAACTGATTTTGTTTACGAAAGGGTAGAAAAATTTTTACATCCTAATTCCAAGAAACTGTGAGGATGTTACCTTGCCTGGCAAAAGGGACTTTGCAACTGTAATTGAGCTAAGGATCTTGAGGTAGAGAGATTGTCCTGGATTCCCTGGGTATTCTCGGTAGAATAAAAGGGTCCTTATTTGAGAAAAAGGGAGGTAGGGAAAGGTCAGAGCCAGAGAAAGACTGGAAGATGCTCTAATGATGGCAAAAAGGGCTGCAAGCCGAGGAATGGTAGCCTCTAGAAGCTGAAAATGGCAAGAAGTGGATTCTCCCTTACATCCTACAAGGCAAGGCAGCTGTGCCCTGACCTTAATGTTAGCCCAGTAAGACCCATTTGAGATTTCTGACCTCCAGAACTCGAACCCAAATTTCTGTTGTTTTAAGCCACCAAGTTTGGAGTAATCTGTTATAGTGGCAATTGACAATTAATAGAACTCTCATTGAGCTAGGTTGAACTAGGCCAAATATAACTCCTTAAACTTATCCCATGCACTTTTTTGAGGAATTTTTATTGTATAATCTAAAAAGTGCTATTGATGACCTCCTGGGTACCAGGGCTAGTTACAAAGATGAATAAACATGGTCCTACTCCCCAAAGAGCTTACAGAATAATTATAGAGTACTAGTATTGGGAGACTGTCTCTTAGCTTTCTGCGTATCTTATGAGCAGAGCCACAGAATGTCTTTGTTCAAGACTCTCTTTTCAAGGATATCTGCCTGTATAATGAACAGCCTTAAAAGATAGTCTATACCTGTGGCACAAAGGGCAGACATGCTTACAGTCTAATACAGAAGATTGAGGTTCCCTAAGCTCGGGGTCCCTCTCTTGGAAGGCAGCCCCTGAGCATGCATGTATCATGTGGCCCCCCCTTGTGCCATCACGGGAAAACTGGGATTGGAAAACTAGCCCAAGAAAATGCTGACACTCTTGCTGCTGCTGTTTCTGTGGAGTCATAAGTGATCCTCTCTCTGTCAGCATCCATGAGACCTAAGAAAGTTAACCTGTTAGCTTGTAAGTAGTCTCAGTCCCTTCACAGTTCTGGACAAATGGTAAAGAGAACAGTGTACAAGGTCTCTGGGATCACCATGGGGCACAGTCTACCAAGACTATTTATTTATAATAGAAATGGAAAAGAGAGAGGGAATATGTCTACTGGGCACCAGGTCCTCTGCCAGCACCTTACAGATACTCTCATTGAGTTTTCACACTGCTCTGTAAAGAGATGTTCCAACTGCATATGTCAGCTAGGATAACTTGGTTGCTTCTGATTCAGAGCAAATGGACTCACCATATCCCTATTACCTCCTTTATGACATGCCCTTAAGAAAAGCCAGTGTCCCCTAGAAAATTCCAGAACAAGCGGTTCTCAAAGGGGGCTATATTCCCCTATTCTGGCAATGGGTGAAGACATTTTTGGTGGTCACAGTTTGGGGTATGGGTATTATGTGTCTAGAGGCTAGAAGCCAGAGATACTGCTGAATGAAAGTCCTAAAATTGATGGGAGCCCGTACAACAAAGAATTATCTAGTCTAAAATGTCAGTTGTGCTGAGGTTGAGAAGCCCTACTCTGGAGTATAACCATCTCCGACTTTGATTTCCTGAAATCCACTGACTCTTAACCTTACCTTAGTGTTTATCCAAACTTCTATCCTTCCCTTCCTAAAATAAGATCCCACTTATTCAAAGTTATTGCATGCAGGAGAAAATTTTAAATTTTTGAAGGTATGAGGCAGAAGGTACAAAAATCACATTGTCCAGTAAATGAAACAAATAGTATATTACACAGACCTGCTCTTTTTTTTTTTTTAAACATTTTGTTTTGTACTGGGGTATAGCTGATTAACGATGTTGTGACAGTTTCAGGTGAATAGCAAATGGACTCAACCGTACCTACAGATGTATCCATTCTACCCCAAACTCCCCTCCCATTTAGGCTAGCACATAACATTGAGGCCCTGTAGGCCCTTGTTGGTTATCCATTTAAAATACAGCAGTGTGTAGATGTCAATCCAAAACTTCTTAACCATCCCTTCCCCCCATCATTCCTGCCCACCCTCATGCCCAGCAGTCATAAGTTCATTTTCTAAATCTGTGAGTCTGTTTTTGTTTCGTAAGTAAGTTCATTTGTCTATCGTTTCTTTTTAGACTTCACATATTAGGGATGTCATATCTCTCCTTTTCTGCTAGGCAGGCTTGCTCTGAAAGTCCTTCAGCCATCATACCAGTGGGGCTGGAACTTTCTTATGCGACCTCATGCAGGCTCCCACCATCTAGACCACTCTCTATCCTACTGGCTCCATCCCTTGTTTGTCCACTTCTTAGACTACACCCAGAGTTCCAGCTTCCTTTGTATTATGCAGAGCAGATGTTCTGTTCTCACAAGCCTCTGCATCTAAACTCAATTCCAGCCACCCCAGTGGCTCTCAAATTGGAGCAAGCCTTAGAGTCACCCAGGGCCTTATGACGTAGCTTGCTGGGTTTTGAGCATGAAGGTGTGGGTGAGAAGATGGGTTTTTTTCAATTCCCAGATGATGTTTATGCCACTGGTCTGGGAAAAACCCTTTTAGAACCACTGAAAAAAAAATCCATACAAAAGAGCCACTGATTTCTGCAGCAATACAAAGGCCCTACAGAAGCCCTCAGATAAAGGTCTTTCTCTTACTTTGATCTGCCGCCTCTTCAGAAGACAGTGTAGTTTTGTAGAGCACTGCCCAGCTTCCTCAGTCAAACACAGAAGAGGAAATTGGGGCTGGGGCTCAGAGATTAATAAGAAGACTATGACCCAGAGCCCAGGCTAATTCTGCAAACCCTGTCTATAGTGGTGTTCAATGGAAAGGAAGCAGCTGCTGCTGCTAAGTTGCTTCAGTCGTGTCTGACTCTGTGA
Source organism: Nanger dama (assembly GCA_917880005.1). Taxonomy (NCBI): domain Eukaryota; kingdom Metazoa; phylum Chordata; class Mammalia; order Artiodactyla; family Bovidae; genus Nanger; species Nanger dama. The sequence goes on along the minus strand of CAKJTW010000017.1, from coordinate 19,318,947 downwards.
CCCCACAGTCGGCAGCTCACCAGGCTCCCCCGTCCCTGGGATTCTCCAGGCAAGAACATTAGAGTGCGTTGCCATTTCCTTCTCCAAGGAAGCGGCAGACCCTTCCTGGTTGTGTAATGGTGTAGAGAAGGCTTGGGGAGTAGAATTCACAAATATAACTCAGGAGTGTATTTAAAAATTGTTCTTGTAACAGCAATGGGGATAAGAACTCACTATCAGTTTTCATTATAAATAATTCCCTAGGATAAATAAGATAACAATGCCATCAAATGAATGGCACTTTCAAGAAGCTCTGATATGGTGCTTGATGACAGACAGTGGTAGATGTACACACGCCAGTGTTGTGGGCAGGAGGAACCTGGCCTGAAATGTCTTAAATCCAGACAAAACCTTTGGGAATTGAGCATAAATGACCTTCAGAATGAAGACAGAACAAATTTCAGGATGTCAGGACACCGTACAGTGGCCTCTTGTACAACATGGGTTTAAACTGCACTGGTCCATTTGTACATGGATTTTCCCCTAAGTAAATACAGCACTACTCTACCTACAGTTGGTTGAATCCAAAGATGCAGAACCGTGATACAGAGAAAATGCAGATACCAAGGAAACTTGGGTTGGAAGGGTCCATAATAAATTACAGATATCTTTTCAGCAACATGGTATATGGGCACTCCTTCCTTATTCCAGGGTCAGTGGTACATAATTTTCAGAGAAAACAGCACACCTATGTTCCTTTTATCATCTGGGTCACTGGAATAGTATAGCCTAATCGTGGCTGGGAATTCAGCTTCTAAGGTCAAAGACTGGTAACTCAGGACACAATACTTCTTAGAAAGTGCTGCTTTCTAGGTTTCCTGATATGTTGCTTTGTGTTTATTTCATCTATATTCTTGACAGGTTTTTACATCAAACAGTCTCATTCACAATTATGACTGAAAGGACAAAAAAATCAACTCATGAAAATATCAATGTAATTTTTAAATGGGCAGAAAGTAAAACAAATAGCTCAGAGGTATCTGATTATCATAGAAAATAGAAAATACCAATTGAAAATAGGTATGGTGGTGGTGTGAACGTCCCTGGTGGCTCAGATGATAAAGAGTCTGCCTACAATGCAGGAGACCTGGATTCGATCCCTGGGTTGGGAAGATCCTCTGGAGAAGGAACTGGCAACCCACTCAAGTACTCTTGCCTGGAAACTCCCATGGATGGAGGATCGTGGTAGCTTACAGTCCATGGGGTCGCAAAGAGTCAGACATGACTGAACGACTTCACTTTCACTTGTGGTGGTGGTGGTGGTGGTTAGTTGCTCAGTCGTGTCCAACCCCGCGACCCCATGGACTGCAGCACATCAGGCTTTCCTATCCTTCACCATCTCCTGAAGTTTGCTCAAACTCATGTCCACTGAGTTGGTGATGTCATCCAATCATCCCATCCTCTGTTACCCCCTTCTCCTGCCCTCAGTCTTTCCCAGCATCAGGGTCTTTTCCAATGAGCCAGCTCTTCATATCAGGTAGTCAAAGTAGTGGAGCTTCAGCATCAGTCCTTCCAATGAATATTCAGGATTGATTTCCTTTAGGGTTGACTGGTTTGATCTCTTTGAAGTCCAAGGGACTCTCAAGATTCTTCTCTAGCACTGCAGTTTGAAAGCATCAAATCTTCAGTGTTCAGCCTCCTTATGGTCAAACTCACATCCATACATGACTACTAGAAAAATCATAGCTTTGACTATCCAGACCTTTGTCAGTGAAGTGGTGTCTCTGCTTTTAGTATGCTGTCTAGGTTTGCCATAACTTTTCTTCCAAGGAGCAAGAGTCTTTTAATTTCATGGCTGCAGTCATTGTCTGCAGTGATTATGGAGCCCAAGAAAATGAAATGTCAGTGTTTCCACTTTTTTCCCATCTATTTGCATGAAGTGATGGGACCAGATGCCATGATCTTCATTTTTGAATGTTGAATTTTAAGCCAGCTTTTTCACTCTCCTCTTTCACCTTCACCAAAAGGCTGTTAGTTCCTCTTCATTTTCTGCCATTAAGGTGGTGTCATCTGAATATCTGAGGTTGGTGATAGTTCTCTTGGAAATCTTGATTCTAGCTTGTGACTCATCTACCCCAGCATTTCATGTGATGTACTTTGCATATAAGTTAAATAAGCAGAATGACAATATACAGCCTTGAAGTACTTGCTTCCCAATTTTGAACCAGTCCATTTTTCCTTCTCTGGTTCTAACTGTTGCTCCTTGTCCTGCATACAGGTTTCTCAGGAGGCAGGTAAAGTGGTCTGATATTGCCATCTCTTTAAGAATTTTCCACAGGTTTTTACGATCCACACAGTTAAAGGCTTCAGTGGAGAAGAAATAGATGTTTTTCTGGAATTCCCGTGCTTTATCTATGATCCAGCAGATGTTAGCAATTTGATCTCTGCTTTCTCTGCCTTTTCTAAATCCAGTTTATACATCTGGAAGTTCTTGGTTCACGTACTGCTGAAGCCTAGCTTGAAGAATTTTGAGCATAATCTTGGTAGCATGTGAGATGAGTGCACCATTGTGCAGTAGTTTGAACATTCTTTGGCATTGCCTTTCTTTGGGGTTGGAACGAAACTGACCTTTTACAGTCCTGTGGCCACTGCTGAATTTTCCAAATTTGCTGACATTATTGAGTATAGCACTTTAACAGCATTATCTTTTAAGATTTGAAATAGCTCAGCTGCAATCCCATCAACTCCATTAGCCATGTTTGTAGTAATGCTTCCTAAGGCCCACTTGACTTCATACTCTAGGATGTCTGGCTCTAGGTGAGTGACTACACCATCATGGTTACCTGAGTTATTAAAAACTTTTTTCTATATTTCGTCTATATTTTCTTGCTACTACTTCTTAATATTTCTGCTTCTGTTAGGTCCATACCATCTCTGTCCTTTGTTGTACTCACCTTTGTATGCAATGTCCCCTTGTTATCTCCAGTTTTCTTGAAGAGATCTCTGGTCTTTTCCATTCTATTCTTTTCCTCTATTTCTTTGCATTGTTCACTTAAGCCTTTCAACACTGCACTCACATGAGTATATCTTTCCTTTTCTCCTTTGCCTTTCATTTCTTTTCTTTCTGAGCTATTTGTAAGGCCCCCTCAGACAACCATTTTGCCTTTTTGCATTTCTTTTTCTTGGACATGATTTTGGTCACTGCCTCCTGTACAATATTATGAACCTCCATCCATAGTTCTTCAGGCACTCTATCAGATCTAATCCCTTGAATCTGTTTGTCACTTCCACTGTGCAATCATAAGGGAATTGATTTAGGTCATACCTGAAAGGCCTAGTGGTTTTCCCTACTTTAGTTTAAGTCTGAATTTTGCAATAAGGAGCTCACGATCTGAGCTGCAGTCAGCTCCAGGTCTTGTTTTTGCTTACTCTATAGAGCTTCTCCATCTTCAGCTGCAAAGAATATAATCAATTTAACTTTGGTATTGACCATCTGGTGATGTCCATGTGTAGAGTCTTTTCTCGTGTTATTGGAAGAGGGTGTTTAGCTATGACACGTGTATTCTTTTGCAAACTCTGTTAGCCTTTGACCTGCTTTATTTTGTACTTCAAAGCCAAACTTGCCTGTTACTCCATCATAGGGTACTGATTATACTGGCAATTATATTATATTAGTACTAATTATGTGGTACTGATTATATTATGGTTCCTCATATTGGCTCTTAGCCAAAATGCTGGAGATTCCAGTTACAGCTTTATAAAACCTCAATGGATTTTCCTTCCCAGCATCCAGCTCCAAGCATTATGGCTTTAATTGCTCAGTCGTGTCAGAGAGTTTGTGACCCCTTGGACTGTGGCCTGCTAGGCTCCTTTGCCCATGGAATTTCCCAGGCAAGAACACTGGAGTGGGTTGGCATTTCCTACTCCAGGGGATCTTCCACACCAGGAATTGAACCTACGCTTTCAAGTCTCCTGCATTGGCAGGTGGATTCTTTACCAGAGTGCCACCTAGGAAGACCTATATATATATAGGTCTTATTCATTGTAGTTTTGCTTAATTTTGTTTCTGGGCTCTGTCTTTGTAGCGCCAGCTAGCTACATGTGTGTTTGCCTTTGTATAGGCGTCCTATCAAACTTCTAGTTCTAAAATGGACTCTTGCACCTCTCCCCCTCCATGGAAGGTTGCTGAATAATCAATCAGGAACCTAACTTACTTCTGGTCTCTTCACCTCTCAGTGGTCTATTTCTTCTCTCAACAAATTTGGTTGAGCACATATAAAATGTAAGCTTTTCTCCAGATGCTGAGCTACAGCTGTGCCCAGACTCTAGCACCCGACCCACCTGGTGCCTCCAGCCTGAAAAAGCTTGCTGCTTAGTCAACTGTAAGCTGCTTTCACACAAGACCTATATGTCTGCTCCATCTGGGTATCCATCAGTTCAGTTCAGTTCAGTCGCTCAGTCGTGTCCGACTCTTTGCGACTCCCATGAATCACAGCACGCCAGGCCTCCCTGATCATCACCAACTCCCCGGAGTTCACTCAGACTCACGTCTATCCAGTCCATGATGCCATCCAGCCATCTCATCCTCTGTTGTTCCCTTCTCCTCCTGCCCCCAATCCCTCCCAGCATCGGAGTCTTTTCCAATGAGTCAACTCTTCGCATGAGGAGGCCAAAGTACTGGAGTTTCAGCTTTAGCATCATTCCTTCCAAAGAAATCCCAGGGCTGATCTCCTTCAGAATGGACTGATCAGTTCCTAGGAAAGTGCCTTTGTCACAGTAGTAACTTAATACTGTAGCTGTTTGCTATATAAAGGCATAAAAAGTAAATTGTTTCAGAAAATAAATCAGTTTGGCCACAGTCTTTGCAGATCTTTTTCTTTGCATGAGGGCAAATCATTCTAGTAAAAATACAAAAATCTCTAGACACTAAACTCTTCTAGCCATTAATAGGTGAGTAGGAATAAATTTTCCAACCAAGTGACTTTCAAATTTGAACTGAGAGAGAATAGAAGGGAATACCTGGTCTGGATCATCCAGGATTACTTAGGACAGAAGTGGCAGTCATTGGGGACACCCAGGGAAGAAGAGAGTGCCCAAGAGGGTCAAAATAAGAGTAGGAAACTTAAAAGACACACTTTGCTAATCTCACAACTGAAAATTATTGAGAATTCTTACAAAGAGAAAGATATCTGACCCAGGGAATATTTTAAATGTTTGCAAAGAGCCTCTGGCAATAACTATGGCAGTTGCAGATCATATATCTTGTCCCATTTGGGAGTTGGTGGACAGAGATGAAATGTGGTTTCTTCCCTCATTGCAGGGAAAGAGCCTGCCCTGCAAACACACACTCAAACTGATTTATTGTCAGATTTACAGAAGTGACCTAGTGGGAAATTCCCTTTTGAGCAATATTAGCTGCTGGAATTCTTGGTTTTGTGAAAACAAATGTTAGCAAATTTAGAAATATGAGCAAAATTCAAAATGTGAGCCACAGCTTGGAGGTAAATGAAAATGTGACATCCTTATAAAGAGACCCTGTAATCTCTCCTTATTGACAGCCTATTTGTTAATCATTCATGCAAATATTAATGGAAAACAGATGAGGAATCAATTTGTAAGAAGTGATATTTGTTTTAAAAATGTATGAAGAACTTCTACTACAGTGTCAAAAACTCAACTATAGATCCTGAATCTTTTTAAAATTTGGAGTTGAGTTGGCCTGAGAGCTAAAGTAAAAGTGAAAGTGAAGTCGCTCAGTCGTGTCTGACTCTTTGTACCCCATGGACTGTAGCCTACCAGCCTCCTCCATCCATGGAATTTTCCAGGCAACAGTACTGGAGTGGGTTGCCATTTCCTTCTCTAGGGCATCTTCCCAACCCCTGGGTCTCCCTCATTGCAGGCAGATGCTTTATCATCTGAGCCACCAGGTAGAACTAAGAGTATAACAAGAATTGGGTAGGGACAAATTTCAGGTAGGACCTGGTCAATTTCCATAGGACTTATTGACTTGCCAACCTGGAACTTGGGTGTCTTAGGTTTTATTTTCCTTTGGGAAACTTTTGAGTGTCTTTGGCCAGGATACTTCTATCTCTTAGTGCCTAAAGCAAGAAAGTAAATAATGGAAGGAGAAAGAACATCTACAGTTTTGTTAAAGCATACATGCATGTACATTGCACAATTACTGACACAGAAGCGAATGGAAATACTTCTTGCTTTTATTAAAATGTCTTAGAATAGTTTAAGTAGGGTATCTATTTAGAGAAACAGACTAACTTTTTAAAATTCAGGTTTAATTACTTCATTTCCTTCCTTTAAAAATCTTCTAGAGATCCCCATTGACTTTGGATTAAAGTTAAAATTCTTGGCATGTTTTACTCTTATAATCTATTCCTTAGCCTTATCTCCTGGCAACCCCACCCCCCACCCCAACCATGGGCCCCTGCTGTCTTTCTTTTCCTGGTATAAACAGTACCCCCTCTGGAAAGTCTACCCTGAGTCTCCACATCATGCCAAGCACCCCTCCTCTAAATCCCCACAGCACCCTCTGCAGATATCACTTATCTGATAGTGATCTGTCCACATGTCAGTCTTCTTTCCTAAACTGTGTGCCCTCTAAGGATGTCCACATCATCCCAACAGCACTAGGATATAGCTCAACACAGCAACAGTTCAATATGATGACTCATTAAACTGAATAGAATTGCATCAGTTGAAGCACTTACTGTATGTGGGCATGGCTAAAAGCCACCCAAATGGAATGGAAGCTGAGATGACTCCCCTGACACAGGGCAAATGCCCATCTGGATAGACAACATCTCAAAGAGATATACCCCTGTGCTAGAAAAAGGTGGGAGCAGAGGTGACAGGTTCTGTTTTTTCCTCTGTTTCCCTCTGGGCATCTGGCTCCCTCATTTCTTCTTCTCTTTCATGCTTATTTTTCCATCCAAACACAAATGCACTCACAGGCACCCACCACATAAAACAGTCAACTGCCCACCAGGCTCTTTTTTATTAATTATATTTATTTATTTTTAATTGATGATTACTTTACAATATTGGTTTGACTTCTGCCATATATCAACGTGAATTAGCCATATGTGTACATATGTCCCCTCCCTCTGGAACTTCCCTTCCACCTCCCATCCTTTCTGACCCCTCTAGGATATTACAGAGCCCCAGTTTGAGTTCCCTGTTGCTGGGGCTGCTAAGTCACTTCAGTCGTGTCTGACTCTGTGTGACCCCATAGACAGCAGCCCACCAGGCTCCACCGTCTCTGGGATTCTCGAGGCAGGAACACTGGAGTGGGTTGCCATTTCCTTCTCCAATGCATAAAAGTGAAAGTGAAGTCGCTCAGTCGTGTCCGACTCTTAGTGACCCCATGGACTGCAGCCTACCAGCCTCCTCTGTCCATTGGATTTTCCAGGCAAAATTACTGGAGTGGAGTGCCATCGCCTTCTCTGTGAGTTCCTGAGTCATACAGCAAACTTCTGTTGGCTATCTATATTACATACGGTAGTGTATATGCTTTCATGCTACTCTCTCTGTCCATCTCACCCTCTCCATTCTCTCCCCTGCTCTTGTCCATAAGACAGCTCTCTATGTCTGCATCTGCACTGCTGTACTGCAAATAGGTTCATCAGTACCATCTTTCCAGATTCCATATATATGCATTAATATATGATATAGCTTTTCTAAATTAAAAGACACTTACTCCTTGGAAGGAAAGTTATGAGCAACCTAGATAGCATATTCAAAGCAGAGACATTACTATGCCAACAAAGTAATGTCTAATCAAGGCTATGGTTTTTCCTGTGGTCGTGTATGGATGTGAAAGTTGGACAGTGAAGAAAGCTGAGTGCCAAAGAATTGATGCTTTAGAACTGTGGTGTTGGAGAAGACTCTTGAGAGTCCCTTGGACTGCAAGGAGATCCAACCAGTCCATTCTGAAGGAGATCAGTCCTGGGTGTTCTTTGGAAGGACTGATGCTAAAGCTGAAACTCCAGTACTTTGGCCACCTCATGCCAAGAGTTGACTCATTGGAAAAGACTCTGATGCTGGGAAGGACTGGGGGCAGGAGGAGAAGGGAACAACAGAGGATGAGATGGCTGGATGGCATCACTGACTCGGACATGATTTTGGATGAACTCCGGGAGTTGGTAATGGACAGGGAGGCCTGGCGTGCTGTGATTCATGGAGTCTCAAAGAGTTGGACATGACTGAGCGACTGAACTGAACTTACTTCACTCTATATAATACGTTCTAGAACCTCACCAGAACTGACTCAAATGTGTTCCTTTTTGTGCTGAGTAGTCTTCTGTTGCACATATGTAGCACAGCATCTTTAGCCATTCATCTGTCAATGAATGCCTAGGTTGTTTCCATGTCATAGCTATTGCAAATAGCGCTGCAGTGAACATTGGGGTATATGTGTTTTTTCAGTTTTGATTTTTCTCAGGGTATATGCCTAGAAGTGAGATTGCTGGGTCATATGGTGGTTTTATGCCTAATTTTTAAAGGAATCTCCATACTGTCTTCTATAGTGGATGTATCAATTTACTTTCCCACCAACAGAGCAAGAGCATTCCCTTTTCTCCACACCCTCTCCAGCACTTGTTTGTGGAATTTTTGATGATGGCCTTTCTGATTGTTTGAGGTGATATCTGATTGTAGTTTTGATTTGCATTTCTCTAATAATGAGTGATGTTGAGCATCTCTTCATGTGTTTATTAGCCATCTACATGTCTTCTTTGAAGAAACATCTGTTTAGGTCTTTTGCCTGTTTGATTGGGTTGTTTTTCTGGTATTGAGTTGTATGAGCTGCTTGTATATTTTGGAAATTAATCCTTTGTCAGTTGTTTCATTTGCTATTATTTTCTCCCATTCTGAGGGTTGCCTTTTCACCTTGTTTATAGTTTCCTTTGGTGTGTAAAAGCTTTTATGTTTAATTAGGTCTCACTTGTTTATTTTTATTTACATTACTCTAGGAGGTGGATCATTAAGGATCTTGCTGTGATTTATGTAAGAGAGTGTTCTACCTATGTTTTCCTCTAAGAGTTTTATAGTTTTTGGTCTTACATTTATATCTTTAATCCATTGTTTAAATCCATTTGGGGTTTGTCTTTGTATATGGTGTTATGTTGTATATGGTGTATATGTTGATTTCATTCTTTTACATGTAGTTGTCCAGTTCTCCCAGCACCACTAATTGAAGAGACTATCTTTTTCCTATTGTATATTCTTGCTTCCTTTATCAAAGATAAGGTGCTCATAGGAGCATGGGTTTATCTCTAAGCTTTCTATCTTGTTCCATTGGTCTATCCTTGTGTTTTTGCACCAGTATCATACTGTCTTGATGACTGTAGCTTTGTAGTATAGTCTGAAATCAGGTAAGTTGATTCCTCAAATTCCATTCTTTTTCCTCAAGATTGCATTGGCTATTCAGGGTCTTCTGTGTTTCCATATGAGTTGTGAGATTTTTTTTTGTTATAGTTCTGTGAAAAATGCCATTGGTAATTTGATAGGGATTGCATTGAGTCTGTAGATGCATTTCGTATTATAGTCATTTTCACAATATTAATTCTTCCAAGCCAGGAGCATGGACTATCCCTCCATTTATGTCATCTATGATTTCTTTCATCAGTATCTTGTAGTTTTTTGTATATAGCTCTTATGTTTCCTTAGGTAGGTTTATTCCTAGGTATTTTACTTTTTGTAGAAGTGGTAACTGGGATTGATTCTTTAATTTCTCTTTCTGATTTTTCATTGTTGGTATATTTGATTTTGTATCCTGCAACTTTAATAAATTCCATGATCAGCTCTAGTAATTTTCTGATAATATCTTAGGGTTTTCTATGTACAGTATCATGTCATTTGCAAATAGGGAGAGTTTTACTTCTTCCTTTCCAATCTGGATTCCTTTTATTTCTTTTTCTTTTCTGATTGCTGTAGCTAAGACTTCAAAAACTATGTTGAGTAATACTGGCATGAGAGTGGACACCCTGGTCTTGTTCCTGATCTTAGAAGGACAGACTAACTCTTGACTGGAGTATGGGAAAGGTTTAGAGACTGACTGGCTTTTTGGGAGAGCTAGTACTCTTGCCTGGAAAATCCCATGGATGGAGGAGCCTGGTGGGCTGCAGTCCACAGGGTCGCTAAGAGTCGGACAGGACTGAGCGACGTCACTTTCACTTTTCACTTTCATGCATTGGAGAAGGAAATGGCAACCCACTCCAGTGTTCTTGCCTGGAGAGTCCCAGGGATGGGGGAGCCTGGTGGGCTGCTGTCTCTATGGGATCGCACAGAGTCAGACATGACTGAAGTGACTTAGCAGTAGCAACAGCAGCATAGAGTAGGGAACACAGATTTAAATGCCTTCAAGAGCCTAGCAGCCAATGTAACTATGTGAAAAGCATTAAAACCAAAAATTAAAAAAAAAAAAGGGGGGAACAAAAATCCTGCTGGCCACTGAAACATGGTTGACTGATATATTTCATTGACTAGTTTTCTAGTTTGGGATCTCTAGCCTAGACTCTTGGTGAAAACTTTAATAGTAGTCCCAGGAATCAACAGCCTGGAACTCAAATCACAAATGCAAAGTATTTAGAGAAAGAATGTACTAAAAGAAAAAAATATGGGGTCCCAGCATAATCACTGTTGGAAAAATGTGCCCCCTAAATACAAAACGACTCTAGATAAAGCCGGTGACTCAATGTACAGACATACAGCACTTCAGAGGTCAAGACCTGCAGACCTCCATGTTTGTAAGTCCAAACATGCTGAGTCTATTTTGTGTCTTCTTGGTTCTCTATTGTTTACCATCCATAAGCTACATGTGGGCCAGATACTGGGATGGAGCAATGAATAGATATGGTTGGGGTTTTTTTGTTTTTGATTTTTTTGATTTTGTATTTTTGAGAGTTTAATTTCTTTCCATGTTTTTGATTAAAAAAAAATACAACTTTAAACTTTTTATTTTGTATTGGGATTTGATCTCTGAGTTGGGAAGATTCCCTGAAGAAAGAAATGGCAATTCACACCAATATTCTTGCCTGGAGAATTCCACGGATAGGGGAGCCTCACAGGCTACAGTCCACGGGGTTGCAGAGTTGGACAGGACTGAGTGATTAACACTATAGCTAATTAACAATGTTGTGGTAGTTTCAGGTAAATAGTGAAGGGACTCAGCCATACATATACAGGTATCCATTCTACCCCAAACCCACCTCCCACCCAGGCTAGCACATAACATTGAGTAGAGTTCCATGTACTATACAGTAGGTCCTTGTTGTTATCCATTTTTAATTTATCTGTGTGTATGTCATGCTCCCAAAGTCTCTAACTATCCCTTCCCCTGACAACCATAAATTTGTTTTCTAAATCTGTGAGCCTCTCTCTGTTTTGTAAGTTCATTTATATCATTTCTTTTAGATTCCGCATATAAGGGATGCCATTTGATATTTCTCCTTCTCTGTCTGACTTACTTCAGTCAGTATGACACTCTCTAGGTCCATACATGTTGCTGCAAATGGCATAATTTCATTCTTTTTCATATGTTCTTTTTCAAAGCAATATTCCATTGTATTTATGTACCGCATCTTTATCCATTCCTCCATCAGTGGACATTTAGGTTGCTTCCATGTTTTGGCTGATGTAAGAGAGGTGGGTTCAATCCCTGAGTCAGGAAGATTCCACGGAGAAGGAAAGACAACACACTCTAGTATTCTTTGCTTGGAAATCCCAGCAGGGTTCAGCCTATAGGGTCATAAAGAGTTGAACACAACTGAAGCTACTTAGCTTGCATGCGTGCATGTCTTGGCTATTGTAAACAGGGCTGCAGTGACTACTGGATGTCTTTTTGGATCATGTTTTCCCAGATATATGCCCGGAAGTGGGATTGCAGGGTCATTTATTAGCTGAAATAAGATCATTCCTTAACTCCATACACAAAAATACACTCAAAGTGGATTAAAGACCTAAACGTGAGAGCGGACACTATGAAACTCCTAGAGGAAAACATAGGCAGAGCACTCACTGACATAAATCACAGCAACATCTTTTTTGATTCATCTCCCAGAATAATGTAAATTAAAAATAAACAAATGGGACCTACTTAAACTCAAAAGCTTCTGCACAGCAAAGGGAACAATAAAAAAAATGAAAAGACAACCCACAGATGGGGAGAAAAATTTGCAAATGATGTGACAGATAAGGAATTAGTCTCCAAAATTTCTAAACAGCTTATGATGCTTAACAGCATCAAAACAAACAACATACTCAAAAAATGGGCTGAAGACCTGAGCAGACATTTCTCCAAAGAGGCCATACAGATGGCCAACAGGCACATGAAAAGATGTTAAGCATTGCTAGTTACTAGAGAAATGCAAATCAAAACTATAATGAGATATCATCTCATACCCATCAGAATGACCATGATCAAAAAATCCACAAATGCTGGAGAGGATGTGGAGAGAAGGGAACACCTCTACAATGTTGGGTGGGAATGTAAATTGGTCCAGCCACTATGGAGAACAGTGTGGAGGAGCCTCAAAAACAGACATGATTGTCATTCTCCAGGACTTACATGTTAGCAGAGAAAGGCATTCAGTCATCTGTATTAAAAGCAAACTGAAATATCACAGGGAGTAGCGGGGTCTGCAGAAGAGAGTGGCCATTCCTATCTGGGGAAGTCAAGACAAGTCTCCTCAAAAGGATAATCACTGAGTTGCATCTTTACAGGTGGGTGAAGTGCTATTTCCTGGGGAGATGGGGCCACAGAGAGAAGCTTGAACACAACCACTGAAACACAACAGTGCCTCGGGAAACCACCGTCATTGTTCTGTCACTAAGCTGGGTCAGAGAGTGCAGCGCCAGGCTTCCCTGTCCTTTACTGTCTGCTGGAGTTTGCTCAGATTCATGTCCATTGAGCCAGGGATGCCATCCAGTCATCTTATCCTGTCCTGCAGGGCTTGAGACAGAAAAATAAGACTAGAAAAGCAGGCAGAATCCATATTATGGAGGCCTTAGAGGTCTGGATAAGAATTTTGAACCCTAATCTGGAGAACAAAAGAGTATTTGAGGGTGTAGCAGGATGATTTATTGTAATTATTAATTTACATTTTCCATGTACCTTCCTTCTGTCAGGAGGGTATGCGCGTGTGTGCTTAGTCACTTCACTTGTGTCTGACTCTCTGTGACCCGTGGATCATGGCCCTCCAGGCTCCTCTGTCCATGGGATTCTCCAGGCAAGAATACTGGAGTGGGTTGCCATTTCCTTCTCCAGTGAGAAAGTATGAAGTGAGTGAAGTGAAGTCGCTCAGGCGTGTCCGACTCTCTGTGACCCCATGGGCTGCAGCCTACCAGCCTCCTCTGTCCATGGGATTTTCCAGGCAAGAGTACTGGAGTGGGGTGCCATTTCCTAGCCTGAGCTCTTCTCTTCCCTCACCCTAGGACATTGGCAGTGCCCAAAGGAGAAACTGTTGGAAGAACAACATTCTTTCTTTTGTGCTCAAAGCCTCGTATTTTAAAGGAGATCATGTTCAACATCCTGGCTGCGGAGGGAAAGGAGGAGAGGACCTGGGAAAGAAAGGCTGAGGAAGGAAAGGTTCCCTCTGTCTGGGAGAAAATAGAGATAGTCCCTTCCCCAGAGGACAGAGACACAAACCTGATGACCTGGATGGCAGAAACTCGGAGAGATGCCTTAGAGAAACCAAACATAGGCACTGTTGCTCTCTCCTAAACAAGTAGCTCAGTGCACAACAACTGGAGAGAGGCCTATACTTCAGGGCCCATGTTGATTTGGAGAATGGGGCTCCAAATGGGTGGCAACCGTGGCAGACTGAATGCTGGAAGCCATCCATTTTTCTGGGCACCATGGCTCCTGGAAACTAGCTTCCTGTTTCCATGGACTACTCTAAGGAGAGAGAAGGACCTCCATTGAGTGCTGTGTGACTGAATTTCCTGCCGGCTATAAGAACAAGGGCTTAGAATTAGATTTAACTAGATTTTTAAAAATGTGATATTCATCAAACACTCAAATCTGCAAAGTAAAATTTACATATACACCATGAAAAATTTTACAAAGGAAATAAATAACATGCCCAGACTGGTGTTAAAGGAAGGATAATGTTTGAGAAAGTTTCTGACATTGATGAACTTTATTGCAATTGGGGAATCAGATCTTTCCAGAAAGTAGTAAAAGGGGACAAGGGACCAGAGAGAGGGTGCCCAAGGGAGACAGAATATGAGTCTTCTAGAAATATAAGCCCCACCTCCCACCCCAGAGAAGAGAGGAGCATATCCTGACATCTGTGCCAGTGGATATACTGTTAACACCTCTGGAAATGATAATGTAATGCAGACTGCCCAATTCAGTCTTGAAAATATCTGTGTCAGTAAAATATAGTTTTTAATGTTGGCCACAGGGTACAAACTTTGAGGTATAAGATGAGTACGTTCTGGGGATCTAACGTACAGAATAATGGCTAACTAATACTGTGATATACACTTGAAATTTGCTATGAGACACACACACACATACTCGCTAGCAGTGTGAGGTGATAGATGTGTTACTTAATTCGATGGTGGCCACTCTTTCACAATGCATATGTAGTTTATATCATCACACTGTTGTTGCTGTTCAGTTGCTGAGTCATGTCCAGCTCTTTGTGACCCCATGGACTGCAGCACGCCAGGCTCTCCTGTCCTTCATTATCTCCCGGAGTTTGCTCAAATTCATGTCCGCTGAGTCGATGATGCTATCTAACCATCTCATTCTCTGCTTCCCCCTTCTCCTTTTGCCTTCAATCTTCCCCAGCATCAATTGTACACCCTAAATATATACAATTTTTGTCAATCATACCTCACTATCAATACCTCAATAAACAAATGCACCAATATTTGTTTATTATGCCTTATAAAAACAAATAAGTTTTATTAAAAGTTTTATTTCTAAGATAATAAGTTTTGTCTTAGAAATACATGTAAAATACACAAAATAAATTTTTGTTGTCAAATATGTATTTCAAAGTCTCACATGGGATCATAGGTTTAAAAAAAGAACCTCAGCATTATTGGGTCCAAGTTCATTCCTTCAGGTATAAAGTATTATTGTTCCTATTTAAAAATTAAAACTTCAAAGAGATGGAGTTCATTAAAGTATTTATTCAGTGCACATGATCTGAGCACACTATATCCCACACATGGCATTGAGAATGACCTTGGAGAAGCTGAGTGATGGGAAACAAATACATAAGTAAAAGTTGATAACGCACATCTTGATAAGTGGTGCACACTGATACATTTTTCTTTGGAATATCTGTCTCTGACAATGACCCATTTTCTCTGAAAACTCTCCTTTCTCTCTCTCCCCTCAGTACTGACCTCTGGCAGATGTGTTTTGCAATTTAATTCAACAGTCTGGTTTTAATTAATTCTATCTGTTGTGGTCACTGGACTAAAGAGAGTACAATTAAGTTCCCTTTCAGGGAATTTAGAATGGGTTTGAGTAATGGTTTCTTAGTCTGAGTTTGTCTCACAGGTCAAAGATAGTTTTAGTGGATTATGCATTTTGATGAACTTCATCAAAACTTTCTAAATTATTCACATAAAGTTTAAAATAACTGAACTTTTCATATCTGCAGCACCTACAGTAGTAGCCTCTTTCATTCCTGAAATTGGTTATTTGTGCTTTTGCCCACCCCCCTTCCCCCAGATCAGTCTTGCAGTATTACAAAAGGTTTGTGAATTACATTAGCTTTTCAATAACCAATACTTGACTTTGTTAGTCCTCTCTATTTTATGCTTGTTTCTGTCTCATTAAATTTTGCTCTTTATGATTTTCTTTCTTCTATTGTCTTTAATTGTGTGGTCTTTCTCCAAATATCTTGAGATGAATACTTTGCTCATTAATTTTTAAACTATTTTCCTCTCTAATTAAAATATTCAAGGCTATACATTTCTAAGGCTATGCAATTTCTACTGTTGAAATTGCATCCCATATGGTTGGAAACTTTTGCTACAGCTAGGCTGAAAATCTTCCAAATTTACATTATGATTTCTGCTTTGGAATCATATATGGGCTTTTGAGAAGGGTATTTCCTAATTTCCAAATATAAAGGAAAATTTCTAGGCATCTTTTTGTTATTGACTAGTTTTGTTGCACCATGGTCAGATCGCAGAATTTCAATCCTTTGAGATTTGCATAGTGTTGTCCAAGATGTGACCAATGTTTGTGAATGTTTCATATTTGCTTGGAATAATTGTATACCTGCAATTCTTGAGCACAGTATTCTATTTTTGTTGCTATTCAGTCACTCAGTTTTGTCCTACTCTTTGCGACTCCATGAGTTGTAGCACACCAGGCTTCTCCATCCTTCACTCTCTCTGTGATTATCTATTAAATAAAATTTGTTCTGTGAGACCTTGCTTTTGGTTTTCGGCCTTTGCGTTTCATTAGTTCTTTTTTGTAATTTTATTTCTGGCTTGCTTGGCTTTTGTGGCTGTGTGGGCTTTTCTCCAGGGGTGGTGAACGAAAGCTGCTCCCGAGTCATGGTTTGCCGACTGCTCACTGCAGCGGCTTCTCATTGTGACTGCTTCTCTTATTGCAGAGCATGGGCCCTAGAGCGCGCGGGCTTTAGTAGTTGCGGCACATGAGCTCAGTAGCTGCAGCTCTGCGGCGCTAGGGAACGGGCTCAATAGTTGTGGTGCATGGGATTAGATGCTCCATGGCATGTCGGATCTGCCGGATCCAGGATCGCACCCATACCTCCTGTATTGGTAGGCAGAATTTTTTGACAACTGAGCTGCCTCTATTTCATTAGTTCTTAACAGTGTGTTTATTATCTCCCAATGTGATTGCAGGTTTGCTTATTTCTTCTTAGACTTTTGCTTTTTTCTTTTTATATTTTTGGTTTACATGTATTTGAGGCTATATTATTATGGACATATAGTTTTGAAGTATGTTATATCTTCTTGGTAAATTTAACTTGTTATAAACTGCTTGGCTAACATAGTTTTTTAAGCCTTTATTTTGTCTGACATTAATATACATATACACTTTTCTCTTGTTAGCACAATACATCTTTTCTGCTCTTTAATGTTTTAACCTTTTGATGCCAAAAACTCTGTACACTGGTACAGGATAAAATCTTGGAGACATGGTTTGGGTGAAGTAGAAAAGAATAGCTTTGTTGCTTTGCCAAGCCAAGAGGGACACGGCATGCTCCTACCTCTCAAAAGTCTTGTGTGCCAATGGGGAAGGATTTGATGAGAAGTTTGACTGACACTTCACACTTTATAGCAACAGTTCAAGGGTGGGATTGCTGATAAGATTAACGTGTGTGCAGGGCCTGCATTCCTTTTGCCTGGCCTTAGATGGTCTTCAGCTGAGCTGCTCTGGTTTTCAAGGCCATCAAAGTGTGTCCTCTTCTCTGGAATGAGGATTGCTTCATCTCCCATTTATTGAGGGTTTCAGTCAGTCCATCCTTGGTGGCTCAGATGGTAAAGTGTCTGCCTGCAATGCGGGAGACCTGGGTATGATTCCTGGGTTGGGAAGATCCCCTGGAGAAGGAAATGGCAACCCACTCCAGCACTCTTGCCTGGAAAAGCCCATGGATGGAGGAGCCTGATAGGCTACAGTCCATGGGGTCACAAAGAGTTGGACATGACTGAGTGACTTCACTTTCACCTTCAGTTCTGTAAAGATCTTGAAAGATGTTGTTAGCTGTATCCCTTGAGGCAGCATCAGGACCCTGCCCCAAGCTACATTGTTGTTTCTTGGCTGCTCCTCCCTTGCCACTGCATTCCCTCCCTTTCCTGGCTAAGAAAGAAAGAAGGGAAGTCGCTCTGTCATGTCCAACTTTGTGACCCCATGGACTGTAGCCTACCAGGCTCCTCCCTCCATGGGATTTTCCAGGCAAGAGTACTGGAGTGGGGTGCTATTGCCTTCTCCAGGGGATCTTCCCTACCCAGGGATCAAATCCTGGTCTCCCGCATTCCAGGGAGACGCTTTAACCTGTGAGCCACTAGCAGCTGTTCAATTCTGCCCTTTGGAACTCAGGGAAGGTCATGGAGGCTGTTCCCTACAAACAAGAAATGAGGGAGATAGGAAGGCTTCCATGCCCAGGAGGCCCACAGGGTCCCATTTCATTTCACTATCCATATTCTTTTATTTTATGTGACTCATAAATGATATGTTGTTAGGTTTTTTATCCAGTATGTTGATCTTTATCTTTTAACTAGAGCACCTTAAAGATACCATTCCAATATATTCTAGCTTTCATTTTTACCACTGAGATATTAGCTTTCAATCTGTTATTCGGACAATATATCACTTTTCTCTGTTCTCAGACTTTGTCTGTAGTGTCTTACAGCTTTTCGATGCCGAGTCATTGTGTAGAGTTCTGTCAATGTATCCTGCTTCAGGTTCATTGGAATTCTTAGGAAAAAAAATTTATGGGTCAGGCACTGCCTCTGTTGTCAAAAGCATCTTGTTATTACACTTTTAAATATTGCCACTACCAGATTCTCTTTTCCTTTCCTCCATGAAAGCTAATTAGAACTATAAATTTTAGACCTTATTTTTTTCTTCAAGTCTTTTAAGCTCACTTTTATTTTCCATTTTATAGTCTTTTATGGATTGTGGGTAATTTTTGAGGCTTCAAATCATTAACTCTTCAGCCAAATTAAGTTTCTGTTAAACTTGAATTTTATTTTTTTTTCTTTTTTTATTATTAAATTTATTTATATTTTTAATTACAATACTATATTTGTTTTGCCATACATTGACATGAATCAGCCATAGGTGAACCCAATCTCCCAATGCCGAAGCCCCCTCCCACCTCCCACCCCACATCCTCTACTTGAATCATCCTGTGCATCAGCCCCATGCATCCTGCATCCTACATTGAACATAGATTGGTGCTTTGTTTCTTACAAGAAAAGCCAGAAAGAAAAACACCAATACAGTATACTGACACATACATATGGAATTTAGAAGACAGTAATGATGACCCTATATGTGAGACAACAAATAAACTTGAATTGTAAAATTAAAAGTCTTGTTTTTTGGTTTTGTTTCTTAGTTTAAAAAAAAATCTGCTTGGTTATAGTCTTTTTCCCTACAGACAATTTTAACTTTGTCTCTTATAATGTAAACATAGTACCTGTAGTTATGTAACTTCTATGTCTGATAATGCCAGCATTTGAAATACTTGGGTCTTTTGCTGTCTTTCGTTGATGTTCTTTGTGTTTGTGAAGCGCTACTTTGTGTTCTTGAAACATTTGTTTTTGTGTGTGCTTTCCTTGGAAAAATTGAGGATTATGATAAAGGTTCATTCCTCTGGACAGAATTTGCTGTTTCTCTGCCATGAACCCATGAGTACTACAGTTTGAGTTCCTTTAATAATACGTTTTTAAAAACGTTAATCATTTGTGTTTGTTTTTGAACTACTTAGGTGATTTGAATTTGGGCTGCAAATTCATATCTGATTGTTTATTTGCCTGCTCTTATATTGAAAGTACAGCCATCTGGGGGTGTTCCAGTCTTATGAGAGATTACGTAATGGATGCCCTCCTTTGGGGAGGTCTGAGCTTTCTCTTTTATCCCTTATGCATATGATCCCATGAATACTTAGACTCAAGTTTATCAGGTTTGATAAATGCCTTCAAGGCAGAAGCAACTTCTGTTTTCCTCTTACATCTGTGGGTTTCTACATTCACTTGGATTTTGCACTGATAAAATCTCTTTATCTTTTATCCCTCTATTTTCCTGTTAGATACTTTTAAACAGTGTTTTCTTTATTTTATCATTTTTTTCAGTTCTCAACATTAGAAGGGTTAGTCCAGATACTAAGCTAAATGTGTATCGAAAAGAGAAGTCCACTTTACTTTTGAATGGTAATTTAATGTTAATTTTTAAAAGTAGTTTATTTTTCTTTTAAAAATTTATTTATTTATTTTACTTGGAGCGTAACTACAATATTGTGATGGTTTTTGCCATACATCAATATGAATCAGTCATAGATATATATACGTGTCCCCTCCATCTACACCCCCCACTCCCACCTCCCTTCCCACCCCATCCCTCTAGGTTGTACCAGAACACTAGTTTTGGGTGCCCTGTGTCCTACGTCAAAATGGCACTGGTTATCCATTTTACATATGGTCATGTTTATGTTTCAATGCTATTCTCTCAAATCATCCCACCCTCCTCTTCTTCCACTGAGTCCAAAAGTCTGGTTTTGGTGTCTGTGTCTTCTTTGCTGTCCTGTGTATAGGATCATCAGTACCATATTTCTAGATTCTGTATATATGCATAAATATGTGATATTTTTCTTTCTCTTTCTAACTGACTTCACTCTGTATAATAGGGTCTAGGTTCATCCACCTCATTAGAGCTGATTCAGATGTATTCCTTTTATGGCTGAGTAATATTCCATTGTGTATATGTACCACAACTTCCTTATCCATTCATCTGCCACTGGACTTCTAGGTTGCTTCTATGTCTCAGCTATTATGAATAGTGCAGTAATGAATAGACTAATGTAGTGTAAAGGTACATGTGTGTTTTTCAATTCTGGTTTCCTCAGGATATATACACAGTGGTTGGACTGCTGGGTCATATGATAGTTTTATTACTGGTCTTTTAAGGAAATTCCATACTGGTCTCCGTAGTGATTGTATTAGTTTGCATTCCCACCAACAGTGCAAGAGGGTTCCCTTTTCCCCATATCCTCTCCAGCATTTATTGTTTGTAGACTTTTTGATGATGACCATGCTGACTAGTGTGAGATGAAAACTCGTGGTTTTGATTTGTATTTCTCTAATAATAAACAATGTTGAGGATCTTTTCATGTGTTTATTAGTCATCTATATGTCTTCTTTGGAGAAATATCTGTTTAGGTCTTCTGCCCACTCTTTGATTGGTTTCTGCTTTTTCTGGTATTGAACTGCATGAGCTGCTTGTATATTTTGGAGATTAATTCTTTTCAGTTGTTTCATTTGCTATTATTTTCTCCCATTTTAAGGGCTATCTTCTCACCTTGCTTATAGTTTCCTTCATTGTGCAAAAGCTTTTAAGTTTAATTAGGTCCCATTTGTTTATTTTTGTTTTTATTTCCATTACTTGGGGGAGGTGGATCATAGAGGATCTTGCTGTGATTTATGTCAGAGAATGTTCTGCCTATGTTTTCCTCTATGAGTTTTATAGTGTCTGGTCTTACATTTAGCTCTTTAATCCTTTTTGAGTTTATTTTTGTGTATGGTGTTAGATAGCATTCTAATTTCATTTTTATGTGCAGTTGACCAGTTTTCCCAGCACCACTCGTTGAAAAGACTGTCTTTTCTCCTTTGTATATTTTTATCTCCTTTGTCAAAGATAAGGTGTCCATAGGTGTGTGAATTTGTCTCTGGGCTTTCTGTTTTGTTCCATTGATCTGTATTTCTGTTTTTGTGCCAGTACGATACTGTCTTGGGCTTTCCTTGTGGCTCAGCTAGTAAAGAATCTGCCTGCAATGTGGGAGACCTGGGTTCGACCCCTGGGTTGGGAAGATCCCCTGGAGAAGAGACAGGCTACCCAGTCCAGTATTCTGGCCTGGAGAATTTCATGGACTGTGTACTCCACGGGGGTCACAAAGAGTTGGACATGACAGAGCAACTTTCACACACATACTGTCTTGTGAACTATAGTATATAGTTATACTATATAACTTTGTAGTATATTGTGAAGTCAGGAAAGCTGATTCCTTCAGTTCCACTCTTCTTTCTCAAGACTGCTTTGGCTGTTTGGGCTCTTTTGTGTTTCTGTACAAATTGTGAAATTATTTGTTCTAATTCTGTGAAAATTATCATTGGTAATTTGATAGAGATTGCATTGAGTCTATAGATTGCTTTGGGTAGTATAGTCATCTTCACTATATTGATGTTTCAAATCCAAGAACGTGGTATATCTCTCCATCTGTTCATGTTGTCTTTGATTTCTTTCATCAGTGTTTTATAGTTATCTGTATACAGGCTTTTTTGTCTCTTTAGATAAATTTATTCCTAAGTACTTCGTTCTTTTTGTTTCAATGTTGAATGGAACTGTTTCCTTAATTTCTTAATTTCTGACTTTTCAGTTAGTGTTTAGGAATGCAAGGGATTTCTGTGTATTAATTTTATATCCTGTGACTTTAGCTGTATTCATTGATTAGCATCAGTAATTTTATTGTGGCATCTTTAGGTTTTTCTATATAGAGAACCGTGTCATCTGCAAACAGATTTTTACTTCTTTTCCAGTCTGGATTCCTTTTGTTTATTTTTCTTCTCTGATTGTTGTGGCTAGAACTTCTCAAACTCTGTTGAATAGTATTGGTAAAAGTGGGCATTCTTGTCTTTTTCCTGATTTTAGAGAAAATGTTTTCAGTTTTTTGCCATTGAGATGATGTTTCCTATGGGCTTGTTGTATATGGCTTTTATTCTATTGAGGTATGTTCCTTCTGTGACTTCTTTCCGGGAAGTTTTATCAAAAACAGGTATTGAATTTCGCCAAGGGTTTTCTCTGCATCTACTGAAATAATCATATGATTTTTATCTTTCAATTTGTTAATATGGTATATCACATTGATTGATTTGTAAATATTGATGAATCCTTACATCCCTGGGATAAAGCCCACTTGATCATGATGTATGATGTTTTCAACATGTTGTTGGCTGTTCCCTAGAATTTTGTTGAGGATTTTTGCATTTATATTAGTTAGTGGTATTGACCTATAATCTTTTTTGTGGCATCTTTGTCTGGTTTTGGTATCAGGGTTATGGTGACCTCATAGAATGACTTTGGGAGTTTTCCTTCCTCTGCAATTTTCTAGAAGAGTTTGAGCAGGATAGGTGTTAGCTCTTCTGTAAGTTTTTGGTACAGTTCACCTGTGAAGCCATCTGGTCCTGGGCTTTTGTTTGTTGGAAGGTTTTTTTTTTGGTGTGTGTGTTTTTTGACAAGCTGATTAAAGTTAGTTTAGAACATAAATCAAGGATTGACTCACATGTTTTCAGTGTAATGTTCACATGGAGACAAAAGAAGCTGCTCCAATTTATTGATTCTTTTTGAAATTATTTTTTGTATGTTGCTGTTATAGTTGTTTAGTTGCTAAGCCATGTTCAACTCTTTCAAACCCCAAGGAGCCCACCAGGCATCTGTCCATGGGATTTCCCAGGCAAGAATACTGGAGTGGCTTGCCATTTCCTTCTTCATGCTGAAAGATTTTTGATTACAGTTTTGATTTTTGTGCTTGTTATTGGTCTGTTTATATTTTCTATTTCTTCCTGGTTCAGTTTTGGAAGGTTATACTTTTCTAAGACTGTGTCCATTTCTTCCAAGTTGTTCATTTTATTGGCATATAGTTGCTCATAGTAGTCTCTTATGATCCTTTGTATTTCTGGGTTGTCTGTTGTAGCTTCTCCTTTTTCATTTCTAATTTTATTGATTTGAGTCATCTCTCTTTTTTCTTAATGAGTCTTATCTATTTTATTTATCTTCTCAAGCTAGCTTTTAGTTTTATTGATCTTTGCTATAGTCTCCTTCATTTCTTTTTCATTTATTTCTGCTATGATCTTTACAATTTCTTTCCTTGTACTAATTTTGCTATTTTTTTGTTCTTCTCCTAGTTGCTTTAGGTGTAAGGTTAGGTTGTATATTTGATGTCTCTCTTGTATCTTGAGGTAGATTGTGATGAACTTCCTCTTAGCACTGCTTTTACTGGCTCCCATTGGTTTTGGGTTGTAATGTTTTCATTGTCATTTGTTTCTGTGCATATTTTGATTTCCTTTTGTGTTTTTTCAGTGATCTGTTGGTTATTCAGAAATGTGTTGTTTAGCCTTCATGTGTTTGTGGGTTTTTTTCATTTTTTTCCTATTGTTAATATCTAATCTTACAGCATTGTGATCAGAAAAAATGCTTGAAATGATTTAAGTTTTTAAAAATTTACCAAGGCTTAGTTTGTGGCCCAGGATGTGATCTGTCCTGGAGAAAGTTCCATGTGCACTTGAGAAAAGAGTGAAATGCATTGTTTTGGGGTGAAATGCCCTATAGATTGGAGAAGGCAATGGCACCCCACACCCAGTACTCTTGCCTAGAAAATCCCATGGATGGAGGAGCCTGGCAGGCTGCAGTCCATGGGGTCGCTAAGAGTCAGACACGACTGAGCGACTTCACTTTCACTTTCCACTTTCATGCACTGGAGAAGGAAATGGCACGCCACTCCAATGTTCTTGCCTGGAGAATCCCAGGGATGGGGAAGCCTGGTGGGCTGCTGTCTATGGGGTCGCACAGAGTCGGACATAACTGAAGTGACTTAGCAGCAGCAGCCCTATAGATATCAATTAGGGTTCAGCCAGTCCAACGTATTGTTTAAAGCTTGTGTTTCCCTGGTGGCTCAGAGGTTAAAGTGTCTGCCTGCAACGCGGAGACCCAGGTTCTATCCCTTGGTCAGGAAGATCCCCTGGAGAAGGAAATGGTAATCCACTCCAGTATTCTTGCCTAGAGAATCCCATGGACAGAGAAGCCTGGTAGGCTACAGTCCACGGGGTTACAAGGAGTCGGACATGACTGAGCGACTTCACTTTCACTTTTCCTTATTAAATTTTCTCTGGATGATCTGTCTATTGCTGTGGCTGGAGCATTAAAGTCCCCTACCGTTACTGTGTTCCTGTTGATTTCCCCTTTAATAGTTGTTGGTATTTGCCTTTGCATTGAGGTGCACCTATGTCAGGTGCATATATATTAGTAGTTATGTCTTCTTCTTGGATTGATCCCTTGATCATTATATAGTGTCCTTCTTGTCTCTTATATTGGTCTTTATTTTAAAGTCCATTTTATCTGATATGAGTATTGCTACTCCCACTTTCTTTTGGTCTCCATTTGCATGGAAAATCTTTTGCCACTTCCTCACTTTCAGTCTGTATGTGTCCCTAGGTTTGAGGTGAGTCTTTTGTAGACAGACAGGTGGGTCTTGTTTGTGTATCCATTGGGCCAATTTGTGTCTTTTGGTTGGAGCATTTAACCCATTTATGTTTAAGTTTATTATTGATAAGTATGATCCCATTACCATTTACTTTATTGTTTTGGGTTTGTTTTTATAGGGCTTTTCTGTGTTTCCTGTCTAGAGAAGATCCTTTAGCATTTGTTAAAGAGCTGTTTAGTGATGAGATCTCTTAGTTTTTGCTTATCTGTAAAGCTTTTGATTTCTCCTTCAAATCTGAATGAGATACTTGCTGGGTAGAATAATCTTGGTTGTAGATTTTTCCCTCACATCACTTTAAGTATATCCTGCTTTTCCCTTCTGGCCTGCAGAGTTTCTTTTGAAAGGTCAGTTATTAGCCTTATGAGGATACCCTTGTAAGTTATTTGTTGCTTTTCATTTGCTGCTTCTAATATATATTGTGTTTAATATTTGTTAGTTTGATTTGTTTCTCCTTGGGTTTATACTGTATGGGACTCTCTGGACTTTTGGTTTTGGGTGGCTACTTCCTTCCCCATTTTAGGGAAGTTTTCAATTATTATCTCCTCAAGTATTTTCTCATGTCCTTTCCTTTTGTCTTCTTTTTGAGACATCTATGATTTAAATGTTGGAGTGCTTAAAATTGTCCCAAAGATCTCTGAGGCTGTCCTCATTTCTTTTTATTTTTTTCTTTATTCCACTCCATTTCATTTCTTTCTAGTATTATATTTTACAGCTCACTTATCCATTCTTCTGCCTCAATTACTCTACTCTTGAGTCTCTCCAGGGTGTTTTTCATCTCAGTTATTTTATTGTTCATTGCTGATTGACTATTCCTTACTTCTTCTAGGTCCTTTTAAACATTCCTTGCTCCTTCTCGTTATGTGTCTCCAGTCTATTTATCTGTATCTCTATTTTGTTTTCAAGATTTTGGATCTTGAAAGATTTTTGGATCTTTCCTATCATTATTCTGATTTGTTTTCAAGTAGACTCCCTATCTCCTCCTCTTTTGTTTGGTCTGGTGGGTTTTATCATGTTCCTTTGCCTGCTGGATATTTCTCTGCCTTTTAATTTTGCTTAGTTTTCTGTGTTTGGGGTCTTCTTTCTGCAGGCTAGAAGGTCATAGTTCCTCTTAATTGTGGAGTCTGCTCCCTTTGGGTGGGGTTGAACTAGTGCCTTGTGAAGGTTTCCTGGCTGGGGAAACTTGTGCCTGTGTTTTAGTGGATGGATGCCACCACGGCAGCCATAAGTTTATTTTCTAAGTCTGTGAGTCTGTTTCGGTTTTGTAAGTAAGTTCATTTGTATAATTTCTTTTTAGATTGCACATATAAGGGAGTCACATGATATTTCTCATCTGTTAATCATTTTAAAATGTGTAGTTCATTAGTTGTTGTTATTGTTCAGTCACTCAGTCATATCCTACTCTTTGTAACCCCATGGACTGCAGCATGCCAGGCTTTCTTGTCCATCACCAACTCCCAGAGCTTGCTCAAACTCATGTCGATTAAGTTGATGATGCCATCCAACCATCTCATCTTCTGTCATCCCCTTCTCCTCCTGCCTTAAATCTTTCCATCATCAGAGTCTTTTCCAAGAGTCAGCTATTCGCATCAGGTGGCCAAAGTATTGGAGCTTCAACATCAGTTCTTCCAATGAATATTCAGGACTGATTTCCTTTAGGAATGACTGGTTTGATTTCCTTGCTGTCCAAGGAACTCTCAAGAATATTCTCCAGCACCACAGTTCAAAGGAATCAATTCTTCAGCACCCAGCCTTTTTAGTGTCTAATTCTCACATCTATACATGACTACTGGAAAACCATAGCTTTGACTATATGGACCCTTGTTGACAAAGTAATGTCTCTGCTTTTTAATACACTGCCTGGGTTTGTCATTGCTTTTCTTCCAAGGAGCAAGCATCTTTTAATTTCATGGCAGCAGGCACAATCCACAGTGATTTGGGGGCCCAGGGAAATAAAATCTGTCACTGTTTCCATTCTTTCCCCATCTTACTTGCCATGAAGTAATGGGACTGGATGCCATGATCTTAGTTTTGTGAATGCTGAGTTATAAGCCAGCCTTTTCAATTCTCCTCTTTCATCTTCATCAACAGGCTGTTTGATTCCTCTTTACTTTCTGCCATAATCTCTGCATATAAGATTATTGATATTCTCCAAGAAATCTTGGTTCTAGTTTGTGATTCATTCAGCCAGGCATTTCTCCTGATGTACTTTGCATTTAAGTTAAATAGGGCTGGCGGCTGGGAGGATCAACCCGAGGAGCGGTGGCTGTGCAGGAACAGGAGGGCCTAGAGGAGCTATCCCACATTGAAGGTCAGGAAGGCAATGGTAAGGAGATACCCCTCATTCAAGGTAAGAAACAGCAGCTGCGCTTTGCTGGAGCAGCCGTGAAAAGATACCCCATGCTCAAGATAAGAGAAATCCAAGTAAGATGGTAGGTGTTGCAACACGGCATCAGAGGGCAGACACACTGAAACCATACTCACAGAAAACTAGTCAATCTAATCACACTAGGACCACAGCCTTGTCTAACTCAATGAAACCAAGCCATGCCTGTGGGGGAACCCAAGACAGGCGGGTCATGGTGGAGAGGTCTGACAGAACGTGGTCCACTGGAGAAGGGAATGGCAAGCCCCTTCAGTATTCTTGCCTTGAGAACCCCATGAACAGCATGAAAAGGCAAAATGATAGGATAGTGAAAGAGGAACTCCCCAGGTCAATAGGTGCGCAATATGCTACTGGAGATCAGTGGAGAAATAACTCCAGAAAGAATGAAGGGATGGAGCCAAAGCAAAAACAATACCCAGTTGTGCATGTGACTGGTGATAGAAGCAAGATCCGATGCTGTAAAGAGCAATATTGCATAGGAACCTGGAATGTCAGGTCCCTGAATCAAGGCAAATTTGAAGTGGTCAAACAAGAGATGGCAAGGGTGAACATTGACATTCTAGGAATCAGCAAACTAAAATGGACTGGAATGGCTGAATTTAACTAAGATGATCATTATATCTACTACTGCGGGCAGGAATCCCTCAGAAGAAATGGAGTAGCCATCATGGTCAACAAAAGAGTCCGAAATGCAGTACTTGGATGCAATCTCAAAAACGATGGAATGATCTCTGTTCTTTTCCAAGGCAAACCATTCAATATCACAGTAATCCAAGTCTATGCCCCAACCAGTAACGCTGAAGAAGCCGAAGTTGAACGGTTTTATGAAGACCTACAAGACGTTTTAGAACTAACACCCAAAAAGATGTCCTTTTCATTATAGGGGACTGGAATGCAAAAGAAGGAAGTCAAGAAACACCTGGAGTAACAGGCAAATTTGGCCTTGGAATGCGGACTGAAGCAGGGCAAAGACTAATAGAGTTTTGCCAAGAAAATGCACTGGTCATAACAAACACTCTCTTCCAACAACACGAGAAGACTCTACACATGGACATCACCAAATGGTCAACACCGAAATCAGATTGATTATATTCTCTGCAGCCAAAGATGGAGAAGCTCTATACAATCAACAAAGACAAGACCAGGAGCTGACTGTGGTTCAGATCATGAACTCCTTATTGCCAAATTCAGACTGAAATTGAAGAAAGTAGGGAAAACCACTGGACCATTCACGTATGACCTAAATCAAATCCCCTTATGATTATACAGTGGAAGTGAGAAATAGATTTAAGGGCCTAGATCTGACAGATAGAGTGCCTGATGAACTATGGAATGAGGTTCGTGACATTGTATGGGAGACAAGGATCAAGACCATCCCCATGGAAAAGAAATGCAAAAAAGCAAAATGGCTGTCTGGGGAGGCCTTACAAATAGCTGTAAGAAGAAGAGAGCTGAAAAGCAAAGGAGAAAAGGAAAGGTATAAGCATCTGAATGCAGACTTCCAAAGAATAGCAAGAAGAAATAAGAAAGCCTTCTTCAACGATCAATGCAAAGAAAAACAGAGGAAAAGAACAGAATGGGAAAGACTAGAGATCTCTTCAAGAAAATTAGAGATACCAAGGGAACACTGGATGCAAAGATGAGCTCGATAAAGGACAGAAATGGTCTGGACCTAACAGAAGCAGAAGATATTAAGAAGAGGTGGCAAGAATACATGGAAGAACTGTACAAAAAGATCTTCACAACACAGATAATCATGATGATGTGATCACTCATCTAGAGCCAGACATCCTGGAATGTGAAGTCAAGTGGGCCTTAGAAAGCATCACTACGAACAAAGCTAGTGGAGGTGATGGAATTCCAGCTGAGCTGTTTCAAATCCTGAAAGATGATGCTGTGGAAGTGCTGCACTCACTATGCCAGCAAATTTGGAAAACTCAGCAGTGGCCACAGGACAGGAAAAGATCAGTTTTCATTCCAAGCCCAAAGAAAGGCAATGCCAAAGAATGCTCAAACTATCACACAACTGCATTCATCTCACATGCTAGTAAAGTAATGCTCAAAATTCTCCAAGCCAGGCTTCAGCAATATGTGAACTGTGAACTTCCTGATGTTCAAGCTGGTTTTAGAAAAGGCATCAAATTGCCAACATCCGCTGGATCATGGAAAAAGCAAGAGAGTTCCAGAAAACATCTATTTCTGCTTTATTGACTATGCCAAAGCCTTTAACTGTGTGGATCACAATAAACTGTGGAAAATTCTGAAAGAGATGGGAATACCAGACCACTTGACCTGCCTCTTCAGAAATCTGTATGCAGGTCAGGAAGCAACAGTTAGAACTGGTCATGGAACAACAGACTGGTTCCAAATAGAAAGAGGAGTACGTCAAAGCTGTATATTGTCACCATGCTTATTTAACTTATAAGCAGAGTACATCATGAGAAATGCTGGACTGGAAGAAACACAAGCTGGAATCAAGATTGCGGGGAGAAATATCAATAACCTCAGATATACAGATGACACCACCCTTATGGCAGAAAGTGAAGAGGAACTAAAGGGCCTCTTGATGAAGGTGAAAGAGGAGAGAGAAAAAGTTGGCTTAAAGCTCAACATTCAGAAAACAAAGATCATGGCATCTGGTCCCATCACTTCATGGAAATAGATGGGGAAACAGTGGAAACAGTGTCAGACTTTATGTTTTTGGGCTCCAAAATCACTGCAGATGGTGATTGCAGCCATGAAATTAAAAGATGGTTACTCCTTGGAAGAAAAGTTATGACCAACCTAGATAGCATATTCAAAAGCAGAGACATTACTTTGCCGACTAAGGTCCATCTAGTCAAGGCTATGGTTTTTCCAGTGGTCATGTATGGATGTGAGAGTTGGACCGTGAAGAAGGCTGAGTGCCGAAGAATTGATGCTTTTGAACTGTGGTGTTGGAGAAGACTCTTGAGAGTCCCTTGGACTGCAAGGAGATCCAACCAGTCCATTCTGGAAGGAGATCAACCCTGGGATTTCTTTGGAAGGAATGATGCTAAAGCTGAAACTCCAGTACTTTGGCCTCCTCATGCGAAGAGTTGACTCATTGGAAAAGACTCTGATGCTGGGAGGGATTGGGGGCAGGAGGAGAAGGGGACGACCGAGGATGAGATGGCTGGATGGCATCATGGACTTGATGGACGTGAGTCTGAGTGAACTCCGAGAGATGGTGATGAACAGGGAAGCCTAGCGTGCTGTGATTCATGGGGTCGCAAAGAGACGGACACAACTGAGCGACTGAACTGAACTGAACTGAAGCAAGATGACAATATACAGCCTTGATGTACTCCTTTTCAAGTTTGAACCAATCTTTTGTTCCATGTCCAGCACTAACTGTTGCTTCTTGACCTACATACAGGTTTGTCAGGAAGCAGGTAAGGTGACATGGTATTCCCATCTCTTTAAGAATTTTCCAGTTTGTTGTGATCCACACAAAGACTTTAGCTTAGTCAACGAGCAGAAGTAGATGTTTTTCTGGAATTCTCTTGCTCTTCCTATGATCCAACGAATGTTGACATTTTAATCTCTGGTTCCTCTGCTTTTTGAAATTCGGCTTGTACATCTGGAAGTTCTAGGTTCACATACTGCTGAAGCCTAGCTAGAAGGATTTTGAGCATTACTTTAGCTAGGAAGAGAAATGAGTGTAGTTGTGTGGTAATTTGAACATATTTTGGCATCGCCATGCCACCTTACCTGCTAGGCCATTCAGGTATGACCTAAATAAAATCCTTTATGATTATACAGTGGAAGTGACAAATAGTTTCAAGGGATTAGACCTGATAGACTGCCTGAAGAGCTATGGACAGAGGTTCATAACACGTACAGGAAGTGGTGATCAAAACCATCCCCAAGAAAAAGAAAGGCAAAATGGTTATTTGAGGAGGTCTTACAAATAGTTGAGAAGAGAAGTGAAAGGCAAAGAAGAAAAGGAAAGATATACCTATCTGAATTCATAGTTCCAGAGAATAGCAAGATGAGATATGAAATCCTTTTGAGTGAACAATGCAAAGAAATAGAGGAAAATAATAGAATGGGAAAGACTAGAGATGTCTTTCTCTATTTTCTTCAGTTTAAGTCTGAATTTGGCAATAAGGAGTTTATGATCTGAGCCACAGTCAGCTCCAGGTCTTGTTTTTGCTGACTGTATAGAGCTTCTCCATCTTCAACTATAAGGAATATGGTCAATGTGATTTTGTTATTAACTATCTGTTAATGTCTACGTGTAGAGTCTTCTCTTATGTTGTTGGAAGAGAGTGTTTGGTATGATCTGCACATTCTCTTGGCAAAACTCTGTTAGTCTTTACCCTGCTTCATTTTGTACTCCAAGGTCAAACTTCCCTGTTACTCCAGGCGACTCTTGACCTCCTACCTAGGCATTCCAGTTCTGTATGATGAAAAGCACATCTTTTTTGGTCTTAGTTCTAGAAGGTCTTGTAGATCTTCATAGAACCATTCAGCTTCAGCTTCTCCAGCATTAGTGGTTGGGGCATAGACTTGGGTTACTGTGATATTGAATGGTTTACCTTGGAAACAAACTGAGACCATTCTATCATTTTTGAGATCACACCCAAGTACTGCCTTTTGGACTCTCTTGTTGACTATGAGGACTATTCTAGTTCTTGTAAGGGATTCTTGCCCTCAGCAGTAGATATAATGGCCATCTGAATTAAATTGACCAGTTCCAGTCCATTTTAGTTCACTGATTCCTAAAATGTTGATGTTCAGTTTTGCTATCTCCTGTTTGACCACTTCCAATATAACCTGATTCATGGACCTAACATTCCAGATTCCTATGCAGTGTTGTTCTTTACAGCATCTGACTTTACTTTCACCACTAGACACACCCACCAGGTATAGTTTCTGCTTTGGCTTAGCCTCTTCATTCCTTCTGGAGCTATTTCTCCACTCTTCTCCAGTAGCATATTAGACACTTACTGACCTGTGCGGGAATTCTTCTTTCAGCTTCATATATTTTTGCCTTTTCATACTGTTCATGGGGTTCTCAAGACAAAGAATCCTGAAGCAGTTTGCTGTTACCTTCTCCAGTGGACCATGTTTTGTCATAACTCTCCACCATGACCCATCCATCTTTGGTGGCTCTACATGCATGGCTCATAGTTTAATTAAGTGGGCAAGGTTGTAGTCCATGTGATCAGTTTGATTAGTTTTCTGTGATTTTCATTCTGTTTGCCCTCTAATGGATAAGGATAAGAGGTTTGTGCAAGCTTCTTGATGGGAGGAACTGCCTGTGGGGAAAACTGGGTCTTGCTCTGGTGGGCAAGGCCATTCTTCTTCTTGTTAAGTCTCTCAGGCATGTCCGACTCTGTAACTCCATGGACTGCAGCATGCCAGGCCTCCCTGTCCTTCACCATCTCCCAGAGCTTGCTCAAACTCATGTCCATTGAGTCTATGATGCCATCCAACCATCTCATCCTCTGTCATTCCCTTCTCCTCCTGCCTTCCCTCTTTCCCAGGATAAGGGTCTTTCATTTTTAATGAGTCAGCTCTTCAAAACTGGTGACCAAAGTATTGGAGCTTCAGCTTCAGTCCTTCAAATGGATATTCAGGATTGATTTATTTTAGGATTGACTGGTCTGATCTCCTTGCAGTCCAAGAGACTCTAAAGAGTCTTCTCCAACACTTCAGTTTAAAAACATCAATTGTTTGGTGTTCAACCTTCTTTATGGTCCAACTCTCACATCTATGCGTGACTACTGGAAAACCATAGCTTTGACTATACAAACATTTTGGGCATAGTAATGTCTCTGCTTTTAATACACTCTCTAGGTTTGTCAGTTTTTCTTCCAAGGAGAAGAGTCTTTTAATTCCATGACTGCAGTCACCCTCTGCAGTGATTTTGAAACCCAAGAAAATAAAGTCTGTCACTGTTTCCATTGTTTCCTCATCTCTTTCATCTATTTGCCATGAAGTGATAGAATAAATGCCATGATCTTAGTTTTTTTTTTTAATGTTGAGTTTTAAGACAGTTTTTCGCTTTCCTCTTTCACATTTATAAAGAGGCTCTTTAGTTCTTCTTCATTTTCTGCCATAAGGATAGTGTCATCTGCATATCTGTGGTTATTGATATTTCTCCCAGCAGTCTTGATTCTAGCTTGTGTTTCATCCAGCCCAGCATTTTACATGATGTACTCTGCATATAAATTAAATAAGCAGGGTGACAATATGCAGCCTTGACATACTCCTTTCCCAATTTTGAACCAGTCTGTTGTTCCGTTTCCGGTGCTAACTGTTGCTTCTTGACCTGCATACAGGTTTTTCAGGAAGCGGGTAAGGTGGTCTGGTACTTCCATCTCTTTAAGACTTTTCCATAGTTTCTTGTGATCCACACAGTCAAAGGCTTTAATGCAGTCAATAAAGCAGAAGTAGATGCTTTTCTGGAATTCTCTTGCTTTGTCTATGATCCAACAGATGTTGGCAATTTGATCTCTGGTTCCCCTGCCTTTTCTAAATCCAGCTTGTATATCTGGAAGTTCTCAG
This sequence comes from Nanger dama, assembly GCA_917880005.1. Lineage (NCBI taxonomy): Eukaryota > Metazoa > Chordata > Mammalia > Artiodactyla > Bovidae > Nanger > Nanger dama. Next base: position 19,285,056 of record CAKJTW010000017.1, on the reverse strand, counting down.
TTCATGTACTGTTGAAGCCTAGCTTGAAGAATTTTGAACAGTACTTTGCTAGCATGAGAAATGAGTGCAATTGTGTGGTAGTTTGAACATTTTTTGGCATTGCCCTTTTTGGATTGCTGTCTTTAATCCAATTTTCTGCTGATGGGTGAGGCTCTGTTTCCTCTCTGTAGTTTGGCCTTAGGCCAAACTTTGGTAGAGTGCAATGGCAGTATGAAAGGACTTATGCCATGAGCTTGGGCCTCTCGGGACTATTGCAATCAGTGCCTCTGACGCCATGGCAGGTCACTGTCACCCAGTCACCCAGAGACTCTCAGACACACACGGGCAAGTCTGGCTCAGTCTCTTGTGGGGTCATTGCTCCTTTCTCCTTGGTCTTGATGCTCACAAGGTTTTGTCTGTGCCCTCCAGGAGCCTCTGTTTTCCCCAGTCCTGTGGAAGTTCTGTTATCAAATCCTTCAAATTCAGGTTCCCTGGCGATACTTAGTACATTTGCCAGATCCCCAGGTTGGGAAGTCTGTTGGGCCTAGAACTTTCGCAGCAGTGTGAGAACTTTGTTGGTATAATTGTTCTCTAGTTCGTGAGTCGCCTGGCAGGCAGCTGTATAGTGGAGCTAATGGCGACCTTCTCCAAAAGGACTTATGCCACACACTGTGCCTTCCAGGACTGCTATTGCCAGAGCCTCTATCCCCGCAGCAGGCCACTCCTGAAGACCCTCAAACACTCAAAGGCAGGCCTGGTTCAGTCTCTGGTGGGGGTCACTGCACCTTTCCCCTCATTCCTGTTGTGCATAAGGTTTTGTTTGTGCCCTCCAAGCATCTCTGGTGGGTATGAGGTTTGATTTTAAACGTGATTGTGCCCTTCTTATCGTTTTTTGGGTCTTCTCCTTTGCCCTTGGTTGTGGGGGTATATTTTTTAGTGGGTTCCAACATTCTCCTGTCAATTGTTGTTCAGTAGTTAGTTGCAATTTTGGTGTTCTTGCAGCAGAAGGTGAGCGCATGTCCTTCTACTCCACTATCTTGGAACTGAACGTTCACAGCTCCAAGTATTCACATTCTGGGGCAAATATTGTCTAGAACTCTTCTCATCTTGCAAAACTGAAACTTTATACCCATTAGCCAGTAATTTCCAGTTTCCCCCTACCCTCATCCTCTGTCAACCACCATTCTATTTTTTGTCTCTATGGCTTTGACTGCTCTAAATACCTCATGTAAGTGAAGTTACACAATATTTGTCTTTTTGTGACTGATTTATTTCACTTAGCATAATGTTTTCAGGTTTCATCTGTGTTGTGGCAAGGGTCTTTTTCCATTGTATGTACACACCACATTTTGTTTATCCATTCATCTCTTGATGGACATTTGAGTTGCTTCTCTTTTTCAACTAATGTGAATAGTCTGCAGTGAATGTGGGTGTACATATATCTCCTCTAGACACTTTTTCAGTTCTTTTGAGTATATACCCAGAGATCATATTTTTTGTTTCCTATTTTTAGTAGGAAACACACTGTTATGGAAAACATACTGTTTACATTCCCACCAATAGTACATAAGTATCCTAATTTCATCACATTATTGTCAACATTTGTTATTTTTTTCTTTCTTTTTTTTTTTTTTGATGTGTAGCAATACAGACTATGAGGTTAATTCTGTTACTTTTTGTTTTTAAATCTATTTGAAGTTATGTTTATAATTTCACAAACATTTAAATTTTATAAAGGATTAATTTACCTCTTTATAATTATAGAATACCTATCTCTCTCTCTCTTTAATGATATTTCTTGCTTTAGAGTGTATTTTTTTCTGATAGTAGTAATGCTACATTGAACTTATTTTCTTTGGTGTTTGCATATATATATTTTTCTATTCCTTTACTTTCAAAGTCTGTCTTAATGTTCAATGCGTAGCAGATAATCAAGTTAAAGATTTTTTAAAATCTAATTTGATAATTGTAGTCTTTTATAATTGGCGTGTTTTGTCCACTTACATTTAGTGCAATTATTAACATATAAATCTGGATTTGGATTATTGATATCCAAACTCCAGGCTCTTTCCAACAGGATCCATATTGCATTTTAATGTTACCTTCCTTATCCCAGCATTAGTTTCTATGCTTATCATTTTGGTTATATATATATATTCTGCTTTTGGAATCTAAAATATTTCTCAGCCTTTTTATCAAGCTCAGTTACATTCATTAAAAACTTTTCATTATGCATTTGTTCATATTTATGTCAGGAAGGAAAATGGAGAAATCTACACTTAGCTCACAATAATGCTGAAACGATAAGATCGCATGCCAATAAAACAAGGGGTCTAGAAAGTGTTGAAAGTCCCTTACATATTTCAAATTCTCTTACTTTCAGTGCTAATGTTGACTCTTTATTGAGCCCATCTTTGCATGAAATGCTCCCTTGATATCTCTAGTTTTCTTGAAGAGATTTCTAGTCTTTCCCATTCTATTGTTTTCCTCTATTTCTTTGCATTGATCACTGAGGAAGGCTTTCTTATCTCTCCTTGCTATTCTTTGGAATTCTGCATTCAAATGGGTATATCTTTCCTTTTCTCCTTTGCTTTTTGCTTTGCTTTTTTTTTCACAACTATTTGTAAGGCCTCCTCAGACAACCATTTTACTTTTTCTCATTTCTTTTCCTTGGGGATGGTCTTGATCCCTGTCTCCTGTACAGTGTCACGAACCTCCATCCATCATTCATCAGGCACTCAGTCTATCAGATTTAGTCCCTTAAATCTATTTCTCACTTCCACTGTATAATCATAAGGGATTTGATTTAGGTCATAACTGAAAGGCCTAGTGGTTTTCCCTAATTTCCTCAATTTAAGTCTGAATTTGGCAATAAGGAGTTTATGATCTGAGCTACAGTCAGCTCCCAGTCTTGTTTTTGCTGACTGTATAGAGCTTCTTCATCTTTGGCTGCAAAGAATATAATCAATCTGATTTCGGTGTTGACCATTTGGTGATGTCCATGTGTAGAGTCTTCTCTTGTGTTGTTGGAAGAGGGTGTTTGCTATGAACAGTGTATTCTCTTGGCAAAACTCTATTAACCTTTGCCCTGCTTCATTCTGTACTCCAAGGCCAAGTTTGCCTGTTACTTTAGGTGTTTCTTGACTTCCTACTTTTGCATTCCAGTCTCCTACAATGAAAAGGACCTTTTTGGGTGTTAGTTTTAGAAGGTCTTGTAGGTGTTCATAGAACCGTTCAACTTCAGTTTCTTCAGCGTTACTGGTCAGCACACAGACTTGCATTACCGTGATATTGAATGATTTGCCTTGGAAACGAACAGAGATCAGTCTGTCATTTTTGAGATTGCATCCAAGTACTGCATTTCGGACTCTCTTGTTGACTATGTTGGTGACTCCATTTCTTCTGAGTGAAATAGTATGGACCTAACAGAAGCAGAAGACACTAAGATATCATATCTGGTCCCATCACTTCATGGGAAATAGATGGGGAAACAGTGGAAAGAGTGGCAGACTTTAGTATTTTGGGCTCCAAAATCACTACAGATGGTGAGGGGCCATGAAATTAAAAGACACTTACTCCTTAGAATAAAACTTTTGATCAACCGAGACAGCATAGTAAAAAGCAGAGACATTACTTTGCTAACAAAGGTCTGTCTAGTCAAAGTTATGGTTTTTCCAGTAGTCATGTATGGATGTGAGAGTTGGACTATAAACAAAGCTGAGTGCAGAAGAATTGATGCTTTTGAACTGTGGTGTTGGAGAAGACTCTTGAGAGTCCCTTGGACTGCAAGGAGATCCAGTCAGTCCATCCTAAAGAAAAACAACCCTGAATACTCATTGGAAGGACTGATGTTGAAGCTGAAACTCCAAAACTTTGGCCACCTGATGCAAAGAGCTGACTCATTTGAAAAGACCCTGATGCTGGGAGGGATTGGGGGCAGGAGGAGAAGAGGATGACAGAGGATGAGATAGTCTGATGGCATCACCGACTCAATGGGCATGAGTTTGAGTAAACTCTGGAGTTGGCAATGGTACTGCAGTCCATGGGGTCGCAAAGAATCGGACACAACTGAGTAACTGAACTGAACATTGACTCTATCTCACGCATGTATATTCATATGAAATTCCTATAGTCCTTACCTGCTACTAGTTCCTTAAATATCAGAGCATTTTATCGTAAGAGTTTCCAACAAAAAGAATAATATTTTATAACTGCATATTCATAAAATGCTGGGTTCAAGAAGATTTCTGTATGAACCTCTGAGTGAACTTAGCTCAGTGTGATGGAATTCTTTGACTAACTTCCATTTTAAAGTGTAACCTCTGTGTTGGTTGTCATAGTCATTGAATGTGTTGACAGTTATTTCACCTCTTTTTTCTTTGAAACATATGGTAGCATTGCCATTTTCCTCCCTTTAAAATTTTAGATGTAGCAATACGACTTGCTTTGGCCAATGAAGTGTGAGACAGTGTCACTTCCTGGTGGAAACTTCAAGAACTAATGTGTGCTTCACCAAATTCTGTTTTACTTCTCCCGTAGAAACTGGCAGTGTCCCAGATGGTGTTGCTTCCTTAGCATAGGTACTGAAATGAGATTTATGCAAAGTAGAGTTTCTAACTGACTGATAATTGACACGGAGTCTGAGTGAGAAGTAAATTTTTATTGTCTGAGATTTTAAGGTTGTTTGTTACAGCGGTAAAACTTAGTCTTTCCTGGTTGATTAAAAAATAAGAGAAAGATTATTTTTCATTGAACTTCCCATATCCTGACACAGTAAGTGTTTGTGAATTGTTGAGTCAGATTTTAAAATTAGAGCTCTCTATCCCCTATGGTAACACTGCAAAGATGGACATGCTCCAGTTTTTTGTGAGACTTCATCTTATATCCTTAATATAGTCCATCCATTTTTTCCCCTAGCTAGAGGCAAGGAGAATTAAATTTGACTTAGTCACAACTAGAAATCATTTTGTTTTTTTAATATAAATTTATTTATTTTAATTGGAGGTTAATTACTTTACAATATTGTATTGATATTGTCATACATCAACATGAATCTGCCACAGATATACACATATTCCCCATCATTTTGTTTCATACAAAGCCCATGGGAAAAAGAAAACAAAAGAATTTTTTCCCAGTAGGAAAAAATTTCCTGTTATATCTAGGTAGGCTATTGGCCTATTAGAAATGGTACTAGGTAGGAGAAGAAGCAAGAATTTTTTGTTTTTCAGTTCAAAATAATTGGGAAAGAAATCTCTCTGGTCACAGAATTGTGTGCTTGGGAGTGACTTTGGCATTCACCAAGTTCACTTCATTCCCTTCAAGTAACCTAGCTCAGAGAAAGTGCTTTATTCCTAGAGGGTATGAGGTCATTTATGTTCTATGAAGTTAGATGGATCTAACAAGAGAAAGTCATATTCTCTTGGTCAGATAAATATTTTACAGACTTTTTTCTCAATAGGTGCAGTAGCCGTGTTATTTATTATTCAAACACAGAGATGTTTGAGAATCAAAGAGGGTATTGTTACCAATTAAAACAGGACACCTAGCGTGCACTGATATTTGCCTGGGAAAACTGCATGAACACCTTACAGACAGACTTATTAATGTGAATTTCATCACAGAATGAGGGCATTAAGTCCTTTGTTCTGAGAGGGGCTGGGTGACTGAGCAACAGAAAAGCCAAGAGAAGGAAATTTCACCCCTAGTTGGGCATTTCAGTGAATAACATCATTTTTCCATTAGCTGATCACCATTAAACTTTCTGCAGATATAACTCTTAGTGGGGACTTTGATATCTTTGTACAAATGTGTGAACTGTTTGCCTGCAAGATCCATTCCTTCCCAGCAGTCCTCCACCCCAAGACCCACATTAAATGTTATTTCCTCTGGAAAGAGCATCCCGAGATGTGGATGGTATTTGGCGACTAGGTTCCCCCAGTACAGTGTACACACTTCTGTGTAGACTTAGCACAATGAATTCTGATTCTCCATGTGTGTCTGCCTTCCCTCATGGGCTGCTTAAGGGCAAAATCCATATCCTCTTTTATTGTGTCTTCCTAAGGAAAAATGTTTTTTGACCAAAATTGACTGCTGAGGAAATTCTTGAAACAATGAAACCAGAGAGCTATTATACTTATTTAGAAAAAGATTATGCTTACAAAGAGCTTCATAGCTTGAGCATGAGATAGAAGGAATAGAAAGGCTGAACTGGTTTACCCACTGTTTGCTGATTCATAAGAAGAGGAAGGGAAGAGTGATTTGGAGGTGGAGGCAGGGGAGAAACATAAGGCAGTGCCTCCGTGTTAATTACACTTGGCTCTGGCGCCATTTCAGAAGGGAACTCACGGAGCTGTTAAGTACGAGAAGCTGTGTATTTATTACTTGAGGGAAAACAAGGTAATATAGCCATCTTTAAGGGAGTTTTAAAAGACTTTCCCGGTACAACTTCTAGGAATGAAACTGCGTGTACATCAGATCCACCAAGTGACAATTATAAGCATTAGAGAGGCAGAGAACTCATCTGGTCAACCCTCTCCACAGGGCATTCATTTTTATGTAGCTCCTGTCACTTCCCAGAAATAGGTGGACCTCAAACAGAGCAGAAAGCACTGCTTTGAAAAGAGAAGGCAGACACTTGGCTCGTAATGCTATATGGCCTTGGTGAGGGATCTGAAATTGACAAATGTTAAATTAGCAGTAGAATGCTCCAAGCCAGAGTTACTAATATATCTGAAGCCTGATCTCCTGAGAAATCATATATATCTGTGTAGAGAGGGGGTCCTTCTCTTCTGGGTCAGGAAGTGGGTGGAGAGGAGATACATTTGCTTTCTTAAGCTGTTTTATAGGAATTGAAAAGCTGATCTCACTGAGGAATGTGGCAAGACAGAGCAATTTTTACCAGAAGTAGTACTGTCTATGAAGAATAGCACAAGGCACAGAGACTTTTAAAGTTCCTTTTGGTTTTAACCTTGAACTTGACATGTTGAATGAGTTAGAAGCACTAAGCATCGGTGTTTCCTTCCAGGGCTAGAGTTTTTGTAGCACTAGGGCATGAGGAGGGTCTCAGGGACTGTGGGAGGTGGTGCAGAAAGGACATCCCATCTCCCTGCACTGAGTCTGCCTTGGCCCTCACCTTCCCCTCACTCTCTTCCTTCAATAAGTGCACGCTGGACTTTCTCCACTAAGGTCATGGCACTGTGCTAAGCAGTGGGAAAAATGACAGCCTTGTCTGTCAAGATCTCCCAGTCTTGTGGGGAAGGCAGCTACAGCAAACATCATCATTCACCATGACAGTTATGCTATGAGGAGCACGAGCAGGAATCTGTGGGGATATTGAGGAGGGAGTTGCTGATTCTGTGTGGTTATAAATATGGAAGAATTTAAGGTTGGGGAAGGCTTCACATATGGCTCCCCATTGTAAAACCCAGCACTGCTGGCGTGGCATTCTTGGTGTCTCCAGTATAAGTGTGTCAGTCACCTTGGGGTGGGGTAACAAAATACCACGAACGGGGTAGCTTATAAAGCACAGGAATTTATTTGTCACAGTTCTAGAGGCTGGGAAGTCCAGGATCGTAGCACCAGCAGACTTTGTATTTGGCAAGGATTTCCCAGTGTGTAGACTATTGTCTTTTCTCTTTTTCCTCAGACAGCAGAAGGGGCAAAGGATATCTCTGTGGTCTCTTTTAAAAGTGCATGAGTTCATTCATGAGGGTTCCACCCTCGTGACCTGATTACCTCTAAAAGCTCCGCCTTCTAATACCACTACTTTGGGCATTAAGTTTTTAACACATGAATGTTGAGAGAGCACAAGCGTGGGGTCTGTAGGCGTGTGTCTCCGCTGGTCAGTTTCAGCACCCATGCTGCCTGGCGCCATCACAGGGCTCCATCCACCCTGCACTGCTCTCACCTTTGTCCTGTTTGTTCCTTGGCTGGAAAGGGCTTCTCGGTTTTAATCTGATTCTTATCCACCAAAAATCAGCTGAAATCATACCTCCTCTGTGGGGCCTTCTCTGAGGTTCATAGCGCACAGTGCTCTCCCCATTCTGGAATTGCTGTTTGGAGTTCGACTTTGAGACTTGATATCTTGATACTTTGTTACTTTTATCCTGCATTGTGACATCTTTTATATTAATAGCTCTTCTATTATTGATTTAATAAGCAGACTTGTCTCAACTAAAATTAAAGGAAGTAAGTGGCAGAATCCATTATCTAATATTCCATATACATTGTAGTAAAGTGTAGGACATAGTACCAGTAAATAGTTATTGAAAGAATGAGTGGAAAATATAGGCCTTTTGCTCCACGGACGACATGTGGCATGAAATTGTCTTTTTTAATTTTCTGAGCACCCTATTCAATATGAAGCGCCTTCCTTTCCTGTGGCTACTAGCTGGGTAATGGTATTATTTTCCTGAAGGGCATTCAGCTTGTTACTGAGTAGCACTTCCCAGCTGGGGGACAAACAGGCCAAAGCTGAGAGTAGTGCAGACTGAACACTAAATATTTACTTGAGAGTTCACTATGAATCTCTACTTGGTGCCGGAGAAACTGAAATTAATATACCCTAAAAACTCACCAAGAGCCAGATATCCTGGAGTGCGAAGTCAAGTGGGCCTTAGGAAGCATCACTACAAACAAAGCTAGTGAAGGTGATGGAATTCCACTGAGCTATTTCAAATTCTAAAAGAGGATGTTGTTAAAGTGCTACACTCACTATGCCAGCAAATTTGGAAAACTCAGCAGTGGCCACAGGACTGAAAAAGGTCAGTTTTCATTCCAATCCCAAAGAAGGGCAGTGCCAAAGATTGTTCAAATTACCGTACAGTTGTGCTTATTTTGCATCATAGCAAGGTAATGCTCGAAATCCTTCAGACTAGGCTTCAGCAGTACGTGAACCAAAAACTTCCAGATGTATAAGCTGGATTTGGAAAAAGGCAGAGGAACCAGACATTAAATAGAAAACAATTGGCGGATCATACAGAAAGCAAGGAAATTCCAGAAAAACTCTGCTTCATGGACTACACTAAAGCCTTTGACTGTGTGGATCACAACAAACAGGAAAATTCTTAAAGAGATGGAAATATCAAACAACTTTACCTGTCTCCTAAGAAACCTGGTATTTGGGTCAAAAAGCAAGTTAGAACCTTACATGGAACAATGGACTGGTTCAAAATTGGGAAAAGAGTACCACAAGGCTGTATATCATCCTGCTTATTTAACTTATATGCAGAGTACATCATGCAAAATGCCAAGCTGGAGGAATCACAAGCTAGAATCAAGAATACTGGAAGAAATATCAACAACTTCAGATTATACTGCCCTAATGGCAGAAAGTGAAGAGGAACTAAACAGTCCCTTGATGAAGGTGAAAGAGGAGAGTGAAAAACCTGGCTTAAAATTCAGCATTCATAAAGCAAAGTTCATGGCATCTGGTCCCATCACTTCATGGCAAATAGATGAGGAAAAAGTGGAAACAATAATAGATTTATTTTCTTGGGCTCCAGAATCACTGTGGACAGTGACTGCAGCCATGAAATTAAAAGACACTTGCTCCTTGAAGAAAAGCTATGGTGAACCTAGGCAGCATATTAAAAAGCAGATATCACTTTATCAACAACAGTCTGTATAGTCAAAGCTATGGTTTTCTCAGTAGTCATGTATGGATCTGAGAGTTGGACGATAAAGAAGTCTGAGTGCCAAAAAATTGATGCTTTCAAACTGTGGTGCTGGAGAAGACTCTTGAGAGTCCCTTGGACAGCAAGGAGATCAAACCAATCAGTCCTAAAGGAAACGAACCCTGAATATTCATTGGAAGGACTACTGCTGAAGCTCCAATACTTTGGCCATCTGATGCAAAGAGCCAACTCGTTGGAAATGACCCTGATGCTGGGAAAGGTTGAAGGCAAAAGAAGAAGGGGTGGCAGAGGATGACATGGTAAGATAGCATCGCAGACTCAGTGAACATAAATTTGAGCAAATCTGGGAAATAGTGAAGGACAGGGAAACTGGCCATACTGCAGTCCATGGTGTCGCAAAGAGTTGGACACAGCTTAGCGACTGAACACACACAACAAAAGAACTGACATCTAGATGAGATAAAGTGGGTTAAGTGAGGCTGGATTTAGATGCTACTTCTGATTCTTAATATTTCTATGTGTTATCCTTTTCTTTTCCCCTATTATCACCAGAGGTTTTTAGAATCCTCGCTTTGTCCCTGGTATCAAAGATAATGTACCTTGATATATTTTGTTGTTAGTATGTGGCTTTAATTTAATAAAATTTAAAAGGGATAAAGGATAAGTGCAATAAAGCATGAGGAGTTTTCTGTTAGGTGAGGGGCCTAACAGAGAGTCGATTCTGTCTCAGTGGTAAGTAATGCTTTCATGAGGCAAAGAATATTTATTCCCATGTTCAGCAGGGAACGATAATGTGAGGTGGGAACTTTTGGGCTTCCCAGGTAATAAATAAACTTTGGAGCTTCCCAGGTAATAAATAAAGAATCCACCTGCCAATATATGAGATGCAGAAGTTGCCAGTTCGATCCCCAGCTCAGGAAGATCCCCTGGGTAAGAAATGGCAACCCACTCTAGTATTCTTGCCTGGGAAGTCCCATGGACACTAGCCCTACAGTCCATGAGGTCACAAAGAGTCAGACATGCTGAGCGACTGAGCACACATGGGGACTTTTAGGGAAAGAAGCATAATGAGAAAAGGAAGAGAGCTCTCTAGAGCTCAGGGCATCCAATGCAGCCACATACCCCACAAGTTTTGGATCCAAGTGAGGAGCCCTAGACACCAGCTTGTTATTAACTTTGTCTTATCTGCTTTGTGCATTCCTGACCTGATCCCATTGTGACCTTGTGTGTTTGAACACATCTTTATTCTGCCCTTACAGATGATTTGATGGGTACTTTGGCAGGAGATAAGAGTTCTTGGCTGGAAGTAATTGTCCCTCAGAATTCTGAGGGCATTTTCCACTTGTTTCTAGCTTTCAGTGTGCCTGGAGTTAGATCCCATTTCTGATTCTTGATGTTTTTATGTGTGACTTTTTCTTCCCCTTGCCTCCAGAAGATTTTAGGGTCCTCACTTTGTTTCTGGTATTAATAATACTGTATCTTGATATGTTTTGTTGTTGTTAATTTGTGACTTTAATTCAATAGAACTTAAAAATTTTAATGTTTTAATGCATGATGGGCCTTTTAAAAATTGAGATTCATGACCTTGTATTATTTCTTTAATCATTTTCTACTCTTCATGTTCTCCCTTCTCTTTTTCTGAAATTTCTATTGGGTAGATTCTTATCTTCTGCACTGCTTCTCAATTTTTACATCCTCTCTCTCATTATCCATCTCTTTGATCATTTGTTCTACTTTCTGAGATTTTTTTAACTTCATCTTCCAACTATTTTGCTGAACTTTTTTTCTGAACATAGTAATACATTTTTCTTAGTCATAGTAAGGTCTGTTTATTTTAATTGAAGTACAGTTGATTTATGATATATTAGTTTCAGATGTATAGCATAGTCGTCCAGGATTTTTATTGATCATACCTCCATTATGTTATTATAAGATAATGGCTATATTTTCCTTGTGCTATAAAATATATCCTTGTTGCTTATCTATTGTATACAAAGTAGTTTATTATTCTCATGCACTGAATTTGTCTCTCCCCTCTTTGGTAACCTCTAGTTTGTTTTTTTTTCTTAGTCTGTGAATCTGTTTCTCTTTTATATATACATTCATTTGCATTGTCTTTTTAGATTCTACACTTAGGTGATATCATATAGTATTTGTCTTTATCTGTCTAACTTATTTAACTAAACATAATATTCTTCTCTAGGTTCATCCACATTGCTTCAAATGGCAATATTTCATTCTTTTTTGTGGTTGAGTAATTTCCATTGTGTGTGTGTATATATGTATATATACACACCACTTTCTTTATCCATTCATCTGTTCATGAACACTTGGGTTGCTTCCATGTCTTGGCTACCATTTTGATTTCCTATTTGTTATTTCTTGTTTCAAGTGATTTTTAAATAGCATTCCATTGTTTCATCGATGTGAAATGTCCTTATTTCTCTCAGAATAATATAATATATAATTTTCTTAAGGAGATGCCCAGCAAGATGGTAGGAAGGGCAAAATCTCATTTAGAATCAAACCTTGTACCCACCAGAGATGCTCAGAACACTCAAACAAAACCTTGTGCGCATCAGGACCCAGAGAACCCACAGAGACTGAGTCAGACCTGTCTTTGAGTGTCTGAGTATCTCCTGCACAGGCATGAGTCAGCAGTGGCCTGCTGCAGGAGCAGGGAGTCTGGGTGCAGCAGACCTGAGTTGCACAGCGTGTGGCATAAGCCCTCTTGGAGGAGGTCGCCTTTAACCCTAACATAGAGCCACCAAGCAGATGACCACAACCTGCAGAACAATTATACCAAATAAATTCTCACACTGTTAAGAAAGTTCTAGGACCCACAGCAGATTTCCCAACCTGGGGATCTGGCAAAGGGACTGAGAATCCCCAGGGAATTTGACTTTGGAGGCCAGAGGGATTTGATTACAGTACTTAAACAGGACTGGGGAAACAGACCCTTGGAGGGCACCAACAAAACCTTGTGTGCACCAGGACCCAGGAGAAAGGAGCAGTGACCCCACAAGAGACTGAGCCAGACTTGCCTGTGAGTGTTCAGGAGTCTCTGGCAGAGGTGTGGGTCAACGGTGGCTTGCTGCAGGGTCAGGGGCACTGAACACAACAGTGCATGCACAAGTCCTTTTGAAGGACTTTTGAAGGAGGTTGCCATTATCTTCATTACCCCTACCATAGCTTGGTCTCAGGTCAAACATCAGGGAGGGAACATAGCCCCACCCATCAACAGAAAACTTACCGAGCATGACCCCGCCCATCAGAACAAGACCCAGTCTCCCCCACAGTCAGTCTCTCCCATCAGAAAGCTTCCATCAGCATCATGCTTATCCATCAGAGAGTGGACAGAAAGAAAACCACAACCACAGAAAACTAATCAAACTGATCACATGGACCATAGTCTTGTCTAACTCAGTGAAACTATGAGCCATGCCATGTTAGGGCCCCCAAGACAGAGCGGTCATAGTGGAGAGTTCTGACAAAATGCGGTCCACTGGAGAAGTAAATGGAGAACCAGTTCAGTATTCTTGCCTTAGAAGCTCAAGGACAGCATGAAAAGGCAAAAAGATATGACACTGAAAGATGAACTCCCCAGGCTGGTAGGTGCCCAATGAGCTACTGGAGAAGAGTGGAGAAATAACTCCAGAAAGAGTCAAACTGAACACAATACCCAATTGTGGGTATAATTGGTGATGAAAGTAAAGTCCAATATTGTAAAAACAATATTGCATAGGAACCTGGAATGTTAGGCCCTTGAATCAAGGTAATTTAGAAGTGGTCAAACAGGAGATGGCAAGAGTGAACATAGACATCTTAAGAATAAGTGAACTAAAATGGACTGGAATGGGTAAATTTAATTCAGATGACCATAATATCTACTACTGTGGCCAAGAATCCCTTAGAAGGAATGGAGTGGTCCTCGTGGTCAAAAAAGTGTCCAAAATGCAGCACTTGGGTGCAATCTCAAAAACAACAGAATGATCTCAGTTCATTTCCAAGGCAAACCATTCAGTGTCACAGTAATCCAAGTCTAAGCTCCAACCAGTAATGCGGAAGAAGCTGAAGCTGAATGGCATTACGATGACCTACAAGAACTTCTAGAACTAATACCAAAACGAGATGTCTTTTCATCACAGGGGGCTGGAATGAAAAAGTAGAAAGTCAAAAGACATCTGGAGTAACAGCAAGTTTGGCCTTGGATTTGGCCAAACAGCAAGTTTAGCCTTCATTTTGGAGTACAAAATGAAGCAGGGCAAAGGCTAATAGAGTTTTGCCAAGAAAATGCACTGGTCATAGCAAACACCCTCTTCCAACAACACAAGAGAAGACTCTACACATGGACATCACCAGATGGTCAAAGTTGAAATCAGATTGATTATATTCTTTGCAGCCAAAGATGAAGAAGCTATATACAGCCAGCAAAAACAAGACCAGGAGCAGACTGTGGCTCAGATCATGAACTCCTGTTTGCAAAATTCAGACTTAAATTGAAGAAAGTAGGGAAAACTACTAGGCCATTCAAGTGTAACCTAAATCAAGTCCCTTACGATTATACAGTGAAAGTGAGAAATAGATTAAAGGGATTAGATCTGATAGACAGAGTGCCTGAAAAGCTATGGACAGAGGTTTGTGACATTGTACAGGAGGCAGTGATCAAGACCACCCCCGAGAAAAAGAAATACAAAAATTCAAAATGGCTGTCTGAGGAGGCCTTACAAACAGCTGAGAAAAGAAGAGAAGCTAAAGGCAAAGGAGAAAAGGAAAGATATACCCATCTGAAGGTGGAGTTCAAAAGAATAGCAAGGAATGATCAGTGCAAAGAAATAGAGGCAAACAATAGAATGGGAAAGACTAGAGATCTGTTCAAGAAAATTAGAGATACCAAGGGAACATTTCATGCAAAGATGGGCTCAATAAAGGACAGAAATGGTATGGACCTAACAGAAGCAGAAGATATTAAGAGGTGGCAAGAATACACAGAAGAACTGTACAAAAATGATCTTAATGACCCAGGTAACCATGATGGTGTGATCACTCACTTAGAGCCAGACATCCTGGAATGTGAAGTCAAGTGGCCCTTAGGAGGCATCACTATGAACAAAGCTAGAGAAAGTAATGGAATTCCATTTGAGCTATTTAAAATCCTAAAAGATGATGCTGTTACAGTGCTATACTTAATATGCCAGAAAATTTGGAAAGCTCATCAGTGGTCATAGGACTGAAAAAGTCAGTTTTCATTCCAATCCCAAAGAAAGGCAATGCCAAAGAGTGCTCAAACTACTACCCAATTGCACTCATTTCACTCACTAGCAAAATAATGCTCAAAATTCTCTAATCAAACTGATCTCATGGACTACAGCCTTGTCTAACTCAATGAAACTATGAGCCATGCTGTCTGGGGCCACCCAAGATGGACAGATTATAGTGGAGAGTTCTGACAAAACGTGGTCCACTGGAGAAGGGAATAGCAAACCACTTCAGTATTCTTGTCTTGAGAACCCCATGAACAGTATGAAAAGAGACAAAAAGATATGATGAAAGATGAACTGAAAAGATGATCTCTGAATACTAAAAAATGAACTCCCCAGGTCAGTAGGTACCTAATATTCTGCTAGAGAAGAGTGGAAGAGGCTTCAACAGTATGTGAACAGAGAACTTCAAGGTGTTCAAGCTGGATTTAGAAAAGGCAGGGGAACCAGAGATCAAATTGCCAACATCCATTGGATCATAGAAAAAGCAAGAGAATTCCAGAAAAACATGTATCTCTACTTCTTTGTCTACACCAAAGCCTTTAACTGTGTGGTCACAATAAACTGGAAAATTCTTCAAGAAATGAGAATACTAGACCACCTTACCTGCCTCCTGAGAAATCTATATGTAGGTCAAGAAGCAACAGTTAGAACTGGACATGGACAACTGGTTCCAAATTGGGAAAGCAGTACAAAAGGCTGTATATTGTCACCTTGCTTATTTAACTTATATGCTGAGTACATTATGAGAAAGATGAGGCTGGATGAAGCTGGATGAAATCAAGATGGCCTGGAGAAATATTAATAACCTTAAATATGAAGATGACACCACCCTTATGGCAGAAAACGAAGAGGAACTAAAGAGCCTCTTGATGAAAGTGAAAGAGGACAGTCAAAAGGCTGGCTTAAAAACTCAACATTCAAAAACAAAGATCATGACATCCATTCCATCACTTCATGGCAAATAGATGGGGAAACAATGGAAACAGTGACAGACTTTATTTTCTTGGGTTCCAAAATTACTTCAGATGTTGACTGCAATCATGAAATTAAAAACACTTGCTCCTTGGACAAACCTAGACAGCATATTAAAAAGCAGAGACATTACTTTTCCAACAAAGGTACGCCTAGTCAAAGATATGGTTGTTCCAGTAGTCATGTATGGATGTGAGAGTTGGATCATAAATCTGAGCACCAGAGAACTGATGCTTTTGAACTGTGGTGTTGGAGAAGACTCTTGAGAGTCCCTTGGACTGAAGGAGATACAACCAGTCCATCCTAAAGGAGATCAGTCCTGAATATTCATTGGAAGGACTGATGCTGAAACTCCAATACTTTGGCCACCTGCTGCGAAGAATTGACTCATTTGAAAAGACCCTGATGCTGGGAAAGATCGAAGGTGGAAGGAGAAGCACCTAAGCAGCCTTTATTGTTTTCCTTCTTCCACAAGAGTGTGGGCTAGGCTTACCTAGCCCATGGATATACCAATGCATATGGTATACCATGGTATACCATGGTTCAGTGCCTTCTACACCCTGCTGAAACAAGATGGGTAAGATGGAGGAGGAACAAGATGGTGGAGAGTAGGTGAACGTGGAATACATCTCTCCACAGATACATTGGGAATACACCTTCAGACACAGAAGTGCAGGAGTACCTGATCAGCAGAAAAGAATATATAGACCCATTCAAAACTCGGTAGGACAAAAGAACTAAGGGGAAAATGGAAGTGTTAGTAGGAATGGACCAGCCCTTGGCAGGTGGGGGACCTGAAGCAGGGGTCCAATCCCCGCATTGGGGCAATTGTCTGAGCCAGAGGAGAAACATTTAAAGCTGAGAGGGAAACAGCTGATCTGTGGCAGCCTAAATGGAATGAGAACCAGACAGTGCTCTCTGCAGCCATACATAAACTGGACAGGCATGCAGGTCTGCTAGAAGGCACAGTGGCTGGGAGCTGGAGTTTAGGGACTGTGAAGCAATCCCAGGGCGAGGGCTGCTGTTAACTACAGACAGACTGGATGGAGGGGAGGGGAGGGAGGAGATTGTGGTGGGAAATGTCTGTGGAAGAAAGCCGGGCAGCCATGGAAGCAAGGGATACTACTGAGTCACGAATAGGGGGTGGAGCCAACACCAAAGCCTCTCCCCACATGCCAGCATTGGCAGCTGAGCAATAGAGAGGCTGGCCCATCAAATGCCTGACGTGTTGAACTACAGAGTAGTACCCCACTCAGGGTGCCCCTTTAAGTGCCTGACATTCTGATCTACAGAGTAGGACCGCCCCCTACCCTGGGTGGTGGTGGTGGATGCACTCTATGTTCCTGATGCGCCAAACAACAGAGAAGGACCCCAGGCAAGGGAAGCTAAGTGCTTGAACGGGTGGAGCTACCGAGAAAGACTGGCCAAAGAGGTCTTCTGATTGCCAGTTACAAGAAGCTCAAAAAAGAGACTCTTACAGGGCCATAACTCCTGCAGCGGAGGCGGTCCATGTCCCTGCACACTTGGTGCCAACGGGTTCCCACAAGCCAAGCAGCTGCGCCACCTTCACACTCAACTCTCACTGGGGCAGAGCTGCCACAGGCAAAAAAAGTCTTGTGCTTTTGTGCACAGGGTCACTTCGATAGTGTCCGACTCTTTGCAACCCTGTGGACTGTGGTCTGCCAGGCTTCTCTGTTAGGGAGCGGGGTGGAGTGGGGGGGTCCTCCAGGCAAGAATACTGGAGCGTACTGGTCAATACTGGTTGCCATACCCACCTAGAGCATTATATTTCCTGCTGCCCTAGCTCCCAACTCCCCTGAGTACCTGGTGCTGCCAGAATCCCTATGACTAAAGCAGCTGCACCACCTCCACACCTGGCCCTCACAGGGGCAAACCCATGTCCTCCAGGGCAGCCTCAGGAGCAAACCCCAGTGGATGACCTATATGCGAGAGGTGGAAATAAAACCACAGTTGAAACCCAGGGGCAGAGTGACTAAGGAAAGAGACCCAAACCCTCATACCAGCTGTACAAGCTGCAGATTAAATCTGCACTGTAAACCAGGCAGACTCTGTGTCTGTGGAATATATAAAAGGTCATTGAGAGCTCCCACAAAAGAAAATGCACTAGTTCTGATAGCTGTGGACACTGGAGGCAAGAACACTGAGGAGTAGGAGCAGATTAGAATCTGAGCTGCCTTCACAGCAGGTGCAGAGATTAGCCCAGTGTTAAAGGGCATCCTAGGGAGGTGAGGTGGACTGTGACTCCCAGCGAGGGAAAGGACTCTGACTCAGTGACTCAAGAAAAACATCTACTATTCTTATGTTTTCACCTGTAGAATCTTTTTTTTTCCTTTTTTTTTCTCCCTGCCATCCTCCATTGCAGTTTTCGATTTTATTGGCACTATGAAATCTAACTAAGCTTTTGAGCTTTATTTTTTCTATTTTTCTCAGTCACATTTTTTATTGTTGTTAAATCTCTGCCTCTATATTGGGCTTCTGCAGTTCTGGGGAGTTTTTTTTTTTCTCCTTTTAAAAATATTAATTAAAAAAATTTAAACATTATTTTTTCTACATTTATTCCTTTGCCTGCTTTTCTAATGTTCTTTTCCCCTTCCAGTTAATCTTTAATATATATAAATTTTCTTTCAGTTCAGTTCAGTTGCTCAGTTGTGTCCAACTCTTTGCAACACCATGAACCGCAGCATGCCAGGCCTCTCTGTCCATCACTAACTCCTAGAGCCCACCCAAACCCATGCCCATTCTGTCGGTGATGCTATCCAACCATCTCATCCTCTGTTGTCCCCTTCTCCTGCCTCTCAATCTTTCCCAGCATCAGGGTCTTTTCAAATGAGTCAGCTCTCTGCATCAGGTGGCCAAAGTATTGGGGTTTCACCTTCAACATCAGTCCCTCCAATGAACACCCAGGACGGATCTCCTTTAGGATGGACTGGTTGGATCTCTTTGCAGTCTAAGGGACTCTCAAGAATCTTCTCCAACACCAAGTTCAAAAGCATCAGTTCTTTGGCACTCAGCTTTATTTATAGTCCAACTCTCACATCCTACCTGACTACTGGAAAAACCACACTCTTGACTAGATGGACCTTTGTTGGCAAAGTAATGTCTCTGCTTTTTAATATGCTATCTAGGTTGGTCATAACTTTCTTTCCAAGGAGGAAGCATCTTTTAATTTCATGGCCACAGTCACCATCTGCAGTGATTTTGGAGCCCCCAAAAATAAAGTCTGACACTGTTTCCACTGCTTCCCCATCTATTTCCCATGAAGTGATGAGATTAGATGCCATGATCTTAGTTTTCTGAATGTTGAGCTTTAAGCTAACTTTTTGACTCTCCCCTTTCACTTTCATCAAGAGACCCTTTAGTTCTTCACTTTCTGCCATAAGGGTGGTGGCATCTGTATATCTGAGGTTATTGATATTTCTCCTGGCAATCTTGATTCCTGCTTCTTCCAGTCCAGCGTTTCTCATGATGTACTCTGCATAGAAGTTAAATAAGCAAGGTGACAATATACAGCCTTGATGTACTCCTTTTCCTATTTGGAACTAGTCTGTTGTTCCATGTCCAGTTCTAACTGTTGCTTCCTGACCTGCATACAGGTTTCTCAAGAGGCAGGTCAGGTGGTCTAGTATTCCCATCTCTTTCAGAATTTTCCACAGTTTATTGTGATCCACACAGTCAAAGGCTTTGGCATAGTCAATAAAGCAGAAATAGATGTTTTCTGGAACTTTCTTGCTTTTTCCATTATCCAGCAGATGTTGGCAATTTGATCTCTGGTTCCTCTGCCTTTTGTAAAACCAGCTTGAACATCTGGAAGTTCATGGTTCACGTATTGCTGAAGCCTGGCTTGGAGAATTTTGAGCATTACTTTACTAGTGTGTGAAATGAGTGCAATTGTGCAGTAGTTTGAGCATTCTTTGTCTACCTCCATTTAACTTTGCATATCTATTTTATCTTTCTTTACTTTCTTTCCTTTAGTCTCAATATATTTGTTAGTCTTATTTTCATTGCTTTATACCCCAATTGGCACCTTGCTTTAGTTTTGTTTTCCAGTTCATGCTTTAGTTAGTTTTGTTCTGGTAGACATAATTCTTGGTTCCCTTTGTTCACCAGGTTAATCCATTGTACTTTATTTTGTTGGACTGTTTTGATTTTGCTTATGGGTGTATATGTCTATGTGTATATTCAGTCACACTTTCTATTGTTATTATAGACCTCTGCCTCTACTTTGGGACTTTGCAGTTCTGTGGAGTTTTCCTTTTATTCCTTTTCTCTTTCTTCTTACATTTAAAAAATGTTTTCTCTATAATTTTAATTTTTATTTTCTTTCTTATTTTCTTATTTTAATTTTCCTATTATATTTTTCTACATTTATTCCTTTGTTTGCTTTTCCTACTGTTTTTTCCCTTTGCAGTTAATCTTCAATGTATATAAATCTTCTTCATCTACCTCTATTTAACTTTGCATAGCTATTCTTTCTTTATTTTCTTTCTTACCTTTCCTCTCAACATATTTGTTAGTTTTATTTTCATTTCTTTATTCCCCAATTGGCGCCTTGCTTTGGTTTTGTTTTCCAGTCTGCATTTTAGTTAGTTTTGTTCTCATAGACATAATTTTAGGTTTCCTTTGTTTGCTGGGTCAATCTATTGTACTTAATTTTTGTTGGACTGTTTTGATTTTGCTTATGGGTATACATGTATATGTCTATATTCTATTATTTTATTTATTATTTGCCTGATTTTGTAACTGCCATTTGTCTGGGGTTCATCTTTGGTTTCTTGTTTTTGGATATTTGTTTTAATCTCACTTAATGCCATAACAAACCACTTGTGGAATCTTTGTTCTTGACCAGAGATCAAGCTCTGAGCCTTTGGAGTAGGAGCACTGACTCCAAGACCATAGACTACCAGAGAACTAACCCTAAGGGGTATCAAATAGTGAGAACTCACACAAAGGAAACCACTTGAATATAAGACCTGGCATCACCCAACTATCAATAGCACCCTGTGCAGGACACCTCATCTAGACAACAACAACAACAAACAAAAACAAAAACAGAAAAAAACAAAAATACACACCCAGTCATCAGCAGAGATTGTTACCACCTCACTCAGCTTTGCCTACCAGAGGAAAACAAACAAACTAAGAAAAACTCAGCACAAATCTCATGCTACAAGAACTTACACAAACCACTGGACCAACCTTAGAGGGCAGAAACTAAAAGGAAGAAAGAATTCAACCTTGAAGCATGGGAAGAGGAGACTTCAAACACAATAGGTTTAAACAAAGTAATGAAAAGGAACAAACTAGAAGCACAGAAGTCCAAATAAATGAAGAGGAAATAGGCAAACTCCCTGAAAAAGAATTCAGAATAGTGATAGTAAAGATGATCAAAAACCTTGAAAACAAAATGGAGAAAATGGAAGAATCAATTAACAAAGATCTAGAAGAATTAAAGAACAAACATGTAGACACAAACAACACAACTTTAGAAATTAAAAAGACTCTAGAAGGAATCAATAGCAGAATATCTGTAGCGAAAAACAAATCAGTGAGCTGGAACATAAAATGGTGGAAATAACTTCTGAAGAGCAGAATAAAGTAAAAAAATAAAAAGAACTGAGGATAATCTCAGAGACCTCTGGAACAATAACACACGTACCAATATTTGAATAATAGGGATCCCAGAAGAAGAGAAAAGAAAGGGTATAAAAAAATTTTTGAAGAGATTATAGTTTAAAATTTCCCCAACATGGCAAAGGCAATAGTCAAGTCCAAGAGGCACAAAGGGTCCAATATATGATAAACCCAAGGGAAAGACACCAAGACTCATACTAATCAAGCTAACAAAGACTAAACAAAAAAAAAGACCATTAAAAGGAGCAAGGGACATACAAGTAACATACAAGGGAAACCCCATATGCTTAACAGCCGATCTTTCAGCAGAAACTTTGCAGGCCATAAGGGAATGGTAGGATATATTTAAAGTATTGGAAGGGGAAAATCTACAACCAAGATTACAGTACCCAGCAAGGATCTCATTCAAAATTGATGGAGAAATAAAAAGCTTTTCAGATAAGCAAAAGTTATGAGAACAGCTTTACAACAAATGTTAAAGGAACTCATATAGCCAAGAAATACATGAGAAGAAAAAAAGATCTACAAAATCATCCCAAAACAATTAAGAAAATGGCAATAGGAACATACATATTAATAATTACTTTAAATGTAAATGGATTAAATGCTCCAACCAAAAGACATAGACTGGCTGAATGGATGCAAAAATAAGACTCATATATATGCTGTCTACAAGAAACCCACTTCAGACCTAAAGACACATATAGACTGAAAGTGAGAGGCAGAAAAATATATTCCATGCAAATGGGAAGCAAAAGAAAGCTGGAATAGCAATCCTCATATTAGACAAAATAGTCCTTAAAATAATGAAGATTACAAGAGATAAGGAAGGATACTACATAACCATCAAGGGATCAATCCAAGAGGAAGACATAACAATTGTCAATATCTATGCACCCAACATAGAGCACCTCAATATGTAATAAGACAAACACTAACAGACATAAAAGAAGAAATTGATGGTAACAAAATAATAGCAGGAAACTTTAACACCAATGGACAGGTCATAAAGACAGAAAATCAATAAGGAAACACAAGTCTAAATGACACATTATATGAGATGGATCTCATTGATATCTTCAGGACATTCCATACAAATGCAAAAGAATACAACTTCTTCTCATGTGCACATGAAAAATTGTCCAGGATAGAACACATCTTGAGTCACAAATCAAACCTCAGTAAATTTAAGAAAATTGAAATCATGTCATGCATCTTATCTGACCACAGTGCTATGAGACTAGATAGCAATTATATGAAAAAGATTGTAAAAAACACAAACACATGGAGATTAAACAAAACATTTCTAAATAGCCAACAGGTTACTGAAGAAATTAAAAGGGAAATTTAAAAATTTCTAGAAACTAATGACAATGAAAACATGACAACTCAAAACCTATGGGATGCAACAAAAGCAGTCTTAAGAGGGAAGTTTATAGCAATACAATCCTACCTCAAGAAATAAGAAAAACATCAAATAGACAGCCCAAATTTACATCTAAAACAACTGGAAAAAGAAGAACAAAAACCCCTGAAAATTAGTAGAAGGAAAAATAATCATAAAGATCCAAGCAGAAACAAATGAAAAACAAATGAAAGAAACAATCAGTTCAGTTCAGTCACTCAGTCGTGCCCAACTCTTTGCGACCCCATGAATCACAGCACTCCAGGCCTCCCTGTCCATCACCAACTTCCGGAGTTCACTCAGACTCACTTCCATGGAGTCCGTGATGCCATCCAGCCATCTTATCCTCTGTCATCCCCTTCTCCTCCTGCCCCCACTCCCTCTCCAGCATCAGAGTCTTTCCAATGAATCAACTCTTCGCATGAGGTGGCCCAAGTACTGGAGTTTCAGCTTTAGCATCATTCCTTCCAAAGAAATCCCAGGGCTGATCTCCTTCAGAATGGACTGGTTGGATCATCTCCAAGGGACTCTCAAGAGTCTTCTCCAACTCCAGAGTTCAAAAGCATCAATTCTTCGGTGCTCAGCCTTCTTCACAGTCCAACTCTCACATCCATACATGACCCCTGGAAAAACCATACCCTTGACTAGACGGACCTCAGTCGGCAGAGTGATGTCTCTGCTTTTGAATATGTTGTCTAGGTTGGTCATAACTTTTCTTCCAAGGAGTAAGCGTCTTTTAATGTCATGGCTGCAGTCACCATCTGCAGTGATTTTGGAGCCCCCCAAAATAAAGTCTGACACTGTTTCCACTGTTTCCCCATCTATTTCCCATGAAGTGATGGGACCGGATGCCATGATCTTCGTTTTCTGAATGTTGAGCTTTAAGCCAACTTTTCACTCTCCTCTTTCCCTTTCATCAAGAGGCATTTTAGTTCCTCTTCACTTTCTGCCATAAGGGTGGTGTCATCTGCATATCTGAGGTTATTGATATTTCTCCTGGAAATCTTGATTCCAGCTTGTGCTTCTTCCAGCCCAGCTTTTCTTATGATGTACTCTGCATATAAATCAAATAAGCAGGGTGACAATATACAGCCTTGATGGACTCCTTTTCCTATTTGGAACCAGTCTGTTGTTCTATGTCCAGTTCCAACTGTTTCTTCCTGACCTGTAAACAGATTTCTCAAGAGGGAGGTCAGGTGGTCTGGTGTTCCCATCGCTCTCAGAATTTTCCACAGTGTATTGTGATCCACAGAGTCAAAGGCTTTGGCATAGTCAATAAAGTAGAAATACATGTTTTTCTGGAACTCTCTTGCTTTTTCCATGATCTGGTGGATGTTGGCAATTTGATCTCTGGATCCTCTGCCTTTTGTAAAACCAGCTTGAACGTCAGGAAGTTCATGGTTCATGTATTGTTGAAGCCTGGCTTGGAGAATTTTGAGCATTACTTTGCTAGCATGTGAGATGAGCACAGTTGTGTGGTAGTTTGAACATTCTTTGGCATTGCCTTTCTTTGGGATTGGAATGAAAACTGACCTTTTCCCCGTCCTGTGGCCACTGCTGAGTTTTCCAAATTTGCTGGCATATTGAGTGCAGCACTTTCACAGCATCGTCTTTCAGGATTTGAAACAGCTCAGCTGGAATTCCATCCCCTCCACTAGCTTTGTTCGTAGTGATGCTTTCTAAGGCCCACTTGACTTCACATTCCAGGATGTCTGGCTCTAGGTGAGTGATCACACCGTTTTGATTATCTGTGTTGTAAAGATCTTTTTGTACAGTTCTTCCGTGTATTCTTGCCACCTCTTCTTAATATCTTCTGCTTCTGTTAGGTCCATACCATTTCTTTCCTTCATCGAGCCCATCTTTGCATGAAATGTTCTCTTGGTATCTCTAATTTTCTTGAAGAAATCTCTAGTCTTTCCCATTCTGTTCTTTTCCTCTATTTCTTTGCTTGCCAGGGTCCAGCCCCGGTGGGTCCAGGGAATTTGAAGCTTGGACGGCGTTGTTGAGGAAGGACTTATTTATTTATTAATATACAATTAGATTAGATTAGGAAGAAATAGTGTAGTAGGAAAATTAAGTGGAGAAAGAAGGCTGAATAACTTGGCTTATGGGGAAGACCAATAAAATCTCAGGACAAGAGATTTGCACTGTCTACGTTGGGCCACCAGCACCTGCTTGAATATCTAAGGGTGCCCTGCCTTAGGGCTCCCTTTCGTGCGGGCCTTAGAAGCCAGGGCAAGTAAGCAGACTTGGTGAGCTGCCCCGGTCCAGATGGGAATTCAGCCTGAAATCAGAGTAAAGAGGAGAGGGAGAGAGAGAGGGAGAGAGAGGGAGAAATGGGGAAACCACTCCAGCAACTGGCTCCAACCTCTATTGTCTGGAAAGGCCTTTTATACCTTTTGATTGTACATAGAGATCAATGGGTAATACAAAATAGTGCAGCATTAGCAGCCCAGATTCTTATCCAAACCAGGCTTTTCTCTCTGCATACCTAATTGTATACACAAGTCTTAGGTAATTAACAT
Organism: Nanger dama; assembly: GCA_917880005.1. Taxonomy (NCBI): domain Eukaryota; kingdom Metazoa; phylum Chordata; class Mammalia; order Artiodactyla; family Bovidae; genus Nanger; species Nanger dama. The sequence goes on along the minus strand of CAKJTW010000017.1, from coordinate 19,259,621 downwards.
CATCTTCCGGCCAAAAGGGCCAATTAACATTTTATAGCCTTTTTCCAATAAGAGTTTGTCAACCAGAAGACTTATTTGTGTTGATCTTCCCAAAGTCTGGTGCCACTCTCAGAAAAGCACTAAATAAAGTTACATTCTTACATAGGAAAGATACAGAAACTTATAACAAGTAAAGGAGTACAGTGAATTACAGCAAAGAGAAGCAATTAACTCAAAAGTCTAGTGTTGCTAACATCAAAACTACTACATATCTTTTTCTACATCCTGATTATATTGAGTAACATCCTCCCAGGTGCCTAAAAGATGAAGAATATGTAGGTCCAGCAGCAATCCTTGAGTCAACAGTGAAAACCCATCACCAATATGATCTTTAACTCTTTAGAAAAGGCTCTGTATCTTTAAGATGCTTTTAAGCTTTCTGCCTCTCGTGGTTGAGGGGCTGTAAGCAATTCACAAGCTTTAAGAAGTCTGGGGAACCCGTTAGGCAAGCTAGAGAGCTGTCAGAGGGGGCTTAACTGAAACATCCCTTTCAAATGCAGAAGACTAAAGCCCTGATTTGACTTTTTCCAGAGAATATCAGAAGAGTGGAAAAGCAGAGTACAGACGCTGGCAGATTCTTATTTTTTGAGGGAAGGGGGGTGGATGCTTAGGAAATTCCAGGGGGAAGCCCTGAAACCTGATCACATCCTTGCATTTTTCAGGCTTCCTTCCACATGACCTTGTCATGGGTGTGATTCCTCATGCTGGCCCCGGACATTTGCATGGATCGCTGAAGAAGGCTTTCTTATCTCTTCTTGCTATTCTTTGGAACTCTGCATTCAGATGCTTATATCCTTCCTTTTTTTTCCTTTGCTTTTCGCTTCTCTTCTTTTCACAGCTATTTGTAAGGCCTTCCCAGACAGCCATTTTGCTTTATTGCATTTCTTTTCCATGGGGATGGTCTTGATCTCTGTCTCCTGTACAATGTCACAAACCTCATTCCATAGTTCATCAGGCACTCTATCTATCAGATTTAGGCCCTTAAATCTATTTCTCACTTCCACTGTATAATCATAAGGGATTTGATTTAGGTCATACTTGAATGGTCTTGCGGTTTTCCCTACTTTCTTCAATTTAAGGCTGAATTTGGCAATAAGGAATTCATGATCTGAGCCACAGTCAGCTCCTGGTCTTATTTTTGTTGAGTGTATAGAGCTTCTCCATCTATTGTTGCAAAGAATATAATCAATCTGATTTTGGTGTTGACCATTTGGTGATGTCCATGTGTAGAGTCTTCTCTTGTGTTGTTGGAAGAGGGTGTTTGCTATGACCAGTGCATTTTCTTGGCAAAACTCTATTAGTCTTTGCCCTGCTTCAGTCCGCATTCCAAGGCCAAATTTGCCTGTTACTCCAGGTGTTTCTTGACTTCCTACTTTTGCATTCCAGTCTCCTATAATGAAAAGGACATCTTTTTGAGTGTTAGTTCTAAAAGGTCTTGTAGGTCTTTATAGAACCGTTCAACTTCGGCTTCTTCAGCGTTACTGGTTGGTGCATAGACTTGGATTACTGTGATATAGAATGGTTTGCCTTGGAAATGAACAGAGATCATTCTGTCATTTTTGAGATTGCATCCAAGTACTGCATTTCGGACTCTTTTGTTGACCATGATGGCTACTCCATTTCTTCTGAGGGATTCCTGCCCGCAGTAGTAGATAAAATGGTCATTTGAGTTAAATTCAGCCATTCCAGTCCATTTTAGTTTGCTGATTCCTAGAATGTCAACGTTCACTCTTGCCATCTCTTGTTTGACCACTTCCAATTTGCCTTGATTCATGGACCTGACATTTCAGGTTCCTATGCAATATTGCTCTTTACAGCATCAGATCTTGGTTCTATCACCAGTCACATCCACAGCTGGGTATTGTTTTTGCTTTGGCTCCATCCCTTCATTCTTTCTGGAGTTATTTCTCCACTGATCTCCAGTAGCATATTGGGCACCTATTGACCTGGGGAGTTCCTCTTTCACTATCCTATCATTTTGCCTTTTATACTGTTCATGGGGTTCTCAAGGCAAGAATACTGAAGTGGTTTGCCATTCCCTTCTCCAGTGGACCACGTTCTGTCAGACCTCTCCACCATCACCCACCCGTCTTGGGTTGCCCCATGGGCATGGCTTAGTTTCATTGAGTTAGACAAGGCTTTGTTCCTAGTGTGATTAGATTGACTAGTTTTCTGTGAGTATGGTTTCAGTGTGTCTGCCCTCTGATGCCCTCTTGCAACACCTACCATCTTACTTGGGTTTATCTTACCTTGGGCATGGGGTATCTCTTCACAGCTGCTCCAGCAAAGCACAGCTGCTGCTCCTTACCTTAGATGAGGGGTATCTCCTCACTGCCACCCTTCCTGACCTTCAATGATTAATAAAGGTAAACAGTGGTTCCTTGAGAAGATAAACAAAATTGACAAATCTTTAGCCAGACTTGAAAAGAAGAAGAACCAAAGATTCTTCTCTAGAGAGGAGAATCAAATCAACAAAATGAAAAATGAAAAAAGAGAGGTTACAACTTACAATGCAGAAATACAAAGGATTATGAGATACTATTATGACCAATGTATGGCAATAAAATGGATAACCTGAAAGAAATGGTCAGATTCTTAGAAAAGTTCAATCTTCCAAGACTGAACCAGGAAGAAATAGAAATTATGAACAACCCAATTACAAGCACTGAAATTGAAGCTGTGATCAAAAATCTCCCCAAAAACAAAAGCCCAGGACCTAATGGCTTCATAGGCGAATTCTATCAAACATTTAGAAGAGCTAATGCCTATACTTCTAAAACTGTTTTAAAAAATTGCAGAGGAAGGAACACTTCCATCTCATTCTATGAGCTCACCATTACCCTGATACCAAAACCAGAGAAAGACAACAATAAAAAAAGAAAACTACAGGCCAATATCACTGATGAACATAGATGCAAAAATCCTCAACAAAATTTTAGCAAACAGATTTTAGCAACACATAAAAAACTCATACACCATGATCAATTGGGTTCATTCCAGGAATGCAAGGTTTCTTCAGTATATGTAAATCAATAAATGTGAAACACCATATTAACTAATTGAAAGATAAAAACCATATGATAATCTCATTAGATGCAGAAAAAGCATTTGACAAAATTCAGCACCCATTTATGATTAAAACTCTACAAAAAATGAGCATAGAAAAAACCTACCACAACATAGTAAAGGCCATATATAACAAGCCTACAGGAAACATTATTCTCAATGATGAAAAACTGAAAGCATTCTCCCTAAAAACATCAGGAATAAGACAAGAGTGTCCACTTTCACCACTATTATTCAACATAGTTCTGGAAGTCCTAGCTACAGCAATCAGAGAAGAAAAAGAAAAAGAAATCCAAATCAGAAAAGAAGAAGTAAAGTTCTCACTGTTTGCAGATGACATGATACTGTACATAGAAAACCCTGAAGATAATATCAGAAAATTGCTAGAGCTAATCAGTGAATTTAGAAAAGTTGAAAGATAAAAAATCAATACATAGAAATCACATGCATTTCTATATACTAAAAATGAAATATCAGAAAGAGAAATTAAGGAATCAATCCCATTCACCATTGTAACAAAAAGAATTAAATATTTAGGAGTAAACTTACCTAAGGAGACAAAAGAATTGTACACAGAAAATTATAAGACACTGATGAAAGAAAGATGACATAAGCAGATGGAGAGAGATTCCATGTTCCTGTGTGGGAAAAATCAATATTGTGAAAATAAGTATACTATCAAATGCAATTTACAGATTCAATGTGGTCCCTATCAAATTACCAATGGCATTATTCACAGAACTAGAACAAAAAATTTCACAGTTCATATGGAAACACAAAAGACCCCGAATAGCCAAAGCAGTCTTGAGAAAGAAGAATGAGCTGAAGGAACCAACTTCCCTACTTCAGATTTTACTAAAAAGCTACAGTCATCATGACAGTATGGTGCTGGCACAAAAACAGAAATATAGACCAATTAAACAAGATAGAAAGCCCAGAAATAAACCCATGCATCTGTAGGTACCTTGTTTTTGACAAAGGAGGCAAGAATATACAATGAGACAAAGACAGCATCTTCAATAAATGGTGCTGGGAAAACTGGACAGCTACATGTAAAAGAATGAAATTAGAACACTCCCTAACACCATAAACTCAAAATGGATTAAAGACCTAAATGTAAAACCAGACATTATAAAACTCTTAGAGGAAAACATAGGCAGAGTACTCTATGACATAAAGCAAGATCCTCTCTGAGCCCCATCCTAGAGTAATGGAAACAGAAACAAAAGTAAACAAGTGAGACCTGATTAAATTTAAAAGCTTTTGCACAGCAAAGGAAACTATAAGCAAGGTGGAAAGACTACTCTCAATTGGGAGAGAATAATAGAAAATGAAATAACTGACAAAGAATTAATTTCCAAAACATACCAGCAGCTCATACAACTAATACCAGGAAAACAACCCAATCAAAAAGTAGGAAAAGACCTAAAGAGACATTTCTGCAGAGAAGACATACAGATGGCTGACAAACACATGAAAGAATGCTCAACATCGCTCATCATTCAGTTCAGTTCAGTTCAGTCACTTAGTCGTGTCCGATTTTTGCGACCCCGTGAATCAAAGCACACCAGGCCTTCCTGTCCATCGCCAACTCCCGGAGTCCACCCAAATTCATCTCCATCGAGTTGGTGATGCCATCCAACCATCTCATCTTCTGTCATCCCCTTCTCCTCCTACCACCAATCCCTCCCAGCATCACAGTCTTTTCCAATGAGACAGTCTTCACATGAGGTGGCCAAAGTATTGGAGTTTCAGCTTTAGCATCAGTCCTTCCAATGAACACCCAGGACTGATCTCCTTTAGAATAAACTGGTTGGATCTCCTTGCAGTCCAAGGGACTCGAAAGAGTGTTCTCCAGCACTACAGTTCAAAAGCATCAATTCTTCGGCACTCAGCTTTCTTCATAGTCCAACTCTCACATCCATACACGACCATTGGAAAAACTATAGCCTTGACTAGATGGACCTTTGTTGGCAAAGTAATGTCTCTGCCTTTTAGTTTGGTCTCTGCTGTCTAGTTTGGTCATAACTTTCCTTGCAAGGAGTAAGCATTTTTAATTTCATGGCTGCAATCACCATCTGCAGTGATTCTGGAGCCCCCAAAAATAAAGTCTGACACTGTTTCCCCGTCAATTTGCCATGAAGTGATGGGGCCAGATGCCATGATCTTTGTTTTCTGAATGTTGAGATTTAGGCCAACTTTTTCACTCTCCTCTTTCCCTTTCATCAAGGGGCTTTTTAGTTCCTCTTCACTTTCTGCCATAAGGGTGGTGTCATCTGCATATCTGAGGTTATTGATATTTCTCCCGGCAATCTTGATTCCAGCTTGTGCTTCTTCCAGCCCAGCGTTTCTCATGATGTACTCTGCATATAAGTTAAATAAGCAGGGTGACAATATACAGCCTTGACGTAATCCTTTTCCTATTTGGAACCAGTCTGTTGTTCCATGTCCAGTTCTAACTGTTGCTTCCTTACCTGTAAACAGGTTTCTCAAGAGGCAGGTCAGGTGGTCTGGCATTCCCATCTCTTTCAGAATTTTCCACAGTGTACTGTGATCCACAGAGTCAAAGGCTTTGGCATAGTCAATAAAGCAGAAATACAAGTTTTTCTGGAACTCTCTTGCTTTTTCCATGATCCAGTGGATGTTGGCAATTTGACCTCTGGTTCTTCTGCCTTTTGTAAAACCAGCTTGAACATCAGGAAGTTCATGGTTCATGTATTGCTGAAGCCTGGCTTGGAGAATTTTGAACATTACTTTACTAGCATGTGAGCTGAGTACAACTGTGCAGTAGTTTGAGCATTCTTTGGCATTGCCTTTCTTTGGAACTGGAATGGATACTGACCTTTTCCCGTCCTGTGGCCACTGCTGAGTTTTCCAAATTTGCTGGCATATTGAGTGCAGCACTTTCACAGCATCGTCTTTCAGGATTTGAAATAGCTCAACTGGAATTCCATCCCCTCCACTAGCTTTGTTCGTAGTGATGCTTTCTAAGGCCCACTTGACTTCACATTCCAGGATGTCTGGTTCTAGATGAGTGATCACACCATTTTGATATCTGTGTTGTGAAGATCTTTTTGTACAGTTCTTCCGTGTATTCTTGCCACCTCTTCTTAATATCTTCTGCTTCTGTTAGGTCCATACCATTTCTGTCCTTCATTGAGCCCGTCTTTGCATCAAATGTTCTCTTGGTATCTCTAGTTTTCCTGAAGAGGTCTCTAGTCTTTCTCATTTTGTTGTTTTCCTCTATTTCTTTGCATTGATCACTGTAGAAGGCTTTCCTATCTCTTCTTGCTATTCTTTGGAACTCTGCATTCAGATGCTTATATCTTTCCTTTTCTCATTTGCTTTTCACTTCTCTTCTTTTCACAGCTATTTGTAAGGCCTCCCCAGAGAGCCATTTTACTTTTTTGCATTTCTTTTCCATGGGGATCCCTGTGTTCTGTACAGTGTCACAAGCCTCCGTCCATAGTTCATCAGGCATTCTGTCTATCATATCTAGTCCCTTAAATCTGTTTCTCACTCCCACTGTATAATCACAAGGGGTTTGATTTAGGTCATATCTGAATGGTCTAGTGGGTTTTCCCACTTTTTCGATTTCAATCTGAATTTGGCAACAGGGAGTTCATCATCTGAGCCACAGTCAGTTATTGGTTTTGTTTGTGTCGTCTGTATAGAGCTTCCCCTGTGAAGAGCCCCTGACCTCGGACGTGGTGTAGCTCCTCTGGGCCGCTGTCCCTGACCTCAGATGTGGGGTAGTTCCTCTTGGCCGCTCCTGTGTTGTCACAGCCTGGGGCTCTCGGTTGCGGTCTGTAGCAGCAGCTGCGCTTCATTAGAGAAATGCAAACCAAAACCACAATGCGATATCATTTCACACTGGTCAGAAAGGCCATCATCAAAAAGTCTACAAGCAATAAATGCAGGAGAGGGTGTGGAGAAAAGGAAACGCTCTTGCACTGTTGTGGAAATGTAAATTGATACAACCACTATGGAAGATGGTATGAAGATTCCTTAAAATCTAGGAATAAAACCACCATATGACCCAGAAATACCACTTCTAGGCATATACCCTGAGGAAACTGGGGATGAAAAAGATACATGCATCCCATTGTTCATTGCAGCACTATATAAGATAGCTAGAACATGGAAGCAACCTAGATGGCATTGACAATGAATGGATTAACAAGTTGTGGTGCATATACACAGTGGAATATTACTCAGCCATAAAAGGGAATGTATTTAAGCCAGTTCTGGTGAGGTGGACAAACCTAGAACCTGTTATACAGAGTGAAGTGAGTCAGAAAGAGAAAGATAAATATCATATTCTAACACACATATACAGAATCTAAAAAAATGTTTCTGAAGATTTTATTTACAGGGCAGCAGTGGAGAAACAGACATAGAGAATACTTATGGACATGTGGAGAGGGAAGGAGAGGATGAAGTGTATGGAAAGAGTAACATGGAAACTTACATTATCGTCTGTAAAATAGATAGCCAATGGGAATTTGCTGTATGGCTCAGGAAACTCAAAGATGGGCTCTGTATCAACCCAGAGTGTTGGGATAAGGGGCAGATGGGAGGGAGGTTCAAAAGTGAGGGGATGTATGTATATCTATGGCTGATTCATGTTGAGGTTTGACAGAAAATGACAAATTCTATAAAGCAACTAACCTTCAACAAAAAAATTTTTAAAAAAGAAAAATGCGTAAGAGGGTGTGTGCTCTCCATGTTTTGTTTCTTGAAATTTATCCTTAAAAGTTTTGGAGATTCTTTTTTATAAAAAAATATGTATATATGTTTTTACTAGTGATATGATACGATCAGATTTCAAATTAAAAAAAAAAACCACTGTAGCACAGAAGGTGATAAGCCTTTGGGTCATTGTTGTCATCAGCAATTCCATCAAGAAAAAATGACAGTCAGAATCAGAGCAGAACACATGAGAGTTGAGAAAAGAAAATGCAAGGAATATTAAGGAGGTAGGAACCACTGGCCTGGGAAATTGAAAGCTGTGGGGAAGGGAAGGGAGGTGTTGAGGATGTTTGCTGAATTTCTTTTAAAAAAATTTTTTTTTAATTGGAGTATAGTTGATTTATTGGGTTGGCCAAAAATTTCATTTGGGTTTTTCTGTACCATCTTATAGAATCTTAAATGTATTTTTTGGCCAACTCAATACAGTATTGTGTTAGTTTCAGGTGTATAGCAAAGTGAATTAGTTATACATATATCTGGGCTTCCCTGGTAGCTCAGCTGGTAAAGAACCCACCTGCAATGCAGGAGACCCCAGTTCAATCCCTGGGTCAGGAAGATCCCCTGGAGAAGGGATAGGCTACCCACTCCAGTATTCATGGCCTTCCCTGGTGACTCAGATGGTAAAGAATCTGCCTGCATGTGGGAGACCTGGATTTGATCCCTGGGTTGGGAAGATCCCCTGGATGAGGGCATGGCAACTCACTCCAGTATTTTTGCATGGAGAATCCTCATGGACAGAGAAGCCTGGCAGGCTACAATCCATGGGGTCACAAAAGCTCAGACACAACTAAGCAACTAAGCACAACATATACATATATCTATTCTTTTTTAGACTCTGTTTCCTTATAGGCCATTACAAAGTATTGGGTAGGGTTCCTGTGATATACAGTGGGTCCTTATTAGTTATCTGTTTTACATATAGTGGTGTGTATATGTCAATCCCAGTCTTCCAGTTTATCCCTCCCTGCCCTTACCCCCTGGTAGCTATAAGTTTGTTTTCTACATCTATAACTTCTCTTTTGTAGATAAGTATTTTTTTTAGATTCCACACATAAGCAATATAATGAGTTTCTGACTGATGCAAGTGATAGCAAATAGAACCTTTCACTGAAACATATTCAAAAGAAGAACAGATTTCAGAGAGGAAGTTACTATTAATTCTCTCCTAAAGAATTCTTGGGCTTCCCAGTCGGCACTAGTGGTAAAGAACCCACCTGCCAATGCAGCAGATGTAAGAGATGCAGGTTCATTCCCTGGGTCAGGAAGATCCCATGAGAAGGGCATGGCAACTCACTCCAGTATTCTTTCCTAAAGAGTCCCAAGGACAGAGAAGCCAGGCAGGCTACAGTCCATGGGGTCGTAAAGAGTCGGACACGACTGAAGCGACTTAGCACAAGCACAGATGCGTTCTCAGTTACACGGGGGGAGAGGTATTCTTCTGGGAATCATGAATGTGCTTGACCTTGTCCCAAACTCCGGCAAAAAAGAAACCGCAAGGATATATCCAGCTTATTGAAGCTGCTTGAAAACTGTCCCTCCTACTCTGGCTGTGAGCTCAGCTGATGGAGGAAGGCCCAGATACAATCAAGGGAGGGGCCTTTTCACAAGCTAGTTCTGTCCCTCCCACTGGGGCTGGGGGAAGTGTGACAGCTGGTGGCAATTGTCAGCTCAGCAACTCTGGAAGTAGGCTGTCCTCATTTTGCTCCAGCTCATGATGACAAGTAAGAATGACAGGGGCTGTCCTGAGTTCAACCTGAGCAAGATAACAGGTTTGGCTGTTTGCCATCCTGTGTTCAAGCCCTGAGAGAATCTGGGAGAAGTGATCCTGTAAAGGAACCATTTTCTTACTGCTGTGGGAGTCACCTTCCTCACTTTCTGTCTTAACTTTAAGATCACAGTATTTGTATCGTGTTCTCTTTCTGCACTACATGATCTGCTTGGAATAGTTACATTACAGGTCATTTATCAGCTGTAGTCAGTACATGTCACTTCCTGAGATTCTGGAAATGATATGTACTTCTCTGTTAATGTTTGGCTCACACTAAATCTCATTAGTGAATTTAGTTGTTGAGAGTTTAATATCAACTTCAGTGCCAGTGTTTTTGCCCTGTGAATAGTCAAGCCAGTGAAGGCTACTGCTCTCTGTCTTAAGCTGATGAGCCCTAGTAAGGATGGAGGATGGCACGTGAGGCCATCCCATTATCTCTTGAGTCTCTGGTTGCCCAGGCAACTTTTCCCACGACTGAAAGTGGCAGGTCAGTGCTTTTCAGTGTTGCTTCCCTCTGTCCTGTGTTAGCAGACTGCCTGGCCTCTCCCTTTTGTTTTCTCAAAGCATGTGTGGGAGGAACTCAGTCATTGTGGCCGCTCCCGATGAGCCTTCTCTGTTGATTTCATATTTTTTTGAAAAAGCTGTATAGAATTGAAAGCAAAATTTTGCATGTGAAATTACTAGCACAAGGCAGCAAATGGCTATAATAACTGGGAAAAGAAGTGGATATTGAAGAATATGTTTGGGAAGCTGGGGGCCCAGGAAGAGAGGAGTTCTGAACTAAGATCTTCAGCTGAATAAGTCATATGCGTCTATAGAGAAGTAGGGAAACAGACTGCAAAATTGGAAGCACCATGAATTCAAACAAACATTATGGAGCCTACGTTTGCTTTGTTGAACAGATTGTTAAAGGACAGGAAATGATAGATAATCAACAGAAGAGATTTTTTTATAAAATAGCCTAGAAAACAGGACTTTAGTGGAAGTGGAGGGAGACACTGCATCTTAACTTACAGAAAGAAGCATTCACTGGCCAAAAATGAGCTTGCTGTTAGTTTGTTTTTTTAACTAGCCCACCTTTCAGGAGGTAATCATGGAATAGGATGGATTAAATTCAGGGTTCAAATTCTCCTAATGTACAACCACATACAAATGTGGGTGCACACACATGCATACTAATCCATTCCAGTGTGGCACAAAGCTGCTTCACTAGTTTTCACAAAGTACTACTATGCAGTGATTAAAAATCTGGTCTGGAGTAAAAAGTCTGAGAGTCATATCCCAGATGTGTAAGCTGCTAACAGATTTAGTGAAAATGATTTGGTCTCTGAGCCTCAATATCCTCTGAAAAGGGAGGGATGATTAAAGGAGAGAAAGCCTCAAGGCACCAGCCTGGTGCCCGCTACACCCCAGCTGCCACATTGTCATTTGCAGAGAGTCGCCTACAGAGAGCCTGTGACTGAAGCACAGCCACATGGCCTCACTTCCTTTGATTCCTCATGGGAAGGGCTACTTCAGTCTCTGCCTCCCCGTGTTTTGTTGCTGGCCGGCACACAGCCTCTTGGCTCTGGGTGGAGGAGGTTTGGCTGTTTGCCAGGCCGCCAGGAGGATTCCCCCTCAGGGACTGTGCCACAGACACAGAGATGCTAATGAGAGCTCTGCTTAGCTAGGACTGTGAGCTCTCCTGGCAACTGGGGGAGGGCAGAAGCACCTTGCACAACAATTAGCTTTTCACAGCCATTAGCAGTTTCTAGTCATTAGCGGTGCAGAAACGCTGCAAATGACTCTCAGGAAACAAATACCCCTGTGACTCAGAGCCAGGCTTCTGAGCAGCGTCAGTCCCCAACCAGGCAGGGCTCTTAGAGGGTGAGACCCACCCTGTCCCTCCCCACTCAGCAAAAGGGACCTGTGACCCAAAGCTCTTCTGTCCCCCCCCCCCCCCATCATAGCTTTGAAAAGGGCTTCATGAGCCTATTATTTGTTTCAGTGAAATCTAAGTCTTTGTGAAGGGCAGTTCAGAAGGCGCAGTGCGTAACAACGTGACTGCATTCCTTCACAGACCAAGAAACTTCCGAAGCTGGGCATGAGTGATCAGAGTGCGAATCAAATGGAACCCCAGAGCAGTGAAATGATTCAGCCCCAAAGCTGTTCATAGCAACACTGCTAACTACTGGGACCATATCTATATCTCTAATGGAAGTGAAGTGAAACTCCCTCAGTCGTGTCTGACTCTTTGCGACCCCATGGACTATACAGTCCATGGAGTTCTCTAGGCCAGAATACTGGAGTGGGTAGCCTTTCCCTTCTCCAGGGGATCTTCCCAACCCAGGGATCGATCCCAGGTCTCCCACGTTGGTAAAGAAACCCAGGCAGATTCTTTACCAGCTGAGCCACAAGGCAAGCCCTCTCTAATGGAAAGGATAGGTTAAATAATTGTGTTATTCCCATTCAGTGGAATATAACACAACCTTTTAAAATAATATACTGGAATTTGTAGACAGATTATATTTAAAAGGTTATGAAATAGTGTTAACATATAACTTCATTTTTTGTGAAAATGGTAACTTTTAAAATTTCAGCCTTGGTTGTTCCTGAATGCTAGGAATAGATAGAAATAATTTTTAGTTTTCATTCTTTTGCTGCTGTGCTTCATATTATTTTTCCAAAATGACTATACAGGCCTAATTCTTGTGAATCTGAGAGAGAAAAAGAGAGCAGAGAAAGTAAGCCGTCTGGCTAACTGGATTTAATACAAATGCAGCATTTTTCAAGTAAATATTTTATTGAAGTAATAACTTAATTGCAGAAAAAGACACAAATAATAAGTACAGAATTGAATGACTTTTCACTAAGTGCATAAACCCAGATCCAGAATGAGTCTTAAATACAGCAATGGGTCTTCTTTGGTTCCACATCCAGGAGTCTGGACAGTGAGCAGTAACGGTAGGGATTTAGCTAACAGGCACTCAGTGAACCAGACTGGCAAATTGAAAGCCCTTAATGGTAACTCTGGGGCTTCCCAGGTCACACTAGTGGTAAAGAACCTGCCTGCTAATGGAGACATAAGAGATGTGAGTTTGATCCCTGGGTCAGGAAGATCCCCCTGGAAAAGGGAATGGCAACCCACTCCAGTATTCTTGCCTGGAGAATCCCATGGACAGAGGAGCCTGACGGGCTACAGTCCATGGGGTCGCACAGAGTCGGCCCTGACTGAAATGACTAAGCACAGCACACACTCAGTGCTAACTCTGGAAAGAAAGGTGGTAAATATTTTATAGATGTAGTAACTAGAACAAAGGGAGTAAGAGTAACTGGAATCCCACAGCTACTCAACAGGGAAGCTAAGATTCCTTCCCAAGCAGTCAGGCTCTGGGATCAATGCCTCTCTAAGAAGGAGAAATACAGCTGCAGCAACCAGCAGAAGGCCAGGGTGATCCCTCAGGGCTTGATGACTGGACATCAGAGGAGGGGGAGAAGATGAATGCGAGAGGGCAGGAAGGCTTATGTTTGGAAAGAGGGATAGAAAAGCCAGTTCCTGGCAATTCTACAAAAAGTGGACCAGTGGTGAAAGCAGTAACTCCTGGTTTGTTAGCTTTGTGCACTTGAGAAATGCTGGGCTGGAAGAAACACAAGCTGGAATCAAGATTTCTGGGAGAAATATCAATAACCTCAGATATGCAGATGATACCACCCTTATGGCAGAAAGTGAAGAAGAACTAAAGAGCCTCTTGATGAAAGTGAAAGAGGAGAGTGAAAAAGTTGGCTTAAAGCTCAACAGTCAGAAAATGAAGATCATAGCATCTGGTCCCATCACTTCATGGCAAATGGATGGGGAAACACTGGAAACAGTGTCAGACTTTATTTTCTTGGGCTCCAGAATCACTGCAGATGGTGACTGCAGCCATGAAATTAAAAGACGTTTACTTCTTGGAGGAAAAGTTATGACCAACCTAGATAGCATATTAAAAAGCAGAGACATTACTTTGCCAACAAAGGTCCGTCTAGTCAAGGCTATGGTTTTTCCAGTAGTCATGTATGAATGTGAGAATTGGACTATAAAGAAAACTGAGTGCCGAAGAATTGATGCTTTTGAACTGTGGTGCTGGAGAAAACTCTTGAGTCCCTTGGACTGCAAGGTGATCATACCAGTCCATCATAAGGGAAATCAGTCCATGGTGTTCATTGGAAGGACTGATGTTCAAGCTGAAACTCCAATACTTTGGCCACCTGATGCGAAGAGCTGACTCATTTGAAAAGACCCTGATGCTGGGAAAGTTTGAAGGCGGGAGGAGAAGGGGACAACAGAGGATGAGATGGTTGGATGGCATCACTGACTCAATGGGCATGAGTGTGAGTAAACTCTAGAAGTTGGCAATGGACAGGGAGACCTGGCATGCTGCAGTCCATGGGGTTGAAAAGAGTTGTGCACAACTGAGCAACTGAACTGAACTGAACTTCATGTAGGACTGAAGATGCCCTTGAGGCTACTGGTCCAGGGATGCTGAGCTCAAGAGCTCAGTACTTTTCAGAAGTCACAGTCAGCTCAGGAAGAGGACAAAATTCTGATTTCTTTTTTAGAATTTGCTGATTCAAAAGGAACCAAGGCACTACTCATAATCCCCCACTTTAAATGTGGTGCCTCAAATCATCACCCAGTTATCAAATGTGTTTGCTGCTTGAAATAACTGCTGTGGGTGAACCACACAGAGGGTGCACATTGGGCAAGGGATGACTTTGGAGAATAGGGGGTAATGTTGAGGATCTTGAGTGATGACTGCAGAAAGTTGCCTCCCAAAATAAACTCTGCTGGGGAGGACCAAGCTTGGGAAGCTTTCATGGACACCATCTGTCAAAGATACGTGCCTGGGAATGTGATTTTCTTAATTAACTCAGTGGTAGTCCTATGCTAAGAGGGCTAGATATGATAGCTTGTCAATACCTCTATTCATGTTGTAACATTCTGTTCTGTCACTGTAAGCTTTTCAAGGATAAGGGCCATGTTGTGCATCTCTACATTTTCAATGCATCATAAAGTGCCTGGTAGATAAGAGACATTAAATAAATGTATCAAACACACACCCTAGGTTTTCCAGGGGAATACCAATTTAAATGCTCTGTTGATTATGTACTCCAGTTTAAGTTTAGAAACATTGATCACCAGAGAGTTAGGTCTAAATGTGGCTGATGGGAATTGCTAGGAATTCTCAGGAGCTATTTCTCAGCAGTAGCTGCAATATCTATAATTTTTCAAAGTCTTAATCATTCTTTGGCCCCAGAAAAGGTAGTATCATACAGAAATGAAAAAGTTCCTGGCAGGAGGAAATCAAGACTTTTATAAAATTTAAAATTGAATCCTATCTTCATGCTTCAGCAACTGGAGTTTTTTTATCCCTTATATACCTTTGCAAAGGCATTTTTTAAAATATTACTAAATGCCAGGATAATATTCTGTAGAAGGCACTGGCACTCCATTCCAGTATTCTTGCCTGGAAGATCCCATGGATAGAGGAGCCTGGTAGGCTGCAGTCCATGGGGTTGCTGCGAGTCGGACATGACTGAGCAACTTCACTTTCACTTTTCACTTTCATGCATAGGAGAAGGAAATGGCAACCCACTCCAGTATTCTTGCCTGGAGAATCCCAGGGACAGGGGAGCCTGGTGAGCTGCCATCTATGGGGGTCGCACAGAGTTGGACACAACTGAAGCAACTTAACGGTAGCAGGATAATATTCAATGATAATAATATGAAAATTAATAAGAAACAATTCAGACATAAAATAAATTACAACATGAATTGGATAGTGTTTGTATCAATAATATATCTTTGGCTACAAGAAAAAGAAATAAAATAATGGTTAAAACAAAAGAAAATTTTAATCATCTCACAAATTATCAAAGTCTAGAAGAACATGTTTCCAGACTAGGTTTTTTTCTAACTATATTGTAGAAACCCTTGTTCTGTCTTTTCACTATTTTATCCTGTGCCCATTGACTTGTCACCTCATGGTCACAAAATGGTTGCTGTTACCCCAAGCACCATGTTCTCACATCATTGCATTCAAGTCAGGCAGGAAGGAACGTTCTCTTTGTAACAGGCAATAAAAATCTTCTGAGAAGATCCCTTCAACAAATTACCACTTTGGTCTCAACGTTCAGAACTGCGTCACAAGCCACTCCCAAGTCTGTCATGGAGAGAGGAAGAGGATTGCCACGTTTGGAGTATGCCAATTATGCCTTAGTTTCTCAGGCTAGGGGAAGGTTTTTGTTTCCCTTGAGCACACTGCCAGATGCAGAATTGGGGATCCTATGATCCAAAGAAAAAGATGGCAGGAGATGGCAACCAACTGCGCTTGCCACCTGGTTAAGCACAGAGTTGTGCCAGTCCGTGTACTTATCTTCTCTTATTGGTGACATGTTCAGCTCCACATGCCTTCCTAGCATAAGGCCAAAGCCCTAGGCTACTAGAAAACCTGGCCTTTCAGTGACCCTGCCCTGGCCTTGACCACCCCAATCTGAGCTCAGCTGGGCCCTAATCTTGAGCTCCCATAATCTTAAGCTTTCACAGTTCTAACCAGTTTCACAAATTGTAGGTTGTTGATGTGAGTGACAGTTAAGAATGCTGTAGGGGAGCATGAGAGTCAGGTCAACAAAAGACATTGGAAGTGGATTTCCTTCCTCATACAGGGGTCTCTTGTTGGCACCCTGAACTCCAACGGCTTCTCCCAAGTGGGCTGGCCAGCTTCAGGTGTCACTGAATGTCATTTGAGAGGAAGAACCAGTAGTTCTTCTTTTCTCCCTGAACAACACTGGTTATTGATTTTAGGGTGTAGGTGAGAGAGAAATACAAAATGATTTGAGTCTGGAGTGGAGTGGGAAGGTGGTTGAAAGAGATCTCTTTGGGGAATGTGACTTTGGTCAACACACCCACTGGCACTGGTTTTACAAGGCCATATTCTACACTGCTGCTATATATAATGTGATATGATACAATACTGCATGTATATAGTATGAGAAATATTAATAACCTCAGATATGCAGGTGATACCACCCTTATGGCAGAAAGTGAAGAGGAACTCAAAAGCCTCTTGATGAAAGTGAAAGTGGAGAGTGAGAAAGTTGGCTTAAAGCTCAACATTCAGAAAGCGAAGATCATGGCATCCGGTCCCATCACTTCATGGGAAATAGATGGAGAAACAGGAAACAGTGTCAGACTTTTTTTTTTTTTTTTGCTCCAAAATCACTGCAGATGGTGACTGCAGCCATGAAATTAGAAGACGCTTACTCCTTGGAAGAAAAGTTATGACCAACCTAGACAGCATATTCAAAAGCAGAGACATTACTTTGCCAACTAAGGTCCGTCTAGTCAAGGCTATAGTTTTTCCAATGGTCATGTATGGATGTGAGAGTTGGACTGTAAAGAAAGCTGAGCACCAAAGAACTGATGCTTTTGAACTGTGATGTTGGAGAAGACTCTTGAGAGTCCCTTGGACTGCAAGGATATCCAACCAGTCCATTCTGAAGGAGATCAGCCCTGGGATTTCTTTGGAAGGAATGATGCTGAAGCTGAAACTCCAGTACTTTGGCCACCTCATGTGAAGAGTTGACTCATTGGAAAAGACTCTGATACTGGGAGGGATTAGGGGCAGGAGGAGAAGGGAATGACAGAGGATGAGATGGCTGGATGGTATCATGGACTCGATGGACGTGAGTCTGAGTGAACTCCAGGAGTTGGTGATGGACAGGGAGGCCTGGCATGCTGCGATTCATGGAGTTGCAAAGAGTTGGACACGACTGAGTGACTGAACTGAACTGAATGTAATAAAATATAACCTAACAGAGTAACTCAAATTTATTGAACATTCACTGTAATGGACGGGGTATGAAGTACTTTCTTTGTATTACTTAGAATCACATTCATGGTGGAAGGTGAAGGTAAAGGTGAAGTCGCTCAGTCGTGTCCGACTTTTTGCGACCCTGTGGACTGTAACCTACTAGGCTTCTCCATCCATGGGATTCTCCAGGCAAGAATACTGGAGTGGATTGCCATTTCCTTCTCCAGGGGATCTTCCCGATCCCGGGATCGAACCCGGGTCTCCTGCATTGGAGGCAGACGCTTTATGGAAGCGTCTGAGCCACCATGGAAGTTTCATTATTATCCAGAGATAAGTGACTTGCCCAAAGCTACTCCAGTAGACAGTAGATGCCAGGACTCGGGACTATCTGCCTCAAGAACCCCCATCCCACCCTCCAATTCTCCACTTTGTTGTCTGCTTCCAGTTTGCCTTTTCCTCACTAGGGTGTGAAGGAATACTGTGGCGAGAAGGCCAGGTGTTAGCAAAAGATAAGACAGAGGGTTTAAATGAAAAAATAGCTCATTTGGACTCTGGATTGGGAACAAATGTTCAACTGGTTAACAAAATAAAAGAAATAGCAGCAACAAGTTATTTTAATCCTGCCCAAATATTTAGAGAACAAAAGAGCAAAGTTAAATGTTTCTTTTTCTACAGAGTTCAGGAGAATAAAGAACAGAAAAGGAAATGCCTTATTGATAGGAACTATATAAACAGATGAGCCTTTTTCTCCAGCATAGAATTTATGCAAATTTATGCATGTATTATCAAGGCTTTGCAGTTCCCTTGTGTTTCCATAATCATTCTCTACCTAGATACTTCATTTACTTGTTAACTCAAACACTCACTTATTCTTTCATTCATTCATTTATTTTCCTAGTCATTTGTCAGATATTTATTCCATCTCTTCCATGCACTGGGCCCCAAGGAGGATAGTAGAGACTTAGAGTTAAAGAAAAAGGGGAAAAGAAGAAAAGAAGTACTGTCTCCTGCCTTAAACAGAATGGAATTTAAATATGTTCAAAAGAGAAGGCAGTTTTCCCCTTTGTATCTGTTTTCTGCTCCTCACTGTCTACGAATGGTTCTCTGCTAAAGACAGACCTCCTTTAGTTCTCCAGCATGGTACTGCTGTCTTGGGGGGAGTTGCCTGTCCCTAATTTACAACTAGGATACTGTGAATGGAAGACATTAGGTGTGTCTTCTGTTTATCTGCCTGATTGGAGCAAATCCTGGTTTAGGGACCTCCGGTGAGGTACTGAGACATCAACATCCTATGGAAATTGAAGATATCAAAGCTTTCATGAACTGATCAACCCATGCTGGCACCTCTAAGATTTCCTTCCCACCTGTGCAGGGGCTAGGCTAGGCGTGCAGCAGTGCCTGCAGCAGTCTTCTTTCTCCAGCTCCGCCCAAGAGCTGCCCCCCAGCTGATCGCCAGTCCCTGGTCTGGCCTTTCAGCTTGACTCACAGATTCTAACAAAAGTCTCACCTCTCCAGTGCCTTTCTCGTACACCAAAAACCAGTGATGAGCACCAGTCCTGAAATAGTTCTAGAATTGTCCACACTTCTATATGGCCTCTTAGGCTTCTTGTTAAGAGAAGGCCCCCAAAGATTGGGATTTCAGCCCAGCCATGCCATTCTGAGGAGGTATTCCAGATCACTTAAATGACCTGTATCAAAAATGTCTCCCCCACAGTGATGGCAAATGTCCTAAGCAATATTCTGTGTCAGAGGCGGTTCATGTCCATAAGGGGAATCCAGTTGTGATAATGCTCCAGAAAGAACCCCACCCTCTCCACAGCCTAGATATTTGTTTCTGCTCATTTCTATGCCCAGATTTTCTCCTCTACAAAATAAGCACTTCAGACTAAGATGGGGCCTCAGGTCCTATCGAACTCGAACAGTCTATGACTTCTGAGTCCTTGTTGTATCTTCTTTAGCAGTTTGCAGCAAGAACTGGACTTCAGAGACATAGCATGTCTTGATGTTCACTCTGGTGGGAAGTGAATTCAGTTTCCCTGGTACACGCATCCCAGGCATCTCTGGCATCTGCTGCGCAGGGGCCAGGGGTAGCTGGCATGCCC
This sequence comes from Nanger dama, assembly GCA_917880005.1. Taxonomy (NCBI): domain Eukaryota; kingdom Metazoa; phylum Chordata; class Mammalia; order Artiodactyla; family Bovidae; genus Nanger; species Nanger dama. Next base: position 19,240,062 of record CAKJTW010000017.1, on the reverse strand, counting down.
AGCCTAGTCCCGGGGAGAGGGAAAAGCAGCAGCTACTCTGCTAAAGGACACTTTGGTCTCCACAGGAGCCAGTCTGTCTTCTTGGCAGAGGAGCCACATCCGTGTGTGCCACAGCCCAGGAACAATGCCCCAGGGGCCTGTGATCCCAAGCACCCATGAATGGAGGCAGGGGAACAGCCAGTCCCAGCATGCCTGTGTCCTATTTGATCTTAGAAACTTGGAAGCCTTTAGGACCTGGAAGTGCTCGCACTCAGGGGCCATGTAGTGTGGTGGAAAGAGAACTGGCCTGGCGATTAGAAGTTCTGGTCTGAGTCTCAGCTCTGCCCTCGCTGGCTACGTGACTAGGAGCAGGTCTCCTCACCCTGCTGAGTGTGGGTTTTCATGTCTGTCCAATGAGGAGAATTAGGTCTCCCCTGATGACCTCATAGGGCGGATCTTTGTTGGTTACTTTCCTGCACACAGTGTACAACAGCACCCCCAACCCCGCCACAACCAGTAATGTCTTCATCACAGTCTAATGACAATATTACACAGGAGATGATAAAATTAACATTAATTTTTGTAGCAAATATAACAATAATTATTGCTACCAGCTGTTGAGCTCTTATTATGTACCAGCCACTCTGCCAAGGACTAGAGAAACATTATTTCACTCGCCAAGGTCACATGGCTGGTAAATCTTGTGGCAGGACCCAACCCAGATATCCCTGACTCCAGAGCCAAGATCTTAATTTAACCCAATGCATGCTTCACTTCCTTCCTTGTGACCAGACAGCCTGGTTTATTCAGGTCCTGGCTGGCAGAGAATGAGTGAGATGTGTGGACTTGTCTACTCACCTTGATAAACTAGCTAAATTAGTGAAATGCTTTAAAATAGCCAAACACAGTAACTTTGGAATGTCATATGTTAAAAGATACTTAAGGTGCAGGGTTAAATAAATGCATGTATTTTTTTAATGTGTGTTTTCACTAATAGTTAAGCAACACTGCCCACTGCTTTATGTCAGACTTTTTCACAGGCTGGTACAGGGTGGCACGCATCCCAACCATACAACCCCCACCTCCAAATTCATCCTTTCAAGACCTATTTTCCAAGTGCCTACTCTGTGCCAAACTCCCAAGAAGAGCTTGAATTCAATGATGAGTGAGGTGGTTTTGTCCTCAAGGATCACTCTGGTGGAAACGCTGATAGGCATACAAGTACAGCAGGACAGTTCTTGGGGTGCGAATTGGGGATATCCAGGGTACTAAGGACAAACAGAACCCAAGAAGCTTAATCCAATCTGAGTGCACCAGGGAAGCCTTCAAAATAAAGGTGACAAATAAGTTGAGTGGGAGTCAAGCTGTTGGAAGGGAAGGGACAAGGAGATGGCAGGGAGGAAGGAAAAGGGCAGGACAATTCAGGAAGCCAGAATAGTCCTGTGCAATGGCTAAGAGGCAAGAGAGGTGTGACCCACTTAGGGAGCCAGAAGGAGTTCAGAATGGCTGGAGAAGAGTCCAAAGATGGAAAAGAGAGCTGCCAAGGTGGGCGTATCATGCAGGGCCATACATCGTGCAAAGAAGACTGGACTTTATTGTAATGACATTGAGAATTAATTAAAAGCATTCACACCGGGTGTTAGGGAAGTGGGTCTAATCTGATTTGTGTGTTAGAAAGAAGATTCTGGCCCCAAAATAGATTAATGAGGGGTAGGGGAGGATAGAGTTTCCCGGGTAGCTCAGCTGGTGAAGAATACGCCTGTAATGGAGGAGACCCCATTCAATTCCTGGGTCAGGAAGATCCCCTGGAGAAGGGATAGGCTACCCACTCCAGTATTCTTACCTGGGAAATCCCATGGACAGAGGATCCTGGTAGAGTTCATGGGGTCACACACAGTCGGACCCAAGTGAGCAATCAAGCACAGCAGAGGGGAGGGATGGCAGCTAACAGCAGATAGAACTAGTTATCTCCTGGAGTAATTCAACCAGAAGATGAAGATGACTCAGCCTGGGGTACTGGCAGTGGGAATGGAGAGAAGCAGCTACTATGAAGAATGTTTAGAGAGGTGACATGATTTAGTAATTGAATGAAGTTGGGGGTAGGGCATGGTACAGGGGTGCTGTGTTTGTGCCAGCCCCCCACCTTCCACCTCAGTCCCTGAAAATAAGGGCTGGTCTCTTTTGTTCCAGGTTCTTTTCAGTTAAGATGAAATGGCTCTGTGTCTCCAAATTTCTGAATCTATCATCCTATGCTTTTTGACAATTCATCTCTCCTTTGGCCCCACTTTTTCTTTCATGCTTCAGTATGATGACAAAGGCAACGTGAACTGCAGCATGAAACCCAGAACTCTCAGTGGCTTAGCACAATAAAAGTTTACTTTTTGCTCCTGCAAGAATCTTCCCAGGTGAGCCAGTGGCTTTCCTCCATATGCAGGTTCAGGAAGCAGGCTTCCTTCTATCTTACAGCTTGGCCATTCTGTAGGGCCTTTGTGTTCCAATTTAACAGAAGGAGCAAGATAGAGTGAAGAAAGTAACCTTGCTGTGTAGAACCTCATTTATACACCCAATAGTGGGAACTCGTTGCATGGGTGTCCCTGGTTGTGCACTTTATAGCAACATACCTACATGAAGTGGGGATCACAAAGGTTCCCTCTGTCACACCAGCAGGTCTGGGTCCTAACTCACTTTTTCCTTATTTTTATTTACCTGCTTCTTCTATTAGCTGTCAGTTCCTAATCACAGGAATGATGCGTTTCATTCCTCTGGTTTAGACATCGAAGGAGAATGATATTCTTCTAATGCACTCAAAACAAAATAAACAGGAAAAGGGCAGTTTCCAAGCTGCTCATCTCAGGTAAACCCAGGACTGTTGTGCTGCCACTGTGCAAAGCACACCTGAGAAACGGGAGATCTGGGTTCAAGTTCTGGCTCCCTCAATAATTTGCATCATCACTTAAGTCACTTTGTCTCTCTGGGCCCCAATTTTCTCATCAGTAAAAGAAATGGACTGAGCTATACCACTGTTTCTCTAAGTGTGTACTCAAGAACATTAGTTCCATGAAACAGTGTGTGAAAAACTCTTTTCTGGATAAAGAAGTTTGGGAAATTCTGTGAATCTTAAACCTTTCCTTAAGGATAGTTGGGGCTCATAGGTACACGAAAGCTTCTGAGAAACCCTATGCTAAGGAATATGGTTTTCTTTAAATAGACATTTCCTAATCTTGAGAGGTGGAATTTACATACCCAAGTACTAATAAACATGGTTAATGTTTTACACATCAACAGTGGGTCAGTGATACAGACAGGCTTGGATTCAGGTTAGCAGAATGAGTTATCTCAGTAAATAAGATTCAATCAGGTGAAAAGGAAAAGCTGGGACTATGGTAAGGAGGCATTGAGGAACTGTGAGGATGATAACTGCACCATGCCAAAATCTTTTGTTTCTATCATTGCGATTTCCCCACAAATTCCCAAGGACCAGTCCATCTACAACTGAGTATCTGCATAGGGGTGAGGTTTGTTGTTATCCCTATTGCTGTTGTTCAGTCACTAAGTCATTCCAGCTCTTTGCGACTCATGGACTACAGCACGCCAGGCTCCTCTGTTCTCCACTATCTGTTGGAGTTTGCTCAAATCGATGTCCATTGAATCAGTGATGCTATCTAACCATCTCATCCTCTGTCACCCCTTTCTCCTTTTGCCTTCAATCTTTCCCAGCATCAGGGTCTTTTCTGAGGAGTCGGTTCTTCACATCAGGTGGCTAAAGTATTGGGGATTCAGCTTCAGCATCAGTCCTTCCAATGAATATTCAGGATTATATGAATATTCCAGGGTTATCCTGGGAGACTCTGCCTCGACCCCTCCTCTGTTCCACATGCACTCATTTCCTGTAGACAAGCCACTAGTGAAAATACTAGATGCTCATAAGCCCCACAGATCAATAAAGGACTTTGCCCTTTTGAGGGATGATGATAATTAAGGGAAATTTGCCTCTAGATTAAGAGTGGGTCAGGAAGAGCCATCTGGAAATCCCTTCTTACATCAGGGTGAGGGGTGAAGATCCCAGCCCCATTATGTTTCTTTAACCATGTGAGACTGTGGTTGATGTTGTTTTCCTACCCTGAAGCCCCACAACCCACCTAACCTCATTTGCAGGAGTAGGACCAGTCCCAAAGCTGAAAGCTTCCCTCTCAAGCATCTGCATCTCCTTTTCTAACCCAAAGGATTTTTACTTTTTCAACAGACACTTGTTTAGCAAGCAGACAGAGCCTCCACACTACTCCCCAACCAGGGGAAGACGTGATCTGGTAGATACCTGCCTCAGTCTCCCTGCGCTCCTGTGGGGCAATTTTGAGACATATTCTACTTTGTCTTTCCAGAGCATGGCCAATGGCCTTGAGCCCTAGTGGTCCACATGATATGAATGACCCATGCTTTATGATACATTTTATTGGCTTTTCTTCCTTCCACGTCTTACTTACCTGGGATAGCCACCTAAATAAACTATCTGAACCCAAGTCCTTATGTCAGAGTTTGTTTTGGGAGAATTCACACCAAAACAAACACTTTCTCATGTGATATGTATCAGGGGACCTCTAGAGTCCCCTCTTGCTCTAATAAAATTCAGTGTTAATTTATTGGCTACTTGAGGTAGCCAAGTCCCAAGCCAGTTCTCATTTCCCTAGAAACAGAGAGAGTGGAGAGGGGTTTGACCACATTCTGACTTTAGTTCTTCTTCTAATTACTTAAGTCTATACTGCCACAGGACTGGAAAAGGTCAGTTTTCATTCCAATCCCAAAGAAAGGCAATGCCAAAGAATGCTCAAACTACTGCACAGTTGCACTCATCTCACACGCTAGTAAAGTAATGCTCAAAATTCTCCAAGCCAGGCTTCAGCAATATGTGAACCACGAACTTCCAGATGTTCAAGCTGGTTTTAGAAAAGGCAGAGGAAACAGATCAAATTGCCAAGATCCATTGCATCATTGAAAAAGCAAGAGAGTTCCAGAAAAACATGTATTTCTCCTTTATTGACTATGCCAAAGCCTTTGACTCTGAGGATCACAATACACTGTGGAAAATTCAGAAAGAAATGGGAATACCAGACCACCTGACCTGCCTCTTGAGAAACCTACATGCAGGTCAGGAAGTAACAGTTAGAACTGGACATGGAACAACAGACAGGTTCCAAATAGGAAAGGGAGTACGTCAAGGCTGTATATTGTCACCCTTCTTATTTAACTTCTGTGCAGAATACATCATGAGAAATGCTGGGCTGGAAGAAGCACAAGCTGGAATCAAGATTGCTGGGGGAAAAATATCATCCATCTCAGATATGCAGATGATACCACCCTTATGGCAGAAAGTGAAGAGCAACTGAAAAGCCTCTTAATGAAAGGGAAAGAGGAGAGTGAAAAAGTTGGCATAAAGCTCAACATTCAGAAAACGAAGACCATGGCATCTGGTCCCGTCACTTTATGGCAAATAGATGGGGAATCAGTGTCAGACTTTATTTTGGGGGGTTCCAAAATCACTGCAGATGGTGATTACAGCTGTGAAATTAAAAGACATTTACTCCTTGGAAGGAAAGTTATGATCAACCTAGATAGCATATTGAAAAGCAGAGATATTACTTTGCCAACAAAGGTCCATCTAGTCAAGGCTATTGTTTTTCCTGTGGTCATGTATGGATGTGAGAGTTGGACTGTGAAGAAAGCTGAGTGGTAAAGAATTGATGCTTTTGAACTGTGGTGTTGGAGAAGACTCTTCAGAATGCCTTGGACTGCAAGGAGATCCAATCAGTCCATTCTAAAGGATATCAGTCCTGGGTGTTCATTGGAAGGACTAATGCTGAAGCTGAAACTCCAGTACTTTGGCCACCTCATGAGAAGAGTTGACTCACTGGAAAAGACCCTAATGCTGGGAGGGATTGGGGGCAGGAGGAGAAGGGATCGACAGAGGATGAGATGGCTGGATTGTATCACCGACTTGATGCACGTGAGTTTGAGTGAACTCCGGGAGTTGGTGATGGACAGGGAGGCCTGGCATGCTGTGATTCATGGGGTCACACAGAGTTGGACATGACTGAGCAACTGAACTGATACTGCCTTGAACGATTCTTCCAGAGAAGCCCAGAGCAGTAGGAAACTGTGAACTGAAACTGGTCTGGGACATTTTTATAACCTCAAAACAGGAGTGAACATACTTTATGCAACTTAAACATGTTATAATTATCTTTTACTTTTATAGAGAGCTTTATTGATTTATAATTCATATGCCAGATGATTCACCCAAAGTATTGAGTTGGCCAAATTTCCTTCAAGTTTTTCCATAAGATGTTACAGAAAATCCCAAACAAATTTTTTGGCCTATTCAGTATAAAATTAAATGATTTTTAGTATATTATTACTTCCAAGGGCTTCCCTGGTGATACAGATGTAAAGAACCTGCTTGCAATGCAGGAGACCCAGGTTCAATCTCTGGATCAGAACAATCCCCTGGAGAAGGAATGGCAATCCACTCTGGCTTTCTTGCCTGGAGAATCCCATGGACAAAGGAGCCTAATGGGCTCCATGGAATTGCAGAGACACCACTTGCAGTGACTTTCACTTTTACTTCCAAAAGAAGCCCCATACTCATTATCAATCTCCTCATTTCATGCCTAAAAACTTAGCCCTAGGCAATCACAAAACTACTTTATGTCTCTAAAGATCTGCCTAAACTGGACATTTCATATAAATGGAATCATATGATATGTGGTCCTTTGTGATTGGCTTGCTTTACTTAGCATAATGTGTCCAAAGTTCATCCATGTTGAATCATATAGGATATTTCATTCTTGTTTACAGTTGAATAGTATTCTGTTGTATAAATACACCACATTTTATTTATTCATCAGATGGGCATTTGGATTGCATCCACTTTTCAGCTATTATGAATAATAATGAGTTTCTATGAATATTCACATACAGGTTATTGTGTAGACATTTGTTTCCATTTTTCTTGAATATATACCCAGAAGGTGAATTGCTGGACAGTAGGATAAGGATAACCCTAAGTTCAACCTCTTTAGAAACTGCCTATTTTTAAAAATGACTGCACCATGTTACATTCCTATGAACGGTGAATGAGAGCTCCAATTTCATCAACATTTGTTTTTATTTGTCTTTTTATTATAGCCATCTTTCAGTTCAGTTTAGTTCAGTCGCTCAGTCATGTCTGACTCTTTGTGACCCCATGAATCGCAGCATGCCAGGCCTCCCTGTCCATCACCAACTCCCGGAGTTCACTCAGACTCACGTCCATTGAATCAGTGATGCCATCCAGCCATCTCATCCTCTGTCATCCCCTTCTCCTACTGCCTCCAATCCCTCCCAGCATCAGGGTCTTTTCAAATGAGTCAACTTTTCGCATGAGGTGGCCAAAGTACTGGAGTTTCAGCTTTAGCATGTAAAGTGGTATCTCATTGTAGTTTTGAATTCCATTTACCTAATAAGTAATGATGTCAAATATCTTTTCATGTGCTTATTGGCCATTTGTATATCTTCTTAGGAAAAATGTCTATTCAGATTCTTTGCCTACTTTTTAATTGAGTTGTTTTTCTTTTATTATTGCACTGTAAGAGCTCTTTATCCTTTATCAGATACATGGTTTGCAAATATTTTCTCCTATTTTATGAACTGTGTTTGGACTTTCTTAGTGGTACTCTTCATTGTACAAAAGCTTTTAATTTTGATGATGTCCAACTTATCTATTTTTCCTTTTGATGCTTGGCTTTTAGTATTATACCTAAGAAACCACTGTGTAATCCAAAGTCATGAAAATTCGGGGCTTCCCAGGTGATGCTAGTGGTAAAGAATCCTCCTGCCAATGCAGGAGGCATAAGAGACACGGTTTTGATCCCTGGGTTGGGAAGAACCCCTGGAGTAGGAAATGGCAACCTGTTCCAGTATTCTTGCCTGGAAAATTCCATGGACATAGAAGCCTGACGAGCTACAGTCCATGGGGGTTGCAGAGTCAGACGTGACTTAACACACATGCACAGACATGAAAATTTATGCCTATGATTTTTTCAAAGTATCTTCTAGTCTTACATTTTACATTTAGGTTTTATATAGTATTATATAGCATTTAGTGTGAGTTAATTTTTATATATAGTGTTGTGGTATAGGGGTTCCAACTTCATTCTCTGACTTGTGGAAATCCAGCTATACTAGTCCTATTTGTTGAAAAGACTATTTTTTTCTTTATTGGGTTTTCTTATCATTCTTGTTTCTTGTCATTGGATCACAAATGTGAAAATAAAATCAGGACACTCACTTCTGTTTACTTGATCTGTACATTTAGGTTTAGGCCAATGTCACAAGTCTTGATTGTTGTAACTTTATAGCAAGTTTTAAAATTGGGAAGTGTTACATCCTCCAATTTTGTTTTTATTTTTTTCTCCCCAAGATTGTTTTGCCTCTTCTGGGTCCCTTGAATTTCCAGATAAACTTTAAGGTCCTCTTGTCAATTTCTGCAAAAAAGTTAGTTTAGATTTAATAGGGATTGGGTTGAATCTATAGATCAATTTGAAGCTGTTTGCCATCTCAACAGTATTAAGTCTTGCAGTGCATGAACAGGATGCTTTCCTTTTAATTAGGTCTTTAATTTCATGCAGCAGTATTTTGTAGTTTTAAGAGTATAAGTTTTGCAGTTCTTTTGTGAAGCCTATTTCCAATATTATATGCTTTTTGAAGTTATTTTAAGTGAAATTATTTTCTTAATTGCATTTTTGAATTATCCAGTGCTCTTGTGTAGGTATACAGTTGATTCTATATATTGATCTTACAGTCTGCAACCTGGCTGAATTCATTTATTAATTCCAACAGCTTTTGATGGATTCTTTAGGATTTTTCTATACTCATGTTCATGTCATCTACAGAGAGAGTTTTACTTCTTCCTTTACAATCTGATGCCCTTCTCTTCTTTCAGGCTAATTTGCCCTGGCTGGAATCTCCAGTATAATGTTGAATAGAAGTAGTGAGAGCCGTCATCCCTGTCTTGTTTCTGATTTTCTTTTATTTTTGTAATTGTATTTTTCATTTATTTTTAGTTTGGCTGGGTCTTCACTGTTGCAAGGGCTTTTGTTTAGTTGCAGTTCAGTCAGTTCAGTTCAGTTGCTCAGTCGTGTCCAACCCTTTGCGACCCCATGGACTGCAGCACACCAAGCCTCCCTGGCCATCACCAACTCCCGGAGTTCACTCAGACTCTTGTTCATTGAGTCAGTGATGCCATTCAACCATCTCATCCTCTGTCGTCCCCTTCTTCTCCCGCTTTCAATCTATCCCAGAATCAGGGTCTTTTCAAATGAGTCAGCTCTTCATATCAGGTGGCCAAAGTATTGGAGTTTCAGCTTCAGCATCAGGCCTTCCAATGAACACCCAGGACTGGTTGGATCTCCTTGCAGTCCAAGGGACTCTCAAGAGTCTTCTCCACACCTCAATTCAAAAGCATCAATTCTTTGGTGCTCAGCTTTCTGTATAGTCCAAGTCTCACATCCATACATGACTATACTGGAAAAACCATAGCCTTGACTAGAAGGATCTTTGTTGGCAAAGTAATGTCTCTGCTTTTTAATATGCTGTCTAGGTTGGTCTTAACTTTTCTTCCAAGGAGCAAGCATCTTTCAATTTCATGGCTGCAATCACCATCTGCAGTGATTTTGGAGACCCCCAAAATAAAGTCAGCCACTGTTTCCACTGTTTCCCCATCCATTTGCCATGAAGTGATGGGACCAGATGCCATGATCTTCATTTTCTGAATGTTGAGCTTTAAGCCAACTTTTTCACTCTCCTCTTTCCCTTTCATCAAGAGGCTCTTTAGTTTTTTTTTACTCTCTGTCATAAGGGTGGTGTCATCTGCATATCTGAGGTTATTGATATTTCTCCCAGAAATCTTGATTCCAGCTTGTACTTCTTCCAGTCCAGCGTTTCTCACGATGTACTCTGCATAGAAGTTAAATAAGCAGGGTGACAATATACAGCCTTGACATACTCCTTTTCCTATTTGGAACCAGTCTGTTGTTCCATGTCCAGTTCTAACTGTTGCTTGCTGACCTGTATATAGGTTTCTCAAGAGTCAGGTCTAGTCTGATATTCCCATCTCTTTCAGAATTTTCCACAGTGTATTGTAATCCACAGAGTCAAAGGCTTTGGCATAGTCAATAAAGCAGAAATAGATGTTTTTCTGGAACTCTCTTGGTCTTTTGATGATCCAGTGTATGTTGGCAATTTGATCTCTGGTTCCTCTGCCTTTTCTAAAACAAGCTTGAACATCTGGAAGTTCGTGGTTCACCTATTGCTGAAGCCTGGCTTGGAGAATCTTGAGCATTACTTTACTAGCATGTGAGATAAGTGCAATTGCATGGTCGTTTGAGCATTCTTTGGCATTGCCTTTCTTTGGGATGTGAAAACTGACCTTTTCCAGTCCTGTGGCCACTGCTGAGTTTTCTAAATTTGCTGGCATATTGAGTGCAGTGCTTTCACAGCATCATCTTTAAGATTTGAAATAGCTCAACTGGAATTTCATCACCTCCACTAGCTTTGTTTGTAGTGATGCTTTCTAAGGCCCACTTGACTTCACATTCCAGGATGTCTAGGTGAGTGATTACACCACTGTGATTATCTTGGACTTGAAGATGTTTTTTGTACATGAAGATGTTTTTTGTACAGTTCTTCTGTGTAGTCTTACCACCTCTTCTTAATATCTTCTGCTTCTGTTAGGTCCATACCATTTTTGTCCTTTTTTGAGCCTATCTTTGCATGAAATGTTCCCTTGGTATCTCTAATTTTCTTGACGAGATCTCTAGTCTTTCCCATTCTATTGTTTTCTTCTATTTCTTTGCACTGATCACTGAGGAAACTTTTTTTTTTAATCTCTCCTTGCTATTCTTTGGAACTCTGCATTCAAATGTGTATATCTTTTCTTTTCTCCTTTGGTTTTTGATTCTCTTCTTTTCACAGCTATTTGTAAGGCCTCCTCAGACAGCCATTTTGCTTTTTGCAGTTTTTCTTCTTGGGGATGGTCTTGATCCCTGTCTCTTGTACAGTGTCACAAACCTCTGTCCGTAGTTCATCAAGCACTCTATCAGATCTAGTCCCTTAAATCTATTTCTCACTTCCACTGTATAATCATAAGGGATTTGATTTAGGTCATATCTGAATGGTCTAGTGGTTTTTCCTACTTTCTTCAATTTAAGTCTGAACTTTTCAAACAGGAGCTCATGATCTGAGCCACAGTCAGCTCCTGGTCTTATTTTTGCTGACTGTATAGAGCTTCTCCATTTTTGGCTGCAAAGAGTATAATCAGTCCGATTTCGGTGTTGGCCATCTGGAGATGGTGGCTACTCTGTAGCTGTGGTTTGAGGCTTCTCACTGTGGTACCTTCTCTTGTTGCAGAGCACTGGCTCTAGGGTGCAAGGGCTTCAGGGGTTGCAGCTCCCAGGCTCTAAAGCACAGGCTTAGTAGTTGCAGCACAGAAGTTTAGCTGCTCTGCAGCATGTGGGATCTTCCTGGATCAGGGATTGAGCCCCTGTCTCCTGTAGTGGCAGGCAGACTCTTTACCACTGAGCCTTCATGGAAGTCCTTCCTTCTGATTTTTGAGGGAAACATTGAGATTTTCCCTTTTTAGGATGATGAAACACCGACCAAAATGTGGCTGACCATGAGTAAATTGGAAATGCCAGACATGCCTTGATTTAGTGTAGAGAAGAAAGAATTCAAAGACTTAGGGAGATTGGAATGTTAGAGTGGAGTATTCATTTAAGACTTACTTATTCATAATGTGAGAATCCAAAAGATAGCCCTTTCACTAGTACTTGAAAAATGTATTTGTGAGAGGAGCTCAGTGATCCCTCTTCTCTGTAGCTCAGACCTTACAGTTGGTACTGCAGTCACTGAGTTGGGAAACCTAAATGCAGTGGAAATAATTGGATCCAAGGATGGCAAGGGCCAAGTGAAGACACTGCTACCAAAGGCAATGGCGTGGCTACCATCATGAACAGCAGAGTCAAAGCCACTATCAGAATAGTCTGACTTGTACAGGCCTTTGGTGCTGGCTAAATAATCATGGTGTCTCTAGAAGGCTTCCCTGGTGGCTCAGGGGTAAAGAATCTGTCTGCAATGCAGGAGATATAGTTCAGTCCCTGGGTTGAGAAGATTCCCTGGAGAAGGGAATGGTAACCCACTCCAGTATTCTTGCCTGGAGAATTCCATGGACAGAGAAGTCTGGAGAGCTACAGACCATAGGATCACAAAGAGTCAGACACGACTGGGCAACTAACACTTTCACTTTCTTAGATGTACTTATTCTTGATCTGTATAAGCAGAAAATTTCTAAGTCAAGTGAGCATAATTCTAACTTGAATCATAAAATAGAGTCATGGTCCTTTGGTCAATTCTGAGACTTGAGTCAGTTTTCAGACCCAGAGCTCCTTGAGTGAAGGGAAAGCCAAATCTCCTTGAAGAAAAATCTTATTACTGTAAAGCACGTGTATCTTGCATCTACCAAAATTTATAGAGCTAACCCCTAAACAGTATGGAGGTTATGGGTGCTGACCCTCCATGCAATCAAAAAATCCAAGTTTAACTTTATAATTAGTCCTCCATATTCACAGTTCTACACCCATGAATTCAATGACCTTTGGATTGAGTAGTACCACAGTACGTATTTATTGTAAGAAATGCACATATAGGTGGAACCCATGCAGTTGAATCTCCTGTTGCTCAGGGGGCAACTCTACTGTTAATCTTTCTCCCAGACTTCTTCTAAGGGGACCTATGGCGTTTTATGAGGGTAACTGCATATTGGGGGAAAAGGAAATAATCTGAACAATAGCTCCAAAATGACTCTAATTCCAGGTGACCCAGAGTCAACTGTGGAGCACCAGAGTAGGGGTTTATGGTGGTTGGTGATCAATGGAGTTTTAGCATAGGTCTATCTCACAGTGGTTCCCAGGGGTTCCTGAACCCAGTCTAAGAATGCATAATTGGAATAGACACACATTGCAGCTGGCAGAACCTTCACACCAGTTCCTTTTTGCTCTAGGTTTCTCGTAGGGGTCCTTTTTCAGACTGAGAATGTTCCTTTCTATTCCTAATCAGTTGAGTGTTTTTATTATGAAAGAATGTTCTACTGTGTTAAATACTGTTTCAGCAACTATTGAGATGATTATGTGATTCATCGTTTTTATTAGTATAACTTCAATGTTTGAATGTTGACCCAATCTTTCATTCCTGCAATAAATTCCACGTGGTCTTTTTATATCTTGATGATGATTTATGATCTTTTAAAATGATGCTTAATTTGGTTTGCTAATATTTTGTTGGTTTTTATCTATATTCATAAGAGATAATGGTCTATAGTTTCTTTATTCTTGTGATACCTTCATGTGGTTTTGGTATTGGGGTAATATTTAATTTCATAAAAGGAACTGTTTTTTCCCTTCTGTGTTTTGAAAGAGTTTATGAAGTATTGGTACTCATTCTTTAAATATCTTGTAATGTTGACCAGTGAAACTGTCTGGTTCTGGGTTTTTCTTTGTGTAAAGTTTATTTTTATATTATTACTAATTATCTGTATCTGTTCAGATTGTCTTTTGCTGCTTAACTCATTTTAGTAGTTTATATCTATCTAGGAATTTGTTTCATCTATATTACTTAATTTGTTGGCATACAGTTGTTCATAGCGTATCCTTATAATTTTTTCATTTCTGTAAAGCTGGTAGTTCTATTGGTAGTTCTGTTCCCTCTTTCATCCTGATTTTAGAAACATGTCTCATCTCTTTTTGTTAGTTTAGCTCAAGGTTTTGTCAATTATTTTTTTCAAAGAAACTTTTGGTTTTGTTTTTTCTCCATTGTTTTTCTCTTCTCCTTTTGTTAATTTCTACTGTAATCGTTAGGCTTCCCTGGTAGTTCAGTTGGTAAAGAATCTTTATTATTTATTTCCTTTTGCTTGTTTTAGAATTAGTGTGCTCTTCCTTTTCTAGTTTCTTAACATGGAATATTAGGTTACTGATATGAGATTTTTCTTTTTAATACAATACAGGCTATAAATTTCCCCCAAAGCTTTGGTTGCATCCCATAAGTTTTGCTATATTGTATTTTAATTTTATTTTCATTTCAAGATATTTTCCAATTCCTTTGTAATTTCTTCTTTGACCTGCTGGATATTTAGGAGTGTTTTTTAATATGAACATACTTATAAATTTTCTAAATTTCTTTCTATTATTGATTTCTAAGTTCATTCTGTTGTGAAGATCATCATTTGTATGATTTAAATCCTTTTACATTTACTGAGGCTTGTTTTACTGCCTGTTAGATGGTAGATCATGGAGAATCTGTGCACCTTTTGTTGTTGTTCAGTCACCAAGTCATGTCCGATTCTGTGATTCCCTGGACTTCAGCATGCTGGGCTTTCCTGTCCTTCACCATCTCCTGGAGTTTGCCCAAGTTCATGTCCATGAATTGGTGATGCCACCCAACCATCTCATTCTCTGTCACCCTTTTCTCCTTCTGCCTTCAATTTTTCCCATCATCAGGGTTTTTTTCCAGTGAATTGGCTTTTCCCACAGGTGGCCAAAGTATTGGAGGTTCAGTGTCAGCATCAGTCCTTCCAGTTAATATTCAGGATTGATTTCCTTTATGATTGACTGGTTTGATCTCCTTGTTGTCCAAGGGATTTTCAAGAATCTTCTCCAACACCACAGTTTGAAAGCATCAATTCTTTGGCATTCTGCCTTTATGATACAGCTCTCAAATCCACACATGACTACTGGAAAGACCCATGGCCTTGACTATATAGACCTTTGTCGACAAAGTGATGCTTTGGCTTTTAACACACTGTCTACATTTGTCATAGACTTCCTGCCAAGAAGCAGTCATCTTCTAATTTCATGGCTGTAATCACCATCTGCAGTGATTTTTAGAGCCCAAGAAGAGGGAACTTGTCTCTGCTTCCATCTTTTCCCCTTCTTTTTGCCATGAAGTGATGGGGCCAGATGCCATAATCTTAGTTCTTTTTTTTAATATTGAGTTTTAAGTTGACATTTTCACTCTCATCTTTCATCCTGATCAAGAGGCTCTTTAGTTCCTTCTTTCTTTCTGCCATTAAAGTTATATCTTATGCATATATATAAGGTTGTTGATATTTCTCCTGCTAATCTTAATGCTATCTTGTAACTCACCCAGTCTGGCACTTGTCAAGAATGCCTTTTCTACAGTTGTAGGTAAAGGTTTCTACTGGGTTCAGTTCAGTTCAGTTGCTCAGTCATGTCTGACTCTTTGAGACTCCATGAATCGCAGCACGCCAGGCCTCCCTGTCCATCACCAACTCCTGGACTTCACTCAGACTCATGTCCATCGAGTCAGTAATGCCATCCAGCCATCTCATCCTCTTTCATCCCCTTCTCCTTCTGCCCCCAATCCCTCCCAGCATCAGAGTCTTTTCCAATGAGTCAACTCTTCGCATGAGGTAGCCAAAGTACTGGAGTTTCAGCTTTAGCATCATTCCTTCCAAAGAAATCTCAGGGTTGATCTCCTTCAGAATGGACTGGTTGGATCTCCTTGCAGTCCAAGGGACTCTCAAGAGTCTTCTCCAATACCACAGTTCAAAAGCATCAGTTCTTCGGTGCTCAGCTTTCTTCCCAGTCCAACTCTCACATCCAAACATGACCACAGGAAAAACCATAGTCTTGACTAGACGGACCTTAGTTGGCGAAGTAATGTCTCTGCTTTTGAATGTGCTATCTAGGTTGGTCATAACTTTTCTTCCAAGGAGCAAGCGTCTTCTAATTTCATGGCTGCAGTCACCATCTGAAGTGATTTTGGAGCCCAGAAAAATGAAGTCTGACACTATTTCCACTGTTTCTTCATCTATTTCCCATGGAGTGATGGGACTGGATGCCATGATCTTCTTTTTCTGAATGTTGAGCTTTAAGCCAACTTTTTCACTCTCCTCTTTCATCTTCATCAAGAGGCTTTTTAGCTCCTCTTCACTTTCTCCCATAAGGGTAGTGTCATCTGCATATCTGAGGTTATTGATATTTCTCCCAGCAATCTTGATTCCAGCTTGTGTTTTCTTCCAGTCCAGCATGATGTACTATGCATAGAAGTTAAATAAGCAGGGTGACAACATACAGCCTTGATGTACTACTTATCCTATTTGGAACCAGTCTGTTGTTCCATGTCCAGTTCTAATTGTTGCTTCTTGACCTGCATACAGATTTCTCAAGAGGCAGGTTAGGTGATCTGGTATTCCCATCTCTTTCAGAATTTTCCACAGTGTATTGTGATCCACACAGTCAAAGGCTTTGGCATAGTCAATAAACCAGAAGTAGATATTTTTCTGAAACTCTCTTGCTTTTTCCATCGTCCAGCGAATGTTGGCAATTTGACCTCTGGTTCCTCTGCCTTTTCTAAAACCAGCTTGAACATCAGGGAGTTCATGGTTCACGTATTGCTAAAGCCTGGCTTGGAGAATTTTGAGCATTACTTTACTAGCGTGTGAGTTGAGTGCAATTGCATGGTCGTTTGAGCATTCTTTCGCATTGCCTTTCTTTGGGATTGGAATGAAAACTGACTTTTCCAGTCCTGTGGCCACTGCTGAGTTTTCCAAATTTTCTGGCATATTGAGTGCAGCACTTTCACAGCATCGTCTTTCAGGATTTGAAATAGCTCAACTGGAATTCCATCACCTTCACTAGCTTTGTTCGTGTGATGCTTTCTAAGGCCCATTTGACTTCACTTTCCAAGATGTCTGGTTCTAGATGAGTGATCACACCATAGACAGATATAGTTGAGTGAGGTCTTTTTATTGTCTGACAATTGCTATCTTTTAAATGAAATGTTTACTCCATTCACACTTAACATTATTATTGAAGTGGTTAGTTTTATATCTGCCATGTTCCTTTGTTTTCTATATGTATATGTCTAGGGCTGTTATAACAAAGTACAACCTAACTGGTGCTTAAACAACAGAAATTTGTTGTTACACAGTTTTGGAGGCTAGAAGTCTAAGACCAAGTTAGTTGGTTAGTTAGAAGGGTTAGTTCCTTCTCAGGACTGTGAGAGAAGGATCTGTTCCAGATCTATCTTCTTCTTCTTTTTTTTTTTAGAGTTGGATATAGATTTTATTCATTTATTTTGGATATAGATTTTTTTTTGATGTGATTTTTTTTTACTTATGAAGTTTTATATAAGAATACCTCTGAGTACCCTTCTATTGGTGATGACAACTGAACAACATTCTTAAAACCGTTCTTGAGTAACTAATACTTATCAAAGATTATAATTGTACAATACGGAATAGTATAGAACAAAATGCAATTATTGGAAGACAGTTGCTCTACAGTATTGTGTTGGCCTCTGACACACATCAACACAAATCAGCCACAGGTATACGTATGTCCCATCCCTCCTGAAACCCCCTCCCATTTCCCACCCCATCCCACTCCTCTAGGCTGTCACAGAATGATGTCTTGAGCTCCCTGTTTTACAGAGAAAATTCTCACTTGCTATCTATTTTACATATAGTGATGTATATGTTTCCATACTATTCTTTCATCCCTCTTCTTTGCTTGAAGGTAGCCATCTTCTCCCTGTGTTTCTTTATGTCATTGCCCTCTGTTTCTGTCTAAGTTTCCCATTCTTAAAAGGATTTTAATCAGATTAGGACTCACCCTAATGCCTCATTTTAAATTGATTACCTGGGTAAAGACCGTATCTCCAAATAAAGTCACATTCTGGAGGTTAGGACTTCAACATTTAAATTTTGGAAAGACACAACTCAACCCATAGCAATATTTTGCTCTACTATTATTCTTTTACTACTTGTTTTTGCATTAATGAATATTTTCTAGTATAATATTTCACTATACAGTTGACCCTTAACACAAGTTTGAACTGCACAGATCCACGTAGACACAGATTTTCCCAAGAATGAATATTACAGTACTCTACAATCCATAGTTGGATGAATGTACAGACTCAGAACTGAAGATACACAGGGACAACTATAAATTATATGCAGATTTTCAACTGCAGAGGGTTGGAATACAGGGTTACCCTGTATTGTTAAAGGGTCAACTGTATATTTTTGTTTTATTCTCTTAATTATACAGTGTTTACTCTTTGAATACCATACACATCTTAATTTCCAAACTCTGCTTCAAATTTGCCAACTTTATTTCAGTGAAATATAGAAAAGTTGCTCCTTTAAGTTTTATAATCTCTTCTCCTCTTTTGCTCTATTATTGTATGTGTATGTGTATAATACCACAAATCCAGCAACACATAGTTGTAATTATTACTCTATATAATTTTATGTGTTTTAGGCAGGTAAGAAAAACAAGAAGAGCAAACATATACTTACAGAGTTTGCTGTATTAACTGTCTTATTTGCCTTTTCTTGTTCTCTTCACTTGTCCCTGTGTTTTAGTTAGCATATGAAGTTCTTTTCTTATTACAGTACACCACTATTTTTTGCTGTTATAATCAAGTATATTACGTTTCCATTATATAGTCCCCCAAATACAATTATATACATATTGCTTTGCACAATTGCTTTTTAAATAAAAGAAAGGAGGAAAAATATGCCCCAATACTGTCTTCTGTAACTACAGAATTACCTCTATCAGTACTTTTTAAACATAGATTTAAATTACTATTTGCAGCTACTTCCTTTTAGCTTGAAGAACTTTCTTTTGTATTTTCTGCTAGCAATAAATTCTCTCAGTTTTGTTTATCTGAGAATGTCTTGATTTTTGTCTTTATTTTAAAAAAATTGTTTTTCTGGATATAAGTGTCTTAATTATCCTTTTTTTTTTTTTTAAGTTCAGCATTTTAAATATGTCATTCCACTGCTTTCCAGTCTAATTGTTTCTAGGAGAAGTTAGCTGTTAATCTTTTGGGGTCTCCTTTGTACATGAGGAATTCATTGTCTTATCTGCTTTCAAGATTTTCTTTCTGTTTTTCAACATTTCAGTTATGAAGTGCCTGGCTGTGGATCTCATTGCCTGCATCCTGCTTGGAATATGTTGAACTTCTTGGATGTATAGATTACTGTTTTTCATCAGGTTTTTAGAATTTTCAGCTACTATTTTATATGAATTTTCCATCCTTCTTTTATCTCTCTGTTATTTGCACTGAGTAACCTGTATCAACCTATCTTCAAGATCATTGATTCTTCTGCAAGTTCAAAACCACTGTTGAGTCTCTTTAGTGGACTTTTCGTTTCGGTTATTGTATTTTCAACTCTAGAATTTCCATCTCATTCATTTGTATAGTTTCTGTCGCTTTGTTATTCTTCTTCTTTGTTCTTTTGGTGAGACATTGTCATCATCACACCTTCCTTTACTGTTCAATGCATGGTTTCCTTTAGTTCTTTGAACATACTATGATGGATGTGGTGAAATCTATTAAGTCAGACATCTGGGCATCTAGAAGTGATTTCTGCCTCCTCCACTCCCCCATCTGCCACATATTGGTCATACTCTCCTGCTTATTTACATTTCTCCTTTTTTTTTTTTTTTTGCTAAAAACTGAACATTTTAAAATAATATATTGTAGGAACTCTGGATCTGATTCCTCTTCCCTCAGGCTTCTTGTTATTGGTTTGCTTATTTGCTTAGTAACATGGCTGCTGTATTTTTGGAGTATTTTAGTAATTCCTGTTTTTCATGTATTGTGAAGCCTTTGATGTCATCCTTAAGAGGATGCAGGCTTAGGTATGGGCACAGTTGCCCTGAGATAACTAGTTTTAATAGGGCTCTCTTATTCTGTTTTTCTGATCTCTTTGTTAAGCTGTTTCCTCTCTGTTGATATCCACACCCAGCTGTTAGGTACCACTAATTGCTAGCTGATTTTTGTGTTTATAATGTCCTAGTACATACGTTGCTTCACAGTCTGATACAGTTAAATTTGGACCTCCTTATAGAGCCAGTATTTCAGGTGTTTTTTGACTCCAGGAGGGCTCATCTTAGCAGTTCTCTCTTTACCTGGTTTTCTCTGATAATGTAGCCAGCCTATAGTTTTTCTTCTTGCTTTTGTGGGGCTGCCAACATCCTATGAATTCAGTTCAGTTGTTTAGTCATGTCCGACTCTTTGCGACCCCATGGACCGCAGCACACCAGGCTTCCCTGTCCATCACCAACTCCTGGAGCTTGCTCAAACTTGTGTCCGTTGAGTCAGTGATGCCATCCAACCATCTCATCCTCTGTTGTCCCCTTCTCCTTCTGCCTTTCCCAGCATTAGAGTCTTTTCCAATGAGTCAGTTCTTTGCATCAGGTGGCCAGCAGCAGCTTCAGCATCAGTCCTTCCAATGACTGTTCAGGACTGATTTGCTTAAGGATTGACCAGTTTGATCTTCTTGCAGTACAAGGAACTCTCAAGAGTCTTATCCAACACCACAGTTCAAAAGCATCAATTCTTTGGTGCTTAGATTTCTTTTTCCTGTGAATTGTTCAGCCCCCAGAACCTCCATTGTTCCTTGAGAATGACTTTAGGATTGAATTTCTCCACATTTTCTTCCAAATAAATTGAGTTTCTTTGGGAAAAGCTTTTACATCTCATATTCTTTTGGCATACCTCTCCCTCTAAGCCAAATATCAGAGCCACTGCTGTGGATTAGCGAGCAGAGACAATGACCTACTTCTCCTAGAATACCATTCCTGCTCTTATGAGGAGGGCCATGGGCAGAGGCAGTAGCCTCGAGAGGACCAGAGTGAAATATTCACTCTGTGTGCAAACTGTGGTGAGGGTGATTGGTCCCAGTAGTGTCAGCCCTGTTTGCCTGGGATAGAATCAGTGGGGCTACAAAAGGAGCTGGGTGGAGGAAGAGGGCCCTAACCTCATGACCATCCTTGTCTAAAAATTAGCCTTTGCAGCAGCTGACTAGGGGAGGGTGAGAAACGTTGGCAACCTTTCAATCCCAAGAGATGCTCTAGTGCTTGAGTGGTAGCTTGGTAGAGAGGGAGCCCCCTCTGAAGTGGAGTGTCCATTGTGGTGAGCTGTGGGGGAAGGGCAAAGAGGGGTTCTAACTCAAGTGACACAGGTTCTCACTGTTCTTTCCAGATTTAGCAGATTTTCATAAATATTTCTTCAATTTCTATATTCCCTTAGGCAATTTACAGGGATTTAAAAACATAATTTTGTTTTTTAAATTTACTATTTTTAAAATAATTTTGACCAATTAGGTTATTTTGTTGGGCGGTGAGTTTGTAGAGCTCCTCATATTGTCATTCCAGAAGTCATCTCTCTCCAATTATCTTTAGATGAAATTTTTAAACTAATTAGTGTAAAGGAAACAAATTGGTATAAATACAAAGAGTTAGAATAAACCTGCAGTCTAACTAATTTGACTGTTGGGGTAATTATTATTTACAAATAGGTTATTTGTAGCTCATGAACTGTGAACTTGCTTCATTTGTGTTGTAACTCTTTAATCAAAAAAATATATTGAGTGATGAGATGCTGATGTGGTTTGACTTTTAAAATAAATTCCCAGATTTGGATATCAAATTTCAGTGGAGCATTAAATAAGCATGTTAGAGGTTTGAAGAATTGGTGATTATACACATTTTCTATAATGCAAATACTTTAGTGTCTTAAATGTCAGTGTGCTTATTTACCCAGAGCCTGGGTGAGTTTTAATATGTCTGCTCTACACCATATCTCATGTTTGCAGAACTGGCACAATAAGAAATTATTTTATCTTATAGAACACATAGTCTCTGATTTAATTAACCAAGAAATACTTATAGAATATCCACTGCCTCAAAAGTTACTGTACTAGAAGACACAGAAAACTCCACAAATGTAGTATGAGTACCTGTCCCCAAGGAACTAATTACTGAGCTGGTAATGTATTTTCTAAGTATGAGGGGAAGAAAACTTAAGATAGCAGAGTTCAGTGACAGATGAGTAGTGCTGAGGAATTCAGAGGCCAGACCCTTTATGACTGAAGTAATGTAGTTTAGTTAAAACAGTGGCTTTAAGTAATAACATCTCCCCCTCTTTCTCAGAAATCTTTAGTTTGGGCAAGACTCAAGAGGAAGGCTTGTCTCTGCTCCATGCAGTGATATCTGGGGAGTGTCTAGTGGGTAATGATGATTAGCTGAGGGCTGGAGGATTTGCTTCCAAGATGGCACCTTCATGTGACTAGTAAGATGATGCTGGCTTTTTGAGGAGCTCAGCTGGAGTTGAGAGCCAGAGATCTTGGTTTCTCTCCTGGAAGGTTCTAGAGAAGGAGAAAGGAAAATGATGACTTAGAGGTCACTGGAATTATGTACATTAGCATCCAAGAATATTAAGGTTTGTGGGGAAGGAATCAAATTGCTAAAGATGAAATAGGATAATGACAGCAGGTTCGTCTCTAGTGCAGAATGTAAACACTAAAAGGCAGGAGAGGAATTGATTGGTAGCCAGAGAGACAATTCAATCAAATAAAGGCTTTCTTTCAAGCTAAGAGAAATCAATTATAATAGAAAGTTGAGGAGAAAGAAAAACATTCAGTATGTGGCCTGCATTAGATGAGGTTTCTAATAGTATTGCATTTGAATACTACCTGGAATTTCTCAAGAATTTCTGGGACTCTTTTGGACTTTTGACTTGTTTAGATGCTTCTGCACCACTAAGAAAAGAGGCTCTGAGGTTTTTACAGCATTCCATCTTGATATAATCTGAATCCAGTACTTCCAGAAGAGAATAAGTGGTTATCGATTCCTCTCTCCTTAGAGAATGGTTCCCTCTGGAGATTAAGAAAGGCTGAACCATACAGAAGATTCCCATTGGTTATGCTGTATGGCTCAGAAAACTGAAACAGGGGCTCTGTATCAACCTAGAGGGATGGGAAGGGGAGGGAGATGGGATGGAGGATCAAAAGGGAGGGGATATATGTATACCTATGGCTGATTCATGCTGAGGTTTGACAGAAAACAACAAAATTCTGTAAAGCAATTATCCTTCCAAAAATAAAAATAAAAAAAAAAAGAGAGAGCCTGAGTGCTTCTTGGCCTTCAGCAAAACAGAACAGGGCTGGGGGACAACCAAAAGTATAACACTGAATGGAAATGTGCATTGAAATTGCAATAATTTTCTTCAAAGAGCTTATGTGACTTTATTCACAATCATTTATTGGGTAGCCATAGCTACCCTAGACTGGAAAGCCCATAGATGACCCTGCTGATAATTTGCCTATATACTGCCAAGAGGTTTCATTGCCAAGAGATGGCTAGGAGGCAACTTAAGCAAGCTGCAGTTGGGATCCATGACTTCTAAACAGCAACTGCTGCTGGGAGAGTTCCTGCTATAGAAGGCTCCAGGGTAGACTGTTGAGTGAGAACCAGCTTCAGTTCCTGGCAGTCATCACTGATGGGAACCCAGCCTCGATTGGGCTTTTCCTAAAGACATCACTAATTTGCCAGGTGCTGTGAGCTGCTGAGAGAAAACTCTCCAGGGAGCTGAATTTAGATTCAGAAATAGGGAGCATTCTTGGAGGCCAGTGGCAAGC
The DNA here is from genome assembly GCA_917880005.1 of Nanger dama. NCBI lineage: Eukaryota > Metazoa > Chordata > Mammalia > Artiodactyla > Bovidae > Nanger > Nanger dama. The sequence continues at coordinate 19,216,538 of CAKJTW010000017.1, read as the reverse complement.
ATTGGTCTTAACACCGGTGGGAAGAGCAGATAATGTAGTTGAAAGAGCATGAGCCTTGAAGCCTATTCAAAATGGGTTGGTATCCATACTCTGGTACTTAGTGTTTGTGCCCATGTATGATTTGTCTGTTTCCTTGTCGCTGACATTAAAAAAAGTCGTGTCAGGATATTAAAGAGTGGGCTGAATGAAATGAGATAATAACAGGCAGTAGTACTGGTATCGGAGAAGGCAATGGCACCCCACTCCAGTACTTTTGCCTGGAAAATCCCATGGACAGAGGAGCCTGGTAGGCTGCAGTCCATGGGGTTGCTAAGAGTCAGATATGACCGAGCGACTTGATTTTCACTTTTCACTTTCATGCATTGGAGAAGGAAATGGCAACCCACTCCAGTGTTCTTGCCTAGAGAATCTCAGGGACGGGGGGGCCTGGTTTGCTGTGGTCTATGGGGTCACACAGAGTCGGACACGACTGAAGTGACTTAGCAGCAGCAGCAGTACTGGTATACAAGGTACTCAGATTGTGAGTACTAGTACTAGGTACTGGTCTATTAGGTACCCAGATTGTGATAGCCAGCAGTGTTCTTTCCTATCTTTCCTATCTGTGAAATAGAAAGCATGCAACGTTAAGGCCTCAACCAATTATTGAACTTGCTTCTTGTATCCCTATGGAAATAATTTAGGAGGGTGGTGTTTGGGAAATTCGTTAAAAGTGTGAGAAGCAGGTCCTGTGCCTGTGAGAGCCCACACTCTATTATATGGGTTTGGGATTGATCATAGACATTTCATATTAGAAGTCAGCATGCCCATCCTATGCATTTCTAACAATGACTCCAGGACACATTATCATTAAACTGTTGAAAGAATTATAGTCACAAATGATTTTGTTTCTGGAAAACGTTTTCAGCATGTCTCCTTCACCTCATCTATAATAGATGCAAGCCAAATTTCTCTTTTAAAAATCCACTGCTTGATTAATTTCCCTTTGCCCCAGCTGTGTAATAGCTAGATGATTTGGGTATCACTTTGCAATTCAAAATCTGAGCTTTCCAAAAATGCTTCTTGATTTGATGGTTCCAGGTGGCTGAAGAAATGGACATTAAGTGATTGCTCATGGCTTTGAAAGGTCATAATCTTCTTCCTTCAGCAGGCTGGAGAATGTCAATATGCACCTGAACTTTAAGACTCATATTTTTTCTGATTATAGATACAAATTATGTGACAGCGGCAAGTAACTCATTTTCATACATATCCAATGCTCAATTAAGTTAAGACTCAAAGCTGATGGGCACCTCTGTGACTGGTATTTCAGAGGTGTATTAATTTCAGTGCTATATTGTCGTTCTTAACTCCCTCCTCAGAGGAATTTAAACAATCTGGCTGGTGGGAAAAGGGGAAAGTAATTCCTCACTATATATATAATCATTTATACATTCAGAAACCCCAAAATGTGACATTTTTCCATAATTAGAGTTTTGCATATAATGCATTTACTAAAGATAAAATGATACATTTCAAAAAATACTGTAAAAATTGTAGATATGAGCATTTGAAACATTATTATATAATAAAAATCCATAAAGTTCATACAAGTACTGCTATTTTTGATGTAGCATCAAATCATTGATCCACCAAGACACAGTTTTAAAGATTTTGAAATATTTTCATCTAGTGTTTGATATGGATAAAATACTTTACAATTAAAATGCTTTTCACATATATTGCACTGTTAATTCATTCAACCTCAGTGAAGTAAATTCAGATATTTGTTTTGAAAATATTTATTGAGTCTGTTTTGTGCCAAGCCTTGAACTAGCATTGCATTTTAAAAGGTCTCATTATATCTGATGCACAAATAGTAAATTTTAGACACATACATACATAAAATAATTGCAAAGTGTTATGTACTATAAAGGAAACTGTAGGGATTTTATGAGGTTTTAGATTGAACAATCATAAAAGGACTCCCAAGGATTTAAGTAAAGTACATTATGTAACATTACAATTACTAAGCATCTCACCTAAGGTCAGGTGGGATGGGATATTTGCATTTGCAAACTCACAAATACGTGAGAGATCTGGTCCAGTGGTAACTATAAAGGCTGCAGAGTTGGCTGGCTCAACCAAACCAACTGCTTATTCTGGACATAATATGCAATTTAAAAGGCCTCTCTCACAGATTTAGAGAGATCCTCCACCACCACAGGCAGAAGGCAGACTGGGCTGAAAATCAGGCCCAGGACCTGAATGTGAACAATAAATTACAGAGAAGCCCTACTATGCAGCCCCATCAAATCTCATATGCTAAAGTCAGGGTTTGATAAGGAAAGAATGAGACACTGGGGCCTAGAATGGGGACATCTAGATGGAAGAACTAGATGCTGTCAGAATCTCTTGATCCCTCTGGGCCTTTGGAAGTGGTCCATAATGGAATAATTCCTTGCCTAAAAATTCTACAAATGCTTCCCCTGAAGCAGATGACTTGCTTTATAGAAACATTTCCTCAAGGTTTACCCCCACTTCCTTCATGATAATCCAGGTCAATAACCAGGCTCAACTCCCTCAAATTTCCCAACTAGTAAAATAACGTTGTGACGGTTAAAAGAAAGTGATATATATATATATATACATACATATATACATATGTATGTATATATATAAAACATTTCTGCAGTAACCAGTTATCACACATTTGAAAAACTAGATAATGCAACTTACAGTTTTACATTTCTGTAGGCCAGAAGTCTGGCAGTCTCAAGTTGTCAGCAGGACTGCCTTCCTTTCTAGAGGCTCTAGGGTAGGATCCAGTTCCTTGTCTTTTCTAGCTTCTAGAGGCCACCCCCATTCCTTAACTTAGGTCCCCTTCCTACTTCAAAGCCAGCAAAGACAGACTGAGTCCTCACTTCATATCATTCTGATCTTTTCTTGTATTTTCCTCGTCTACTTATAGGACCCTTATTATGTTGGGCCCACATAACCTATAAAATCTAGAATAATCTCCCTAGTTTACAGTTAGCTGATCAGCAACCTTAATTCCATCTACAACCTTAATTTCCCTTTGCCACGTAATGCAGCAAATGTACAGATCCCAGAGTTTATCATGTGGACATTATTAGGAGGTCATTATTCTGCCTACCACAATATGTAGAGATGCTAAGATGAGTTTTGGGACATTGTAAATGGTCAGTAAATGTTTGCTATTATTTCCTGCTTCTCTTCCTGGGCTTCTGCTTACAGGTGGAGAAAATCACAGCTGTGTGAATCAGAGGCATCTCAAGCCCAAGGCTCTCCCCTGCCATCAGAGATTTATTTCCTCCTTTCTACTTACTTCCCTGATGTCCCCAAGCTACCCTTTTCCTCCAGCCTTTTGCTAGTCTCTGTGTCCTCACTATTAGGTGACTTTGTAGCCTACTTCAACACAAAACTGAAGCCATCTGGCTTGAACTATATTGTCCTGTGGTGCTCTCCTCCCTCCAAGTTTACCCTCCACAGCTTCACTTCTTGGATCTTTCCCCAGTGTCTTGGAGGGTTAGAGACCTTCCTCTAGGGTTAGGGTTAAGGTTAGAGGTCTCTTCCTTATGGCCAACTCTTCCAACCCACATACTTGGCCTCCCATCAGCTCAAGGACATTGCTTCATCATCTCTTCTCTCTACTTTAAAAAAAATTTTATTGAAGTATAGTTGATTTACACTGTTGTATTAATTCCTGTTGTATAGCAAAGTGACTTAGTTATACACATATATACTTTGTTATTATGATTTATCACAGGATATTGAATATAGTTCTCTCTGCTATAAGAGGACCTTGTTGTTTATCCATTCTATGTGTGCTAATTTGCATATGCTAATTAAAAACTCACAATCCTTCTCTCCTCCACCTCCCACCTTGGCAACTACAGGTCTGTTCTCTGTATCTCTGAGTCAATTTTTGTTTTGTAGATTTGTTGATTTGTGTTGTATTTTAGATTCCACATATAAATGATATTATATATTTGTCATTCTGACTTCACTTAGTATTATAATCTCTGGGTCCATCCATGTTGCTGAAAATGGCATTATTTCACTCTTTTTAATGGCTGAATAACATTCCATCACATTCTCATATCTTCTCTATCCATTCGTCTATTAGTGGACATTAAGGCTGCTTCCGTGTCTTGGCTATTGTATATAGTGCTGCCATGAACATAGGGTACAGGTATCTTTTCGAATCATAGTTTTGTCCGGGTATATGCCAGACAAAATCCAGGAATGAGACTGCTGGGTCATATGGCAACTCTAGTTTTAGTTTTCTGAGGAGACTCTACACTGTTTTCCATAATAGCTGCACCAAGAGGGTTCCCTTTTTCCCACACCCTCTCCACCATTTATTGTTGTTGACTTTTTGATGATGGCCATTCTGACTGGTTTGAGGTGATACCTCATTGTAGTTTTGTTTTGCATTTCTCTAATAAATAATGATGTTGAGCATCTTTTCATGTGCCTCTTGGAAATTAGGTGTTTTCTTTGGGGAAATATCTATTTAGGTTCTGTGCTTATTTTTTGATTGGGTTGTTCATTTTTGATACTGAGTCGTATGTGTTCTTCATAAATTTGGGAACTTAATCCTTTGTTGGTCACATCATCTGCAAATATTTTCTCCCATCCTGTAGTTTGTCTTTTAATTTTGTTCATTGTTTCCTTTGCTGTGTAAAAAGTTTTGAATTTAATTAGGTTCCATTTGTTTACTTTCATTAATTTTTATTGGAGTATGGTTGCTTTACAATGTTGTGTTTCTACTGTACAGCAAAGTGAATCAGGAATATGCTTACATATATCCCCTATTTTTTGAATTCTCCTCCCATTTAGGTCACCACAGAGCATTGGGTAGAATTCCTGTGCTGTGCAGTAGATTCTTATTAGTTACCTATTTTATACATAGTATCAGTAGTGTGTATATGTCCATCCCAGTCTCCTAATTCATCCCATTTAATTACCCCTTTGTTATCCACACATTTGTTCTCTACATCTGTGTCTCTATTGCTGCTTTGCAAGTAAGGTATCTCTACCATTTTTCTAGATTCCACATATACATATTAATATACGATATTTGTTTTTCTGATTTGTTTCACTGTATGACAGTCTCTAGGTCCATTTACGTCTCTGCAAATGGTACAATTCTGTTTCTCTTTATGGCTGAGTAATATTCCATTGTATATATGTACCACATCTTCCTTATCCATTCCTCTTTTGATAGACATTTAGCTTGCTTCCATGTCTAAGGCTATTGTAAATAGTGCTGACAGTGAACTTTGGGGTGTGTGTATCTTTTGAATTAGGATTTTTCTCTAATAATTAGTGGGGCTTCCCTGGTGGATAAGTGATAAAGAATCCGCCTGCCAGTACAGGAGATGCAGATTTGGTCCCTGGGTCAGGAAGATCCTCTGGAGAAGGAAATGGCAACCTACTCTCATATTCTTGCCTGGGAAATCCCATGGACAGAGGAGCCTGGTGGGCTACAGTTCATCTGGTCACAAAAGAGTTGGATATGACTTAGTGACTAGAGAACAACAACAACATTCTAAGTGATGATCTTTTTTCTCTTTTCCTCTGTGCTTTACTGTTGAGTGTTACCTTATCCTTGAGTTGCTGTCTATAATTTCGTGCTTTCCACAACACTTGGCACTATTTTCTCATGATTCCATTGTCACCTCTCTCATCACGTCTTGATTTCCTTCAAAACCTCCTAGTCATCCCCTATCCATTAATATGTGAGGTATTCCAAATCTTGTCATTGGTACCTTCTGCTTTTATTCCACTGAGTTTTTCTCCATCTCATAAATAGTGCTTTGTTCACCGTTCTAAGACTCAGTATCTTCAGGAAACCTTTCTTTGACCTCCTCAGTGCCTTTGCTCTGAGTTTCCATCGCAGCTGAGTATCTCTGTCTTAGAATTTACATAATACAGTGTTGAAATTTTATTATAGTTTTACTGGTCTTCTCTATTGTATTATAAGTTCCACTTGGGTAGAGTATTTTAGTCATCTTTCTTTCTTTGGTACCAACTACAGAGGCTGACACACAAGTAAATCTCAACATAAATTTGGTGAGTTTTTTAATCTGAAAATAGAAAAATAATGGTGAATTTATAATGTCCTGGGCTTAATCTTTCTTTGTCCACTAAATCTACCTTCTGCTGAAAGAGCTATTTTCTGTTATGTGAACATCTTCTATAAAGTAAATTAACAATTTTCTAACAAACATTAGTAGTGTTATTCTCTTTTGCATACATATCCAAACTGCTTGCTCAACACATTTTCAGAACCCCATTTATGGAAATGTTCTCATGTTTGCACAGAGTTTATGTATCTGTGAACATTCACAGCATGGCTTTTTGTAATGGACAACTGATGGAAAGCTCTGGAAGTCCAGAAATAAGGTCAGATTTGCACAGTACTTACTACAGTCTCCATTCAGTAGTCTGCTTCACTGACAAGGAAATTTGGTAGCTTAGTTCTTAAATTTCCTATTCCTGTTAGGAAATAATGGAGGAGTAGACAGCTTTTTAAAATTTCTGACCCTCCTCTTAGCTCTGTTGTAAAATTATTAAGGTGTCCTGGGATGGTTGCTCTGTTTTACTTGTAAGGGGCATATGTTTTATTGGTAAATGACGTGATGGATCCAGATGCTGAATGTAATTTTCCAAAGTTTGTTGGCATCAGGTGTTACACCAACTTGGAATAAATTGCAGAGTACAGGTGCAGCTTCCTTTGGAGCTTTCAACTCTGGGCGATACTGAGTCAGGATAAAGAGAGTCAGTAGAATCCATTTGTGGTTCAATCTATTTACTGGGTCATCCTTTTCTAAATGAAGCCATGTTGAGAAGTCCATCTACACAATACTGGATGGCTTCAGAGAATGGTGCAAACATATTTGAGTCACTATGAGGTATCGCAGGATGGAAATTGTCCCAGCTTGTTTTGTTAGTACAGGAAGCCCTCAATAAATATTTGGTGAAATAAATCAGGGTCAGATTGGGTCCCCAATGCTGGGATATTTAAAAAAAAAAAAGACACATTCCACTCTGAAGGAGTTCACAGTTTGGCAGGAAAATCAAAGAAGCTAACAAAAGGGGATAATAAAATGTGATATAAGCAAAGTGCTTATATCACTAATAAAGGGTAAGATTAATTGTTAGGTGCGATCAGAAAAGATAGCATCCTTCAAGACCCAGTAGGCAGAGAAGTCAGGGGAGAAGGGAGAGAAGACAGGGTGTCTTAGGAAGCATCTGTTAGCTCACAGTGTGTGAGAGCATGGAGAATATTCATGAAACCCTATGTAGTTTAGTTCGGACAAAACATGAGGATGCTGCAGGGTGGGGATGGCATTAAATCAGGTCTGGAACAGAAGCTTGAGGTTGGGTTGTGAAAAGCATCATAAATCATGCGAAGGAGTTTGCGTTTCATTTTCCCCACTGAAAACCTCAATTTTTAAAGCTCCATGTTACCTGGAAGACTGGGTTTTCTAAAAGCTGTTCCTGGACATGCTAGTTTTATAGAATGTTAATAGATGTTAAACTAAAACTCCTATCCAGCTTTTAGTTGAAGGTGGAAAGGTAATTATCTGGAGAAGATAGTATGGAGCCCACTTGAGAAGTTCCTGAAATGTGTACAGTCTGTGAATGTTTTGAATCAAATTAGACTACATAACTAGATCCTATAGTTCTATCTCCTTCTCAAATAGATTTTAACATTCGCCCTTTAGCAAAATGAGACTGGCTTGCCCTGAGAATTGTAACAGGAAACTATTTGATGTGACATTTATGTGTGCGTCATCTGAATAGCTGGTTTGGTGTTATCTTAGAGGCAATGTGAGTGTTGTAATTGATTGTGTGTCCTTTTGTGTTGTAAACACTAGGAAGCCTAGAGCCAAATCTGTGGCTCACCACCAAAGAAGAGTCCTCAAGGCATGCATTCTCGGGTAACAACTGAACCCAGGATTCTCTTTGACTTTCTACATTCATATTCCTTTTGGTAGAACACTTTCATCTACTTATTTGACCATTTTGCAACTTCTCTCTGATCTTTTGGGGAAAAAAGCTGAGATTAAGAAAGAGTGAATATATGTCACTTACCACAGTGCCTGGCATACAATACATATGAAATGAGGTCTTTTTTTCCTTTTGATTTTGTATCAATCCTACCTACTCCACTACACCATCCTCCTTGTTGACAGAAATATAAAGGTAGCATACATGATTGATGGAAATGATTTTCAGATGCTGTTTTCCTGATCTTAAGTCCCTTAAGCAAAACAGAATTAAATGGATGAAAATGAGGTGAACAGTTACCAACTACAAGTCCCTGAGCCTTGTACTGAGAAACAGACAAGTCAGTAAGTCAAAGAGATGGTAAATGGAGCTTCTAATCGGATGAGAGAGTTATGACATCATTATGGGCCCTAGGATTCATAAATTGTGAATAATAATACAACCTAACTTAAAGAGTCATTGTCAGGATTCTGACTTTATATCAGTAAAGTGCAAAAAATAGTGTCTGTATTGGAGGTACTCATACCAAGCACTATAATTAATAGTTAACTTAGTTAAAATCAATAATTAATTTAAATATTAATGCTTTGATTAATATTATTAGAATAATAAATTTTAAATTAATAAAAACTTAACAGTAATATTAAAATTAATACTTTTTATTAGTGCTATAAATTATTTTTTATGTGGGTACTCCCAGAATGTATAGTCATCAAGGGCTCTAAAAATTCAGAGGTGAGGGAAATTACTTCCAGCTGAAGCCATCCAGGAAGGCTTCCTGGAGGAGGTGGGATTTAAATAAGACTTTCAAAGATGGAGAGATAATTCAACTAGGTAGAGAGGATCAGGGATAGTTCAGTTCAGTCACTCAGTTGTGTCTGACTCTTTGCGACCCCATGGACTGCAGCACGCCAGGCTTCCCTGTCCATCACCAACTCCTGTAGTTTACTCAAACTCATGTCCATTGAGTCAGTGATGCCATCCAACCATCTCATCCTCTGTCGTCCCCTCTCCTCCCTCCTTCAATCTTTCCCAGCTTCAGGGTCTTTTCAAATGAGTCAGTTCTTTGCATCAGGTGGCCAAAGAATTCGAGTTTCATCTTCAGCATCAGTCCTTCCAATGAATGGAAACTAATGAAAAAAAAAAAAAAAAGGATTTCTCAGGTGGTACAGTGATGAATCCACCTGCCAGTACAGTGGACACAGGAGTCATGGGTTCAATCCCTGGGTTGGGAAGATCCCTTTGAGGAGGAAATGACATCCCGCTCCTGTATTCTTACCTGGAAAATTTCATGGATAGAGGAGCCTAGTAGGCTACAGTCCATGGGGCTGCAGGGAGCTGGACATGACTGAGCACACACACACACGTAGAAAGACAGTGTGTATCCCATCAGTAAGAGATCTCAGGAGCACGGAGGACTGTGAGAGGGTTGATGGGTGGCAGGGCTGACATAGGCTCCTGTCCCCTTGCATCCTCACTGTCCACAGGTCAGCACTAACATCCTGCCTCACAGTGGGCTCCTCCCCACCAATCCCTTAAAAGAAAACCCACGCTGTTCTCTGAGAGACACACTGAGCACCCTTCTGACTCCTTTATCTACCTGGTAGCCAGTAGGAAAATTATCTCAGGCTGTGATAATCACAGGGAGCTACAGAGACTATTCTCCCAGTAAATTCCTACACATGGATTCAAAAACTGTGATTCTATTTTGGGCAGTGGAGTGCTTCGGAAGAAAAGTGCAGGAAATGCGAAGAGACGATAGCAGCAGAATTCCCATCTGTGCAGACACTGAAAGGCCTCTGTCACTGAATGTGAGAGAGGAACTTGGTGAGCTCCTGCAGTGATGGCTGGATGGGCTCCAGCAAGGAGGCTGCAGAAGGCTGTAGCCAAAATGACTGCGAGGTTTCAGAGACAGGGTTCCCAGGCTCCTTCCTCACACTGATCTGCTTAAAAAGAAAATGAATTTTTAAAGATGCCCCAGAGTCTGGAATTTCTAGAGCTCTTAAAATTTGGGAGGGAAAAAAAAAACCTTATCAGTTCACATATGTTAATTTCGATAAATAAGCACAATTCTTTTATCAAGAGGAAGAAAACCAATTTTAAACTGCAGCTGGGAAATGTGATCTAGTATAGGGGATGTTTGATAGATGTGCACAGGCCGGTAAGCCTGTGCCTAATAGTAAGAGAAGCCTTAAAAGCAAAAGGATGAAAACAGCAAGCAAAGAGTGAAATTCCAATTATACCCCGACTCATTCTAAAATCACTGAAGCATGGCGAAATTGAAGTAGAGAAGTCAAACTATCCAAATTAATACCTGCTGATACCAAAGCAAATGCTGAACTCTGTATGGAAGAACTTTCCTCTCTCTCTCTCTCTCTCTCTTTTTTTTTTTCTCTTTTTCAAAAAAAATTTTCCTTCCTGCCCTGAAACACTGTTCTGAGTAAGGAAAAGAGCATCAGTCAAGCTGGCAATTCATCTGAGTCAAACCTATGGTCATTTCTGTCACTGTTCTCAATGCCACAGAGAAACATGTTTCACAAAGGGAACTTTGCTAAATTAAAATTTCTATTAAATTGGAGATACATGCACAAATCATAAATACACAGCTGGATGAAAATTCCATAGTCAGCACCCAGATCAAGAAATAGAACACTACTGGGGCCCCAGATGCCCCTCTATCAGTTACTCTGTTCATTTGAGAGTAACTATTCTCATGATTTCTAGCACCATAGATAACTTTTACCTGCTTTTTGAGCTCATATAAAAGAAATTATACATTGTTTACTCTTATTTCTGGCTTCTTTCACTCAACATTATGTTTGTGAAATTCATTCACATTATTCAGTCATAAAATCTCACTGTTGTATGGGATTTACTTATTTAAAATGCCATGATTTATTTACAGTTTGGGATTAATCCAGAAAATGCTGCTTCGAACATTCTTGTACATGTCTTGTATATATTGGGATTATATCCAAGAGTGAATTTTTTTGCTGGATATTATTTGAGTGCTTACTATTGTCTAGAAACTATGAAAGTAGGCTTTGCACTGGGATAAACTCATGGAAAAACCCAGCCCCTGCTTGCAAAGACCTCAAGACCCCATGAAGGACAACAGTGGGCTGGCAAATACTCTTAGCTGTAAGGGCCATGGGTGATACAGCCTTGGACTGAATGAACAGATAAGGGAGAGAAGAGGGAAGCAGGGGCAAGAAAAACTTCTCAGTAAGATGACACTCAATTGGGTTTTGAAAGACGAGGCATTGATTGGGTGCCAAGTGGAGAAGGCAGGGGAACAGCCTGTGGAAAAGCAGAGGCAAGTGAGAAGGCAGGTCAAGTCCAATGACAGTGTTTAGAGCAATAGAGTCAGGTGAGAAGTCTGCGGTGACAGTGACTGGGTAAGTTGGGGGCATATCGTGGAGGACCCGGCTAACCATCTAAGGAATATGTATCTTATCCTGAATGTGTTGGGGAGTCACAGAAGATGTGGGGACCACAGAGTGGCAAGATCAGTTCATTCAGGCAGCTCCACAGAGGCAACACTGGAGAGGGAGAACTAAGAAGCTGGAAATGGACCAGAAAGCATGCTTTATCTGGAAAGGGAAGAAGAAACAGTATTTTAGCAGATGGAAACTAGGTGATTTTTTGAAGAAGGTCTGGCATTGGTCTAATATCATGGCCAAATGGAACCAGCTTCGAATGGAATACTGAGTGTATGTCAGGGGAGGGGTGGATGCGTGTGGGTGCCATGTTTTGATGTGCAGAAACCACACAGAGTAATTCATGCAGAAAGCTTTGGGGACCAGCGGGCCTCCTGCTGACATCCAGACTGGTGCAGGCAAGGAGCCCTCTGCTTGATGGCAGAAAAGCAAAGCATATGTGTGAGGAGTTCCAGCCAAAAAGCCAGTACACTACAATTTGGGTCTGGAACAGTGGTGCCAAGATCTCATCACTCCCCATTCTCTCCAGAGACGGAGATGGAATGCTGAGTGGAAAGCAGCCAGTTCTAATCCCACCCAGCTCCCTGCTAGACTCCTAAAAGGATTCTAGAAAAGTTTCCAAGCCTCTTTTCATGATTCACATCATAAATTCAGGAGTATTTGTCTATAAATGCGACCTAATGCAGTGGCCTGGCTGGAGCCTAGAAACTTGGCATTAAGACTCAGTGTAGACATTTGACATGAGAGACATGTGTAAACAAGGGTGGAAAGATGCTTACTTTATTAAATTCAATTTTATATTTAAAAACAAATTTCTGAGAATAAATTGGTAATATATTAGAAAGTATGAAACCTTCATAAAAGTAGAAAGCATTTGCCCCATTTTCCACTGGCCAAAGAAAACCACTGTTAGATTTTTTTCATCCCTTCTTCCTTTTTTCCTTTATTTACATCCTTTATTCTTCTAATTTATACATAGTTGTAATCTTTTTGCCATAATAGGTATTATCTCTTATTAAAAAGTGTCATGAACAAAACTTTCTTATTTATATTAAAAAATAAACTTTCATTGCAAAATATATAAGCAATACTATGCAAAAGACAAAAGTTATCCATAAGTTCCAACCACCCAGAAATAATCATTAACAATTCTTAATATATCTCTTTCTTAACATTTTAGTGTTATGATCTATAATTTAACAAACATTATTTCAGACTGTCTTTCATTTTTGTTATTAGTTATATGTTATTAACATGTTTTCTAATGATTTCATTATATAGCACCATATTTTATTTGTTCTTGTTCTTCAGTTGCTCAGTTGTGTCTGGCTAAATAGTTCCTATTTGGGGATATTTAAGTTCTCAAGTTTTTAATAATATAAACAATGTTATACTTGTTCAATTTTATTAAAAATATATTCTCTATATGGATTTGCTGAACCAAGAAAATAATTGTTAAGACTTGAGTACACATTACTAATTTTCTGTCTAGAAACCATGTACCAACTTATACTGCCAACAGCAAAGTTCTGCCTATTTCTCCACAACTTCACCAACACTGGGTATTATCAGTCTATTTTTTTAAAACTAAATTTTATCAAATAAGTGAAAGGAAGTTTTATTATTTCTTTAATGCTAATAAGGTTAAGTGTTTATGTGTTTTTAGTACATTTTTATTTCTTCTGTAAACCACCTGTTCAAAATGATTTTTAAACTGGCATAATTCTATCATGTGGATATAACATTATTTATCTAAGCATTTTCTGTCAAAAAGAGAAAACAAATATATGTGTAACGAGTTCAAGGCAAAAAGCAAATGTATTCTTACATGTGTCTGAAAAAAACATGTCACGATCTTAGTGATCTCTGTCCCTTCTGGAGGCTTGCAGGTTTCCATATATAAGTATATAATGCTGGAATGAATATCCTTGAATATATAGGCTCTTTACATTTAATTTTTATTTTATGTTGGTATAGAGTTGATTTACAATGTTGTGTTTCAGGTGTAGAGCACGGTGATTCAGTTATACATATACATATATCTGTTCAAGATTCTTTTCCAATATAGGTTATTACAGAATACTGAATAGAGTTCCCTGTGCCATAAAGTATATCTTTGTTGATTATTTTATATATAGCAGTGTGTATATGTTAATCCCAAACTGCTAATTTATCCCTCCCACCCATGTCTCCCCTTTGGTAATAAGTTTGTTTCTGAAGTCTGTGAGTGTTTCTGTTTTATAAACAAGTTCATTTGTATCAATTTTTTTTAGATTTCAGATATAAGTGATATCACATGATATTTGTCTTTGTGTCTAACTGACCTAGTATGGTAATCTCTAGGTGCATACATGTTGCTGCAATGGCAGTATTTCTTTCCTTTTATGGGCTGATTAATATTCCTGTATGTATGTACCACATCTTTTTATTCATTCCTCTGTCCATGAACATTTAGGTTGCTTCCATGTCTTGGCTATTATACATAGTGCTGCAATGAACACTGGGGTGCATGTAACTTTTTGAGTTACGGTTTCTTCCACATATATGCCCAGGAGTGGGATTGCTGGATCATATGGTAGTTTTATTTTTAGCATTTTAAGTAACCTTCACACTCTTCTCCATAGTGGTTGTACCAGTTTACATTCTCACCAACAACGTAGGAGGGTCCCCTCTTCTCCACACCCTCTTAACATTTATTGTTTATAGATATTTTTCATGTTGGCCATTCTGACCAGTGCGAGGTGATATCTCACTGCAGTTTTGATTTTGCATTTCTCTGATAATTAATGATGTTGAGCACCCTTTACCTGTGCTTTTTGGCCATCTGTATGTTTTCTTTGGATAAATGTCTATTTAGACTATATGCCTATTTTTTAATACTTTATTTATTTTTTTAAATTTTTTAATTTTTTAATTTTTTTATTATTATTAAATTTATTTATTTTTTAAATTACAATACTGTATTTGTTTTGCCATACATTGACACGAATCAGCCATAGGTGAACACAATCTCCCAATGCCGAAGCCCCCTCCCACCTCCCACCCCACATCCTCTACTTGAATCATCCTGTGCATCAGCCCCATGCATCCTGCATCCTACATTGAACATAGATTGGCGCTTCGTTTCTTACAAGAAAATATACATGTTTCATTGCCATTCTCCCAAACCATCCCACCCTTTCCCTCTCCCTCAGAGTCCAAAAGTCCACTCTATACCTCTGTGTCTCTTTGTTGTCTCACATATAGGGTCATCATTACTGTCTTCTAAATTCCATATATATGTGTCAGTATACTGTATTGGTGTTTTTCTTTCTGGCTTACTTCACTCTGTATAATCGGTTCCAATTTCATCCATCTCATTAGAACTGAGTCAAATTTATTCTTTTTAAGGGCTGAGGATTGAATTGTTTTTGTCATATAGACGTCCAGAAACTGCTTTTATATTTTGGAGTTTAATCCTTTGCCAGTCTCTTTGCAAATATTTTCTCCCATTCAGGGGGTTGTCTTTTCATTTTGCTTATGGCTTAAAAGTTTTTAGATTTAATTAAGTCTTATCTGTTTATTTTTGTTTTTATTTCTATTACTCTAGGAGATGGCTTGAAAAAGATACTGCTGGAATTGATGTCTGAATGTTCTGCCTGTTTTCTACAAGAGTTTTATAATATCTGGCCTTTTTAGGTCTTTAATTCATTTTGAACTTATTTCTGTGTATGGTGTTAGAGATGTTCTAATTTCATTTCTTTTTAACATCTAGCTTTCTAGTTTTCCCAGCACAGCTTATTAAAGACTGTCTTTTCTCTGTTGTATAGTCTTGCCTTCTTTGTCATACTCTTGACATAGGTGAGTAGGTTCATTTCTGGTCTTTCTATTCTGTTTCATTGATCTATACTTCTATTTTCATGCCAGTACTATGTTTTGATGACTGCAGCCTGGTATTATAGTCTAAAATCAAGGAGTCTGATTCCATTTTTCTGTTTCAGTATTGCTTTGGCAATTTGAAGTCTTTGCATTTCCATATGAATTTAAAATTTTTCTGATCTAGTTCTGTGAAAAATGTCATTGGTAATTTGAAAGGGATTGCAGTGAACCTATAGATTACCTAGGGTAGTATAGTCATTTTGACAATATTGATTCTTCCAATCCAAGAGCATAGTATATCTTGCCATCTGTTTGTGTCATTTTTATTTCTTTCATCATTGTCTTATAATTTTTGGAGTACAGGTCTCTGGCCTCTTTGTTGTTGCTCAGTCACTAAGTTGTATCTGACTCTTTGCAACCCCATGGACTGCAACACATCAGGCTTCCCTATCCTTCACCATCTCCCAGAGTTTGGTTAAATTCATGTCCATTGAGTCACTGATGCCTTCCAACCATCTCTTCCTCTGTCTCCCCTTTCTCCTCTTGTCCTCAGTCATACCTAACATTAGGATTTTTTCCAGTGTGTCGTCTCTTCACATCAGTTGGCCACCATATTGGAGGTTGAGGTTCAGCTTCAGCATCAGTCCTTCCAATGAACATTCAAGGTTGATTTCTTTTAGGATTGACTAGTTTGATCTCTTCGCTGTCCAAGGGACTCTCAAGAGTCTTCTCCAACACCACAGTTTGAAAGCATCAATTCTTTGGCATCCAGCCTTCCTTATGGTCCAACTCTCATATCTGTACATGACTACTGGAAAAACCATAGCTTTGACTAGACAGACTTTGTCAGCAAAGTACTATCTCTGCTTCCTAATATGCTGTCTAGTTAGGCATAGTTTTTCTTTCAAGGAGCAAGTGTCTTTTAATTTCATGGCTGCAGTCACTGTTCACAGTGATTTGGAGCCCAAGAAAATAAAATTTGTTACTGTATCCACTTTCTCCATATCTATTTGTCATGAAATGATGAGACTGGATGCCATGATGTTGGTTTTTTAATGTTGAGTTTTAAGCCAGCTTTTTAAACTCTCCTCTTTCACCTTCATCAAGAGGCTCTTTAGTTCCTTTTCATTTTCTGGCATTAAAGTGGTATCATCTGCATATCTGAGGTTGTTGATATTTCTCCCAGCAATCTTGATTTCAGCTTGTGAGTCATCTAACCCAGCATTTCACATGATGTAATCTGCATGTAAGTTAAATAAGCAGAGTGACAGTGTACTCTGACATACTCTTTCCCTAGCTTCAGGAGTTGGTGATGGACTGGGAAGGCTGGCATGCTACAATCCATGGGGTGGCAAAGAGTTAGACACAACTGAGAGACTGACCTGAACTTTTCCATTTTTGAACCAGTCCATTGTTCTATGTCTGGTTCTAACTTCCTTCTTGACATGCATTCAGGTTTCTCAGGAGACAGGTGAGGTGGTTTGGTATTCCCATCTCTTTAAGAATTTTCCAGTTTGCTATGATCCACACAGTCAAAAGCTTTAGTGTAGTCAGTGAAGCAAAGTAGATGATTTTGGAATTGCCTTGCTTTTTCTATGATCCAGTGGATGTTGGCAATTTGATCTCTGGTTCCTCTCTCTTCTCTAAATCCAGCTTGTACATCTGGAAGTTCTCAGTTCACATACTGTTGAAGCCTAGCTTGAAGGATTTTGAACATAATCTTGCTAACATGTGAAATGTGAATTGTGTGGTAATTTGAACATTCTTTGGCATTGCCTTTCTTTGAGATTGGAATGAAAACTGACCTTTTCCAGTCCTGTAGCCACTGCTGAGTTCTCCAAATTTGCTGACATGTTGAGTGCAGTACTTTCACAGCATCATCTTTTAGGATTTGGAATAGCTCAGCTGGAATGCCACAATCTCTGCTACCTTTCTTCATAGCAATCCTTCCTAAGGCCCACTTGACTTCACACTTCAGGATGTCTGGGTCTGAGTGAGTGACCACACCATCTTGGTTATCTAGGTCATGAAGATCTTTTTTGTACAGTTCTTCTATGTATTCTTGCCACCTCTTCTTAATCTCTTCTGCTCGTTAGGTCCTTGCCATTTCTGTCCATTATGTGCCCACCTTTGTCTGAAATGTTCTCTTATTATCTCTAATTTTCTTGAAGAGATGTCCAGTCTTTCCCATTCTGTTATTTTCCTCTATTTCTTTGCATTGTTCACTTAAGGCTTTCTTTATCTGTCCTTGCTCTGGAACTCTGCATTCAGTTAGGTATATCTTTCCCTTTCTCCTTTGTACTTCTCTTTTCTCAGCTATTTGGAAGGCCTCCTCAGACAACCACTTTGCCTTCTTGCATTTCCTTTTCTTGAAGATCATTTTGGTCACCACCTCCTGTACAGTGTTACAAACTTCCATCAATGTTTCTTCAGGTACTTTACCAGATTTAGTCCCTTGAATCTATTTGGCACCCCCACAGTATAATCATAAGGGATTTGAGTTTTATATATGTTTTATGTATTTTACATACATTTTCTATATAATCATAAAGAATTTGCCTTCTTAGGTAAGTTTATTCTTAGGTATTTTATACTTTTAATGTCACAGTAAACTAGATTGTTTCCTTAATTTCTCTTTCTGACCTTTGGTTGTTAGTGTATAGAAATCCAACTGATGCAAATTTTGTATCCTGAAACTTTACCAAATTCATTGATGACTTCTAATTTTGGGGTAGCATCTTTAGGATTTTCTATGTATCATATCATGTCATCTGCAAACAGTGACAGTTTTGCTTCTTCTTTTCCAATTTGGAATACTTTTCTTTTTCTTCTCTGATTACCATGGCTAGGACTTCCAAAATTATGTTGAATAAAAGTAGCAAGAGTGGACAAACATCTTGTCTCTTTCCTGATCTTAGAGGAAATGCTTTCAGCTTTTCACCATTGAGAAATATGGTTTGTTACATATGGCCTTTGTTATGTTGAGAGGTAGTTTCCCTTTATGCCCACTTTCTGGAGAGTGTTCATCATAAATAGGTGTTGAATTTTATCAAAAGCTTTTTCTGGATCTATTCAGAAGATCATTTGATTTTTATTCTTTAATTTGTGATGTGGTGTATCACACTGATTGGAGATATAGAAAAATCCTTGCATCCCTGAGAGAAATCCCACTTGATCGTGGTGGTAGTATTTAGTCAGGAAGTAATATTGGACTCTTGTGACCCCAGGGATTGTAGCCCACCAGGCTCCTCTGTCCATGGGATTTTGCAGGCAAGAATATTGGAGTGGGTTGCCATTTTCTTCTCCAGGGGATCTTCCCAACCCAGGGATTGAATCCATGTCTCTTGCATCTGCTGCAAGGTGGATTGGCAGGTGAACTCTTTACCATTGAGTTATCTGGGAAGCCCCTTATAAGAGCTAAGCAACCACTAATCTGAAAACAGATGTCCATAAAGGTAGACTAAATTTCTTATAATGGTGGTTTTGGTATACTGTCCTTTTGTATTTAATATGAAATACTAAGTAAGACAGAAGGCATGTCTTACCAGACACTGAAAATTTGAAACATTCACGAGTCTCATCAAACATACACCTAAGATTTTGAAAGTATGAGGAAGTCTGATGTGCCCTCTGATTCTAGTCATAAGTTTACTGGATTAGACAGAAATGGGAAAAGATTTCAGAGGTCAGAGATACTTTGCCTTTATTTGGGGCCAGGGAAGGAAATTATCTGACACCATTTAGCATGGATACCTGGAGATTAAAAAAATAATAAAACTTTAGAAATTATCCTTGGTTATGGATCCAGCCTCTCCTTTTTTTTTTTTTAAAGGTGAAATCTCACTAAAATATACTAGAGAACATTGTGTGTGAGCATAGGAATGTACAATGTGTTTATGTATTTGGTGCTAAGGAAAGAGGGTTTTAAACATACTTGACCTGAGAAGATGATCTAAAATGCATATTCCTGAACACGATCCAAAGCATCTGGGATAAAACCATAATACTGTAGCTTAATGTGCTTCTCAGGTGATTCTGATGATAAGTGAGAACTGTCTTCTAGTCTCTATTTTATTGATATCCTCTATTATTCCAATCATTGTTCCTTTGTACGTTATCTTTTTCCCTATTTGCTCAGTTAGAGTTTGCTTTTCTTTAGTGTTCCACTCTTCACAGGATTAGCAGCGGATTTCTATATTGTGCAAGACTCAGTGTGGTTCTTCAGTCCGAAGTTTCATGGCCGTTATATTTTATTCACAGCTTTTCATTTTGAATTGTTCTATTTGGTTGTTGTTCATATCTGCTTGTTCTTTTTAAATTCCCTGTTTTTTTATGAGGGTTTTTTATTTCTTTTTTCTCTGCAATGATTATGAATGTACTTAATCTACAGATAGCTTTAGAGCATTGCCTCTCAGGTTCGTGTGCTTATTCCTCCGCATGTATCTGCTGACTCTTTCTTGTGGTGAATCACTTCCTTGATTAGACTGTTCTTCTTAATCGTGAGCATATTTTCAGCCAGGTTGTATTTCCTTGTGGATCCCCTGTGTGTACTGTACTATTTGGTAGTAACTATTCAGAGAAGTTTTACATTTGATTCTTCTGAGAATTCTAGGAGTTTAACTGGTATGAAAGATTTCCAGTATCCTCATAAATATCCCCATTTGGGGTTCCTATGTTATGAACATAGCCTAAAATGTGGATTCTAGCTCTGTGCATAACTTAGATCTTTAAACCGCCATTGATCAGGGGGAAATTTTTCCCATCCAGATATCTAATTAGTGAGAACTTTGCCATTTGCTTTTGTCGTGAGTGAATGAAGCATCATAGTCACCTTCTGTAGTGAGAGCAGTTCTTTCTCAGTCCTAGCTTTATGCATGAATTTCACAGTTCTACCTCCTCACCTTTCACAGACCCAAGGGAAAGTTATTCTAGTCGTGTGTTTAAAAACCACAACCCCTAGCTGTTGGGTCCTATCCAAAGCAGACAGCCTGCTGTGTACTATGGGATGTCTAGTTGGAACTAGAAACCTGCATTAGTCAGCTCTGAAGACTACCAGCAAGTGCAGTAGAGAATACGTGACCTTTGATACTGGAACCAGAGTTTGAAATGTTTATTATTTGTTTTTGAGTAAGCTCTACTAAGTCACATATTTGCTCTAAGCTTTTATGTTTTTCATCAAGAAAATAGCAATAATACTATTACTGATTTTTCCTTATACGTTCTTCCTTAATGCTCTAAATTCCTTCCTTTATAAGTTCAAGCCATTTTCTCCATCCATTCCTACAAGAGTTGAAGCAGGCTGAAAGTTTCTTTAGAGGCAAGAACCATAGACTATTCAATATTTTCTCTTACAAAACAAATAATGAAATAGTAGTTGATTGAATGACCTCATTAATTTCCTTTTTATTAATGTACTTTTTTTTTTCTGTACCAACTGACTGAGAAAAACTGGTTAAAAAAAGAGACACACCTGAGGTTGGAAGAAATGATGCACTTCGTTTCTCAAATTTGCAAGAGTGAAGTGAGGGGTGGACTTACATCTCTGCAGAGTTCCATGCCTTAGACTTCCCCCTCCCCCTCTCCCTAGAATGTGTATGAGTGAAAATGTATATTGGTTTAGAGGTTCTGCTTGGATAAATGTTTCAGAGCCAATAAATCTGTCACAGTAGCTCTCAGGCTGAGCCAAGGTGAACGATCGCACAGTAATTGCTCCAGAGCCTCAGGGTACCAGGCGGCATAAGCAGGGAGGTCACCAGATGCCTCCTCACCTCATGCCCAGAAGCAGAGACATCACCCCACAGGAACAGGAGTTTGCCCCAGATGCTGCATCTACCGTGTGGTAAAATTCCTTGTCAAACAGCAGAGCAATCAGATGTAAAACACAGAGGGAAAAACAGAAGCACATAAAAATAACTGGTTCTCACAGTGATTCTGGTGATTGGTAGACTCCAGGTGAAAAGAAGTGCTCATTATGCAAGGCAATGTGGTGGTGTTGCTCAAAAAAGGTTAGTGTATACCTCTTTTGTTTCAGCTGCATATGCCATAGACACCCACTCACACAAAAGCACTAGGTTGTCCACGCTGGTTCAATTTTTTGCAGTTTATTTCTAGTAATGAAAAATCTGGAAGAGAATAAAAATTCTCATAATATAGGAGTTGATAAGCTACATCATACAATGGAGTGTTCTGTAAGTACTCAAATTATACAGATCTCTGTACACACAAATGGAAGGTTTCTGAGATATACTCTTCATAGTGACTGGGAGCATGAACTTGAGAGCCAGTCTGCCTGAGCTAAAATGCCTGTGTGACACTGGGCAATTAGCGTCCCAACTCTGCCTCCGCTTGTTCATGTATAAAATGAGGGTAACAGTAATATGTAAGCAGCAGAGTCACTGTGAGCATCAAAATGAACTCCTATGAAAAGTGCTTATAACAATCTTGGATTCACATAATAATGCTAAACTACTAATTATGTGAGCTATTATGTTATATATGAGCTATTATGAGTAGTAGTGGTAGTAACTAAAAATAATAAGCTAATGCTAACTGCTTATGTCTGGGGCTTATACTTGTGGGGCTTGAAGTGAAAGAGTAGCACTTTCCATTTTCATTTTAGACCATTTGGATTAGTTACAGTGAACATAATACTTACATTAAAAAGTAGTTAGAAGTATTCAGAAGTATATTGGATAAGAATACTGCTGTTTTGAAAGTCTAATATGTAACAAACAGGGACTTAACCAAAATCACAATTACTGAGGGCTGTATTTTTAAAACATTAGAAACGGATTAATGTAAGCAGTCCCTCACACTGACTCCCTTGTGGCTGCATTGCATTGTACACTTAGCAAAATGTTTTCATGTTCATGAGTTGATTCAATCCAACTAACTGGATTATTAATGAATTCACTTAATCCTTGTAAAGTGAATGTTCATATTTATTATTCCAAATAAGGGAAGAGAGAGAGGAAGTGGGACAGTTGGCTGTTGGTTGTTTGGGTTTTGTTGTCATTTTTGTTGTTTCCCTGCTCACAGCAAAGCTGGACAGGCTACGAGATTGAAGCTTAGAGTATTAAGGGCTTGCTTAAACTCAGACAACTTCTGAGTAACAAATGGAGAAAACCCAGGTTTCCTAAGGCAAAGCTCTTTCTACCAAACCATAATTACCCTGTAAACATGCTAGATTTACAATTCTACCCTATATACAGAAACTATCAAGTATTTAGTTTGGTAAGAAGGTGGGATTTTAGTGGATCAGCAGGAGAAAACATCTAAAAAGTCAGTTCTCCAAGTTTATAAACAAAGCTTATGACTGCCCCAGGAAATTATGACCTGTGTGAATGGCAGCTGACAATAGAACATATAGTTGGCTCCTGTCCAAAGCACCCTCAGGTGGGATAACGCTAATAAGATATGACCCTAGGGTGAGATGATAAACAGATGAAATTGGTAGAGCCAAGAGTGTAATTAAAGATAGTTGCTTTGGGATGTGGCTGAGGTCACTAAAACAATGAACAAATTTTAAAAAGTAAGCCAAATAGCAAGATAACTATAAGCACCTTTAGCAAGTTGCTTTTCTCTCTGGTTTCTTACCTCTAAAAGTGAAGAGGTTGGACTAGCTGACCTCTAAAGATGCCTTTCATCCATCTATTCATCCATTCAGCAAATAGGCATTGAGTTATTTTTTTGTTTGTTTGTTTGTAGATACAGGTACTAATGATACAAGTTGAATGAGACTGATGAGGTCACTTTTCTCAAGGAGTGGTGGGGGCTGGACAAGAAAGAAAAATATCAGACAGTGATAAGTGTTACCCAAAGTATTAAGAATAGGCTAATGGTAAAGAAAGTGACTGAATGAGTAGTCTAGGTGGGTCCCTATGAAGGATTCTCTGAGGAGGCGACTTTTTACATGAGATTATTGAATGTGCCCTGTAAGAATGAGAGAAGCTCCTGGGCAGAAGAGCTGGTTCAACAACTCTAAGGAAGGAGTGAGCTTGTGCTGTGAGGAACCAAATGAAGGATTGATAGACAAGTGAGAACATGTATGGTTCTGTAAATCATAAAGAGTTTGGAGGATTTCAAGCAGCAGCATGGTCTGATTTATGATTCTAAAAGTTTACCAGGATTGCTATGTACAAGCCTGGAAGCAGGTATCCCAGGTAAGAAGCTACTGCAGTAATCTAGAAGAAATACTATGATCTCTTTAAGGTAAGAGTCAAGAAAATCCAGAAAATTGGACAGATTTAAGACATTTATGGGAGTAGAATCAATAGTATTTATAGATAAATGGCTTTTGTGGGTTAAGTGAAAGAAGAATTTCAAGGGTAATTGTCAGATTTGGAGCTTGAGCAAGTGGCTGGATGTTGGTGTCATTTTCCAAAATGGGAAGAAATATATAAAGGCTAGTTAGGATGTGTATGGATAGCAGTGACTCTGGAGTTCGATAGTGGTCATGCTAAGCACTGGATGTCTATTGAATATCTGTATAAAGATGTGAGAGTGGGCAACTAGAGTTAGGAGTCATGAAAATACAATATGTTGTTGTTTAATTGTGTGTGGCTTTTGTGACCCCATGGACTATAGCCTGCTAGGCTCCTCTGTCCATGGAATTTTCCAGGCAACCATGCTGGAGTGGGCTGCCATTTCCTTCTCCAGGGGATCTTACCAACTCAGAGATTGAACCCAAGTCTCCTGCATTGGCAGGATGATGCTTTACCATTGAGCCACCAGGGAAGTCTGGAGATACAATAGAGTTGAAGATAAATGTGCAGGAGTCATTAGTGTAAAAATTTGAACTAGATGGAATCACCTAAAGAGACCTGATAGTAGAGATGGGGTGAGTAAACAGGATTCTGGAGTACTCTTGACCTTGAGGAGGTCAACCTAATAAAGGAGGAGAGGAAAGAGTGGCTAGTATGATAGGAGATAGAAACACAACCAGGAAAATGTGGTACCAAGGGAAACTTTAAGAAGCAAAAAGCAATCCAGTGTATTAAATGCTGCTAGGAGGTCTAGTTATAACACCACCAGAAAATCAAGTATTTGATTCCACACGAAGGAAATCATGTTTAAGGATCCAGCTATGTCTATCACTACTGTGTTTCTAGATCTTGATGACTGGGGGAGGAATTCCTGGCAAATGTATTGTTGAGAGGTCTAAAGCGTTGAATTGAAAGTCCTATCCAGGATAGCTTAGTCACCTAAGCTAGGCTAGGCTAGTCACCTGTTCCAATATGTAGAAAATCTCAATCACCAAGAGGATAAACAAATATATGGTTTCAGCAGAATCACTGAAAAAGGAGATGAATGTACATCAAGATAAATGTAATTAATATGTATGTAATTATCTTAATGATTAGAATGGATCTAATTAGAATGGATCTAATCAGAATATAATATAAGAATATTATATAAGTTGGCATCAATCCAGAAGTCAACTTTATAATAACTATCATGTAACTACTAGATTTTTTAACCTCAACAGTTGATGTTTCTGTATGTGGCAGAAACTAAAGAATGATTCTTCTATTGGTTAGACTGCCTTCCCATAGGAAAATAATTTATAACTCTGAATAGGGGTAGAAAGAGAATTCTGAGGAAGTAGGTCAGCAAGAACCAAACAGCTCTACCTTAAGATGAGTAAGAATTTAGTAGTGGGGAAGAATTTGATAAGCAGTATAGTGGGGAGACAGAGTTGAAGTTGCAGACAGAGCAGGAGCTGTTTTAGGAACCACATCCCTCACACTGAATTTTTAGTTGTTTGTGCTGCCATAATAGAAATTGTCTCAGTCTTCTTAAGACTTCAATTTTACATAAATATATACATCATATGCTTAGAGAAAATCCTGTAGGTCCTGACATTTAGAAATCTCTCAATTAAAAAGCCAACTCATCACCCAGCTATTCTACAGTGCACGTTACAGTCAACAAAACAAGTCTAAGCACCCGGAGCATCCAGAAATTATTTTAACCTAATCTTAAAAAAAAAAAAATAAGTACAGAAAACCAATGATTACTTGACAGTTGAAGAAAAACTCTGACGTAAAAGACAGAGACATCAAAATGGAAGAAAGGAAGAAAACTCAAAAGAGACAGCACACTAAAAAGAAGAAAACTTTAATAGAATTATATTTAATGACCTCAGAAAGAGAGGATAAGCTATTGTTAAAACAAGGTCAGGATACTATTGAAGGAGGAAACAGACAGAACTGGCTCCATCTTGAAAGCAAGACTCCATCTTGGGCCGGACTGTGGACTTTGAGCTATATGCCCTGTATCTATGGAAACAATATACTAACTGGAAAACCAGACCCCCCACCCCCCACCCCCCGGCTGGAAGAGCCCCAGGACTCATACCTAGACTCTCTGTCACCTAAAAGAATACCCTAATTATCTGTGTAACCAAACAGAATCATAAATTCTATTATGCTTATTGGGGTATGACCACAGGCCTATTGATGACTGTCCATTGTTAACTACCTAGGCTTAAGACATATGAATCACAGGTTTAAGGCATACGTACCACGGGTTAACTTTGACTGTATCTTTCTTTTCCTTTGTTCAGACTAGTTTCAGAGAATTTGAAGAGGTGGGTTTGAGCACATACACTTAGGGTATATAAGGTTTTCACAAAAACTGGTCGGAGTCATTGGTTACAACACTATGAAGAAAAAGGAATAAGCAGATACTTTTATTAGCATAATAAAGTTTTTAAAATATAAAATTTAAATTTAAATTTATATGGATAAAAATATATTTATATGTTTATGTATATATATGGAAAATATAAAATATCTCAAAATCTTTAAAAATAGAGAAAACAAGGTTAAACTAGAAGGTTTAAATCAAGAGGCCCAATATCCTATGATAAGGCTACAGAAGGAAAAAATGTCAAAAGGAATATTACAAGAACATTTTATGGACCTGCAGAAAAGTCCTATTGAGCACTCAGCACAATAAATGAGAAAAGACCCACCAAGTTGTAAATTTTAGGATATCAGGAAGATAGTAAAAGTTTCAAGAAAGGGAAGAAAACAAGTCACAGATAAACCTAGAATAAGAGGGCAGTGACCACCATATCCAGTGCTATCAAACTAGAATACAAACATTTTCTGACATTTAAGATCTAGAAAGTATTTCTCTCTCATGTACCTTTTCTCAAGAAGTCTTCTAAAGGTCTTGTTGTTCAGCAGCTAAGTTGTATCCAACTCTTTGCAATCTCTTTGCAATGGACTGCAGCATGCAAGGCTCCTCTGTCCTCCACTATGTCCAGGAGTTTGCTCAGATTCAAGTCCATCAAATTGGTGATGCTATCTAGCCATCTCATCCTCTGCCACCCCCATTCTTTCAGTCTTTCCCAGCATCAAGGTCTTTTCCATTGGGTGGCCAAAGTATTGGGGAGCAACAGCAACTTTCCTTCCAGTGAGTATTCTGGGTTGACTTCCTTTACGGTTGACTGGCTTGATCTCCTTACTTCCCACTAAAGCAATAAGATACACCAATAAGATACACCAAGAAAGAAGAAATTATATCCAGAAAACAAAGAATCAATACAGAAAGGAGATATAGGAAATTCCCCAGAAAACAGTAAAAATAAACCCTACTATGACAGCAGAGACAGCTGTAGTAAGTGAGCAATCCAGATGAGTATGAGAGGACAGGGACATACAGGAGAAAGAGCTCTATTTAAAAAGCCATGTACCAACTGCTTATCTGGTTGGTTCGCTTGTATAGTTTTTCAAAGGCTATCTTGCTGGAGTTGGGGATGTGGATGCAGAGGCCAGACTGGCTGGGCTCAAATCCTTCCTCTGCCACTGTGGTCAGACAGATAGCCTCCCTGTGCTCCATGTTTTCTATCTACAAAATTGGGTCACAATGTACTTACCTCATAGTTATTTCAGAATGGAAGAAAATATTTTCAAATGAAGAGACAAGAGATTAATCTCAAAAAAAAAAAAAAAAAGAAAAAGAAAATAAAAAAATGGGCAGAAGACTTGACAAACCAGTATGTTATACATTGTTCTCCTAATCTATGTTAATGAAACTATATATTTGTCTGGAAATCTGCCTTTCTTCAAGATTCATGTCAATCATTTTATGGCCTGGGATGACTCACCTGGTGCCAAGGTTATCTTGAAAGAGGAAACAGCCAGAACAGGCTCCATCTTGAAAGCAGGACTCCATCTGGGGCCAGACTGTGGACTTTGAGCTATATGCCCTGTATCTATGAAAACGACATACCAACTGGAAAACCAGACACCCCCCTCCCCCACGGATGGAAGTGCTCCAGGGCTCATACCTAGACTCTCCGTCACCTAAAAGAATACCCTAATTATCTGTGCAACAAAATAGAATCATCAATTTTATTATGCTTATTGGGATTTGACCACAGGCCTATTGATAACTGTCCAGTGTTAACTACTTAGGCTTAAGGTATATGAAACACGGATTAACTTTGATTTTATCTCTCTTTTCCTTTGTTCAGACTAGTTTCAGAGAATTTGGGAGGTGGATTTGAGCACGTACACTTAGGGTATAAAGGGTTTTCACAAAAACTGGTCAGGGTCCTTGGCTAAGAGGAGACTCTGCCTTGGGTCCACCGGTGTAATAAACTGTACTCCACTATTCTGCATTGTCCTTCTGAGAGAGTTTGTTTTCTGAAACGCGTGGCTACAACATTTGATGAGTTGGCCGGAAAACTCCTCACTTTGAGGAGACAAGTCCCATTTGGGACTACTCCGAGGCCTTGCGGCTTGAATCTTCTAGAAGGGGAAGGCGCCTCGCCCTTCTGGAAGGATTCTGCTTCTCAGCACCTGGACCTTTCACGTTAGCAAGTAGCGGATGGCAGCAGGGAAACTGAGCACTCAGGTGAGGAGGAACCCACCTGGCAGGGTGGAAGAGGGGGCCTGATCGCCCCCTGGGAGGGACTAAAGGGGCACGGACCCACAGGATCTTGGAATAGGCAGGTGGTGGTGACTGACTGGCACACAGGTTGACGAGCGGGTTAGGGCCTAGGAAGGAAATTTGTGAAGGTCATTTAGGAGGTGGTGTCCACGCCGTCTTGGGGAAAATTATTACCAAGCAATTGCCAGGGGATCATTAGGGGAAGAAACTTGGTCTTTGTGTGCTTGTATTCTGCCCTCCCCAAGGAGGTGTCCCATCTGCTGTGAAATTCTTGACCCCTCAAAATTGTCAGGCTAGAAGGAGAAAGAGTACGAACTGGCTTTTCCGGAGATGGCCTGGGACATGGGATATTTAACCCATCTGTGTTTTCATCTGCACCTGGTCAAGCCCACCAACGCAGAACAGACTTTAAAAAGTTAAGGGAGAAACAGTCTTAGACCATGTGGTGCTCTGGCTCAGCCATGCTGACTAGCAGGTAAAGGCACCAATCCCTTCTCCTCTGGGATCTGGCAGGTAAGGCTCTTCTCATCCCAATTAGGAAGGAGGTGGAATGGCAATTTAAGTGTTCATTGAGTGGAAATATCAGAAGAACATAGAGTACAAAGAACTTCATAGACAGAATGAAAAGGAAAAGTAGAAGAAGGTCTGAGAAGGTAAGCAAGATGAGGGAAGTGAATCTAAGGCAACTGTATTGGAGTGCACGATTAAAAATTTAAAGAAGGGATTTGGAGGAGACTATGAGGGGAAGATGGCACCTAACCGCCTCCACATTCACTATGAGGTCGGATGGCCTCTATGGGAGTAGGATGGCCAGCAGAGGACACCATGAACTTAAAAATAGTGGAAGCAGTCTATATAGTAAGTCTCAGGAGGGCTGGGACACTCGGATCAATATCCATAGGTTGACTCATGGCTAGGGTTAGCTCAAGACCCTCCTCCTTGGATGAAGTTCTGTATCCAGAAGGGAAAAGGAAAAATATTAATGGCACAAAAATTGACTGAATAAATAAAAAAGAAATTCTACAGGATTTGGACGGGGATAACCTGACTCCTCTGCCATACTGGATAATGACACGCCTGCCTCCCTGTGCTCCACCAGGACTGGAGGCCACCTTAATGCCTGACCCAGGGCCAGGTGGTTCCTGCAGCAGCCGCTGCTCCTCTGCCAGCTCTCCTGGAGATCACAGAGCCACCATTTTGGCAGGCTCTGATCCCAGTGATGGAGATATCTGGTCAACGCCCCCGGATTCCACCTCAGCTGGACCTCCTAGATTATATCAACCTCTCCTGTTGAGTATTGATGGAAAGGGGGAAGAAAACACATGATTAGACAGAGGCTGTGCTCTGCCAAGGAACAGGGGAAAGAATCTCACTACAGATGCCCCTCAGAGAGCTACAGCAGCCTCCGGCTCAGGAAGCATGTGGGCACTACCATCCACCCCCTGTAGCCTATTATTACCAGCCATTTTCCTCTACGGATATATTAAACTGGCAGAGGCACACTCCACCATACTCGGAGGAGCCACAAGCCATGATTAGGCTAATGGAGATTATTTTTCAAACCCACCGCCCTACATGGGATGACATAATCCAACTGCTAGTCTCCCTTTTCAGCACTGAGGAAAGACACAGGATCCTAACTGAGGCCAGAAAGTGGTTAAGAGAAATAGCACCCGAGTATACTGCAACCTGCAGCAGTGGGCAGAACTAGCCACCCCTGATGAGAGGCCCAACTGGGACTGTAACACAGAGAAAGGGAGGGGCCACCTGGAGAGATATTGGGTAGCTATTTTACAAAGTCTCAAGAGGGGGCCCAAAACCTATAAGTAGGGCAAAACCCTCCCAAGTGATTCAAAGGGAAAGCAAATCACTCTCTGAATTCTATGAAAGACTGTGCGAGGCCTTAGACTTTGTACGCCAATAGATCCAGAGGCTGCTGGGTCTCAGATGGTGCTAAATGCAGCTTTTGTGTCTCAAGCCTACCCCAAAAATGTCAGATAGGGGGGACACCAAGTTACTCATGAATTTATATACATCCCTGAATGCCCACTACCTTTGTTGGGAAGAGACTTGCTGTCTAAATTGGGGGCACAAGTGACCTTCCCCACCCTTCCACGAAAGACCCACTCTTTGAGTGGGCTCAACCACTTATTTACTCTTCCTCTCGGTAACCCCTCAGGATGAATAGAGGTTGCACCATCTCCAGAAGGAAAACTGGATGGGCTAAACAGTCGAGAGGAGAGAGAGAGAGAGAGAGAGAGAGAGAGAGAGAGAGAGAGAGAGAGAGAGAGGGAGGGAGGGAGGGAGAGAGAGAGGGAGAGAGAGAGAGAGAGTTAACAATTCCCTGAGGTCTGGGCGGAAGACAACCACCGGCGCCCCCTCACCCCAAGGCTTGCAAAACAAGTCCCACTGGTAATAGAACTCAAACCGAGTACAATTACGTCAGCACCCACCTTGGACCTGCCAGACCTTGCTCAGCCGTTTACTCTTCATGTGACTGAAAAGGACAAGGTGGCTATAGGACACAGGACAGACCTGTGGCTTATCTCCCAAAATGGCTGGACAATGTTGCCACTGGGTGGCTGGGGTGCTTATAGGAAGTTGCTGCAGTTGGCTTACTGGTCTGGGAGGCAACCAAGCTGACTTTGGGCCAAGATTTGATCGTAAAAGTCCTGCATGAGGTCAACACTCTTCTGCAAGGGGACCCCCATAAATGGCTGTCAACATCCCAGATTACTCAAT
The DNA here is from genome assembly GCA_917880005.1 of Nanger dama. NCBI lineage: Eukaryota > Metazoa > Chordata > Mammalia > Artiodactyla > Bovidae > Nanger > Nanger dama. The sequence goes on along the minus strand of CAKJTW010000017.1, from coordinate 19,185,570 downwards.
ACCAGGGACTGTTATGTGAGAACCCCCATGTTACTGTTGAGCCTTGTCAGGCCCTGAATCTGGCCACTCTCTTTCCTGTGGGAGAAGGTGGGCCCTCACATGACTGAAAGGAAATATGCCAGCAGCCCTGACTTGAGGGAGCAGCCAATCCTGGACTCAGATTTGGTCCTGTACACCAATGGCACCAGCCTGGTGAAACAAGGACAATGACTGCCAGGATATGCAGTAGTCGTGGAAGAAACCATCGTTGAGGCTAGCTCTCTCCTATCACACTCGTCCGCTCAGCGGGCTGAACTATATGCTCTAATTCAGGCCCTCAGACTCCAGGTATGCTTTTGCCATACTACATGTACACAGCGGTCTATATAAGGAGAGAGGCCTTTTGACAACTAGTGAAGAAGATATTAAAAATAAGGAAGAAATTAAGACCCTATTAGATCCTGCCTGGGAACCAGAAAGGGTTGCAGTCATACACTGCCGAGGACATAAAAAGAGGATACCACCCAGGCTCAGGGAAACAGACTGGAGATAAGACCATTAAACAAGCAGCTGAGGGCTTGAGGGTGACAAGTGAAGCCCCTGTTAAAGCTCTTGTATTGGCAGAGCTGCCTGAGCTAACGCTGGACTCTCCAAAATACACCGAAACTCAAAACCAAGTAGCCAAAGCAGACGGGGCCATCAAGACTGAAAAGCGATGGTGGGAATTGCCAAGTGGCAAATTATTGGTACCAGAGGAGCTGGCACCCACTCTGGTAAGCCAAACACACCAAGCGACCCACCTAGGCTGCGATAAACTGGAAGAGCTAATTTGAAAATATTTCTTGGTTCCCCGCCTCTCATCCCTATGCAGGACAGAATCTCAGAACGGCACTGCCTGCTCACAGGTCAGTGCTGCCTCTCAACACAGAAACTTCTGAGGATTAAGCTAAAAGGCATGCTGACCTTTGAACACCTGGAAGTGGACTTCACTGAAATGAAACCTCATCGACACTACCGTTACCTGCTGGTCATGGTATGTACGTTCTCGGGATGAGTAGAAGCTTTTCCTACCCGGACTGAAAGAGCATCAGAAGTAACCCAGTGCCTGCTTAGGGAGATAATTCCCAGATTTGGATTTCCTACCAGCATTGGATTGGACAATGGCTCAGCTTTCATAGCTGATTTAGTATAACAAGTAAGCAAAACTTTAAACATTAAGTGGAAATTACACAGAGCATATAGGCCCCAGAGTTCTGGGATGGTGGAAGGAACCAACTGGACACTTAAAGAGACACTCTCCAAGTAAATCATAGAGACTGACTGCTCCTGGGTGGACTTGTGTCTGACGGCTCTGCTCAGACTCAGGATGACCCCGTGGTCCCATGGCTATTCTCTGTATGAAACTGTGTATGGGGGCCCCTCCCATAATAAAACAGATGTCAACAAATTTGCCTCAGGTAAGGGGAGATGAGATTTCACAGCAGATGGAACAACTGGGTAAGGTAATAAATCAGGTAACTAAGTTTGTACAAGAAAGGGCGCCATTTCCCCCTTGGGGAACAGATTCATGAATTTGTGCCTGGGGATCAGGTGTGGGTCAAGGGCTGGAAACACAACTCCTTGGCCCCACATTGGAAGGGTCCATATACTGTTCTTCTAACCACCCCTACGGCAGTTAAAGTTGCAGGTGTCACTGCCTGGATCCACCACATGAGGATGAAGAGAACATACCACGCACACCCAGAAAATGCTGAGTGGACTGAGCAGAGGGACCCCACTGACCCTCGAGAGATTAAGATCATCCTTAAGAAGAAAAAGGAAAAGAAGATCCTGGATGAGCCCCTTCAGGATGAAGCCGCATCATCAAAGTGATTTTGAATTTAACTTCTATTTCAACTCAGGACAATGTTTTCATCTCATGGACACATTCCTACACAGACTTCCACAACACCTCCAGCTGCTGGGTATGTGAGGCTATGCCTCTGTCTATGATGGATGGACTTCCTTACTGGGTGTCACTGCTCCACCAAGGAGATTTTAAACCACTATGCTCTTTTCTGGGACAACAAAAGAGACTTTTCTTCCTCTTGTCAATCATAATCTCTCTTTGCTTTCTTGGTGTAAGTCAGACCTACAGTCAATAGACTTGGTTCATGGGGTTACATTTGATGCAAACATCAGTTTCATAGAAGTAACAAAAGCCTATACCTCATATTTAAAGAACAAAAGGGAAAAAAGCTCCCTGATCAACAAGGAAGGACAGGCCTCTAGGTATGCTGAACAATTCTACCAAGTCTGGGATGACTATTTCTGGATGACCCCAGAAAAGGGTTAATTAATTACTCCCACCGCTATATTCTGGGAACAAAAAGAACAAAGGGTAGGGTTTGGTGACCATCTATTAGACCCAAAAGAACTAAAATATATGGGGTATCTATCCCCTAAACAATAAACAAACATTCGAAGTAACATACCACCCCAACCAGTCCATCCACTGGCCAGGCTCTGATTGGAAATATAACCCTGGAATCCGCTGGGTGGCACCCAACGGAACACAATGGCTTTGTGGGCCTAACCTTTGGCCCTGGTTACCAACCAGCTAGGTAGGCCGCTTCACACTGGGGGTTCACTTTTGCCCATGGCAGCATAAAACCTAATCTACAACAAGCCCCAGTAAATCTACCTTATTTACGTGCTAGGTGGACAAAGTCTGTGTTTCAGTGGTATGAGCATATTGCTGCCTTATTCATACCTTCTATAGGGACAACAGATATTATGAATAAAGTAGAAGCCTTGACTAATTTCACAAAACAGGCCCTCCTAGATAGTGCTAAAGCTTAAATTAAGAACAAATCTAAATGAGAAAAGAATTCAAAATAGAATGGGCTGGTGCACTGGGATGACCCAGAGAGATGGTATGAAGGGAGGTGGGAGGGGGGTTCAGGATTGGGAACTCATGTACACCCGTGGCGGATTCATGTTGATGTACAGCAAAACCAATACAGTATTGTAAAGTAAAATAAAGTAAAATTTTTTAAAAATACAATTTATTAAAGATTTATTCACATAGATATGGGACATCTTTTTATCAAGAATTTCAACACCATCAGTTCAGTCGCTCAGTCATGTCCAACTCTTTGCAACCCCATGAATCGCAGCACACCAGGCCTCCCTGTCCATCACCAACTCCCAGAGTTCATTCAGACTCACGTCCATCAAGTCAGTGATGCCATCCAGCCATCTCATCCTCTGGTCCCCTTCTCCTCACCATAGCAATACTAAATTGTGTTTTAGCTTCTTCATGTATAAAAGATGTGCTGAAAGATGCATGCCTCACAGTTTTTATTTTATTGAATATGGCTGTAGGTGACATCCTTCTATATAAAGACAAACTGCACAGCATCACATAAAGAATACAAACATCTTAAGTTCACACATACAGTCATTTCTCTAAACTCCTTAAGGAGAAATTTAAATCTTTGCTCAACACTAAAATTCAACAAAATGCTTGAGTTTCTCAGGAAATAAAAAATAACCAATTTCAAAAAAAAGAATAGAATGGTTTTGGACATGCTCACAGCTGCGCAAGGAGGGACTTGTGCTATAATTAAGTTTGAATGTTGTGTATATATTCCTGATTTATCTGGCAATGTATCAGCTGCTTTAGATGACATGAAAAACCAGGTAAAAACAACATCAAGTGAAAACATTCCTTTTTGGACTTCAGTCCTATCTGGTGAAGGATGATTGGTGGAAAACTATACTTACCATTGTTATAGTCGCTTTGATAGTTCTGCTTTGTGGACTCTGCATTTTACAAAGTATTATGAACTTTGTAACCCAAAGGTTGGTGTCATTCTTTCAAATTAGTGGTCAGAGAGCCAGGGTGCAATATATCCCTATGAGTAATGCTCATACTATGAGTTAAGAGCATCCAGAGGGGGAATGAAGGAGGAAACAGCCAGAACAGGCTCCATCTTGAAAGCAGGACTCCATCTTGGGCTGGACTGTGGACTTTGAGCTATATGCCCTGTATCTATAGAAACAACATACCAACTTGAAAACCAGACCCCCCCACAAGATGGAAGAGCCCCAGGGCTTGTACCTAGACTCTCCGTCACCTAAAAGAATACCCTAATTATCTATGTAACCAAATAGAATCATAAATTCTATTTTGCTTATTGGGGTATGACTACAGGTCTATTGATAATTGTCCAGTGTAACTACCTAGGCTTAAGGCATATGAATCACGGGTTTAAGGCATAAAAATCCTGGGTTAACTTTGTATCTTTCTTTTCCTTTGTTCAGACTAGTTTCAGAGAATCTGGGGAGGTGGATTTGAGCACATACACTTAGGTATATAAGGTTTTCACAAAAACTGGTCAGGGTCCTTGGGTAAAAGGAGACTCTGCCTTGGGTCTGCCAGTGTAATAAACTGCGCTCCACTATCTGCATTGTCCTTCTGAGTGAATTTGTTTCCCAGAACGCGTGGCCACAACATTCTCAAAATGCCTGTTGTGGGTGAGGGGCCTGGTGCCATTCTCTGAATTTTGAGACATTTCCTTTCTTTAATTAGCAGACTGCTAGTAGCTATGTAACATTCAGCTAAAGATTAGCAGGGAGGCACTCTTTCTGCCCCCTTCTGATGTCTATGTCAGAAGCTTTCTCTATCTCTTTTATACTCTAATAAAACTTTATTACACAAAAGCTCTAAGTGATCAAGCCTCATCTCTGGCTCCAGATTGAATTCTTCTCTTCCAGAGGCCAAGAATCCTGGCGTCTTTTGTGGTTCGGCAACAACCTTTCAATATCCCCTCACACCCAGTTAAAATGACCATCATTAAAAACATCTACAAACAAAAAATGCTGGAGAGGGTATAGAGAAAAAGGAACCCTCCTGCATGGTTGATAGGGATGTAAATTGATATAGCCACTATGGAGAACAGCATGGGGGTTTCTTTAAAAACTAAAAATGGAGCTACCGTATGACCCTACTGGTCACATACCCTGAGAAGACCCTAATTCAAAAAGACATATGCTAGTATCCGAAAATTACTACAGCTAATCAGTGAATTTAGCAAAGTTGCAGGATACAAAATCAATACACAAAAATCACATACATTTCTATATACTAACAATGAAAAAAAAAAGAAACTAAGGAATCAATCTCATTCACCACTGCAACGAAAAGAATTAAATAACAAGGAATAAACTTACCTAAGGAGACGAAAGAAATGTACACAGAAAATTATAAGACACTGATGAAAGAAATCAAAGATAACATAAACAGATGGAGAGATAGTCCATGTTCCTGGATAGGAAGAATCAATATTGTGAAAATGACTATATTACCAAGCACAATCTACAGATTCAGTGCAATCCCTATCAAATTACCAATGGCATTTTTCACAGAACTAGAACAAAAAATTTCACAATTCATATGGAAACATAAAAGACCCCAAATACCCAAAACAGTTTTGAGAAAGAAGAATGGAGCTGGAGGAATCGACCTTCCTGACTTCAGGTTATACTACAAAGCTACAGTCATCAAGACAGTATGGTACTGGAACAAAAACAGAAATATAGACCAATGGAACAAGATAGAAAGCCCAGAAATAAAAGCATGCATCTATGGGTACCTTGTTTTTGACAAAGGAGGCAAGAATATACAATGTGGCAAAGACAGCCTCTTCAATAACTGGTGCTGGGAAAACTGGACAGCTACATGTAAAAGATTGAAATTAGAACACTTCCTAGCACCATACACAAAGATAAACTAAAAATGGATTAAACACTTAAATGTGAGACCAGTAACTATAAAACTCTTAGAGGAAAACATAGGCAGACTACTCGATGACATAAATCAAAGCAAGATCCCCTATGACCCACCTCATAGAGTAACAGAAATAAAAACAAAAGTAAACAAGTGAGACCTGATTAAACTTAAAAGCTTTTGCACAGCAAAGGAAACTATAAGCAAGGTGAAAAGACAACTCTCAGAATGGGAGAAAATACTATCAAATGAAACAACTGACAAAGGATTAATTTCCAAAATATACAAGCAGCTCATACAACTCCATACCAGAAAAACAAACAACCCACTCAAAAAGTGGGAAATATTACTAAACAGACATTTCTCCAAAGAAGACATACAGATGGCTAAAGAGCACATGAAAATATGCTCAATATCACTCATTATTAGAGAAATGCAAATCAAAACTACAATGAGATATCACCTCACAGTGGTCAGAATGGCCATCATCAAAAAGTCTACAAACAAATGCTGGAGAGGGTGCGGAGAAAAGGGAATGCTCTCACTGTTGGTGGGAGTGTAAATTGATACAGTCACTATGAAAGACAGTGTGGGGATTCCTTAAAGAACTAGGACTAAAACCACCATATGACCAAGCAATCCCACTCCTAGGCATATACCCTGAGGAAACCAAAATTGAAAAAGACACATGTATCCCACTGTTCATTGCAGCACTATTTACAATAGCTAGAACATGGAACCTAGATGTCCTAGAATAATAGCATGTCCTAGATTCTACATAGATGTCCTAGAACCTACAACAATAGCAACCTAGATGTCCATCGACAAATGAATGGATAAAGAAGTTGTGGTACATATACAGAATGGAATATTGCTCAGCCACAAAAAGGAATGAATTTGAGTCAGTTCTGATGAAGTGGGTGAACCTAGAACTTATTATACAGAGTGAAGTGAGTTAGAAAGAAAAAGATAAATATCACATTCTAATGCACATATACAGAATCTAGAAAAATGGTACTGAAGAATTTATTTATAGGGCAGCAGTGGAGAAACATACATAGAGAATAGACTTATGGACATAGGGAGAGGGGAGGGAGAGGGTGAGATGTATGGAAAGGGTAACATGGAGACTTGTATTACCATATGTAAAATAGATAGCAACAGGAATTTGCTGTGTGGCTCATGAAACTCAAACAGGGGCTCTGTATCAACCTAGAGGGGTGAGATGGGGAGGGAGATGGTAAGGAGGTCCAAAGGGAGGGGGTATATGTATACCTACAGCTGATATATGTTGAGGTTTGACAGAAAAAAAATAAAATTCTGTAAAGCAATTATCCTTCAATAAAAAAATAAATTAAAAAGACATATGCACTCCAATGTTCACTGCAGCATTATTTACAATAGCCCAGACATGGAAACAACCTAAATATCCATCAACACGTGTGGATGGGGAAGAGGTGGTACATATATGCAATGGAGTATTACTCAGCCATGAAAAGGAACAAAATCGGGTAATTTGCAGAGATATGGATGGACTTGGAGCCTGTTATGCAGAGTGAAGTAAGTCAGAAAGAGAAAAACAAATACTGTATACGAATGCATTTATGTGGAATCTAGAAAGATGGTACTGTCTTGGTGTGCTTAGTCACTTAAGGCAGGAATAGAGATGCGCATATAGAGAACGGATGTGTGGACATGGGGTTGGGATGAACTGGGAAACAGGGATTGACATAAATGTGCTGCAATGTGTAAAATAGACAGCTAATGGGAACCTGTTACACAGCACAGGGAGCTCAGCTCAGTGCTCTGTGGTGACCTAGATGGGTATGATGGGGAGTGGGAGGGAGATCTAAGAGGGAGGGGGTATATTACACATATAGCTGATTCACTTCATTGTACAGCATCGACCAATAGCATTATAAAGCAATTATAGTCCAATAAAAAATTTGTACCTTGAATCTTATGGGCTCATAGAGGGGCTGAAACTGAAAGTGAAGTCATGTCTTACTCTGTGCAATCCCATGGACTGTAGCCACCTGTCTCCTCTGTCCATGGAATTTTCCAGGCAAGAGTACTGGAGTGAGGGCTGGGAAACTGTAAAACACACACAGAGAAAACTAAGTACAATTTTTTTAAACATAAGTAATTTATCAGCTCTAGGAAAAAATAATAAGTGAATAAGAAAGAAAACACAATAATAGTAGGCTTCTCAGCTCAAGAGTGACTATTCCAAAGTCAGAAACTGCAAAGTAGTGTAACAAACTGGAAGGTCAGAGGAAGGATAAAGGATGTGAGATAACTCTTTACCACAATAGGAAGTGAACAGAGGTAGCATTCTATTTGGAATGAGGAATTAAAGAATGAGGAAACATGTTTAAAATAGCCCTGAAAGAACAGGACACTGCAACGATGGCCATTCGGGTACCATGATAAATGACTGAGTGGGTGAGACAGACTCAAGGGGAGCGGTGGCTGCAGCTGGGGTCCCAGAGCACCAGCTTCCACAAGGAGCCTCAGAGTTAGGGGGCCACCATGAGGTTAGCACCACTGGAAATAATGGGAGGAAGAGAAGAGCTGCCCCCTGAGCATTCTAACCCAGAGACCCTGAACATGGATCTTCCCCATTCCGGGAAGGTTCTTGGCCTGTCTGGAATAGGGCCCTGCAGGGCTACCTAATTCTAAAAATTGATGGGGAAGACTTACCTTTTTGACCTCCACCACCTTGGCTTGACACTACCATGCTTCCTATATATTCACAGAAAAGAGATTACATTTTGGGTTGAAATCATACTTTCTAAAACAGAAAGTCATGACATAATCGATATTTGAAGACACCTAACTGATACATAAATGAAGCAATTTCTGTTGTGCTATGATATTAAACAGATTAAAAGGATTGTGCCCAAGAACAACCAGAAGAACGAGAGAGAAGGCGTACAGGTTGCCCATGCAAGGGTGAAGCATAAGGGAGATCTGATATTGTCTGAGCTGCAGCTGATGTTTCAAAGATAAGCCAAGCAGTGAGTACTCTGTTTCAAAGACAAGCCAAGCAGTGAGTACTCTGATACCCACAGGTATCAGTGCTGGCTGGCACACTTCCACTCTAGTGACCCATCCCTGGGGTTTGCCTCCATTCCTGAAATGGCCCCCTTTTCACTCAGGCCCCACACTGTCTTTAAGAGCTGAATAAAACAAGGCTAGCCAGCATGGAGGAAGTCACTTAATAAGATTTTCCTGTCCTGGGGACAGATGTGTTTGGATTTCAGTGAAGGAACTAAAATCCCAGCAGCTGAGCTGGAGGAGGCTGCTCCAGAAGCCTGGACGGACATGTAGGGGCCTTATGTTTTGTACTGTCTCTTGGCAACCCTTCTGACTGCTGCGGACCCGTGGCAGAGACCCAACTCCTTTGCAATGGGCCTTGAAGTGATCACATTTCCATCTGTGTCCAGAAGAAAGAGTGTGGTAAAGTCACAGGGACTCACTCCTTGCTTGGGTCACAGAAACACCAGACACCAGCTGAGAATAAAACCCCACACAAAATAGAAATCCAGAGGCATTTTACAGCAGCCATGGTAAATGAGGATCTTTTAAGAAACAAAGTGCAGATTTTTTTTTTTTGAAGAATGTCTGCAATCCTAAGTAAATGGCCTTTGATTTACAATGCCTGTAGATTTTTGGTGTTTTCAACAATAAGCAGGAATACTGAGTTTGGGGTTTTTTTTTTCAATAATAAGCAGGAATATTGAGTTTGGGGTTTTAATTCCTTTAAGCATTTTCCTATAACATGATTTCTAAAAAAGCATTTTCTAGAAAGTATTTCCACTTTCTCCTTTTTTGCCCTCTAGGTTAGAGCTATGATAAAAAGAAGGGAGAAGAAAGGAACAAATATTTGTAATGTGCTCATTTTGTGTTGGCATGGGCTCAGAAGCTTTGCCTATATACCAAGTTCCTTCTCACAAATCCAAACCCAGACCTTTGTTTCCTCGTATGCACCGCCAGTAACAAAGAGATTACATTCCATTTATTCACAGAATTCACCTAGGACAACACCATCAGTTCAAATTGTGAGAGCGCATGCGCTTGTCTCTTAAGTTATTAATTAAGATTCGTGCTGCGACTCATTTCTCTATTTTGCCAAGTATTTAAAAATCCTCATTATTCGCTGCTCCTCACCTTGCCCAGTGAAAGTTGGCAAGCACTGTTATCCTCACTTAATAACCCATGTTACCCAGGGAGTAGCCTGGCTTAGAAGCTATGATACCCAAAGCTCCTGGATAAGCGCTCTGAGTCTCCTGTCTAGACTTGATGAATAATTCACGGGTCTAGTTGGTGGAAGTCCAGTCAGGAGTCTGGCAGAGTTGCTTGCTTCAGAGCCGTGACATCCAGGGCCCTACTCTTGCCTCATTTTCCTTTTCTTTCTCTGATGCTTCAGCTTAAGGGAAATCTCTTCTTTCCCTATTTTTTAAGAGTTAGGAAAGCACAAGATTCAGATCTCAGCCCTCTGCTTGGTTGTTCTCTTTACACATTCAGTCAAAAAGGAATGAAAGTGGGTCATTTGCAGAGATGTGGATGAACCCAGAATCTCTCATATAGGGTGAGGGAAGTCAGAAAGAGAAAAACAAATATTGTATATTAATGCATACATGTGGAATCTAGAAAAATGGTATGGGTGAACCTATTTCCAGGGCAGGAAGAGAGACGCAGATGTAGAGAATGGAGATTTGGACAAAGGGTGGTGGGGAAGGGGAGGGAGGACGAATTGGGAGATGAGGATTAACATATATAAGCTGCTGCTGCTGCTGCTGCTGCTGCTAAATCGCTTCAGTCATGTCCGACTCTGTGCGACCCCATAGACAGCAGCCTACCAGGCTCCCCCATCTCTGGGATTCTCCAGGCAAGAACACTAGAGTGGATAACATATATACACTACCATATGCAAAATAGATAGCTAGTGGGAAGCTGCTGTATAGAACAGGGAGGTCAGATTGGTGCTCCATGGTGACCTAGATGGAAGGGATGAGGGTGGGAGGGAGATTCAAGAGAGAGGGGATATATCTATACATCATATAGCTGATTCTCCTCTCTGTACAGCATAAACTAACACAGCATGGCAAAGCAACTATACTCTTAATAAAAAAAAATTTTAATGGAAGTATTTGGACTTCTAGGACATGGACATGTCAACTGCCTGTTGGCTTTCAGAACTATTTCTGACTCTTCCTCTATTCTGCTGTGTACTACAGGCTCCCTTGCCCTCTAGCTTCTGGTAGTTACTTATAGTTAATGGGAGGTACAGTATAAAGTTGGAGAGAGAGGGAAAAAAAAAGATCAGATCTTTCTTTCTCTCCTTCTCATCCTTCCTTTCTATGAGTTTCCAGATCCTGGATCCCACTATTCCCCCTCCAGGCACCCCTGTGTGGTTCTAGCTCCTGTCAGACAATGGGCTCCCTTCCTCCCCTGTCCCTCCAACCCTGGTGGAGATAGCAGCTTCCAGCTATTACGGACCTGAAGCTTCCTTTGTTTCTCCATTTCTTGCCAATTTTCCATTACCCTTTTAACCAATTATCTATATTAAATCCCATCTTCCTGAAAGATGCAGAAGACTGTTTTCCTGGCTCTATCCTGACAGACACCATTCTTAGTTACAAGCTATAGAAACCAACCTTGACATGTTGGCAAGAAACAGTTTTGCTATGAAAGATACTGGAGAGATCAAAGGATCTCTGGGAGGACTGGAGAGCCAGGCTCGGAAACTGCAAGGGAAGGAGCAATGCTCCCAAATTCTCAAGTGACATTGTGTGGGTGCAGGCATGCTTGAGGTCTTGGGTCCTGCCATGTGCCACCACCAACACTGTATTTTGGAAGGTACCATTTGAATTGTTGTCTCTGCTCCCATCTCTCAATAGAATCACCTCTAGGCTCTTGCTGCTTCTCTATGACATTTGCTTCCAATTTAGAGAGAGGACAGATGGATACATCTGATGGTCAATGCCCAGGTCATGTGTCCACTTGTGGCCACAAAAGTATCTGACATTTTCCATTCCTATCATGCGAGATGGGCTCTTTTAGGCAGAATTCCCTAAATACAGGAGAAAGACTTGGCAGCCAGAGAGACCTTGAGGGAATGAGTGATAGTTGGTCAGCTGTGTCTGACTCTTTGCAACCTCATGGACTATAGCCTGCCAGGTTCTTTCACCCATGGAATTCTCCAGGCAAGAACACTGGAGTGGGTAGCCATTCCCTTCTCCAGGGGATCTCCCCAACCCAGGGATAGAACACAGGTCTCCTGCATTGCAGATAGATTCTTTACCATCCAGGTCACCAGGGATGTTTACTATTAAGAGACATTTCTAAGTATAAAGACAGATCAACTTAAAAGTATCCACAGACAGATGGTTGACTTAATCTTCTAATCTATAGATAATGCATTAGAATATATAATGAATCCATACACCTTTTCCAAAGGAATACCCGAGACAGAAGTAACAATAAAGTTATAAATGACAATCATCAATCAGATGAAATAATTTAGATGAAGCTTATCTCTCTCGAAGAGATGCAGACTGGGCACATTCAAATGTAAGTAGTTTCTTTGGGAACTATGGAAATCCCTGGAATCACTGGTAAGGAAGTGGAAAAAGAAAGATAAGAAGTGAGTGAGTGACAGTTGCTCAGTCATGCCTGACTCTTTGCAACCCCATGTAGCCTGCCAGGCTCCTCTGTCCAAGGAATTCTCCAGGCAAGATTTCTGGAGTGGGTTGCCATTTCCATCTCCAAAGATAAAGAAGGGAGTGTAAATTATCCACTGAGTTATTGCTCTGGGGTAACCAGATCTAAATCTTCTAGGGAGAAAATGGAGCCAGTGTAGAAGACATGCCTCAGAGTCATCCCAGGCACTGGAAGCTGAGGTTTTCTATACCAACTATATACCCCATGCCACTGAGAGCCGCCACCGCCGCTGCTACTAAGTCGCTTCAGTCGGCTCTGACTATGCAACTCCACAGACAGCAGCCCACCAGGCTCCCCATCCCTGGGATTCTCCAGGCAAGAACACTGGAGTGGCTTGCCATTTCCTTCTCCAATGCATGAAAGTGAAAAGTGAAAGTGAAGTCGCTCAGTTATGTCCAACTCTTTGTGACCCCATGGACTGCAACCTTCCAGGCTCCTCCATCCATGGGATTTTCCAGGCAAGAGTACTGGAAAATCCCATGGATGGAGGGGTGGCATTTAAATTCTCCTGCACTCATATGCGAACTGAATGGATCTAATCAGACAGAGAAAAGCTTCAGGCAAATAAAAGCTTCCAGGGAGAGAAGTTAAAAGTTAGTTGGGCAGGTGTAAGCTGAAAAGGTAAGGGAGAAATGATGTAACAGGGGAACCGACCCCATATGCTATGGGGGTAAGATGAATATAAAGGTCCACTAGGCACTGCTCAGCATTAAAGATACCACAGTATTTACGACGGAAACACTCCTGACTTCGCGATACTGGTGGTCTCAAGACATGGGAACAGGCAAGCACAATACAGTGGGGACGAGAGCAGTAATAGAGGCCGCCTACACAGCTAGAGGTGGACCTCGGGCCACTGAGACCCAAGAGGACAAAGGCAGTATCCTACTCATTTTTGCATCTCCATTGTCTACGATGGTACCTAGTCTGTATATGCTTTCTGACTCAGTACTGACCTGTAAGATGTGCCCTTGGTGTGTTATATTCAATGTCTCTGTTTCATGCTATAACCGAACAACCTAGGAGTGTCAAGGTACTCATGATTATTCCTAACCATCTGACTACCCCCAGTCATTCTTCATATATGAAAGTGAAAGTGAAGTTACTCAGTTGCGTCCTGCTCTTTGCGACCCCATGGACTGTAGCCTGCACCAGGCTCCTCCATGCATGGAATTTTCCAGGCAAGAGTACTGGAGTGGGTTGCCATTTCCTTCTTGGTGTAATTTCTCCAAAAGTTTTGCCTACACAGTGTGCCTAATTTCTAAGCCTAGGCTATCCCTATCAGAGAACTTAACCTCTGGATGGTCACTGGTAACTCATTCTCATGTATCTTCAGAAACTAAGCTCTTGGAGAGCAGGAAATATATCGGTTGTGTTTCACAATGTACACTCCGTGTCCAGGCTAGTGCTGGAACATTCTATATGTACAAGCTTCATTTACACTAATGATTTCTTAGATGACTTGAATAAATGAATAAAGGTTATAGATGTTGAGTAATGACCAATTGGACAACTAAGACATGGCAGAAGTGAGACTTGGACTGCAGTCTGTCTGACCCCCAAATATCTCCTATATTTTGCTGCACATTAAGCAACTTAGCTGTCCATGGCAACTAAAAATTTAACTTGGCTTAAAGGTTACTATTCTGAGGTCAAAAGTAATGGGATAGGAAGTGTGTAAGAAGTTACTATAATTATCAGGCTGAGGGATTATCAAGCAAAATTCTGGACCCAAAGTTGGAAGAAAGTTCTTAGAGGATTTGACAGGACTGGACAATCTTTAAAATTCCCAGAAATGAGAACACTCATTAACACCATACACAAAAATAAAACAGATTAAAAACCTAAGTGTAAGACCTGATACTATGAAACTTTTTGAGGAAAACATAGGCAGAACACTCTGATATAAGTTGCAGCAATACCCCTTTGTATCTGTCTCCTAGAGTAATGGAATAAAAACAAAAATAAACAGGACCTAACTAAGCTTGTAAGATTTTGGACAGAAAAGGAAATCATTTAAAAATATATATATAAAGAATGGAGAAAATATTTGCAAATGATGTGACCAAGGGATTAATGTCCAAAATATACAAACAGATTTTGCAGCTCAATATCAAAAACTCAACCCCAAAATGAGCAGACCTAAATAGACATTTCCCCAAAGATGCCATACAACTGACTAAGAGGCAATTGAAAAGATGCTCAACATCACTAATTATTAGAGAATGCAAATCAAAACTACAATGAGATATCACCTCACACTAATCAGAATGGCCATCATCAGAAAAAAAATTTTTTAAGTTTTTTTTTTTTTAATAGTAGTAGAACTACCATATGACACAATGATGCCATTCTGGGGCATATAGGTGAAGAAAACCATAATTTGAAAAGATACATGCCCCCAGTGTTCATTGCAGCACTATTTACAACAGCCAGGACATGCAAGCAGTCTAAATGCGCATCAACAGATGAATGGATAGAGAAGATGTGGTACATATATACAACATACTATTACTTGGCCATAAAAAAATGAAGTAATGCAATTGGCAGCAACGTGGATGGACCTACAGATTATCATACTAAGTGTAGTAAGAGACAAATATTGTATGATATTGCTTATACACAGAATCTAAATAAATGATACAAATGAATTTATTTATAAAACAGAAACAGACTCAGATTTTGAAAACAAATTCATGGTTAGCAAAAAGAAAAGGTAGGGCAAAGGGATAAATTGGGAGTTTGGGATTAAAATATATACACATTTATATGTAAAATAAACAAGCACAAAGTAGATAAACTGCATGGCACAGAGAACTATATTCAACATCTTGTAATAACCTATAATGGAAAAAAATCTAAAAAGAATATGTATACATACACACATATATATATATAACTGAATCACTTTTCTGTACACCTGAAATGAACATTATAAATCAACAATGTTGAAATAAAAATTAAAAAAAATTTAATATCATATCTTAAAAAATAAAACTGGTGATCTTATTGGAAGGGAGAATATTGGAGGAAGGAGAGGCAGAACATTCTCTGCAGGATAGTGAGATACTTGAAGGAGGCAGGAAGTCTGGATAGTGGCAGCAGATATGGAGGAAACAGTGTTAGAGCATATACACACTGCTACATGTAAAATAGAAAACCAACAAGGATCTACTCTATAGCACAGGGAACTCTGCTCAATAGTCTGTAAAGTCCTAACTGAGAAAAGAATTTGAAAACAAATAGATACATGTGTTAGTGACTGTACACCTGAAACTAAGGCATTGTTAATCAACTATAGCTCCAATATAAAATTAAAAAAATTTAAAAGATTTTACCATTCCAAGGTTTTATACTTAATCTCTAGGTAAAAATGCCCCCTCAACATCAGTAACAATTGACATCGTTAGCTTACTACACTGATTTTAAAATATTGGAAATAAAGTGATAGTAAGGCACCTGATCCATCTTTTGTTGCTCCTTTAGGCACTGCAGAAAAAGTCATCACCAACTTCTGGGTGTCAGACGTACACGGAATCACATTCCAATCAGAGGAAGAGGGAGGCATAGTTTTGAAATCTTCAGTCAGAGCAATTCTTCTGCCTTATTTATCATGTTCTCATTCTTTCCTTTTGTCAGAATCAAAGTCTTGCATCCTCTATGCAGGCACTTCCCACACTTTCTTGATTCTAAACTGGCCACGCAGAAGCGTAAATTTAATAACAGCTTTTGGTTTGTGAGGGTGGGAGGGAAAGTGCTCCATGAAATGTCCAAAGATTACAATGTACACAGCTCATTTTAGAGTGCTAAAATGTGGCCCCAAGAAAGTCTTGGAAGTAACAGACAACACATGTAATTAAATATAAAATCTTCAAGTAGTATTAATGAGGAGCCTATATATTTTGTCCAAATGTGACTGCTAGATATAACTACAAAATAGTGGAAACAACAAAAGAGTTTTCACAGTAATTACAGTTTTGAAGAAGTAAACATGCATTTTTAAATTTCCTTGAAGCATGTAAACTACTTGGATTTGTTTCTGAAAACTGATAAATTGAAAAATTAATAGAATAATCAATATTTAAATGTATAATAAAACAGGTGCTTTGATCATCAGTGTAAACTTTCTTGGTAAAAACTGAACTAGATCTAATTTCTGTGTTAACTCTTTGACTTCTGGAGGAAAAAAGTGTCTGTGCACCATCACCTTTTAAATGGAAATCCATAAATGCAAAACATCAGATTAACTGTTCATTAGTCACTTTTTGACTTGATCGCTGATTCAGAAATTCAGAAGTGGAACATTGGGTTGTAGTCATCC
The DNA here is from genome assembly GCA_917880005.1 of Nanger dama. Taxonomy (NCBI): domain Eukaryota; kingdom Metazoa; phylum Chordata; class Mammalia; order Artiodactyla; family Bovidae; genus Nanger; species Nanger dama. The sequence goes on along the minus strand of CAKJTW010000017.1, from coordinate 19,168,768 downwards.
AGTTCTCGCTGCTTCATTATAACGGTCCAGCCAAGCCCACCCACAATGCCAACCAACAGAGCTAGACAGGCAGTCAAAGGAAAACACCTTTCTCAAAGGATCAGCACCTCACGAACCCCTCAAGGATCTCACTCTATAATATGAGATACCACAGGGAGAATTAAAACCAGGACAAAGATATTGAATGTATATACCAAATTAAGAGAAGGTCTGGAAGAAAAACAAATACTTCTGCTTTATTGACTATGCCAAAGCCTTTGACTGTATGGATCACCACAAAATCTGGAAAATTGTTAAAGAGATGGAACTACCGGACCACCTGACCTGTCTCTTGAGAAATCTGTATGCAGGTCAGGAAACAATAGTTAGAACTGGACATGGAACAACAGACTGGTTCCAAATAGGGAAAGGAGTACGTCAAGGCTGTATATTGTCACCCACCCTGCTTATTTAACTTATATGGAGAGTACATTATGAGAAATGCTGGGCTGGATGAAGCACAAGCTGGAATCAAGATTATCAGGAGAAATATCAATAACCTCAGATATGCAGATGACACCACCCTTATGGCAGAAAGTAAAGAACTAAAGAGCCTCTTGATGAAAGTGATAGAGGAGAATGGGAAAAATTGGCATAAAACTCAACATTTAGAAAACTAAGGTTATGGCATATGGCTGCCATCACTTCATGTCATATAGATGGGGAAACAGTGGAAACAGTGACAGACTTTATTTCAGGGGCTCCAAAATCACTGCAGATGGTGACTGCAGCCATGAAATTAAAAGACGCTTGCTCCTTGGAAGGAAAGCTAGACAGTATATTAAAAAGCAGAGACATTACTTTGCCAACAAAGGTCTGTCTAGTCAAGGCTATGGTTTTCCAGTAGTCATGTATGGATGTGAGAGTTACACTATAAAGCATGCTGAGTGCCACAGAATTGATGCTTTTGAACTGTAATGTTGGAGAAGAGTCTTGAGAGTCCCTTAGACTGCAAGGTGATCCAACCAGTCCATCCTAAAGGAAATCAGTCCTGAATATTCACTGGAAGGACTGATGTTGCAGCTGAAACTTCAATACTTTGGCCACCTGATGCAAAAAAACTGACTCATTTGGAAAGACCTTGATGCTGGGAAAGATTGAAGGCAGGAGGAGAAGGGGACAACAGAGGATGAGATGGTTGGATGGCATCACCAACTCAATGGACATGAGTTTACTAACTCCGGGAGTAACCGATGTCCATCACCAGATGGACAGGGAGGACTGGTGTGCTGCAGTCCACGGGGTCACAAAGTCAGACACAACTGAGCAACTGAACTGAACTGTGGAAGACAAACACTAAGGTCAAGAATACAGACAGAGAAGGCAATGGCACCCCACTCCAGTACTCTTGCCTGGAAAATCCCATGGATGGAGGAGCCTGGTAGGCTGCAGTACATGGGGTTGCAAAGAGTCGGACACAACTGAGCAAGCACTTTCACTTTTCACTTTCATGCATTGGAGAAGGAAATGGCAACCCACTCCAGTGTTCTTGCCCGGAGAATCCCAGGGACGGTGGAGCCTGGTGTGCTGCTGTCTATGGGGTTGCACAGAGTTGGACACAACTGAAATGACTTAGCAACAAGAATACAGCAATACAGTGGGGGTTGGGGGGTGGCAGAGATATATGGCAGAAACCAACACAAAATTGGAAAGGAATTATCCTCCAATTAAAAATATTTTATAAAAGAATAAACAGGCAAAAAGAACACATGCCCAAACTTTACATTACGGAGACTAAGACTAGAAAATACCCTGATATTCTGCAGCCTTGTCTAACTCAATGAAACCAAGCCATGCCTGTGGGGCCACCCAAGACAGGCCGGTCATGGTGGAGAGGTCTGACAGAATGTGGCCCACTGGAGAAGGGAATGGGAAACCACTTCAGTGTTCTTGCCTTGAGAACCTCATGAACAGTATGAAAGGCAAAATGATAGGATACTGAAAGAGGAACTCCCTAGGTCAGTAGGTGCCCAATAAGTTACTGGAGATCAGTGGAGAAATAACTCCAGAAAGAATGAAGGGATGGAGCCAAAGCAAAAACAATACCGAGTTGTGGATGTGACTGGTGATAGAAGCAAGGTCTGATGCTGTAAAGAGGAATATTGCATAGGAACCTGGAATGTCAGGTCCATGATTCAAGGCAAATTGGAAGTGGGCAAACAAGAGATGGCAAGAGTGAATGTCAACATTCTAGGAATCAGCGAACTAAAATGGACTGGAATGGGTGAATTGAACTCAGATGACCATTATATCTACTACTGTGGGTGGGGGGATCCCTTAGAAGAAAGGGAGTAGCCATCATGGTCAAGAAAAGAGTCCAAAATGCAGTACTTGGATACAATCTCAAAAAGACACAGTGATCTCTGTTCATTTCCAAGGCAAACCATTCAGTATCACAGTTATCCAAGTCCATGTCCCAACCAGTAACACTGAAGAAGCTGAAGTTGAATGGTTCTATGAAGACCTACAAGACCTTTTAGAACTAACACCCTTCAAAAGATGTCCTTTTCATTATAGGGGACTGGAATGCAAAAGAAGGAAGTCAAGAAACACCTGGAGTAACAGGCAAATTTGGCCTTGGAATATGGAATGAAGCAGGGCAAAGGCTAATAGAGTTTTGCCAAGAAAATGCACTGGTCATAGCAAACACCCTCTTCCAACAACACAAGAGAAGACTCTACACATGGATATCACCAGATGGTCAACATCAAAATCAGATTGATTATATTCTCTGCAGTAAAAGATGGAGAAGCTCTATATAGTCAACAAAAACAAGACCAGAAGCTGACTGTGGCTCAGATCATGAACTCATTATTGGCAAATTCGGCCTTAAATTGAAGAAAGGAGGGAAAACCACTAGACCATTCAGGTATGACCTAAATCAAATCCCTTATGATTATACAGTGGAAGTGAGAAATAGATTTAAGGGACTAGATCTGATAGATAGAGTGCCTGATGAACTACGGACAGAAGTTCATGACACTGTACAGGAGACAGGGATCAAGACCATCTCCATGGAAAAGAATTGCAGAAAAGCAAAATGGCTGTCTGGGTAGGCCTTACAAATAGCTGTGAAAAGAAGAGAAGTGAAAAGCAAAGAAGAAAAGGAAAGATATAAGCATCTGAATGCAGAGTTCCAAAGAATAGCAAGAAGAGATAAGAAAGCTTTCCTCAGAGATCAATGCAAAGAAATAGAGGAAAAGAACAGAATGGGAAAGACCAGAGATCTCTTCAAGAAAATCAGAGATACCAAGGGAACATTTCATGCAAAGATGGTCTCGATAAAGGACAGAAATGGTATGGACCTAACAGAAGTGGACGATATTAAGAAGAGGGGGCAAGAATACACAGAAGAACTGTACAAAAAGATCTTCACGACCCAGATAATCATGATGGTGTGATCACTAACCTAGAGCCAGACATACTGGAATGTGAAGCCAAGTGGGCCTTAGAAAGCATCACTACGAACAAAGCTAGTGGAGGTGATGGAATTCCAGTTGAGCCGTTTCAAATCCTGAAAGACAATGCTGTGAAAGTGCTGCACTCAGTATGCCAACAAATTTGGAAAACTCAGCAGTGGCCACAGGACTGGAAAAGGTCAGTTTTCATTTCTAATCCCAAAGACAGGCAATGCCAAAGAATTCTCAAACTACCGAACAATTGCACTCATCTCATATGCTAGTAATGCTCAAAATTCTCCAAGCCAGGCTTCAGCAATACGTGAACCATGAACTTCCTGATGTTCAAGCTGGTTTTAGAAAAGGCAGAGGAACCAGAGATCAAATTGCCAACATTGGCTGGGTCATGGAAAAAGCAAGAGAGTTCCAGAAAAACATCTATTTCTGCTTTATTGACTATGACACAGCCTTTGACTGTGTGGATCACAATAAACTGTGGAAAATTCAGAAAGAGACAGGAATACCAGACCACCTCACCTGCCTCTTGAGAAATCTGTATGCAGGTCAGGAAGCAACAATTAGAACTGGACATGGAACAACAGACTGGTTTCAAATAGGAAAAGGAGTATGTCAAGGCTGTATATTGTCACCTTGCTTATTTAACTTATATGCAGAGTACATCATGAGAAACACTGGGCTGGAAGAAGCACAAGCTGGTATCAAGATTGCCAGGAGAAATATCAATAACCTCAGACATGCAGATGACACCACCCTTATGGCAGAAAGTGAAGAGGAACTAAAAAGCCTCTTGATGAAAGTGAAAGAAGAGAGTGAAAAAGTTGGCTTAAAGCTCAACATTCAGAAAGCGAAGATCATGGCATCCGGTCCCACCACTTCATGGGAAATAGATGGGGAAACAGTGGAAACAGTGTCAGACTTTATTTTGGGGGCTCCAAAATCACTGCAGATGGTGACTGCAGCCATGAAATTAGAAGACGCTTACTCCTTGGAAGAAAAGTTATGACCAACCTAGATATCATACTGAGATGCAGAGACGTTACTTTGCCAACAAAGGTCCGTCTAGTCAAGGCTATGATTCTTCCTGTGGTCATGTATAGATGTGAGAGTTGGACTGGGAAGAAAGCTGAGCGCCAAAGAATTGATGCTTTTGAACTGTGGTGTTGGAGAAGACTCTTGAGAGTCCCTTGGACTGCAAGGAGATCCAACCAGTCCATTCTGAAGGAGATCAGCCCTGGGATTTCTTTGGAAGGAATGATGCTAAAGCTGAAACTCCAGTACTTTTGCCACTTCTTGCGAAGACTTGATTCATTGGAAAAGACTCTGATGCTGGGAGGGATTGGGGGCTAGGGAGGAGAATGGGACGATAGAGGATGAGACGGCAGGATGGCATCACGGACTTGATGGACGTGAGTCTGAGTGACCTCCAGGAGTTGGTGATCGACAGGGAGGCCTGGCGTGCTGTGATTCATGGAGCTGGAAAGAATCGGACACTACTGAGTGACTGAACTGAACTGAACTGAATCAATCTCAGGGCCAGAAGCACGCTCAGAACCCATCTTAACGTATTTCCTCGAAAAACCACTCCAGACAATGGGAAATAGAACCAAGATGGAATTCTTTGCCCCCACCCCTGCCGCTGATATCTCCCATTTATCTTGTATCCAGGCTACACGGAGCTACTCACCATTCTGAAGTGTGCCAGGCAGCTTCAAGCATGTGTGCCTTTGTTTCTTCTGTTTCCTCTATCTGTAGATATTTTTGTATCCTATGTGGCTCTACAACAAAAAAATTCCACTTTTATGAGGCAAGCCCCATTCATATCCTCTAACCATAATTAATTGTTAATAGGTGTTCCTTTATTTCAAGAGCTCCAGCTAGAGGGCCCTGAAGGATCTAGAAGAAAAAGTTTACCAAATAATGAAAGTAATCGTTATATATAACATTTATATATATAATACATTTCAGCTCAAACACAAAGCTGAAGAGGAAAATGATGATAAGATTTGTGAACCAGAATTTCTTTCCCCATTTTGTTTATAAAGCTGTAGCTTCTACTGTAAATATATAAAAGTTTAGGGTAAGCCTGGATTCTTATTGTAAAATGTAATAAGGTTAGAAATTCAAGCATAATATCATTTTGTTTTGAGCTATAAAATCTCTATCAAGGAAGAACATCTTACCTTACAAAAATTACTTCAAAAGTTAGCAAATATTCCCATTCAATCAATCCCACCCTGGGCCAACACCCAGAATTATAAGAGGAACTTTTGAAGAGTATGGATTTCTTGGCATCATTCATGGCCTGTGAGCCAGCATTTTGGGAGAGTGGGTCCAAGAATCAGTATTTTACAAAGGCTCCCCTAGGTGAACTGAAGACAATCAGGTTTACTGATTTAAATGATGGCTTTAATAATTGTCTGAGCTGGGCCTATCAGTCAATGTTCATTACAAGGACACATCAATAAACATAAGTATTTGGGGGTCACCATATCTGAATTCCATTTATGATGTCAGTTTCAGGAAAGATACAGGCACCAAGTTTGCTTTGTTTGCTACTTTGGCACTGTAGTGATGGGAGAAAAAGGACTGGAAGAAGTTTTAAGTCTCTAGAAAATTCCTAAAGAATGAAACATTGAGCTTAAAAGAAATGTTTCATGGCTGTCTTCAGTCTAAACAAGAAAATATTTGGGGGCAAAACTTTGTTAAAATTCACTTTGACTAATTTATCCAACTGTGAATAAAGACTGTTTTTTCACACTTTAAAAGGCAGTGTGAACGTCTGTTTTTCTTTTATTTTTCACATGTCAATCACCAAAAGAGCTTAGTTTATAATACTTTGGTTACATGATGATTACATCTTCTTAAATGAGAGAAGAACTTGGTTATGTTCAAAGAAATAAAAATTAATAGTAATAGAGTTCCTAAAAATTAAAATCCCTGCAGATCTAATTTACTGCTGATTTGGGGCTAATAATTCATATCATAAAATAAAGGAAAATGTGAACCTAGTAGGCTCCATTAATTGGTTGTTTTCTGACAATTCTCTAAGTGTTACTCTCCGGGTAATCTATACATACCTGGTGAGTAGTCCACTGTTAATCTGTTTTCTTGCGTCCATGCCACAGTGGGAAGCAAGGACACTACGGATACAAGTGAATCCTTAATGAGCCTTAATAAAAAATGATAAATGCATCTGACTTTTCACATACTAAACTTAACATAGCCTTGAATAAAGTGTGGCTGGTAGGTTATAAGAACATTGATGTGCATTTAAGGAGAATATCTGAAATTGTGTTGCAAGCCATACATTTTCATGAATCTCTTTTCTGTGCTCTTTTGTTGTATTTGAGAAGTAAGCTCAGAGGCAAAAATAATACACCAGTTTCCTGAGTCCAATCAATAAAAATAGACTTTAACTGTCCCTATAATGTGTCAACCTGCCTTTTAGGCTATGATCAATTTGACAGTACTCAGGAAAGCTGATTTAAAAACCATGGATGTGCTAAGCATGAATAATACTGCTACTGCTGCTAAGTCGCTTCAGTTGTGTCCGACAGTGTGACCCCATAGACGGCCTCCCACCAGGCTCCCCCGTCCCTGGGATTCTCCAGGCAAGAATACTGGAGTGGGTTGCCATTTCCTTCTCCAATGCATGAAAGTGAAAGTGAAGTCACTCAGTCGTGTCTGACTCCTAGCTACTCCACGGACTGTAGCCTATCAGGCTCCTCCATCCATGGGATTTTCCAGGCAAGAGTACTGGAGTGGGTTCCCATTGCCTTCTACAATACTGAAATTCTTTTGGTTCTTTACATAAGAATTCACAGCTCTCACAATGCAGGAATATGGTTTTCAGAGTAAAGGTAAAGTTGCAATACTCACATTCAGCTGTGCAGCCAAGCAGTTCTGGGCTGTTTTCCATCTTTGCTCTTCAGCTGTGTAGTACAGATCATGTCAGTGAAGAGACGACTTACTGGGCCAGTTTGTATTTTCCAAAAATGTCTGTGTTAGTATTTTCAGTCCCATGTGCTCTTGTAGAATGTGCTACTTGCCCATGAAGAGATAGAGTTCATTTTTCCTTTTTCCCTTGACGAACAGAATGTGAAGAAAGTGATCTCTGTGACTTTGGAGGTTAAATTTAAAAAATGGACACAGCTTCTACCCAGCTCTCTCTTGGGACACTCACCTTTGGAACCTGGCCACCATATTGCAGGAAAGATGAGCAGCCGTATAGAAGGGCCACATGGAGGTTTTCCAGCCACATCCCAGACAACAATGTCAGCTACCAGACCCCTGAGTGCCCTTCAGATGATTCTGCCTTCAGCCTTCCAGTCACCCCACCTGATGTCCAGTAGAAAAGAAACAAAATGTCCCTATCACACCCTGACTCCACCCCACCCAAACTGCAAATCTGTGAGCAAAGTAAACACTATCATTAAGCCACAAGAGTGGTTTGTTTTGCAGCAACTGGAATACTTATCAAGTGTTTTGATTCTATTTCATCTTCTATCAACAGTTGAAGTCACTTTCATCAGGAAAACAATAACTATTTAATGATGATTCTGTCTACAATGAGTCATATATTCTGGTAACTGCTGTTTGTCTATCTGCTATGTATTTGGTCACTGTTGGACAGACATCATATGAGACAGCTCTGCGTGTGCAACTTGGACAGTGCAAATTTATTTTAAAATTATAAAATTAATCCATACTCATGATTCAAAATTCAAATTGTACAGATTTTTAGTAAAGAAAAAGTTCCATTCTGTTAGCTTTGTCTCAATCACATCTTTTGAGGTAACCATACCAAATCCAGCGTGTATCCCTGCAGACCCTTCTCTGCTTTTCTTTACCTTTACATATACACACTTACTCACTCATGAATAACCCAGAGATGATGGTTTCTTTTTAGTATGTTGTTAAAGCACTATCATACGTAATACTGACGATAATTATGATCAGGACATAAAGATAAGGATAATGGTTGCCATGTTTGAGTTCTTATGTGCCAGGTAATATAGAACATGGAGAGATTAGCAAAGATTAAAAACCAGGACTTTTGTTTCTAGAAAACTAAATCTTGTTCTTAAACCAGCAAAACCATGTTTGTCTTTGCCAATTGATTCTCCTCCAGCACTTAGGAAAGTGTCTAGCACATGGAAGACTCTCTATGAATATTCGTTGTAGACCAAATTAATTAATGTTTTCACCACAAACTCCTGGCAACCTTGATTCCAGCTTGTGCTTCAACCAGCCCAGCATTTCTCATAATGTACTGTGCATATAAGTTAAATAAGCAGGGTAACAATATACAGCCTTGACGTACTGCTTTTCCTATTTGAAACCAGTCTGTTGTTCCATGTCCAGTTCTAACTGTTGCTTCCTGACCTGCATTAGATTTCTCAAGAGGCAGGTCAAGTGGTCCAGTATTCCCATATCTTTAACAATTTTCCAGAGTTTGTGGTGATCCACACAGTCAAAGGCTTTGGCATCATCAATAAAGCAGAAATAGATGTTTTTCTGAAACTCTCTTGCTTTATCGATAATCCAACAGCTGTTGGCAATTTTATCTCTGGTTCATCTGCTTTTCTAAAACCAGCTTGAACATCTGGAAGTTCATGGTTCACGTACTATTGAAGCCTGGCTTGAAGAATTTATGGCATTACTTTACTAGTGTGTGAAATGAGTGCAGTTGTGTGGTAGTTTGAGTATTCTTTGGCATTGCCTTCTTTGGGATTAGAAATGAAAACTGATCTTTTCCAGTCCTGTGGCCACTGCTGAGTTTTCCAAATTTGCTGGCATATTGAGTGCAGCACTTTCACAGCATCATCTTTTATGATTTGAAATAGTTCAACTGGAATTTCATCACCTCCACTAGCTTTTTTCATAGTGATGCTTCCCAAGACCCACTTGACTTCACATACCAGGATGTCTGGCTCTAGGGGAGTGATCATACCATCATGATTATATGAGTTGTAAAGATTTTTTTTGTATAGTTCTTAAGTGTATTCTTGTCATGTCTTCTTAATATCTTCTGCTTCTGTTAGGTCCATACCATTTCTGTTCTTTATTGAGCCCATCTTTGCATGAAATGTTCCCTTAGTATCTCTAATTTTCTTGAAGAGATCTCTAGTCTTTCCCATTCTATTGTTTTCCTGTATTTCATTGCATTGATCACTGAGGAAGGCTTTATGTCTCCTTGCTATTCTTTGGAACTCTGCATTTAAATGGGTATATCTTTCCTTTTCTCCTTTGCTTTTAGCTTCTATTCTTTTCTCAGCTATTTGTAAGGCTTCCTAGGACAGCCATTTTGCTTTTTGCATTTCTCTTGGGGATGGTCTTGATCCCTGTCTCCTGTACAATGTCACAAACCTCCATCCATAGTTCATCAGGCACTCTATCAGATCTAATGCCTTGAATCTATTGCTCACATCCACTGTATGATCATAAGAGATTTGATTTAGGTCATACCTGAATGGTCCAGTGGTTTTCCCTACTTTCTTCAATTTAAGTCTGAATTTTGCAAACATGCGTTCATGATCTGAGCCACAGTCAGCTCCCAGTCTCATTTTGCTAACTGTATAGAGCTTCTCTATCTTTGCTTGCAAAGAATATAATCAATCTGATTTCAGTATTGACCATCTGGTGATGTTCATGTATAGAGTCTTCTTTTGTGTTGTTGGAAGAGGGTGTTCATTTAACTTATATGCAAAGTACATCATGAGAAACACTGGGCTGGATTAAGCACAAGCTGGAATCAAGATCTCGGCCGCGGGGTGTCTCCTCCCAGCGGCCACCCTTGACCTCGGATGTGGGGTAGCTCCTCTTGGTCGCGGTCAGTGCGCCGGCAAAAGAATGCTCAAACTACCACACAATTGCATTCATCTCACACGCTAGTAAAGTAATGCTCAAAATTCTCCAAGCCAGGCTTCAGCAATACATGAAAAGTGAACTTCTTGATCTTCAAGCTGGTTTTAGAAAAGGCAGAGGAACCAGAGATCAAATTGCCAACATCTGCTGGGTCATCGAAAAGCAAGAGAGTTCCAGAAAAACATCTATTTCTCCTTTATTGACTATGCCAAAGCCTTTGACTGTGTGGATCACAATACACTGTGGAAAATTCTGAAAGAGATGGAAATACCAGACCACCTGACCTGCCTCTTGAGAAATCTGTATGCAGGTCAAGAAGCAACAATTAGAACTGGACATGGAACAACAGACTGGTTCCAAATAGGAAAAGGAGTATGTCAAGGCTGTATATTGTCACCTTGCTTATTTAACTTCTATGCAGGGTACATCATGAGAAACACTGGGCTGGAAGAAACACAAGCTGGAATCAAGATTGCTGGGATAAATATCAATAACTTCAGATATGCAGATGACACCACCCTTATGGCAGAAAGTGAAGAGGAACTAAAAAGCCTCTTGATGAAAATGAAAGAGGAGAGTGAAAAAGTTGGCTTAAAGCTCAACATTCAGAAAACGAAGATCTTGGCATCTGGTCCCATCACTTCATTCAGAAATAGATGGGGAAACAGTGGAAACAGTGTCAGACTTTATTTTGGGGGGCTCCAAAATCACTGCAGATGGTGACTGCAGCCATGAAATTAAAAGATGCTTACTCCTTGGAAGAAAAGTTATGACCAACCTAGATAGTATATTCAAAAGCAGAGATATTACTTTGCCAACTAAGGTCTGTCTAGTCAAGGCTATGGTTTTTCCTGTGGTCATGTATGGATGTGAGGTCTGGACTGTGAAGAAGGCTGAGCACTGAAGAATTGATGCTTTTGAACTGTGGTGTTGGAGAAGACTCTTGAGAGTCCCTTGGACTGCAAGGAGACCCAACCAGTCCATTCTGAAGAAGATTAGCCCTGGGATTTCTTTGGAAGGACTGATGCTAAAGCTGAAACTCCAGTACTTTGGCCTCCTCATGCGAAGAGTTGACTCATTGGAAAAGACTCTGATGCTGGGAAGGATTGGGGGCTGGAAGAGAAGGGGACGACAGAGGATGAGATGGTGGATGGCATCATGGACTCAATGAACGTGAGTCTGAGTGAACTCCGGGAGATGGTGATGGACTGGAGAGGCCTGGTGTGCTGTGATTCATGAGGTTGCAAAGAATCAGACATGACTGAGTGACTGAACTGACCTGAACTGAAATCAAGATTTCCAAGAGAAATATCAATAACGTCAGATATGCAGATGACACCACCCTTATGGCAGAAAGTGAAGAAATAAAGGGCCTTTAATGAAAGTGAAAGAGGAGAGTGAAAATGTTGGCTTAAAGTTCAACGTCCAGAAAACGAAGGTCATGGCATCTGGGTCCCATCACTTCATGGCATATAGTTGAGGAAACAGTGGAAACAGTGACAGACTTTATTTTGGGGGCTCCAAAATCACTGCAGATGTTGACTGCAGCCACAAAATTAAGACATTTGCTCCTTGGAAGAAAAGTTATGACCAACCTAAACAGTATATTAAAAAGCAGAGACATTACTCTGCCATCAAAAGTCCATCTAGTCAAGGCTATGGTTTTTCCAGTAGTCATGTATGGATGTGAGAGTTGGACTATAAAGAAAGCTGAGTGCCAAATATTGATGCTTTTGAACTGTGGTGTTGGAGAAAACTCTTGAGAGTCCCCTGGACTTCCAGGAGATCCAACCAGTCTATTCTAAAGGAAATCAGTCCTGAATATTCATTGGAAGGACTGATGGTGCAACTGAAATGCCAATACTTTGGCCACCTCATGCAAAGAACTGACTGTTTGGAAAAGACCCTGGTGCTGAGAAAGATTGAGGGCAGGAGGAGAAGGGGACCGCAGAGGATAAAATGGTTAGATCACATCACTGACTCAATGGACATAAGTTTACTAACTCTGGGAGCTGGTGATGGACAGAGAGGCCTGATGGGCTGCAGTCCATGGAGTCACAAAGAGTCAGACACGACTGAGTGACTAAACAGAACTAAACACATGTACTGTGGGAATATATGTATGTGCACAGAGACACATGGGCGTATATAGATCTTCACTGAGGAATCTTCATACATAATGGGCTTCTCTGGTGGCTTAGTGGTAAGGAACCCACCTGCCAGTGCAGGAGACAGGGATTCTATCCCTGTGTCAGGAAGATGCCGTAGAGAAGGAAATGGCAACCCATGGCAGTATTCTTGCCTGAAGAATCCATGGACAGAGGAGCCTGGTGAGCTTTAGTCCATGGGGACACAAAAGAGTCGAATACGACTTAGCAACTAAACAATGGCAACTACATACATAATTAATATTTCCTTTAAATAGGACTGGTAGGTGGGAGGGTTAGCAGGAGATGAGGAAGAAAGTATAAATATTGAAACCATGGATAAAATAGATACATGTGCTTTAAAGCATGGGATTCTTAGCTTCGTGCTTTGTTATATGAACTAGATGGGTAGGATTCAGGGGTGGGTGGGAGGGAGTTCCAAGACGGGGGTGATCCATGTATACATATAGCTGATTCACTTCATTGTACAGCAGAAACATTATAATGCAATTATACTCCAATTAAAAAATAAAACTATGCTTTAAAAGAGGGAAAAAAAAAGATAGGATTCCAGGCTTTGTTTTCTGTCAGTGGAAGAAAAATCATACCTGCAAGGTGGCTGCCACAAAATTAACCAGCTACCCAGATAAATATAAGCAGCTTATACATTTTAGGCCTAAAAGACCCAAGAAGCATGATAATGATCAGGTCAGGGACAAAAGCATTCCTGGAGAGCAAAACTATGGACATTATTTAACCATCATAACATGTGCCAGGTTTCAGGTCACTGACAATAATTATGATTTGTAGAATGATAGATGTCAGCATGGCACTTCCCCAATTCCATCTCTCCTTAAAATACAAATGCTTCCCAGAATAGATTTATCTTTTCAATTAACCTTCTTGTGGGTGCCAAGAAATTCTTTTGGGTTAGGCTGGTATGAAGGAGATGAATGATAGTGGTACTGGTGTTGATTTACTTACCAGTTATTCTTTAGGGCTGGTCCCTTCCAGTGCTGGGCTAACAGATGAATATTTAGCTGAATATTCTTTTTTTTTTTAAAGCTTTTTCTGAGTTTTTGAAATTTCAGCAAATGTTGAGAATCCCTGTTCTGTTCCTATGAAAAAAATTAGGGTATTATAATTAATGGTGTGGCTTTTGTGAGAGGCATACTCACCACTGAAAAGTAGATATCCTGCTTCTGAGACATACCAGGAATTTCCAACACTGAAAAAATGCAGCCATCATTCTTATAGTATTTCCAAAATCAAAGGTACTGGGAAAATGCAAAGAAGTCAGGAGGAAGCCATGTATTCCCCTGTAGAAATAAAAAACAATAAAATTAAAGGAATGCCTAAGAAAATTTTTAGCATGCCACGGCTTTTGCAGATCAGCAAAACAAATTATTAAGAAATCTTAAGAGTGGAAAAAAAAAATCAAAGCAAGGCACATTGTGAAAGTGCAAGAGTGAGTCAATATTAGTAAAAATCTATTAATATAATTCACTAAGTTATAAGCCAAAAAGAAAAATTACTTTCTTCTCTTTCTCATCGTACCCCTCTTCCCTTTCTGACCTTTTCAGCCCAAAAGCCGGCATCTAGGGCCAGAAATAAATGGATGTAGATTAGATCTTGAGTGCTGTGAGAAGGGCAAACACAGGGGAGGCAGCAGCGGTGCTAAAGAGAAGATTGTTTTTACACAAGAATTTTATCACATATGTAGCACTCTTAAGGATAATAAAGGTCAGATTTCTTACTCTCAGAAACCTCAAACTATTGAGTTGTATTGAAGTAAAAGTATCACTATAAAGAAGCACAATCTGGAATCAAGATTGTCAGGAGAAATATCAATAACCTCAGATATGCAGATTACACCACCCTTATAGCAGAAAGTGAAGAAGAACTAAAGAACCTCTTGATCCTCTTGATGAAAGTGAAAGAGGAGAGTGAAAAAGTTGGCTTAAAACTCAACATTCAGAAAACTAAGATTATGGCATCCGGTCCCATCACTTCATGGGAAAGAAATAGATGGGGAAACAGTGGCTGACTTTATTTTGAGGGGCTCCAAAATCACTGCAGATGGTGACTGCAACCATGAAATTAAAAGATGCTTAACTCCTTGGAAGGAAAGTTCTGACCAACCTAGACAGCATATTAAAAAGCAGAAACATTACTTTGCCAACAAAGGTCTGTCTAGTCAAGGGTATGGTTTTTCCAGTAGTCATGTATGGATGTGAGAGTTGGACTATGAAGAAAGCTGAGTGTCGAAGAATTGATGCTTTTGAACTGTGGTGTTGGAGAAGACTTTGAGAGAGTTCCTTGGACTGCAAGGAGATCCAACTAGTCCATTCTTAAGGAGATCAGTCCTGGGTGTTCTTTGGAAGGACTGATGCTAAAGCTGAAACTCCAATACTTTGGCCACCTCATGCAAAGAGTTGACTCACTGGAAAAGACTCTGATGCTGGGGAGGGATTGGGGGCAGGAGGAGAAGGGGATGACAGAGGATGAGATGGCTGGATGGCATCACTGACTCAATGGACGTGAGTCTGAGTGAACTCTGGGAGTTGGTGATGGACTGGGGAGGCCTGGCGTGCTGCAATTCATGGGGTTGCAAAGAGTTGGACACAACTGAGCGACTGAACTGAACTGACTGATTACTATAAAGTCATGGCTCTCAATATATGGATGGATGGATGAGTGAGTGAAGTTGCTCAGTAGTGTCCGACTCTTTGTGACCCCATGGACTGTAGCATACAAGGCTCCTCTGTCCATGGAATTTTCCAGGCAAGAGTACTGGAGTGGGTTGCCATTGATAAATACAGATATTAATAACATAGAGAACCACACAGACATAAGAGAGTGTACATATATAGGAATCTACATATATTCTTTAGCTCAGCCCACTGAGAGGGATGTGAAGTAGTGAAACCCTTAAAATCAGAGATAATTCCTTAGAGATCAACTCTTGGTTTCTAAGTAGCATTTTCTTCTAAGAGGAAGCAGAGCTTCTTGGGAAAATGGCTGATTCTAGGGCTGGAGAAAGCAAAACACAAAATAAACTGGAGCATTTTCTTACACCAGAGAATCATTTGGAATCACTCACATCATGAAGGGGATATACTAAAAGGACATAGATGCCAATTTGAGAAGATCCATGGGACAAATCTGGGGTAAACTGACATCAAAAAGGTAATTTTAGTAACAAATCATAAGATGGAAAATTAAATGTTAAAACATGGTTCATACTAATAAATGTATACAATTTGACAATGAATGGATTTTTATACCCTTCCAAAGTAACTTTCCATAAAATAAAATTATTCAGAAGGGAAAGGAATAATAAGTTTATAGGAGAGAAACCTGACTGATAAGACCTTAATCAACTGATCAAATTGAACATCATTGGTAATAGGACAAATCAAAATCATGTATCACCTAATAAGATACAATGCAAAGAACACAGTATTCCTTCAGTGAGATTTCCAGCTCTGATGCAGAAGCTGAATGTAATCATGGGGAAATATCAGACCATAAAATTGAGAATAACCTACAAAAGAACTGGCCCATAATTTTCAAAACTGTCGAGGTCAATAAAGCCTTGGAAAAGACGGAACCACTATTCCATATTGAGGAGACCAAGGGAGCATGGTAAGTAAGTGCAAATACAAGCATTTTCTTTAATAACAGCTTTATGAAGATAAAATTTATAACACATACATTTCACCCTTATAAAGTACACAATTTGATGCTCTTTTTACTATGTTCACAGATAATGTGCAATCATCGCTACCACTTAAAAACACCTTTATCACACCCAAAAGAAGCCTGGTCCCCAGTAGCAGTCACCCCTATTCCCTCTCCCAATACCCCCAATCCCTAGGAACACTAATCTACTCTCAGTCTATGAATTTTCCCATTCTTGGCCTTTCATATAAATGGAATCACATAATATGAGATCTTTTGTATTAATATAATAACTGGCTTCTTTCATTTAGCATAATATTGTCACTCAGAGGCAGAGCATATGATTGCACTTCATTCTTTCTTTTGGCTGAATAAAATTCCGTTACATGGAGCTAACACATTTTGTTTATCTATTCATCAATTGATAGACATCTGGGGTTGTTTCCATTTTTGGACTGTTATGAATAATGCTGCTATAAACGTGTGTATACTTTTTGTATGGGTAGCATGTGATTCTGAACTGGATATTATCGGGATGTGGTTGGAACATAGGACAGAACTTGAATCGAATCTACCTATTAGATGTTAGTAATGTTTCAGTGTTTAGTTTTGGTGGTTGTATTTTGATAATGCAAGAGAATATTTCTGGTTTGTAGGAAATATACACAAGGTACTTAGAGTTTGTGAATATTATGTCAGCCACAAACTCTCAAATGGTTCTAGAAAAATAGTTATTTGTATGATAGTCACAACTCTTCTCTAAATTTGCAGTTGTTTCGAGAGAGAGAGAGAGAGACTGACGGGGAGAGACCACATTCATATAAACAGATGCTAAAATATATTTGATAAAATTCAGGAAGTATTCTTTTAAATTGTAAAAAGAGCTGAATAAGTTGACATTTACTTAGCAAATGCATATGTGTTTTGATACATCACAAACAAGGATGTCCATTATCACCACTATTATATACCATTGTCCTTGAATTTCTAGCTAGCACAATAAGACAAAAATAGATAGGAAATTTAAATATCAGTTAAAAAACATTTCAAATGAATATGAATGTTTAGTAAGTAAGCTCACCAGTTAAATAACACATACAAAAACATAATTTTTGATAAATCAAGAATAATCTGATAGAAGACTTAATCCAGAATGCATCTACTTATAATGAAATAAAAAGCCAAAAGCAAATAAACTGAAAAATTGGGGGAGATAAATATTCTTTGCACTAAAATAATTACTCCAAGCCATAAAGCCATTAAGAAAAATAAAAATGCCCTAGTAGAAAAATGGAAACTGGTATGAAAAGTTAATTCTCCAAAACAAGATGGCAATAGACAAGTGAAAAAATGTTCACTCTCACTAGTTATTAAAATGCAAATTAAAACAACAAAATGTTACTTGTTTTTGTTCTTCAAACAGTTAAAAATTTTTATGAGTGCAAGTTTGTAGAGAAATCGGTATTCTTGCTGTTGCTGATAACACATCCACATTAGTACAGTATTTCTAGAAGACAATATCACTTATACAAACTAAACTTTAAATATTCTATCTTTTAGTCCAGTAATTTCACTTCTAGGAATTCACCTTAACAAAAAATGTAAATATATTTACGTTCTTGACTCACAGACATAGAAAACAAACTTATGGTTACCAAAAGGGAAAGAGTGTGGAAGAGGGATGGATTAGGAGTTTGAAATGAACAGATTTACACTACCTTATATAAAATAGATAAGCAACAAGGATTTACTGTATAGCCTCAGACGGTAAAGAATCCACCTGCAATGCAGGAGACCTGGGTTCAGTCCCTGGGTTGGGAAGATCCCCTGGAGAAGGGAATGGCAACCCACTCCAATATTCTTACCTGGAGAATCCCATGGACAGAGGAGCTTGATGTGCTAGAGTCCATGCGGTGGCAAAGAGTTTGATATGACTGAGTATATAGAAAATACATAAGGAACTACATGCAATATCTTATCATAACCTATAATTGAAAAGAATCTGAAGAATATATATAGAGAGACATATATATAACTAAATCACTTTGCTGTACAATTGACAATACTGTAAATCAACTATAATTCAATAATTTTTTTAAATTTAGGTTCATGGATGTTTATTAAAGCATTAATCATAATGACAAAAAAATCACAACCTAAATGTCCAACAGCAGAGGACTAGTTGACTAGTCTATAAAATTTTGATATGACTATAAAAATGTTATATGAAACATGTTCACAGAGGACAGTTCAGCGCTATTGCAAAATGTCATCCACAATACATATCCATCCCTATGCTAAAAACAATTGGTTTATACATATCAGCCTGTTAATAATGGTCATTTTGCTCATTCACGTTTTCCACTTTTCCCAAAATTTATTTCTATAACCAGAGAAGTCATCACATCTTCTTTAAAAAGAAAAAAAAAAAAGGTCCAGAAGTGTTAAATAAGTCAATAACACCCAGTGAGAAAAAAACAGAGCTTTTTCTTTTAAAAAAACATTTTTATTTTATATTGGGGTATAGGCGATTAACAGACTATGTAGTGACAGTTTCAGGTGAACAGCGAAGGACACAGCCACGCGTACATAAGTTGTCCATTCTCCCCCAAACTCCCCTCCCATCCAGGCTGCCACATAACAGTGAGCAGAGTTCCATGTGCTATACAGTAGGTCCTTGTTGATTATCCATTTTAAACATAGCAGTATGTACATGTCCATCCCCAGATCCTCAGCCATCCCTTCCCCGCATCCTTTTCCCTGGCAACCATAAGCTTGTTTTCCAAGTCTGTGCGTCTGTGAGAACAACAGGGCTTTTTCTTATCAACCAAGTTCTGGTCTGGATCTGAAGTCTCAAGTGACTGCCAACCAACCACAACTGAGGACTCTCTGGAAGAAGTGGAGGTAGGTAATAAGCCCACTTTACATTTTGATATTTGGATGAAGCTTGGAATGTTGTGTTCAGCTAGGAGAGGTACACAAAGGTACACGGTTTTTCTGGAAAATCTGGTTTTCTCCCCCTGGGAGAGAACCAGAGGGTTCTATTATTAACAGCAAAAGGAGATGAAGAGCTTTAATCCATTGAAAAGAAGAACTCAGGGGAAGATATAAAATGCTCTTCAAATTTTCCAAGTGGCTGTCATGAGAAAGAGAGATTTGATTCATTATCCTAGTGGTTCCAAAAACAGAACAAGAACCAATGCACAGGAATTTCCCAGATAGTATCTGGGGACAAGGAAAACTGTAAGATGGAACATGCTCTCTAACTCTCCAGCTTCTCCATCCACTTAGGCTTCCAAAGTCTTCTTTTCTACTCCTCTTCCACAACCTACTGAATATCCATGTTAATAATTTGTTCCTAATGGCAGAAGACCTAAGGGTGATTTGTGACAGAGTGGTATAATATGCTTGCAAATTAATATAATCTGATGAGTGATTATATTCCATATTGGTGGAATTATTCAGGTGGAATCCTCCTGAAATTCATTAACAGGTAAATATGCGTGAATGCAGCCATGTATACTTCCTTGAACCCAATGAATGAGAACAAATCAAAAGTTCTGACGTTCCTATCCGATTCTCATTCATCAGTCCTACACTCGAGATGGCAACCTTAGGCTGCCTTCCCATCTTTCAGACTACTGCCAAGGGAAAAAATGGCATCCTGCCTTCCAAGCAGCACCTTCACATTATTAGCCCTGTCCTCTGGGACAGCCCTATTAGAGACAGGACCTTCCAAGTCTCCACTGCTGATAGTCCAAAACTCCTAACAATGGTGGAGACATAATCAGACCTCAAGCATAAGACAAGAATCAGAGCATCTAATGACAACTGGATCTTAAATGATGGGAAAATTAGACTTCACTTCCCTAGTAGCTTTTTCTTCCACAATTCTTTATCCTGTGTCATAACCAACTGCCTCTGGCACTCCATAAACACAAGCCTTTCCACACCTTCCTGTTACCTCCATCTGGAATGCCCTTTAGATTTGTTATTGCCTGGATAACCTCTGCCCATTCTTGACTCGGCTCAGGATGCATCTGCTCCTCCAGGCAGCCTTCCTTCAATCCCAGGCTCCATGGCATGCTTCCCCACTGCATCCGGTTTGAATCTCCACTGTATCATCTTAGATCAAGTGCTGTCCAAGAGAAACCTAACAGGGGCCACGTATATATAATAGCACAGTTTTTAAAAATTAAAAAGAAACAAATAAAATTAATTTTAAGTATTTCATTTAGCCCAGCATATCCAGGGCTTCCCTGGTGGCTTAGATGGTATAGAATCTGCCTGCAATGCAGGAGACCCAGGTTCAATCCCTGGGAAGATTCCCCTGGAAAAGGAAATGGCAACCCACTCCAGGATTCTTGCCTGGGAAATTCCATGGACAAAGGAGCCTGGCAGGCTACAGTCTAGTATTCTTGCCTGGGAAATCCCATGGACACAGGAGGCTGGTAGGTTACAGTTCACAGGGTTGCCAACAGTCTGACACGACTGAGCAACTAATACACACACAATCCAGAATGTTATCATTTCAACAGCTAATATCATACTAAAAATTGTCTATTAGCTATTTCACATTCTTTACCATTTCAAGTCTTCAAACTCCACTGTGTTTTTTACATGTAGAGAACATCTCCTTTCAGACCAGCCACATTTTAAGAGCTGAATAGTCACTCATGGCTAGTAATGACTGTGCTAGACAGCCAAACCTTAAACTGAAATAATCTGCTCGTGGGTTTGCCTTTGCTACTGGAAGACAAGCCACTCAAGGACAAGGTCAGTTTCTTGCCTGTGGTTTCATCAGTGTTGCATCAGTGCCTGACATACACTGAGTGTTCAGCTAATGTTTACTAAACTAAGCTGACCTGAAAGTATTTTGAGAGAAGGTGGAATTTTAGCAGCTGCTCAAATGAAGAGCAGCTTATGTGTACTTATAATAATAATGGTGATAGGAATAATGGCTGCTATTTTGGTCTTGGACCTCATGTTCTATGCTTTTAACTATATTATTTAGTCCTCACAACAACCCCATGTACTAGGTAGCATTATTACCTCCGCTTTATGGCTAAAGAAAATTGCCCCCAAATCATACTGCTATTAAGTGGAAGAGCCAGGACTTCCTGAAATAGTTACAGAAAAACAAAGCAAACAACAAACACACACCCTATAATAAATACAAAGTTGAAAGAAAATAAATGATATTCACAGATGTGATAAACCTACTCTAGTAGGTAAACCTACTCTTGAATCTCCTTTACCAACTTCACCACCATCTTTTGGGGTTTCATGATCTGCTGAGTTTTATCTTATCCAGGTGTACCTCTTTCAAAGTTCTTGAACCAGATCTTTCTGATTTTAAATTGCATTTATTTCTCTTTTTTTCCTCTTTATTTTTTTATTTATTTATTTATTTTTACTTTACAATACTATATTGGTTTTGCCATACATTGACATGAATCCACCATGGGTGTACATGAGTTCCCAATCCTGAACCCCCCCTCTCACCACCCTCCCCATATCATCTCTCTGGGTCATCCCAGTGCACCAGCCCCAAGCATCCTATATCCTGTATCGAATCTAGACTGGCGATTCATTTCTTACATGATAGTATACATGTTTCAATGCCATTCTCCCAAATCATCCCACCCTCTCCCTCTCCCACAGAGTCCAAAAGTCCATTCTAAACATCTGTGTCTCTTTTGCTGTCTCGCATACAGGGTTATCATTACCATCTTTCTAAATTCCACATATACATGTTAGTATACTGTATTGGTGTTTTTCTTTCTGGCTTACTTCACGCTGTATAATAGGCTCTAGTTTCATCCACCTCATTAGAACTGATTCAAATGTATTCTTTTTAATGGCTGAGTAATACTCCATTGTGTATATGTACCACAGCTTTCTTATCCATTTGTCTGCTGATGGACATCTAGGTTGCTTCCATGTCCTGGCTATTATAAACAGTGCTGCAATGAACATTGGGGTACACATGTCTCTTTCAATTCTGGTTTCCTCAGTGTGTATGCCCAGCAGTGGGATTGCTGGGTCATAAGGCAGTTCTATTTCCAGTTTTTTAAGGAATCTCTACACTGTTCTCCATAGTGGCTGTACTAGTTTGCATTCCCACCAACAGTGTAATAGGGTTCCCTTTTCTCCACACCCTCTCCAGCATTTATTGCTTGTAGACTTCTGGATCGCTGCCATTCTGATTGGTGTGAAATGTTACCTTATTGTGGTCTTGATTTGCATTTCTCTGATAATGAGTGATGTTGAGCATCTTTTCATGTGTTTGTTAGCCATCTATATGTCTTCTTTGGAGAAATGTCTATTTAGTTCTTTGGCCCATTTTTGACTGGGTCATTTATTTTTCTGGAATTGAGCTGCATAAGTTGCTTGTATATTTTGAGATTAGTTGTTTGTCAGTTGCTTCATTTGCTATTATTTTCTCCCCATTCCGAAGGCTGTCTTTCCACCTTGCTTATAGTTCCTTTGTTGTGCAGAAGATTTTCATTTTAATTAGATCCCATTTGTTTATTTTTGCTTTTATTTCCAGTAATCTGGGAAGTGGGTCATATAGGATCCTGCATATCTTTCCAAGATTGCCTCCTTAGCTGCTTGCATTCTGCCTGTCTTGTCAACATGGCAGTGCTTTTCACAAACCACTCCAGTGAATAGTTGTCTTTCTCAATGCCTAAGCCTGTCCCAGGGTATGGAGAGAGAGTGGGGTATAAACTGTTTTCCTCCACACACTTCCCCCAGAGGAACTCCATCCCGCTCACATGGCCTGGGGGCGAGGAGGTTTGGGAGGGAGGTGAGCCATCACTGCTGATGTGTGCTTTACCTACGGAAACTAGGCTGAACTGTGCTTAAGAAAAATGATAGATTTCCAGTTTTGTGTGTGAGTGTGTACAAAAATTCCATTATCTCTAAACCACAGGAACCAGAACCACATCTGGCAAAGGAAATAAACCTGGAGACGCAAGGAAAGAATTGATTAGGAGAAGCCTTGAAAGCAGGCGGCTGCATTTAGATTTGATGTGGTGGGAAATAAAGAGCCCTCAGGGGTTTCTGAGCAAGGGAGTGATGTGATGAAAACAGTGATTAAGGAAGATGAAATGCAAGCGGGACAAATTAAAGGGCAGGACTAGGATCTGACAGGGAGGCAGTCACCCTGGTGCTGGGAGACAGACAGTGAGAGAGAAAGCCAGGGGATTAGGAAAGGCAACCGTGATTCTCCATGAATGAACAGACACCATCCTGAAGTCACTTTACTACCAAGTTACCACCAGCTCTTTATGCTTTTACCCTATTTGGAAAGGCAAAAAGAAACCCAAGAGGAGCTGAGTGTTTTCATTAAAATGATAATAAAATATCATCTCTGTGAATGTAATGGTTTAAATGTATGTGCGCCCTGCTGAGTAAATGGGCTTCGCCGTGAGCCAGCGGAACAGTTAGCAAGCAGAAATGGAGCTCAGAGAAACTGATATTAGGGCTCCATTCACAGAATAAACAAATACGGTGAAAACAAAGCCGTTTTTACGGAGAAAGATAAATATCATATGATATCACTTATATGGAAATCTAAAAAATATAATACAAATAAACTTATTTACAAACCAGAAACAGACTGAGACACAGGAAACAAATTTATGATTACCAAAGAGGAAGGGGGTAGGAGCAGGAGGGATAAAGAGGAATTTGGGAATAAGAGATGCACACAACTATATATAAAACAGATAAATAACAAAGTCCTACTATATAGCACAGGAAACTATATTTGATATCTTGTGATAACCTATAATGGAAAGAATCTGAAAAAGAATGTATATAATATACAATGCTTTTGAATTTCGAAGCTGGAGAAGACTCTTAAAAGTCCCTTAGACAGCAAGGTGATCAAATTAGTCAATCCTAAAGGAAATCAATTCTGAATATTCATTGGAAGGGCGATGCTAATACTTCGGCCACCTGATGCAAAGAGTAGGACACATTGGAAAAGACCCTGATGCTGGGAAAGATTAAAGGCAAAAGGAGAAGCAGGCAGCAGAGTGGTGAGATGGTTAGATAGCACTGACTCAAGGCATATGAATTTGAGCAAACTGTGGGAGACAGAGGAGGACAGGGAACCCTGGTGTGTTGCAGTCCATGGAGTCACAAAGAGTCGGACACGACTTAGTGACTGAACAACAATATATATTTTTATATATAAAAACTGAATCACTTTGCTGTACACCTGAAACTAATACAACACTGTAAATAAACAATACTGCAATAGAAAAATCCTTTAAAGCAGCCTCTTCTGGATGTAGCCCATAGAACAGAGTACACTTGGCTGTCCCACCGGGCAGTCCCAGCCAAGAGTGCACCGACCTTATTGCCCTGCAGTACTCTGAAAGCATCCTTTCCAAGTCATATTCCACAGTGTTAGGAAATCCATAAAGAACTTGGGTTAACCAACACTTTTACCAATGCCCTATGCCCTAAGTCATCATGTGCTCTAATAATGGCTGCAATTTTAAAGGGTCCAGAGATGCAAACGTTCTTTTTATTCAAGTTTAGATCTGGAAAGAGACTTGAGAACATCTAAACCCAAAGTTTCAGAATATTTTTGAGCTGCACACAATGGAAATATAATGGATAAATACTGAAATGGGCTCCTTGGGTTGGGATCGTGGTAAAAGGCCCCAAATTCCACCTCCTCATTCTCCTCCTTTTGCTCCCCTAAACTCCCCTCTCCCACAGCTTACATACATTAGAACAGAACCTGAAGCCCTCCTCAGGACTTTGGGACTGAAGGAAAGTAGTCTGTAAAACATTGAAGAATCTAGTATTTTCGTTTTATTTCAACTTCTTGTGACAGATGAAAAAACTGAAACCCAGAAAGCTAAAATGGAATTTCCATTTCCAGCCACTAAATAACTCAAAAAACTGCCTCTTAGAAGCCCCTAGAATGCTGGCTATATGCAAATATCCATTTAAACACATCGAATGAACTCACAAAGGCATAAACTCCTCAATTTGAAAATATGTATAACCTATGGCCCAGCAATTTCATGGCCAAGTATGTGCCCCAGAACAGTGTGGAGATGCACTTCTGGGTCATGGAATCACTTTTAGTAAATTGCAAACAGCCTATTTTTTTGGTATGTGAAATAGACTAAATCAAAGTGGATCATAGCTGAATAGACAACAAGAGTGTTATTTTGAGGAACTTTTTCCACATACAATGTATACATAGATACACAGAAATGTACACTTGTATGTTCTGGGTTTCCATGTAAACTGTATGTTTCACTGTGGATATAGACAAAACGTTTTTGAGAAACTTTTGTATGTTAGTACAGAAAATGAACAAGAACACTGGTCAAAGCATTGCTCACCATAGTGCAAAATTAGAAACAATCTAATCAGTCATCAACAGGAGAATGGAGACAGATAGATAAACAGGTAGACTGTTGTCTATTCAGCCAATCATTAGAATATATACTAGTTAAAAATGAATGGACCAGAGATTTGTTGCTGAAAGCTAATGCTAAATTCATTAAAAAAGCAAGTTGAAGAATGATATGTAGATAAAGTTTAAAGTTTTAAAACATGCAAAACAAAGAGTATCCACTGTTGACAGATACATGTATATACAGAAGAAGTACGAAAGATGCAAATTCAGGACAGTGTTAATCTCTGGGGTGGGAGGAAGGGAATCAGGGGTAAAGGAGAAATCCACAGGTCTAAAATGAACTCATCCCAATGTTGGGGTTGCTTAGAACTCGACAGCACACACTGTTTTGTTATTGTATTCTCCTAAATTTTGTTTTCGATTTAAAAAATATTTTGTAAGTCACAGATACTTACCTGAGATCAGATGGCTGATTGCTGGGATCATCTGGAAGAAAGCTAGGCAGGACCCTGAATCAGATTTCCAAGTCAGTCCTCTTTCCCATGGCTCCCAATTCAGAATCTGTTTGCAAATGAAAGATTTGCATCATTTTGGTGTGAATCTTAGCAGCTTATTTTTACCTGGGAGATACTGTTCCCTACAGTCCACCAAGGCCCCATTTGCTCTGACTAGAAATAGCACAAAGCACACTTGCTCTGTGAGGCTGAGCTGTTGCTTCACAGCTTGTCGTCACTTGGCTCTGTTTTCCAACTTCGCTCATGCATTGAAACAAAACACTGAGCCACTGAAAGGTCAGTAGAAAGATGATCTAAACATGCAGAAAGTATAAGCAAAAAGAGAAAAGAAAAGTAGAGTAGAGGGAAGACTCAGCTGCATGGGAGATCTAGACAAAGTCAGGGGTCACCATCAAATTAAAGTCAGAATACTGCTAAAGAGCCATAAAACACACAGAGAGGGTTATTTTAGAAAGTGGAAAGAACTTGAAATAATAGCATTTCATACCTTTCACAATCTAATACACAATCTCATGGGAGGGGTTTATTAACATTTTTTCTAGTCTATTTTAAGATAAAAAACACAACAAATGATACCTTAGCAATGGCTGGCAGAGATCTATTATGCTTCAGAAAAGTTCATGGCGGTGGTTTTTATCATTGGGTCCATTATGCTCTTCAAGTTATATAAGAGGTTCTTTCTTCTTCTTCTTTTTCTTCTCTAAGCATAACTTCTGGGTCAGCTTTAACCTTTTGAGTGCATAAGCCAGAGCTTTCCACTGTTCAAAAGAAGATAACTCTTGGAGTAGAGTACCAGGAATACATCTTACTCTGGAGTCAAGCATTAAACTGTATGGGAATATGTTTTTAGAGGCTTCTCACTCTGGAATGTTTATCCAGTATCATGAACTATGAAAGTATTCTTTTCAAGTCTTCTCTGGCAGTCCAGCAGCTAAGATTCCACACTCCCAATGCAGGGGGTCTGGCTTTGACCCCTCTACCACAACTAAAGGTCCCCATGGCACATTTAAAATTTTGAGCAGCCAAATAGCTAAATAATTTTTTTTTTTAAAAAAGAGAGAAATTACTCTTTTCATACTGCTGGAGAAAACTCAGACCTGTGACAGAATTCCTTCTGTTGTCCTGAGAGCAAATGTAACAACAACTAACATTACTCAACATTTACTCTTCTGAATACTTGACCTCATTTAGTTATTACCACTCCAGTACTGAATGCAGAGTTCCAAAGAATAGCAAGAAGAGATAAGAAAGCCTTCTTCAGCGATCAATGCAAAGAAATAGAGGAAAACAACAGAATGGGAAAGACTAGAGATCTCTTCAAGAAAATTAGAGATACCAAGGGAACATGTCATGGAAAGATGGGCTTAATAAAGGACAGATATGGTCTGGACCTAACAGAAGCAGAAGATATTAAGAAGAGGTGGCAAGAATACACAGAACTGTACAAAAAGATCTTCACGACTCAGATAATCATGATGATGCGATTACTAATCTAGAGCCAGACATCTTGGAATGTGAAGTCAAGTGGGCCTTCGAAAGCATCACTACGAACAAAGCTAGTGGAGGTGATGGAATTCCAGTGGAGCTATTTCAAATCCTGAAAGATGATGCTGTGAAAGTGCTGCACTCAATATGCCAGCAAATTTGGAAAACTCAGCAGTGGCCTCAGGACTGGAAAAAGGTCAGTTTTCATTCCAATCCCAAAGAAAGGCAATGCCAAAGAATGCTCAAACTACCACACAATTGCACTCATCTCACGTGCTAGTAAAGTAATGCTCAAAATTCTCCAAGCCAGGCTTCAGCAATACGTGAACCATGAACTCCCTGATGTTCAAGCTGGTTTTAGAAAAAGCAGAGGATCCAGAGATCAAATTGCCAACATCCACCAGATCATGGAAAAAGCAAGAGAGTTCCAGAAAAACATGTATTTCTGCTTTATTGACTATGACAAAGCCTTTGACTGTGTGGATCACAATAAACTGTGGAAAATTCTGAAAGAGATGGGAATACCAGACCACCTGATCTGCCTCTTGAGAAATCTGCATGCAGGTCAGGAAGCAACAATTAAAACTGGACATGG
The DNA here is from genome assembly GCA_917880005.1 of Nanger dama. Taxonomy (NCBI): domain Eukaryota; kingdom Metazoa; phylum Chordata; class Mammalia; order Artiodactyla; family Bovidae; genus Nanger; species Nanger dama. The sequence goes on along the minus strand of CAKJTW010000017.1, from coordinate 19,140,620 downwards.
AACAACAGACTGGTTCCAATAGGAAAAGGGGGTACGTCAAGGCTGTATATTGTCACTCTGCTTATTTAACTTATATGCAGAGTACATCATGAGAAATGCTGGACTGGAAGAAACACAAGCTGGAATCAAAATTCCCAGGAGAAATATCAATCACCTCAGACATGCAGATGACAACACCCTTATGGCAGAAAGTGAAGAGGAACTAAAAAGCCTCTTGATGAAAGGGAAAGAGCAAAGGCGAAAAAAGTTGGCTTAAAGCTCAACATTCAGAAAACAAAGATCATGGCTTCTGGTCCCATCACTCGATGGGAAATAGATGGGGAAACAGTGGAAACAGTGTCAGACTTTATTTGGGGGGCTCCAAAATCACTGCAGATGGTGACTGCAGCCATGAAATTAGAAGATGCTTACTCCTTGGAAGAAAAGTTATGACCAACCTAGATAGTATATTCAAAAGCAGAGACATTACTTTGCCAACTAAAGTCCGTCTAGTCAAGGCTATGGTTTTTCCTGTGGTCATGTATGGATGTGAGATGTGGACTGTAGAAGGCTGAGCACCGAAGAATTGATGCTTTTGAGTTGTGGTGTTGGAGAAGACTCTTGAGAGTACCTTGGACTGTAAGGAGATCCAACCAGTCCATTCTAAAGGAGATCGGCCCTGGGATTTCTTTGGAAGAAATGATGCTAAAGCTGAAACTCCAGTACTTTGGCCACCTCATGCGAAGAGTTGACTCATTGGAAAGACTCTGATGCTGGGAGGGATTGGGGCAGGAGGAGGAAGGGGACAACCGAGGATGAGATGGCTGGATGGCATCACGGACTTGATGAACGTGAGTCTAGTGAACTCCAGGATATGGTGATGGACAGGGGAGGCCTGGCGTGCTGCGATTCATGGGGTCACAAAGAGTCGGACACCACTGAGCGACTGGACTGAACTGAACTCCAGTACTCTTGCCTGGAAAATCCCATGGATGAAAGGAGCCTGGTAGGCTGCAGTCTATGGGGTCACTAATAGTGAGACATGACTGAGCGACTTCACTTTCAGTTTTCCTTTCATGCACTGGAGAAGGAAATGGCAACCCACTCCAGTGTTCTTGCCTGGAGAATCCCAGTGATGGGGGAGCCTGGTGGGCTGCCGTCTGTGGGGTCGCACAGAGTCAGACACGACTGAAGTGACTTAGCAGCAGTAGCAACAGCAGTTATCACCACCTTCTCAGGAAGACACTACTGCTACCCCATTTTGTAGATAAGAAAACTGAGATACTGGAAGGTTAAGTGTAATAATATCCTTCAGGTCACCCAGAAGAAGTGGTTGGGCCGGGATTTGAACCCAGTCAGTTGCTTCTAATAGCCGGGGCTTCTATGAGCCACTCTGTCCAGGAGGTGGTATTTAAAATAAATGAATGTGGTTATTGAAACGACAGCACCAGGTTATGTTACAGCCAGGAGCCTCTGCTTCAGATATAGGAACTTTACGAGGGAAGTATTTACACACTAGTGAAGGTGACATCAGAATCCTTTCTTTACAGCTTCTAGCAACCTTGAACATTGGCTTTGGGGCGCCTGTGTATTCCACCCCACCTAAGTTATGGCTAATTTATGTTATGCTCCTCAATCCCCAGAGAATGAAAGTAGTGATGGATTTGGAAATGATATTAGATAAAAGTCAGAAGGCTTAAGCTTGAGTTCAGTATTGCCACTTACTAACTAAATGGATGCATTTTCCTCATCTGTGAAATGAGAAAAAGAATGCTTGCTATTTAGGTTAGTGAGAGTGGAACCAGACAGAGGCAAGGAGAACTGTGATCATACACTTTCACATTGTTGACCCAGGAATTTTTTTCCTTTGTTCCATAAGTCAAAGTAAAACAACAAAATGATGTAAACACCTGTGAAAGACACATGTGGATACCCAAAAGTTTCTACTGTAAAATTAATGTTAACTTTCGTTAAGTCATCTTTCCTTTTTATTTTTCATTTCTTAAGAAGAAGGATATTGATCACTGAAGTCTCTTCCAACTTTGATATTTTGTAATCCATTTCATCCTAGATCTGGGAGAAGCAAACCAGGTTTTTACTTATTTTTAAATTAATTTATTTTCAATGAAACAATGATGAATATTTTTAATTATAAAAGGCATAATTTCACAAAGAATATAGACATCTTACACCATGAGATACCTTAACAGCAAAGAAACAAAGACACATAAAGCAAAAATCTGAAGAAACATAAGAGAGAAGAAAAAATATTTAATCATAGACATACTAACATTTCTCTGAGAATATTTTATCAAGTGCAGAAAAAAATTAGGATAGGAGCATGGTGAATGATGTTATTAATAATTTAAACATTTATATTTAATTAATTTATATAATCATATCCTACACAAATATATATAAAATTTATCTTACACCTTGTTATTAGAAAATAATGAGCCAGGGCTTTTAAATGGTAATTTAGCTACTTGCAGTCCACCTTACCTCCTAAAGTGAACACATGCCTAACATCTGACCAGTCATATAGGATCCATGAGAAAATCTGAAAGCTCTAATAATTAATCGCCCCCAAGTTCAAGTGTTACGGAGAGTTGAATTCTACACCAGAACTAGGTGGCTATCTGGTTTAGCTGGCAACCTGCCAGAAGTAGGGGTAGTGGCATTCCAACACCTTCATTCTCGGTCATGCCAGACATGTAAGAAATGCCAGATAGGATAACCTTGGAGGGTGCTTCAAGCCCTACGATCTCATGTGACTGCTTCACTGATAAGTATCACTAGAAAATGATGTTGGGTATGACCAGCTGTAGCAAGCTGGGAGCCAGAGCCAGCTCTTTCCAGAGAGACACACCAAATGTGGCCAGTGTAACTCGAGAAAGTGACTGGAACGTGGTCTGGAAGCAGCTGCACGCCAGCTGAATGGTCTGCCAGCCCCTCCAGTGCAGGGCCGATCCATTTCAGAGGAAGCAAGGTCCCCAGGGAGCCTATGTGCTGTGCTGAGAACAACGGTCCACTCACCAAGGGCAAGGGCATGATCAGTCATTCCAATCATGGTCTGTTACCCAGGCTCCCAGCCCCAGCCATCCCATCCCAGCCTGAAGCAGATGCTGGGAACAGTCATCCCATCAGCAGCCTTGAGATCCATCACAATGCCCGTGAGCTGAGTGGTGGGAACGGTCACAATGAGATAAGCATGGGTGGCCTCCCGAATCACCGTGCACTGGACACCCATTAATAATTCAGTCTGTGTGTCCAGCCCACCATGCTCACCCTGCCAAGGGCCTCTGCACTGGCCATTCCCTTCGGAAAAGCTTAGTCCCTGGGTCTCATACAGCTGGCACCCTTATGCAATTTAAGTTTTATTTCCAGTGTTACTCTCTTAAGTCTTCCACACTCACACCCTCCCAGACTCTCTATCACAACACTGTTTTATATTTCATATAGCACTTCTCACTACTTGGAATGATTCTGTTCATCTACCTTTCTGGTTTATTATCTATTTCCCCTTTAGAATGTTAATTTAATGAGAACCGAAATCTCCTCAGTCTTCTCCAATCTATTCCCAACATGTAGAAAAATATCTAGCAGATAATAAGGGATTGATAAAAAATTAGTAAAACTAATGTATGAGTTAATGAGTTAATTCTCTCTAGGACAGGTGTGTCCTGGTGCCAAGAGGGTTCCCTTCCCTGTGCTCTGCCACGGTAGTAAGATTTCAAGGCTCCAGGGGAGATTTCACAGACACCTCTAAATATGTCCCCATTTCCTGGGCTATCTCTGTCTTCGCCCCCATTAAAGCTCTGAGAATCACTCTTTGACCTGTAGAACCTGGCTCCCAACATCTATATTTATCCTATATAACTTTTTCACTTAGGAATGATTTAGGTTGCAAGTAACAATAACAACAACCTATTATAGTGCATTGCATGTCAACAAATGAATCATTTTCTCAAGAACCAATCAAGAGGTATTGAGTCTGGTATCAGTGTGACAGCTGTATTCTATAGACACCTGGGCTTTCTCTCCTTTAAACCCCCTACTCCTAGTATACCCCTTTCATCTGGTGCGCTAGGCATTATGTCTGAACGCCAAAGAAGGCGAAAAACAAAGGGAGAAAAACCATGCCATGTGAATTTGTTCCTTCTGGGAAAACAAAAGCTCTCTCAGAATCCATATCCAGTCCTTTTCTATTTACATCTCCTGCCCTAGTTTTGGGTCTCAAGGCCATCTGCAGACCAGTTCCTGACACAGGGCAGTGAGATCACAGTGACTGGTTTAGACTGTCACACCGTATCTCCTGGGGCTGGAGAAGGACCCACTTTCTATGAGATCAAGATGTTGCCACATGCTCCTGAACCAACAGATACATCATAACTAAATGACCTTAGAGCAGTCATTTCACCAAAATTGGAGCTGAGAGTCCAGGGGACTGAGAGTGAAAAGCAGACCCCTTGGCCATCATGCTTCTGAACTTTCTGAAGATTTGACTCTTCCAAGTGTTTAAATTCCATCATATGCTCAAATATCTACCCACTATATTTTCTTTTTTCCTTAACTTGACTCAAAGATTATTTCTGTTATTCAGCACCAAAGGGTCTTTGTTACAGGAGCATCTAAACCCTCAGCATCCAGCAAGGCCAATCAGGAGGCATGGTTGCTTCAGGGTGTCAGACATTCCACTCCTGTCCCCCTCAGGGAAGGCAGCCCTGTGGACCAAACACTCTGCTCCCCTCAAGGTGATCCACATGCTTAGACATTATGTCATCAGCCTGACAACTTCCTCCTCTTCACCTTCAGACTATATTTGCTAAGGTCCCCAGAAGACAGGGAGGCTTGCTGGGTACCAAAGGCCTGCCTCGTGACAGACGGATGGGGTTTGTGCAATAACACCCATGCTAACTGGTGGAGATGTCACATCTCACATCTATGGTATCAGACCTTCTGATTATGAGCCCAGTACTTTCTTTTAAGCTATCTGATTATCCAGGACACACACACACACACACACACACACACACACACACACACACACTCCCTTTCTCTCACATGTGGTTGTGTTAGTCACTCAGTTGTGTCCGACTCTTTGCAACCCCATGGGCTGTAGCCTGCCAGGCTCCTCTGTCCATGGGATTCTTCAGGCAAGAACACTGGAGTAAGAAGCCATTCTCTTCTCCAGGGGTTTTCCAAACCCAAGAATTAAACCCAAGTCTCCTGCATTGTAGATGGATTCTTTACCATCTGAGCTATCAGGGAAGCCGTACAGACACAAAATAGTCATCCACCCCCTAGAGTTAAGAAAGATCTTCATGAGTGAGAAACCTAGCTAGGCTATTTTAGTACTACATCTCTGCTAATTAGGCATAAGGAATATTTCGCAGAGATTACAAGCATTGTGAGTCACTCAAGTATCCAGAGAGAGAGAGAGAGATCTCTGCAGCTCTCTTGCTATATTACCTATAAACTTGATCTAAGTTCTTTTATTTTTTGCCACACCACACAGCATGTGGGATCTTAGTTCACCAATCAGGGATCGAACTCCTGTCCCCTACATTGGAAGCACAGAGTCTTAATCACTGAACCACCAGGGAAGTCCCACCAAATTCTTTTCCAAATTCTTTTCCAGTGTATATGTTTCTTTGACTTAAGTAAGTTTTGTACAAGATTCTCAAAATGTGCTGCTTACATCTTACAGGTTTACATGAACAAATGGTTCCTTGCTCAGAAGACTTTGGAAACACCTGACTAAAGGAAGCTCAGTGCTGCTTCTTGCAAGATGCTGCCAAGCCTTCAATATTCCAATATACATCATGAATAGCTAAAAGAGGGATGCAGTGTGTGGCATCTTCCAGATTTCTTTAACCACTAAAATTTCTTCCTTGGTGTATACTGAAAGGCTGGTGATACAATAGATATGCTTTGGTAAACTGCTAGAAGGGAGGAGAGTACAGAGGGCAAATCCTAGAAATGAATACCTCTTTGGCTCAGATGGTAAAGAAGCCACCTGTAATGTGGGAGACCTGGGTTCAGTCTCTGGGTTGGGAAGATCCTCTGGAGAAAGGAATGGCTACCTACTCCAGTATAATTACCTGGAGAATTCTGTGGACAGAGGAACCTGGCGGGCTACAGTCCATGGGGCCGCAAAGAGTCGGACACGACTAAGCAACCAACACTTTCACTGCAGTCCCTCTTTTAAATGCCAAGAGGCATAGTTTAAGAGCTGGTGAAAGGCCATGCGCAGAGTTTACGTGCAGCCCTATTGGATGCCAGCAGACAGTTAGAAATGCCACTTCATCTGCTGTTCCCAAGTTCCGCATCACAGCAGCCATCCTGGGCGGAAAGTCTGAGAGAGCGTGTACTTGTCTTCTTGGGCTGAACGTGTTAATGTTATGATCAGAGGATCATCAGGTTTTCCTCCTTCAAAATGAGATGTGAGAACAGGGAGAATGTGGTTGTCACAAAAGAGTCGAACACCCCATTATTTTTTTCCTGTTCCGACCTTTAATCAAAGCAGTTTTCATTACTGCAAGGATAAGTAAACCACACTGACCTTGGTGATATGATATATGAACTAAAAACTTCTAAAACAAATTTGTCTTATTTAAATCCACCTTTTCTAAAAGGTGGTATAATCTAACAAAAATAACCTAACAATGTGCAAACATTTTGCTAAGATATCTGGTGCCACTTGGGCTGCTTTATAACCATCGTGGGCTTTAAGCATCCCTACACTGACAAAATGATTTTAGAATTAAATGGCAGGATTGGCAACTGTTCTGCCAAAGCTTTATCCATAGGACATCTAGAAGGAAAATTTACTTCCTGGAAGCCTTTTTGCAGGGACAGAGAGATCCAAATAAAGAGGAAAATAACTACACAAATGCATTTATCAACACAATGTCATTTTATAAACTGCAATTTATAGAATACGTATGGGAGAACCTAACACTCTAAGTTTCAATAATTTTAGTGATGTAATACAAGTCTCATTACTTATCTTTATCCCCAAGAGGACTATTTTCAGGCTTTATTAATAAGGATCCTTACTATTTGAAATTTACTTTGACCTTATATGTCATCTAAATTAAATGATTTGAAATGTCTGAGAAAATACAAGGTTTAAATCAAATCTCTGTATCCTACCTCTGTGAGAAATAAAATGGTTTTCTTTGCATCCATGGGAATAAGAATATTAAATGGCACATGGTGTAGCCATTACCATGGCTACATTAGGTGGGTGAAAAATACTTAACAAAGGCATCAAAAGATCAAGATTCAAGTCTGTCTTTAGACAACTATTGTAATAAGTTGAACTGTATCTCTCCACCAAATTCATAACTTGGAATCCTAAGCCCTAGTACCTTAAAATTGGATTTTCTTTTGGAGATAGGGTCTTTATAGAGATCAGCAGATGAATGGATAAGAAAGCTGTGGTACATATACACAATGGAGTACTACTCAGCCCTTAAAAAGAATAAATTTGACTCAGTTCTAATGAGATGGATGAAATTGGAACCGATTATACAGAGTGAAGTAAGCCAGAAAGAAAAACACCAATACAGTATACTGACACATATATATGGAATTTAGAAGATAGTAATGATGATCCTATAATGTGAGACAACAAAAGAGACACAGAGGTATAGAACGGACTTTTGGACTCTGAGGGAGAGGGAAAGGGTGGGATGGTTTGGGAGAATGGCAATGAAACATGTATACTTTCTTGTAAGAAATGAAGCACCAGTCTATGTTCAATGCAGGATGCAGGATGCATGGGGCTGGTGCACAGGATGATTCAGGTAGAGGATGTGTTGTGGGAGGTGGGAGGGGGCTTCGGCATTGGGAGATTGTGTTCACCTGTGGCTGATTCATGTCAATGTATGGCAAAACAAATACAGTATTGTAATTAAAAAAAAAAAAATTAAAATTAAAAAAAAAAGAGATAATCAAATTAAAATGAGGTCATGAAGCTGGGCCCTCATCCAGTATGAATGGTGGACTTCTAAGAGGAGGAAATTTGGACACAGACACACATAAGTGGGAATGTGGTGAGAACAGATACAGGGAAGATGGCCACTGATAAGCCAAGGAGAAGAAGCCTGGAATAGGTCCTTCCCTCACTGTCGTCAGAAGAAACCACCCTTGCCAACACCTTGGCTTTGGATTTCTAGCCTCTAGCACTGGGAGAATGCAGAAAACACATTTCTGTTGTTTAGTCCAGTCAGTTGTGGGTACGGTGTGACAATGCCCTGCAAATGAAGACGGCTGTGTTCTTAGCCAAGTCTTCTAATATTTCTCTCTCAGTTGCCTCATCTATAGCATTTGGAGGTAGATGAGCTTTGAAATTGCTGTATCTCCAATAGCTAATGATCAAGGATGAAGGAAAAGGCAACCCACTCCAATATTCTTGCCTAGGAAATCCTATGGACAGAGGAGTCTGGCAGGCTACAGTCCATGGGGGTCGCAAAGAGTCAGCCACGACTGAGTGACTAACACTGTCACTTTCAAGAATGGACATACAGACTCTCATCAGTTCTTCTGAGGTGTAAACATGCACCATCTTCTGAGAAAAGCTCTCCCTCTTGTCTATAGATCAGTGGATTACAGACAAACTGACATCATCTTTGATAATCCTGTCTGGTCATCCTAAGTCATATTTAGGTAATAACACTGGAAAGTAAAATAAGGAAGAAAGGAGGATCAAATAACTCTGATGAAAGGCTATAAACTTATAAACTTATATCTTTCTTCAAGAAATTCATCATTTGTTAGATAATTAGTGGGAAGCTGGTATATAATGAAGAGAGCTCAACTCAGTGCTCTGTGATAACCTAGACGGATGGGATGGGGAGTGGGAGGGAGGTTCAAGAGAGAGTGGATTTATGTATACTTATGGCTGATTCTGCCCTTATGGCAGAAAGTGAAGAGGAACAAAAGAACCTTTTGATGAAGGTGAAAGAGGAGACTGAAAAAGCTGGCTTAAAACTCAACATTCAAAAAGCTGAGATGATGGCATCTGGTCCATCACTTCATGGCATACAGATGGGGAAACAATGAAAACTGAAAGGTTTTATTTTCTTGTGCTTGAAAATAACTGTGGACAGTGATTGCAGCCATGAAATTAAAAGATGCTTGCTCCTTGTAAAAAGCTATGACAAACCTAGACAGCATGATAAAAGGTAGAGACAACAATTTGTCTGTCAAGTCAATGCTATGGTTTTTCCAGTAGTCATATATGGATATGAGAGTTGGACCATAAAGAAGGCTGAGCACACACAAAAAATGATGTTTTTGAACTACGGTGTTGGAGAAGACTCTTGAGAGTCCTTTGGACTGCAAGGAGATCAAACCAGTCCATCCTAAAGGATATCAACCCTGAATATTCACTGGAAGGACTGATGCCGAAGCTAAAGCTCCAAAACTTTGGCCACCTGATGTGAAGAGCAGACTCACTGGAAGAGACCCTGAGTTGGGAAAGACAGAAGACAAGAGGAGAAGGGGACAACAGAGGATGAGGTGGTTGGATGGCATCATCAACTCAATGGACATGAGTTTGAGCGAGCTCCAGGAGATGGTGAAGGACAGAGAAGACTGGTGTGCTGCAGTTCATGGGGTTGCAAAGAGTCAGTCATGACTGAGGGACTGAACAACGGCAATGGCTTATTTACATCAGAAGAAACCAACAGAACACTGTGAAGCAATTATCCTCCAATTAAAAACAAATTAGTAAAAGAAATTTATCATTTGAAAAAAACTGTCTTATAACAGATTCAAAGAAGGTGCTGTGGTGGGTTCAGGTGAAAAGATTATACAGACAGAAGCCAAAAAGAAAAACACCAATACAGTATACTAACACATATATATGGAATTTAGAAAGATGGTAATGATAACCTTGTATGCGAGACAGCAAAAGAGACACAGATGTTTAGAATGGACTTTTGGACTCTGTGGGAGAGGGAGAGGGTGGGATGATTTGGGAGAATGGCATTGAAACATGTATACTATCATGTAAGAAACGAATTGCCAGTCTATGTTCGATACAGGATACAGGATGCTTGGGGCTGGTGCACAGGGATGATCCAGAGAGATGATATGGGATGGGAGGTGGGAGGGGGTTCAGGATTGGGAATTCATGTACACCCGTGGCTGATTCATGTCAATGTATGGCAAAACCAACACAGTATTGTAAAGCAAAATAAAGTTAAAAAAAAAAAAAAAGAAATGTAAAATCTCATGCCATGGTTCCCTATGTTAGAACCTCTGTAGAGTAAACAAAAACGCACACATTTTGTGCTGTCTTTACAACTCATTTCTGGTGTTCTTTCTTCATTTCCCCCACCTCTCACTCCAGTGTTTGTTATGAAAGAAAAGATGTTTCAGGCATAACTGTTGAACTTCTGGGTGCTACTATCCTGTTCCATCTCTGAAAAAAAAAAACAACCAGTTAATAATAATGAATTTGTGCAACCTTTATCATCCTCTCATCAGCGTGTATCATCTTGGTATAAATCCCAGGCTATTAATGCACCTTCAAAGCCTAGAATACAGTTTAATGCCAGAATCACAGTTGGTAAGAAGAGCATTTTGGCAACTGAAATTGCTATTCTAAATGCTATAAAACAGAACTGATGTCCCTAGTTACCCTTCACTTTACCTCACTGAATGTACACTCTCCTGCCAAAGAAAATATGAAGATAAGCATTCTATTCTATGAGATGATCTTATCATTGCTAAGAAGCAATCGTAGGGTGACCTTCTTAAGAAGCAACCGGCTAAATTACATGAAATAGTAGCATCAACAATATCCAAACAAAAATCAACACACTTAGCCAGCATCAATCCCACAATTAAATGGACAGTGCTTGTAATTAGTTGGGATCCCGATAAGATGGAAGACTCAAATCAGAATAATTCAAAGGCTTATGTACTACAGAACTTTTACAAAAGTGTACTCAGGGTAAAGTGTAATCAGGGTTGGAGACTGAGCCACTGTTACCAACTCTAGGCATAAGGGGACAAGGAGGAAGGGAGTGGGTTGGCAGAACCTGGAGAAAGAAAGTCATGTAGAGAAGACTGTCATGAAGAGAGTAGTGGTTTTCCTTCTAGGGACACTGTCCAAGGTGTCCCCAACAAGACAGGAGTAAGGAGGATAGATACCCTGACCTCCTCCTCCTCCCCCCTTTCAGTGTTCTGCCAGGGTCCTGACTGATCAGATCCAACCAGAGACAGAACTGGGGGCCCACTGAAGAGGTCCATTAAGAGTCAGCCTCTGATGATAGAGGTGAGGAGATCTGGAGGGGCAATTGGGTGATACACAGCAGGATGCTACCTAACCCAACGCACTCATAGAAATACTTATAAATTTTGTAAGAGCAGAAAATGTCTCTTCTTGTTCATCATTGTATCCCCAACTATATCACTCCAGTATTCCTGCATGAAAAACCCCATGGACAGAGGAGCCTGGCTGGCTGTGGTCCACGGGGTTGCAAACAGTCAGACAGGACTGAATTGACTAAGCACGGTGTATCATTCCAACGCCCATTTTCCAATTCTCTGACAGCAACTGGGTGTCTAATAATTAAATTCAATGTGACATTAATTACCCAGAGTTAGCACAAACCCCACCAGTTAAGGGCTCAGTCCCATTTTAGACACCAGCCACAAATGGGGTCCCCAGACAACTTTCACTTCTGCCTGCTGCTGCTGCTGCTAAGTCGTTTCAGTCGTGTCCGACTCTGTGTGACCCCAGAGACGGCAGCCCACCAGGCTCCCCTGTCCCTGGGATTCTCCAGGCAAGAACATTGGAGTGGGTTGCCATTTCCTTCTCCAGTGCATGAAAGGGAAAAGTGAAAGTGAAGTCACTCAGTCGTGTCCAACTCCCAGCGACCCCATGGACTGCAGCCTACCAGGCTCCTCCATCCATGGGATTTTCCAGGCAAGCCTAGCCAACTATAAATATGGAGGTTCCCACAACCCCACTCAGGTTCATAATTTGCCAGAGTAACTCCCAGCTCAGGGAAGCTCTCTACTTTCTATTACAGCATTACTGTAAAGAACACAGCTCAGGAACAGCCAAATGGAAGAGATGCATAGGGAAGGTATGGGGGTAAGGGAGGGCACAGGGCTTCCATGCTCTTTTTAGTGTACCACCCTCCCAGCACATCAATGTGTTCCCAATCTGGAAGCGTCATGGCATAGGCATGATTTACTAAATTTTAGGCCACTGGTACTTGAACTCAGTCTCCGGTCCCTCTCTCCTCCCCAGGGGTCAGAGGTGGGACTGAAGGGTTCTATCCCTATAATCACATAGATTTTTCCTCTGGGAACCAGCCCCCATCTTAAAGCTGTCTAAATACCCCATCTTTAGTTGCCTCATTAGAATACATAAGACACTCCTAACAGTGGAAATTCCAAGGAATTTAGCATGCCAGAAACCAGGAAAAAGGCCAAATCTATTTTTTTCTTAATCATGCCACACCAGCATGTTGTATCACCATGTCTGGCACATAACAGACACTGTGTTTGTTACTGAATGATGCAGTCTCCACTGTGTTAGTCTAAAGTTCTTTCTCTTTTCCTTCTGGGTTTTTGAAAGATTACTAAAATGTTTAAGCCCAAACCATACATGCCTTTAAGCTTCTCCTTCCCCTCTAGTCAGATAATCTAGAGAAGACAAACCCTGAGTGGCTTCTAGAATCCCAGGGCACCACACACCTCTGATACCCAAAGCATAGGGAGACTCAAAGGAGACACAGGTATTTTTAGAGATGGAATCTAAACTGTTTACAAACAATCTGCTCCAGTCTCTTCAGGGTTGTATGCCTTTTTATCACCTTCACTACCAACAGATTCTGTGGCACTAAATAGACGTAGGAAGCTAGGGCTAGACCTTTGTGGGGTGGTAAGCTATTTTTGTTGATATAAGGTATCATACAACATGCCACCAAAAGAACTTTATTTTATTCTGGATAGTTTCCCAATGATATGAGTCCCACCTTATGCTTTTAAAATCCCAAGGTGACCAACATGTTACACGTCAGGGAAAACTGGATCTCTATCAGGAGAAAATCTGAAATTAGGGATGAATAAAATGCAGAATGGAGTAGGGATAGTCTAAATCCATTAACAGAAAAAAAAAAATCACTGAAAACAAACAGATCTACTCAAAGCTGATATGACTTGAAAATACGGTACAAAATTTCAGTTTAAATGAGGTTTGGGGGATGTGCATTTCCATCTGATGGAATGACATTTTCCATCCATCAGCACACCTAGCTATTAAACTGATGGACTGTAAGTTTTCTCTATAGCAATAGCCTTTTAATATTAACATAAATGAGCCAAGCTCTATGACCAAACTTTGAAGTCTCAACCTAAACATCAACCTAACTATCCAAAGGCTTGATCAGGTCCTGATCAAGAATATTTTTAACGTGCTCACACATTCCTGGCCCATCTTTCTGTGGAAAGGGGCTCCTAAATTTCTTCAGCCGAGTGTGGTCTCTAGCCACTGCACCCTCTGCGTATGTGATTCCCCCTTTGATCAACAGCACACAACGTCATCATTTCAGGCACTGATCAGAAAATGCATCGAAGAACAGACTGGGCTTCCCAGGTGTCTCTAGCAGTAAAGATCCTGCCTACCAATGCTGGAGACATAAGAGACACTAGTTCCATCCCTGGGTCGTGAAGATCCCCTGGAGGAGAGCATGGCAACCCACTGCAGTATTCTTGCCTGGAGAATTCCATGGACAGAGGAGCCTAGCAGGCTACCATCCATGGGGTTGCAAAGACTCAGGCGTGACTAAAGTGACTTAGCATGCACACGTAGGAGCTTGCTAGACACACCTGATAGCGGAAAGAAATGCCTAAGGCAGTTGTTCTAAACCCAGCTGATTGTTCTAAATGACCTAGGGAGAAGGGAAGACAAGAATGGCAAGAGGCCCTTGGAAAGGAAGAGAGTGAGAGAGAACTGAGTGGGTATCTACGCCCACCCAAATACATGGAATCATATCTAGAGGTGTCCTTTTTAAGACACATTAATCTACCCCACCACCACCACCACACTCCCTCATACAATGGAAGAGACAGACTAATTTTCCTTTTCCTGTCTCTAAACAATACACTGGATTAGGCAGACTGGAATTACACAGGGAACTTTTTCAAAATAAGTTACATGATTAAGATTCTGCTTACCTACTCACCCCGCCATTCTGAGGAACCTCATGTGCTGGCACCCTATAAATTTTGCAAGAGCTCTCTAGGTTATTTTGACCTTCTCTTCTCTTCATCCTGCCCCAACCCCAGTTAAAAATCCACTAAGCACTAGTTCCCCATTACACTCAGTTACCAGAGAGAAATGTATTTGGGTCACATATCTTAACTTCCTGCTGACATACCTTAATGACATTAATATTTAACAGTACACACTTGACTTAGATCAAAAATGCCTGACAAGGGTTATCTACTTGAATTTTACATTGTTATACCTTCTGGAAAATCAGTTTCAATCATCTAATAACCTTACTCAACATCCATTACATAAACCTTCACAAAATATCATGTCTGACAAGAGATAGTCCCCCAGCAGAACATGTCTATGTCTTTCTAACAAACAGGGATAACGAGGTATTGCAAAGCATCTGCCCTGGTGCCTCAGCTTCTAGAAAACAAGCTTTTTTTTTTTTTATTAAAGTAGTAACTAATACTGGTGAGGATCCTTAGAAATGGCTTGTAAGACAATGTTATTGATAGAATTTTCTGTGATAAGTGTGCTACATCTACCCTGTCCAATTCTACAGGTACATGTGACTTGTGAGCACTTTAAATTGTGACTAGTGTGACTGAAGAGTGAATTTTATATATTATTTTATTTCAATTAATCCGATGCAAAGAGCCAGCTCACTGGAAAAGACCCTGATGCTGGGAAAATTCAAGGCAAGAGGAGAAGAAGATGGCAGAGGATGAATGGTTGGATGGCATCACCGACTCAAAGGATATGAGTTTAAGCAGGCTCCAGAAGACAGTGAAGGACAGGGAAGTGTGGCGTGCTGCAGTCCATGGGGGTCACAAAGAGTTGGACACAACTGAACAACTGAACAACAACAACATACATTTAAATAACTGCATGTGGCTATTGGAGAAGGAAATGGCAACCCACTCCAGTACTCTTGCCTGGAGAATCCCATGGACAGAGGAGCTTGGTGGGCTATAGTCCATGGGTCGCAAAGAGTCGGACACGACTGAGCGACTTCACTTTCACTGCCTATATGGAGCAACATGGTTCCAAGACCACTTTTTATATTTAAGTAGTATGACAAAAGAAAAAGAAATACAAAAAGGCAAAATGGTGTCTGAGGAGGCCTTACAAATAGCTGAGAAAAGAAAAGAATCTAAAGGCAAAGCAGAAAAGGAAAGCTATACCCATTGAATGCAGAGTTCCAAAGAAAAGCAAGGAGAGATAAGAAAGCCTTCCTCAGCGATCAATGCAAGGAATAGAGGAAAACAATAGAATGGGAAAGACTTGAGATCTCTTCAAGAAAATTAGGGATACCAAAAGAACCTTTCATGCAAAGATAGGCACAATAAAAGACAAAAATGGTATGGACCTAACAGAAGCAGAAGATATTAAGAAGAGGTGGCAAGAATACACAGAACTATACAAAAAGATCTTAATGACCCAGATAACCAGAATGATATGATGACTCATCTAGAGCCAGACATCCTGGAATGCAAAGTCTAGGGCCTTAGGAATCATTACTATAAACAAATCTAGTGGAGGTGATGGAATTCCAGCTGAGCTATTTCAAATCCTAAAAGATGATGCAGTTAAAGTGCTGCACTCAATATGCCAGCAAATATGGAAAACTCAGCAGTGGCCACAGGACTGTAAAAGGTCAGTTTTCATTTCAATCCCAAAGAAAGGCAATGCCACAGAATGTCCAAATGACCGCACAATTGCACTTATCTCACATGCTAGCAAAGTAATGCTCAAAATTCTCCAAGCGAGGCTTCAACTGTATGTGAACCAAGAACTTCCAGATGTACAAACTGGTTTTAGAAAAGGCAGAGGAACCAGAGATCAAACTGCCAACATCTGTTGGATCATAGAAAAAGCAAAAGAGTTCCAGAAAAATATCTACTGGTTTATTGCCTATGCCAAAGCCTTTGACTGTGTGGATCACAACAAACTGGAAAATTCTGAAAGAGATGGTAATTCCATCACCCTACCTGCCTCCTGAGAAATCTGTATGCAGGTCAAGAAGCAATAGTTAGAACCAGACATGGAACAATGGACTGGTTCCAAATTGGGAAAGAAGTATGTCAAGGCTGTATATTGTCACCCTATTTAACTTTTATGCAGAATATATCTCGTGAAATGCCAGGCTGGATGAAGCACAAGCTGGAATCAAGACTGAAGGGAAAAATATAAATAACCTCAGATATGCAGATGATACCACTCTTATGGCAGACAGCAAAGAGGAACTAAAACACCTCTTGATGAAAGTGAAAGAGGAGAGTGAAAAAATTGGCTTAAAACTCAATATTCAGAAAACAATGATCATGGTATCTAGTCACATCATTTCATGGCATATAGATGGGGAAACAATGGAACAGTGACAGACTTTATTTTTTGGGCTCCCGAAATCACTGCAGATAGTGACTGCAGCCATGGAATTAAAAGATGCTTGCCCCTTGGAAGAAATGCTAAGACAAACCTAGACAGCATATTAAAAAGCAGAAACATTACTTTGTCGATAAAGGTCCATCTAGTCAAAGCTATGATTTTTCCAGTAGTCATGTATGGATGTAATAGTTGGACCATAAAGAAAGCTGAGCACCAAAGAATTGATGCTTTTGAACTGTGGTGTTAGAGAAGACTCTTGAGAGTCCCTTGGACTGCAAGGAGATCAAACCAGTCAATCCCAAAGGAAATCAGTCCTGAATATTCATTGGAAGGACTGATGCTGAAGCTGAAGCTCCAATAATTTGGCCACCTGATGTGAAGAGCTGACTTATTGGAAAAGACCCTGATGCTGGGAAAGATTGAAGGCAGGAGGAGAAGGGGACAACAGAGGATAAGATGGTTGGATGGCATCACTGGCTCAATGGACATGAGTTTGAGTAAGCCCTGGGAGTTGGTGAAGGGAAGCCTGGTGTGCTGCAGTCCACAGGGTCACAAAGAGTTGGACATGACTGAGTGACTGAACTGAACTGAAGATGACTCAAAATGTTACAGTAGTTTCAACTGTGGTACAAATGCTATGTGTTAACTGTAAGCACCCTCAGCTTTTAGTAATATTATTCAAAAGGATTTCCAGGGTTGACTATAGAAACTTGCCTGCTCTCAACAGAAAACAAGGTCAGGTCATATGCCTGATGTAGCCTGATCAAACTGTAAGTGCCTTCATGCCTGGGTTCTTATTACTGGAAGTGCTGGGACCCGATGGCAGAAGAGCAGACCTTCCCCTGAGCAGGACCACTGTGAGCCCTCTGAATGGACAGTGTGGCCACTTACTCTCCCCTCAGCTCAGACCCCTCCACTGTTCTGACCTCACATGGTAAAGAGAAGGCAGGAGTGTGGCCTTGAGGCTTTCTTAATTCACACCTGGAGAGTGTGTTCTCTCTCTGATGAAAGGTCCAAAGGGTTTGTAGGGTCTCTCAACCTCAGCACAGTGACATTTGGAGCCCCGTGCTTCTGTGTTATGGGGACTGTCCTGTGTGTCTGAAGATGTTTAGGAGCATCCCTGGCCTCTGCCCACTAGATGCCAGTAGCATCTGCCCAACCTTCCCAGTAGTGCCCACCCAATATTTCTACAGACACTGTCAAATATCCCTGGAGGGCAAAAATCTCCCCTGGTTGAGAGTCACCAATTTAGGCAGTAAGTTCTCAGATTATGGGCTACTTAATAAAGATGAACTTTAGTTTTTGTTCAGTTTTTAAAATCTCTAGGACCTGGCAGATGCCTGATACTGTGATAAACACTCAAGTATTGCTTGGGTGCATGAATAAAAAGCCAATGTTATTTTTAGCTTTGTAAATATCTCCCCCAGTGCCTAGAAGACTCAATCAGCAAGTATTTTCTGGCTTATTAATTTCTTAAAGGTTTAAAAAGTAGGAATTTCTATGAATGACTATTTTTGAGGAAGGAAAATGATGGGAAAATACATCTTTCTTCATAACTTAATGTATATATAGAAGCAATTTGCTGGCTTGTTACAATTTTTAGTAAATCAAGTAAGTCCGAAAATATAGTATCACCAGTTCCAAATTAAGTATCATAATTTAGGGGTTGCACAGAGTCAGACATGACTGAAGTGACTTAGCAGCAACAGCAGCAGATATGCAGATGACACCACCCTTATGGCAGAAAGTGAAGAGGAACTAAAGAGCTTCTTGATGAAAGTGAAAGAGGAGAGTGAAAAAGTTGGCTTAAAACTCAACATTCAGAAAACTAAGATCATGGCATCTGGTCCCATCACCTCATGGCAAATAGATGGGGAAACAGTGAGAAACTTTATTTCGGGGGCTCCAAAATCACTGCAGATGGTGACTGCAGCCATGAAATTAAAAGACACTTACTCCTTGGAAAGAAAGTGTTGACCAACCTAGATAGCATATTAAAAAGCAGAGACATTACTTTGCCAACAAAAGTCCATCTAGTCCAGGCGATGGTTTTTCCAGTGGTCATGTATGGATGTGAGAGTTGGACTATAAAGAAAGCTGAGCACTGAAGAATTGATGCTTTTGAACTGTGGTGTTGGAGAAGACTCTTGAGAGTCCCTTGGACTGCAAGGAAATCCAACCAGTCCATCCTAAAGGTGATCAGTCCTAGGTGTTCACTGGAGGTCTGATGTTGAAGCTGAAACTCCAATTCTTTGGCCACCTGATGTGAAGAGCGATGGCATCACTGGCTCAATGGAGATGAGTCTGGGTGGGTTCCGGGGGTTGGTGTTGGACAGGGAGGCCTGGCATGCTGCAGCTCATGGGGTCACAAAGAGTCTGACACAACTGAGCAACTGAACTGAACTGAAAACTCTTTTTAAAAATTAAATTTAAAATGCAAAGGAAGGAACACTTCCAAACTCATTCTATGAGACCACCATCACCTGGAACAGACTGGTTCCAAACAGGAAAAGGAGCACGTCAAGGCTGTATATTGTCACTCTGCTTATTTAACTTATATGCTTACTTAACAACATGAAAAAGGAAATGTTCTATCAAATCCAAGAGTCACAAAGACTCCCATACAGGAGAAACACAAGGAGAAACACACCAAGACACATACTAATCAAACTAACAAAGACTAAACACAAAGAAAGAATACTAAAAGCAGAAGGGAGAAGCAACAAGTAATATACAAGGGAAACCCCATACACTTAACAGCTGACCTTTCAGCAGAAACTCTGCAGGCCAGAAGGGAATGGCAGGATATATTTAAAGCACTGAAAGGGAAAAATCTACAACCAAGATTATAGTACCCAGCAAGGATCTCATTCAAAATTGATGGAGAAATAAAAGCAAAATTAAGAGAATTCAATACCACCAAACCAGCCTTACAACAAATGTTAAACAGACTTATAGAGTCAAGAAATACAAGAGAAGAAAAACGATCTACAAAATCAATGACAAACAATTAAGAAAATGGCAATAAGAACATACACATTAATAATTATTTCAAATGTAAATAGATTAAATGCTCCAACCAAAAGACACAGACTGGCTGGATGGATGCAGAAACAAGACCCATATATATGCTGTCTACAAGAAACCCACTTCAGACCTAAAGACACACATAGACTGAAAGTGAGAGGATGGAAAAATATATTCCTTGCAAATGGGAAGCAAAAGAAAGCTGGAGTAGCAATTCTCATATCAGACAAAATAGACCTTAAAATAAAGGAGATTACAAGAGATAAGGAAGGACACTACATAATGATCCAGGGATCAATCCAAGAGGAAGACATAACAATTGTAAATATCTATGCACCCAACATAGAAGCACCTCAATACATAAGACAAACACCGACAGATAATAAAGGAGAAATTAACAGTAACACAATAATAATAGGAAACTTTAACACCCCACTCACACCAATGGACAGATCATCAAAACAGAAAATTATTAAGGAAACACAAGTCTTAAATGATACATTAGATGAGATGTATCTCACTGATATCTTCAGGACATTCCATACAAATGCAGAAGAATACACCTTCTTCTCAAGTGCACATGAAACATTCTCCAGGATAGACCACATCTGGAGTCACAAATCAAACCTCAGTAAATTTAAGAAAATTGAAATCATATTAAGCATCTTCTCTAACCACAAATCTATGAGACTAGATATGAATTACAAGAAAAAGTCTAAGAAACACAAACACATGGAAATTAAACAACACGTTTCTAAATAACCAACAGGTTACTAAAGAAATCAAAAATTTCTAGAAACAAATGACAATGAAAACATGACATCTCAAAACCTATGGGATGCTGCAAAAGCAGTTCTAATAGGGAAGTTTACAGTAATACAATCCTACCTTAAGAAACTAGAAAAACATAGAATATACAACCTAACTTTATAACTAAAACAACTGGAAAAAGAACAAAACCACCCCAAAATTAATAGAAGGAAAGAAATCACAAAGATTTGAGTAGAAATAAATGAAAAAGAAATGAAAGAAACAGTAGTAAAGATTAATAAAACTAAAAGTTGGTTCTTTTGAGAAGATAAACAAAATTGACAAACTTGTAGCCAGACTCAAGAAAAAAAGAGAGAAGAATCAAATCAACAAAATTAGAAATGAAAAAGGAGAGGTTACAACAGACAATGCAGAAATACAAGGGACTATAAGAGACTATTATGAACAACTATATGGAAATAAAATGCATAACCTGGAAGAAATGGACAGATTCTTACAAAAGTTCAATCTTCCAAGACTGTACCAGGAAGAAATAGAAATTATAAACAACCCAATTTAGAAGCACTGAAATTTAAGCTGTGATTAAAAAAATCTCCCAAAAAACAAAAGCCCAGGATGAGACGGCTTCACAGGAGAATTCTATCAAACATTTAGAGAAGAGCTAATGTCTATCCTTCTAAAACTCTTTCAAAAAACTGCAGAGGAAGGAACACTTCCAAACTCATTCTCTGAGACCATCATCACCTGGAACAGACTGGTTTCAAATAGGGAGAGTACGTCAAGGCTGTATATTGTCACCCTGCTTATTTAACTTATAGGCAGAGTACATCATGAGAAATGCTGGGCTGGATGAAGGACAAGCTGGAATCAAGACTGGTGGGGAAAGTATCAATAACCTCAGATATGCAGGTGACACCACCCTTATGGCAGAAATTGAAGAACTGAAGAGCCTCTTGATGAAAGTGAAAGAAGAGAGTGAAAAAGCTGGCTTAAAGCTCAACATTCAGAAAACTAAGATCATGGCATTCAGTCTCATCACTTCATGGCAAATGGCAGATTTTATTTTGGGGGCTCCAAAATCACTGCAGATGGTGACTACAGCCATGAAATTAAAAGACTCTTACTCCTCGGAAGAAAAGTTATGACCAACCTAGACAGTATATTAAAAGCAGAGACATTACTTTGCCAACAAAGGTCTGTCTAGTCAAGGCTATGGTTTTTCCAGTAGTCATGTATGGATGTGAGGATTGGACTATAAAGAAAGCTGAGAGCCAAAGAATTGATGCTTTTGAACTATGGTGCTGGAGAAGACTCTTGAGAGTCCCTTGGACTGCCAGGCGTTCCAACCAGTCCATCCTAAAGGAGATCTGTCCTGAATATTCATTGGAAGGATTGATGTTGAAGCTGAAACTCCAATATTTTGGCCACCTGATGTGAAGAACTGACTCATTTGAAAAAACCCTGATGCTGGGAAAGATTGAAGGCGGGAGGAGAAGGAGATGATGGAGGATAAAATGGTTGGATGGCATCACCGACTCAATGGCATGAGTTTGAGTAAACTCCGGGAGTTGGTGATGGACAGGGAGGCCTAGAGTGCTGCAGTCCATGGGGTTTCAGAGTCGGACACAACTGAGTGACTAAACAGATCACTCCGGTACCAAAACCAGACAAAGACAACACAAAGAAAGAAAACTACAGGCCAAAATCACTGATGAACATAGTTGCAAAAATCCTCAAAAAATTTTAGCAAACAGAATTCAGCAACACATCAAAAAGCTCATACACCATGATTAAGTTCAATTTATTCCAGGAATGTGAGGATTCTTCAATATATGCA
The DNA here is from genome assembly GCA_917880005.1 of Nanger dama. Classification (NCBI taxonomy): domain Eukaryota; kingdom Metazoa; phylum Chordata; class Mammalia; order Artiodactyla; family Bovidae; genus Nanger; species Nanger dama. The sequence goes on along the minus strand of CAKJTW010000017.1, from coordinate 19,118,364 downwards.
AATCAATCAATATGATACACTGTATTAACAAATTAAAAGATAAAAACCATATGATAACTTCAATAGATGCAGAAAAAGCCTTGACAAAATTCAGCACCCATTTATGATTAAAACTCTACAAAAAAAATGGGCATAGAAGGAACCTACATCAACATAGTAAAGGCCATATACAGTAAGCCTAAAGGAAACATTATTCTCAATGGTGAAAAACTAAAAACATTCCCCTAAGATCAGGAACAAGACAAGAGTGTCCACTCTCACCACTATTATTCAACATAGTGCTGGAAGTCCTAGCTACAGCAATCAGAGAAGAAAATGAAATAAAAGGAATCCAGATCGGAAAAGAAGAAGTAAAGCTCTTACTGTTTGCAGATGACATGATACTCTACATAGAAAACCCTAAAGGTAGCATCAGAAAATTATTAGAGTTAATCAGTGAATTTAGCAAAGTTGTAGAATATAAAATCAATACACAAAATCACTTGCATTTCTATATACTAACAATGAAAAGGCAGAAAGAGAAATTAAGGAATCAATACCATTCACCACTGCAACAAAAAGAATTAAATAATGAGGAAACAAAAGACCTATACACAGAAAATTATAAGATGCTGATGAAAGAAATCAAAGATGACATAAACAGATGGAGAGAGAGTCCATGTTCCTGGGTAGGAAGAATCAATATTGTGAAAATCACTATACTACCAAACACAATCTACAGATTCAATGTGATCCCTATCAAATTACCATTGGCATTTTTCACGGAACTAGAAAAAAAATTTCACAATTCGCATGGAAACACAAAGACCCCAAATAGCCAAAGCAGTCTTGAGAAAGAAGAATGGAGCTGGAGGAATCACAAAGACCCCGAATAGCCAAAGCAGTCTTGAGAAAGAAGAATGGAGCTGGAGGAATCAACCTTCCTGACTTCAAGTTATATTACAAAGCTGCAATCATCAAGACAGTACTGGCACAAAAACAGAAATATAGACCAATGGAACAGATAGAAAGCCCAGAAATAAACCCATGCTCCTATGGGTACCTTATTTTTGGCAAAGGAGGCAAGAATATACAATGTGGCAAAGACAGCCTCTTCAATAAATGGTGCTGGGAAAACTGGACAGCTACATGTAAAAGACTGAAATTGGAACACTTCCTAGCACCATACACAAAGATAAACTCAAAATGGATTAAAGACATTAATGTAAGACCAGAAACTATAAAACTCTTAGAGGAAAGCATAGGCAGACTACTCGATGACATAAGTCAAAGCAAGATCCCCTATGACCCACCTCCTAGAGTAACAGAAATAAAAACAAAAGTAAACAAGTGGGACCTGATTAAACTTAAAAGCTTTTGCACAGCAAAGGAAACTATAAGCAAGGTGAAAAGACAACTCTCAGAATGAGAGAAAATACTATCAAATGAAACAACTGACAAAGGATTAATTTCCAAAATATACAAGCAGCTCAAACAACTCAATACCAGAAAAATAAACAACCCACTCAAAAAGTGGGAAAAAGACTTAAACAGATATTTCTCCAAAGAAGACATATAGATGGCTAAAGAGCACATGAAAAGATGCTCAACATCACTCATTATTAGAGAAATGCAAATCAAAACTACAATGAGATATCACCTCACAGTGATCAGAATGGCCATCATCAAAAAGTCTACAAACCATAAATGTTGGAGAGGATGTAGAGAAAAGGGAATGCTCTTTTGGTGGGAAAGTAAATTGATACAGCCACTATGGAAGACGGTACGGAGAGTTCTTAAAAAACTAGGACTAAAACCACCATATGACCCAGCAATCCCACTTCTAGGCATATACCCTGAGGAAACCAAAGTTGAAAAACATATATGTACCCCATTGTTCACTGCAGCACTATTTACAATAGCTAGAACATGGAAGCAACCTAGATGTCCATCGAAAGATGAATGGATAAAGAAGTTGTGGCATATATACACAATGGAATATTATTACTCAGCCATAAAAAGGAACATCTGATGAGGTGGATGAACCTAGAACCTATTATACACAGTGAAATCAGTCAGAAAGAGAAAGAGGAAGATAAATACCATACTCTAATGCATATATAAGAAATCTAGAAAAATGGTACTTAAGAACTTATTTACAGGATAGCAGTGGAGAAACAGACATAGAGAATAGGATTCTGGACATGAGGAGAGGGGAGGAGAGGGTGAGATGTATGGGAAAAGTAACATGGAAACTCATATTACCATATGTAAGATAGATAGCCAATGGGAATTTGCTGTATGGCTCAAGAAACTCAAACAGGGACTCTGTATCAATCTAGAGGGGTGGGATTGGGTAGGAGATGAATGGGAGGTGCAAAAGGAAGGGGATATGTGTATACTTATGCTGATCATGTTGAGGTTTGACAGAAAACAACAAAATTCTGTAAAGCAATTATCATTCAATAAAAAAATAGATTAAAAAATTTTTAATCTCTCAAATTTGCTTTTTGTCTAACATCATTCTTATAGTCTAAAATAAATATAAAATAAACAGCAAGTAATAAGTCATTAGCAAAAAACAAAGTGAGAAATGCACATTAAAATGATGTATAACATAATGTACAACACATTAATTTAAGAATGTATTCCGATATCAAATGGCACAGCTCAACAATGCAAAACCACAATTACTTTTGCACCAACCCAATATTAAACCAAGGGTAAGAAACTCTGCTGTATGAAAGGAGCCTATAGAATTTACAGTAGTGGGTGCAAAGCAATTTAGGAATAGTTAAATGTATTTTAAGGCTTCCCATGTGGCACAGTGGTAAAGAATTTGCCTGCTGATGCAGGCTCAATCCCTGGGTCAGGAAGATCCCCTGGCATGTAAAATGGCAACCCATTCCAGTATTCTTGCCTGGGAAATCCCATGGACAGAAGAGCCTGGTGGGCTACAGCCTATAGGGGTCACAAAGAGTAGGACACAGCTGAGCATACATGCGGCTGAGCATACATGCGCACATTTGACCTATGCTTAAAACTTGTACACTCTCAATTCTACCACATTTTAGTGGCCAAAACAAGTCACAAGCCTAGATTCAAGGTGTGGAGAAACAGTCTCCAGCTACTAATGGAATGAATCACAAAGTCACATACATGATATAGGAGGGGAAATCACTACAGCTATTTTGGCATCAATCTTCCATTCCTCCCTTTTTCAGGCTCTTAAAACCTGAATTAATAAGCAGAGGTCACTTGATAAATACATAATTAAATCTAACTGAATAGTGTTCAGGGGTTATTTCAATCAGTCTCAAAAGAACTTGATCAGTTGCTCCAAATCCAGAATGTATCAGAACACCAGACTGCCCTTTTCCCTCTCCTGCCCCACCCAAACCCCTCAAACGTCTATATGGAGATTACCTCTCAGACTGGACTCTTTCTGCGGATGCCTGCCATTAAGCCCTCCCATTCTGCACTGCTTTTCACTGGTTTCACTCTTCTGATGATACCTGCTTCCACATAATGGATTTCTTTTCTATAGTCTCTACAATAATTACTATGTTAGGTGTTTAGTCAATAAAAATTTAATTCTGCTAAAGTTGATGCAGGGAAAGATAGAGGAAAACATCCTCTCTTCATCTCCCACCTCTTCCTCAGGGGTATCCATACAACAGCACTCTGAAATCTGGAAGAAGAATCATTTACTTTTTGCTTTCATTAGCTATTGCTATAATAATTGGGAATTTCTGGCCCTGTTGGTTCATAATTCAGTGGAAGAGCCCAAATGTCTGTGGACCACAGGTTTCCTGTAACAGCAGGAACGATTCCTCAGCTCTTTCAGAACTGAAACCTAGATATTGTGCAGAAATTCAAGGAGCCCAAACCCTGTTAGAGTAAATTAGCATTTAGGTATTTGACACGCTTTGGAATGAGTCTTTCCATAGACATCCATTTTCTAGGCCGCTATTCCATTACACAGTGCCCTTCTTAGGAGAGCCCGAGGGAGAAATTTCTCTCTGATCTCAGGATGGGAAATAGTTGGGCTGCTTCTTAGTACTTGAGTGGTTTTGTGGTGGCTGTTACTACAGATAACGTGGATTGTGAGGGCATCTCCTTAGTGTGGTGCTGAATCTGAGACCCATCTCTAATAAATCTACAGGACTTCCGGTGTAAATTTTGGATATTAACTCCACACCTGAATTTGCCTTATCTTTTCTATATACTCACCATTCCACTTCCCTCATTGAATTATTTTTATGGGGTTTTTTTTGGTTCTGTTTGAGATACTTACATAAGTGGATTAAATGCTCTTCAGAGCTTCAGAGAATAAATAAGAAAACAATAAGTGCCAGTTTCTCAAGAAATGTATATGATTTTTGACACTTTTAACAATTCAATTGTATCTATTTTGCTAAAACTCTTCTTTTTCCATTTCAGACACTCTGGCTAAGTTCATCATACTTCTCCAAGGTTCATTATTACCTTTGGCTTCAAAAGACTGCTCATTTTCTTTTTCTTTTTCTCCCTATATCCTACTGCTGTTCCTTACCCCTCCCAAGGCAAACCTTTCAATGTGCTCTATGCATGTCCTTTTGTTAGTATGTGTCCTTATAAAACAGAGTTTTGTATATGTGGATCTTAATGGTGTATAAATATTGTTGTAAAAGTCAATCTCTTTCTTTTTCATCCAGCACTGTTTCTAAGGTTCATATATTTTACTCTGGGTACATCTAGTCTGTTACTTCTCTCTGCTGAATAGCACAAACCGAGCACTTCCTGCCTCTTATTCCCCAAAACTGCCTCCAATCCCCTACTGCCACAAAAACACTGTGAAGACAGTGCTTACACATGGGGTGAAAGCTTTTGAGAAACAAAAGTGTTCTGGTCATAAGTCCACCAGGACAGCACATGTACACTGTGACTGTCCCAGACAAGCTAACACGCCTTGCCACCTTACTCCTACAGAACCTTCATAAACTCCGTAAGAAGTTATCCTTGACGTGTACCCAGGAGCGGATTTGCTGGGTCAAGAAGTATACCTCGACCTAATTTGCTATCACTATCAGAGTCCTCGGCTGAATTTCTACACCAGTTGATAGTCCCATTAGCAGTACATAAGGGTTCCTGTGGTCCCACATCCTTGCCAACACTTGGCATTACCCTAAATTTGCCAGTTGAGTACAAGAAAACTGATGTCTCCATTTATCTTGCATTTTTCTGTCAACTAATGAGTTTGAATGGGCTTCCTTGGTGGCTCAGCAGTAAAGAACTCACCTGCAATGCAGGAGACGCAAGAGATGTGGGTTCAATCCCTGGGTCAGAAGGATCCGCTGGAAGAGAAAATGGCAACCCAGTATTCTTGCTGGGACAATCCCATGGACAGGGGAACCTGGCAGACTATAATCCATGGGGTCTCAAAGAGTCAGACACAACTGAGCAACTAAACAATGAGTTTGAGCATTTCTTAATATTCTTAGCATTTTTTTTTATTTCTGTGAATTTTGACTCTCACATATTTGCCCATTTTTCAATAATGTATCTTTTTTGTTAATTTGCAACAGATAGAAATTTTTCTAAGGTGAGCACATATTTCTTTGTCTCTGTGGCACATAACTAGCACTGCTATCCTTTCTGGCAGAACTAGAGTCACGCAATGACAAGGATAAGTAACAATGCAGGGATCATAAGATGCTATAGAATCTACTTGTATGGGTACAAACCAATTGTTATGGACTGAATCAAGTCCCCCAAATGCATATGCTGAAGCCCCTAACCTCCAGTGTGACTGTATTTGGAGAGGTAGCCTTTAAGACGGTTCAGTTCAGTTCAGTTCAGTTCAGTTCCAGTTCAGTTGTTCAGTCATGTCTGACTCTTTGTGACCCCATGGACTGCAGCACGCCAGGCTTCCCTGTCTATCACCAACTCCCCGAGCTTGCTCAAACTCATGTCCATTGAGTAGGTGATGCCATCCAGCCATCTCATCCTCTGTCGTCTCCTTCTCCTCTCACCTTCAATCATTCCCAGATCAGAGTCTTTTCCAATGAGTCAGTTCTTTGCAGCAGGTGGCCAAAGTATTGGAGTTTCAGCTTTAGCATCAGTCCTTCCAATGAATATTCAAGACTGATTTCCTTTAGTATGGACTGGTTGGATCTCCAAGGTAAATGAGGTCATAAATGTGGGGTTCCTACTCCAATGTGGCTTGTGACCCTATAAGAATAGAAAGAGACACCAAGCAGGAAGGGTACACACAGAAAAAGGTCAGGTGATGATACAGCAAGAAGGTAGTCATTTGTACACCAAGGCAAGAGGCCGCAGGAGAAATCAAACCTGAAAACACCTTGATCTCAGACTTCTAGCCTTCAGAACTGCAGTAGAATAAATTTATTTTATCTAAGCTACCCAATCTGTGGTTTGTTATGGCAGCCCTCACAGACAAACATGCCAATCAACAGGTAGGAAACATCTTTAGATTGAGTCATTTGCATCTAATGACTTTCTCTTATGATGCCCAGGTGTGTGATATATCAGACAGTGTAACCTGGCTGTCTTTCCAGAACATTATTTATTGAGTCAACTGAAAAAGTAGTCATATTCCAGATGATTTCTTCAGACTCCAGAAAATTTTTTTCTACGTGCAGGTATCAATGTCATCTGTCTTAGCAGCATCTTCCAAAGCAGCACAAACAATAGATTGTGGATCTTGCCAGCTGACTGTCCACTCTTGCTTACTCAAGGATTTGAGGGAGGATTATTTCATCATTTAAGAGTACAAATAGAATTTCAGTAGAAGGGGTTTGCTTAAAAACCTATCAATTCTTTATCCTCCAAGGAAAATAACACTTCTGAAGACATAGTACTGGGAAAAGGATGGATTTCACGTAATACCAATCAAATTGGCAATGGTTGTATAGAGTATTGTGTTGAGAAAATGCCAAGTATAAACTCAGTAGATAAAAGTGCCATGATGGATGGATAAGCAAGGTCTGCCACAGCCCCGGGTGTCAGGCGGAGTAGGCCTTACGTGTGTCATCTCTGTCTGTGTAGATCTTCACTTCGTTTTCAATGTTTGTGTGCTTAGTTGCTCAGTCATGTCCAACTCTTTGTAAGCCCATGAACTGTAGCCTGCCAGGCTCCTCCATTCACGGGGATTCTCCAGGCAAGAATATTGGAGTGGGTTGCCATGCCCTCCTCCAGGGGATCTTCCCAACCCAGGGATGGAACCCAGGTCTCCTGCATTGCAGGCAGATTCTTTACCATCTGAGTCACCAGGGAAGCCCTTTAAATGCTTAGCTATGAGAAAAAAAAAAGATTTCTGATGAAGACATCCTTCAAAATTTCATCCTGAATATTATGAATCTGAAAATTCAGTATATTATTTACAACATGAAGAAAACCAGGGACTTCTCTGGATGGTCCAGTTGTTCAGAATCCACCTTGCAATGCAGGGGATGTGGGTTCAATCCCTGATTGGGAACTAAGATCCTCCATGCTGCAGAGAAACTAAGCCCGTGTGTCACAACTACTGAAGCCCACACACTCCACAGACCACATGCCACAACTAAGATACAACACAACCAACTAAATAAACAAATATATGTTTAAACAATGAAGAAAACCACTTTGAGATATCATCTCTCAACTCATGTTCTTTTCTGGAAAATATTTGGTTAATAGCAGAGTCAATGACAGTGGCAGCCTTGAGCACTTCATATCTATTAACTCAATGAAACTACACAGAATCCCCATTTTACAACTAAGGCCGTTGAGGCCCAAAGAGGTGAAGCAACTTTTCAAAGTCTTGGAGCTATTAAGTGGGGATTCAAACCCAGAAGTCTGATCACTTTTAAATATTAGGTAATTTCATCTCTCACAAAAGATGGTGAACACCTTAATAGGAATTAATGCTATTTTTCACAATGAGCTGACAATAAACAAGGCTTCTTATCTCTAGGTGAACTCATGGTGAAGTGAAAGTGAAGTCACTCAGTCGTGTCGACTCTTTGCAACCCAATGGACTGTAGCCTATCAGGCTCCTCCGTCCATGGGATTTTCCAGGCAAGAGTGCTGGAGTGGAGTGGATTGCCATTTCCTTCTCCAGGGGATCTTCCCAACCCAGGAATCAAACCAGGGTCTCCTGCACTGCAGGCAGATGCTTTACTGTCTGAGCCAAAATTAAAAAGTATGGAATTAGGAAAGAAATGTTTATCCATCCATGTGTGTCTGGAGTGTTCGTGATGTGCCATGCCCTGTAGTGAGCTTTATACAGATCATCCCATTTAATCGCCTAAACCATCCTATGAAGTGGTTATGCCCACTTTACAGATGAGGAAATGAAGGCAAAGATGTGAAATGACTTGCTTCCAAATCACACAACTGACAAATGATGAAGCTGGGATCCCAGTCTATTTTGTCTGACTTCAGGAGCTCAGCTTCAAAACCACTTTTACCCAGAATCCCAAATTTACAGTTTTCCTAGGTGGGCTTCCAGGTTAGATACAGGTAAAATCTTAAGCTCATTTAAATTGCTTACCTCTTTGGGCACTTGGAAACACCAAAACTTACTGTGTGACACTTGGAGTGCTTTATAAAAATTGATCAGTTATATCATCTCTAGGAAACTGTTCAGGATATAGACTGTGTTCAGAAATCAGGTATTTTGCCCCCAGAAAAGTCAATGAATTCTTTTCCAGCTACACAGCTTCCTTTAAAAAAAAAAAACTTATTCTCCAGCATGATATCCTCTGATTCACCAAGGTGCTCAACATTTGTGTTATTCTTAAAAATATTTTGCTTCTGTAATTTACAGTGGCCCAAAGATACTAGAAGGATCTATACCTTACTCAACTGGGGAAAGTCTGTCATGGGTCCTATAGGATGGTTTCAGGGACAATGCTAATTATTTTGCTGCTTGTGTGTATGTTATTGGCAGTGTGTATAATCTCAAACATCGTGGTAGATCCTCCAAATCTGTAGGGCTGCTGATTGCTGCTAAGTCGCTTCAGTCATGTCCGACCCTATGCGACCCCAGAGATGGCAGCCCACCAGGCTCCGCCATCCCTGGGATTCTCTAAGCAAGAACACTGGAGTGGGTTGTCATTTCCTTCTCCAATGCATGAGAGTGAAAAGTAAAAGAAGTCAGTCAGTCGTGTCCAACTCTTAGCGACCCCATGGACTGCAGCCTACCAGGCTCTTCTGTCCATGGGATTTTCCAGGCAAGAGTACTGGAGTGGGGTGCCATGGAACCGACTACAAATCTGTAGGCAAGCTGCCATCATAAACTCCACTAGAAATTATTCATAAACTCTAATTTAACACCATGTTTCAGCCTTCTACAGAGCTGACTTCTATCTTGCTGGACTGTTCTCTATCAGACTTCAAATCTCCCAGTCACCAGACCTTCTGGAGAACACCCCTGAATTTCTAATGAATGCACAGTTCATGAAACTAGTTCAGCTTTTCACTGAATGATGTCCTCCATCACCACCACCACCGGAGAGCTGGCTTCTGGCCCTCTAGAGCAGCTTGCTCCCTTAAACTTCAGGTGCTTACGAGAGTTCCTCTTTTCCCCACTGTGGTATTGCTTGATCATTCTCTCCCCATCTCTTTCCACTGTATGTCTTTTCACTGCTAGTACCATGTCTGGTGCTTATACCTTCAATGCCACTCTGCTTTCTCTACCCTCCCACTCACAGAATTTCACTTTATCTTTTGACTTCTATCTTCTCCCCACAAATTGCTTCTCTCATGCTCCCTGGCTTTGGGCCAAGCTGAGAATCCACTGGAGCTGCTCTTTTTCAGTTTGGCCCCACTGAGTGGCTCCCCTCGCACTCCCCACTTAGAGATACTCCTTGGAATTACCTGGCAAAGTTGTTTATGTGAGTGTGTGTGTTTTTCTGGGGAGATGCACTGTGGCAGACCCTATGGACTACATACCCGTACACAATCCACATTTCCCCATGCCCTTGACCTCCTTTGTCAAAGAGGCTAAAAAGCTCAAATTTTCAATTTCTCAACCTTTTCATTTGACCAATAAGAAGGAGAACATGCCTTTCTGAACAAACAGCAAAGCCTCACTAGGAGAAAGTCACTTACCCTTATTCTTTCCCATTATTCCTGCCTGGAATGAGGATGTAAAGGTTAGATGTGCAGCAGCCACCTTGCAAATGTGAGGATGCAAGCCAGAAGGCAAAGGCCTGCATGGAAGACAGAAGGGTAGAAAGTTGGACAGCATTTCAGTCCCTGATGGTATCCTTGAGCCATCATCCCAGCTCTGAATTGTCTCCTCCAGACTCATATATGTTATCAATTATACATACACATAACAATTTTAAAAAGGAGAGATATAAGTATAAATAGGAATTCTGAAATTTTCTTCATGATAGATTATCTTGCATGTGCCTGAGAAGCAAGCATCCCATATTGGAGACCTCTGCTAAATAACCAAGGCACCACTATATTAACAGAAATCAGTAAAACTTAAAACAGCAGTAATGCAAGAAAGAAAGAGTCTTATCTGACTCTTTGCAAACCCGTGGACTGTAGCCCACCACGCTCCTCTGTCTATGATATTCTCCCGCCAAGAATTCTGGAGTGGGTAATCATTTCCTTCTTCAGCAGAACTTCCTAACCCAGGGATCGAACCTGGGTCTCCTGCATTACAGGCAGATTCTTTACCATATGAAGCCCATTATATTAACAGAAATCAGTAAAAGTTAAAACAGTAGTCATGAGGAAGGAGGAAAGATACCCAGAGAAGTGTATTACAAGACAGGGTGACACCGTGAGATCATTTGTGTTTTGTATATAAATGACTAGAAGGAACTTACATAGAAGGTAAATTAATGGTAATTGCTTTAAACTATTATGTGTTCATAGTTTTTAGCAGTGATCATGTACTAATTTGCAATAAAGGGAAAAAAAGGAAAAATAAATGTTATTTTAAATACCCTGACAGTTTAAGACAGACCTTTTCCACTTTACAAAATCGCTTCAAGGTGCCCTTGTCGTGGAGCTGAGCATCTCCCCGCCTTGCACAAACATGCTCCACTGTGAACCCCTGCCTGTGATGACAGCCAGGCAGGTGTGGTGGTGAGGGCCCCAGGTGAGATGATAGCTCATGTCCAGTGGCCTCCAGCCTGCTCTGGGGATAAGGAGGTGATCAGAGTGGGGAAATGAAGGCCCTGTGGGATGGTGACCAGACCACCCTCTCATGTACCAGTGCATTTACGCCTTGCCTCACTCTGCTTACCACAAAATTGCCCTAATTCCCATCCCTGCCACAGAATGATGCGTTTTTATCTTTGGAACACCATCTCATACACTTCTACCTCTTCAGAGCTGGAGAAGTACAAGCTCTAAAAGGCTGAGGCTATGTCCAAGATCAAACAAGAGATTTCAGCAGCAGGGTGGGCACCAGAAGTCACTCAGTCATTAGCAGTCACCATACAGAACCCTCTTTGCAGCTGGGGCGTTGCCATCTTTCTTACCTGTACAAAAGCCCTATAAGATAGGTGCTGTCCTCTCCATTTTAAAGCTGAAGAAACTAAGGCTCAGACAGATCATGTGATTGTCCAGGGTTAAAACACAAGCAGAACCAAGAGGTGAACCCAGCCCTGTCTGGCTTCCAAATATGGGCTGTTTCCACCATTTCAGTTGACTACACATACTGCTTGGAGAAGGCGATGGCACCCCCACTCCAGTACTCTTGCCTGGTGGGCTGCCGTCTCTGGGGTCACACAGAGTTGGACACGACTGAAGCGACTTAGCAGCAGCAGCAGCAGCACATACTGCTTATCTGATCTGTTACAGATGTGCCCACAGAGCAGTTTACAACCATCCCTGTATAGGTGTTCTTAGCTATTGGAGCTTCAGGAAATCCATTTCAGTGCCACTCCCCTCCCCCTTGGTATAGGAAATGCTTCCTGAAAGCCTGTTCTCTCTGCAGCTGGTGATATTTGATTTGATTAACACCCTGGGACCTATCACCAGACTTAAAGATGATGCTTAATTAATTGCTTAAGTTAAAGAGCTGGCACTTTCTGCATTTGGTTCACACTTCCAGCCTCAATCATGTTTTCATTTCAGCAATAATATTTACATGATCAGCAAGTAGTCAGTTCATACTCTGGTGTGGGCCTAAGCTGTATGTGGGACTTCCCAAAGCAGATGTCCTTGACAGGTGTAAAGAAATCTGTTTGTTTGGTTTTTTCCTAACGGCAAGAACCATGAACAAGATCTTTTGCTTGTTTCCCAATGAAAAATTGTGTCTGGATCAACAAATATTCATGGAGAACTGACCTACTCTATGTGTCAGTCAACATTTGCAGGGCCCCATGGGGGCTAACAAGAAGTGCACTAAGAAGTCACATTAGATTTAATTCTGTTTTTGCTTTCCTTTTTTCTGTTCCAAGACCTAGATGCATAGATTAGGAAAAGACATAAAGTTTCAGAGGCATTCACTAAATTCTCCCAGAATACTATCATTCAAAAGGAAGAAATACATGGCCTACATGATATTACGATTAAGTGAGTTTGTGATGTTAAATGACCCCAGGATGCAAACAAAGGTAAAACTGGAAAGTGGTGATATGCCACAAGATTATCCTATGAATAATTTTAATCAAGAACCTAGATAATGATACAGAAAAGCAAGATTACATCTTTCGATAGTTGGATGTTGGAAGGAATAGGACATCATTTTGGATGATAAAGTTCTCAACAGACTGGACAATGGGTTGACTTCTAACACCATGAAATTCTGCAGAAACAAATGCCATGGAATCACCAAAATCAGCACTGTATAAGGAAAGCTTGGCTTTGAGAGGCACCATCACAAGCTTCACAGGAGGCAACAGTGTAACGTATGACTCACGTGTCACCAATGCATCCGTCTGACTGCACGTGTCAAGAACCAAGATGGAGGACAGTGAAAGCTCTGCTATCATTTTTACTCCCCAGCCCACCCTTAGGTAGTGCATTCAGCTGTGAGTAGGTTGACCACATATGATAATATCCTAGTCAGGACAGTTTTCAGAATAAAAGCCATTGCAGGTGATAAATGAGTCTGGAAAAAGGGTGTGCAGGTGATAAATGGGTCTGGAAAATGACTCTTGGGCAAACTGGGACCCACCTAGTTATAAGGGATATGGACAGACTGGAGGGGATTCAGAGGAGAAACTGGAGGAGGGGAAGGTCTCAAGAGAAGAGATTATGGTATATCTTTGAAGAGACATGTTTAGCCTGAGGAAGAGCCAAGTGAGGTTTATATGTAAGCTACTCTGAGATATTCAAAGGGGCAGCAAATGAAAGAGGTGCCGGACTTGTGGATTATGGTCTTGAGGGATTCTACTGTGAGGCATCAACTATAGAGAAAATGATTGCTTCTCAGGGGTATTTGAACCCAAGAGGAGGGAATGAACAACTGCCTTATTACAAAAACATTTTGGAAGCCTACTTGGGTCCATCCATCAGTTCCTGTTCATGTGCCTAGTTAGTTCTCCAGACAAACTGCAGTGAAATAGGAATCATTCCTTTTAATGAAATCCAGCTTCTTTTCTTTTAAAATATTGTTATTGTTTAAGTATATGGTGGCTCTTCTCTCTTTTTTCAAAGAGAGCTTCTTTTAAGGAAATTAGACATACAAGGTCTGTGATTCCCTGGACTCCTCTCTATAAGTTTATATATGCTTTCTTTAGGATATTATTTACAGAATTTTCTTAAATATTCGTCTTTGTAAAGACAAACACCATATTACACTGAATCTAAGACATCACTGAGGGTTTAGAGGGAACATACTGCAACATAATAGAAGCTATTTACGACAAACCCACAGCCAATGTAACACTCAACAGTAAAAGGCTGAAAGCCTTCCCACTAAAATATGAAACAAGACAAGGACACTCATGCTCACCATTTCTATTAAACATGGTATTGGAAGTCCCTTGGACTGCAAGGAGATCCAACCAGTCCATTCTGAAGGAGATCAGCCCTGGGATTTCTTTGGAGGGAATGATGCTAAAGCTGAAACTCACGTACTTTGGCCACCTCATAAGAAGTGTTGGCTCATTGGAAAAGACTCTGATGCTGGGAGGGATTGGGGGCAGGAGGAGAAGGGGATGACAGAGGATGAGATGGCTGGATAGCATCACCGACTCGATGGACGTGAGTCTGAGTGAACTCTGGGAGTCGGTGAGGGACAGGGAGGCCTGGTGTGCTGCGATTCATGGGGTAGCAAAGTTGGACACGACTGAGGGACTGAACTGGAAGTCCTAGCAATAGCAATCAAAAAAAAAAAAAAGCATCCAAATTGGAAGGGAAGAGGTAAAATTGTCATTATATGCAGATGACATGGTACTATATACAGAAAAACCTAAAGACTCCACACAAAAACTACTAGAATCGATAAATGAATTCAGCAAGTAGTAGGATACAAGATTAACATACAGAAATTGGTTGCATTTCTTTATACTAACAATGAAATATCAGAAAGGGAATGTGAAAAACATGATACCTTTTAAAATTGCATTTCAAAAAATAAAATATTTAGGAAAACCTGAAAAAGAGGTGAAAGACTTATATGCTGAGAACTATGGAACATCAATAAAGGAACAAGAAGATGATGCAAAGAAATGGAAAGATATCCCATGCTCTTGGATTGGAAGATTTTGCATTGTTAAAATGAGTATACTACCCAAGGCAATCTACAGATTTAATGTGATCCCTATCAAATTGCCCATGACATTTTCCACAGAACTACAGCAAGTAATCCTAAAAGGTATATGTAATCATAAAAGACCCCCAAATTGCCACTCCTGAGGGGAAAAAAAGAAACAGGAGGCCTAACTCTCTTAGGCTTCAGATAATACTACAAAGCTCCAGTAATCAAAACAGCATGATATTGACACAAAAACAGGCTTATGAATCAACAGAACAGAACAGAGGCCAGAAATAAATCCACACTCCTATGATCAATTAATCCTTAACAAAGGAGGTAAGAATATACCATGGAAAAAAGACAATCTCTTCAACAAGTGGTGTTGGGAAAGTTCGACAGCAACATGTGAATCAATAAAGTTAGAACACACCTGCACATCATACACAAAAATAAACTCAAAATGGCTTAAAGACTTAAATATAAGACACGGTGCTATAAAACTCCTAGAAGAAAATACAGGCAAGACATTCTGACAAAAATCATACCAATGTTTTCTTATGTCAGTCTCAAGGCAAAAATAAACAAAAGCAAAAACAAGCAAATGGGTATTAATCAAATGCACAAGGCTTTGAACAGCAAAGGAAAGCATAAATAAAAAGAAAAGAAAACCTACATCCTAGGAGAAAATATTTGAAAATGATGCAAACAGCGTGGTTTAATTTTGAAAATACACAAATAGCTCATACAACTCAATAAAAGACAAAAAAATCCAATGAAAAAAGTGGGCTGAAGACCTAAGTAGACACTTCTCCAAAGAAGACTTACAGATGATGAACATGCACATAAAAAGATGATCAACATCACTGATAGAGAAATGCAAGTCAAAACTACAATGAGGTATCACCTCATACCAGTCAGAATGGTCATCATCAAAAAATTCTGTAAATAATAAATGTTGGAGAGGGTATAGAGAAAAGGGAACCCTTCTACAGTGTTGGTGAGGATGTAAATTGGAACAGCCACTATGGAAAACAGTATGGAGATTCCTCAAAAACTAAAAACAGAGTTGCCCTATGATCTAAAAATCCCACTCCTGAGTATATAACTAGACAAAACTATTTAATATAATTCAAAAACATACATACATACATGCCTATGTCCATAGCAGCACTATTTACAATAGCAAGGACTTGGAAAAAACCTAAATAAATGTGCATCAAGAGATGAATGGATAAAGAAGATGTGGTTCATATATACAACAGAATACTATTCAGCCATAAAAATAATGCATGCATGCACACTCAGTCATGTCTGACTCTTTGTGACCCTATGGACTGGGGATCTCCAGGCTCCTCTGTCCATGGGATTTCCTAAGCAAGAATACTGGAGTGAGTTGCCATTTCCTGCTCTAGGGGATCTTCCTGACCCAGGGATCAGGCAGATGGATTCTTTAACCACTGAGTCCCATGGGAAGCCCCTTAAAAATAATTAAATAATGCCATTTGCAACAACATGGATGGACCTAGAAATATGATGCTAAGTGAAGTAAGTTAGAAAGATAAATGCCATATGATATTACTTACATGTAGAATTTAAAATAGGACACAAACTTATCTATAAAACAGACTCACAGACATAGAGAAGAGACTTGTGGTTGTCAAAGGTAAGGGTGAGTGAGGCAAGGATGAATAGGGAGTTTGAGATCAATAGATGCGAACTATCATATATAGGATGGATAAACACAAGGATCTACTGCATAGCACAAAGAACTATATTTAATATCACATGATAAACCATGATGAAAATAATATGAAAAAGAATGTGTGTGTGTGTGTGTGTATATATATATAACAAAGTAACTTCACTCTACAGCAGAAAATAATACAACATTGTAAATCCACTATACTTGAATAAAGTAAGTTCTGATGAAAAGACAGAACTGATTATAAAATGCACCTGATTATAAAATGCATCACTATTATATAGCATTAGAGAGAGAGAAAAATGCTACCAATTAACTGTACCCCCAAACTTTTTCACATTTCAATTCCCACTTTCCTAGGCCAACTCAAAATTGTCAATTTGTTCCCATTTTCACGTGATATTAGTATCTTTGTCATCAAGAACATTGAGAATGCAGTATTTCTTCTAAAAGCATTCCACTATTATCTCTGGAATTTTCTCCCAAGCAACTAACACTCGATCTGGAGGTTTTGATGTTCCTGCTTTTGTGACCTAACCAGCAAACGACAAGAGTAAGTTTTAAAACAACTAGGATTTTATTCTTTGTTCAAACGGTCCTTAAGCTATTTGCTGACTGAAACAATGAGCAAGTGCTGTCTAGTTATGCCACTAAGAATAATAACAAAATTTGCTCTGTGCAGGCAATGACAGCGCCATCCTAGCTGGAACCTGGTGCGGATGCTAGGGATATTAAAATGTGACGTATGGAGGCCTGGGATAACACGCGGTAATTCCTCCTCCCTGTCTGCTTTTGGTCCTAGGTTATCCCCTTGGCCCACTAACCCCCTGCCTGCTTTCATTATTGGCCATGATAACCTCTGCCAGCTCTTGCTCCTGTAGCTGAGAGTCTCTTCAAGTACTCTCCTGGGTTGTCCTTATTTCTATTTTATGCCCAACTTCATCTACTTTGGAAGTATTCCCCATCTTCTCATCTTAGTTAGCTTTCCATTATATGCCCATCAACTGATAGAACACAAAGCAAAAATGAAAAGGTCAGACAAGATTTTGCATCTCAAAAGAAGACGCACTTCATCTCTCCCTGTTTTTATTGAGCAGCACTATAAAGCTTTAAAGACATAGCTCTTAGGTCTTGCTGTGAAGTAAAATACTTTGTAGAGATTTTTAGAATGTAGATTCCAGTGGGCTATCCCAAGACCTACCACTGATTCTTGGGGTTGGGAGTGGAATCCAGGGGTGGGTGGAGGGGAAGAAGGCACTTGTATTTTTAACAGAGCTCCAGAGTAATGTGGTACATTATCTAGGTTGGAAATTATGAAGAGGACATTAGGCATTTTCACTTTCTCATTTATACAAGGGTAATTCTTTCAGCAAACACCAACACAAATTTGAAACCAAGAGTTCCCACTCTAAGTGTTCAGTAAAAACCAATTCATATGGGCAGGCTAGCTTTATTCATTTGAACCATAATATTCGTACCAGCCTATATTCAACATGTTTAAACTAAGTGGTATGAAGGGCTTTGTGATGACTGGGGAAGTGCACGGTGGGAGCACATGCTAGAAACAGGATGAGATTTCCTTTTCCAGTCTTGCAACAATCTCCAGTGCTGACTGATGCCACGAGGAAGGAGATCTTGTCCTCTACTCTTTAGCTACAGCTTTCCAGGGCCATTTCAGGAGCAAGATGATCTGGGCATAATTCTGGTTCCCTGATTTGAGGACAGTCTGTCAGCTGAGAGTGGAAGGCTGAACTCGTGTGGGCCTACATTCAGGAAACACACAAATCCCTGCACCAAAGGGCTCAGGAAATGGTTTTTAGGGGTTTCAAGGGAGTCCAATTGGGAGACATTCTCTCCCAATCATCTCCATTTTTAGCAAAGGTTCTACTGAATTTTAGGTGAGTGGGAAGATCCCTCATCTTGTGTGGATAAAAGTAGGTAAGCAAGATTCTATAGTTGACTCCATGGCCTTTTTGGCCCAGAGAACTCAGAATGCAGTTTCCACACTAAAACTCAGATCACCTCTCACTTACCTCTTGGATCCAGGGATTTCTTGTTCATTAACAAGAGTCTGAGAGTCACTGTCTCCTCTGAATTTCTTTTTCTTTTGGGCCCATATCAGAGGCTATAAGCAAGAACACAGAGATACAAATCATTGCAAGTCAGCACTGATGGCTGCAATAAATATTGACACTGTCCTTTTTCTCTTACTTCTTTGTACTGAACACATACTCTGCCTGGCCCTTTATCTACATCATCTCATTTACTCCTCACCACAACCTGTGAAACAGGTTCCAGTGGCCCCTGGCTGACTACACAGAGGGCAGAAGATGCAGGGTAAGCATCAGCTACAGGGCCAGGCAATGAGTAAGGGCCAAATCCAGGAGGGAATCCCAGATCTGACTCCAGAGCTGAAGGTCTCTCACACATTGCTTGTATGTGAAAGGCAGTGAGGAAAACATAATTTAGATTGACGGAGGGAAGGAAGGATGGCTAGATGGATAGATAAAAAACTAATACTACATAAACCCATATAGATACGTACATATAACGGAACACACATTATAGAAAATAGGTTGTGTTAAATGGGTATACTCCAAATGATTCTTTAAAATGTTTTGTGTGTTGGAAAAAAGAAATCTGAAATCAAGTGTTGGGGGAAAAGAAGAAAGTAAGGGAATCAAAGACATAACCAATGAAATCTTCCTTCAAGGATCTGTCTCATGTTTCACTATTTGTTCTAGAATCTTAAATTCAATTTAGCTTAACAAATAAGTATTTAGGCTTTACTATGTAGCAGGCACCAAAACACCTGGCAGTCTAGGATGCTGAATTCATGGGAGGTGCTATTAGGACAGAAGACAGAACAATTCTGGGGTTCATAGCCAGCAGCAGACCCTAACTTAACCCACAGTACAAGGCTGACTTTGATAGAGGGGTAATGAATAGGGGAATTGCTATAAGAACACAAAGATAGATAAAATAATAACTGAGAGGTCTGGGAACGATGCCTGGGAATGGATTAAATGTGAATTGTGTCTTGGAAAACAGAGAAGATGTCAAAAGTTCTGAACTATTTTTACTCACAACACTTTCAACCGCAAACACATGGGTTTTTTCCCCTGACATCAGCCAGTCCTCTGATACCACCTGGGTGTCCTACAATGGATTCAATTCTGACACTATCTCCTGGAGGTAGAGTCAGATCCCACAAGTTAAGGGCTCAGTCCCTCCAAGAATGTCCCCAGTTTAGATGCCAACAGAAGGCTGTGAGTCCTTTGTTTTACTCTGGGGCACTTTTGAGCACAGACGACTCCATGTAACAGCTGTGTGCAGTGTGCACTCCACTCCTTGAGGTGGCCTCAGGCTCTCTGCAAGTTAGACACTGCTTAGCCATTTCTCTCCTGGGGTTTCGCAGTCTCCTTAGAAAGTCATGACAACCCAAGCTATCTGGGGCTTCTGTACTTACCACTTTTCCCTCTGAGGAGCAGGGTCAAAGCTTCTTTCTCAGAAGAGAGAGGGGCCAGCAGGTTCTAAGACCCTTCTCTGCTCTCATCTCCCCTCCCACCCACTTCCCTACTCCTCACCTCCCACCAACATCTAAGAGCTCTTCCCCCTCCACTAAATCTAGCCCTCTCCTCACCTCCTACCAGCACACCTGGAAAACTGCATGTTCTCTCTGAAGCAAGACGCTGTGATCCAAATTATCTTATAATTTCTAGGCCAAGTGCCATTAGAGTCTTGACTTTTGAAAATCAAAAGCTTTTTTCCCTGCAGTTCTTTGGTAAATCTCCTTTTTCCCTGATACAATAAAGATGCCTGAATAAGGTTGATGGGAAAGGTCAAGGCAAAAGGAGCCGCCAGAAGGGTGCAGAGGGGTAAGTCGGTTCCTGTGTTAAAAATATCACCCTGCCAGTGTCCTCACCACCCTTTAAAGCTGGTTCGTGCCTTGAGCAAAGGGCACAGTGCACTCTGCATCCTCCTTCATAACCATAACTCCTCCCTGTTCTTGTGTCTCTGAAGAATTTCAGTTCCAGGTGACCTGATCTAGACTGGGCTGCAGATAGAACTCCAAGGGAAGCCTGATACCAAAAAATAATGCATCTCACATCTTATAAGTGGCTTCCATCTTAGAGTTACTTGTGATTCCCTGGAGGTTTTCTCAAGAAATTTAGTAGATGGATTCCCAAATTGCTCATCACTGAAGTGTATAATAGTTTTGAAATAGAACCATTTGTTTACATGAGTTGTATGACTGGTACATCTGCCATACAGTCTTTGAAAAATTCTGACACAAGATCCCTGAGTTGGGACAATATACTTTGTGAGTTTTCTGTGCAGGTCATCACCAGAGAGAATTAAATATTTCTCATGGTCCCACCTGATGACGTACAGTTGGTCTCATACCCTGTTTGTCAAGACATCTGCTCCTTCTCACCCCTGGTGGCATGCCTTTGGCTACACACTGGAGTCCTTTCTTTGGTTTCACTTACCCTCTCTGGTTCCTATGACAGTCCTCTCTATCAATCATGGGGCCTGAAAGAGAAACAGCTTGTCAGTTAAACCAGTCAAAAATGCAGATGTCTGAGAAAAATATCAACTTGATGCTTTCCTTCACCTAGGAAGTTCTACTTCTTGAAACTTAACTCCATATTAGAGAGATCCCTCATTTCAGGCCAATAAATACCCACACGGCCTTTCCCCACCATAAACCCACACAGATAAAATCCTCCCTTATGGCCATGGATTTATCAGCAGACTTGCTTATAACGGTCATCTTATGAATGACAGCTGGGAACAACAAATCATTCCCTGTTACAAAGGCTGCTCGATATGGTTCAAAATGGCAGAATCCCTGCTAGAATGAACCTTCTCTGGACCAATAAAAATCCTTCTAGGGAAAAAGTCGTGGAAGCAGCGGTTGCAGCAGGGTAAGACACACACTTCCAGGATCTGAAGGGAAACTTTCAGCAGCTTGTGGCTTCACCACCTTACATCTTCCTCAACAACACCCAGAAGAGGTGTTGACCTCAAATACGCTGAGTTTTTTCACCCACTCAGAGCTGAACATTAACTATTGCTATTCAACCAAACTTTTATTAGTGAAAAACAAGCCTAAGATCATCCAGGGAGTCCGTGTGTGCTAACACTATACTCCTTCTGTTCTTCCTTTCCAGCAGGAATGGAGGAAGATTTTTACTTCAAAAATACAAATTTAAGGGACTTTCCTGGTGGTCCAGTGGTTAAAACTCCACTCTTACTCTGCATGGGGTACAGGTTTGAATCAATCACTGGTCAGGGAACTAAGATCTCACATGCCCATATAACCAAAAAAACAAATTTAATACATATGAGCAATAATGCTATACAATATGAATAAAACATTGATTGTTTTGCAATTCTGAAAGCAGTAAATTGCCAACAGCTCAACCACTGATCACTTAAACAAGATCCTGAAATACATTTATTTAATTTGGTGTATTATCAATCACTTCTACTGTCTTCTTGGCACTGGGCAAAAACACACAGGCAGTTTCTCTCCCAACATCCTCCCAACTATCCCCAGAATGAAAGCATATGTTTACAAAAAAACTCTCACCTAACCAGACATTTTCTGAGAGGCACATACAGTATTTTAAACTCAACACAGTACTCAGATCTGTTAAACATTTTTCAACACCCCTGAAAACTCCACTGAAGAAAAAAAAATCTGCTTTTTTACCCAGTCTGCCTGACTTAAAGTAGCATGAGGCTAGAATTATCCACATGTAAAGTTTAACAATGAAATTCCCCAAGTATATATAAGCTGTGAGAATCAATAACCTCTTCTCAAACTAGCAAATTGGTTTCAAGTGTTTGGTTCACTGGTTACATCCAACAGACATGAATAAAAGGCTACCTCTCAAGTGAAAAAAAAGGGGCAAGGAATTCTTGAAAAAAAAAGTGTTCTCATCAGAATTCCTGTGTTTCATACAGCATAGTGGTGTCTGTAAAACTCTTTGGAAAGTTTTGTTTGTTTGTTTGTTTGTTTTGTGTTTTTTTGCTGTTTAGTTGCTAAGTCATGTCTGACTCTGACCTCATAGACTGTAGATCATCAGGCTCCTCTGTCCATGGGATTTCCCAGGCAAGATTACTGGACTGTTTTGCCATTTCCTTCTCCTGACCCAGGGATCAAACCTGTGTCTCCTCAATCTCCTGTTTTGGCAGCTGGATTCTTCACTGAGCCACCTTGGAAAGTATGCTGGGACTTAAGTTCAGGCAATTCTCTTTGTTGGAATTTTAATTTAAAAGCTTTTCTCGGAGCACTGTGTACTACCTCATTTCATGAAAACAACTTACCGCCATGTAATTGTTTATATAATTTGATAACTTCGGGATTTCAGGTTTTCCTTAACTTTGCAACCAGATTATCTTTCCTAAAATAAAACATATTTTCTAGAAAAGTTTAGCTAAAGTAATTGGCTCTTCTACTGAGCTATGGGCTCTGGGAATATTTGTCAGAAAATCTGGTCATTGAACTAGCACAAAGTTCATGTCCCTCATCCTTAGTCAGTCAGCCTGTGTTTTTTCTCTCTTTCATTCCCTGAGTGCCTTTCGCCCTTCTCTCCAGCAGTGTCTAATATCATCTGCATAAGCTGACTTCACTTCTCTGCTCATTCTAATCTTTCTACCTTTGGATCGCCTCTTCTTCCTCTTAGAGTGGAATGTTTATGCAGAAATTCTACAGCTACTTCCATAGTCTAGATGCAAAAATGGCTTCTTCCAGTGGAGTAAGCTGTATCTTCTACTTAAATGCATACACTTTCAAAGGGAACATACACAGAAGAAAGGAAAAGGGACTTACGCTAGGCAGTCCTAACAGCTGGCTTGTGAGGCTCTTGTTCCCCTAAATGGTCCCCAAGCCTCCCTTCCATTCCCATCTTCCCAGTGCCATGCTCACTATTAGAATGGCAGACCTCAGGACACACCTGTCAGAGCATCTTATACAAAGTTCTGGGAGTTGCTAGTAATTGGAGTCCTTTTCCTTCCATCTCCCTAAGTCTCTCTCAAGGGCTACAGGGTCTTGGTATATTTCAAGGTTTGAAACTACTATTTTAGTTTTGTTGTTAATTTTTTGAGGCATCTCAAAAAAATTTCCACAGTGGCTGTACCAATTTACATTCCAAACAATGGTGTGTGAGGGTTCCCCCTTCTCTACATTCTCTTCAACCATTGTTATTTCTGGACATTTTTATAATATCCACTCTAACAGCCATTAAGTGATATCTCATTGTGGTTCTGATTTGCATTTCTCTAATATTCAGTGATGTTGAACATTTTTCATGTGTCTGTTGGCTATCTTAATTTCTCTTTGGAAAAATGTCTTTTCAGTACCTTTGCTCATTTTGTAATTGGGTTGTTTCAAGTGGGTATATGGCATCTACCATATAATACAGCGACTTCACTTCCAGGTATTCATCCAAAGAATGTGAAAACACTAATTAAACAAATAAAATACCCACCACTATGTTCACACAGCATTATTACAATAGCCACAACATGGAAACCACCTAAGTGACCACTGACAGATTAAAAGATAAAGATGTGCTTTCCACACAATGGAAAACAACTTAGTCATTAAAAAGGTGAAATCTTGCCATTTGTTACACGTGGATGGAACTTGACGGCATTATGCCAAGTGAAACGAGTCTGATGGAAAAAGACAAATACTTTGTCATTTTGTGGATATTCAAAATATAAATAACCAAACAAACACATAGATACAGAGAACACAGTAGTGGCTACCAGCAGGCAAGAGAGGTAGTGGAAGGGCAAATGGGTAAAGGGGGTCAGTAGCATGATGACAAATGAAACCTAAACTTTTGGCAGTGAGGACACTGTAGTGTATACAGAAGTCAAAATCACATACATGAAACTTACGGTATAATCAAAACAATAATTTAAAAAATCTGAACTACTGTTTTAGAGACAGTAGTTTCTAGAGTCAACAGGCCTTTGTGAGCTATCCTAAGCATTCTACTAACATTAATTATATTTTAGCTACTGACAAACATATACCTACTTGTAAAAAGATTTTAGTGTTATTATTAATACTGTTCATGAGTAGCCTAGTACTGAAGAGAAACTTTGAAATTAAAACAACTAAATTTTATACAGGATGTGAACCAAGAACTTCCAGATGTTCAAGGTGGATTTAGAAAAGGCACAGGAATAAGGGATCAAGTTGCCAACATTCATTGGATTATAGAAAAAGCAAGAGAATTCCAGAAAAACATCTACTTCTGCTTCATTGACTACGCTAAAGCCTTTGACTGTGCAGATCATGACAAACTGTGGAAAATTCTTAAAGAGATGGGAATACCAGATCACCTTACCTGCCTCCTGAGATATCTGTATGCAGGTCAAGAAGCAACAGTTAGAACCAGACATGGAACAACAAACTAGTTCCAAACTGAGAAAGGCTGTATACGTCAAGGTTGTATGTTGTCACCCTGCTTATTTAACTTATATACAGAGTATATCATGTGAAATGCCAGACTGGATGAACCACAAACTTGAATCAAGATTGGCAGGAGAAATATCAATAGCCTCAGACATGCAGATGACACCAACCTTCTGGCAGGAACCAAAGAGGAACTAAAGAGCCTCTTGATGAAAGTGAAAGAGGAGAGTGAAAAAGCTGGCTTAAAACTCAACAGTCAAGAAACAAAGATCATGGCATCCAATTCCATCACTTCGTGGCAAATAGATGGAAAAACAATGGAAATAGTAACAGATTTTATTTTCTTGGGCTCCAAAATCACTGGAGATGGTGACTGCAGCCATGAAATTAAAAGATGCTTACTCCTTGGAAGAAAAGCTCTGACCAACCTAGACAGCATATTAAAAGGCAGATACATTACCTTGTTGACAATAGTCCATCTAGTCAAAGCTATGGTTTTTCCAGTAGTCATGCATGGTTTTGAGAGTCAGATTATAAAGAAAGCTGGGCGCTGAAGAATTGATGCTTTTAACTGTGGTGTTGGAGAAGACTCCTGAGAGTCCCTTGGACTGCAAGGAGGTCAAACCAGTCAAACCTAATGGAAATCAGTCCTGAATATTCATTGGAAAGACTGATGCTGAAGCTGAAATTCCAATACTTTGGCCACCTGGTGCAAATAACTGACTCATTTGAAAAGACTCTGATGCTGGGAAAGATTGAAGGCTGGAGGAGAAAGGGATGACAGAGGATGAGATGGTTAGATGGCATCACCGACTCAATGGACACGAGTGTGAGCAAGCTCCAGGAGTTGTTGATGGACAGGAAAACCTGGTCATAGGGTCCCTAAGAGACAGACATGACTGAGGGACTGAACTGAATCTTTGAAAAGGCTTGGAAAATTGGAGGCTGTTTTGTTTTGGGTGTTTTTCTTTTCTTTTCTTTTCTTTTTTTGCTTGTTTTTTATTTCTTTTACCTTTCTACATATTATTTCTTCTACAAATGTTTCTTAGTCTCCTGTTGGTCATCCTATATATTAATATATTAATATTAATGGCTAGGACTAAAACAATAGGCTAAAGCAGAGACTTCCTGCCCTTGTGAAGCTTACAGTCTAGTAGAAAAGAGAGATGACCAAATAATGAAAAAAAAAGTTTCAAAAAAGTTAAATAGCTACTATGACAAAAGGAAGAAAGTAGACGCACAGTGCTCCACTGGGAATAATGGATATAGTCAGAGAAACCAAGGAAAGCTGGGTAAAGGTAGCAGAAAAGAATGTTCCAAGAAAGGAAACAACTGTGCACAAGTCCCATGGTGGAGGAAGCGTGGCACACCAAGGAGCTGAAAGGATGTCCAGGCGGGAGCATAGACAGGGTGGCGGGTGGGCACAGATGAGGCAGATGGGCACATGGCAGCTGCATGTTACACAGCTTTAAGTGTGTGTGTCTGTGCTTAGTCATGTGACTCTTTGCAACCCCATGGACTGGAGCCCACCAGGCTCCTCTGTCCTTGAGATTTTCTAGGCAAGAATACTAGAGTGGGTTGCCACTTCCTTCTCCAGGGGCTCTTCCCTGTACGGCTTTACGGGGAAGAGCAAAAGGAAATCACTTTAAGGTGGAAGGAGTAACATGATCAACTGGGCATTTTTAGAAGATGACTCTAGTCCCAGTGTGGCAAAGCACTGGTGGTTAGTAGTCTACTTACAGAAGGTCACCATAGGAGTCTTCACAGGAAATAATGGATGGAGAGAGACTCAAGAGGTTTTTGGGTGGGAAAAGTGACAGGATGTGGGGGGATGGGTTGGATATGAGGGTTGATCTTCAGAAAGCATCAGGTTTCTCACATATCCCATTTTAACTATCCAGTCCTTAACTTAATCCTTGACTATTGTTTATGGTCTTTAGATACTTATTTTTCTTTCTGCACATTCTCACTTCATCTTGAATGGAAAATTCCTCTTACTTCAAAACTAACAATGTACAGAGCCCTTCAGCGTTATTCTACCAAGCTCCCCAAATCTATTTTTAATAAAAATGTAATTCCCACTTATGTTATAATTCTTAAACTAAGTTTGGTCTCTCCTCCTTAAATATTTTTCTGTTCAATAAAACTTCCTTCACTGAAATGATAAATCTGAATTTTGATATAGTGGTAGAAGACTTTTAGTTACATGGAAGCCAAACTTGAATCAACTCAAATACAAAAGAGAATGGTTTATAAACACGTGAGGGTGTCTCACAGATCAAATGCAGAAGTGCAACCAAGACTGCCCATTCCAGATTGGGCTGGAATCCCTTGGAAATTTTACTCAATATTCTGTTTGCTCCTCTCTATATGCTGGCTTCAGCTTCTTTGAAAGTCCAGCTTTCTCCAACATTCAGTCTATAACACAGCTCTATTACAGTTATTATATTTTTATATTCTGGGTTTAGCCACAGAGACTGACCCTCAGCCCCTCAGTGTCCCAATTCCAAATTTCAAGGAGGGGAACTTGGCCCTGATAGAGTCGGGTGATCAACCATGGTCAGTTAACTATGACTGGATGTGGGTGGGTATAAGAATTCAGGGAAGAAATAGCCAATGCCAATTCTGAGTTCCCAGAGAACGGAGAATTGTTGTGAATTTGGCAGACACCCCATATGGAGAAAGAGGGAAACAATAGCTCCTTTACTTTAATAAATATGTGCTAAGCACCAATCACATACCAGAGGCAGGCTAGGCTCATGGACGCAAAAAAAGTAAGTGCAGCAAATTCCACCTTCAGGGAGTCTAACACCCCACACTGCCTATGAGTACCCTGGCCTCCACATATGGTCACTAATCTATAGCATATATCGAAAAGCTCAGTGTACTATATGGAACCCACATGCAAGATTTCATTCTGTGGAATCAGCAATTAGCTCTCATCTTGGACAAAAGCAAAACATTTGCAGACAAAAAAACAAAGAGTTAAAGTTTCATTTCCAGTTGTTGTCAGATGCTACTAAGCAGGATAAAATAAAAAATTTATTAATGCAGATAACTTTGGAATTTCTATTTACCAACATTCATCTATCTTCAAGGGATAAAGGTATCTATGTATGTACCAGTAGAAGAAAAAAGTGTTAATTGAAGATCTCATCATAGGAAGTCAAGTTGCTAGACAGGCCCGGACCACAAGAGTAGACAGCACATCAGATTCTGAGCTGGAAGACCCCTGGTCTCAACATACCAGCTCTGTGACCTCAGGGAGCCACTCATCCTGGGGAGCTTTACCTGTGAAGTGAGGCTCTTACCTCCCTAACAATGTCAGCAGAGGGAAGCAGGAATTAAAAGGAAGAGTAAGAAGGTAGAAAATGAAGCACTGAGAAGGCAGTCCAAATAGGAATGAGGAACAAAGGGAAGAGAGAAGAGTGGTCCAGGCCACATAAAGATTCCTTCCAGACCAATGTCTGATGACCAGACAGCTAACACATAGGCCATGAGCTTCTAATTTCCCCATGCGTAACATGGCTCTCTCTTTGCAGACTGAGTTGTGCTCAGTCTTTCTTTTTCAAACAAAAAGGAAAAAGCTACCTAGTTAATGTAGTAACTTTCACCTGTGAAAAGAAATGTTAATATTATTTCCTTTGGCTTCCTTATCCAGCCCAATTTTCCCTTCCCTCCTATTGCCTCTCAAACCTTTCTTTTATGTTTTATTTCATGAGAAGCTTAAATTCAAATCAGCTGCCTCTCTGGAAAGCTTTCATCCTCTCTTCAGTTTCTTGAATTATTATCCTCTATTAGATTTTATTTTTGCCTTTTCAGACTTCAGTAAACCTTCATTCATTTACATGAGCATTGCTGTCCCTTTAAAGGGCTATAGATATTTGTGCCTTATACAGGCTATCAGGACTTCCTTTATGGCTCAGCTGGTAAAGAATCTGTCTGTAATGAGGGAGACCTGGGTTCGATCCCTGGGTTGGGAAGATCCCCGGGAGAAGGGAAGGGCTACCCACTCCAGTATTCTGGCCTGGAGAATTCCATGGACTAGTCCATAGGATCACAAAGAGTTGGACACGACTGAGTGATTTTCACTTTCACTTTTCAGTGTTATTTTTGAGTTCCTTTTTCAAAAAATATTTTTTGATGTGGACTGTGTTTAAAGTCTTTATTGAATTTGTTACAATATTGTTTCTGCTTTATGTTTTGTTTTTTGTGGCCCCCAGGCATGTGGGGTCTTAATTCCCCAACTAGGAACCCAACCTGAACCCACTGTGTTGAAGGCGACCACTTCAAAGCACTACAGGAAAGTTGTCTGTTTTTGAGTTTTCTATTGCTGTCTCAGTACAATACAAAATGGACAACAAGTGATATTAAGCTACTTTTAGTTTAATAAGTAATGAAAACATCATAAAAACATTTTTTACTTTTAGAATTCATTCCTCTTTTATTTAGAACATGCCTTCTCAATGATGATATTACCCCAAGAGGATGAAAATTGACTCATGTGGCAAAAAATCAGCTTAGGTATCACAGTGGTTTGTGGCCCTCCCAATCCTGACCCTCTTTAACTACATAACCAGATATACAGCAACACCTGTAGCATTAAAATTTCATGGTGGGAGAAAGTAGTTAAGGAAAAAGTGTCTGCAAATGCACCTCAGTGGGGAAATAATTCTTTAAAAAATTTTAAAGGTTGAGGAAAATAATTTAGAATTGTATAGATTAGTTTACAAAAGCATTTAACACAGTCTTTCATTTAACTTCCACAAATCCAAGTGAACTGGGAACAGATAACCTCTTTTCCAGATATGTGAATTGATGATCAGGGAGCTTCTTCTGAATTGGGCAAGTGTGGGCCAGTTCTCACCTCCATCTATGACAGTACAGCTCATATATTTCTTTAGAGCAGGGCTCCTCAACCTCAGCACTACAGACGTTTGGGGCAGGATAATTCTTTGTTGCAGAAGACTTTCCTTTGCAATGTAGGCTGTTGAATAGCATCCCTGGCTTCAATTCAGTAATATCCCCTCCACCACCATATCCACCAGTGGGGACAACCCATATGACTCCAGATAATACTACCAAATGTCCCCTGGGGAACCGGGTGGGGAAATCACTCCTGGCTGAGAATCACTTATTTAAAGCCTACTGATAAAAAGAGACTACCATCTACTGTTTTTATTGTCATGAGAGCTAAGAGTTACGGAGCTTTACCAAAATACCAGTCATTTCATACACATTAACTCATTTATTTCTCCATTAACGCTATGGAGTGGAGAGTAGCATCCACCATGCCTGGTTACAAATAAGGAAAACAATTTGGAGGAACTGTAGTCAGTAAACTGTGAAACTAGGATATGTAGATGCTGGAATTGCACCTACATCACTGCTGCTGCTGCTGCTGCTAAGTCACTTCAGTCGTGTCCGACTCTGTGCGACCCCATAGATGGCAGCCCAACCAGGCTCCCCCCGTCCCTTGGGATTCTCCAGGCAAGAACACTGGAGTGGGCTGCCATTTTCTTCTCCAATGCATGAAAGTGAAAAGTGAAAGTGAAGTCACTCAGTCATGTCCAACTCTTAGCAACCCCATGGACTGCAGCCCACCAGGCTCCACAAAGAAGTGCTTAAACTATTGACCCAAGTATAACTATTTGGTTCATGGAAAATAATCTACATTATGATTATAATGTTGACTTCGAATTTAAACCCAGAAGTTGCTGCAAATGGCAGTTTCCATTTTATGTATATACACAGACCACATCTTCTTTATCCATTCATCTGTTGATGGACACATGGGTTGCTTTCATATCCTGGATATTGTAACTAATGCTGCTATAAACATTGGAGTACATGTATCTTTTGAATTAGTGCTATCTTTTTTTTCCTGATATATGTCCATGAATGGCATTGCTGGGTGATACAGTAGTTCTATTTTTAGTTTCTGAGGAACCTCCATACTGTTTTTCATAGTGACTGTATGAATTCACATTCAACAGTGTTGTTCAACAAGGTGCCTAAATTCAAACTGCTTACACATTAGCAGAAGAGAAGTACCATGTCCATAGTTAACTGGAGGTTAGACTGGTGGTTCTCAAAACTCTAATTCTCTAATAAGACTGAATAACCATTTCCAAATTTTCAAGAATAATTAAATTTAGAGAGAGAATTTAAAGTATTTTTGCTTTTACATTGTCCTTAAATGCTGGATATCTGTCTCTTGTTTCTAATAAAACTACAAAAGAAAAAAAATATGAACACATGAATGGATAGGAAATAAACATTTGGATCAAAATTTGGAGACTGAGTAGCTTAATGTACTTAAAGTATTTTGTGGACAAGCTAGTCATGCAATTATATTATTTCCTGTTTATATGATAGAATTAAATATGAGTAGTTCATGACTTCAAAATACTAAATAAGATTAAACTAGATTGATTTCCAGAGTGGGCTCTGCCTCTCATTTTCATTTATAGCCCCCAGAAACTGGCATGGTATACAAACCCTTTATGGTAGTAATGGGTTTATTAATAGTTAATGAGTACAATGAAGAAAGAATCTTGAAAAGAATAAGAAAACAAATGATATGAGAATTCAGAGGAGAGACTCCAGGGTGAGTTGATGAAATGGGACTGGTTAATTGTTCACTAAAAATTTCTCTTTTTTTCCTCCAGGTCACATAAAGTTGGAGATTTCCCAGCATGCATTGCATCTAGGAGTAGAATTATGATTGCTTTACATTCAAGAAAATGTGGTCAGAAGGTAGGACCATTACTCAACTTGGTCCATAAA
Organism: Nanger dama; assembly: GCA_917880005.1. Lineage (NCBI taxonomy): Eukaryota > Metazoa > Chordata > Mammalia > Artiodactyla > Bovidae > Nanger > Nanger dama. The sequence goes on along the minus strand of CAKJTW010000017.1, from coordinate 19,086,792 downwards.
ACTCATTGACTGAGAGGAGAGGATTTTGAGAACTTGGGTAGGTGGAGCCACTAGCTACAAGCAGCCAGGCTCCCTGAAATATTACCTGGAGGAAAACTGCTCAGTCAGCAACAATGCTGTGGACAGTTCATGGGGAAGAAAAATAGGTGTTATATTAGGTCACTGGAATTTGGGAGCTCTTTGTTGTTTTCGTTAGCTACCCTGACTAATATATTTGGTTCAACGTGAAGCCACCCAGTGTTCAAAACAAACCATGACACTAAAATCTTTTTCAGACAAGCTGCTTCATAAAATTTCTAACTAATATTGCCTCTGTTCTGCCTCTAGAGACAACAGTACCACTGTTATTAGGATACAGTTAAAGAAAGCTGAGTGCTGAAGAATTGATGCTTTTGAACTGTGGTGTTGGAGAAGACTCTTGAGAGTCCCTTGGACTGCAAGGAGATCCAACTAATCCATTCTAAAGAAGATCAGTCCTGGGTGTTCTTTGGAAGGTATTATGTTGAAGCTGAAACTCCAATACTTTGGCCACCTCATGCAAAGAGTTGACTCATTGGAAAAGACCCTGATACTGGGAGGGATTGGGGGCAGGAGGAGAAGGGGACAACAGAGGATGAGATGGCTGGATGGCATCACCAACTCAATGGACATGAGTTTGGGTACATTCCAGGAGTTGGTGATGGACAGGGAGGCCTGGAGTGCTGTGACTCATGGGGTTGCAAAGAGTCGGACACGACTGAGTGACTGAACTGAACTGAAGTATATGAATAAAATACAAAGGTCACACCTGAAATAAGATTGTGGGATAAGAAAATTCCTTTGAACCAACTGTTCAAGGGGATTTTGGTTGAAGGAATGAAACACTTTACCAAAACAAACAAACAAACAAACAAACCTGTCTTCACATCCATATAGCTTTAAATATGACAAAGAGCATGCTTGTTTTCACCACGGGTAGGGGATAAACATTAACATCTGGAAATACAGCAAGAACAAAAACTTGTCTGTGAGAAAATATGAATCATGGTTGCCCACCAGACCCAGAGCATGTAACTTAGATGCCACCCTGTCCTATCTCATGCCATCCCATTTCCAATTAAGGCTTTTTAAAAAATTTTATTTATTTTTTTAATTACAATACTGTATTTGCTTTGCCATTCATTGACATGAATCAGCCATAGGCTTATCAAGCACCTACTGTGTGTGAGTCACTGTGCCTGTCACTAGGGACATGAAATGGAGGAGGCAGCTGCTATATTCAGGAGATTCTCTGTTCAGGAGACAATTGTGTGCATAATCAGTTCTACAGTGTGAAATAAACATTTCTAGTCTATCCAAATAGAGTATAGTGATAACCAAAAATCAGTGCTTACCACTACCTGGGGTGACTTCCCACAGGCAATGATCCTTAAGTGTCCTTAGCACCCCTCCCCTTGAAGTGGAAGCTTCTTTGACTTGACTCCAATTATATATAAATTAACAGCCTGGACTGAACACTAGCTAATTATCCAGATATGAAAATACAATATGCAAATGACACCACCTTAATGGCGAAGCGAAGAGGAACTAAAGAGCTTCTTGATGAGATTGAAGGAGGAGAGTGAAAAAGTTGACTTAAAACTCAACTTTCAAAAACAAAGTTGATGGCATCCAGTCCTATCATTTCATGGCAATAAGATGGGGAAAAGGTAGAAACAGTGACAGAGTTTGCTTTCTTGGGCTCCAGAAACACTGTGAACAGTGACTGAAGCCACAAAATTAAAAGACACTTGCTTCTTAGGAAAAAAAAAAAAAAACTATGACAAACCTAGACAGCATATTAAAAAGCAGAGACATCACTTTGCCAACATTATGGTTTTACCAGTAGTCATGTGCAGATGTGAAAGCTGGACCATAAAGAAGGCTGAGCACCAAAGAATTGATGCTCTTGAATTGTGGTGCTGGAGAAGACTCTTGAGAGTCTCTTGGACAGCAAGGAGATCAAACCAGTTAATCCTAAAGGAGATCAACCTTGAATATTCATTGGAAGGACTGATGCTGAAGCTGAGGCTCAACCTCCAATACTTTGGGCACCTGACGTGAAGAGCAAACTCATTGGAAAAGAACCTGGTGCTGGGAAAGATTGAGGGTAGGAGAAGAAGGGGGAAACAGAGGATGAGATGGTTGGAATGGCATCACCTACTCAATGGACACTGAGTCTAAGTAAACTCTGGAGATAGTGAAGAACAGGGAAACCTGGCGTGCTTCAATATCCATGGGGTCTCAAAGAGTCAGACATGACTTAGCAACTGAACAACAGCAACATAATGCTGTTGTCTATGAACTCACTGTTAATGAATCAACAAAATACATTAAATGTTTTTAAGCAGAAACACAAATAAAACCAGATTATGTATTGACCAACTGATAAAAGGTTTTGACCAGGGAACTACAGGAAACTAACCCTGTATTTCCCCAGGGAGCAATAGTTCAGTATTCACAGGGATTTTATAGAGCATAACTACTGAATGTATCTATTTTACCAGTTATTTATTTAATATATCACTATGTACCCATGGATATTTATATTATGGTTTACAATCTAACACTATCATTAATTTATTGCTCAAACTGTTCCATCCTTAGCTATTAGGAGGGTAACTTTAAAATGGAAAAGTCTAGTAGTGACCCTCTTGGCCAGGCAATCAAGATCAAAATCACCTTGATCTTGATTGGTGATTATCAATCATCAATCAACATTGCAGTTGTTGTGATATTGAATGAATGGTGCAATCTGATGTACTGAGAGGGATGAGGAACCATTTCTGTGGTATTCTTGATGGAGATCTCAGTCTAGTCATAAGATTCCAGACAGGCCTGAATCAAGTGTCATGCCACAAAATGATCAATACTCTTTGGAGGTGTCAAGGTCATAAAAGACAAGGAAAGAATGAGGAACTATTGCAGACTATAGGAGACCAGAGAGAAATATCTAAATGAAGGTGTGGAATCTTAAATTGGACCTTGGGAACAAGCACAACATCAAAAGACATTAGTTGGACACTTCAATGTGAAGTCCAAATGCAGTCTTTAGTTCATGATACTATTCTGCTGTTAATTTGCTGGTCATGATAATTATACTGTATAATTATAATTATTCAGCATGTAAGATGCTAACATTGGGGTATGCTAAGACAGGGACATACAGGAATTCTCTGTACTATTCTGGTAATTTTTCTGTAAATCTAAAAGTAATTCAAAAGTTGACCATTGGATGGTCCTGCATACCCACTAGATGAGCAAGCTGGAGAGCTGGGAGAAATGGCATCTCAGAGACTATATATAGGAAAGTGTTCAATTTTTCAGTCTTTCTAGATTGAAAATCCTTTGGAGAATGGTGGAGACAATAAATACCTTCCTGCTTTACAATAGTAACAAGATTTGGTTCTTCCAAGACAGGAGACTTCACTCTCAGCTGCTGACCTTGGGCAAGCCACAAACAGTTTTTCTTCCATTAATGAAAGGGTTAAAATGAATAATCTTACCTTATGTCTGTTGTATAATAAAGTCTTATTATTCTAAATTAATCTTGTTATGTAGCATTTCAAATCATATACTGTAAGAATATCCTTTAAGAATGCCTATTTATTCTGCTTTCTTAGTAATAAGTAGCAGTGGTGGCATCTCACAAGAAATACAGGAATTAAATGGCAACAGTTTGGAGAAATTCTGCAGCAGTGCTCCCCCAAAGCCCATTTATAAAACAGATACAGTTTACATGCTCACAAACAATGTAAATATATCTAAAGAATCAAGAATTATGCAGCTCTCTAAAATGTGTAAGTCATTAAACCATTATATAGAAAAGCAGATTATAAATGTGTATAATGATTTCAGGTAATATTTTCCAACATAAATATTTTTAGATGGACATAAGGTAGACCTTCTAATTATAGTCCAGAAGAGTATTATTTTAGAAGACATGAGTCACATTATATACTGATTAAACTATAACATTCAGAACAAACAATAAAATATTTACACACCTTGAATCTACTTTCTATTATAAAGGAAATAGTTTTGTCAGATGTTGCCAAGTTGGCTGAGAACTTCGACTTCTGGTCATGTCATAGTTAATACCATTGGGGAACTATTAGGAGACAGGAATGAGACAGAAAACAAAGGATTTGATATTCATGAATGTGTAATGGCCACTTTTTCAGGGCAATAGGAGTAACTGGAAAGAGGAGTTGAACATGAATCCTTTGTGGGTTAATGAGAAGATTTCTCCTCTTCCCTTTTCACATGAAAATTCATCAGCTCACTTAGGACGGTCAAAGAAGGAATGAGAAATAAGGAAAATGACTAGAATGTCTAAAATGACTAAAATTCATCAGCTCACTTAGACGGTTAAAGAAGGAAAGAGAAATGAGGGAAACTTGACTAGAATGGAGTCAGTCTATGGCATTTTGTATGGGTTATAATTCCCTGATCCATTTTATAGAAAGCAAAAAGATACTGTTGAGAAATTTAAATTTATGTGTTTGAATCATTATTAATACACATTATTTTTCTAAAAGATAACCTAGCTTTTAAAAATTAATCATCTAATTGCTAATAAATTTAATTAAAATAATGAAATCTAATAAAGTAGAACAGTAGCCAAAATAATATATCATTAATATCGTGGGTTCCTCTCTGCTTGCATTTTCATTCTTTCTTACTTTGATCAAGTAATTTCATTCTCTGAGCCTTATTTCCTCATTTAACATGAGAACAATAGGTCATACTTCATAGAGATGTAATAAAGATTAAGTGAAATTATGTACAGAAAATGCTTGGCATAGATCCAGTACATAGCGTAAATATAAGCTATTATAATGCAACATTTTATAAAGAAATTAGATGCAGGTATATATATATATATATATATAATTAACATATAGATGAAGAAGACAGGAAAGAAATACAGCAAAGTATTAACAGTGGTTTTCCTGCATGGTAGGGTTATGGGTGATTATATTTTCCTTTATTAGTGTTATTCTGCCAAATTTCCTAGTATTTCTTCTACACTCAGGAAACTCATGTTGTCTTAAAAACCAAATACAGTGAACAAGACCTGTAAATTTACATATACATTCCTTTATGTCCTTCTTCCTTTTCAATAATATATTATCTAGTCATTTCTGAACCAGGAACAAAGTTGGGTATGGACAGCTCACTTCCACATGATCATAATTAAGCTGGGATACTAGGAGTCTTCAAGTATAGGAATGAAATGATAAAAATTGATGGGAGAGGGTGGAGAGATCCAGGGAGCATCACATCTTGAAGAAACAGAAACAGGAGAGGGTAAACTAAGAGAAGGAACACTGCCAAAATTCTCACAGACCAGAGAGGCTGCCAACAGAGCATCAGAAGAAAGAAAAGACTAGATATTTAGTGTGGAGTATCTTTATGCAACAGCTAGCTATCGGAATTGTTTTTAGCCTATTGGATATCTTAAAAGGAAAAGGAGAGCCTACTTGCTGGGGTCCGGCTCTGGTGGATCCAGGGAATTCAAGCGGGGATGGCATTGGTGAGGAAAGACTTATTTATTTAGAGATATAAGATTAGATTAGGAAGAAATAGTGTAGTAGGAAAATTAAGTGGAGAAAAGAGGCTGAATAACTTGGTTACGCAGAAAGCCAATAAAGTTTCACACAAGGAACTTGCACCATCTACGTTAGGCTGCAGGCACCTGTTTGAATATCGGAGAGTGCCCCGCCTTGGGCTCTCTCTCTTATGGATCTTAGAAGCCGGGACAAGTAAGTAGACATGGTGAGCCTCCACGTTCCAAGATGGGAATTCAGCCAAAAAAGGGAGAAAAGAATGACATGGGGAAGTCCAGCATCTGTGCAAGACTCCAAAAACTATTTTTCAAAATCAGCCTATATATCCCAAGTTGTACATAATGGGATATGCAGAGTTATGCAGGGGCAGCTGTCCTGACCCTCATTGAGACAAGGCTTTCTTTTGCATACTCTCCTGTATACAAAAAGTCTCAGATGGTTTACATTATCTTCTGGCCAAGAGGCTTGTTAACATTTTATGGCTCTCTTCCTGGATAATTGTCCAGAAAACTCCTTTTCCTTATAAGTGTTTTTTTCTTTACTCTACATCACCCTCAAAGTACTAAATAAAGTTACATTCCTGTAGAGCAAAGGTACAGCAGGTTATAATAAAGAAAGTACTTAACTCAAAGATCTAATGTTGCTAATACCAGGTCTGCTACCTGTTTTCTCTATACCATAGAGATATACTATATCTCTACAAATAAAAGATATAAAAATTTGGCAGCAAGTATTGGCTCAACAAATGAAACCTTTAATCAGTCCTATTCTAATGATTTTGACTCCTCAGAAGCCCCTACATTCCTAGGATGTTTTAAGCTTCCCGTTCCTCCCGCTGTCAGGAGGCCTCAAACAATCACATGTGTAGCTGTACGAGTCCTGCAGGCAGGCTAGAAAGCCATCAGAGGGGTTTCGGATTGAAACACTCATATTATGCCCAGGAGATTTATTATCTAAAGGCTCTAAATTAAATTTTTTCCAGAAAAAGGTGGTGGGGGGACAGCCCCCTGTTAATGACAGAAAAGTAGGTGGAAAGCATAACACAGTAAAGCAGGCAGACTCTGGTCTTGGGGGTGGATGCCAGGAAATTCCAGGGGAACCCCTGAAGCCTGCCCACATCTTTGTGTTTTGTCAGGCTTCATCCGCATGACCTTGTCACGGGTGGGATTCCTTACGCTGGCCCCCTGCACCTACTGTGGCGAATGACTCTTGCTATGCCACGCCATGGAGTAACCATTCTCGATGGCTCTTTTCCAATCATGCTCACAGGTTAATGATTATTTGTATTTCATTTCAAAATTTTGTGATGAATTATGGCAATGTTAATGGTATAAACTGCCTAAGGATGCAAATGGAGGGGGAAAAATGGAGAAACAAGGGTTCAGACTGTTTCAACCTGGGTTGACTATCTGTGACCACCAAGGTTCTCAACAGTCAGTGAAGAAGTGTCTGGAATTAGATTTGCAAGGATTATTCAGTTACCACATTTGTGAATTAAGGAAGCCAATATTGTTATTTTACCAGCTTTCCAACTTTCTTAAAGTCTACTAAAATCATTTAAGATGAACAGCTTTACAAATGTATGGTTAGCAAAAATCTTTCTTGTGATTTTATTTCCCTTTTGTTGACTTTTTTCCTGAAGAAATTTCCAGAATATACCAGATTATGCAAGTTAAGAATATTTTTATAAATGAATATTTCTAAATAAAATACAACTAGAAATATATAAAAATTTTTGTGAAGACACTTCTGACAGTGATAAGGACTCAATCAACCAACAGATTAGACAAGAAGCTTTCTATTCACCCCTTTTACTCCTAATTAAATGTCCAGTTTATTTCTCATGACTAGGGTTCCCAGTGTATTACCTATACAACCATAAAACTCACCCCTTGTGGAACTGCCAATGGCCTCACATAACTAGGTATGACTAGGGTAGCAAGGTAGACTAAAGAGTAACCTCCACTGCCCTTATCTTGGATTATGAATTTCCTTTAACAAAACATGATGCTACTGATCCACTGCTCATCATTGAGATGTATTTTCCAGTGAGAGTAAGTTATTTAAGCTTACTCAGCCATACCCATGACTACTCAATCTTCCCTAGGAAACAATCTGCCCCTGATGAAAGTTTCAGCCTGTAACCACAGGAGAGAATCAAGAATGACAATAAAACTAGGGACTGAGTCCATGACTTGGTTTAATTAACTCTATGAACTAGATAGCTGCCCATCTGTTGGAAAGGGTACAGATTAGGGTGAGTCAGTTGCAAAGAATAATTCCAGCAACTTTTATTTTTATGAATGACTAGAGGCTATTTATTGGTAAATTATTAAGTATATTATTAAGAGTTGCTAAATGTGTTATTAATAAACTAAACTTAGTATACTGCCAGAATTCACTATGGATTTATTCTACATTCAACTAAGATGGCTTTGTGCCAGGCAACCCTGGCCAATACTCAAAAACTCCCACCAGGGATGCTCCACAAAGAAATAAAATCCCTGTACACTTTTAGAAAGGATATTTCAGGAAGACACACCACTGTAGATTTGAGCTGGTCAGGTTTTTAATTATTGTTAATTTTCCTCTTTAACTACAAATGCTCTTAGTTTAGTATCTTCATTACAAATTTAGTTTGTTGTGGGTGGTTTGGCTAATAACATCTACAGTTTGAAAGTGTTTTCAGTCCAGGCCCTATGCTGGAATCTTTACATCTCATTTATTGCTCTTAAGACCCCTTTGAGACAGGTAATAGTATTGTACTCATTTTACAAATATTAAACTAAAGCAGAGAGGCTAAATATATTGCATGGCATCACAGAGCTGGAAACCACAGAGACAGAATTTGAACTCAAGGATTTCTACTCCAGATTGGGGGAAGTCAGAAAACTTTTTCAGGAAAGGGCCAGATGGTAAGTATCTTAGGGTTCATAGGTCATATGGTCTCTTCTCATCTGTGCTACTATAGTTCCAAAGCAGCCACAGACACTATGTAAACAAATGGGCATGGCTGTGTTCCAATAAAACTTTATGTATAATAACAGGCAGCATGCAGAATTTGGCCTATGGGCCATAGTTGGTTTGTTTCCTTTAGAGACCTCACTGTTAACCACTATACCATTACCATATGCTTTCTTGGCTTCCACTGAAGTACATATGAGTTCAGAAGACTAAAATATTCCAATAGCTATACTGAGATACAGTTCAGTTCAGTTGCTCAGTCATGTCCGACTCTTTGCAACCCCATGATTTGCAGCACGCCAGGCCTCCCTCAGAGTTCACCCAAACTCATGTCCATCAAATCGGTGATGTTATCCAGCCATCTTATCCTCTGTCATCCCCTTCTCCTCCTGCCCCCAATTCCTGCCAGCCTCAGAGACTTTTCCATCATTGGAAATAGTCAACTCTTGAGTCAACTCTTTGCATGAGGTGGCCAAAGTATTGGAGTTTCAGCTTTAGCATCAGTCCTTCCAAAGAACTCCCAGGATGATCTCCTTCAGAATGGACTGGTTGGATCTCCTTGTGGTCCAAGGGACTCTCAAGAGTCTTCTCCAACACCACAATTCAAAAGCAACAATTCTTCGGCACTCAGCTTTCTTCACAGTCCAACTCTCACATCCATACATGACCACTGGAAAAACCATAGCCTAGACTAGACAGACCTTTGTTGCCAAAGTAATGTCTCTGCTTTTGAATGTGCTGTCTAGGTTGTACAAAGGCATTACAATTCAAATATCAATCATTTATGCCTTTATTAATAAAGATATAAAATATGTGTTTCTACATTCATTGGAGATAGAAAATTTTTTGTCTTTTCTTGAATTGCACATGTGATCAAGATGAGCATAATAAGACTATTTGATTAACTCCACGGTCTAGGTTGTAATAGTGATGTAAAAATCTATACATAAGCTTATCATTCGGTTTCAAAGTAAACTTATGATCCACATATTTTGGAGTCAATGGCTTTATATAATATAGGTGGAACACATGAAGTAGAGAGGCCAAAGGATCTTCTGAGCTCCCTAGAATGGCTATAGTCCAAAAGTGTTTGAGAGTCATCACTCTAAAGAAGTGAGCAAGGGAAGCTTCTGAGCCTCAACTATATCTGGGAGGAGATCCCACATGGTTACCAGGAGGAACGAGGGCGTTTATTACAGTCAGCACCAGTTTAACTCAATGGTTCCTATTATGAATTGTGCCCCCCACTTTCTGCCACAAATCCCTACACTCCAATGTGACTACATCTGGAAACAGAGCCTTTAATGAAGTGAAGGTGAAGGTGAAAGTGAAGTCGCTCAGTCGTGTCCGACTCTTTGCGACCCCGTGGACTGTAACCTATGAAGTAATCAAAGTTAAATAAGGTCATAGGGCAGGGCCCTCGTCTGGTAGGCTTGAGGTCCTTATAAGAGTCATCAGAGTTTGTGTTCTCTACATGTGGCAGAGAAAAAGCCACACACAACGAGAAGACAGCCATCTGCAAGTGAGGAAAGGGCTCTCATTAGAAACCAATCCTGCTGGCACCTTGAGTATGGCCTTTCAGCCTCCAGAACTCCGAGAAAAGAAGTGTTCACTGTTTAAGCCACCTGGTCTGTGGTTTTCATTATAGTGGCCCCAGCAGACTAACAAAGTTCCTAATTTATAATGTAAAAAAATTACACTAATTTCCACAAAGTATTAATTGGCTGAACATTCACTATCTGTTGACTGAGATTATATCAGCTCAGTTCAATTCAGTCACTCAGTCGTGTCTGACTCTTTGTGACTCCATGAACTGCAACATTCTAGGCTTCCCTGTTCGTCACCAGCTCCTGAAGCTTGCTTAAACTCATGTCCATCGAGTCAGTGATGCCATCCAACCATCTCATCCTCTGTCGTCCACTTCTCCTCCATCCTTCAATCTTTTCCAGCATCAGGGTCTTTTCCAATGAGTCAGTTCTTCACATCACATGGCCAAAGGATTGGAGTTTCAGCTTCAGCACCAGTCCTTCCAATGAATATTAAGTACTGATTTCCTTTAGGACAGACTGGTTAAATCTCCTTGCAGTCCAAGGGACTCTCAAGAATCTTCTCCAACACCACATTTCAAAAGCATCAATCCTTCAGCACTCAGCTGTCTTTATGGTCCAACTCTCACATCCATACCTGACTACTGGAAAAACCATAGTTTTGATTAGACGGACCTTTATTGGCAAAGTAAATGTCTCTGCTTTTTAATATGTTGTCTAGCTCTTGGTCATAACTTTTCTTCCAAGGAGCAAGCATCTTTCAGTTTCATGGCTGCAGTCACCATCTGCAGTGATTTTTGGAACCCCCAAAAATAAAGTCTGTCACTGTTTCCATTGTTTCTCCACCTATTTGCCATGAAGTGATGGGACTGGATGCCATGATCTTAGTTTTCTGAATGTTGAGTTTTAAGCCAATTTTTTTCACTCTCCTCTTTCAATTTCATCAAGAGATGCTTTAGTTCTTCGCACACAAATAATTTGATGCTGCTAGTAACAAGCACTACTGAACTCATCCTAACAGTATATAAAAGTCTTTGGAGAAAAAGTTGTATACCCATTTAGGAGATATTCTTTTAGTCAGGCTACAGATAATGTTCAGCACTGACATGTTTTCACAGTCAACTCCCTACAATAGTAACTCAATGTTAGTGGAGTAGTAACATTGACCTCCTGGCATCTTTGTTCTTTTGGGTAGGAATCATCTATTCCCAGACCCTTTTAATTAAGTTTGAGAAACACTGCTTACAAACTCTTCCTTTGGAAAATTTATTATGACTCATACAAAAAGCCTTGAAATTCTGCAGCAAAGAAACCAGTTAAAAAAAAAAAAACCTTAAGTCTGGCTACATTTGCACTACCCTTGGCTCCAATTCTCTCTCTCTAAGCTGCTCCTGACTGAGGCAATGGCACACACAGAATGACATGTGTCAGTTACAGTCTGAGAAAATGGCCTAATTGCAGGGCTCCCAAGAGAAGGTCAGATTTTAGGCCAAGGAACAACCATGACAGCAGTGGGATTGAAAGCTGACCTGTTGCTATGTAACTTAAACCATCAATGTTATTTGCCTGAGATTAGAAATTCAGTGAGAAGCAACATCTCCATCTTACAACTCTTTCTCTACCCCTTGTGGCATTTATCAATTATAACACCTTAATCAATATTGTTAAACAGAAGAAGGGTCTAGACCAAGGGTTTCCAAACCTGATTCATCATCAGTATTACCTAAGGAGCTTCTGAAACTATGGGCACTCAACCCCATCCTTTTCTCATTTGCGTTTTGGTTCTTTTCTTTTCTCAGTTATTTGTAAGATCTCCTCAGACAACCATTTTGCCTTGTTGCATTTCTTTTTCTTGGGGATGGTATTGATCACCATCTTCGGTACAATGTTACAAAGAAGAGAAAAGGAAAGATAAACCCATCTGAATGCATAGTTCCAAAGAATAGCAAGGAGAGATAAGAAAACATTTTTAACTGAACAATGCAAAGAAATAGAGGAAAACAGTAGAATGGGAAAGACTTGCGATCTCTTAAAGAAAATTGGAGATACCAAGGGAACACTTCAGGCAAAGATGGGCATAATAAAGGACAGAAACAGTAAGGACCTAACAGAAGCAGAAGATATTAAGAAGAGGTGGCAAGAATACACAGAATAACCAAACAAAAAAGATCTAATGACCCAGATAACCATGATGGGGTGATCACTCACCTAGAGCCAGACATTCTGGAGTGTGAAGTCAAGTGGAAAACTGCTGCACTCAGTATGCCAGCAAATTTGGAAAACTCAGCAGTGGCCACAGGACTGGAAGAGGTCAGTTTTCATCCCAAGCCCAAAGAAGAGCAGTGCTAAAAAATGTTCAAACTACTGCACAATTGCACTCATTTCACTTGCTAGCAAGGCAATGCTCAATATTCTAAAAGCTAGGCTTCAACAGTATGTGAACCCAGAACTGCCAGGTGTACAAGCTGGAATTAGAAAAGGCAGAGGACCCAGAGATCAAATTGCCAACATCTGTGGGATCATAGAAAAAGCAAGGGAATTCCAGAAAAACATCTACTTCTGCCTCATGGACTATGCTAAAGCTTTTGACTGTGTAGATCACAACAAAGTGTGGAAAATTCTGAAAGAGATGGGACTATCAGACCACCTTACCTGCCTCTTGAGAAACGTATATGCATATCAACAGTTAGAAGGGGACATGACAACAGACTGGTTCAAAACTGGGAAGGAAGTATGTCAAGGCTGTATATTGTCACCCTGCTTATTTAAATTATAATAATTTATTATTTCACATGACACATCATGTGAAATGCTAGGCTGGATGAAGCACAAGCTGGAATCAAGATTGCTGAGAGAAATATCAATAACATCAGATATGCAGATGACACTACCCTAATAGCAGAAAGCAAAGAGGAACTAAAGAGGCTCTTGATGAAGGTGAAAGAGGAGAGTGAAAAAGTGATTTGGAAGAATGGCATTGAAATGTATAATATCATATATGAAATGCATCACCAGTCCAGATTTGATGCACGATACTGGATGCTTGGGGCTGGTACACTGGGACAACCCAGAGGGATGCTACGGGGAGGCAGGAGGGAGGGTGGTTCAGGATGGGGAACATGTGTATATCTATGGCAGATTCATGTTGATGTATGGCAAAACCAATACAATATTGTAAAGTAATTAACCTCAAAAAAAAAAAAAAAAAGACTAGTAAAGAGATTGAAACAGTAGTCAGAAGCCTCTCAAAAAGTAAAGCCCAGAAACAGGTGGTTCACTGGAGAATTCTGCCAAATATTGAAAGAAGAATTTACACTAACCCTTCTCAAACTCTTCAGAAAAATAGAAAAGGAGGAAACACTTCCAAAGTCATTATACAAGATCACAATTACTCTGGTATCAAAGTCAATGATACAACAAGAAAAAAAAAAGCTACAAACCCATATCTCTGGTGAATAGTGATGCAAAAGTCCTAAAGAAAACACTAGCAAACCAAATTCAATAGCACATTAAGAGAATTATACAACAGAACATGTGGGGTTTTTCCATGGGATGCAACTATGCTTTAACATATGAAAAACAATCAGTGTAATACACCACACAAATGGAATGAAAGATAAAAATCTCATGGTCATTTCAACTGATTAAAATGAGGTACTTGACAAAATTTAATACCCTTTTGTGATTTAAAAAAATGTTCACCAAACTAAGTACAGAGGAAATTTTTTCAACATAATAAAGTCCATATATGAAAAGTCCACACTTTACATCATATTCAGTGGTTGAAGATGAAATGTTTTCCTCTAAGATCAGGAAAAGGCAAGCAAGGCTGCACATTCTTTTCATATTCATTCAAACTAGTACTAGAAGTTATAGTCAGAGCAATTAAGCAAGAGAAGGAAATAAAATGCATCCAAATGGCAAAAGGAGAAGTAAACTATCTATTTTTGTAGAGAGCGTGATCTTTTATGTAGAAAACCCCAAAGATTCCCCCAAAATCTGTTAAAACTAATAAATGAATAAAGCAAAATGCAGTATATAAAATAAAAAAAAAGAAAAAGTGGCTTAAAACTCAACATTCAAAAACTATGATCATGGCATCTTGTCCTATCACTTCATGGCAAATAGATGGGGGAACGATTGAAACAGTGACAGACTTTATTTTCTTGGGCTCCAAAATCACTGCAGACCATGACTGCAGCCATGAAACTAAAAAGCACTTGCTCCTTGGAAGAAAAGCTATGACAAATCTAGACAGCATATTAAAAGCAGAGACATCACTTTGCCCAAAAAGTCCATCTAGTCAAAGCTATGGTTTTTCCAATAGTCAGGTATGGGTGTGAGAGGTGAACCATAAAGAAGGCTGAATGCCAAAGGACTGATGCTTTCAAACTGTGGTGCTGGAGAAGACTCGAGAGTCTCTTGGACAACAAGGAGATCAAACCAGTCAATACTAAAGGAATTCAACCCTGAATATTCACTGGAAGAAATAATGCTAAAGCTGAAGCTCCAATACTTTAGCCACCTGATGTGAACAGCCGACTCACTGGGAAAAACTGGAGGTAGGAGGAGAGGCGGTGACAGGCAATGAGATGGCATTGACTTAATGAACATGAATTTGAGCAGACTCTGGGAGATAGTGAAGGATAGAGAAGCCTGGCATGTTGCAGTCCATGGGGTCACAAAGAGTCAGGCACACCTAAGTGTCTGAACAACAACAGCCCCATCTTGAACATCTCTGAGGGATAGGGATTGAAGACATGAAATTGCACTACGCTCACCCTGGCAATTCTACGTCAGCTGTCTTGGTACCATTCCTCAGATTCGCATCTGAGAGCTGCATTAATAAATACAACCAATAGCCCCAGTTTGGCCTTGGAATGCGGAATGAAGCAGGGCAAAGGCTAATAGAGTTTTGCCAAGAAAATGCACTGGTTATAGCAAACACACTCTTCCAACAACACAAGAGAAGACTCTACACATGGACATCACCAGATGGTCAACATCAAAATGAGACTGATTATATTCTATGCAGCCAAAGATGGAGAAGCTCTATACAGTCAACAAAAACAAGACCAGGAGCTGACTGTGGCTCAGATCATGAACTTCTTATTACCAAATTCAGACTTAAACTGAAGAAAGTAGGGAAAACCGCGAGACCATTCAGGTATGACCTAAATCAAATCCCTTATGATTATACAGTAGAAGTGAAAAATAGATTTAAGGGCCTAGATCTGATAGACAGAGTGCCTGATGAACTATGGAATGAGGTTCATGACACTGTACAGGAAACAGGGATCAAGACCATCCCCATGGAAAAGAAATGCAAAAAGCAAAATGGCTGTCCGGGAGGCCTTACAAATAGCTGTGAAAAGAAGAGAGGCGAAAAGCAAAGGAGAAAAGGAAAGATATAAGCATCTGAATGCAGAGTTCCAAAGAACAGCAAGAAGAGATAAGAACGCCTTCTTCAGCGATCAGTGCAAAGAAACAGAGGAAAACAACAGAATGGGAAAGACTAGAGATCTCTTCAAGAAAATTAGAGATACCAAGGGAACATGTCATGGAAAGATGGGCTTAATAAAGGACAGATATGGTCTGGACCTAACAGAAGCAGAAGATATTAAGAAGAGGTGGCAAGAATACACAGAAGAACTGTACAAAAAAGATCTTCACGACCCAGATAATCATGATGATGTGATCACTAATCTAGAACCAGATCTTGGAATGTGAAGTCAAGTGTGCCTTAGAAAGCATCACTACGAACAAAGCTAGTGGAGGTGATGGAATTCCAGTGGAGCTATTTCAAATCCTGAAAGATGATGCTGTGAAAGTGCTGCACTCAATATGCCAGCAAATTTGGAAAACTCAGCAGTGGCCTCAGGACTGGAAAAGGTCAGTTTTCATTCCAATCCCAAAGAAAGGCAATGCCAAAGAATGCTCAAACTACCGCACAATTGCAGTCATCTCACATGCTAGTAAAGTAATGCTCAAAATTCTCCAAGCCAGCCTTCAGCAATACATGAACCGTGAACTTCCAGATGTTCAAGCTGGTTTTAGAAAAGGCAGACAAACCAGTGATCAAATTGCCAACATCCGCTGGATCATGGAAAAAGCAAGAGAGTTCCAGAAAAACATCTACTTCTGGTTTATTGACTATGCCAAAGCCTTTGACTGTGTGGATCACAATAAACTGTGGAAAATTCTGAAAGAGATGGGAATACCAGACCAACTGACCTGCCTCTTGAGAAATCTGCATGCAGGTCAGGAAGCAACAGTTAGAACTGGACATGGAACAACAGACTGCTTCCAGGTTGGTAAAGGAGTCCGTCAAGGCTGTATATTGTCACCCTGCTTATTTAACTTCTATGCAGAGTACATCATGAGAAATGCTGGACTGGAAGAAACACAAGCTGGAATCAAGATTGCCAGGAGGAATATCAATAACCTCAGATATGCAGATGATACCACCCTTATGGCGGAAAGTGAAGAGGAGCTAAAAAGCCTCTTGATGAATGTGAAAGAGGAAAGTGAAAAAGTTGGCTTTAAGCTCAACATTCAGAAAACAAAGATCATGGCATCCAGTCCCTTTACTTCATGGGAAATAGATGAGGAAACAGTGGAAACAGTGTCAGACTTTATTTTGGGGGGCTCCAAAGTCACTGCACATGGTGACTGCAGCCATGAAATTAAAAGATGCTTACTCCTTGGAAGAAAAGTTATGACCAACCTAGATAGTATATTCAAAAGCAGAGACATTACCTTGCCAACTAAGGTCCATCTAGTCAAGGCTAGATGGTTTTTCCTGTGGTCATGTATGGATGTGAGAGTTGGACTGTGAAGAAGGCTGAGCACCGAAGAATTGATGCTTTTGAACTGTGGTGTTGGAGAAGACTCTTGAGAGTCCCTTGGACTGCAAGGAGATCCAACCAGTCCATTCTGAAGGAGATCAACTTTGGGATTTCTTTGGAAGGAATGATGCTAAAGCTGAAACTCCAGTACTTTGGCCACCTCATGGGAAGAGTTGACTCATTGGAAAAGACTCTGATGTTGGGAGTGATTGGAGGCAGGAGGAGAAGGGGATGACCAAGGATAAGATGGCTGGATGGCATCATGGACTCGATGGACGTGAGTGTGAGTGAACTCTGGGGGATGGTGATGGGCAGGGAGGCCTGGCATGCTGCGATTCATGGAGTTGCATAGAGTCGGACACAATTGAGCGACTGAACTGAACTGAACTGAACTGAACTGAATAGCCCCAGTTAACAGCCACACACATCCTTGTCTTTGCCCTATAACTCTGCAACACACTGCCATTTTGAGCTTGCCCTAAATCACTTGACCAACAGGATTTTCACAAACTTGGTGCAAACAAGTGTTTTTAGCAACCTGATGCATGGATAACTGTATGCTTGCACGTTTCTTCTCTTCAATGCTGTCACCACAATGAATATCCTAGGCTAGCCTGCTGGAAGGATAGGAGGGACCTGTGGAATAAAGCTGAGTCATTCCAGCCAAGGCTAGGCTAGGCCAGCCATCACCCTCTACTCATGAGTGCAGATGCATAAGTAAGTCCAGCTAATATCAATCATGAGCAGCCCAGGTCAGCAAAATCATCCAGTAAGCTATAAACATGGGGGAAATAATAAATGGCTATTACATTAAGCCACTAAGGACTGGAGTGGTGTGTTCCACAACCTGTCCCTGATACACAATGGTGGTGCAGAACAATTGGGGGACAGAGCATCTAAGCTAAAGGCTGGGCACTGAAGTGCCAGAGAATCTTGCAGAACTTTTCCATGAATATTCTGTAGGATGTTGCTAAAAAGAAGAAAGGGGGTTTTCCAAGGTCAGGTTTCTGAGAAATGCTAAGTTACATTTAGCTGGTTTCCTTCCTGCAGAATTTCAAAGCCTTTCAAATGAGTCATGACAAATCTTCCAAAGGAAGTGATTTTAAGCGATGTTTTCCAAACTTACTTGACCACAGACCTTTCCCTACACCTCCATCCCCATGCTGAGCATCACACAAAATGAATATCCCAGATAAAGCATACTTCGGATATGATATAAGATGAATTGGTCTTTGTTTTGTTTCAGTCAGTGTTGTTTCAGAGGCTA
This sequence comes from Nanger dama, assembly GCA_917880005.1. Taxonomy (NCBI): domain Eukaryota; kingdom Metazoa; phylum Chordata; class Mammalia; order Artiodactyla; family Bovidae; genus Nanger; species Nanger dama. The sequence goes on along the minus strand of CAKJTW010000017.1, from coordinate 19,068,575 downwards.
GAACTGCACTTAAGGCATGACAGCTACATGGAGCAGGATGGGGACTAAATAAATTCAAGCAAGGGCTCATCAACAGTGACAGTGATCCAAAGATGGACTTGCCTGCCTTGTGAAACAGTGGCTGAAACCCCAAAACTGAAAGCATTCAAAGAGAAACAAATGAGGTTCAGTGAATTTTTGTGATTACTAGTTACCTTAAGGTTATAATTCAGTAACACGCTCAAAAATTCAGATTACTTCTTTCAGTTAAATGTAGTAAGATAGTCACTTTTATGTGTCAGCTTGGTCAACTTGATCAAACACTGGCCTAGGTGTTACTGAGAAGATATTTTGCAGGTGTGGTTAACATTCATAAAAAGCAATATTTAAATAAGTAGATTATTCTCCATCCTCTGGGTGGGTCCCACTTAATCAGTGGAAGGCCTTAAGAGCAAAGACTGAAGCTTCCTATAAAAGAGAAATTCTACTTAAGACTGTAACATAAAAACGCTGCCTGAGTTTACAGCCTGCAGGTCTGCCTCGTGGATTTGTGAGCCCCATAATCATATAAGCCAGTTCCTTAGAATCAGTCAATTGATCAGTCTCTTTTCTCTCTCTTCTATATGCTCTGCTCTTCTCTCTTTCTCTCTTTCTGTACTTCTGTTTCTCTGGAGAACTCAGACTAAACACAGTCAGATATTAATCGTCATTTATATTTTATCACAATCCTAGATTAGAATCAGCCTCTAAAACTTCTACCCTGACTGCTTCCTAGTACCTGCCCTGGGCAAATCAAAGTGTTCAGTTTCCCAGATTTCTTATTTGGTTCCTGTGAGGACTCTTCTGGATAGTCAGCTGAGAACTAGAGCTCATAACTGCATTACAGTGATAGCCCGGAGGTGACATTTCTAATATTCCCTTCTTAGGGAGGCAGATTTTATGAGTCACCTTGGGTGGCATAGTCATTTCACAGCTGTGTAATGTTTGTGAGGAACTGACAGTCCCTCAGGAGCCACAGTGACCCAACTTGGCAGGGCCCCAGCACCTATTTATGGCCTGAAATACAGGGGAGGAAGTCACCGGAGGTGGTTCTCTCTTCTGGAACTGAGTCAGACAGATGGTAACACTCCAGGTCAGAGTTAACACCAAGTCTCATTTACTGCGTCACGTTCTCCGAATGACTTCCTGGGAACCTAACTGAACTCCTACAAATCCTGAGCTGATATCTAAGACTTACCTATTTAGAAAAAGAAAGAAGAGAACCAGAGATCGATTCTTTAAAAAAGAGGATTTTAAAATAGGAGGAATCAGTAAGGAAAAGACTAAGTGTAGTCCTGTGACTGTGGGGACACACAGCTGGAACAACCACCCCACAAGGTTAGGCGCCAGGTTCAAATATTCATCAGAAGACTTGCCACACTGTAGCACTGGCCATACCTCCTCTTTGCGGACAGATTCTTGTGCCAATCCATCCTGTATTTCCTGTGCCTAGTTCAATGCCTGGTACATAGCAGGAACCTCAAAAAGACTCACTGAGTGGATGAGCTAGTAGAGACATAAAGCACTTCACATCCACAGAGCTAGAGAATCCAGCCAGGGTTATTCCCCATTCCATGAATGCTCTTAGAAGCCTGGCATGATCCTGCACCTGATACTATGTCTTTCTAAGCTTGCCCTAGTACATATATGCAGTTTTTGTGTTCTTACAATCTCTAGGGCTGGAGTCCATTTAATTGGTGCATTGTGTTGTTTTTCTGGGGTTGGCATAACAAGGGACCACAGACCAGATAACTTCACCAACAGAAATGTATTTACTCACAGTCTTGGAGGCTAAGTCTGCGATCAAGGTATTGACAGGGCTGATTTCTTCTGAGGCCTCTCCCTTAGACTTACAAGAGAAATGGCTGTCTTCTCTCTTTGTCTTCACGTGGCTTTTCCTCTCTGCCTGTCTGCATCCTAATCGTCTCTTCTCATAAGAATACCAGTCTTACTGATTTAGGGCCCAACCCAATGATCAAATTTAATTTAATTACTTTAAAGGCCCTATCTCCAAATATAGTCACATTCTGAGGCACTAGGGGTTAGGGTTTCCAGCATATGAATTTGGGTGGTGAAGGGACACGCAAATACAGGCTTAGCTCAGAGATCTTGCGGGTTTGGTTCCAGACCACAGCTATAAAGCGTATATCCCAACAAAGTGAGTCACATGATATTTTTGGTTTCCCAGTGCATGTAAAAGTTATGTTGATACTATACTATAGTCTATTCAGGGTGCAAAAATAGCATTATGTCTAAAAATGTACAGTACACACCTTAATTTAAAAATACTTTATTGCTAAAACATGCTAACCATCATATGAGCCTTCAGGGAGCCCTAATCTTTTTGCTAGTGGGGGGTCTTGCTTCCATGCCGATAGTTGCTCACTAATCAGAGTGGTGGTTGCAAAAAGGTGCTGTGACGGTGCTAATTTCTCAAAGTAGGACAGCAATGAAGTTTGCCTCATTGATTGACTTATCTTTTTATGAAGGGTTCTCTGTGGCATGGAAGACTGATAGCATTTTACACACAATAGAACTTCTTTCAAAACTGGAGACAATCTTCTCAAAACGTGCCACTGCTTAATCAACTATGGTTATGCACTATTCTAAAATCCTTTGTTATCATTGCAACATCTTCACAGCATCTTCACCAGGAGTAGATTCCATTTCAAGAAACTACTTTTTCATTCATCCTTAAGCAGCAGCTCTTCATCCATTAAAGTTTTGCTACGCTTGCGTGCGCTGCTTCAGTCCTGTCCGACTCTTTGCAACCCAGTGGACTGTAGCCTGCCAGGCTCCCCCATCCATGAGATTTCCCAGGCAAGAATACTGCAGTGGGATACTGTTTCTTTCATTGGATCTTTCAGACCCAGGGATCAAACCTGCATCTCTTACATCTCCTGCACTGGCAAATGGGTTCTTTACCACTAGCGCCATCTGGGAGGCCCCAAAGTTTTACTAAGAGTTTGCAGCACTATGATATTGTAGCAATTCAGCCACATCTTCAGGCTCCACTTCAAGTGCTCTTGTTGTTTCCACGCTATCTGCAGCTACTTCCTCCATCAAAGTCTAGAACTTCTCCAAGGCATCCATGAAGGTTCAAATCAAGTCTCAAACTCCTGTTAATGTTGATATTTTGACTTCTTCCCATGAATCATAAGGAGAAGGCAATGGCACCCCACTCTAGTACTCTTGCCTGGAAAAATCCCATGGACGGAGGAGCCTGGTAGGCTGCCGTCTATGGGGTGGCACAGAGTCGGACACGATTGAAGCAACTTAGCAGCAGCAGCAGCAGCAGCATGAATCATAAATGTTCATAATGGCATCTAGAATGGTGAATCTTTTCCAGAAGATTTTCAATTGACTTTGCCCAGATCCACCAAAGGGATCAGCATTTATGGCAGTCATAGCCTTATGAAATACTGTATTTCTTAAATAAGAGGACTTAAAAATCTCCTTGTTTATTGGGCAGAAGGAATGTCTTAGCAAGCATGAAGACAACACTAATCTCACTGTATATCTCCACTGTATCTCTTGGGTGAGCAGGTATGCTATCAACAAGCAATAATATTTTGAAAGGAATAATTTTTTCTAAGTAGTAGGTCTCAAAAGTGGGCTTAAACCATGTTGTAAACAGATGTGCTATCTACCAGGCTTTGTTGTTCCTTTTACAGGGCAAAGGCACAGTAAATTCAGCATAATTTTTAAGGGTCATAGGATTTTTGAATGATAAATGAGCACTGGCTTCAACTTCAAGGCACCAGCTGCATTAGCCCCTAACAAGAAGTCAGTGTGTCCTTGAAACACTGAAGCCAGGAATTGACTCTCCTCTAGCTATGAAAGTCCTAGGTGGCATCTTCTTCCAATGTAAGGCTGTTTCATCTAGAAAATCTGTTGTTTATTGTAGCTACCTTTGTGAATTATCTTAGCTAGATCTTCTCAATAACTTCCTGCAGCTTCTACATCATTACTTGCTGCTTTGCCTGGCACTTTAATGTTATGGAGATGACTCCTTTCCTTAAACTTTATGAACCGACTTCTGCCAGCTTCAAACTTTACTTCCACAGCTTCCTCACCTGAACCAGCCTTCACAGAGGACAGTTGGGTCCTTGCTGCAAATTAGGTTCTGGCTTAAAGGAATGTTGTGGCTGGTTTGATCTATCCAGATCACTGAAATTGCCTCCATTCCAGCAATACAGCCATTTCACCTTTTTAAGCATTTATGTCTTCACTGGAATAGCACGTTCAATTTCTCCCAAGAACTTTTCCTCGGCATTCACAACTTGGCTAACTGCTTGGCACAAGAGGTATAGCCTCTAAACTGTCTCAGCTTTCCACATGCTTTTCTCACTAAGTTTAATCATCTCTAGCATTTGATTTAAAGTGGGAGATGTGAGGCTATTCCTTAACACTTATAGGCCATTGTAAGGTTATTAATTGACCTAGTTTCAATACTGTGGAGTCTCAGGGACTAGGGAGATCCAAGGAGAGTGAGAGAGATGGGGAAACACTGGTCAGTGGTATAGTCAGAACACTCACAACATTTATCAGTTTCATTCCCTGTCTTGTACAAACATGGTTCATGGTACAACATTGTAACATGAAAGATCACTGATCATAACAAATGTAACAATAATGAAACAGTTTGAAATATTGCAAGAATTACCAAAATGTGACACAGAGACATGTAGTGAACAAATGTTAAAAAAATGTTTTTGACAAAGTTAATCATCACAGGGTTGCCATGAAATCTTCAACTTGCAAAAATGTCTACATGGTCAATAAAGCAAGGTATGCCTGTATATATGTGTACACATGTACACAAACACACAATATATACATTTTATATATATATATATATATATATATATATATGTAAACATTTTCATTGCTTTAGGGTCGGGAAGAGAGGCTCTTTCCATCCATTCTACCTCAGTATCTTCTCTCTCACTGCATCAAGCCCTCATTAAGTGTGCAGGGAGAGGAACTGCAAGGTATATTCTCTGTGTCTTTCCTCTAATTGCTCATGAAATCACTTTCAGGTTAATCAGTTTCTTTTTCATTTATCTCAGTTTTTCACGTCTCCTTTAATAATTCTTGAAATCTGACAGAAATAGGAACTTCATAAGTGTCTTGAAGTGACCCACAGTGAAGTCACTAGATCCTTCCTGAGGACTGGCCTTGTGTCTGTGTATCACAGCATATAACACATTACCTGGCTAATAATAGGTGTTCTAAAAATATATGGTTAAAATGATGTATGTAGGAAAAAAGATTTCTTGCTGGGTTCCTGTTTTCAAGTTCCAGTCACATTTGCCCCCTAAGCGATATTCCCGCATGCTGATTCATGCTGAGCCCATTGTACCTTACTTTTTTAAAACATACTTATGTAGAGTCATTTATTTCCTGGAGTTTCAGCAGACTTGTGTTTGCAGCTGTTTAAAGTAAAACAGGGGCTAGAAGACTTTGGGATTTTTTTACAAAAAAACACAAAAACAAATGGCATCAACTTATGAGACAGTGTGGTCCATTCAGACATGAACCCCACTGATTCACTGACCAGCAACCAGCCATAGAGCACATGACTCCCAACTGCTGGGCAGTTTGGTCAATAGGCACACACCTGTCAGGTCAGTCTGGCTCCTGACCTTGCCTTTGCCCTGGTTTAAAAGGCAGCATCAAGAGGCAACCATGGGCATTTGGTTATTTCTAGAGTCCTCCTTGTCTAACATATACCAATGTCTAGACATTCATATGACAGGAAGAAATCCATCAGTCAGTAGACCTTAGTGTTGAAAATCTTGGAAACATCACTTCTAACCTTCTGTATCTTGGGCCTGTACCTGGTTATTTGACTCTGATCCTTGAATGAATGATTCTGATCTGGTTAACTTCCTGTCTTCTGGCTTCAAGTCTGCATGCGCTAGTTCCTATTATGGCTATCTATTGGGGAAAGGATGAGGTTATCTGTTGCGGTAAGGATGAGGAAATAAATAATAACTACTACAACACAGTGACCGGTCATCAAGTTTCTGACCTGTCAATTCAAAACAGAATATCAAGAAAACAGAAAACAAAATCCACAGCCTCTCTGTTGAGGTTGAGGAGTCCTGACTGATAGATGTATGGATGGGCCACAATTTAGCTTCTTGAGAAATTTCATCATCAGTTGTAAAATCAGTTATAACCTAATGATTCTATCCTGCCACTGAAAACCAGTAGCCAAGTCCTGAAAGGCCATCTTCCAACACTCACTGACACTGCCCTGTAACTTCCAGGACATCACTAGATGGGGTTTGACACTGAATTCCACATCATGAGGACTAAAATTCAAAACTCAGCTCTGTAATCGATACATGTATATGTATGGCTGAGTCCTTTGCGGTTCACTTACTAGGTCAGCTAGTATTAATTAATCATTAATAATTATTAATCAGCTATACCCCAATACAATATAAAAAGTTCAAAAGAAAGAAAAAACTCAGTTCTGCAGTATCTACATTCTCTAAACAAGTTACTAAGCCTGCCTTTCCAGTTTATTTACAGAATCAGAATACAGGCACCTAACTCCTAAAAGAAGTGCTGTGAGAATTCAATAAGATAAGGAATCATTCTGTCAATTAGCCAACAAATATTTACTGAAGGCACTGTAGCGGCTAGACACTGCTCTAGGAACTAGGGGTCAGCTGTGAACCAGCCTTAGTGCGGCCTATCTTTTAGTGGAGAGAACTGGACAAAAAAAATCAAAGAGCAAATAAATGAGTAGGGCAAGGAGAGACAAGGAGTAATACAGTATAGAGTACAAGGCTCTCATTTGAAAGAGGACATATGCACAGCCCTCAGAATGAAGCGAGAGATGGAGACACGCGCACACTCGGGGGAAAGAACAGGCCTCCCTCCAACCCCTCTCCCCAAGGATACAGCAAGAGCAGAAGGCCTGAGGCAGGACTGTGCTGGACATGTTGAAGGGGGCATCTGGAGGCTAGCATAGGTGAAACGAGTGAGCAAGGACAAGATGGTAGAAGATGAGGTCAAGAAGGTTGCCTTGTACCAGGTAGAGCCTTGTACCCAGTGAATCAACATTTGGATTATATTCTCTCACAGGAAGCAGCTGGATGATTTGAGCAGAAGGGTGATATGAGCCTGCCTGTGTTCTAAGGGACCACTGTGGCTGCTGTGTTAAAAAAGCCCAATAGACCAGGCTGGAGGAAGGGAGACTAGTTAGGAGACCTTGGACGTGTCCAGGTGAACAAGAGTCAAGGCCTGGGCTAGACTGACAACAGTTCAAGCAAGAGAAGCAATATCAGGCTGTATTTTTAGGTGGACCTCCTAGGCTTTGCTAATAGATTAGATGTGGGCAGCAGATAAAGCACTTGGTTGCTGTTGGCGTTTATTCAGTCAGTCGTGTCCAGCTCTTTGTGACCCCATGGACTATAGCCTGCCAGGCTCCTCTGTCCATGGGATTTTCCAGGCAAGAAACCTGGAGTGGGTTGCTAGCTATTTCTTTCTCCAGATTAGATGTGGACAGCAGATAAAGCATCCGGTATATAGTGTTATTCAGAACCTTTTGATCTGGGGGGCTACAGTGGAGGCATCCTCAAGAACACAGATCTAGAAGAGTAAGACTACATCCAAGCATCAACTCTACAATCAGGACATACTGGCTCAAAACCAAGATCTGCAGTGTCTCCTTAACAAGACAGCCCAGTACTACTGCCAGCAAGATAAGACCAGACCTCAAAGGTTTTAATATAGCTAAAGAAGGGATATATCAGCCAAATGGGGGTTTTATATGAAAAGATACATAAAGAGGGAATTATAGAGGCAGAAGCTGACTATACTTTTCCAAACACCATCCAGAGTATGGGAACCCTTGCCAAGTGATGTCAGTTATTATGGTCCCATTGGCAAGGCCACCTCTATTGCAGGGATTGACATAGGGAATTGCAGCCAACTGCCTTCGAGTATCCTCAACTTTTGGCAAGATACATCTCATTGCGGAGATGGATGCTGATTGCTTGGTAAGTACGGCACGCAGTAAAAAGGGAAATCTGGCTATCACAATCACAATAGAAAATGACTATTAACAGGATAGAAGGCTCTAAGACAAAGGCAGACAAGTCAGAAAATCACTGTTCCTTGGCCCAGGTGAAGAATTGTGGTCAAACATAAAGTTCTCTCTTCTGTAGAACCCCTAATCTCTATTACCACCTTTAAATTAAAGGGCAGTAATATTTGCCATGCATAGACATGCTTGGATAAAAGGCACCATGATAAATTTTTTCAACCTTGGTGCTAAGTAGTGAAGAACTTGATGGATTGTTTTCAAGAGCTAAAATATCAACACTAAATTTTGTTAGCTCTTGCATAATTCAGTTTAAAAGAAAATTGTTCTTTGGAAATGTATCCTACTGATTGACCCTAAAAATACTTATTGTTTATTGCTGCATGAGATTTATCAGGTTTTGGAAACCCTACCATTCCATGTAAATGGATATTTCACAGGATTGATTACAACCCACAGACCCACCAATATTTTAAGTATGTTGACAAAAAAATAACTCTAAAATAGATTACACTCTGTTCAGTGCCCTCTTAAATAGAGGACATTGAAAATATTTAATCCTTTTCTTAATGAATCAGATTCATTACTATGAACATGAGCAATCATGAAGGCCTCAGAAATCACTGATCTCCACAGAGTGACATGTTCTTTAACTAAATGGTCCCTCTGAAAAATGAACTATTACAATAGTTTTTCTTTGGCTCCTCTCTATCAAAGAATTACTTTCTCTTTTGGCTACTGCCAGTATGTCTGACTTTTCCAGAAAGCTAGGCACTGAATTTTGTCCCCTTAAAATTGTTATGCTGAAATCCTAACACCCAGTGTGATGGCATTTGAACATGGGGCCTTTGGAAGAATAATAGGTTTAGATGAGGTCATAAGGATGGGCCTTCATAATGGGATTAGTGTCCTTATAAGAAAACACTTCACTCAGTCGTGTCTGACTCTCTGCAACCCCATAGACTAGAACCTGCTAGGCTCCTGGGGAATTCTTCAGGCAAGAATTCTCCAGGCAAGAATACAAGAGTGGGTAGCTATTTCCTTCTCCAGGGGATCCTCCCGACCCAGGGATCAAACCTGGGTCCCCTGCATTGCAGGTGGATTCTTTACTGTCTGAGCCACCAGAGGAGCCCCATAAGAAAACACACCAGAGACTTTACTTTCTCTCTCTCCTCACATGCATGCTCTGAGAAAAGGCCACTGAAAAGCTAACTCTCTGCAAGCCAGTAAGAGGGCTAGGAACCAAACTGGACTGTACCTTGATCTTTTTCTTCCAAGCTTCCAGAATTGAAGGAATAAATGTCTTGCTTAAATCACCCCATCTATTGTATTTTGTTATGGCAGCTCAAACTGACTAAAACACACTGCAACCACATTTCCACTTCTGAGCCACTGCTTCTAATCTGGACTTCCTTGGTGACTCAGTGGTAAAGAACCCACCTGCCAATGCAGGAGATGCAGGGTCCGTCTCTGGGGGAGGGAAGGCCCCCTGGAGAAGGAAATGGCAACCCACTCCAGTATTCTTGCTTGGGAAATCCCATGGACAGAGGAGCCTGGCAGCCTACAGTCCCTAGGATCACAAAAGAGTCAAACATGACAAAGCAACAAAACAATAACAACAACACTTCTGGTCTACTATGAACCACTTGACCAAAGTTTGCTTAAAGCAAAAGTTTGAATGTAATCCATGGAGGCTATTTCATTTGACTGCTCAACTGTCTTCATCATCTACTCTCAAATTCCAAGTTAAATTTTGACATTCAGAAGTTTAGTGTTTACATTTCTTTTCTAGGCTACTAATAGCTGAAAACTGGTTAATAAAATTAAAAATCTGAACTGATAGTAATTTATTATTTTTTTAATGAAGGGGGGAAAATGTTTAATTGTATCAAATCTGAGTTAAAAAAGACTCTCAAGGCCCCTCTAAGTTCAGAGACATGTTCTCTTCGAGAAATCATGATGATAGTTTTTCTGACTTTTAGCAGAGTGAGAGTGAGATGGAGAAGCAAATAGAAACTGTATATGTAGAATTTATATTGTCTTTAGGGATACAATTAAGATGGTATTTTTAGACATTTGGGAATTTGGGAGAATTGAGGGTAAGGGAGGACTATTGGCAATGAAACTTCTGGAATAATAAAAGTAATTAGTATGCAGTTCACGTCAAACATATTATTACTGTGGTTGGGTGACAAGGTAAGCATAAACTACAAAAGACTATTATTCTGAAAGTAAATAATGTAATTTTTGACCAATTTTAGCATTTGTTCTAGGTAGGGAAAGCTACTAGTTTGCAGTAGGAATTGGGACTTCCTTGCGTTGTTTTTTCCTGTATTTTAGTAATTTAATAATGAGTGGTGAAGATGCTTAACAGAATGGGGACAGGAATACTTGATGAGGAACCTTCTTAGGAGATAAGATTTTAAGATTATCAGTTGCTAATAAGGCCCTGGAGAAGAAAAAAAAATGTACTTTGCAAGTAATGACTTGTTATTTCATGTACATTTTATGCTCTGTATATATTATGATGACTCCTGGATATAAGAGAGGAAAGGAAATAGAGCTTAGTTATAAAGTAAATAAAGAAGAACATTGACTTATTTCAACTTCCACCTTGGATGCAGAGCCAGGTGCGTCAAGTGGGTACTATGTACAATGAATGCAAATATTTTCTAAGCCAGGGGCTAGGATTTCAGGAGTGGCAATTGAAAAATTAAAAATGAAAAAGCAAGAAAGAAAATTATGTGATTCTCCCTTGCCTGTGTTATAAGCACAGGGCCCTATGTGGAAGTGCCGTTAAGTGCCTACTATCTCTCCTCCAGCAAATTTTCTAACTTGGCCAAGCACAGTAGCTTAGACACAATGGAGCAGCTTGAATGTCTGTGCAAGAAACAGCTACATTTGTAAGTTTCCTAAGCACTGTAACCTAAATTATTACAACAGTCTCCTGTGAGATTTCATTACTCTTAATAATTTGTAGATAAGGAAGGCAGAACTCAAAGAAGTTAAATGCTTTCCCAAGACCAAATAGTCAAGCAGGATCAAAGATGGGTCCCCAACTTAGATCTGACTCCAAGTTCAAAGCTCTTTTCCCTGACTACACAGCAATGATATAAACCAAACAAGAGGCACGTGCATCCCCCAACACTGGGCTTGACCACAGCCTGGCAACACAATAAAAATTAGCTCCAGAGTAACAATCCACATCCAAAGAATTGGTTTCACACTATACCATCTAGCTCCCAGCTTACTTCCAATGCCTCAATCCACCCAAAATTACAATGACATTCTGGCTTAGAAAGAGCATTTCATCACACACCCATCATGAACCCTTATTCACTGGAAAACTATGTAGCATTTACTCAAAAGTTCTTTGACTATCATTCATCCCTCAGTTTTCAATCAGCTGTCTGTTGGTAGCATCTGAAATGACAGAGCTTGTTTGCAGTGAATGACAGGGTAATTTTCAGTGAAGCTCAAGTTTATGAACTTGAAGTTACAGCAAATGTGTAAAGTGAGATTGAAAACACGATCACATCAGCTTTTCAGAGTTTAAAGATTCTTCAAAGCATAAAGAAGAATCACCAAGCTACTCATATATGTCATTAGTTTGAATGGAAAATAATTTCAAATGCACTTTTCCACGGAGATTTTGAACAAGAATTTTGTTTCCCAGAGATTTCTTATTTCAGCCCCACCTGGAGAATTTTTCTATCCTATGCTACCACACAATCTGACTTACCTCCATGAGAGATTCTAGGGGTCTCATTCTTCCTTGAGTTGCTTTGGCCTTGTGTAAATCATCAAGGTTGGCACTTAATCCATGGTCATCTGTCATTTCTTCATATGTACATCCTTGTTCCCTGTCTTTTGTTCCTTCCCTGAGGATAAGGACTGCGTATTACATATTTCATACTGTAACAAAACCTTATAGACAGATAAAGTAACAGCACTAGGTCTTAAAAGTAGCAGGTATTACTATATGGAATTTAGAGGTAAATTTAGTGGTATCACTGATTACACAGTGGTAGAAGGATTGAAAAGCCAAAAACTGTAAGGCAGCCCACAAGTCAGCAACAGTTGGAAGTCCTATCACTGTTGGGGCCAGGGGGTGGGGGTGAGAGGGGGAGAGGGGGGAGGAGGTGCGAACAATGGGAGGAGGTGTCACCACAGCCCAGAAGCCAGAGCCTTTCAGTAAGAGCTGGAACCATGCAGGAGACCCAGCTACTACTGCCAGAGACACCAAAGGAAGCAAAACAAGGTAAGCAAACTCTGACTTCTCTGTCTTACTCTTACCCCTCAGTTTCTACCGTGCCTTCTTTGGGTGCACCTACTTAGGGGCCAAAGAGCAAGAGAGAGTGTATCTGCGACACAATCCAGAATGAGAAAAGAATCAGAGGGGAAACAAACAGCTTAAAGAAACAGTGATTAACAAATTCTTATGGTAGATACAGAAATCAGTTAATCCATAAGCAACCGTCGTTTACTACAATTTGAGTTTCTCTTTTAAAATGATTAGTATAAAAGACTACGGGATGAAAGGTTAAGATGTGTATAGAGTAGTCTTGCTTTTAGCAATGGGAGATCAGGAGCTTTGGGCCAATCTTTCTGAGGATAACTAATGTACATATACACAATACATATACATATTCTGCTTGAAAGCACTGGATACTGAGCAAGATAGTAACGATCCAGTGTTTGGATTTTTCCTCTGATAGAATTTACTAACTCAGGAAGAGGCAGCCAAAGGGCTATGCAGTACTGCTTTGCAGCTTCATGGAGATAAAATCACAAATGTTGTAGTCTTAGGCTTGGTAAGAGAGTCTAAAACAAAGTGTTAGTTGCTCAGTCATGTCCAACACTTTTTGCCTCACAGACTTTAGCCTGCCAGGCTCCTCTGTCTATGGAATTCTCCAGGCAAAAATACTGACGTGGCTAGCCATTCCCTATTCCAGGGGATCTTCCTGACCCAGGGGTTGAACCCAGGTCTCCTGCACTGCAAGTGGATTCTTTACCATCTGAGCCACCAGGCAAGCCCAAGAGAGTCTAAGTCACCCTAACAGAGTAAACCAGGAGGAGACTGGCTCTTACAGCTATCGCAGCTGAGCTTTGAATCATCTTCATCCCCAAAACTGGATTAAGATGATTTCAAATTTAAGAGCTGCCAGGCGTGTAGTAGAAGAAAACATAAGTCTTCCCCAAAGAAAGAACTTATCTTACACATCAAGTTATTTCTACACATAATTTTTCAATACAGCTTCTGAAACCCAATAAATTAACAGCAAGAAGACAAGAACAAGAAACATAGAGCCAACAGATGATGGAAAGAGACTCACAGTAGATCCAGATATTAGACTTATCAGGCATGAATTTTAAGATAACTATAGTTGCTAAGTGATGATAACTGTTGAAATTGGGTGATGGATTTTTGTGGGTTCTCATATATTTTCCTCCACTTTACAGGATATATTGTGATTTTTTTCCCCATGATGAAAAGAAAAAGTCTATTAATCAATCCAAAGAGAATCCTAGTTGGCTCTTTTGTCATCACCACATCAGGAACACACTGAACACCACTGTCAAGGGAAACATCACATCATCTTTCTGACATTCATCAAAGTTTGGCAAATCATGAACAGCAATGAAATACTGAAAGCAGAAAGACAAAACTATATTTACTCTTTCAAGGAAATAAAAGGCCAAATTGTGAATTCAGCACAGAACAGAATTTACTTTTAAAGGACATTTCAAACTGAAGAAAAACTAAGTAGAAATTCTAGAAATGAAAAATACAATAGCCAAAGTGAAGACCTCAATGGCTCAGTTTATTTATTTATTTTTATTTATTTTTTAATACTTTATTCTACATTACAATACTGTATTTGTTTTGCCATACATTGACATGAATCAGCCACAGGTGTACACGATCTCCCAATGCCAAAGCCCCCTCCCACCTCCCACCCCATATCATCTCCCTGGATCATCCCATGCACCAGCCCCAAGCATCCTGTATCCTGTACTGAACATAGACTGGCGCTTCATTTCTTACATGATAGTATACATGTTTCAATGCCATTCTCCCAAATCACCCCCACCCTCTCCCTCTCCCTCAGAGGCCAAAAGTCCGTTCTATACCTCTGTGTCTCTTTTGTTGTCTCACATAGAGGGTCATAATTACTATCTTTCTAAATTCCATATATATATGTGTCAGTATACTATATTGGTGTTTTTCTTTCTGGCTTACTTCACTCTGTATAATCGGCTCCAGTTTCATCCATCTCATTAGAACTGAGTCAAATTTATTCTTTTTAAGGGCTGAGTAATACTCCATTGTGTATATGTACCACAGCGTTCTTATCCATTCATCTGTTGATGGACATCTAGGTTGTTCCCATGTCCTGGCTATTATAAACAATGCTGCAATGAACATTGGGGTACATGTGTCTCTTTTAATTCTGGTTTCCTCGGTGTGTATGCCCAGCAGGGGGATTGCTGGGTCATAAGACAGTTCTATTTGCAATTTTTAAGGACTCTCCACACTGTTTTCCATAGTGGCTGTACTAGTTTGCATTCCCACCAGCAGTGTAAGAGGGTTCCCTTTTCTCCACATCCTCTCCAGCATTTATTGCTTGTAGACTTTTGGATTGCAGCCACTCAATGGCTCAGTTTAGAGCAATTTATACACAACTGAAATCAGACTTAATGAACTAAAACTAGTGACATAAGAAAAATACTTAACATAAAGAGGTAAAAGGTTGGAAAATATTTTTCAAATAGGGTAGGAAAATATTGAGAAGCTCTAATATACTTCTGGAATCCTAGAGAGAAAAGAAAGCAATAAATGAGTCAAAAATAACATATTAAGAAACAGTGGCTAAGAATTTTCCCAAATGATGAAAAACAATAAATTGTGGATTCAAGAAGTCCTACAAACTCCAAATAGGGTATAGAAGTCCTCACGTAGGCTTTACCAGCCAAACCACAGTAAAACTGCTGAAAACCAAAATCAAAGAGATATTTTAAATGCAGTTAGTGCAGGTGGCTCAGGAGACCAGTTCAATCCCTGGATTAGGAAGATCCCCTGGAGAAGGGAATGGCAACCCACTCCAGTATTCTTGCCTGGAGAATTCTACGAACAGAGGAGACTGGTTGGCTATAGTGCATGGGGTTGCAAGGAGTTGGACAGGACTGAGCAACTAACGCTTCCACTTTCAGGGTACAAAGAAAACTGCTTTGAAAAAAGCAGTGAGACCAACAACTATCTTCTCAAAACACGAAAATGAATACCAAATGAAATTTCTTCCAGGTAGGTGCGTTTTGGTGCTTCCCAGGTGGCACAGTTGGTAAAGAATCCACCATGCAGAAGACATGTTCAATCCCCAGGTTAAGAAGATCCCCTGGAGATGGAAATGGCAACCCATTCCAGGATTGTTGTTTGGAAAATCCCATGGGCAGAGGAGCCTGGAGGGCCACAGTCCACGGGGTTGCAAAGAGTCGGACATGACTGAGCACACACATAGTATAGGCGCCTTTTGAGAGGAAAAAGGAATGATTGGGAAGAGACAAGAGGAGGCCCTAAGGGCTGCTGTTGATATTTTACTTCTTGACCTTGACATGATTAATCACTGAACTATATATTTTTATGGTTAGTGTAGTCTTCTGTATGTTTATCATGGTTCATAATATGTTTAAAAAGCAGGTTGTGGTTGAAAGAACTCTAATTATTAAATAATCATATAATAACTGTTTGGCTGGGCTTAGCTCTGTTGGAAAGCAAACTATATTGTACAGTAAAATTTTAGGCTACAGAAGGAGAATCCAAAATATTTGAGATTAAAAAGTTCTATGAAGTCAAAGTGTGTAATTAAAACCAGTTTATCCTCTTCTTTCTTGTTTGTGATCCTGAAGAAGTCTGATTGTAAAGACCAAATACATATGCTAATCACAAACAGTCATATCAATAATATGTTAAATATGCTTTCAAAGTGCTTAGTGGAAACCTTTGAAAGCCATTTGCCTCCAAACCCTTAACCATATACCATCCGCTGCTTTTATTATTTGTCAAGTTTTGCATTACCGAATTTAATAAACAAAGGGGCCAGACTAGGTCTTCTATAATTATTTCATCATTAATCATGCCATCTTTGATCACTGATTTTCTCTACAATAAAATATGTAAGCCATCAAAATTATAGGATGGAAATATATTGATGCCATTCGCTCTAGATGTGTTAAGCTGCATCCATGCTACCTCTCATACTCCTCAGGGTTGCCATGAAAATGCAAAGAGAAGCTAATTTCACATAGTAAGAGTTTTAATTGATGGGAACCTGACCATTACAGCAATTTCCACTTCCAGAAGCATCCCAGCTGACATTGTTATAGATTAACATAACTGAAAAAAGTGGGACTAATTGGAGCAATTAATTAAAAATACACAATTAGCTTCCACGGCAGAGATATTTTTTTAGTTTTTACCCTCATCGCTTGAAGCCTGTGAGGATTGTATGGAGTCTTACTACATGGGGGTTGTCTGTGCTGATAATTAAAAAGGAGAGACTTGGAAAGAGGGGGGGAACAGAGGGGACAACTCACAGGCCAACTGGGTGATGGAGTCTGGCCAGTTTCCTTGGGATGAGCCAAGAGTAGAGCAAAGGTCGGGATCCTGAATGAGAACGCAAGGTGGTGTTTAAATAAGAGCCCCAGAAACTGAGGACTTTCATTCTCTTACAAGTTCCTCTGTCTGAAAAGAAGGAAGGTAACTAGCACTTGTCTGTCTGCTTCCTAAGAATATGGAGCAGTCAGGGACGACTTCAGTATTGTCAGGAGAAGAACACTGCCCCTTTGCCCTTCACCCTCACTGCCATCCAGTCTGAGGTTGGAGGACCTCAAAGTCTGGCAGCTGGTTCCTAGAATAAAAGCTGATTTCTCTGGTTCCATGTTGGAGTGATAAGGAGTCAGCACATTTCTAGAAGGATATGAAGAATCAAGAAAAGGACTTATTCTCATCCAGTCACATCCTGGTCTCACGGCAAACTGACCTAGCTCTCCTCTGAAACATGCAGAGAATGTGCCAATGAGCCTGAGCTACAGGGTATATCACAGAAATTCCTTTTCTATACTTAAAATCAAGATGTCAGGGTGAAGCTTGCACCACGAAGGAAGCTGAAAGTGAATGAGTAAAGATTCTTATTGGTCAGAGTCTCTGGGAAAGGTCACTACATGATGTCACGAGCCCATCCACAGAGGACCTGCCTGGGTTTTCCTGGGCACTCTGCTAGGAAGTAACAGCCAGCATAGGCTCGATTCTTCCCATGATCTACTTTGTTCCAGTGAGACGGAGCTAGAATCACAGTGACAGTCTATGTAAAGAGGACGCTCCAGTGAGCAAGTGATATGACTTAGGCTCCAAAGAGAGCTCTTTGTCACAGCTGTTTTCACGCTCTGGTACATGTCACATCTGAAAAAGAAGATGAACTTGACGATTCTTGGTTACAAATAAACCAGGTCACTGTTTCAGCATTTAGTTCAAGCACAGGATTGTAGATACATGTTTTTCTATGATATTCCCACAGACTGAAGATGACAAGTGTAGTGGCAAAATACTGACCAGTTCCATAAATTCCTACATATTTAATAGAAACAAATAGTGAATGCTAGAAAACAATGCAAAACCATTCTAAAAATCGCTTAGCTAAAAATTTGAATAGGTAATGCCAGTGATGATTATATAGAGGAAAAGGTAAAATTTGCCTTTATTTTCCCTCTTGATTCAATACTTAGCTATTGTAGCAATGATTGGCCAGTTGATACATTTCTCTTTAACCTCAAACATATTTGCATTTTCTTTGCCATCCTCTGGCTGAACACACATAAATCATAGCTACTTGTGCTTGGTAAATATGTTCATCACACAGGCAATCAAAAATTTATGATGCTTCAGTGACTGATGAAAAATGCCAAAACATTTTAATTGCTTTATATACCCATGGCTTCAAGCTCACTCTAACAAAGCCAATTAAGGCACTGGCATAACATTTGGCAGCAGAGAACAAATAGATGTAACCTCAAATTACATTCATTACCTTCATTACCAAAACGGTTTCCGTTGTTAAGGATGAGAAAAATTGTGTCGAATTAGAATATTATAGATAATATTTAGACCAAGAGGTACCAATAGGCTGCTTAGAGATCAGCCTCCCCACCTTACCAGAACTGTAAAAAAAAAAAAAACAGAAATACACAAGAAATAAAATAAAAAAGGAAGCAAATAACTATTATTATTAATGTATGTCTGTGGGCCCAAAATCAAAGGCAAAAGTGTGGAGAAGTTGGTATAGACAATAACTTCTCATTTTTTTTTCTATTTGAATTCAGCCTAAATAGCTTTAGACTAAAGTAAACTGACTTACCAGTACAGGCAGGAACATAATCAGAGAAAGATAATAAGAAGCAGTGATTTTCCCCAGTTTTTGGCCCAAGAACTGACCCCAACCTGACCACTGCCCAAGGAAGAAGAGAATAAAAGGGAGATAACAAGCTAGCTCGGCCTTGCCCTGTTTAGGAATGGTCTTGGACTTGAAAATTCAGCTCTTACAAAGAAAAAAATAGGAAACAACAAGCTACAATCAATGGCTAAATGTGATACTAGGAAAGTACATTTGGGTGAATCAGGAAAGCTCTCAGCTGAGAGTAACAGAAAATCCATCTAACGTCGACTCAACTAAGAGCATGTTTCACCCTCAGCCAAAGTTTGGATGCAGGCAATGGTTAGTGTCCGTCTACCAGCTAAAAGATAGCAGAGCCATGTTGGCTATTCTCTTAGTCTTTCTCTTGGGTCTCTTACCTCATGGTTGCAAATGGCCTTCAAAATCTAGGCATCATATCTGAATTCAAGGTTAGAAGTAAGGAAAGGGGTTTCAGGATCACTACACTTTTATTTGGAAAGTGCAACTCTTCCCCAAAGCTGCCAGCAGAATCTTGTTTATGTGTAATCAGACAAAACTATGTCCTACGGTCACTCTTGGCTGTGAAAGAGTATGAAAAAGTTAAGTATTGGGATATAGGGGAGGGACTTCTCCTTCCAGAGAAAGAGTGAGTTGTGGGGCCAGGGCAAGACAGAAATGAGGAAATAAAAGCCTTTAAGGACATAATGTAATCATCTGGCATCAGATTTTCAGGTAACATCATTAGAAGCGAGGAGGAAATATTCCCTTCTGTACTTCTCACACACGGGAAAACATTTCACCAAAGAGCAGACTCTCTCATACCAGCTTACCCTAACAGGATGAGCGTCAATAGTTTCCCTAGACTAACAACTAAAAGGGCCCAGACATGCCTGGAGCATCATAAAACCTGACAGGTCAAGCTACGCACAGGCCTTCTGTAGTAATTCTACCAAGTTATGTACAGTCTTCTTTAGTTCAGGCCTTCTGGAGTATTTCTATCACATATAGTCGTCTTCAGTATTTTTATCTATCAAATCACAAATAAGATGGGGAAATGATGGTTACCCCAAGATAAGGACAATGTATGACCTGGTGTAGAAAATGCCAAAATAAATGACATACTTGACAAACAACTTAATAGTGTTTCGAAAGGCAAAACAATTAACACATACTACTTCTGAAGCAGCCTCAGAGAAAGTTTAGAGATGAAATAGGAAAAAGGAGAAAAAGCCCTGCAAAAGTTTTCTAAAAAATAACTGGTAAGATGGAAGGAATAGGGGGAACTATTTTGGTGCAGAGATGACCTCATTTTCCCCCAAGTATGTGCAGATCCACTTGGGGCAGAATATTTTGGCCAGACTCTAATTTCACAGTATATTTTTCAAACTAATGAGGCAAACATATACCACTTAGATCCTAATGTGCTGTGATAGCAGAGAGCTTTGAAGTATTTTTCATTTACTCATTAGCAAAGTGGTTATGAACCCTTTCTATCAACTAGATGCATTGAGGAGCTTTTAAACTTAAATTCACGTTGGTCCTCCAACTCCCCAGAAATTCTGATTTCACTGGCTTAGGGTAGAGTTCAGGTGCAGCTGTTTTATGTTTGTTTGTTATTTAAAACTCTTGCATTGATTCCAAAGTAAAAGCCAGAGTTGAGAAAAATTGGTTTAAAAATAATACCCAATGGCATTGAGGGTACAGTCAAAACACATAAAAACACTAATGAGTGAAAATTAGTATCATCTGTCTGACATGCAATTTAACAGTAAGTTAGATGCCTAAACAAATTGATTCCCTTTCTAAGAATATATCCTGAAGAAATGGGCAAAGAATCAAAGATTAATATACTAAAATGTTCACTGCAACATTAGTTATTATCAACTGTCTCCAACAATGAATACAATTGAATCACCTGACTCATTTGTTAAAATGTTTTCAAAGAAAAAAACTTCCGAAGTGTTAACAGTGGTCTCATAATGGGATTATATCAATAATAATCATTTCTTAATAGTTTTATGTATTTTCTCAAATCTATAAACACGTTAATTTTAAAATCAAGAAAAGACCAAAAACATTTCTTTCCAAAGTGTTTGGTTTTAGTATTTGTGGGACTTTCATTTGGCTGGAAAAATCTAATTACTGCCATATTCACTGCGTACAGGGCTTTTAGTTTGAAGGAAAACTTAGGTTCCCATCATTAAATGATCAGATCAAATAAGCTGTAGAGAAATATTCAAAATACCTTTTAGAGAAAACTTTCATAGCTTCTTTATAAAATTAGCTCTATTTCATGAAAAGTATAATTTAATCTTCAAAAATATAATTTTAAAGGAATATAACTACATGCAGTCAGTAGGTATAATGAAATTAGCCCAAATTTTCTAAAACATTGTTGCCAAAGATGTTATTCTCCTAGGAGAAATTTAACCAGAAATGTTTTTGAATATGTGAAATATACAGGATAATCCATAATAGATTAAGCAACACAAGAAAGTTGTGGATATTCATTTATAAAGGTGTTTGTTCCTGCAGAACTGGACACTCCGCTTTCTCTGCTTATTCTGTACTTCTCATTTTGTCCCCATGATCCTTTGCCCCCAAAAAGAAAGGTAGTTCCCTGCCCCTCTGAACTCAAATATTTACAATATTTACACTTGCTTTATTTAGTTTTGCTTCATGGAAACTCACGGCTGAGCCAAGCATACTGCAGCATTGGTTTCCAATTTCACATTCCCCAGAAAAAAACAGCTGGCTTAATGTCATGGTTACTGAGTTAATTGCTGTTTTGATGACTTAGGGTAATGACTTGCATAAGCCCCTAATTTAAACCTTCAGAAAATGTGCACAAGCTCTGTTGGGTATAGACAAAGTCCAGTCTGAGTCACCAAGCTACAGAGAAAGATGGCTGCTGCCACAAAGGCTGGGGAGGGAGGAAGAGAATCTAGCCATGCTGTTAGCACTCAGGGGTGAGGACCACTGGCTATTTGTTTAGCAGCCATAGGTAAGGAAAAGGGCTCTTTCTCAGTAGTCTGGGAGAGTCCAACGTGACTACTGTTCAGGTCATGAGGCTTGAATTTGCTAGAGGAAGGAACACATGGATGGTTACCTCTAGACACACAGAGGAATATTATTGGGATTAGGTTCAGCCAATAGTGCACGAAAGGAGACAAACTAAAAGCCAGTATGGTTAGAGTCTCCATTTGTTACGGGCAAAGAAAATGGGCTGTAGACTGCAACCCAGGCAGGCCCAGCAAAGGAGCTGAGTATAAATGAACTCAGAAAAACCTATAAAATAGGTGCTTGGGAAAAAATAAAATAAAATAGGTGGTTGGATGTGGGTACTTTCCACCTGCTGTACACTACGTGCTGAGCTGCTCTGCAGGGCCCACCCAGGTCCTATCTTTGCTTTCACACACATTGTGAGTTAATTTCTACTAGCTCCAAAATAGTAAAGGCAAGGCTGTCTGACAACATCCCAAGTGTTGACCCTCCTTGGGTCTGTCTTGCATTTTGGATGGAGAGGAGAGAGGGTATGGGGAAATTCAGGAAAAATGCTGGTTGTGCCTGGCAAGACAAGCAGAGCCTTCATCCCCAAGACCCCAACAGCAGCTTCTACGAAGGGACCTAAGGGAGCTCCATTTCTCTGTCATCTTCTAGGGGTTGAGGGTAATGAAGACAGAAACTGTAATAGAACTAAAGGGACCTTAGAGGTCACATGAGCCTCACTTAAATCTTACTGAACAAATGAAGACAGCATGTCTTCTCTGAAAAGTCACTGGTGACTCTTTTAACCTTCATAAATACT
This sequence comes from Nanger dama, assembly GCA_917880005.1. NCBI lineage: Eukaryota > Metazoa > Chordata > Mammalia > Artiodactyla > Bovidae > Nanger > Nanger dama. The sequence goes on along the minus strand of CAKJTW010000017.1, from coordinate 19,046,236 downwards.
TCATCCCTATCTCAACTCTGCCAGAACCCTAGAACTTCAGAGGGATCTAAGACTGCAATCCTTGAAAGAATACTCATAACCATGTTATTATCACAATGAGTGAACATTTATTATGTTCCAGGTACTGTATTAAAACTTGAAGCTGTGTATGTCATCCTCATTGTCTCCACTATCAATGATTCCCAGATACAGAAACAACCTTAGAAAGTGGACGGTTTTAACCCTGGTGACACAGAAAGAATGGGGATGCAAGATTAATCCCAGGCAGCCCATGACAGAATGAGATTTGAACCACTCACTGTAGGAGGCGGGGGTGGGGGCAGGTAAAGAAGCGGTAGCAGAGGTGAGTCAGTCACACCTGAGTGCTGGTATGCCAGCCTCTTTGCTAAGCACCTTTCATCCACTTCTGCTATTACAACATCTTAAAGATAGGCTTGTTTCATCAACTCCTGTCTTACACATAAGAAAACGGAAGTTCAGAGGGGTTAGATGATCTCTCTCTGGTCGTCCCAGAGAAATAAATGCTAGAACTAGCATTAGAATCCAGACAGCCAGATTCCCCAGTGTTTTTGGACCCAATATTTTTGCAGCTACCAGGAAGAAAAGCTCATTGAGAGGTCTGGCTGGTAATTTGAATCTTGAGCATATTCTAATCTCTAGAAGGAAAAGGAAAGTTTCATTTTGTGTTGGCTGAGGTTTTCTGTTATTTGATTTCTTTTTCTTAAAAAGCATGAAAAAGGACAGTTATAGGGGTCTTCCAACACTGTAACTCCATCTTAAATAGAGATGTTATAACAGCACAGAGAAAAAGTCAATCACTCATTCTTCCTCATGGACCACAAGTTTAATTGCGAGGGGGATGTAAGACCAAAGACCACTAAAAATAGTACATGTAAATTAAAGACAGTTGTTCTTGAGTACCAGTATCTTTTTCATAGACACTACATAAAAAACAATTTCCTCACAGTAAATACAAACTACACCGTGAGATCTGAATTCAGATGCCAGTTGGAGTCTATTACACACTGTATTATTTCCCCGGTATTTGATGAAAGTGAGAAGGGATGATGAACATTTTGGCAGGTTTTATACTGGGCTGATCAATATTTTCCATTTCCCCATTTATATGCTCCTACAACTCACCAGGTGAGAGGACAAGTTAACCGGATATAGCAGGAGAGAAAGGGTCAAGCAGACCCATAAGTCAAGGCAAAAAGAGAAGGGAAAAATTAATGGAAAGAAGCTGGAGGAAGAAGAGAGGGTTAGAGAAACACAACAACAAGCTCACAAAATAGCTTTTGAAGTGACCAGTACACATATAATGAAGGTGGCAGAGTGAGCGAGAAAGCACCTTAAAGGAAATCAGTCCTGATGCTGAAGCTCCAATATTCTGGCCATCTGATGTGAAGAACTGACTCATTGGAAAAGACTCTGATGCTGGGAAAGATTGAAGGCAGGAGGAGAAGGGGGGAAACAGGATGAGACGGTTGGATGGCATCACCGACTCGATGGGCATGAGTTTGAGCAGGCTCTGGGAGATGGTGATGGACAGGGAAGCCTGGTGTGCTGCAGTCCATGGGGCTGCAAAAAATTGGACATGACTGAGCAGCTGAACTGACCTAACTGATCTACCCCACACCAGCCCAGCGTTGTCAGTCTGTCTCCACATGACTGGAAACAACCCCAGAAGTTTCAGGTCCCAGACACACCACAAAGAGGAGACCCAGAAGGGAACTTTGAAACTCTAATCAGTTTCAGCATCCAAGATCTGTCTCAGTAGGCCAAGCCCTAGCTTGGGCTCCAGGCTCCCTGACACTGCTGGGTTTGGGTGCCTTGCTTACTGGGTCCCCACTTTCCCTAAAGACTTGAAAGTTGGCAGCAATGGAAGAAAGGTGTGAAGATCTTGGGATAAAGTCAAGTCTTAGGTGGATTACCAGCAAATACCTGTCTGCAAGCATGCTCTGCTGGGCTAGGATGAGGAACTGTATCAGAGTCCATTGCTAAGTTTCTTCAACTAAATTAAGCAGAGCTTGGGGACAGATTTAAGAGTAGCAAGGCCAAACCATCACACAGCCATGGAATCAGGAAACACCCACAAGGTCAGTGTTAGAAACATGGACATTAGAATCCATAAAAAGCCAAGAGAGTAATGAAGAATGAGATCAGGAATGATGAAGACCCAAGTCAGGCTTCCTAGGAAGAAAAAGAAAAAGGTGGACAGTCACCAAGGAATTAGGTGCTTGTACACATGGGAGAAGAGAGACACAGAACTCCAGCAAGAGCATCTCCTGCACCTTCAAAGGACCTGCTACACCTGTTCAAGTCTCTTACAGTTGATTCTTCCTCATGAATGTTTCCCCAGGGCCCCTCAATCTGCTTGCTTTCCCATACTTTTTGGATGAGAATGGATGTTTCTTAAATTTGCTTCTGGGCTACCCACCACCCCCATCTACATATAATAAACTAATAACCCAGAAATCAACAAGATGACCTTCTGTGAAGCTCCAGTTGACATAGCCATGCAGACAAGGAAGGGCCATCAGATGAGCCTGTGGCCTCATGAGATACACACTTGGTAAGTTATCCCTAGGAAGGGCAAGAAAGAATATGACACCAGGGCATGAAAAGGACTTTAATTTTGTTTCATTTGGAGTTTGAAATGTTAATTATAAGATTTACATGTTGGAAATAAGTTGCTATATTATGTTCAGTGCTTTTCAATATTTTTTTAATGAATCAAAATAAAAAGAAACAAAAATTTATGAGAGAGGAAGGGTGGATTGCAGGATAGATGGGGGAGGGGCAGGGCTGGAGGGGAAATGAGAGGAAAGGTGGAGAGCTGGATGGGAGTGAGAGGGAAAGAAGAAACAGTCCTGTGGAAAGGCTCTGTGAAGCTGAGTGAACGGAGGGGTCAGCTGACACTGGAGCCAAGCTCCACTGAGGTCCTTACAGATATCCAAGCAAAAGGAAGAATGAAGAAGTTTCAGAAGCCATGAGCACACAGACATTCTTAGAATCCAAAGAAGGACCCGGAGAAGTCCTCTCAGAAACAGTATAACCTGAGGCTCCAAAGGAAAGAAGCAAATTATGGTCAACAGGTAAATTTCATCAGTGTTCCCAGAATTCCAGGGACCTGGTAACGATATGAACCTCCCATCAAACGCTTTCCATTCATTTGTCAAGTAAGAAGAGCAGGAGAAAACAGAATTCACTTTGCAGTTAAGTTCCGAACCAATCTGTCAGGAAATGGCCCTCTTCTATGATGGAGCCCCTGGACCACATTTACATTTCTGAAACAGAAATATGAGCAGTAAACATGCCACCTGGGGACCGTCTACCTCCTATGCTAGCAGCACAAAAATCCATTCCCTCTTGTGTTAAGAAAGAAAACTGGAGGGTTTTTTTTCCTCTCATAAGACTTTAAATATTCAAAACTAGTAGCTTATCAAATTTTCAGTGTTGGAGAGAAGGAAAAATTTCAAACATGTATTGATTGTTTCCCCTCATTAACTGAATCCTGGTAATGGCAGAGAATTCATAACTAACTGCCGGCCAAATACATCCTCTCATTAACTCCTGCCGCTTAATTATATCAATTGAAAGGTTCTAATTTTATTATGTCTTTTCAGATACTTAAATTCATTTATTGGGAAAGGAAGAATTTAGAAGGCTCAAGTCACATTTGGTTAAATTTCCGCAGAAGAAATCATCTTTTAGTACAAAAGGGATTGTCTGAGACAATCGACTGATAAGATTTCCTGCCCTGACTTTTTAAGGCTGTCAGAGAACAAAGCAACCACCCTTACTGGGTCTGATTTCTATAAGCCACATTTGATAGGAAGAAAAAAGCTTAGCCTCCTCACTTGACAGTCACACTCTGGTTCAGGGAGAAGGTAAAATCCAACCACAGCATCTGGCTAGCAGAAAACTACCTCAATGTAAGAAAATGCATTTATGTATCCCTTCCCGGAACAGAAGGCGATTCAGAGCTGCAGAGAGAAAAAGTGGCACATTTCAAAGTCTTACCATAAAGGGATAAGGAAATCTATATAAGGTCACCAAATAAATATCTGAACCTAGAGATCATTCAAGACATGAGTCCAGCGCATTTGTGGTTGTTTTTAGGCATCAGAAACGGTTTGTTTCTGGGACAGAGAAACACAAAATTGAACAAAATGAGCAATATATTACTGGGAAATGTTTGTATATGGGGACTAGTTTAAGTGTAAACACCACTAACTCCTCTATAATCAAGAATGAATTTTGGCCCCTTCAAAAAAAAAAAAAAAAAGAAAGAAAAGAAAAATTCTTGACCATGAAAAACGGAAAGCTACTTTAAAAGAGGAAAAACCCTTCCAAATAGTACCACTCTGGTCTCTTTACTAACCACCAATCCATTTAAATAGCTTCTTTTCCTAACTTTCCCAAAGTGGTATTTTCTCACAGCATGTGGGTATACGACACTTCATGGAAGGCCTGGAACCATGGTAGAAATCATATCAGAGCTCCCAACATGCTCCAGTAATATAAAATACAATCACTTATTTTATGCTGCTCAAATTAAAAAATGATATAAAACTATATGCAAATTCTGATTTTGTTAACATTAACCATGGTGGATGGGGTGGATGGGGAAGGGGGCATGCAAAACTGCTTAATAGCAGTTATCTTAAGGTAATAAAATTATCACTCTTTTTTTTTCCTTCCCCTAAATTATCTACATCTTCTCTGATGTAGTTGGCCTTCAACATGCAGAAGTAGATAGCCTTCTATTTTGGCTCCCATACCTTTGGGTTTCCTTTTATATTTATTTATCTATTTTTTTTCCTTTTTATATTTATAAAAGAATGTCATCTCTGGCCCAACTCTCTGAAGTCAGAGTCTCTGCACTTTCCTATCTGCAAAAACTGCCTTTCAGTTACTCATCCAAGATGACCTCCAACTCTTTGCTGCTCAATATTTTGCAAAAGTTCATTTGAAAATACATAGTATAAATGGAGAATTGTCTGAAGACTCTTTCTTTTCCTTTCTAGAATTATACTGTGGCAAAATGCCAGCCATGAGGGATGTTCTATAAAGCAGTCCTATATAATTCAGTGGCAGTCACTGGGGGCATTTGAGGAAATTGATCACTGGAGTTCAAGATATCCTCTTTATTTGTACCTCTGAGAACACTTAATTCTGTTCTCAGTGCCAGGGATAATTGAGCTTCTAAGAAACTTTAAAAAAAAAAAATCATGTAACCAAATTAGACTTTCCTCTTTGCTCTGGTTGCTGGGATGCCCAGAGCCAAATTTTCACCCCACAGGCACACGTGTTCTACACTCAACTTTGCTTTCTTTCTCGTTGCCCTTAGTGCTCATTCTATTTTCTATTCTTACCTTTTTTAGATTATTTTTGGCTCTACTGGGTCTTTGTTGCTGCGTGTGGGCTTTCTCTAGTCGCAGCAGTTGGAGGCTGTTCTTCGCTGCAGTGCGGGGGCTTCTCGTCGTGGTGGCTTCTCTTGCTGCAGAGCACAGGCTCTAGGCACTGCAGCTCAAGGGCTTAGTAGCTGCCGTGCATGGGCTCAGTTGCTCCACTGCACGTGGGACATTTCTCAGATCAAGGATAAACCCATGTCTCCTCCATGGGCAGGTGGATTCTTAACCACTGGACCACTAGGGAAAACCTATTCTCATTTTTTAATTGTCTTAAAGTCTTTATGAAACAAGAGAGTTATAAGAAAAGGACTTGACTTAATGTTATAAAGAAAAACAAATCTGAAAAAGTGTCTGTGGCCTGATGGAAGCATACGATCAAAACTTCCTTTCACTCTTCAGTGAAAGAGATAGTCACAGCATCTTCTTTGGCAAAACAACACTGATAAAGGAAAAGAACACTTCTCCAACCTTCAGTGTTTTCTCTAAGGATCCTGGACTGTTTTCCATAAGAAAGCTGGATCTCTTTAAGAATTTCTGAGCTAGCAAAATGTTTTCATTAAATACATCCCAACAGTTTTTCTCAGTGATTTGTCCCAGGGAAATGTGTGTGCATGAGAAGACTTGGCTGTTTGTTTTGCATCAACACAAGCACACATTAATATTCACTTTGAAGGGAAATAGTATAGATAAGGAAGAATCCCGTGAATTTCTGTCCTAGGCCTTTTCCAAACAGAGTAGTAATTGATTCTAACTCTGCTTAGCTAGGGACAAGTCAACATGAGATGGCAAACCTGTAATTCCAAGGCAGCCACTACATATACCTCCAACTTACACAGATTATTGTATAAATGATCATTATGTTCTGGGTAGTCCCTTGGGATTCAGCATGAAGCATTAGCAGAAATTTCCTACTGTATTAAGGGTAAAAGGGAAGATTCTTGCTTTCATGTTTAAAACATTCCATGCAATATGAACCAGAGTTGCCTTGTTTATCCCCTAAATTACTTTCTAGAAAGATTCTCATCACTTTTTCTATAGAAATGGAGCTCTACCTCATCACAGAGTTGTTCTATGCAACCTCAGCTGTGATGAATGCTTTTCCACACAAAAATAAGTCCTCAAAGATGACTGCATGACCATAAGCAGCGATACAGATTAATGGATGCTATGTGCCTGAAATCCTGCAAAGCTTTTTACTAGAAGATCTCATTACTCTTCACCACCAACCTTCAAGACAGGTCTATGCCCATTTTCATGCTGAGACTCAGGCTGCTAAGTACTTTGTCCGGGTCACACAGTTACCAGATGACTGAAACAGGATTAAAACCCAGATCTAACTCCCGAGTACAGGCTCTTAAACATGAGTTGATTGGGACTCCAGTTGTCCAGAAGAGCACAACGTCTACATTCTCTTTCCAGTGCCTACCCATGCCAGGGGATCTAACAACTTCCCAGGCATTTCCTCATGAACAAGGGATCTGTTCATGCTGCTTGGTCCTAGGTAACCACCAGAACCAGAACTCCAATGTCTCCTTTGACCCCAGAAGACCATAACAGCTTCCAAAAGAAGATGGTCACTTTATAAAACAAAGGCTGGAAACCTGGTCCTATAGACTTCTTGTTTGCATCACCCCAAACTTCATACATTGAAGCCCAGGAGGTGAGATCTTTGCAGATAATCAAGTTTAAAGGAGGTCATGAGGGTGGAGCTGCCATGATGACATTAGGGTCCTTGTAAGAAGAGAAAGAGAAGGACTTTCCTGGTGGTCAGGTAGTTAAGAACCCACCATGCAAGGGATGTGGGTTCAATCCCAGTAGGGGAGCTAAGATTCCACATGCCATGGAGCAACTAAGCCTGTGTGCACAACTAGAGAGCCTATGAGCTGCAACTAAGACTGACATAGCCAAACAAACAAATATTTATAAAAAGAAGAGGAAGAGAGACCAGAGCTCTCCCTCTGCCATGTGCAGACACAGAGAGAAGGTAAGCCAGGAAGACAGGCACTAAAACAGCAGGCACCCTGATCTTGGCCTTCCCAGCTTCTAGAACTTTGAGAAACAAATTTCTAGTATTTAGGCCATCCAGTTTGGGGTATTTTGTTATGGCAGCTTAAACTAATAGACCTGGGGTCCCATGAAGTCCAGTAAAGTCTTCCATTGGCTATCAATGCCTTCACTGGAAAGTCTGGTCACTTCCAATTGTCTCTAGGGCAGTGGAGGTAAGCTTGACCTCTACCCTAGTGCTTCTCAATAAGAATGGCATGACCTACAGAGGGTATCTTAAAATTAGAAGGGCACATTTTGGTTGTCACAATGACTGAAGGTATGTTACCAGGTTTTAGTGGGCAGGGCCAGGGATTCTAGACATCCTGCAAAGCAGGTAATACCTCTTACTCATCAAGAACTATGACCTACATGACTTAAACACCCAAAAATACTCCACCAAGCATAAAAGTTTTCTCCCTTGTTTATAATTATCTGAGCTTAGATTCTGTTTTATGTATAAGCACACAAGGTCTTGGCAAGGTTTTAACTTATACTGAAATCTCCAGGAATGCAGCTATCATGTCCAGTAAACAGAAAATTATTGGGTGTGTTTGGAACATCACCAGTTGTGGATCACTATTTCAGAAAATCCTATCACTGACAGCAAAGCCACTTGTAATATGGCAGTCTTTAACCCACTGTACCTGTACCAGTTGGTATATGTGGCCACTTCGCTCACAGAGATTCTACACATATAATATGTGACTTTGTATTCCATCTTCTGGTATAGTTGGGCCATACTGCTTTATTACAAATTTGAGTCCATTCTTTCTTTATATTATACTTAGGATATTATGATGATTATTTTTTGCAGATTATAAGTGTGTATATGCCGACTAAGGTCCGTCTAGTCAAGGCTATGGTTTTTCCTGTGGTCATGTATGGATGTGACAGTTGGACTGTGAAGAAGGCTGAGCGCCAAAGAATTAATGTCTTTGAACTGTGGTGTTGGAGAAGACTCTTGAGAGTCCCTTGGACTGCAAGGAGATCCAACCAGTCCATTCTGAAGGAGATCAACCCTGGGATTTCTTTGGAAGGAATGATGCTAAAGCTGAAACTCCAGTACTTTGGCCACCTCATGTGAAGAGTGGACTCATTGGAAAGGACTCTGATGCTGGGAGGGACTGGGGGCAGGAGAAGAAGGGGATGATAGAGAATGAGATGGCTGGATGGCATCACTGACTTGATGGACATGAGTCTGAGTGAACTCCGGGAGTTGGTGATAGACAAGGAGGCCTGGTGTGTTGCAATTCAAGGGGTCGCAAAGAGGCAGACACGACTGAGCGACTGAACTGAACTGATTCTATCATCTATGATTTTCATTTCAAGATAGAGAAGGAATGTTTTAATATGTTTCTTATTAGAGAGGAAAACTGATAGCACTCAGTTTTAATGAACACTCCTCTTCCACCAAGCAGAGCAATATAAGGGCTCCACATGCCAAATGTGGCTTGGGCTCGCAACTGCCATCTTTCTAAATTCACCCACCTGGGCCGTTTGCTCCAGGCCAAACCCTTTGCTTTTGGAACAAGGCAACATCCAGCACCTCGGCTCACATCCAACACCTCCTTCTACCTTAGGTGCTTTTACAGAGGACTTTTATACTCCTATAGATCACTCAGCCCACCCTAAATGTTTCTATAGCCTGCAGTGACTAAGAAAAGGTTGAGATTTTGGTTCCTTCCTTCCCAGGAAAATCCCAGAAGTCCTTAGGCAAATTTATTAGTACTTCTCCCTTCCCCTCCTTCTCTCCCTTCCCCTCCTTCATAAGCACTTTCTGTCTTTGGAGCCAGATGAAATGCTCTAAGAGATAGGGAGGACAGGAACTGTCTCCTTCCCCCAGCTGAATAAGTGAGGCCCACAAGGAGTTCAGGAGTTTATTCAATGACACAGAGCTCCTGAGCAGCAGAGCCTAGAATCCAACTCCAGGTTTTGAATCCAAATGCCAGCACAGGTCGGATCACATCAAAGCGATGAAAATGGAAACAGTTACAAAGCTTCCCTGAGTCAAACAAGCCCCAAGCCAAATAAAATATATTTTACAACAGGTTGTAAAATATATTCATTCTTAGGATGCATGGGGCTGATGCACAGGATGATTCAAGTAGAGGATGGGGGTGGGAGGTGGGAGGGGGCTTCGGCATTGGGAGATTGTGTTCACCTATGGCTGATTCCTGTCAATGTATGGCAAAACAAATACAGTATTGTAATTTAAAAAATAAAATAAAATAAAAACAAAGTAACCAGAGTCACTCCCTGCTCCCCATAAGCAAAGAGGTTCAGATCAGTTCAGTCGCAGAGTCGGACACGACTCTGCAATTCCATGAATCGCAGCACACCAGGTCTCCTTGTCCATTACCAACTTCTAGAGTTCACTCAAGCTCACATCCATCGAGTCAGTGATGCCATCCAGCCATCGCATCCTCGGTCATCCCGTTCTCCTCCTGCCCCTAATCCCTCCCAGCATCAGAGTCCTTTCTGATGAGTCCACTCTTTGCATGAGGTGGCTAAACTACTGGAGTTTCAGCTTTAGCACCAGTCTTTCCAATGAACACCCAGGGTTGATCTCCTTCAGAATGGACTGGTTGGACCTCCTTGTAGTCCAAGAAATCTCAAGAGTCTTCTCCAATACCACAGTTCAAAGCATCAACTTTTGGCACTCAGTTTTCTTCACAGTCCAATTCTCACATCCATACATGACCACAGGAAAAACCATAGCCTTGACTAGACGGACTTTTGTTGCCAAAGTAATGTCTCTGCTTTTGAATATACTATCTAGTTTGGTCATAACTTTTCTTCCAAGTAGTAAGTGTCTTTTAATTTCATGGCTGCAATCACCATCTGCAGTGATTTTGGAGCCCCTCAAAATAAAGTCTGACACTGTTTCCACTGTTTCCCCATCTATTTCCCATGAAGTGAAGGGACCAGAAGCCATGTTCTTAGTTTTCTGAATGTTGAGCTTTAAGCCAACATTTTCCACTCTCCACTTTCATCAAGAGGCTTTTTAGTTCCTCTTCACTTTCTGCCATAAGGGTGGTGTCGTCTGCATATCTGAGGTTATTGATATTTTTCCTGGCAATCTTGATTACAGCTTGTGCTTCCTCCAGTCCAGCATTTCTCATGATGTACTCTGCATAGAAGTTAAACAAGCAGGGTGACAATATATAGCCTTGACGTACTCCTTTTCCTATTGGAACCAGTCTGTTGTTCCATGTCCAGTTCTAACTGTTGCTTCCTGACCTGCATACAGATTTTTCAAGAAGCAGGTCAGGTGGTCTGGTATTCCCATCTCTTTCAGAATTTTCCACAGTTTATTGTGATCCACACAGTCAAAGGCTTTGGCATAGGCAATAAACCAGAAGTAGATGTTTCTCTGGAACTCTCTTGCTTTTCGATGATCCAGTGGATGGTGGCAATTTGATCTCTGGTTTGTCTGCCTTTTCTAAAACCAGCTTGAACATCTGGAAGTTCACAGTTCACGTATTGCTGAAGCCTGGCTTGGAGAATTTTGAGCATTACTTTACTAGCATGTGAGATGAGTGCAACTGTGCAGTAGTTTGAGCATTCTTTGGCATTGCCTTTCTTTGGGATTGGAATGAAAGCTGACCTTTTCCAGTCCTGTGGCCACTGCTGAGTTTTCCAAATTTTCTGGCATATTGAGTGTAGCACTTTCACAGCATCATCTTTCAGGATTTGAAGTAGCTTAACTGGAATTCCATCACCTCCACTAGTTTTGTTCATAGTGATGCTTTCTAAGGCCCACTTGACTTCACATTCCAGGATGTTTGGCTCTAGGTGAGTGATCACACCATCGTGATTATTTGGGTCGTGAAGACCTTTTTGTACATATCTTCTGTGTATTCTTGCCACCTCTTCTTAATATCTTCTGCTTCTGTTAGGTCCATACCATTTCTGTCCTTTATCAAGCCCATATTTGCATGAACTGTTCCCTTGGTATCTTTAATTTTCTTGAAGAGATCTCTAGTCTTTCCCATTCTGTTGTTTTCCTCTATTTCTTTGCATTGATCGCTGAAGAAGGCTTTCTTATCTCTTCTTGCTGTTCTTTGGAACTCTGAATTCAGATGCTTATATCTTTCCTTTTCTCCTTCACTTTTCACTTCTCTTCTTTTCACAGCTATTTGTAAGGCCTCCTCAGACAGCCATTTTGCTTTAGTACTTGCAGTTTGGACAGTATCACCAATAGTGGCCAGAAATCCTTCTAACACATACACATACACACACACGCAAACGCACAGACTCCCACCTGTTACTGACTCAGCTGCTTATTAATGGAACATACCCAAGCAATTTAGAATTTTATGGAAGGGCTGCGGGCTTCATACTGAAATTATCAAACATCCAGCATTCCTGAACTCAAAGGTCCTGCAGAGCTTGGGAAAGAGCAAGAAATTTTGAGAATGCCACTTTTTTGTGTGTGTTCCTCATTACAGCGGGACAGGAAGGTCTCTTTCTGCTCTGAAATTCCACGTCACTTTAACACAGGCTATTCTTCATTCCCTTCCTGAACGTGGGCACCTCAGTATTACTTGTTGCTGGGCACCCCTGAACTCCAAGAGAGCATGCAAGATGCTGGTGGAACAGCACCCCCAACTCACTTCTCAGAACTAATGGAGACCTGTGAGCAGCATGCAGGTCTGTGAGTGAGGAGGGCTAAGGGCTCCTGGGACCCAGAAACCAGTTTTTACTACCCGCAACAGGAGCACCTCCAGGCTGCACGCATGGGAGGGCTGTGGACCCCTAGAACCCATCCATCAGGGTTCATCCCTTAAGAATGGTGATTGTTCTGCATAATTTCTATCAATGAACAAGTACCACAGATCACTTTCAGTGGTGAAATTACACACAGTGGAACCCCACTGTTAACTTCTTTCCACGAAGCAACTTTACCCAAGATAAGTGTTTGTGTCCGGTCCCAGACTTTACATTGCCAAGTTATACAAGGATTCTGGTACAAAGCTTCACAACTATGAGAGGTCCATACTTCAAAGGACAGAACTTATTGAAGACTTCAAGCGTTTGGCATCTCAGTTCTAATTCCAGTAGGAATTTCAGTAGGTTACAGAAGGTACAGTCAGTACAGGCTGGGGACAAATCACTCTCATGTGTGTATGTATAGAAGCCTCCCAGTGTGGGCTCCATGGTTGGGATCCCAAACATAACAGGAATGTCAACACGGTTGAACAGACTAGACTGAACCTTAGAAGGTTAAAATCACTACAGAAGGAAAAAATTATACAGCAAATAAAAGAGTAATGTTTCGTGATCCTCAACCTTATTGAATATGACAACATGCATATAATGGCTAATATTTCATAGACTCTGTCTCCCATGACACTAAAAACCAAAGACAAAAATAAGCCATGAGAAAACACATGACCATAGCAGGGGCTTCTGGGGAAGAGGGGGTGATGATCTCACAGGGACAGGTAGGGGAAGAAGCCCAAGTGTGCATTCTAAGGAGGTTAGCCTTCGGAAGGAAAGATACCAGAAGTTTCTCAGCAAGAGTAATGTGTACAACAGAGAAAGCTGAGAAGGTGGAATTTGGCAGTCCAACTATGTGTGATTCTTGAACATATTGGTATGAAATGCACAAATCTACTTATATACAGGTTTTTTTCAATAAATATATTGGAAAAATTTTTGGACACTTGTGACAACTTGAAAAACATGCAAGCAAACTGCAAAGCCTAGATATACAAAAAATTAAGAAAAATGTATGTCATGAATGCATGACACATATGTAGATACTAGTCTATAGTATACTAGCATATAAGTGAGTGATATTTAATAGAAAATTAATCATATGTTAGTTTCCTTATAACTTTGCTTTCAAAGAATTTCATTACCATATGGTATGCCCTCTAATAACTGGAGAAACTGCATATCAGCCTATCATCACAGGTTAAGTGTTGTTTTTAAATGTAACAATGTTTCTAATACAATACAATATCCAGTATGAATACAGCTAATACTGTATGCCATAAAGTTTTTATAACGATTCATTCACTAGTGTATACACTGGGCTACTATAAAGCAATTGCATTGATTATACTAGGCTACCACAGAGCAATCATACTGCCATTTCTTCATTATCAATGCATGAATTATTACACTTATAAATACATATATATTTCTTTGTATATTATCTTCTTACTTTTGATGCTAGTGTTAGTAACGCATATAACATCTACAATGTTTCCGATCATATGAAAGGCATTTCCCTGATAGCTCAGTTGGTAAAGAATCTGCCTGCAATGTAAGAGATCCCGGTTCGATTCCTGGGTCAGGAAGATCCACTGAAGAAGGGATAGGCTACCCACTTCAGTATTCTTGGGCTTCCCTTGTGGCTCAACTGGTAAAGAATTTGCCTGCGATGCAGGAGACTTGGGTTCAATCCCTGGGTTGGGAAGAGGACTCCATGGGATTCTCCAGGCCAGAATACTGAAATGGGTAACCTTTCCCTTCTCCACGGGTCACGATAGTGTTAATAATACGTATAACATCTACAGTGTTTTCTATCATATAAGACAGTATTGACATAGGTTATTAACAGACCATTCCTCTTATAAATAGACAATGTAAATATACAGTATGGATAAAAACAGTATAGTGCTGTAAATGTATTTTCTCTTCCTTATAGTTTTCTTAATAACATTTTCTTTTTCCTGATTTACTTTATTTTGTGAATAAGTATATAATACATTTAACATGCAAAGTATGCACTACTTGACTATTTATCAGTAAGTCTTCTGGTCAAGAGCAGGCTATTAGTAGCCAAGTTTTCATGGAATCAAAAGTTATATGCAGATTTTTGACTGCACAGGGTTGGAGCATTGGCACCCTGAAACCCTGAGTTGTTCAAGGGTCAACTGTATAAATAAATGCCACAAACCTTCACAGTTTCTTATTCAGTCCAATTCAATCAATCAAATACTTCCACTATACCTCCAGGAAGTGTCTTCCTTTTTTTTTTTTTTTTAATTAACAAGGAGGCATTTGGAAAGAGAAACACAGCCCACCAAAAATCTTGGTAACCACACAAAAAGGCACAAAGTTTGCTGCTGTGATTGTAAACCTAAGTACACTGCCAGGTCTGGATACAGGAAAGGTATTTATAGAATGATTTAAATGGCCAGCACCTTTTCCTTCCAGAGATATTTCAGTGATTAAGAAAATAAAGATTCTAATGTAATAGCTACTTTATCTGACAAGGTATCACAACTGTCAGTGCAAAAAGCCAAACTGAAGCCAATTCATATCAGAGTCAAAGGAAATGGGAAGAGAATTTGACCTACTGATAAAAGTTCCTGTTTTCACCTTCGGTTTCTAAATAATCCTTGCTGCAACATTTCTAGTAATTCTTCCACTGAATCTTCCCCTGAAGTGGACCTTGGTTTAAGGAAATATTAGATCTACAAGGCACCTTTCCATTCCTCTTTTATATCCTGTTAATTTTCTGCCATAGGCAGGACCTCCCAAGTTTCTTACGAGAGCCAGGTAGAAGGCAGGGCCGGGATTGAGAAGTGGAATGAAGAAAACAAAAATAAGTAAATTTATTGGATGTGATTAAATTTCCCTTGTAAAGACAGAAAGAAAAATAATAACAACTGTGTTTGTGTTTTTCCTTCAAGTTAATGGAATTTCTAATGCCCACCCTTTGCTATAGATCCTAATCAGAACAACAGAGGGAGGTATGTTTCCATTTCTCTCTTCAAGGAATCTCTAAGACTCCAAGTTTTGCTGAGGTGAGACAATTTGGTGTTGCCATGATAACACAAATTCTTCTTGGTGTCTCTTGCTTTGTTCTATCATTTTACTTTTGCCTTGCTCCCCCAAAATGGATGGAAGCCAGATTTAAGCATGGCCACCTGGAAAAAGCCCCAGCAAGATGGTAGGTGCTGAAGTGGTGGCTGCATGGTGTTAGAGCGACTTTGAGGAGATACCCCACATCCAAGGGCAAAGGAGAAGCCCCAGCTTCTCCTGGGGCAGGATGGTAGGAGGGGTGAAATTGCATTTAGAATCAAACCCCGTACCTGCCAGAGATGCTCAGAGGGCTGAGACAAAACTTGTGTGCACCAGGACCCAGGGACCCCACAAAGACTGAGACAGAACTGTGTCTGAGTGTCTCCTGGGGAGGTACAGGTCAGCACTGGACTGCCCTGGGGGCAGGGGCTCTGGGTGCCGCAGGCCTGGGTGTGGCATAAGCCCTCTTGGAGGAGGTCGCCATTGACCCCACCACAGAGCCCCTAGGACTTAGACAGCACTGGGGAAACAGACTTTGGAGTGCATAAACAGAACCTTGTGCGCACCAGGACCCAGGAGAAAGGAGCAGTGACCCCACAAGAGACTGACCCAGACTTGCCCATGAGTGTCCAGGAGTCTCTGGCAGAGGCGTGGGTCAGCGGTGGCCTGCTGCAGGGTTGGGGGCACTGAGTGAGGCAGTGCCTGCACGGGACCTTTTGAAGGAGGTTGCCATTATTTTCATCACTTCCACCATAGTTTCAGTTCAGTCAGTCGTGTCCGACTCTTTGCGACCCCATGAATCGCAGCACGCCAGGCCTCCCTGTCCATCACCATCTCCCGGAGTTCACTCAGACTCACGTCCATCGAGTCCATGATGCCATCCAGCCATCTCATCCTCTGTCGTTCCCTTCTCCTCCTGCCCCCAATCCCTCCCAGCATCAGAGTCTTTTCCAATGAGTCAACTCTTTGCATGAGGTGGCCAAAGTATTGGAGTTTCAGCTTCAGCATCACTCCTTCTAAAGAACACCCAGGACTGATCTCCTTTAGAATGGACTGGTTGGATCTCCTTGCAGTCCAGGGACTCTCAAGAGTCTTCTCCAACACCACAGTTCAAAAGCATCAATTCTTCGGTGCTCAGCTTTCTTCATACTCCAACTCTCACATCCATACATGACTACTGGAAAACCACCTTAGTTTGACCCCAGATAAATATCAGGAAGGGAACACAGCCTACCCTTCGACAGAAAATTGGACTAAAGATTTATTAAGTATGGCTCCATCCATCAGTACAAGACCCAGTTTCCCCCTCAGTCACTCTCTCCCATCAGGAAGCTTCCATAAGCCTCTTATCCTTCTCCAACAGAGGGCAGACAGACTGAAAACCACAATCACAGAAAACTAACCTATCTGATCACATGGAACACAGTCTTATGTAACTCAGTGAAACTAAGAACCATGCCATGTAGGGCCACCCAAGACAGACGGATCATGGTGGAGAGTTCTGACAATGTGGTCCACTGGAGATGGGAATGGCAAACCCACTTCAGTATTCTTGCCTAGAGAACTCCATGAACAGTATAAAAGGCAAAAAGATAGGATACTGAAAGATGAACTCCCCAGGTCTGTGAAGTGAAGTCACTCAGTCATGTCTGACTCTTTGTGACCCCATAGACTGTAGCCTGTCAGGCTCCTCCATCCATGGGATTTTCCAGGCAAGAGTGCTGGAATGGATTGCCATTTCCTTCTCCAGGGGATCTTCCTGACCCCGGAATTGAACCCAGGTCTCCCACATTGCAGGCAGATGCATTACCATCTGAGCCACCAGGTGGCTCAGGTCTGTAGGTGCCCAATATGCTTCTGGTGATCAGTGGAGAAATAACTCCAGAAAGAATGAAGAGAAAGAGCCAAGGCCAAAACAACATCCAATTGTGGATGTGACTCATGATGGAAGTAAAGTCCAATGCTGTAAAGAGCAATATTGCATAGGAACCTAGAATGTTAGGTCCACAAATCAAGGAAAATTCAAAGTGGTCAAACAGGAGATGACAAGAGTAAACACTGACATTTTATGAATCAGCAAACTAAGATGGACTGGAATGGGTGAATTTAACTCAGATGACCATTATATCTATTACTGTGGGCAAGAATCCCTTAGAAGAAATGGAGTGGCCATCATACTCAACAAAAGAGTCCAAAATACAGTACTTGGATGCAATCTCAAAAACGACAGAAAGATCTCTGTTCATTTCCAAGGCAAACCATTCAATATCACAGTTATCCAAGTCCATGTCCCAACCAGTAACACTGAAGAAGCTGAATTTGAACGGTTCTATGAAGACGTACAAGACCTTTTAGAACGAACACCCAAAAAAGATGTCCTTTTCATTATAGGAGACTGGAATGTAAAAATACCTGGAGTAACAGGCAAATTTGGCCTTGGAGTACAGAATGAAGCCGGGCAAAGACTAATAGAGTTTTGCCAAGGGAACACACTGGTCATAGCAAACACCCTCTTCCAACAACACAAGAGAAGACTCTACACTTGGACATCATGAGATGATGATGTCTGAAATCAGACTGATTATATTCTTTGCAGCAAAAGATGGAGAAGCTCTATACAGTCAGCAAAAACAAGACTGGGAGCTGACTGTGGCTCAGATCATGAATTCCTTATTGTCAAATTCAGACTTAAACTGAAGAAAGGAGGGGAACCACTAGATCATTCAAGTATGACCTAAATCAAGTCGCTTAAATTTATACAGCGGAATTGACGAATAGATTCAAGAGATTAGATCTCACAGACAGAGTGCCTGAAGAACTACGGATGGAGGTTTGTGACCTTGTACAGGGGGCAGAGATCAAGACCATCCCCAAGAAAAAGAAATGCAGAAAGGCAAAATGGTTGTCTGAGGAAGACTTACAAATAGCTGTGAAAAGAAGAGAAGCTAAAGGCAACGGAGAAAAGAAAAGATATACCCTTTTGAATGCGGAGTTCCAAAGAATAGCAAGGAGAGAAAAGAAAGCCTTCCTCAGTGATCAGTGCAAAGAAATAGAGGAAAACAACAGAATGGGAAAGACTAGAGATCTCTTCAAGAAAATTAAAGATACCAAGGGAACAGTTCATGCAAAGATGGGCTCGATAAAGGACAGAAATGGTCTGGACCTAACAGAAGCAGAAGATATTAAGAAGAGGTGGCAAGAATACACAGAAGAACTGTACAAAAGATCTTTATGACCCAGATAATCACGATGGTGTAATTACTCACCTAGAGCCAGACATCCTGGAATGTGAAGTCAAGTGGGCCTTAGAAAGCATCACTATGAACAAAACTAGTGGAGGTGATAGAATTCCAGTTGAGCTATTTCAAATCCTGAAAGATGATGCTGTGAAAGTGCTACACTCAATATGCCAGCAAATTTGGAAAAGTCAGCAGTGGCCACAGGACTGGAAAAGGTCAGCTTTCATTCCAATCCCAAAGAAAGGCAATGCCAAAGAATGCTCAAACTACTGCACAGTTGCACTCATCTCACGTGTTAGTAAAGTAATGCTCAGAATTCTCCAAGCCAGGCTTCAGCAATACGTGAACTGTGAACTTCCAGATGTTCAAGCTGGATTTAGAAAAGGCAAAGGAACAAGAGATCAAATTGCCAACATCCACTGAATCATCAAAAAGCAAGATAGTTCCAGAAAAACACCTACTTCTGGTTTATTGACTATGCCAAAGCCTTTACGTGGATCACAACAAACTGTGGAAAATTCTTCAAGAGATGAGACTACCAGACCACTTGATCTGACTCTTGAGAAATCTGTATGTATTTCAGGAAGCAAAAGTTGGAACTGGACATGGAAAAACAGATTGGTTCCAAATAGGAAAAGGAGTACATCAAGGCTGTATATTGTCACCCTGCTTATTTAATTTATATGCAGAGTACATCATGAGAAATGCTGGGCTGGAGGAAGCACAAGCTGGAATCAAGACTGCCAGGAGAAATATCAATAACCTCAGACATACAGACGACACCACCTTTATGGCAGAAAGCGAAGAAAAATTAAAGGGCCTCTTGATGTGAAAGAGGAGAGTGAAAAAGTTGGCTTAAAATTCAGCATTTAGAAAAACTAAGATCATGGCATCTGGTCCCATCACTTCATGGCAAATAGATGGGGAAACAATGGAAACAGTGACAGATTTTATTTTGGGGGCTCCAAAATCACTGCAGATGGTGACTGCAGCCATGAAATTAAAAGACGCTTACTCCTTGGAAGAAAAGTTATGACCAACCTAGATAGCATATTGGAGAAGGCAATGGCACCCCACTCCAGTACTCTTGGAGTACTGGAAAATCCCATGGACGGAAAAGTCTGGTAGGTTGCAGTCCATGGGGTCGCTAAGACCTGGACACAACTGAGCAACTTTGCTTTCACTTTTCACTTTCATGCATTGGAGAAGGAGATGGCAACCCACTCCAGTATTCTTGCCTGGAGACTCCCAGGGATGGGGGAGCCTGGTATGCTGTCATCTATGGGGTCGCATAGAGTCAGACACCACTGAAGCGAAGCAGAAACATTACTTGCCAACAAAGGTCCATTTAGTCAAGGCTATGGTTTTTCCAGTGGTCATGTATGGATGTGAGAGTTGGACTATAAGAAAGTTGAGCACTGAAGAATTGATGCTTTTGAACTGTGGTGTTGGGGAAGACTCTTGAGAGTCCCTTGGACTGCGAGGAAATCCAACCAGTCCATCCTAAAGGAGATCAGTCCCAAATAGTCATCAGGACTGATGCTGAAGCTGAAACGCCAATACTTTGGTCACCTGATGCGAAGAGCTGACTCATTGGAAAAGACCCTGATGCTGGGAAAGATCGAAGGTAGGAGGAGAAGGGGACGACAGAGGATGAGATGGTTGGATGGCATCACTGAATCAATAGACATGAGTTTGAGGAAACTCTGGGGGTTGGTGATGGACAGGGAGGCCTGGCGTGCTCCAGTCCATGGGGTCGCAAAGAGTCAGACACAACTGAGCAACTGTACTGACTGACTTGCAAAAAGAATAAGAATCAGGAAAAACTTACAGTGTACCTTCTTAAAGCATGAGACACAGAGCTCACCAAGGGACCACAAGGTAGACTTCAACTGGCCCTGTTTAGTATTAATACCAATCTTTCTCTGTGTGAGATTCAGAACTCAACCAGGCTGGGACAGTTGCTTCAGCTGAGTCAGGACACTGATCTCTGCTTGAGCTCCTTCCAAACTGATGAAGAGAGATTCTCCTTAAAGTCTGTCCACAGTCTCCTCCCAGGGAGAAATGATGTTGTATTTGTCAAGTACTTTGAACCTTCTCAGGAGAAAGACAGTGCACAATTTCAAGACACTCTTCTCATGCTATGTAAGACATAACCATCATTTTTTGTTATTGTCTCATGTTTAGAAAACTGTTCCACTAGCCAGGCAAGTGCTATGGAATCACTATAAAAGGAAGAGAAGATCTTCCAGGAGTTCGAGATTTTCTATGGAGTGTTTTGCATAGTCTCTATGCTCAGTCGGCCTGCCCTTTCTCCCTTCATCTCTTTGTTCTTTGTGGGAATCTCTGACTAACAGAAGAGGAGAGTGAAGGAAACTCAAGACAGAAACCTCAACAATAACTCATTGACCTTTCAGTCACTTATTCACAGAAGAGATACCTTTCTGGACTTCACCAGAAGAACCGGATTAAAACACCTGTTCCTACATTTCAATTTCATTTCACAAACATGGCAATTGTTTACACTGTAATTTTTGTTTACTATTTATATCAGGAAAGGAGTAAGCTTTGATTGCAAAGAAGGATATGGGTGACATTGGGGTGAAAGGCAGGGACTTCCCTGGAGGTTCAGCAGTTAAGACTCAGTGCTTCCCCTGCAGGGGACATGGGTTTGACCCCTGGTCAGGGAACCAAGATCCCACAAGCCACCTGTGTAGACAAAAAGTGGAAGGAAAAAAAAATGGTGAAAGGGAATTATTAGAGTCAACAGAGTTCTCAGCCAGGTCTCATTTCCCAAGCTCCCTCATCCAGTGCTGGTATCCTCCCCCAACTTCATCTCCAGCAGACCGCTGATCTGTGCTTCCAAGCGGCCTTCCATTTTCTTCTTCCCAAAACAAATCCCAGGAACAAGGTCTGATTTGGGTCATTAACCATCACTCGTCCTTCAGTTTGGATCAGTAACCATGAACCTTCCTTCAACTCTAGACGGAAACCTCTCCCAAAGGGTAAAGATTTTCTGTTTCCCTCACAAGTAAGAACTGTCCATCCAGTAAAACAATCAGCCCCCAGAAAATGATTATGGTAAACATACTCTCTGAGAGAATTCCATTTCTCTTGGGCTGGGGGAAATAATGCTTAAGATCTCAAAATGGAATTCCAGTTTCTACCAGACCTTGTGTGTGTTCCCACCATGGTTTAGGAAAACAACCACAACCCTCACATTTTATCCTATGAGATGGTCAGTTGAAATCACTGTAGCTTAATGTTCAAAAAGATACATTCTCTGTCACACAACTTATTCAAAGGTTCCTTTAAGATTTCAGTGGAAGACCCAGCTCTTGCTTAAAGTGCCTTCCCAATTACAATGGATTCCCCTTAACTCTTTGATCTGTCTATTCATTTATTCCAGACTTCTGACTCTGGGAATCATTAAGTGGTCTTTCCTGTCTTAGATGGCAAACTCTGTCGTGCCTCATAATTGAGTGGGCACTCGATAAATGAATGCTGTAGTGCTCAGAGGAATAATACACTTCCTATTGGCAGCAAACCCAGGAGAAATTTCCTTAGAAGAAAGGACTGTCAATTACCACTTAACAAGCCTGAATTTTGGCTCCTGTAGAAAAGGCAAACAACACAATAGCAACTCACTCCCCAGTGGCAGCCACATCACTATCTGGTTGCTGCCCTCCAGTCACCTGGCACGCAAACTGGGCTCCAGAAGGTGCTCGGCAAGTCCTTGTTGGGAGGCTGATGCGTAAAGGCACGAGGCTGGAGATACTCCATAATCCATCACTGACAGGTAGATGCCAGCTGGGGTCCCAGCAGTCTGGCTGCACAATGCTTCTGACCTCCCATGGTCCTTGGCTCTCTTACAGCAGACAAATCTGGCTGAACGTGGGAGGCCAGGCCAGGGGCAGCACACACAGCGTGAGGACAGGGAGGCTGTTCTGGAATGCTGGCAGGGGATTTGCTTGTGTTTCCTCTGCAGCAGCCACCAGGACATCCCTGTCTCCCTCATGGTGCAGTCCACTCAAATTTCCCCCACCCAGCTTTCCCTCTGTCTCCCATGGGCAGGACACCAAGTGAGTTATAATTAGAATGCAAATCACTTGGGAAACTTTAAAAATGCTCACGTCCAGGCCCTGTTTCCAGGGCCTGTTGTTGAACTGATCTCAAGTAGGACTCCAGGGTTGATATTCTTAAAAGTTCCCAGGGTATTTTTAGTGTGCAGACAGGGTCCAGAATCACTGCCTTCCACTGTCCCAATCCTGGGCCTGCACCCTTAATCCCTTTGCCTCTCTTTTACACAGGAGCTACTGATAACAACAGCAATAAATGTTAACACTATTAGCAATAGTGGCTAATAATTCATGAGCATTTATTATATGCCAGGTACATTTCTGTTTTACTTATATGAGTGCACTGAATTCTTATGAGTGTACTTGTTTTCCCCATTTTTCAAGCGAAAAAAACTGGGGCACAGAGAGAGGTTAAATGACTTACCCCAAATTTCACAGCTAGTAAGTGCCTGAGCCAGGGTTTGAACCCAGGAAGACTGGCTCCAGCATCTTCTCTCATGACCATTAACCTACACTGGCTCCCTGCACCCATTCAATGCACAAAGGCTTACAGGGACCACGTAGGGTGATCTCTAGATACTATACAGACATGGTCACCTTCTCAAATAATCATATTTCTGAAGGCAAATATCTGATCCAATCATTTCTTAATCCAAAGCCTTGAATGGTTTGGATTAGTATCCCTAACTGCTTATGAGATACAAATTCAAATGATACATAAATACCTTCCTCAGTTGTACCTGGCTACCCCTCTGGTATCTACTCCCACCTTAAGCCACCTCATCCTTCAAGAGTCCAGAATTACTTGTACCTCCTCCAAACTACCACAGAACCCTAAAAGTGGGCTTGAAATCCAAGGATTCCCTCCATACTCCAGATGCAGCCATCAGCATTCAAATTCCTCACAAACATCTTTCTAAAACAATTTAGAGACACCGGGACAAAACCTTCTCAAAGAGCCACGTTTCATACTCATTTAGAAGCTCAGTCCTTCAAGAAATGCAAGCAGTAATATAATACAAACTTAAACTACACACATAGCCAAGTAAAAACATTAGATATATCAACTATCCACTACCACAAAACCCCTAAAAGTTTGAAAATGGAATTAATCATGGTGAAATGGTACATACTTTACAACTCACTGACTGATTGGTTGTAACTTGCAAGTTAAAATTCTTATGTTCTAATAAGCATCTCTACTTAACTAGCACAGTAGGGACCACATAGCCTTTGTTTTCCAAAACACTCCAACTGTAAGAGTGTTAAACTGCAACCATACATTCTAAAACCTCTTGTAAATCGCACTGACGACAAATGAAAACAATCAAATCTGGGACCAAGATCACAGGAATTAATTATCACCGAAGAAATGGTCAAGTATATCATTTCTGAAATGAAAATACAAGCAAAATTAAAACTTTGCAAAGTAAAGGGCACTTCAGTTCAGTTCAGTTGCTCAGTCATGTCCGACTCTTTGCGACCCCATGAACCACAGCACTCCAGGCCTCCCTGTCCATCACCAACTCCCAGAGTCCACCCAAACCCATGTCCATTGAGTCAGTGATGCCATCCAACCATCTCATCCCCTGTCATCCCCTTCTCCTTCTGCCCTCAATCTTTCCCAGTATCAGGGTCTTTTCAAATGAGTCAGCTCTTCTCATGAGGTGGCCAAAATATTGGAGCTTCAGCTTCAACATCAGTCCTTCCAATGAACACTCAGGACCAATCTCCTTTAGGATGGACTAGCTGGATCTCCTTGCAGTCCAAGGGACTCTCAAGAGTCTTCTCCAACACCACAGTTCAAAAACATCAATTCTTCAGCGCTCAGCCTTCTTCACAGTCCAACTCTCACATCCATACATGACCACTGGAAAAACCACAGCCTTAACTAGACAGACCTTTGTTGACAAAGTAATGTCTCTGCTTCTTAATATGCTGTCTAGGTTGGTCATAACTTTCCTTATAAGGAGTAAGCTATGAGTTCACAATGCAGCCAGAATATGGATGGCCTGAACTGATCTACCTCAATCTGAATGCACTCTACTGTTGTTCGTTTTTTCCTAGGTCTGTAAATCTACACAGTGCCCTCCGATACTGCATTCACTGTTGTGATCAGCTAGACAAAACCCAGTTTTGTTTTTGTTGTTCAAAGACAGAATATCTTTTTGTGGGTCATCCAAGTTCCAAATAATGTTCCCCTACCCTGTTGGAGGCAAAAAAAAATCTTATACATTTCAGAATCATCGACCATACCTAAGTCTAGCCCAGGATGTCTCAACTGTGGCACCACTGACATTTTGGAGCAGGCAGTTCTTTGTTGTGAGGGCTGTCCTGTGCACTATAGGGTAAGCAGCAGCAGCCCTGGGCTCAGCCCCATAAACCACTACAGTAGTACCTCTCCTGGAGGCAGAACAACTTAAAAATGTTCACTGGGGGCAAAACTGTTCCCAAGTGAGAACCACCGGCCTATCATCACACTCAACCCATTTTGGAGTTTCTCTCAAATCCTAACTGTTTTTACCACATTTGGCCACATTTTTACTTTCTAAAATTCTTCAAAACTATCTACAAAAGTCTTTGACTTTGGAATGTAAAAAAAAAAAAATTGTTCTTATGAGAGTGTAACCCTCAATAAAGATTCATTTGTAATTAGCTGACATCGAGTGCTTTATTTCAGGCTGAGGTGTGTTGGGAGGCGACTTGGTCAGGATGTCCAAGAGAGAAACTGTTTAAGATTAGTCCTTACTGACACCTGCATTCCTCTTCCAAAACCCCATCAAGAGAGGTGAACATGTTATTTCCACTGGAAATATGTCCACAGGCATAGTTTTGCCCAGTATGTACATCATATGCATGCTACTTCCTTCAAGAGGGCACCTCTATCAACTAGTTACTTGTTAACAACACAAAACTCAATCCAAACTGGCTTAGGCAACAAAGGGAATTTATGGGCTAAGGTGAGTGAAAGCCCTACAGAATGAAAGCTTTCAAGAGAATCCAGTTTGGGTGCTGTTCCCTGATGCTCTTAGCTTCCTCTTCTCCATGAGTCAGTTGTTCTTCAAACTGGCTTCTTCACAGTGGCACAGTGGCTATAGAAGTCCTGGTTTAATGTCCATTGCTTATAAAAGAATGCCTTTCAATAGAGGAAACATGCCTTAACATATACCTTACCATACCTTAACAAAGACAATGCATGACAAACCTACAGCTAACATCATAGTCAATGGTGAAAAGTTGAAAGCATTTCCTCTAAGATCAGAAACAAGACAAAGATGTCCACTCTTGCCACTTTTATTCAACATGGTTTTGGAAGCCCGAGCCTCAGCAATCAGAGAAGAAAAAATATAAAAGTTATCCAAATTGTAAAAGAAGCAAAACTGTCACTGTTTGCAGATGACATGATACTATATATTGCTGCTGTTATTGTTGTTTAGTTGCAAATCATGACCAACTTTTGGCAATGCCATGGACTGAGCATGCCAGGCCTCCCTGGCCTTTGCTGTCTCCCAGAATAGCTCAAATTCAGGTCCACTGAGTCAGTGATGCCATCTAACTATCTCATCCTCTACTGCCCCCTTCTCCTTTTGCCTTCAGTCTTTCCAGCATCAAGGTCTCTTCCAATGAGTCAGCTGTTTGCATCAGATGGCCAGAGTACTGGAGCTTCAGCTTTATCATCAGTCCTTCCAAAGAGTACTCAGGGTTGATTTCCTTTAGGATTGACTTGTTTGATCTCCTTGCAGTCTGAGGGACTCTCAAACATCTTCTTCAGCACCACAATTTTAAAGCATCAATTCTTTGGCACTCAGCCTTCTTTATGGGCCAACTCTCACATAAAAATCTTAAAGATGCTTCTAGAAACCTACTGAAGCTCATTAATGAATGGGTAAAGCTGCAGAATACAAAATTAATACACAGAACTCTGTCACATTTCTATACACTAAAAATTAGGTATCAGAAAGAAAAATTAAGGAGAAACTCCATTTACCATTGCATCAAAAAGAATAAAATGTCTAGGAATAAACCTACCTAAGGAAGCAAAAGATCAGTACTCTGAAAACAATAAGATGGTTATGAAAGAAATTGAAGATGACACAGACAGATGGAAAGATATACCATGTTCTTAACTGAAAGAGTCAATACTGTCAAAATGACTATACTACCCAAGGCAATCTACAGATTAAATGCAACCCCTATCAAGTTACCAATGGCATTTTTGCAGATCTAGAACAAAAATAAAATCTTAAAATTTGTATGAAAAACACAAAAGAGCCCAAATATCCAAAGCAGTCTTAAGAAAGAAAAATGGAGGTGGAGGAATCAGGTTCACTGACTTCAGACTATGCTACAAAGTTACAGTTATCAAAACAGTAAGGTACTGACACAAAAACAGAAATATAGATCAATGGAATAGAATAGAAAGCCCAGAAATAAACCCACACGCCTATGGTCAATTTATCTACAACAATGAGGCAAAACTATACAACAATGGAGAAAAGACAGCCTCTTCAATAAATGGTGCTGGAAAAACTAGAGAACTACATGTAAAAAATGAGATTAAAAATTCTTTAACATCATGCACAAAAATAAACTCAAAATGGGTTAAAGACATTAATGTTAGATCAAATACTATAAAACTCTTAGAGGAAAACATAGGCAGGACACTCTGACATAAATCATAGCAATATTTTTGAGCCATCTCTAGAGTAATGGAAATAGAAACAAAATAAACCAATGGGACTTAATTATACACAAAAGCTTTTGTACAGAAAAGGAAACCATAAACAAAATGAAAAAACCCACAGAATGGGAGAAAATATTTGAAAAGATGCAATCAACAAGGGATTAGTACCCTAAATTTACAAACAGTTCATGTGGCTGTGTCCAAAAAAACCCCAAAAACAAATAACCCAATCAAAAAATGGGCAGAAGGCCTACAAACACATTTCTCCAAAGAAGACATACAGGTGGCCAAGAGGCACATGAAAGGATTCTCAATATCGCTAATTATCAGACAAGTGCAAGTCAAAACTGCAATGAAATATCTCTGCACACTAGTCAGAATGACCATCATCAAAAACTCTACAAACAGTAAGTGCTGGAGAGAGTGTGGAGAAAAGGGAACCATCCTATACTGCTGGTGGGAATATAAATTGGTACACCCAATATGGAACAGTATAGAGGATTCTTAAAAAAACTAACAATAGAGCTACCATGAGAAGGAAATGGCAACCCACTCCAGTATTCTTGCCTGGAGAATCCCAGGGACAGAGGAGCCTGGTGAGCTGCCATCTATGAGGTCGCACAGAGTCGGACACGACTGAAGTGACCTAGCAGCAGCAGCAGCAGAGCTACCGTATGACCCAGCAATCCTACTTCCTGGGCATATATCTGAAAAAGATTACATGCACCCTAGTGTTCATTACAGCAGTATTTATAATAGCTGATACATGGAAGCAACTTAAATGTGCATCAACAAATAAATGGATGAAGAAAACATGGAACATGTATATCCAATGGAATATTACCCAGCCATTAAAAATGAAATACTTCCATTTGCAGCAACAGGGACAGACCTAGAGATTATCGTACTAAGTAAAGTAAGTAGACAGAAAAAGACAAATATCGTATGATATCACTTACATGAAGAATCTTTTAAAAATGATACAAATGAACTTTTTTACAAAACAGAAACAGACTCACAGACTTAGAAAATGAACTTGTGGTTACTAGAGGAAAGGGTGAGGGGGATGGATAGATTGGGAGTTTAGGATTGACATGTACAGATTGCTATATTTAGAATAGATAACCAACAGTAATCTACTGCACAGCACAGGGAAACTCTGCTTAATATTCTGTAATAACCTAAATGGGAAAAGAATTTGAAAGAGAATAGATACATGTACATGAATAACTGAATCACTTTGTTATATACCTGAAACTAACACAACATTGTTAATCAACTATGTTGTAATATAAAATAAAAGTTAGAAATAACAATATTGGGGAAAGGTTTAAGAAAATAAGTTGGTAAAAGGAAAAACAAAGAGTGCCTCTCTAATCAAGCAAAAATCCTGAGCTTCATTATAACTGGATTGCCTGGAGTAATGTGCTTCGGGCTGAAGCATCCAATCAGAGTGGCCAGAAGGCTAGAGGATGACTCTCTGAGGCCCTTGAATTGATAACAGTAGCTGAAGAGGGCTGAGAAGGCAATGGCACCCCCACTCCAGTACTCTTGCCTGGAAAATCCCATGGACGGAGGAGCCTGGAAGGCTGCAGTCCATGGGGTCACTGAGGGTCGGACCCAACTGAGCAACTTCACTTTCACTTTTCACTTTCATGCATTGGAGAAGGAAATGGCAGCCCACTCCAGTATTCTTCCCTGGAGAATCCCAGGGACGGGGGAGCCTGGTGGGCTGCCATCTATGGGTCACACAGAGTAGGACACGACTGAAGCGCCTTAGCAGCAGCTGAAGAGGGCAGTTATGCTGATGGATTTAGAGTGATGGTTCTGACCAGTGACATAGTACTAGGGGACTTGTTAGAAAGGCTAACTCAAGGCTCTGGCTCTACCCCAGACAGGCTGAATCACAAATTCTGGGATGGAGCCTAGCAATTCGTTTTAACCAGTCCTCCGGGTGACTCGCACGAAAGCTAAAATTTATAAGCCACAGGTTTAAAACCAGCAGATCCTACCTGGAAGCCCATCCCTGGAAGGGATGAAAGTGAAAGTGATGTGAAACTGAAGTCGCTCAGTCATGTCTGACTCTTTGCGACCCCGTGGACTGTAGCCCATCAAGTTCCTCCGTCCATGGGATTCTCCAGGCAAGAATACTGGAGTGGGTTGCCATTTAATTCACTGGCCTCCACATAATTAGAAAATAGTGAGGTGGAGGTCTGCAAAGTTACCATCAGAATACTTTAGAAGGAGACTGCTCCACAAGGGACAGTTCATTTCACTTCTTACTTCCTATGGTGAGGCTATGAAGTAGAAACCACAGTAATCAGGGCTTCAGTCTAGCAAGAGGGCTTGAAGACGGCTCCTGTATTTATTAGTTTCCAGCATTTGAAGTAAAAGAAAAACCCAACACTAACCTTTCCATTGCCTGTGGGCCCTAACCCTCCAGGGGAAAATTGGTCAAATCTATACATACAAGTGTGAGAGAGGTAAAACTGCTTGGCAGTTAAGACTTGCATTGAAGAAGACACTCTCCAGGAAGGTTTCTTAATCATTGCTGATCCTGAGTTGCCTGGAGCAAGGTTACACATACAGCTTCTTGGGCTCCACACTGGATCTATGGAGTCAGGGTCTCCGAGAGAGGGGCCTGAGAATCTACACATTTAACACACTTTGCCAGGGATTCTTATGGCATGATCATGGCTGGAAAATACTGTCCTAAAAGCTACATTCAGAGAACTGGGGGTGTGTGGGGGGGCGGGCGGGCGGTGGGAATCGCATGAAAGAATTATGCAAGTATTTCTGACTGCAAGTAATGGCTTCTTCTTGTCTTTTCTCGGTGTCTTCCCTTACTACCAGGGCCTCTAACTGTTCTTCCTCTAGTCTTATTCTACCCTGTTTCCCAAAGGAGTCACTCAACAGACCACTTCACACCAGAGTGAACTTTCTAAAACACAATGAATGCCCAGAATCTCATCATAATCTATCACGGTAGTGGTTTCCCTCCAGGGAGAAGGCTTATGAGATAGGGACATGCCTGGATAGATGTCTGTTACTGTCAATATTCTATTTCTTGGAGGCAGTACTGGGCTTATGAATACTGGTCTTTGGTTTTGCAAAAGTAAAATCAACAAGTAAAAACAGGCATAACTGAACCAATTATAATAATGTCAATGCAATCCTGTGACCTGAGGATATAACTAAAAATATTTTTAAAAGAAAAGAAATAGACATGTTAACAGTATCTCTGGATACTGAAAGTATATTTTAAAAGTAGTTTTTCTCTGCATTTTATAATTGCTCCACAGTAAACTGTATAACTTAAAGAATTTTTTTTTTTAATGGGGGAAAAAAAATCCATTGCAAGTCCTCACCACGGCCTACAGGGTCAAGTCAAAAATGTTGGCATGAAAGGGGTTGGGCAGGGCATAAATAAATCAGGAGTGTGGAATGAATAGCTATGCAATGCTATATAAAAAAATAGATGTGCAAGGACCTACAATATAGCACAGAGAACTATATTTAATTAATATCTTCTAACAACTTATAATGGAAAAGAATCTGAATCCACGTATTCTTATATATATATATATATATAAAACTGAATCACTTTGCTGTACACCTAAAACTAAAACAGCATTATAAATCACCTATGTGTGTATGCTCAGTCATTCAGTTGTGCCCAACTCTTTGTGACCCCATGGACTGTAGCCTACCACACTCCTCTGTCCATAGGATTTCCTAGGCAAGAATACTGGATTGGGCTGCTATTTCCTTCTCCAAAATCAACTACACTTTAATTGAAAAAAAAAAAAATTATTTTGGAGAACTACCCTGGTGGTCCAGTGGTTAAGACTCTGTGCTCCCAATGTAGGGATCAGGGTTCAATTCCTGGTCAGGGAACTAGATCCTACATGCCACATACTAAAGATTCCACACACCACAACTAAGACCCGGTACAGCCCAAACAAATATATTTTTAAAAATAAAAAGATACTTTTAATGAAAAAAAAAGTGTTGGCATTACATACACATTTTCATAATCCAGTTCCTGCCTTTCTTCCTTAGCCTTACTTCCCGCTGTTAGCCAACTGGAACCCCAACATGGAACTATTCAGAAGCCCCTGAATTTCTTTCAGCACTCATGTTCTTTGCCTTTGTTCCCTCCATGCACCAGGGTCTTCCTTTACCCAGAGTATCACTCACGCTAACAAGAGGTCATGCTGAGGTAAGAAAAGCTCACTAAATAAAGACAACAAAGGTTTACTTCTCACTTAAGTGTCAGGAGGTAGGCAGTTTTTTGTCAAAAGACTCAGATGGTAAATATTTTAACACTTTGTGAGCAACATGCAATCTCTGTTGCATTTTCTTCTACTTTTGTATAACTCTTTTTTAAAATGTAAAAACCATTCTTATTCAAAGGCCATCCAAAAACAGGTCCCTGGCCATTTACTGACCTCTACTCTCTATGACCATGGCACAGACATGCAGACAGCAGAGAACATTCTAGTCATTCAGAGGCCAGGCTCACGGAGCAGCCACTTCCTGAGCACTTCTGGTCTCATGCAAGTCCCATCAAATGCTCCAGGCCAGAAGTGTCACCTTAAAACTTCTGCTCACAAATAACTGGCCAAAATTGGTCTTTCAGCCCCACCTAACTCTATGGGAGCCAGAAAGTGCAATCCTATCATGTGACCAGCAGTAAAGAGAACGGAATTGTTTGGTAAAAATATGATTTCAGCTCAGAGACAAGTGCTCTGGAAAGCCTTTTCTGATTCCCTTCTATGCCAGTCATATTAGCTACTCTTTCCTTTTAATCTTACAACACCTTGAAGCCTAAGCGTATGCTATGCATAGGGTATTACAATCATGGCAGTTTCTTTGCCTCCCCACCATATCCTGAGCTTCACCCAAGAAGCATCTCTGCATACCCACTGCCTAGCATAGTACCTGCTACCCAGGGATGCTCAGTGTGTGTTGCTTCAACATTCGTTGCTTCAACAAATGAATGAATGTGGTGGATTGTGGGAACGGGGTTGCCTGAGCGTTTGCCTGAAGGCTCTGAATACAGCCGCATCAACCTCCCTGAGCCTATCTAGCTCAACTCTACCTGTCTCCACTCATGATAAATTCATCGGTTACTTTCTATGTTCATCAGATTCACTCTTCCTTACAACCTATCCTTCCAGTAATCAGAACTTTGCAGAGAGCTGGCCCTGGAGGCCACAGAGCACTCTGACTTTATGTGAGCCGGTTTTGTGTTCTGTTTGTAGGTCAGAAGGCAGGCACAGAGAGGTACTGAGATTTGCTCAAGTGACACAGCCAGTGAAAGTTATGCTTCCTTTGGATTCAACAAGAGAGCTGCAGGACTGCACATAGAGCTGCAGCTAAGTTCACCAACAGTTTGTTTATATACTTTGGAGATATAGAAAGTATAATGTGTTTGTCAAAGGTAAATCTTATTATACTATATTAGTGTTCATCTTATAGTGTGTGTGTATATATATATATAGCTCTGAATGTTAATAAAATATTAAAAGCTGCATAACTATGTTAACGTTGTACCTTTTTCATATTTGTTCCATGCATCCCCTCTACCACCTTTTCTCTCCTGTCAGTGACATAGCTCACTATCACATGGTCTTTCAGAACCCTGAGATCATTGAAATTGCCACACGCCTCTTTTACCATCATCCCTTAATGCCTTGCATGCATCTTTACTACTAATGGCATAAAGCAGAGTTCAGCTCAATTTCACAGGCAACACAAGTGTGGCTGCTGCAGTTTGTATCAAATGTATAACCAAGGGTGAGCAAAACAGAGTTCAAAATGAACTGTGTGTAAATCTCTTCCAATACTTAGAGTTAAACCCCTTCATGTTGACCAGTCACAATCTGGGTATCCTCTAGTCCCAGCAAAGTGTACTCTGACCTGGAATTTTCCTCTCCATCCCCAGGATATAGTAAGTTTCTAATAAACATCCCATCTAATGTTAACCTTGACAAATGTCCTGGAGCACCAAGAAAAAAGGAATGCAGCTAGGCAGGACCCCTCTACTTCTCATATCATCAACAGAATAGTCAGAGCTGGTCCTATTGAAATGGGCAGAGTTTGAGTCACTGGAGATCAAAACTTTAAAATATATATATAAATCAGGGCTTTCCTGGTGGTCCAGAGGTAAAGAATCCGCCTGCCAATGCAGAAGACACCAGCTGAATCTCTGGTCTGGGAAGATTCCACATGGTAGGGGCAGGGCGGGGTGGGGGACAACTAAACTGGTGTGCCACAACTACCGACGCGTGTGTGCCCTAGAGTCCGTGCTCCACAACAGAAGCAGCGCGATGAGAAGCCCACGACCACAACCAGAGAAAAAACCACTGTGCAGCAAAGACGACCCAGCATAGCCCAAAATAAATTTGAATATATATATATATGTATGTATACACGTACACACACACACACACACACACACACACACACACATATATATATATGTATAC
The DNA here is from genome assembly GCA_917880005.1 of Nanger dama. Classification (NCBI taxonomy): domain Eukaryota; kingdom Metazoa; phylum Chordata; class Mammalia; order Artiodactyla; family Bovidae; genus Nanger; species Nanger dama. The sequence continues at coordinate 19,012,510 of CAKJTW010000017.1, read as the reverse complement.
ATACCCTTTATTTAAGAAGGTGAAATAGCTCCGTGTGTCCTCCCAGTCTGGTTAGATAGGGACAAGCAGGAGAAATTGAGTAAGAAAACCAAAGTACACAAAAAAAGCCAGTATTGCCAGACACAAAACAGGATTCAATCCTTTACAGAAGTCTTGCCTTTGCTTCCTTTTTTTCTTTCCTTAAGCCTTGTAATTGAATGTTGCAAACTATATCAAGAAGAATAAACCTATGGGTTTCCCCTCCCCCAAACAAGAAAAGGTTAAGCGTTTCATTACAGGCCCTCCAACTATCATCTGTGCAATTAGCAATTAACTATAATCGTTGATGGGAGAATGAAGATCTGTACTAGTGTGCAGCTCTCCTCATCCCAGGCTGGGTTATTTTAGTCCCACTCTATTACACAGGACAAAAGACAACCACAAACACTCTCCTTACACACACGCTCCCACTTAAAGACACACTGAATTTTTTTTTCAAGCAAAAATGGCATCTCAGCGTTCAACTGAGACAAGCAGCCCCAACCCTACATCAGAGTACCCCAAACATTTAGATTCACTCCTCTTCATCACTTTGAAATGGAGAGGCGACCCAAGGAAGAAGCTACCTACCAGCCTCCTAGTACCAGCCTCTCTTTGGGGAGCAGGAGAGGGTGGTACAGAGAGATGCTTGTTGCCCCTGGAAGCTGCAAGGCCCCCTCCCCGGGCTGTAAGCCCCGTTAGTGAGAAGGCGGCGGCAACAGCCTCAGTAGTTGCATCAGTACTAACTGCTGCTGCTGCATTTACTGTTGGCTGCTGCCGGGAAGGTACAGTAACGACTGTAGGGAGCGCACAGCTGCGGCGGCAGGTTCCCTGGATCAGGAAATTAGGGCAGGCACCCGGGATTGGAGGCGAGGGCGGTGCGCGAGCCAACCAGCAGCCGCCCCGGGCCCCCGTGAGCTCCCGGCGGACGCGCGGAGCCGCCGGGCCCGGGAGCAGTCCGGGTGGCAGCGGCGGCCACGGTCACGGCCACTTAGGCTCACACCCGCACGCAAACTCACACACAACCCCGGCGCAGGCACCTGCCGGCCGGGAGCTTATAAGAGGAGCGCGTCGAGGGGGAGGAGGGGCTGAAGCCGCCGCGCCCGCCCCCCTCACCACCTCCCCGCTGACCACTCCCCCTCCTGCCCCCTCCTCGCTCCTCACCCCGCGCTCCAGCCGCCGCCAGTGTGGGTTCTCCGCGGCCGGCTCCGCTCTCTTCTGTCTTCTCGGCTCTCGGCTCCCCCACCCCCTCTCCCTTTCTCCCCTCCTCTTCCCTCGGCTCTTCTGCAGCGCCTGCATTATTTTCTGCCCGCGGGCTCGGCTCGCACTGCCGCTGCAGCCTGGGGAGGTGGGTAGGCGGGTGGGTTAGCTGGTGGAGGGGGGGCGGAGATAGTGCAAGTTGTAGAGGAGGGGGTGCCCTCTTCTTCCCTGCTCCCTTTCCCCCCCCTTTCGAACTCCTTCCCCTCCTCCCCCTTCCCCTCCTCCCTCCCCGCCCCCACCTCCTTCCTCCTTTCCGAAGGGCTGGTAACTTGTTGTGCGGAGCGAGCGGCGGCGGCGGCGGCGGCGGCACCATCCCGGCGGGCACCATGGGCACGTCCGCGCGCTGGGCGCTCTGGCTGCTGCTCGCGCTGTGCTGGGCGCCCCGGGAGAGCGGCGCCACGGGAGCCGGTGAGTGAGGACGCGCCCCTCATTGGGCTGCCGGGACCCAGCTGGGGCGCCAGGGGCCCCAAGGCGCGGGTCTCCTTTTGCCCACCTCCCCCCACCCCCCTCCTAGGAGGCGCCTCTCCGCTCTTGTCGCCTCTCTCTCTCCCTCCCCACCCTGGTGGCGCCTCTGAGCTGTCAGCACCGCGGCTCTTCGGTGCCGGGCTGGTCGGGGTTGGGGGCGGGGGTGCGGACAGTGGGGTTTGGGGTGTCCTAACGCCTTTCCCGAACTAGTCTTCATTCCCTTCCGCTCCTTCTGCTCAAGCCTCTGCTCTGTCTCGTTTTTCACTCCGCTGGGCCGGGGATGGGTGATGTGGGCTTCTAAGCCATTGAACAATGGTTGTATCTCCTCTGCCAGGCGAAATGTTAGGAAGGAGGCAGAGGGCCGGGTGGGCCAAGACGTGCGCTGCAGCCCCGGGCACGCTCCTCCGACTTCCAGGGAGGTTGGGAGTGGGCGGCGGATGAGGGAGGGCGCCTCTGGGGACGCGGGGCGCCGGGTGCCGACCCGTGCTGGAGTCCCCAGCGGCGGTGAGGGGGCGTACATTCGGTGGGCTGCGGCCGAGAGTCTCTGGCGAGCGGCGAGAAGTGCACAGCGTGCGCACCCGGACTGCGACTCCCCGGGCACCGGGCCGCCTCTGGAGTGAGGGTTAGAGGACGGGTGAGGCTTGAAATAGGACTCCCCTCTAGATGTTTCTCCCCTCTTCCCCTTTCCACTCTTCGGGCCGCGATCATAAACCTCTCCGGTCTCCAGAAGAGCTGCACGGGGGAGGGGAGTGGAACGGAGACTTAATCAGGTTAGTTTGCTGAGCCTCGTTCCCGGTGAGATTTCCTCGAGAGGAATCGAGTCCTAATCTGGCGACTGTAATTAGTCCTCATTCTAAACAATAGATCAGAGGGAGTAGCGCGGGAGCTGGGAGAGCTGGTGAACGACTGTGGTTTGCAGGGGGTGAGGGTACTGCTGTCGGGTCCCCAGGGTCTACTTCATTCGGCCTGGAGCCCTGTCCTCAACCACGCTCCCACTTGGGGCCCCGCAACTTTCCCAGGCAGGCGACAGCAAGCCCTTCTGAGAGGATTCGGTGAAAATCCTGGCGGGTCCCCGAAGCGATCTCGACCTGACACCAAGGGGCTGGCTCGCCAGCTCTGGGGAGTTGGGATGGAAAACGGCCCGCGCCCTAAGTACCCACTCCAGAGTCCCTAGCTCCTGTTGCCCGGTGGCTTGGGAGGCCTGCCAGCCTGCAGCCACGAGTCTCCTAAAGTGAGAGCGAACTTTAAAGTGTGTGGTCAAGCAGCCCCTCAAGCAGTACTTGGGGCGGGGGTTGGAGGCGGGGGAGGCTGAGTCTCCAAATGCCCCCTGCCCTTAGGTTCTGACTGTCCCGAGCGTGAGAAGCTGGGACGGGCTTTTCTGCACTCTGCGATTGGCTGGCAGCCCGATCACGTTTAGATTGGTCACGTGACTCCACGGACTGGTAATTTAGCAGCTTGAGAAATGTTATCTTTAAGGGAACGTGAAAAATGGACAGGCTTCAATGGACTGCCCTCTCAAACTCTTTCCGTTGCGTGGACTCCTTGAAAAGGCATGTGTGTAGTGAAGATGGCCTCTGATACGTAACCAGACAGAGCTTGGAAAAGCCCTGCTTATGAAAGTTTTCAGACTCTAACATTAATCATTAATGGATGAGCAATACTAACTTACTAAACGATTTCTCAGAGTAGTGCCATGACTTGCATTACACCTTATCATTTCAAAAGATTAAGATACAAGGGAATCTACTGATGGTGCTCCAGGAAGGTGGGAGAGATGATTCGTTTTTGCTGTATGTTCTGTTCATATTCTTTTAAGATATAATAACTTTTCATTGGAGTTTAACTTTATCTTAAACACTGCTAGGAATTCACCTAAATTGTCAAAGTAAGTTAGTTGAAGCCATATATTCACCTTGTATCTGGTAGGTGAGCACTCCTTTTGCTCCCCTAGGTCACATGTGAAATACGTGACACGCCATGAACAGTGGAGAATAGAAGCCCATGCAAAACTTAAATTCTTCAAAGGAAAGGAGACACATCTTTCTGAACTGGAGGAAAATTGGGGTTGGCTGAGGTAGATATTGACCTGAACTAACCCAGATTGGCTCCTGTCTGAAGTTCAAAGCCCCAAGGCATGTGGGCTGACTTTTTGACCCTGGTCTTCTACAGACTCCCAAACATACTCATGATACTGGTTTAAAATACTCTAGGACAGGGGAGGTGTGCTCAAAGACTTTGGCAAAAAACTTAAGTTAGGCTAAATAATGGAGTATACCTGACATGGGGAAAAAAACCAACCAACCCTGGGAGCTGTAGGACATTTTCCTCCAGCTTAGATAGTCAAGATTAGGGTCTGGAGTACCATATATTCATTAAGGCCAGAGCCTAGGAGAAACAAGGTTTTGTGAGAGCTATTCAGATATGGCTAGCTACCAACAAAAGAGCAGACAGAAATTCTGTTGTGGGGAGTGGGTTGGTGAAAAGATAGGAGTGCCTGAAAAGATAGAACAGAGGGCTGGGGAAAAAGAAGTCTGACTTACCCAGATAGCACCGAGAGAAGATGTGACAGTGCCCACAGTCCTCAGCTAGACTAGAACAAGCATGTGAGCAGGGACTCTTTGAAGGAGTGTCACCAGTCCAGCTTTCCTTGGCAGTGACAGCCACCAGCGGTCTGGAGCAGCACTGTCCTTCAAATCATCCCACTCCCCACCTCACGTGACATCTAGCTATGTACCTGCCTACCTGCCCTGAGTTATTTTGATTCTTTGCTCAAACTGTTTGAGTCCCTAGGTTCCTAAAGCATATATATAAAAGGCCAAGTTCCGTACAGCTGCCAAATATCAGGACATCAGTATAACCATACTGCATATTTTAATTAAAGCCACCTACATGCTCAAAAGAAGTGCTTCTGCCTTTTTAAAAATCAGATAACCATAAACTCCATTTCACTTGAGTAATTTTCTTACAATTCTAGAAGAGGTGAAAAATAGTCATAAGCCCCTTCTGTTCCAGGAGGAGTGTCAAACTGATCAAGAGCAAGAACTCTTAGATCAGAACATGACCATAAGATTAAGGGAACACATGGCCCTCCAGCTGTATGGCTTCAGGTTTTGATCTTGACACCAGAAGATGTGGAGCACAGCCTAGAAATAATGGAGATTAACTATTTAGACCATTTTCTAGTGCTTGCTACTGCTAAGTCACTTCAGTCGTGTCCAACTCTGTGCGACCCCAGAGATGGCAGCCCACCAGGCTCCTCCGTCCTTGGGATTCTCCAGGCAAGAACACTGGAGTGGGTTGCCATTTCCTTCTCCAATGCATGAAAGTGAAAAGTGAAAGTGAAGTCACTCAGTCGTGTCTGACTCTTAGCGACCCCATGGACTGCAGCCCACCAGGCTCCTCCATCCATGGGATTTTCCAGGCAAGAGTACTGGAGTGGGGTGCCATTGCCTTCTCCTTCTAGTGCTTACAGAATGTGAATAAAGTTGTCCCTCTCAGTAGAGGGAAGAATGATCAAATTAAGGCAGTCACCTGTACAATTTCAAGTCATAATTAAATTTACTTTGGATACTGACCTTTCTTTGGAAAACCACCTTCACATACTAGTCTGTGCAAATTAAATCCCTTAAAGGACTATGAGAAGGACCTTAAGCTTATGACCAAATTTTCTGCCTTAGAAACATTTCTCAGCACGGGCTAATACAGCTGCTGTCCAGGTGGTTAGACTCTGAATTGCTTACTTTGTTCCTGTCTGTGCTTAGGTCACAGCACAGAGACTGCTTTCATGACAAAGAGTCCAAGAATATGTTGGGCAGAGGTGATGGATGAGATGTACCTGATGAGCAGAAGTAAGTGGTCCAGGGTAATTGTGTGGCCCATCTAAAGAGTTGTCTGGCTAGGAAATCTGGAAATTGATAGCTTTTCATAGGACTTAAAGGCAGAGAACCCCTGGAGAAGGAAACTGCAACCCACTCTCATATTCTTGTCTGGAAAATCTCATGGACAGAAGAGCCTGGCAGGCTACAGTCCACAGGGTTGCAAAGAGTCAGACATGACTTAGTCACTAAACAAACAACAAAAGGCAGAGAATGTTAGTTCTGGGAAAATCTGGCTTTGAAACTGAAAATTATCTCAGTTTCACTCTGTGCATTATTTCAGTCTAAATTGGTGTCTCTTTGCTAAGTTCTTCTGTTGGTTTGCAAAAGAAATTCTAAACATCATTAATACCACTTAATGATGGTATTGAGCCCCTGGTGGTTCAGACAGTAAAGAGTCTGCCTACAGTGCAGGAGACCTGGGCTTGAGCCTTGTGTTGGGAAGATCCTCTGGAGATGGAAATGGCAACCCACTTTAGTATTCTTGCCAAGAGAATCCCATGGACATGGGGTTGCAAAGAATTGGACACGACCAGTGACTTCACTTTCACTGATGGTATTAGATACCATTAAACACATTATGATGCTTAGATAGACGAGATGCACTGCAGGGACTAAATGAAATGGCAGGTGATACCATAAAGTTAGCACACTTTCCTCTTCATGTGAAGTTTCCTGAAAAAGTTTGGGCCTGTTGGCTATTTGTGGACTCTAAATTAATAAGAGAATGCCTGTTGGATGCTGTGAGAATAAATACAGAGCTGTGGCTAGAAATGACGTACTGTTTGCTTAGAGAGCCTTTGCCCACTTTGTACTTTAAAAATGCTACATGGGTAGGTGGAGCAGGGAAAGGGTATTCATGGCCCTGTATTTAAAGAGATAAGTTTGGGGACAGAACTGTAAGACAGGACCACTGGCTAGAGTTGTTGACCTTGCCACCCTACCTTGGGTCATCTGAGTTGGCGTTATTACCTGGTTGCCTTTATATATTTCGATGTGGTAACTGTGGTAGGGAGTGGGGTGGGGTATCTGGCAGGGCCTGCAATTTGCCAAGCAAGGGAGATGATAAAAACCTTGGTGATAGACATTTGGAAATTAAATACTGCATGTTATAATTCTTCCCCCAGATACCATGAGTAAATAAGGTTTGTTTTATAGACCGCCTCTCATCTTTAGTTTTCTTGAGACACCTTCCCTAAGTCTGAGTTATTAACTGATCTGTAGATTCACTAAGTAGGGGGTAGATTGATGCCAGCCTTCTTTGTCCAGTTGCTCCAAACCATGTGCCCTCCATTTACTGAGTGCCCACCATATGCCATAAAGCACCAGACATAGGGGACACAATGACCAGGGAGCTGGGCTCCTCTTTCGTTAGTCTAGTGGGGAAGTCAAACCAGGAAATCTGTGATCCAAAGACAGCCTGGATAGAAGCTCTGGATGGGAGCAAGCAGACCCAGTGGTTAAGACTTAATCATAAAAGAGGCAAGTAACAGCTGAGAATTGCTGGATGTCCCACATGTCACGTGGGCCACAGCTTATGAAGTTTCTCAGAAACTACCAAAAACTTAGACTTCATTCCATCCCTGCAGATGATCCTACAAAGGTGATAGGACTCCAATGACAATGTATGCCTGCCAGCATTACCAAAGAATGCTAAAATCTGTCAGAGATAAAAGTCCCTGAAACTTCTAACAGTGTGCCGCTGCTAACTTTCCCTGCACACAGTGTTGGAAGCTCTCTGCTCACGTGGAAATGAGGCTGGTGTACTTACCCTGATTCTGCTGATGCTGCGTGATAAAGTATCATGAAGATGAGGTGAAAGTATTCTTGTAGGCATAGGGAACTGTGGCCTTTGAAACCTAAGAGTCTTTCAGAGTATTCTAGCTAGTAGAACAACTGCTCACACTTGGTTTCAAGCTCAGAAAACCTGGAAAGAATGCTTTGGGGGTTGGGGGAGAAGTCTGTAGTTCAGACCAGTTTCATTAGCAAACTGATAAATCAGCAGATGTGTCAGAGAATACCCACTAGAGCCTAAAGAATCTTTCGATGTCAGAGCACCAGGTCCCAAGAAAGAAAGACACCTTGCAGGCCCTCCCTTGAGGGATCTCTGTCTGTAGATGGAAACAGGTAGGTGAGTACATCCCAGTATGTAAGAGCTGTGTGACAGGCACAGGAGATGATGAGAAAGTAGCCAGACTACCCCCAAGCTGGTCAAGAAAGGACTTAAAGATATCGTTCAAGGATGACATTTGAGTGGGGTGGTAAGCAAGACGGAAGAGCTGGGGAAATGGATAGGGAAGCAGACTCAATCGTAGAGCCATGGAGAAGCCTGCAGTGATCCCATCCCTGGCATTCCGGGCCTTCCTCGGCTGCCTGATTCACCATTTTGATGTGAAGAGAGAGCATGGCAGCCTGGAGGTAGAGGAACAGGAGATCAGTTTAGATTAGGTGAGAGCTTGGACACACCCAGGGCTTGATGGCAAAATACCAGGGAAGAAGGATCTAGGCTCGTTGTTGAACTACTGATTTAGAGTAAGCAGTGGGTCAATCAAAGATGAGGCACAGGGGGAGGGAAAGATGGATTTTTAGAAGAACGTCTTCACTGCACATGCCTTCATGGTATCTAGGTAGATTTTACCTAATAGCAAAAAGGCTTTCCGCCAGGGATGTCATCATAATGTCTGCTGTTAGACTGACTGCTGTCACCTATGTCCACCAAGTGATGTGCGTAAGGGCTTATGGGGTGGGTACTGTAGAGAGCAACACTGAGAATGAAGTGGTCAAAGTAGTCACTGGCTCATGGGTAGAATCTTACCCTCCTGACCTTCCCTCAGTGGTTTCAAAGTGTGGTCAGGAATCAGCAGCGTCAACATCCTCTGGGAACTCAACAGAAATGCAAACTCAGGCCCCACACTAGACCTCCTAAACCAGAATCTCTGGTGTGGGGGCACCTGGTGTTTTAACAAGTACTTTGCAGTCTAGTCAAGGCTATGGTTTTTCCTGTGGTCATGTATGGATGTGAGAGTTGGACTGTGAAGAAAGCTGAGCACCGAAGAATTGATGCTTTTGAACTGTGGTGTTGGAGAAGAGTCTTGAGAGTCCCTTGGACTACAAGGAGATCCAACCAGTCCATTCTGAAGGAGATCAGCCCTGGGGTTTCTTTGGAAGGAATGATGCTAAAGCTGAAAACTCTGGTACTTTGGCCACCTCATGCGAAGAGTTGACTCATTGGAAAAGACTCTGATGCTGGGAGGGATTGGGGGCAGGAGGAGAAGGGGATGACAGAGGATGAGATGGCAGGATGGCATCACCAGCTCGATGGATGTGAGTCTGAGTGAACTTTGGGAGTTGGTGATGGACAGGGAGGCCTGGCATGCTGCAATTCATGGGGTCGCAAAGAGTCGGACACGACTGAGCGACTGAACTGAACTTGCGGGCTTCTCATAGCAACTTGACCTTGAGAAACACTGACTTTACCCACCCACAAAATGAATAACTTCCCAAATGTATTAGGAGGGCCTTTGCTCACTCTAGACCAGAAATACAAGCACTGTGGTTCTCTAGGAAAAGACCTGCAGGAGATACTGAGGCAGCATTTTTTTTTTAATCAAAATAGTGAAGAAAGTGAGGGCTCTGTCTCAACTATAAAGCTGTGTTAGGATAGGGTCAGCCTGACAAGTGATACTAACTCATTCTGGATTAATTTAAACTGACACTACTACCCAGATCACAAGTCAGCAGAATATTCTGGAAGGAAGTGGTCCTGGTCAGGTGCGCTCTTTGGTATGCGTGCTCAGTCACATGGTGTCTGGAGCCAGACTACCCAGGTTCAAATTCTAGTTCTGCCCAAGGTGATCTTGGCAAGTGGTGTCCTTCCCTTTTCCAAACAGCTTCCTTGATGTGTAAAGGGGAATGGTAGTTTTGACAGTGCAGTATTGGAGAGCTAAATCAACTGAAACAGTGAGGTCTTAGAATAGTGTTTGGCTAACAGTAAAAAAAAAAAAAAAAAAAATTTAGCCATGATTCACAAGATCATCTCAGTCCACTGTAAATAGGGAAACTGACAATTGAACTGTAGGACTGAGTGAATCAGAAGAATTAACCTAATTATTTCACAGTGTTTAGTTGACCCCTTCCTGGTTCTCAGAGACTGACTTAAAGGCCAAAACACAGCTCAGACCCTCTTTCCCAGTTCCTCTTACTAACCCTCTTCCCTTGGAGGAAAACTTCTGTACTGACTTGGAAAGCTGCTTGTCCTAAAATGAGTTTTAGCCTAAGAATAGAAAGATTGGCGTTCAAGTGGCAAGCAGTTGAAGTGAGCTCAACTAAAAATAAATGCCCTTGGCGGCCCCAGAAGTGCCAAAACAAATGGACTGAAGAAATCCCAGGAGATGATAACACCCGTGTGCTCAGCAACGGGAGGCCTGCGAGAGATGGGAACATGTGGCCCCGCTCGTTCCAGCAGTGCGGCAGCCGCAGCCCCTCTGCACAGAGTGAAGTTCGTATCTGAGCCTGACAGAAACATCTCTGTGTGGGCGTTTCTTTTGGACCGCTCCTGCAAAGGTGCCACTCGGAGCCCTACAGAAAACTCTGGCCCATTTGGAAGGCTTGGCATTTACTGTAAGATCTATACAGTTTTTTTTTCCCCAAAGCTTACATACTGTTCTTCCATATTAACCCTTACAGGGACAATTAGACAACAGCAGGTTGCCTGTTAAATACATGAAAACCCCTGAGTTTCTTGGAGCCAGTGAAATGCCAGCATATCTGGGTAACAACGTTACCTATTTAGGTAATAAGCAAGGCTTCTGTTTGTCGAGTCTGGTATCAATCATGTGACAATAAGCAAGGAATCTTCAGTGTTTCTGGGCATTCAGTCATTACAAATGCAAACAGCCATGTGGAGCACTAGGTCTAAGTGACTTCCAACCCTCTGGCCCAGAGGCAGGGGTATTCATCCTAAGTATTAGAGCTGAAAGGAGACCCAGATCTAGTCTGACTGTTTGATCTCTTAAAGCTGTATGAGCCTTGCCAAATTCTTACACAAAATTTCAATGTTGAAAAGAAATACTGGTTGAAACAGAGACAGAACACCCAGGTTCCCTGCTGTCACAGCCTTTCCCCTGACTTCAACCACCTCAGTGCTGCAAAAGCATTCCTGTGAACCCCATGACTTTGAGGAAAAATCCCATTTACTCTGACTGTTTACCTTTCTGAGCAAATAGACCCTGAAATAGAGAATGCCTAGCGCTTCTACTTATAACTTATTTTGGGGGGGCATCATTGGCTTTAGCTTAGCCTAAGCATTAAAAGGACCTTGGGTGTCAACAATTTTGAGCTCACCCTGTTCCCTTTATGAAAGTATAATACTGAACTGGAGACTTAACTGTCATGGCTGGAAATAGACTACAAGGCCACAATCCTGTAATCCCCCAAAGCTTTGCAAACCAAAAGCTTCTTAACTCATTTGGTGCTTCCAGTTCTCCTGGAGCTCCGCACGGCAACATTCCTAGTTAGGCACCACAGGTGTAAAGGGAGAATCTTCTTGAAACCTGGACAGAAAACCCACTGTGCTGCAACCACATGGCTGCTCTGTCCCTCCACACTGCCTCATCCCTGCACAACACAGGGAATTACACAGAACTAGGAAGCCCTGTCGGAGAAGGCAATGGCACCCCACTCCAGTACTCTTGCCTGGAAAATCCCATGGATGGAGGAGCCTGGTGGGCTGCAGTCCATGGGGTCGCTAGGAGTCGGACACGACGGAGCGACTTCACTTTCACTTTTCACTTTCATGCATTGGAGAAGGAAATGGCAACCCACTCCAGTGTTCTTTCCTGGAGAATCCCAGGGATGGGGGAGCCTGGTGGGCTGCCGTCTCTGGGATCCCACAGAGTTGGACACGACTGAAGCGACTTAGCAGCAGCAGCAGCAGCAGCATCAGGGAGCCCTGTGGCTCAAACAGTAAAGCATCTGCCTGCAATGCAGGATACCTGGGTTCGATCTCTGGATCGGGAAGATCTCCTGGAGAAGGAAATGGCAACCCACTCCAGGATTCTTGCCTGGAAAGTCCCATGGACAGAGGAGCCTGGCGGGCCACAGTCTATGGGGTCACGAAGCGTTGGACACTGAGCAACTGACACAAACACAGGGAACCCTGTCTGCCCAGGAGCAATCTCCCAAAACAAAGTGCTTAGGAAACAGGAAACAGGCATGGCCATGGAGCTTAGCATCCTTCTTCTCCTCTCTTTATTTTTTTTTTTTAATTTATTTATTTTTTAATTACAATACTGTATTTGTTTTGCCATACATTGACACGAATCAGCCATAGGTGAACACAAGAAAAGTCCCTTTATAAAGTCAGCTAGCTTTATCCAGACCCACCCCCAACCCTACTCCTCTTTTAAACAAGCAGAGATGGCTGGTTAGTAGCATACTCCACTCCAACCCCATTATTTACCGTTCTTGATGGAGAGCCGTGTGTGCTATGGTAAAACATGGCTTTATGACCGACCATTGGGCAGAAGCTTGGGTGAAGGGGAAACATCTGAGATTAAAAAAAAAAAAAAAAAAAAGGGTAGAAATTAAAATCCTTTTTTGTCTAAAGATATTGGAATAAACACTAAGAAAATGCCTGCGTCTGTCCTAAGTCCACTCAACAGCCACTCTTGAGGCAGCATTGCTGGGGTTTTAGCCCAGTATTTGTTACTGTTGATGACTTGTATGTTACAGTTACATTCAGAGAGCCTCCTTAAGGTGAGAGTGGACTAAACATCAGCCTTAGACTATTGTGTGCCCATCCTTAATCTCAGAGCAGCTTGAGTTGTCTATAAAATCTATAGCTTCAAGACTTATTTTTAAAGAGATCTGCCAGGTACCTAACCCCAGAGTGGAAAAACCATTATCTGTTGTCTAAAGTCCTGTCCAAGTCAGATTATATGGTTATCTTTTCCATGATTTTTGCCTCTCATTTTGACCAAACAGCTTTTGGTAACGAAAACCTTTTGAAAAGGTATTCTAAATGCAACCTGACTTTTCTGTCATACATGTATATTTCTGTTCTCTGACTATAAATTGTTCTTTTTTTTTTTTTAACTTTTCAAATAAAGTACTTAAAGTAGATTCTTACCACTCCTACAGCCTTCAGAGGTAGTACGGATAAAGCACTATAGCCAGTGGGCCCTGGTTCAGATACCCTGCAGCACTTGGCTTCAGTCCCTGGTTGGGGAACATCTAAATGAATAATTTAAAAAATGGTTAAGATTGTAAAGTTTAAAAACCCCAAAACTGGGGCTGGGCAGAATTCCCTGGTGGTGCAATGGTTAGGACTTAGTGCTTTTACTGTTGGGGTCTGGATCCAGTCCTTGGTCAGGAAATTAAGATCTTGCAAGCCATGTGGTGGGGCCAAAAAATTAAAATGTTTTAAAAAGTGAAAAATGAAATATAGGTAGGAAGTGCCATTGAGTCACACCCCTTTGAATCTGGGTCCTAAGCTAACTAGATTCTTGAGGGCAGAATGATACATATAGTTTTGAAACGAGCACATTCAGTACCTAAGTAATCACACACCCATATAGTAAACTAGGACCAACTTTTAATCTTCCTGGGAACTAGCCGCAAAGCCTAGAATGCTCCCAGACAGTAGGGAGTAGCTGATAGTAGGGAGGCCAACTAGAGCATTGTGTACATAATACAAGAGTCCCAGTCTGTGCTTGTCACTATAGCATCTGTTCTCACTCCTGCATGCCACAGCTGCAGATGCTGAAAGGTGCAGGAAGGCTCAAGGCTTTCTGCTTGGAAGGCCTCTCTAAGGATTCTACATGAACGGTATGCCTCCACTGGCTGGTTTTCTCAAATAGTTGCAGTATATCAGCATTTAGCAACCAGATCTTTGCCTTTTATCTCAAAGAAATTACATCTCCAGGAGGACAAACCTGCTAATGATAGGAAACACCTGAATGTTAGCTGCCCCACACCCAGCAAAAAACTAAGTGCCCTACTTCCAAGTGTTCATTCTTGCCATTATGCGAATTATATTCGTCCACTGAGCACAGGCAAACAAGCTCAGAGAAACAGCTTCACCCTGTTTTGCTGTTCTCGCATCGCTAAGTTAAAAATGATTTCCCTTTATTTAGGTGTGCAGAAAAGGGACCCTCCTACATTGTTGGTGGGAATGTAGGTTGGTACAGTCACTATGGAAAACAGTATGCAGGTGCCTTAAAAATGAAAAATAGAACTACCATATGATCCTGCAATCCCACTCCTGGGCATATATATGGAGAAAGTCATAATTCAAAAAACTACATGCACCCCTGTGTTCATTGCAGTGCTGTTTACAATAGCCAAGACATGAAAGCAATCTAAATGTCCATGGACAGAGGAATGGATAAAGAAGATGTGATATGTGTCTATTTGATTAGCCAAAAGTTCATTTTAAAAACCCAAATGAACTTTTGGCCAACCCAATACAATAGAATATCACTCAGCTACTAAAAAGAAATGAAATAATGCCATTTGCAGCAACACAGATAGAACTTAAGATTATCATACTAAGTGAAGTCAGTCAGACAAAATGCATATCATATGATATCACTTATATGTGGAATCTAAAAAGCTGGTACAAATGAACTTGTTTACAGAATTGACTCACAGACTTTAAAAACAAACTTATGGTTACCACAGGGGAAATGGGGGAGGGGTAAATTAGGAATATGGGATTAATATGTATATACTACTATATATAAAGTAGATAATCAGCATGGACCTAATGTATAGCATAGGGAACTCTACTCAATATTCTGTAATAACCTATGTGGGAAAGGAATCTGAAGAAGAATGGATATATGTATAACTGAATCACTTTGCTGTACACCTGAAACTAACACATTGTAAATCAACTCTCATATAAAAATTAGATTTAAAAAGTGATCTCCCTTCACCTCTTAACTATATCTTCTTCATGCTTTTTATCTTATCTTGGAGTCATTTTGTAAACATATCTTTTTCCAATTAGACTCAAATTCTAAGACAAGGAACCATGTACTAACCTCACCTCTATCCTTGCCACCTCTTCTAAATCTCCTTTACTTTGCTCATAATAGAAGCATCACTGATGAGTAACAGTATAGAATGTGGGCAAGAAATGCCATTAAAGGATTAGGATTTGTCTGCATGATTATAGTGACACAAAATGACTTAAACAATTGAGAGAAATGAGTCCACAGGTGAACCCCTGACCCACCACCTGCAGTTTGTAGGCAGCTATGTTCCTTATATCACTATTCCAGCCTCCACGCCTAGTTTTCAGGAACCAGAAAAGAACAAAATTGAGGAAACTGGATCCCCTGTCCTTTTGAGGGATATTTCCCAGAAATTGTATATACCATTTCTGCTTACATCCATCAGCCAGAACATCCGATGGCTAGGCCTCCTGCAAGAGAGACTGGGAGATCTAGTTTTATGTAGACAGTGTGTGCTCAGCTAAGAATTCATCACTGTCAGCCACTGCCCCAAGGCCCATGCAGCTCCAGCCCCCACAGTGTTAGAGCCTCTGAGACTGCACCTGTCCCTCTGAGAGGACGCCTATCCGTGGGTTTCAGGTAACTAGCATCTCTAACTTACCATCTGGGTGTCCCAGCTTAGCTAAGTGTTCCCTCCTGCTTTTAGGAAGAAAAGCCAAATGTGAAGCCTCCCAGTTCCAGTGCACAAATGGCCGATGTATCACACTGCTGTGGAAATGCGATGGCGATGAAGACTGCTCGGACGGCAGCGACGAGAAGAACTGTGGTGAGTAAAGAGCTGCACAGTCTCGCCTGTCTCCTCGCTAGGACTGGGGCATTTGACTGAAAAGGGACGACGTTACCTTCACTTCTACAAATGTGTCAAGATTCTGAATCCACTCCTAAGAACGGCTTTGAACCAGAGTCCAAAGACTCTATACTTTGTGGTCTAGGAGGAATGCAACCGAGTGTGTGAGGTTATTGACCTGAGTATGGAATCGTGAAGACAGAGTGGAGTTCCTTTCAAATGAAAGGACCTGGTTGATCTTAGATCAGGCAAACTTTTGCTGTAGGAAGTTAGGGAAAGGGAGGGGAGGACCAGGAATAGAGACAGAAGACTGCTTAGAAAAGACTCTTTTTAAATTATCAAATGGTTTTGACCCCCCAAAAGGCAAGCCATGGACAGTAAGAAATCCCGTGCAGCTTCAGAGATTAATTAATTCCTATCATATTTAGTCAACTTCATCTGGCATATTTAGTTGCTAACTGTAGTCAACTAGCCTATTTAGTCAACTTCAATTTGGATTCTACAAGCCATGTTCTATGAGTCGTAGTAACTCATAAGCCAGCCCAGATCAAAGATCAAATAAAGATTCTTTTACAATTCCTTTTCTCCAGAGATGCTAACTTTAAAGCACTAGACAGGATGGAAGACATTCTCTTCCCCAAGAAAACAGGGATATACCATTATACCAATCGATCAGCATTTATTAAAAGATTATTGTGAGAAATGACTGCTTTTGCAATTGGTGTGACCTCTCATTAAGCCAGGACAGCTGTGAACTACATGCCATGATGGCATTTAGGGACCTTGGATATAAGCTGAAGTTTGCTTTATGATCCCTTTGTTCCATGTCATAAAATTGCTGAAACAAGGTGGTTCATGAATGTCAGTGATAATGTTGTCTTTTACCTTTTCAAAGGCATTACATAAAGATATCTGCTATACACATTAAAAATACGGAAGAAAAATAGAAGCTAAGTGTAGTTTTCATCAAATTGCTATCTTGTTAGGCCCTTGCCTACTTCTTCATACATCATTACTAAAATTCTGTGGTATAAACATCCTGGCAGGCTGTCCTGTGCTTGAGCTCTCAGAGCAGTACCATGCCTGCATGCCAATATGTAAATTAGTAGCTCATTTGGAAGCAGAGTGAGTCCATTCTGCAATCTCAGGCAAGAAGCTTATCTCCAGTCTCAGGACCAAGAATAGTTCTCTGTGACATGTTTACATCTTTGCATTCCAAGGCTAAGATCTTAATCTACTCTACAAGATACTGAGCTCCATGCTCTTTCTGTGTTACCTGGATAATATAATCCTTTCACTAGTTTTCTCACTAAAGGACCTCACTCTTGTCAACCGTGCTCTTGGTGTAAGTAGTAATTCTTCTATGCTAAACTGTGTATTTGGCAAAACCCTTTTATGTTCTTAGAGAGTAATTATTATCTCCATGTTTGGAAGTTCTGAAGTCTTACTTTACCATCTGACTACCTCAGTAGAAACTAAGCTGAGTCACTGTAGGCGTCATCACTGGCTTTTCCTAAAATAGTCTCCACATCAATCAGTTCTAGCTACATCACAGAAGACTTGGAAGAGATAAGGAGGTAGACGTATGTACAATCTAGATCACACAAAATGGGAGAAAGGAAATATATACTTGGCCATAATTTGTCTCTGCCTTCCAGGTATGAGAGTAGAGAAGGAAAGTGGGAGCTTTGCTCAGGAAGCTGTGAATGCTTATTTGGAGATGTTCTGCCATGAAGGGCTACACAGTTACTTAACACTTCTATAGCTACTTCCTATTTTTCCTGTCCAACCTCTTGATGTTGAACTTGGTTACAACTTCAGCAGGGCTTTTCTTTCAAGCATGTCAACTAGCATATTTAGTCAACTTCAACTTGGATTCTACAAGCCATGTTCTATGAGTCCCAGTAACTCATTCTTCTACAGGTGTTAGGCTGAACTGATAAATCAGTAACTTGGATACCCTCAGTATGGAGCTAGTAGTTCTGTTTCCCCATGACACATCTAAATTTCTATCCATTTCTCAAGGCCCAGTTCAAAGAGCCCATCTTTACCCTCCCAGTCTGTGTTCAGAATGGAGAGAGAGAAACCCTAGTAACCTACTGACTCTATTTGTCTTTTGTTCACTTTGTAATACAACCAATCTTTTCTATCCCTGTAGCATCTTATACTTTGTAAATTCATGAAGTTTTCTTTATAACCATTCCATACTCTCTCTTTCACAACTTCTGAAGAGTCTCACAGGATGAATTACAATAACTGAGACCCTCTGGCATCTTTCTACAGGCTCAGGAGAAGACGGGCCTTGGATATCACTTAAACCATGAACACTGGGGTTTGAGCATTTCAGTGATTCTAAAGCAGGTGTGAATCTGAAAAGTAATACGGCCTTTCTTGTTCCCTTGGCTACACAATTTTAGGATATAAACAATCCTTTTCAGATCATAATTGATCATCCCATCTTGAGTTCTAGAAGTTGACCATAATCCTGTCTCTCCACTAACAATGCTCATTGCTCAGTTGTGTCCAACTTTGCAACCCTGTGGACTGTAGCCTGCCAAGCTCCTCTGTGTGTGGAATTTTCCAGGCAAGAATACTGAAGTGGGTTGCCATTGGCTTCTCTGGGGGATCTTCCTGACCCAGGGATTAAACCTGCGTTTCCTGTGTCTCCTGCATTGGCAGGCAGATTCTTTACCACTGCACCACCTAGAAGTCACCCCATTAACAATATCTGAGGCCAACCCAGAGCAGCCCTCTGGTTTCGTGCACTCTGAATTGAGAGTTGTACCTGGCTTAAACCCCTGACTTGAAGTGGCCTCTTTCATATTTTCAATAAATTGTTGACTTTTAGCTGATTTTTCATTCAGAATATTTGTTAAAGAATGACTTAAACTGGAAATTCAAGTAGAAAGTATAGGCACAGGGGCAAAGAAGAATATAACCTAAGAAGGATGCTCTTGGAATGCCCTATGTGGTTCCTTGTCAAGACTCATCTTACTCCCTGGGTAGGGAGTTCCTCATGGGTAGGATGACTGAGCTGCCTACACAGCTTTGCTTAGCATAGTCTTGGAATGACGTTTATCTTCCTGGTAAAAATAAGAGTACCCTCTTTGTACTGAGACTGTGTCAATTTGGACAAATTATATAGTCACCCTAATTAAAGAGAAAAGTCTGCCCTAGTAATAATTAGTAGCAGAACTGATACCTTGTCTCAGGCTATTTAACTCTAGTAGTCAGTTATGAGGACTGACTGGCAGCTTCCATAGTAAGTTCAGTGACTTTTAGCTGGTTGATGTGAGCCCACCCTTCGGTTGCTAAATACAATTTCTCTTACACTCAGATTTGAGCTTCCTATATTTCTTATCCAATCAGAAATATCGGTTCCTCTGCCCCAATAGACCTGTAGGGGTGATGGTATTCGGTACTGGAGCTTGGCCTTCTGTCTCTATGCTAAACCCATGTGTTGTTACAAGGTGCCCCTAAAACAGTTAAACTGTGAGCCAGTCGTAAGATGAAATGTTTGACTGTTAAACTTATGAAGCACTTAAATGACTTGGAAGAAATGCATGAAAAGAATGAACTTATTACTCAATCTCAACATTATAAAATGGGTAAGAAGTTCATTGGAAGGGATCCCTTGACTTCAGTGTCCTCCAAGTCTCTCAAATGATCACCTTCCTGCTCTAGGGGAAAGGGAGGGAAAAAAAGATTTTTCTAAGGTCCTGCTGGATATTGGCAGTTGACTGCTAATTGACTTAGCTTTATTTTTAGAATAAAGTATCTCAAATGCAGTTGTACCCCTAATGGGAGTGTAGGGTTCTTGGGTGAGTGATTTCAACTTTAACCCTGCAAATCCACTTCTGTAGTGAAGAAGACATGCGCCGAGTCTGACTTTGTATGCAACAATGGCCAGTGTGTTCCTAATCGATGGCAGTGTGACGGGGATCCTGACTGTGAAGATGGTTCTGATGAAAGCCCAGAACAGTGCCGTGAGTGTGACTCACTTTGGACTTGAACTTTCCCAAGCTCTTCCATGTCTCATAGCTCTAAGTATTGTATACTCTAAAACTTGCTTAGTTTCCCTTGCCCTTCTTTAAAGTTAGGCCAGTTGACTCCAAGGTCAGTCAGATCATTATCAGTCAATCTTGAATAATATTAAAGAATGTTCTCCCTAATCTTAACAAGACTGACATTCTCTTGGGTAGCTTCACTATTGAACATTTAAGACTGAAGCCAGAAGATTTAAGAACTCCTTGACTAGGTGCATAGATTTCAAATGTTCGATGATAATGACACTGAGCAGATGGTACTCTGGTCCTGGAAGCTAAGTCAAGAAGTGAGGGTCCCCTGTGCGCCAAGTATAAGCTTTTAGATGCAGAGTTTCTCAAGTTATGAGAAAAAAAAATCTACTGCTGAAGGGGTAAGGTGACTAGAAACAGGGTGATATGAGTGATTTTAAGAAACATGTAACCTAAAGTTATTTAAGTAGGGAGCTTACAGCTTGTTCTTATATAAGAGAAACTTCATAGGTATGCAAATACACATGTGTCCTTAGGCTTGACATTTAGGAGAAGGTCTATGACATCATAGAGGAAGATGATGTGGGATAGATAAATTAGGGTCATTTGCATATCCTGGTGAAGAAAGTTTTCATGTTCCTTCTAAGGCAGTAGAGGCCTGCTAAAGCACTGAAAGTGGAAGTCTAATATGAACAAAGTTTAGGTCTGGAATATAAGATTACAAAGGAAAATTAAGCAAAAAGGAAGAGACATGTGTTAATTGCAGTTCTCCAGGCAAGAAGTAAGGTGAATAATAAGAGCACGGGCCAAAGGAGGTGAGTTAGCATAGGTGAAGATGGGTTCCACAAAGATCCAGAGCCAAGTTTTAGTGGGGGACAACCCTGTAAAGTCAAGAATTAGAGGGTGCCCCTACTTTACAAGATGTCAATCTGAAGGAGGCCTGTGAAGAAATTCAGGCAAAAGAAGACTTCATAGGTATTAGACCATCCGGCTTTTAGTGAAGTTGGCATTCGTTGCCAATATCTGGGTATGTCACCTGATACCCCACAAATACATAATAGTCACGGAGCAGGCCAAGGAACCCAACCATGCCAAACAAAACAAAAGCCGGGAGTGCACACGCCACAGAACCTTGACAGTGTAGCATGCTCAAGGCTCTTGGGTGGACTGCCAGGCAGTCTAGGCTGGCCTGGCTCCCCAGCCGTGGAGCCCACGGAAGATCTGCCCAGGCTCCAGCTAGTCAGTCGAATTTCAGCTGTGTGCCCGGCCACTGAGTTACAGATGTCACCACCTCCAGGCAGCACAGGAGCAGCAGCTTTGTGCTGATGAGTTTGGAGGCTCTTTTGAGACTGTATGTCATCAACAGATATGAGAACATGCCGCATAAATGAAATCAGCTGTGGTGCCCGCTCCACTCAGTGTATCCCAGTGTCCTGGCGGTGTGATGGTGAAAATGATTGTGACAGTGGAGAAGATGAAGAAAACTGTGGTAAGAAGATCAGTGTTGAGTGGCTTAACCCAAAGACCCTCTTGCTCCAAGAAGGGTGGGTGTGAAGGTGCAGTTGACTTGACCTGCTTTCCAGTGACTTCACTACCTGCTCAACTCCTTGTCTTTCCTAACTGCCCTCAAACTCAGAGAAGTGTGCATGGTAACTGACCATTGCTTGCTTGGCTGGTTCTTCTAGGCAAATAGAAATAAGAAGGTAAGTCCTCCAAGGCACTTCCATATCGAGATGGCTCAGTGAAGCAGCAATTGTGTGAACTCTTGTCTCAGTTAGGACAGCAGCTCATGGGCCTTCCTCACTTGGGCTCCATCAAACAAGGAGACTAAAGCCAGCAAACACATCCCCAGGTCGAAACTGGATCTGCCTACTGGCATAAATTACTTGAGCCTCACACAAGCATTCCTCAGCCCCCAAACTAGATTCTCTTTTAACCTTTCCAAAAGCTAAACTGAAACAGAAGGACAAATTAACATCTTGCTGGTGATACCCAAAGAAATTTCTAGCCAACCGGTGGTACCTTTGTCTCCTATCACAGTTCCTCCCTGTAAAAACTAACTCTGTTTCCTAGCCTTTCATGTTTCTACTCTTGGAAACGTGTAATAAAATGCTCCATGTTAAAGGCGAGGCCCTGGGAAAGTCTTTTTTTTTTTTTTGAGATTTTCAGGGGCAATTTTATTTTTTTTTATGTTAAATTTATTTATTTTTTTAATTACAATACTATATTTGTTTTGCCATACATTGACACGAATCAGCCATAGGTGAACACAATCTCCCGTTGAACAGACATTGTGTTGAATGTTCTTTCAAGCGTCTACCTTTTATAGGGCCTTTAAAACCACAGCTGCCAAGCCTAACATGCATAGGCCTCCTGATGCAGTAAGTGTACAATGAGTTGAGGGCACTTGTGGTTGAAACACCAGACTTGTGTGTAGAAGTCACATCCCAAGGTCATTACCATTGCACCTAGTCCAATGAGTTTGGCACTGAATCCAAGAACTGAGCTTTATGTACTGGTAAGCCATGGAGCTGCCAAGTGTTTCCCTCTTCAATCTAGACTTTGCTTCCCAAGAGAGTCGTGGTCTCCACCCCCAATTACCACTAAATTTTGACCTTTATTAATTTGGCAGGAATCTGAGTCAAAGTATGAACTGACTAGCTTATCATTATTAGCACACCTGGCTGCTGGATTGCAGTTCTAGCCTCAAAAGTGACTTTCTAAAACTTGAAAATACTTAAGACCTGTTACTCCTGATACACGGAGGCTTCTTTTTGGTGATGGTGTCACAATGCTTGTTAGGAGTGAATGTTTGCTCATGTACCTGATGCCTGATCATCTCAGCTCAGGATATGGCCTGGCCTGATGAGCAGTGTAACCATTTAAAGAGAACTCATGTCCACCTTTCCCAATGAGGTATCTTGTGACAGTTTAAGTTATTAATTGCTGTCCCTTTAAGATGCTTCTCATCCCAAATGAATTTCTAGTATTCATCTATTTTCTCATTCCTTCCATTTCTGTTCCTCTTCAAATATCCTTGCCTGTTTTACATGTTAAGGCTGTTTCCTGGTGTTCTGGGAAATATTGATATAATCCAACTTTCACTTTTAAGTTAGGTGAAAAAGCTGGGATTCATGATCCATGACTTGCATGTTAGATTTGGGGACAAGAGGCTTGAAAGGACAAGTCCTGATGAGTTTTCAATGGGACATCTTCTCTCTCAATAGGCAACATAACGTGTAGCTCCGATGAGTTCACCTGCTCCAGTGGCCGCTGCATCTCCAGGAATTTCATGTGCAATGGCCAGGATGACTGCAGCGATGGCAGTGACGAGCTGGACTGCGCCCCACCAACCTGCGGGCCCCACGAGTTCCAGTGCAGCACCTCCTCCTGCATCCCCATCAGCTGGGTGTGCGACGATGACGCAGACTGCTCGGACCAGTCGGATGAGTCCCTAGAGCAGTGCGGCCGCCAGCCAGTGATCCACGCCAGGTGCCCGGCCAGCGAGATCCAGTGTGGCTCTGGCGAGTGCATCCACAAGAAGTGGCGATGCGACGGGGATCCCGACTGCAAGGACGGCAGCGATGAGGTCAACTGTCGTAAGTCACTTTCCTGTCAGTGTGGCATGCTCAGCTCTCACCCAGGTATCCACCAGGGACACTTCGGCTGACTTCACCCCATCCCATTCACTCCCCCTGTAGCTTCCCGAACCTGCCGACCTGACCAGTTTGAGTGTGAGGATGGCAGCTGCATCCACGGCAGCAGGCAATGTAACGGCATCCGAGACTGCGTGGATGGTTCTGATGAAGTCAACTGCAAGAACGGTAGGTGTCCCCTTGTTGTGGGTTATTAGTCCAATGAGTGCTCTGATCAGACCCACTGATGGAATCTTTCTTCCGTGTCTCGGTTTGTAGTCAATCAGTGCTTGGGTCCCGGGAAATTCAAGTGCAGAAGTGGGGAATGCATTGATATCAGTAAAGTGTGCAACCAGAAGCAGGACTGCAGGGACTGGAGTGACGAGCCCCTGAAAGAATGCCGTAAGTAAAGGGGTTGCGTGAGGACAGAGTTGGATAGGTTAAGTAGACCCAGCAGAGCTAATGCGGTTTGGAGCCTGCCTAATGCCTGGGTAAACTACTTTAATGAATTAGGTTCAGTTGCTGGGCTTAAAAGTGAAATGTTATGACTTAAAAGTGCTGACAGAGTAGTTCATAGTTTCACCCCCTTAATGATAACCAATCAGCAATAGAGAACCTTGACTAAATACTGCTTAACCAACTGTTAACTTGCCAAGAGATTGGGTTTACTATTCCCCCAATACAGGCTGAGATGTATATCTGCAAGACACATTATTAGATCTTGAAAAATCATGGGTGTGACTAGACCATCTAGACAAGTTATCAGGAATAGCCTGGATTTTAAATGTTAATAGATCAAATATCAATTTGAGTATTGAGTAACTCTACTACCTTTTTATTTCAGATGTAAATGAGTGCTTGGTTAATAATGGCGGATGCTCCCATATCTGCAAAGACCTAGTTATAGGCTATGAATGTGACTGTGCAGCTGGGTTTGAACTCATAGATAGGAAAACCTGTGGAGGTGAGTTGAAAAACAGAGCCTGAGAACAGGGGGTGATGGGAAAGGTCAGAAGATCTCTGTAGGTCATCTAGGAATAGCAAGACTAATTCTAATTTCCCTCCTAGATATTGATGAATGCCAAAATCCGGGAATCTGCAGTCAAATTTGTATCAACTTAAAAGGCGGTTACAAGTGTGAATGTAGTCGTGGCTATCAAATGGATCTTGCCACGGGCGTGTGCAAGGCAGTAGGTAAATGGACTTGGACTGGTGTTGCTCTGGTACCTTTATGAGCAAGTGCTTATGAGAGGTACAGCCAGTGACTACAACAGCCAAATGAAATATGAAAATAAAATAGTACTTGAGAGCAATGCTGTTAAATTCATAGTGCAATTGCATATGTTAGATAGCAAGTCATTGCCCCAGATGCCTGCCTTGGCCAATTCCTTTTACATATGTATCATGAATACCTGCTTATTCTCTGCTTCCAAAACTTGAGTGCAATTCAAATAAGTAACTTATTCATCAGCTGCCCTGTTTTGTGTTTTGTTGAATGCTGTGACCCGAGGATGGCCTTCTTAAACAGTAGGAAGCGCTCGCAGGCCCAGGGGCATGGACTTTGGCAAGAGTACTCCTGAAGTGTTCAGCAGAGCCCTCACTTTTTAAGTGCTCCTCTATTGGGAGGAAGTAACTTGGAAGGACCTTGTCTTCTTTCAGCAAAACTAAATTAACCTGACTCCTGTCTTGCAGGCAAAGAGCCAAGTCTGATCTTCACCAATAGACGAGACATCAGGAAGATTGGCTTGGAGAGGAAAGAGTATATCCAACTAGTTGAACAGCTGCGAAACACTGTGGCTCTCGATGCTGACATCGCTGCTCAGAAACTATTCTGGGCTGATCTAAGCCAAAAGGCCATCTTCAGGTAACTTACAGTTCCATTCTTGGTGTCTTGGTCTAAGTCATTGTCACTGGCCTTTTGAAGGTTTGGAGGAATTTCCCTCATCTCTAGTTCCAGTCTAGCATTGAATGTCATGAATGTTAAATCTAAGGGGCTTCCCCAGGTGGCGCTAGTGGTAAAGAACCCACCTGCCAATGCAGGAGACTTAAGATGCGGGTTCAGTTCCTTAGTTTGGAAGATCCCCTGGAGAAGGGCATGGCAACCCACTCCAGTATTCTTGCCTGGAGAATCCCATGGACAGAGGAGCCTGGCGGGCTACAATCCATAGGGTCACAAAGAGTCAGACACTACTGGAGCAACTTAGCACACATACAGATTAAATCTAAACACTGATTCTTTAATTATTAAATTACTATCAGTTCCTCATTTGAAACTAACAATCACCTGCAAAATTAAAGATGGCTACAATTATAAGATTATAACAGGTAACATCTTAATTTCTCTAATGTTCTCCTTTTTTTTAGTTAGTTCATAGTTGTTACAACTAGAATGGTAGTGGTAGCTTTTTCTTATTAGGAACTGTAGAAACTCAGATGATAGTTACTGAAGCAGATAGCTTCACTTAAGAGTATGGTGTTCTTGCAAGTAGAATGCAGACCAACAACAAGATCACCTACAGTGTTAATGATTTGGAATTGGTAAGCAGCGTGGTTACATAATTTGAGTGTTGAACTTTGGGGTTACTAGAGTTCATTCTGAACAAAGTAGTTGACCATTTTCTGAGCAGAAAGTCCATTCTCCAGGCTCCGATGGTGTCAAACTCTTAAATTTCTTGTGACCTATTCTGTTTCAGTGCCTCAATTGATGACAAAGTTGGTAGACATGTTAAAATGATCGACAATGTCTATAATCCTGCAGCCATTGCTGTTGATTGGGTGTACAAGACCATCTACTGGACTGACGCGGCTTCTAAGACTATTTCAGTAGCTACCCTAGACGGAACCAAGAGGAAGTTCCTGTTTAACTCTGACTTGCGAGAGCCTGCCTCCATAGCTGTGGACCCGTTGTCTGGGTTTGTATTCTGTGTTTTTCATCACATAGACTTTCAGATGCTATCTGTGTAGGTCAGGAGCTTTCCTTGTGCCTAAAATAGAACTGAAATCCCAGGATTTAACAGCTCTCTACAACAAAGAATTATCTAGTACAAGATGTCAGTGGTGCCATAGTTGAGCAAGCCGGGAATGGACTCATCTATATGACAGGCCCTCCCTGAGCAGATGACTGCTAGTTCACATGAATGAAACAGTTCTGATTTGAGAGACATCAAAAGCTGTATTTAACCCTTATGCCCACCCAGCTTCTGTGCATTTTTTACACTGAAGCATAGTTGATTAACGATGTGTTAATTTCTGCTTTTTAGAAAAGTGATTCAGCTGTGTGTGTGTGTGTGTGTGTGTGTGTGTGTGTGTGTGTGTGTTTGTGTGTGTGTGGCTTCCCTCATGGCTCAGATGGTAAAGAATCTGCCTGCAATGCAGGAGACCTGGGTTCAATCCCTGGGTTGAGAAGATCTCCTAAAGAAAGTAATGGCAACCCACTCCAGTATTCTTGCCTGGAAATATATATATATATATATATATATATATATATATAGAGAGAGAGAGAGAGAGAGAGAGAGAGAGAGAGAGAATATATATATATACACACACACACATATATATATATATACATACACATTCTTTTTCATATTCTTTTCCCTTATGGTTTATCACAAGATATTAAATATAGTTCCCTGTGCTATACACTGGGACCTTGTTTATCCATTCTATATGTAATAGTTTGTATCTGCTAATCCCAAACTCCCAGCCCACCCCCTCCTCTCTCCCCCACATCCCTCTTGGCAGCCATAGTCTGTCTGTGAGTTTGTTTCTGCTTCACAGATAGGCTTATTTCTAAATGCAAGTGATTTAATTTTTGTCTGAACACTTTTATCGGGTTAGCTCTGAATGATCCAACCTAAGTAGTCACATAAGTTGTGAGGATTTTGGTAACCACGTTATCTCTAGGCTTTCATCTAAGTGTGCAAGTTGTCTGAAAGTCCAATGAAGATAAATAAACCTCTCTAGAAACATTTCACTGAGGACTTCCTCCAAATCGCCCCTAAATAATATAGGAAAGCAGCTATTAGCAATTTGACCAAGCCTGTAGTAATCACAATTGACTCCCATGAAGCCTCACTAGAACACAGCCCAGCCCTGGGTGTCTGTAAAACTTACCAGTACTCCTCTTTTACTCTCTTGAAAGCATTGGCCTTTCATAAAGGAAATATATAACCTGTGAGTTTGGGCTGAAGTTTAATGTCAGAGTTACATAGTTTAATATAGTTAATAATGAGCTTGTTGATCCAGAGTGTTTATTTACCCAGAACATAACTTTGACCCTTAAGTGGTACAATTTATACTCTAGAGTTTCCCATTTACTCTTTGAACATGTATGTCTCAAGCTGCAACTTTATTCCTTCTAAACCACTGAAGCTGATTTCTAATTTAATTCTTCCCAGCTTTGTTTACTGGTCAGACTGGGGTGAACCAGCTAAAATTGAAAAAGCAGGAATGAATGGGTTTGACAGACGGGCGCTGGTGACAGCGGACATCCAGTGGCCTAACGGAATTACACTTGGTATGTGCTTTCTTCCTTCCTCAACCATGGGTCAGCTGTCTGCAGAGTGTTACTAATCTCTATAGTGAACGCTGGACTACAGCAGACAACTCTAAGGTTCCTTCTTAAGCAGGGATTTGTGATGAGAAGAACCAAATAGTGCAAGTGGAATGGTGGACTTAACAAATCACTTGCTCCATAATTACTAGCTTTTCTACCCATCTGGGGCTAATCTGTGACATGAATTAAGTGAAATCTCATCATAAACACTCCTGACCTAGGTGCCTTACATTTCCTGAATTTCAGGGTACTTCTGGCCCCTAAGGGGAGAACAACAAAATGCTGGCCTCTTTTAATACTTCTGTGATGTCACTAATACTTGAGTCAGTTTCTTTGACAATCTCAGGTACCTCTTGAGTCCCCCCAGGTGTATGTGGGTGCAGATTCTGCATGCTGCTTCACAAGATTTGGGGGACCCTATTCCTTAAATATTTTAAATGGAAGCAGACCAGTTCTGACTTCTGGCCATTTTTTTCCTACCAGATCTTATAAAGGGCCGCCTCTATTGGCTGGATTCCAAATTGCACATGTTATCCAGCGTGGACTTGAACGGCCAAGATCGCAGGATAGTCCTGAAGTCTCTGGAATTCCTAGCTCATCCCCTGGCACTCACAATATTTGAGGTAAGATGTGTGTTTCACATTTAAGCGTATACCTCTGAGTTACTATAGCAGCTTGGAGAGAAAGAATAGGGGAAAGAGGGAAGGATGGAGGGGCATGACTTGAGAAACCTAAACCTGAAACCTGGGCCAGTTGACATACTGATTCCTCATAGCATTTTAAGAGCCTGAACTTGCTTCTCTTAGAGTTTTACATCTGACGTCCCAACCCAGCCTTAAATAAATTTGATCCATTAAATTGGCAGTAAATAATAATGACCTTAGAGGCTGACTCATGTTGATCCTACATGTACATACTAATTTGGGGGTTCTGTTTTAGGATCGTGTCTACTGGATAGATGGGGAAAATGAAGCAGTCTATGGTGCCAATAAATTCACTGGCTTGGAGCTGGCCACTCTAGTTAACAACCTTAATGATGCCCAGGACATCATTGTCTATCACGAACTTGTACAACCATCAGGTATTGTGGGGAAGCAGAGCCCCTCTGGCTACTTTCAGAGCAGCAGCCTGACACAGAGCCCTCTGGGTATCAGCAGCTCCCTAGCAACTCAACTTGCTCCACGATGGAAATTTCCCCCCACTGGACCCTCCCTCCAACCCTTCAGACCTGGTGCTCAGTATAGTCTGACTTACAGGTCAAAGAGCTTCAGAACTTCAGCTTTTAGCTTCCCTCCCAGCTGTCAGCCTCCTGACTTTTATATCAATCCCTTCTATCCCCCTTGGCATTCATTCCTTCTTGCTATAACTATTGCACTAAGCCTCCAAAGTAGCTTTTATGCCATCCCCTTTCCCTCTCTCTCCACCATGACACCTCTTGTATGGAACTGTATAGATGCTCAAACACATCTGGGCATGTGGTCTCCTGCTCAGAATACATGACTGGTTCTAGCTAAATGAAACCTCTAGGCCTCCCCATAGCTGGGTTCCTCCCGTTCTGTGGGAGTGAGACAAAGCCAGAAGAGCATGCTCCTCTCCTTCCTTGGAGCCTTGGCTGTAAGCTTTGGACTGATAGTGAAGCTAGGTCTGCTCACTCACCTCTTTCCCCACCTCCTCCCTCCATACATCTGTGTACAGCGTAACTCTTTCTCTGCTTCCAAGAAGTTTTCTGGCTCTGTGTGTCCTTAGAGCATGCTGCCTATACTCCTACTATTTATCCTTCATGAGTATTGGCTTAACTTTAGGGGTTGACAGAGCAATCCTTAGAGACAAGGACTCATGTCTTCAGCATCTAAAACCAAGCTTTATGTATAGCAGGCACTGGAAGACCCATTTTGAAAAGACTTTTCTTTCTGAATAGGTAAAAACTGGTGTGAAGAAGATGTGGAGAATGGAGGATGTGAATACCTCTGCCTGCCAGCCCCACAGATTAATGACCACTCTCCAAAATACACCTGTTCCTGTCCCAATGGATACAATCTAGAGGACAATGGCCAAGAGTGCCAAAGTAAGGCTTTTCTCCTTTTCAACCATAAGCAGGACCTACAACAGGCAACAGGATAAAACACTAGCTATAAAAACTAGCCTGGATTTTAAGAATTCTGTTTTAACTCACTCTTGGAATAAATTAGAGAACGTATCTGCTACCAACTCTACCAAGAGTTCGTGTCATTCCTTGAGGACTGACTTCTAACTCACATAAGATGAATTTATAGGTGACTATACTGATTTGTACCAATTAGTCCCATAATAGCACTGACCCAGCCAACTTGCAGATTCTTAAAGTCCTAACATTGTCCTCCAGAGAAAGGGTCTGAAATGAGGCTTAAAGAATGCCAGGGTTCCAGGAAAGCTTCTGGCCCCAGTGGGTGACATTATCTTAAACTCATACTTAAATGAAACTTGCATCTTGCTCTCCTGTTCTTAGCTTTTGACTAAGTGGCAAATTAAAACTTACACGTTGTGAATTAGGATCTCATAATGTAAGGTTTTTATTAGCAGGATACCGAGTCCCTGCAGGGACAAGCTCAGTTTACTGAGCAAGCAATTACAAAACAATTTGACAGTGAAACTAGTATGCCTGGTAATATGGTTTTGAGAGCATTCTTGCAACTTCCAGGAACCTGGGATTTTGCCTAGAGAGGTCATTAAGTGTGGCTGTATATCTTTTCAAATTGTCCAATTCCCAGTGCTTACAGTTCTGCCCAAAGACATGTGTATCGGTGGTTTTGCTGAGGTTCCCCTTAGTTTTGACACATCCACCATGCAACTCGGTTCAGCAGTGGTTTGTCAGTTTCCCAGTGTTAAAATAACCCACCACATGGCTTGTCTGGACTAAAGAGCTAGCCACTCTGGAACCTTGGCATTAACCAGGTTCTTGGTTTTATAATTCAGGTACTGCAACTACTGTGAATTACAATGAGACAAAAGATACCAACACAGCAGAAATTTCTCCAACTAGTGGACTAATTCCTGGAGGTATTGGGTTCAGTACTGCAAACGGTTAATCTCAACTAACAGCCACACTCTTTGTACCTGTCCCTTACATCATTAATGCAGCCTTTAACTCCTCATTCTGCCCCTAATTGGTAACCTGTATTTAAACTCCAAAGACTTAGAACCTGCAGCTCTTAGCCTGACCTGACTTAGTAAGACATCTGTGAGGGAGCTGTTCCTGAAATTGCTATTATAACATGAGACTCTCAAATACTTCTAGACCAGTTGTTCTTGGTATACAATTGGAGTAGATATGGAGAAGCAGTGGTGGATGCAAGAGGGCATGAGGCTCTCTACCAGGTGGGTGAATTTCTAAGTCTGAATTCAGATCCTTCTAAACTGACTCCCTTTATTCCCCTGTAGGGATCAATGTGACCACGGCAGTATCGGAGGTCAGTGTTCCCCCTAAAGGGACTTCTGCTGCCTGGGCCATCCTTCCCCTCTGTAAGTACCTTCCCCACACATCTGGATCCCAGGAACTTCATAGATACTGGACAGCTGCATCTAGTCCATCTAGAGAGGCCCTTCCCGCAGCTCCTTGTACTGTCATGGCACTCCGGACACTGAATCACCCTTGCCCCCTCCCCAAGCTGGCATGCTCACTTAAGAGTCCATAACCTTCTCTGCAGCGGTGTCTTCCTTAGCATAGCAACTGGCAGGCATGAATGTTCAGTTGTTATGCACAAGGTGCTCACTGCTTTCTACTTCAGAGTTGTTTGTCTGGCTTTATCCCCTTTCATAATAAGTCCCTTCCAGTGAAGAGCACTTTTCTGTTCCCCTTCGAAATATGTATAATGCTTCATACAGAGGAGATACATGAGTTCTTAAATGATTTCTTGAGGAGTTATAGAAGGTACATTAAAAATAGTTAAGCCTTTCCAAGCCCAGGGAGAAGAACCTCTAACACAATTCTAGGGCACGTGAAGTGTGAGGCACTGTGCCACAGTGGTCTCTTTATCCTAAATTATGGGATTCCAAGCTTAGCTAACTCACCAGGAGGACCATCTGAAGAACTCTCCAGAAGCTTCTGAGATTTGAACTCGATCAGCCTGAGGAGGAGCCAAGGACTCCACAACTGCCCAGATGGAGGTGTCTAGCTATGCATCAGAGGCTATAGAACAACACAACCTCTGGTCTGAACTTGTTTTAAGCTCCTACCCCATTTATAGTCTCATTTCTAGTCATCCTAGCTTCCTAAAACATGAAGAGTTTATTAGTTAACAATCATGGATTCTATAGCATCCTCCTTTTTTGTATGTTTTGAGACTAGACCTTGGTTAGTCACCTTCTAACTTTTTTCAGTGCTCTTAGCAATGGCAGCAGTAGGTGGCTACTTGATGTGGCGGAACTGGCAACATAAGAACATGAAAAGCATGAACTTTGACAATCCTGTGTACTTGAAGACCACTGAAGAGGACCTATCAATAGACATTGGTAGACACAGTGCTTCTGTTGGACACACGTACCCAGCAGTAAGTCAGCTCTGTGTCTTTATGTACGTGACTTGCAGTCAGACATGTTAGAAAGGAGACCACAACACAAGCTATGATTGCTTGGGCTGGAAAGAGCCATTAGAACCATGGAGTCACCAAATATTGGGTTGGTCAAAAAGTTTGTTTGGGTTTTTTCATAAGCTATTATCAAAAAACCCAAACAAACTTTTTGGTCAAGCTGGTACTTCATCTACTCCATGAAGATTAGACAGTCTAGCCTGTTAGAATTTAAGTCAATTGACAACTGTCTACCCTGAACAGAATGACAAGTCAACGTAAGGACATCATTGTACAATTTAAGATATTTTGGGTTATGGAAGCTACATGTAAATATTAGCATGAACCAAAGATCTCCTTTTGAACTTAAAGCAGGTGCCTATAGGGTGGATGACTTAAAGTCAGTGTATTGAGCAAGGTTCATTTAGCTGAGATGACCAAATGCTTGAAAATCACCTATCCCACTTCATAGAGCTATCCTTCCTTTCAACACTGGAGTCAGTCACTTGATCTTCAATTGAAATCAACATGGATTGTTTAGCCTTCACTTTTGGAACAGTCTGAACAAAACAAGTGCAGAGCTCTGGTGAAGCAAGAGTGGTTGTCAGTTCATGCCACGTGTGTCTTTTCACATTTTTATCCACAATCTAAGATCATTCAGGAGAATAGGCAGAATCAGTCACAGCTATTTTCTCTCTCTACCCAGTAAATATAGTTGAATTCAAGTGAAAATGCATTAGTGATGCAACTCAGTACAGTTTCAGGTCTGGCTTCCCTTCTGGGCACCTTTGGTCTCTGAATGAACAACTCAAAAACAAAGTTTGCTTTAGAAAATGAAGTTGCTACCAACCAAGGAATCACCAAACTCACTCCATGCTTTTTCTGTTCCACAGATATCAGTTGTAAGCACAGACGATGATCTAGCCTGACTTCTGAGACAAGTCACGACCTTTGAGGTCTGAACCAGTGAAAACCCCCACTTTGGAATGGTAACCAAGCCAGCAGCTGAAGCCTCTTTCTTCCTCCCATCTGGAAGAACATCAAGATATCTTTGCGTGGATCAAGCTTGTATACTTAATCATTTTTATATTACTTTTGTAAATATTCCCATCCACATTCTTCTTCAGTTTTGGATGTGGTTACCAAAAGTATCTGTAACCCTTGAATCTCTAGACAGTATTGCCACCTCTGGCCAAATATGCACTTTCCCTCGAAAGCCATATTCCAGCAACGAAACTTGTGCTATAGTGTATACCACCTGTACATACATTGTATAGGCCATCTGTAAATATCCCAGAGAACAATCACTATTCTTAAGCACTTTGAAAATATTTCTATGTAAATTATTGTAAACTTTTTCAATGGTTGGGACAATGGCAATAGGATAAAACGGGTTACTAAAGTGAAATTGCCAAAAAAAATTTGTAAAACTAATTTTGTATGTATGAATGAAATCTTTGACCTCAGTGGAGGTTTGCAAAGACTAAGTGTTCAAACTACTGTACATTTTTTTTTCCAAGTGCTAAAAAAAAAATTAAACCAAGCAGCTTAACCATGGTTTGTGCCTATTCCTCTAGGATGAACTTCTATAAACAGCCTGAGTAGTAGCAGGTGTTCTAACTAAATATATGAGCTCTAGATCTTGATGTTGTATAATGAAGCCTATAATATGGCTTGTTTCTCTTATAATTAAGTACTAAAAGAATGAGGTACCACTTAATACTTGCCTCCCCAGATATTTCTTGTTTGGTAAAAGAAGCTAGTTTAGCTGGTACCTAGAACCCTTTGAGGAAATTTCCTACTCCAATTAGTTTCCTGATCCAGTAACATATGCTAAAGATTTCTCTTAATTCTTTCTGTACTTGTCTCAGATTTCCATGTCCTAAAATTATGTATCATTCAAGGAAAAGTGCCTTCCAATGCATGGGTAAGAACTTTCTTCTTTTATACGTCTATACCATCGACCCTGAAGACAGCTAGGGAGGTAACAGTCAGCTCCATTCTTGAACAGTCTAAAGCAGTGGTTCTCAGTGGGGATAAGGTCGGCATCTGCAACATCTAGGAGCTTGTTAAACATGCACATTCTTAGGCCCTACTCTGGACCTGCTCAATCAAAAGCTCTGAGAGCAAGGTCCAGGAATATGTGTTTTCAGAAGCCCTTCACGTGATTCTGATGTAAACTAATATTTGAAAACCACTATTTTAAAGTGACTTCATGGAGAATCTATAAGATGATCTAATCTGTCAGGCTTGCTGGCATAGAAGGAATTCCTTCTATGGACAATTTTCCAAACATTTACTATGAAGAGTAGAAAAGGACACTGGGTAGAAGAAAAAGTAGCAGACAACTTGTGTAAGATTTCCATCAGATGGGCCACTTCTTTCTCTTAAACCTCAGGAAGCCAACAAGAAAGGGAAGAAACAAAGCTTTAACCCTGGGAAGATGCCCAAAGCAAGGTGACGGTCCACTGCAGAAGGAGCTTCAATCTTGGCAGATTGATCAGTGCAGTAGCCAAAGGAGAAGAGAAGATATTTTTGAATAGCTAAATGGATCAGTGGATAAGTCAGAGTCCACTTGCATATGGAATGTAAATAAGACAGTGTCCTTTGGCTTGTGGCTTAGGTGAAGAGATCAATAATCCTAGATGAGAAGGTGCTTCTGTCATCTTGTTTAATAGATACCCTCTTGTGATTCCAGTCAAATGTATGAGAGTGAATTCTGGTGTGGACCTTTTTGTGGGGGGTGTGGAGGTCAAGCACACAGGAAAAGGATGAAGTTGTAACAGTAGGCATCTTGGCCTGCCACCTGTTGCTTCATCTGCAAATCGTCATTACACTAAACAGGATGTGGCCTGCTCCTGTGAGGCATCTGAGCGTCTGTTCTATCAGTAGGTAAGCATTCATCCTATGTAAACTCTAAAGGCCATTTGGTTGACTGGGACTTTGACCTTGTTCTTGTATAAAACCCATTGATAGGTTTATTCATTTAGAGCAAAACAGAATTCCTTCCATAGAAGCTTAAAGACACCAGTGTTTCCCATTACAAGGATTATACAATATTAGTCCAGTATAAAGCCCAAAGCCATAGATTTTAAGAATAAACCCAAGCAGATCCTCCATCATCTCCTGGATTCCAGTCCCTGGTAGGACTTCCAGGTTTTAAGTCCCAATTTCTAACCTTCAAGGAGTCTACAGCATCTCATTCTTTCACCTTGCTCTCTACAGAAGTAACCAAGGACAGAAACTCTACCTTAAGAGGTGCATACTCACTTGAAGAAAAGTGGTGACTAGCTATTTCTATGGAAATTAGAACAGTTACATGGCTAATCAGTTCAGCATGAAGTAATAGTTCATGGAGACTACAGCCTTGTGCATCGGGAGCCACACAAGAACTTTAAGACTCTGATGTAAAACCTATTGGCATGAGTTTGCTACCTCTCTAGAGTTTAATATGGGAAATGAGAATTAATTAAGAGGTAAAGTATGAAGCTTAGCAGACACTAAAGAAGGATGTTTGAAGTTAAATGAGCCTGTCATGCAAGTCACAGAAAGGAAGCCCTCTAGAGACTTTACCAGCTGCTATGAAGACTGATGAGAAGCAGATCTGTGGCCTCTGGTAAAGAAGTTGAGTCAAGGTTTTGAGTCCAAATTTTTAAATGGCCTTTGCAAGCCAGCTGTTTGGTAAGAAATATTCCTAGTTGTTCAGTCAGCTCTTAAAACATTCTTATAGCTATTCTAAAGCCTTGGTACCATTTCCAAGCCTCTGGTGAACCCAAGGCAAAAAACTGGAGACTTCAACTTTGACACCTGCTTCTGTTCCTTATATCTTTGGAAATCTGCTAACCCTTCTCAAAAAATGAGAGGACAGGCTTTAAATAGCAAAAATATAGGGCATTGGAAGAACTGCCTCTTCAGTTAACATTGGAAACAGAAGACCTAAACTGAAGACTACCTTTTAACTATCCTCATGCCCAAGCAGAAGATTCTGAGGGGGTATGCGCCTGTGTCATGCAGTCTAACTCGAGTAATTTTCTAGAATTCTTACCTTGGGAAGCAGTTTATTATTCTGAACCCAATAGAAGTTGGAATTGTTGCTTTTAATGGTGGGGAAGCTCTTAAAACACATCTACACTTTTGCTGTAACAACTTACATCCAAGAATAAGGAATACAACCTGTTGGTCTTTATCACTCATTTGGGGCCCTCAGCTTCAACAGACCTAAATTGTGGAAGTTCTGGAAAGCATAAAAGTTGATCTTCACAATGACCTGAATAGGTAAGTATTATCTCCAATTTGTAGATATGAAAACTGAGGCGGCAAATAATGGGTGATTCCAAATCCTGTGTGCTTACTGGCACTCCTCTCAGACAAAGAGGCGGTGCTGTGTAAAGGTTAAGTTGAATGTCACATTATGTGTTTGCTGAGTTTCCTTTACTAATGACCTTGGACGCTTCTGCAGTTTCTCAGACACCCATAGTAACTGGCTTCCAATATGATAACATGAGGAGGGTATAACGCTAGCACGTCCATGTCAGGTTGGCACAGAATACATGTTTGTTCAGTGCCAGGCCTACAAGATGCTAAAAGTTCCAGAATTATTTCCCTTGGCCATGGGAAGTAGAGTAGATCACTGGATTACAAGGTGAAAGATAGAGAGTCCCCAAAGGAACTTATAAACATGCAACATCATTCCTGTGTATGCAGACATTGGGGAAAACAAACTATAACACAACATGTCTTAAATATTAAGGTTCTCATAAGGAGATACCTGCCCAAGAAGACAGAAAGAACTGTGACTTGAATCCATGGATTGATGATGCAATACCTAACCCTGGGTCTTAGGTATTCTGGAATCTACCCATGAGACCTGGGCATTGCTCACATTTCACACATGCACAGAGGGGAAAGAACTCTTGGAATGAAATGACTGGCTTTGACAAAACTCTTGTTTTTTAAAAATGTCACTTGATACCAAAATATGACTTAAGAGTATGTAAGGCCTCAGAAGCCCAGAGCGTACAACCAGTTATCATGCTCAGGATCTTCAGAATTCTAGAGGTACATGCTGAAACACATCTCATCCTGCTAACCTGTAGATAAATATTTCTTTTATTAATAAACTGTACATGTAACTTAAATAAAGTTTATTTTTGAGAGAATTGTGTCATTGTTTTTAGTCACTAAGTCATATCCAAGTCTTTGTGAACCCTGGACTAGAGCCCACCAGGCTCCTCTGTCCATGAGATTTCTCAGGCTGGAATACTGGGTTGGGTTGTTATTTCCTTCTCCAAGGGATCATCTTGGATCAGGGATGGAGCCCACATCTCCTGCACTGGCAAGTGGATTCTTTCCCACTGAGCCAACAGGAAGCCCAAATTGTTATGAGCCTTTCCTTTTTCTAAAGAACTTTTCCAAAAGTTTTTACCCAAATCTTCCTCCTTTCCTCAACTGAAGATGGCTCAGTCACCGCTCTCTGGGAACCAGATCTGGATACATCAAGTTGAAAGAGTAAGAGATGCCCCATTTCTGCCATTTTTAGAGGTCAATTTAGTGTCTCACCACAGGCAGCCAGTATTTCACCCTCTCAAACCCTGCCTCTCCTCCTCTCATGAGAGAAATGAGAATCAAAGCCACTATTACCAAGGAATGCTGGGCCAGCGCTTCATCCCTAAGGATGACAGAGAACAGGCCCTGAAGGGAGAAGCCCCAGGGTGACAGGACAAGGCAGGCCTTGACAAGCAAGAAAAATCATTTTGATACTTTCTGCTCATCAGCTCTTAAGAAGTCTGTATTGAAACTCATTTATGATAAGGCTAAATTTTTATGAGCCTTAGAGATAAATAATCCATCTGAAACTTTCCAAGCAATGGCACCTAAATGTTTGGGTGCTAAACCTTGAAACTGGGACAGG
Source organism: Nanger dama (assembly GCA_917880005.1). Lineage (NCBI taxonomy): Eukaryota > Metazoa > Chordata > Mammalia > Artiodactyla > Bovidae > Nanger > Nanger dama. Next base: position 18,974,424 of record CAKJTW010000017.1, on the reverse strand, counting down.
GAGTAGTGAAAAGAAAATAAGGAAACTGAGGGAAAGAGAAACTGTTTAAAAAAAAAAATTCTCTAAGATACTTCCCTGGTGCAGGGAATGCAATGCAGGGGGTGATCTCTGGTTAGGGAACTAAGATCCCATATGCTGTAAGTGAAGTCAAGTTGCACAGTCGTGTCCGACTCTTTGTGATCCCATGGACTGTAGACTACCAGGCTCCTCCGTCCGTGGGATTTTCCAGGCAAGAGTACTGGAGTGGGTTGCCATTTCCTTCTCCAGGGGATCTTCCCGACCCATGGATTGAACCCAGGTCTCCTGCATTGCAGGCAGTCACTTTACCATCTGAGCCACCAGGCAAGCCTCACATGTTGTGCGGTACAGCCAAAAAAAAAGAAAAAATTAAAGCTCAACAGAGGGTCCTTAAGAACGTAAGATTCACTTAATGAATGAAGTGTTGGGTGAATACCAGCTTTGCAGTGAGAGAAATGTAAATTTGGGTGTTTCCTACTCCACTAGACTAGCTGCAGTCATGGGTAAGCTGCTTACCACCCAAACTTTTGTCCTTCTCTTAAAATCCTAGCCTCTACTTGCATAGTCTTCCTAAGGCAAAAGGCAACTTTTATAAAATGCTGTACTCAAATAACAGCTGTATTTCCTTTCCAGTGCCAAAAATTGTAATTTATTTCTCCAAAAAATATCATAATTCTTTTTTTTTTTTTCAAGTAAAGTTAAAATTCTTCACTTGTGTCTATTTGGAGATCTGATTTTGGTCTGCACTCATACTAATCCTATACGCAAGTGTTCCCTCTGAGGTCTCCCCTTGAAATTCTAGCCTTTGGAAATCTTTTTCATTCCAAGAAATCAAGATTAATGGTGCTATACCTATGAGCTGTGCAGAAACCCTCATATGTGTGACCTTCTGCTGATTAAAGAGCCAAAATGACTAATTCAAGTTCACTGCTTATACACAGAAGTCTGTTTAACCAGTGGGGGAAGAAGATATTAAATTTTTGCACCGCTCCAGAAGGTGAGATTAGCTTGATCTTTGGATTTATCATGCTAAGCTAATGTGATGGGCTGGTAATCTGAGAAATGTGGAAGAACACTAAATTGCAGGTTTGAATATTTAATTAATGCTCTAGGCTCTTATTTAGAGGTATTTCTTGCCTTCTGGTTGATGGAGGGCAGAGTATGGTTTAAACCCATTGTCATTTATGTTTTCTTAAATTCAACCATTTACAAGTGAAAGTTAGGCTGAGAATAATTCTTTAAAACTAAAAGCAAATTTGCCTTTTACCTGACCCCAAACAATGAGTACTGTGATTTCCCAAAAGGGCTTATAAATGCTGGAGGATGATTTTAGACAATTAGATAAGAACAGACATTCCTTCACTGGCTTCAGGGGACCTACGGGACAGTTTCAGAAAGGTTCTAGAACTTTATAATTGGCATATCCTAAACTGATCATGAGAGACTGCAGCCACAAAATTAAAAGACACTTGATCCTTGGAAGAAAAGCTATGACAAACTTAGACAGCATATAAAAAGGAGAGCCATCACTTGACCAACAAAGTTCTGTTGATTCAAAGCTATGGTTTTTCCAGTAGTCATGTACAGATGTGAGAGCTGGACCAGAGAGAAGGCTGAACACCAAAGAACTGATAACTTCTGAACTGTGGTGCTATAGAAGACTCTTGAGAGTTCCTTGGACACCAAGATCAAACCAGTCATTCTTAAAGAAAATCAACCTTGAATGTTCATTAGAAGGACTGATGCTGAAGCTCCCATACTTTGGCATCTAAAGTAAACATCTGACTCACTGGAAAAGACCCTAACACTCAGAAAGACTGAAGGCAAAAGAAGAAGGGGGCGTCAGAGGATGAGATGGTTAGATACCATCACCGACTCATCGGACATGAATTTGAGCAAACTCCAGGAGATAATGAAGGACAGGGAAGCCTGGCATGCTGCAGTTCATGGGGTCACAAAGAGTTGGACTTGACTGAGTGACTGAACAACAACAAACTGATCATCAGTTTGGGGGAAATACAAGTTCTTGAACTTTTAATGAAAATGAGGAAGGATGTATGTGAACCAAATTTTTTAAAAGATACCTCTACACACACACACACACACACACACACACACACACTTCATTTGCCCTTATTTCATTTATTTGTTCAGTGCTGCCTACGTGCCAAGCTTTGTTCTGGATTCTGGGGAACCAGTGGAGAACAAGACAAGCAAAAGCCCCGTTGTTCATGGTGCATTCTAACTGGAAGCCAGCAATAGGACAGACATTGATAAGGCAAGTAGTGATAAAAGCTCCAGAGAAAAACAAAACAGAGCAGGGGATCAGAGAATGAAAGAATGAGCTATTTTAGAGACAGCAGTCAAAGAAGCCCTCCAAGAAGGTGACTTGGGCAGAGAACCTGGTGGAAGCAAGGAAGTAGTCCACTGAGGACACTGCAGAAGTCCTGAGGCGGGAGCCTTCTTGTCTCATCCAAGAACAAGCAAGATGGCCACGGAGGTAGAGGCGATCAGGACAGACAGGGAGGGGAGAAGGGAGCGGCCAAGTGATACAGAGTTCACAGGCTGTGGTGGAGATTTGGGATTTCAAGTGATGAGACAACCTGAAAGGGTTTGGGGGTAGTGGAGGTACGTCCCATTTTAAAAGGATCATTCTGGCTGCTTTGCTGAGAATAGGCGGCAGGGAGGCAGGAGTGGAAGCAGGGAGATAAGTTAGGAGACTATGGCAGTAGACAGGTAGATGGCCATGGCTTGGGCAGGTCTGGTAGGGATGGAAGAAAGCTCTAGTCCACACGCAGCTGGTCAAGGCAGGGTAGGGGCACAGGGTATGTGCACAAGCCACCTCCCTGGAGGGGAGAATGTGTTACAATATTTGGTCTCCACATTCAGGAAAAGCTCACTGGTTGCTATCTCAACTGTACTCTCTTGCCTGCTGGGTATCACCTGGCTGCACCCTGACTGGGCAGGGATGACAGGCATAACCACAGCATCAGTGGAAACTCTCAACGAGGCTGCATGGAAGCTAAGGGGAATGCCGTGTTTCTCCTCCCTGACAAGCGAGAACAGAAGAGCCTGGAGCATAAATTCCAGTCTGCACAAATACACGTGATTCACCCATTCAAAGGGATGCCTCCTATCTGCTAGGGTCCTTTTCTGTACAGAGTTCTGTGCTGGCTCTTGAGCAACTTCCTGTACAGATATGTGTTCTGCAGTCACACAATTTTTCAATGTAATGGGTCTAGATAGGATCCAGCATTTTCCATCTATCCAACCACCATGTATGTTCCCTGTTACCCATCGGGTCTCTAAAGGCATTGGATTATCGAAACTGCTTCCCCCAGGAAATTTCAGGATCCTGGTATCTGTCAGTGGAGAGGGATCCCAGTGTCACTGAGTTGGATACTTGCCTGATACAATTGGTAACAAGTCCGCATAGGGGAAAAGTATGTGTGTGTCTCAGTCACATCAGATTCTTTGCGACCCCAGAGACTGCAGCCCTCCAGGCTCCTTTCTAACTGGGATTCTCCAGGCAAAAATAATGGAGTGGGTAGCCATTTCCTCCTCGAGGGGATCTTCCCCACCCAGGGATTGAACCCATGTCTCAAATGTCTGCCTATATTTACCCAGCAAGGAGAACCCATTCTTCAGACAATGTCCTGCGTAAGTCACCCATGGAGTCACAGTTACTCACCTAATAAGCCTAGAAATTCAACAAGAGTTTGAGTCTTAATATTAAAAAAAGAAAAAAATGAGGAAGAAGGATATTCTGTTTTGGAAGACAAGAGCCCCCTAAGACCCCAAATCTGAGAAAAAGTATATATATATATTTTAATAGTGTAAGATCTTTCCTCTGAAAGAGGAAAAGTTTTTTTTTTTTTTTTAAGTAAGGTGAGTCTCTGAAGGGCACCCACGCATGTCACAGAATAGAAGCCAAACATTAACAAACAGCTTAGAAGCAGAAAACAAGCTCTTGGCAGATGTCAGCACCAGCACCTGTTTTCATTCAGAAAAGAGAACCAACCTTTCCCATCTGAGGATCCAGTCACCTCAGGACAGGACGAGGCTGGGCTAGAGGCTACGTGCCGTTCTCCCTGGCTTCTCCCTCCTCTGCAGCGGGCACTGCGTTCCCAGCTCTCTGCACACTGTCTCCATTAGGAGGCAGATAAGATTTCCACGGGCCTAATGAATCATGCCAACTCACCAAACGTGGCACGCTGGTTGGCATGGACTCTCTAGTTCTCTCAGAAATCAGTGACATGAAGGTGCAAAAAAAAGACAAGTTAAAACCCAAAGTAACTGTTGTTTCCTTTGCCTTGGCAGGAGGGCTGGCAATGTCTTGGGAAATGAAATTTTTATACTGCTGCGAGAGAAAGGAAATCTTTGGAGAGGCTGAAGGAGGTCCTGGGCTGGGTTTGGGCAGTGAGGGATAGATCGATGAATTGCTCTGCCTTCTAGAAATAGAGGCCTCAGGAGGGGTGGGGAAGTGCTGGGAATCAGGGAGGCGGAGAAGAAGCGGGGGCTACCGGGTGCGTGCACAGACCCGGGCTCCATTGCCGGACACAAGGAACACCTAACTGGCAATTGGGGACAGCTGACAGTTTTTGTCCTGTGAGCCTTTCAATCTCTCCAGCCCTTCAGGAAAGTGTGTGGCACATGCTTCACACCTTGTGTGAGTGGCTTTTGATGAAAGTCTCGGAAAGTCAGTCTCAGGTGCAGATTGACTTGACAGCAGAACAGGGACCTACAGAGCAATCCAGTAACTGAAATGAACTCAGTAGCTGCCAGAATTTAGAAAGGAGAAGCCCCCTGGGACCCTTAGAACGCTTTAGTGGAAACCATGGACTTTCTACACAATATGGGATATAAGTTCAAGCCCGTAGTATCTGGAGCTTAAGGGGCAGAGTCACTCCAAGTGATGCTACAAATGGTACCATGTAATAGGTGGGGTCTGGTGGCTTTTAGATGATGTGAGCTCAGCATTTGCTAGTCAGTGTACAGAACTTATCATAGCAACAACCCATAAGGGGCTTGGAGTATTTTAAATCATGGAGTCACTTTTTCAAACTGCCAGTATGACTGTGGCACTCCCTATCTTAGATGACCACTTGCTGCCGACAGAATGAAAGCTGGAGTCCTCCGGCTCAGGCTCGAGACCACCATGACCTGACCTCTGCTACTCAGTTCTCCTCTATCCTGTGATCCCCCAGGCTAAACTTCATGCTCCAGGAGCACTGAGCTGTTTGTGACCCCTGCGCTGCTCCACAAATGGCTGCTGCCCATGCAAAGCTGAGTCTCGCTCAAGCTCTTCACTCTGCTTTGTGTGCTCTTCTCTCTCCTCATTTGGCTCTTACTCTTCTCCTAAGACTTAGTTCACACATCACCTTCTCCAGGAAACCTTTCCTGCTGCCCCAATTTGGCTCATGTGTCTCTTATCAATCCAGATATAATTCCACAAGAGCATGTACAATTCTCATGTAGAGATTATCTTCCTGATTGAATGAAATAAAAGCTTCTCTAATGTAAGAATTTAGTCTTGGTAATCTTTGTCCCCCTACCCTCATCCCCACCAGGGTGTATAGCATGAAGTGGGGCACTTTTTAACACAAATACCATTCATTAAACTTAACCCCACAAATGCAGGCAAGATTTTGTAAAATAGCATACCAGCCCTCAGGTGAGCGTAATCTCAAAGAAATACCCTTTAGAGGTCATTTACCTTTGCCAACATATACATCGCACACAAACTGGAGGTCCTTTTATGAACTTAAGTTCAGGGAGCACAAGGCTGTTTTTTAGTCACATATTTTGCTCACATAATAAATCACATAATACATCTTTGAGTGTAGACTGAATATTTTGAAACAGCAAAAATCATTGAGTAGGGACTTTCCTGCAGGTCCAGTGGCTAGGACGCCTCACTCTCAATGCAGGAGGCCTGGAATTGATCCCTGGTCAGGGAATCAGATCCCATATTCTACAACTAAGAGTTCACATGCTGCAACTTTGATTCTGCATGCCACGACAAAGATTGAAGGTCCCGTGTGCCACAGCTAAGACCCGGAGCAGCCAAGTAAATAAACAAAATCATTGAGTGTTCTGCTAGGGACCACAGCAATTTGTCATGTTGGTTAAAAACATTTTGAGACTCACCCCCCCGCCCCCTCCCCCAGCCATCCTAGCGAGGAACTCATACAGAGCATACTTCAAGCCAACAGCACCATCTTTGAAATAAACACATAACTAGCCCAGGGAATTATATCTAGGTTACTATATACTGCTGAAACTATTTTAAAAGTTATTCTGTAACTTGACAATCACAACTGTTACTTCATTTTAGCATTTAGAATTAATTTGCCAACACACAACTTAAATAGCATGTCTACAAAAAGCTCAGTCCCACAAGCCTGCGTGTATTCTTGGGAAAGTGCTATGAAATTGGAGTTCCAATCTTAGTTTTGCCACTTACTTGCTTTACAATCCTGGTAACTTCTCTTCTAGCTCCAAGACTCCATTTCTTCATCTGTAAAATGAGTCAATGATAAAATCTGACTTAATTATCAGAGAGTTGAAAGTCAACACTCACAAAGCCTGTGACTTACTAAGCACTACTACACACACAGAGGATTCTGGGTACTCTGAAACACAGATGATTGGAATGAAGCCTTTCTTATTTATAGTTAAGTAACAAGGCAAAACTGTGCTCACATGTTGCAAACAGACAATAAGCTCTCTGATTGCTAGGAGATGGAGGAATTTGGGGGGCTGCCTTGGTGTGAAAAAGGAGGGATTGTTTTTGTGTCCATTAGAGCAGGGCCAACCTCTCCAATCTCTGGAACACCGACCAGTACCTCCTGTCAGATCAGTGGTGGCATTAGTTTAGGAATAAAGTGCATAATAAATGTAATATGCTTGAATCATCCTGAACCCCCACCCATCCCCAGTCCTTGAAAACACTGTCTTCCACAAAACTGGTCCATGGTGCCAAAATGATAGGGGACCGCTGCATTAGGGTACAATTTTTAAAGAATCACATCCCTTGTTAAGTCTGATAAAACCAAAGGATCTTCCTAGAATAAAAAAAAAAAGAAAGAAAGAAAAACCTACATTTCATTTCAGGGATCCTTGTATCTCCTTATGCCTATCTATGGATTCTAAAAATGTCCATACCCCAGGGCACGAGTCTCTGGTTTATACATTTAAATAAATGCACATTTTCCATGACTATCTCCTTTTCCCCGAGATTCCACACATATGTACTCTGAGATATCATCATTTATGACTTTCTCAGGGTATATGCCCAGTAGTGTGAGGTGATACCTCATTGTAGTTTTGCTTTGCATTTATCTGATAATGAGCAGTGTTGAGCATCTTTTCATGTGTTTATTAACCATCTGCATGTCTTCTTTGGTGAAATGTCTATTAGGTCTTCTGGGGGCGGGATGGGATGGGATGGGGTGGGAGGTGGGAGGGAGGTTCAAGAGAAAGGGGACATATGCATACCTATGGCTGATTCATGTGGATGTATGGCAGAAACCAACACAATTTTGTAAAGCAATTATTCTTCAATTAAAAATAGATTTTTGAAAAAATAGTGTATTAATGGGTAGAAGTAATTAATATCTTATTTAATAACAAAACCTAACAGATTTTTCTATCTGCAGAGCTATAATAGTAGGGAGTCGATTTACAAAATACTCATCACCAGGAATATAATGTTAGCTTGCCCTGTGTTACATATCAGGTGTGTGTATTTTGAGTTCTGCAAACAAAGAATTGCTTTGTCACCATATCTGTGTTTCACTCAAGAGAGGAAGTGTGCCATTAATAGTAAAACTGGGGAGCCAGAGTTAAGAGATTTCAGTTCTGATTTTAGTTTTGCCACTCACTTGCTTTGTAATCCTAGTAAATTCCCTTTCATCTCCAACCCTCCATTTTTTTTTAACATGTAAAATGAGTCAATGATAAAATTTGACTAAGTCACTTCACATAATTGTCTTAAGGACCAGAAGAGATAACAAATGGGTGCTATCTCAATGTGAGTTGTTTTGTTTTGTTTTTCCTCAGGGCTGTTTGGAAAAAAAAAAAAATTGCCTTATGTACATTTCGTAGGTTGACTTGCCAGAAGGAAATTTTACTGAAGCTTGACATCACAGACTTTAAGTTTACAATGAAAATCACTATACAGGATATTCGGTATTTAAAATAACATCACCCATATTGACAATGCCAAATCATTCACCCTGATGACAAATGAAAGGCATTCCCTGATTCATTGGATCTTCCATTGATGTCGGTTGTGCCTCCCTCCCAAAAGCATTGAATTACATTAGAAAGGTGTACCTGCTTTACTAAAACATAGGCATTGTTTGAGCTGCAAGTAGAAGAAAATGCTGAATGATTTTCTCATAAACTTATATTTGAGGAAGTATTTTTCAGTCATGAATTGAAAATAGCTTATAAAATATGATGGCTTCAATCTTAAAACAAATTCCTCTTGTTATTTTTGTAGTTTGAGTTACTAAGCTCCTTGGTTGGCACTGGCTGTCCTATCCCAAGAGCTGATGCAATAAAGTGAAACTCACTGAGAGTGGCTGCTGCAATCAGATGATCAAGTTGCAATACTGTTCTTAAAAAAATTAATTAACAGTGTAGAAGGAAATACATAGAAAATCATGCCCAGAAGATGGTGCTTCAAAATGACAACAAATTTACAGCAAATTTATAGAGCTGTGTTATGAACAAGTCCTTAAGATGTGTATTTCTTTTATGAGTTCTTAAACCATAAATAAAATCTGAAATAATCACTTTCCTTTAAAAAAAAAAAAAACTCCACTAATTTTTAAAATGTTGCACTATAACTCTGGTTTGGGCATTTTTAAAGCCAGACTGGACTTATTTAGTTGAATGAGAAACCTTGGACCCCAAGAGTAATTTTTCAGTGATAGTATTTGTACCACCCCAGTCCACTGGGTTGCAAAGAGTCGGAAACAACTGAGCAAATTCACTTCACTTCACTTCAGAGCATCTCCAGGCTTTCCAAGTGGCTCAGTGGTAAGGAATCTACCTGCAGTGCAGGAGATGTGAGTTCAATCCCTGGGTCGAGAAGATCCCCTGGAGAAGGAAATGACAACCCATTCCAGTATTCTTGCCTGGGAAATCCCATAGACAGAGGAGTCTGACAGGCTATAGTCCACGGATGCCAGCTGAGCACCCATGCACAGAGCCTCTCTGTAAGGAAAGGCAGCTGCTAGTCTATGTGCAGTTTCCATCAAATGGAGACACTTCAAGCCTGTGAAAAATCGAGCAAAGCTTTATCTGCAGGAATTTTGGAAATTAAAGTGTTTTTCCTGCTGCTTTTCTCTAGGCTTTCACTGCCAACATATCTTCTGCACACAGCTGCCAGATTCATCTTCCCAAAACACACTTTTCAGACATCTTCCTTTTTACCATGGGAACCACTGAAGGTTTTAGAGTGAAGGCCAAGCCCTTGAGCCTAGTATTTAAGGTTCTCTAAATGGCTTTTGTACTAAATTCAACCAAATGTTCAAGAAGGAAATAGTACTATTTTTGCCTAATCTCTTTCAGAAAATTAAAGAGGAAGGTGTATTTCCCAAGCCATCTCAGAAGATTCCAATACCAAAACCAGGCAAATATTACGAGAAAACATCAATAACCCTCATGAACATTCTAAACAGAAGGGAAGGGGGCAGGGCACAATTTTTAAAAGAATGACATAGTCATAGGACATGACAAAAACTGGTTAGAACGACTAGGTCCTGATGGGGAAAGATTCAACTTCCAATAAACCTTGAGCCTCATTATATGCTCATTGTAATGCTTTAGTATTCTAAATAACACACCTACCAGTGAGGTGATGGCCCAATTCCTGGAAGTCCATTTGGGTGATGGCTCAATTTGAGTCATGGCCCAGTTCCTAGAAATCCCCACTCCTTCCCCAAAATAGCTAGAATAATCCTACCACTTATTAGCCTATGAAATTGCCCAGCCCATAAAATCTAACCACATCATGTTTCAAGGCCTCTTGCCTTCTGGAGATGGCCCACACACTGTCTATGGAATATGGTTCTCCCGAGGCCATTCTTGTCTTTTGAGACCAGCTGCATTCTGTCTATGGAATGTGTATCTCTAAATAAATCCACTTCTCACCTATCACTTAGTCTCTCTCTAAATTCTTTTTGCCACAAGACATCATGAACCTGAGCTTCATTAAGTCCTGAGACCAGGTGTGTGAGCTCAGATAAAAGACATTCAAAGACGCGGGTTCAAGTCCCAGTCTGGATTTAGGTTAGGTTCTTGAGTCCAGCTTGTAGATTTGAGTCCTGGGTTTAAGTCCCATCTGAGTTGCATGATTTCACACTGATGTAAAAATTCTTGGCAAAATATTAGCAAATCACACCAACAATAAAATGAAAAGGTTAATATAGCATAACCAAATGGGATTTATTCATATTCAAGGATGAAGAGCTGCTTTATAATTTGAAAATAAATCAATTTACTTTATAATAGTCATAGATTTTTTTCTAAAATATAGTTGTCTCAACAGATGCAGAAATATGATTTGACAAAATATAACATCAACTCCTAATTTAAAAAAATTCTAAGCAAACTAGGAGTAAAACCTCCTCAACCTCACAAACAGCATTGCCAAAATGCTTACAGTAGCTAACATTTTAATAATAAAAAACAATGTTTTTCCCTAAATGCTGCTCCTAAAGATGTTTGCAACTTACTCACTTTCTTCATTTTATATGTCTCCTGACCGCAGGGTGTTTTTGTTTTTTTAGTTTCCTAAGCTCATGCCAGAGATGAGTGCTTCAGTAACTTATGTCAGAGTTTGCAGCCCTCTCTGGGAGCCACAGAGATGAAAGATTAGAAGTAGAAAACAAATAGCCAGAATAATAGAAAAACTATTTCCTGACAGTATTTATCAGATGGGACAAATTGTTTTTTGGAAAAGCAGCTTTCTGATCTTATTTTGAAAGGGCTCTATCCTCTGGATTATTTTATGAACATGTCCCTTGTCTTACTACTGAAATATTTAGAGAGAAAGCATACAGTAAGAAAGTTTTTAGTTTTGTTTTAATAAAAACATAATCACATTACACATCTCTTACAACCTGCATTTTTTCCATTTAGCTATAAATAATGACAACTTTCCTGTGTCATCTGTTTTGTCTAAAACTTGATTTTCTAGGTTTATATGACTGTGCCACAATATACTTAAATTTGTCCCTCTTGATGAGCATTTTGCATCAAATTTTTTTCTAAATTGGGCATTTTAAAGAGTACTTCCATTTCTTCCCACCCATATAGTAAACAAGAAACCCCTTAGATTTTTCTCATAGCCCAGATGACTAATCCTGATAGAAATCTATAAGTTTACACTCTGGAATGAATAAACCAGAAAGACTTTGGATGAAAACAGGGTAATCAAGTTGAGAGTCAACATTGTCCTTTTTCAGAATCTCAATTGTGTTTGTTCCCAAAATGACTTAGCCATATTTATACACCTGTATCCATGCACACACATGGACATGCACACACACAGGGATCACAGAAATGCGTTGGTTTTAATTTGACCAAGAAAAGGATCTTTAGTTGCTAATGGTTAGAATTCCCTCTAAAAATGGCCAGGTCCTGGACTGAGTCATGGATGATGGATGGGGAAAACCACCAGCCAGCCAGCTCACCTAGTGCTTTAATAGCATTTTTCAGCATTTTATCCCCATACTCTTACATTTAAATAAACAGCCAAGGGTCACAAAAATTTTAGAAAAATTTCCCACAATAAAAAACTTACTACATTAAATAAAGAGGGGAAAAAAGGAACTTCAGGAGAAAGAGTTTCAATGGAGAAAACAGATGAAACTGTCCAAAAGTATTTATATAATTAATAGCTTTAAGACAAAAGATATTGCAGGCATAAACCAAAGGCAGGATGCTATATAAAAAAAGAATTTTGAGAGAAAAGAAAAAGCTCTTGGAAGTTAAACACTGTAGCCAAAATTAAACAGCTCAAAGAGGATTCAAAGTTGAAGAAAAAATTCCAAAAAGTAGAACAAAAGACAAAGGAGAAAATAGGAGACAAAATATATGAGAACTAGAGGATAAGTTTGGGAGATCCAACACTCAGACAGAGTTTCAGATAGAAGATTTGGAAAAATGAACTAAAGAATATCATCAAAGAAATAATGTATAAGTACTAAGAAAAAGACATGAGTTGCCAGGTTGAAAGTGTTCATTTAAAGGTCCAGTCAGTGTACACACACACACACACACACACACACACACACACACACAACACCACAACACTTCAGAAAACCATGGATGAAGTGAAGTTTATAAATATTTCCAGAAAAATAAAATAGGTCACATATAAAAGATCAGACATCACAATATCACTGAACCTCTCAACAACAATGCTAACACTAAAAGAAAATGTAGTAAAGGCTTTAATATGATGAAGAAACATTAATGTAGAATTCTATATGCAAGCTACTAGTCAAATGTGGGTATGAAGTTAACACATTTTCAGACATGCATGGTCTTAAAAAGATCTACCAAATAAATGAAAAGTTAAGTGATTATTATGTCCAAGGAAATAAAAAGTAGTTTTACAAGAATAATAAAAATACTGTAAGTTGTATAAGAAAAATCAGAAAAATACTACTGCTGGGAATAAGATTTACATTCTAAAAGTCTAAACTTTAATTGTTAATACAAGGCAAAGTTGTATAATGGAATGATGTAAGGAGAGAGAATGTGGAGGTAGAAAATTGGGAAAGTGAGTAAAGTCTTCATGGTTTATTCTAAGTCAATTGATAATATGTCACTCAAGGGGGAAAACAGGGTATAGCAATAAAGTCTTATCAGTTAGAAAGCAGAGTGAAAGATTAACAATAACAGCGGTAACAACACCTGCTTCTGAGTGGCTGGGCTCAGGGGTTAGGGAGACTACTATTTTTCATCATAATCATTACAGAACTTTTTGACTTTTAAACTATACAGAATTTATAAATAAAAATCACTATAAAAGAGAGAATGAAGCAAGGGCTCCAATGGCATCGACCCACAGGATTGAGGAAGTTCCTGTATGGTTTGGTATAAGGAAGATAAGATGATGTTCCAAGAAACAAGTTGGACTCTGAATTCCCTGATGCAATGAGGAATGATGTACAGGTTGAGTCAGCAATGCCAGAGGCACAACAAAAGGAACAGGAGCTCAAGTTGAAATAGCTACACAGAAAGTTTCCAAAACACACACCAGGATCAGGAACTGCTTTCTCTATGGGAACACTTCCTGAACCCAGCCAGGGTTAGAGATCTAGGCCCTGGATCAGAGAACTACATTTTGCAAAATGGAAGCCGTAAAGCGGATGCTGGGAAGGTGAGTGAGCATTCAAAGGTGGAGAGAAAGTGAGAGAGATGTGAACTGACCATTTCTTGCCTGTGCTATAGCTGTCCTGGTTATTGCTGTTCAGTCGCTCAGTCATGTCTGACTGCGACTGCAGCATGCCAGGCTTCCCTGTCCTTCACCATTTCCGGGAGCTTGCTCAAACTCATGTCCCTTGAGTCAGTGATGCCATCCAAACACCGCGTCCTCTGTCATCTCCTCCTCCTGCCTTCTATCTTTCCCAGGATCAGAGTCTTTTCCAGTGAATCAACTCTTTGCATCAGGTGGCCAAAGTACTAGAGCTTGAGCTTCAGCTTCAGCATCAGTCCTCCCAATCAATATTCAGGATTGATTTCCTTTAGGATTGACTGGTTTGAGCTCCTTGCAGTCCAAGGGACTCTCACGAGTCTTCTCCAACACCACAGTTCAAAAGCATTAATTCTTCAGCACGCAGCCTTCTTTGTGATCCAATTCTCACATCCATACATGACTACTGGAAAAATTATAGCTTCGACGGATCTTTGTCAGCAAAGTAATATCTCTGCTTTTTAATAAGCTGTCTAAGTTTATCATAGCTTTTCTTCCAAGGAGCAAGTGTCTTTTAATTTCATGGCTGCAGTCACCAGCTGCAGTGATTTTGGAGCCCAAGAAAATAGTCTGTCACTGTTTCCTCTTCTATATGCCATGAAGTGACAAGACTGGATGCCAAAATCTTAGCGGAAAAGAATCTGCCTGCAACGCAGGAGACATGGGTTTGATCCCTGGGTCAAGAAGATTCCCTAGAGAAGGAAATGACAACACACTCCAGTATCCTTGCCTGGGGAAAGCCCCCACAGAACCCTGGCAGGCTACAGTCCATGAGGTCGCAAAAGAGTCAGATATGACTGAGTGACTAAACACTCACAAAACATTTTATATCAGTGTTTTATAGTTTTCGATATATAGGTCTTTAGTTTCTTTAGGTAGGAATATTCATAAGTATTTTATTCTTTTCGTTGCAATGGTGAATGGAATTGTTTCCTTAACTTCTTTTCTACTTTCTCATTATTAGTGTATAGGAATGCAAGGGATTTCTGAGTGTTGATTTTATATCCTGCAACTTTACTATATTCATTGATTAGCTCTAGTAGTTTTCTGGTCGAGTCTTTAGGATTTTCTATGTAGAGGATCATGTCATCTGCAAACAGTGAGAGTTTTACTTCTTCTTTTCCAGTTTGGATTCCTTGTATTTCTTTTTCTGCTCTGATTGCTGTGGCCAAAACTTCCAGTACGATGTTGAAGAGTAGTGGTGAAAGTGGACACCCTTGTCTTGTTCCTGACTTTAGGGGAAATGGTTTCAATTTTTTGCCATTGAGGATAGTGTTAGCTGTGGGGTTGTCATATATAGCTTTTATTATGTTGAGGTATGTTCCTTCTATTCCTGCTTTCTGGAGAGTTTTTATCATAAATGGATGTTGAATTTTGTCAAAGGCTTTTTCTGCATCTATTGAGATAATCATATGATTTTTATTTCTCAGTTTGTTAATGTGATGAATTACATTGATTGACTTGCAGATAAGAAATCAAAGAGGACACTAATAGATGGAGAAATATACCATGCTCATGGGTCGGAAGAGTCAATATAGTGAAAATGAGTATACTACCTAAAGCAATCTACAGATTCAATGCAATTCCCATCAAGCTACCAGCAGTATTTTTCACAGAACTAGATCAAATAATCTCAAGATTTGTATGGAAATACAAAAAAAACCTCAAATAGCCAAAGCAATCTTGAGAAAGAAAAATGGAACTGGAGGAATCAACTTGCCTGACTTCAGGCTCTACTACAAAGCCACAGTCATTAAGACAGTATGGTACTGGCACAAAGACAGAAATATAGATCAATGGAACAAAATAGAAAGCCCTGAGATTAACCCACACACCTATGGACACCTTATCTTCGACAAAGGAGGCAAGAATATTCAATGGAGTAAAGACAGTCTCTTTAACAGGTGGTGCTGGGAAAACTGGTCAACCACTTGTAAAAGAATGAAACTAGACCCCTTCTAACACCATACACAAAAATAAACTCAAAATGGATTAAAGATCTAAATGTAAGACCAGAAACTATAAAACTCCTAGACGAGAACATAGGCAAAACACTCTCCGACATAAATCACAGCAGGATCCTCTATGATCCAACTCCCAGTATACTGGAAATAAAAGCAAAGATAAACAAATGGGATCTAATTTAAATTAAAAGTTTCTGCACAACAAAGGAAACTATAAGCAAGGTGAAAAGACAGCCTTCTGAATGGGAGAAAACAATAGCAAATGAAACAACTGACAAACAACTAATCTCAAAGATATATAAGCAACTTATGCAGCTCAACTCCAGAAAAATAAATGATCCAATAAAAAAATAGGCCAAAGAACTAAATAGGCATTTCTCCAAAGAAGACATACGGATGGCTAACAAACACATGAAAAGATGCTCAACATCACTCATTATCAGAGAAATGCAAATCAAGACCACAATGAGGTACCATTTCACACCAGTCAGAATGGCTGCGATCCAAAAGTCTACAAGCAATAAATGCTGGAGAGGATGTGGAGAAAAGGGAACCCTCTTACACTGCTGGTGGGAATGCAAACTAGTACAGCCATTATGGAAAACAGTGTGGAGATTCCTTAAAAAATTGCAAATAGAACTGCCTTATGACCCAGCAATCCCACTGCTGGGCATACACACCGAGGAAACCAGAATTGAAAGAGACACATGTACCCCAATGTTCATTGCAGCGCTATTTATAATAGCCAGGACATGGAAGCAACCTAGATGTCCATCAGCAGATGATTGGATAAGAAAGCTGTGGTACATATACACAATGGAATACTACTCAGCCCTTAAAAAGAATAAATTTGACTCCGTTCTAATGAGATGGATGAAATTGGAACCGATTATACAGAGTGAAGTAAGCCAGAAAGAAAAACACCAATACAGTATACTGACACATACATATGGAATTTAGAAGACAGTAATGATGACCCTATATGTGAGACAACAAAGAGACACAGAGGTATAGTGTGGACTTTTGGACTCTGAGGGGGAGGGAAAGGGTGGGATGGTTTGGGAGAATGGCAATGAAACATGTATATTTTCTTGTAAGAAACAAAGCGCCCATCTATGTTCAATGTAGGATGCAGGATGCATGGGGCTGATGCACAGGATGATTCAAGTAGAGGATGTGGGGTGGGAGGTGGGAGGGGGCTTCGGCATTGGGAGATTGTGTTCACCTATGGCTGATTCGTGTCAATGTATGGCAAAACAAATACAGTATTGTAATTTAAAAAATAAATAAATTTAATAATAAAAAATAAATAAAATTAAAAAAGAAAAAAAAAACATTTTATATACATGATAGCATTTATTCTCACATCATCATAATGCAGTATTTCTGTTATCTCCACTTTACCAATAAGAAAGCTGGAAATGTGAGAGGTTATCTGATTTGACTAAAGTCACACCATTAGCGAGTGGTAATTTGAGCTAATTCTGTCTGATGCTAAAGTCCTCTGTACCACATCAGAGGAAGAGTCAGAGAAAAAAAGATGGAGTTTCCTTTGCTTCCTGTGTATATCAGACGGTCAAGTTTTTCAGAGTCACATACTTATAGAGTGAGCTCATGGTTACCAGGAGGGGAGGGTAGATTAGGAGTTTGGAACTGACATATACATATACCTACATTTAAAATAGATAATGAACAAGGACTTACTGTATAACAATGTGGCTCATTACTACTAAATACTACTAAACGGGAAAAGAATTTGAAATTGATACATACATACGTATAACTGAATCATTTTGCTGTACACCTGGAACTAACACAACATTGTCAACTATACTTCAATATAAAATAAAAATTAAAACAAATGAAAAAAAAGAAAGTATAATACTAAAAATCAAGTATACTTCAATAAGTAAATAATGTTTTAAAACTGTCAGTTTATTTTTTAATTGTGAAAACATACTAATATAAAATCTGCCATTTTCACCATTATATGTGTACAATTAAGTGGCAATAAGTACATTCACAATGTTGTACAACCATTATCACTATTTCTGAAAACTTTTATCATCCTGAATAGAAATTTTGCAGTCATTAAATGACGACTCCTCATTTCCCCTTCCTCAGCCTCTGGTAGCCTCTAATTTTGTTTCATTTCTCTATGAATTTGTTGACTCTATCTTAAATAAATGGAATCATACAATATGTTCTTTGTTTATAGTTTATTTCACTTGAGTTCAGTTCAGTCGCTCAGCCGTATCTGACTCTTTGCGACCTCATGAATCGCAGCACGCCAGGCCTCCCTGTCCATCACCAACTCCTAGAGTTCACTCAGACTCGCGTCCATCAAGTCAGTGATGCCATCCAGCCATCTCATCCTCGGTCGTCCCCTTTTCTCCTACCCACAATCACTCCCAGTATCAAACTCTTTTCCAATGAGTCAACTCTTTGCATGAGGTGACCAAACTACTGGAGTTTCAGCTTTAGCATCATTCTTTCCAAAAAAAATCCCAGGGCTGATCTCCTTCAGAATGGATTGGCTGGATCTCCTTGCAGTCCAAGGGACTCTCAAGAGTCTTTTCCAACACCATAGTTCAAAAGCATCAATTCTTCAGTGCTCAGCCTTCTTCACAGTCCAACTCTCACATCCATATATGACTATTGGAAAAACCATAGCCTTAACTAGACAGACCTTAGTCGGCAAAGTAATGTCTCTGCATTTGAACATGCTATCTAGGTTGATCATAACTTTTCTTCCAAAGAGTAAGCATCTTTTAATTTCATGGCTGAAATCACCATCTGCAGTGATTTTGGAGCCCAAAAATAGTCTGACAGTGTTTCCACTGTTTTCCCATCTATTTCCGATGAAGTGATGGGACAGGAAGACATGATCTTCGTTTTCTGAATGTTGAGCTTTAAGCCAACTTTTTCACTCTCCTCTTTTACTTTCATCAAGAGGCTTTTTAGTTCCGCTTCACTTTCTGCCATAAGGGTAGTGTCATCTGCATATCTGAGGTTATTGATATTTCTCCCGGCATCCTGATTCCAGCTTGTGTTTCTTCCAGTCCATTGTTTCTCATGATGTACTCTGCATAGAAGTTAAATAAACAGAATGAGAATATTCAGCCTTGACGTACTCCTTTTCCTATTTGGAACCAGTCTGTTGTTCCATGTCCAGTTCTAACTGTTGCTTCCTGACCTGCATACAGATTTCTCAAGAGGCAGGTTAGGTGGTCAAGTGTTCCCATCTCTTTCAGAATTTTCCACAGTTTATTGTAATCCACACAGTCAAAGGCTTTGGCATAGTCAATAAACCAGAAATAGATGTTTTCTCTGGAACTCTCTTGCTTTTTCCATGATCCAGCAGATGTTGGCAATTTGATCTCTAGTTCCTCTGCCTTTTCTAAAACCAGCTTGAACATCAGGAAGTTCATAGTTCACGTATTGCTGAAGCCTGGCTTGGAGAATTTTGAGCATTACTTTACTAGCGTGTGAGATGAGTGCAATTGTGTGGTAGTTTGAGCATTCTTTGGCATTGCCTTTCTTTGGGATTGGAATGAAAACTGACCTTTTCCAGTCCTGTGGCCACTGCTGAGTTTTCCAAATTTGCTGGCATATTGAGTACAGCACTTTCACAGCATCAGCTTTTAGGATTTGAAATAGCTCCACTGGAATTCCATCACCTCCACTTGCTTATTTCACTTAGCATAACATTTTTAAGTTTCATCTATGTTATGGCATGTATCAGAATTTCATTTGTAAAGGCTGAAAATTTTTCCAATCCTACTCTATGTACATACCACATTTTGTTTATCCACTCATCTACTGATGGACATTTGAATTGCTTCTATCTTTTGGCTATTGTAAAAATGCTACTGTGTACATTGGTGATCAAATATCTGTTTAAGTCCCTGCTTTCAATTCCTTAGGGTATTTACTGTTCATTCATTTTTAAGCCTTTTCTTCTCCTTTTACCTTGTTCTCTGAAAGTTCCAAGTTTTCTCAAACTTCTCCTGATCCATTCTTCCACTCCCATTTCATGCTTCAAACTTCTAAGCCCAAGGGGGAAGAACAGAGGAAATTACATATTTCCAATAGCACCTCGTACTCTCTGGACTTGCTTAATGATCAACACACTTGCATCTTTATTCATTCATTTTGATATTATTCAACAAATATTTTGTACACTCATCCTGTGCCTGACACTTTTCTAAGTACTTGTTGTTGTTTATTCACTAAGTCATGTCTGACTCTTGAAATGCCATCAACTGTAGCCTGCCAGGCTCTCTGTCTGTGGGATTTCCCAGGCGAGAATACTGGAGAGGGCTGCCATTTCCTTCTCCAGAGAATCTTCCTAACCCAGGGATTGAACCCATGACTCCTGCATTGGCAGGTGGTTTCTTTACCACTGAGCCACCAGGGAAGCCCTCCAAGTGCTTGGGATACTTCATTCATGATCTCTGCCAATATTGAGCTTCCATCCCACCTATGGTTTTTTGTAACCCAAGTTTTTTATTTTATTTATTTTTAACTGGAGGATAATTGCTTTTCACTATTTTGTTGGTTTTGCCAACATCACCATGAATCAACTATTAGGTATACTTCTGTCCCCTCTCTCTTAAACCTCCCTCCCACTTCCCTCTCCATCCTACCCCTCTAGGTTGTTACAGAGCCCCGGCATGAGTTCCCTGAGTCAAAGAGCAAATTCTCATCAACTATCCTATGTATTTTACATATGGTAGTGTATGTGTTTCCATGTGTAACCCAAGTTTATTAGAACATTTTCAAATCATAAGAATGGTTTTTATGGGAGAGGAGACGATAAAAGAATGTTAGTTATTCAAGAATGCATTTCTCAAATATGAACAAACTGGTGGAAGATAGGGCCCTTCTGAAAAGATTTGGACCCTTCAGAAGGAATAGAGTGATTACTTGACACTCTCCCAACCATTGGCCCCTGACATCCTAGGAAATGATGAAAGCAGAAAATCAGGAAGAGAAAGAAGGAAGAGAATGAGGCAAGAGTCTGTTCCAGCATTAGCACATTTGCTTTGCTAAGTCCTATTTCCAGGAGCAAGCTAGCAGGGTGTTTGCCTCTTTTCATTATGACGTTTGAAAGGTTAGATCCCCCGGTGATTTTACCAAATCACTTAGGAGATGACAGTCAGGTATTTTCTGCTGGACTCAGTGTCCACTGAGGATTCTAAAGGAAGTATTCAGCCTCTAACAAATCAAAAAGATGACTTTTGCAACTGTGCTCCATAGAAAAAACACGGTCTCGTACATTTCTTGTTACAATTCTAAAAAATTTCTGGTGTCACTATATATAGTACACTGCTGAATCTGCAAGCTATTTTAGAAAGAGCCATGTATCTCTTGGCTCTGAATTAACTTGAAAAGCATTGGTGCCGTTGCAAACTGGAGCATTAAGTGTTCCCTAAAATGCATGAATTTAGGGTTCAGTAACTGGCATCCACCCAAATGCAAGTCGTGGATGTGTGCAGCCCCAGCTGGTCTTTGGGCAGCACAGCACAGGGGGTCCTCAGTCATCATCCTCTATTCCTAGTTCTTACTCACTTTTGGATGGGCTTCCCACTTGCTATCGGTCCTTCATGGCGCCTAATCTCAGATTCCTTTGGCTTTAGAAGCCACAGGCTAACTGCTTTGCCCACTCTTGCCACTGACTGTTCCGCTAACATCTCGGTCACCTACTCATACCTCCTCATCCTAAGGAGAGACTTAGGCTATACTCTCTCCATTCTCTAATCCAGACAATACCTGGACAGGTGACCCCTGCAGGCATTGAGGTTAAGCTCACAATGGTAAGGTCTCATATCAAAGGAGACAGTGAGCTGTAATGAAGAACTCCTGGTCTTGGATTTAGAAAACTTGAGTTCCCCATCTAGATCTACATACCCCTTATAGGCTACATGACCAAGGGACTTGGGTAAGTCCAAACTTTCTATGTCAGGCACACAAGACCCTTACTGTGGGATTCCTGATAAGTTTCCTGGTGTCATCTCTTACCACTACCTCCATCAATCCCTGTGATCCAGCCATTCAGTTCCAGTGGTAAATCTTCGTGCTCTGCAAACCTTATCGTCTTTACTACATCTCACTTCAACTTTCCCTACACTTCATGTCATTTCTCCTTTTACCTAATTCCTGCTCATCCTTTGGAACACATCTCAGGGGTTTTCATTGTTACGAAGGTTTCGCTGTCATTATACAGCCATCTTCATCCTCTTCTGGCCTTCTTCTCTGGAATTCTTGGGATCAGACACTGTGCCATATTTGATTGTGATATTCCTGACCTTACACTTTACCTGGCACAGAGAAGTACTTCAGAAATGTTTGTAGAATGATGAGAGTTAAGATGCTTCCCATGCCTCCTCCCATATAAAACTTACAAGATCTATATTAATATTCCATTTGGCAGGTGCCAACTGAGGTTTCTCATCTATTGGCTAATTATCTGGTCGAAGTCATACAATTACTGGGTGACACAGATGCTTTGTGAACTCAGGCCTGCTTCATTCCAAATCCCAATCTCCTCCTATGACATCACACTTCTATCGCATAGAACTAACCTCAGTGATGGACTTGAGGCATTCAAGAAACCCTAATATGGACTTAGCCCCCTTTGAAACCTTCTAGATCTTAACAGAATGAAATATGCCATTTATCACACCTCCAAGTAATGGCTTTACACTTAACATAGGATCTATGTCTGTGAAAAACTGCAAAACCACTTCTGCACTATTGTAAAATGAAATTTTCACCTCCTCAAACCTTCAGTAAAGAGAGGAGGAGGGGAGTGGGTGGGAGGAGAAAAAAAAACATGCAGAGGGAAAAGAGAAAGCAAAACAAAGAAGGGTGGTTATAAGGTGAAGAAAGTTATGACAGCTCATGACTCAGAATGTTATGATCACATAACCGAATGGACAGGCTTCTTTGCTGCAGCTGGTAGGACCTGTCAATCAAGGTTTCAAAGACCTTTTCTTCTAGCACAGTCATCTAGCCGCTCTTTTTTTTCTGTAATAACCTCATTCACGTGGTTGACCTCTCCTGTGCTTTCTGTAAGCAAAGAGATCTCCGAATAAGAGAGGGTTATGGGTATCTGTCACTAGATTCCTAGAAAAATACAATGTAACAAAAATTAAGTTTTCAGGGTCTTTGAGCCCAGTCCTTACCACAAGCAACTGCCATTACTATAAACCATGGGTGTGTGTGTGTGTGTGTGTGTGTGTGTGTGTCTGTCTGTCTGTCTGTCTGTCTGTCTGGGCTCAAAAGAAAGAGAGAGTTCTGTGCTGAGGCAGAGATGAGATGCATCCAGCAATTAACCAATATTGACAGGTCTAATAATAGTTTATCCTCAGCTAATCCTATAATGTACTCCCATAATATGACAGCTAATCATGCCGAGGTCTGAACCTCTAGTAAGCTTGCCTCAGCACCTAACTTCCTATTATGGGTGGGGCTGCTGCTAAGTCACTTCAGTCGTGCCCGACTCTGTGCGACCCCATAGACGGCAGCCCACCAGGCTCCCCCATCCCTGGGATTCTCCAGGCAAGAACACTGGGGTGGGTTGCCATTTCCTTCTCCAATGCATGAAAGTGAAAAGTGAAAGTAAAGTCGTTCAGTCATGTCTGACTCTTTGCAACCCCATGGACTACAGCCTACTAGGCTCCTCCGCCCATGGAATTTTCCAGGCAAGAGTACTGGAGTGGGGGCGCCATTGCCTTCTCTGATGGGTGGGGCACCAGGTACATAATTGACTGTTCTCTATTTTAAAGATACTGACACAGCTGTGGCTGCTTAGCCTGTATTTTATTAATTCAGTTATTAATGCTAGAATCTGGTTCTTGCCATGAATTTTACATAAAATATGGAGCAGAGAGCTTTTGCCTACAATATTAAAGGAAAATTAAAGTAAAAAAATGTAACCAATTACAAATGTTTACACATCTGAAAGTGGAAATATTCTATTATATCTAGCCCCAAAAATCATTTTTCAAGCTGCCCAGTTCTATAATATCGCTATCTGGTTTATAAAATTTGCAATAGGTATGCTTTTTCTTTTGTTATTAATATTAGACTCTTCCCTATCTAAGGAATAGGGAAGTTTTTGCTTTTACAATTTTTCATAGCATGAGAAAGGATAATAAAAATGCATCTTTATTTTCTACCCATAAAGCTATAATTTATAAGCAATAAAGGACTCTTCATTCTTACCAAAATTATCTGTATAATAACTATATAAGTGATATATTATTAGGATGATTTTGACTGCATGTAACAAAAAAATGACTGTCCAAATCATAAAGAGTTTCTTGTTTCACTTTTTACAAAATCCAGAAGCTAGTTTCCTCAGGGCTTGAAAACTGTCATCATGGACTCAAATTCTTTCCATATTTCTGCTCTATCACTCTAGGCTTCTCAGCTTGTCCTCAACAGGCTCCCTCATGATTGTATTAATAAGTTGGTTGCAGTTGTCCCAGGAGGTCAAGTAGGCATGATGACAATGGTGATTTTGCTTTATTCGAGGAGTCCCTTCTTATAATGGGGAAACTTGCCTAGAGTCCTGAAGTAATTTCCCCCTAACTTATCATTACAGCCAAAATTAAATCTCACAACCATGCTTAATCCAATCCAATCACAGGCAAAAAATGTGGAATCACTAGGACTGGCCAGTGCCACTTTTCAGCACTGGGTCTTGAGAGCATATCCCCTGAAACTTAGGGAGGTGGAGGAGGGTAGCAGGGTTCTATTCCAAAGAAGGATGGAGGAATGACCGTTGGGTTGACAACAAGAATCTCCAACAAACGCAAAAGCTACCTGATATGTTCATCTTTCATTCATTTAACAAATATTGCCTGGCAATAGCAGCAGCCCACTAAATATCACACCTTGTTCTAAGTATCAGGAGAACATCACAGAAAAAAAAAAGACACAGTTCTGACTTCCTGGACCTACTGATCTACTGGGCATTTCTTGCTTATCCATAGTTTGTATGGTTCTAAAGCTGGAAGTGACTATGAGGAACCAGTATTTCAACCCTCAATTTTAGAGGTGAAGAAACAGAAGCTATGACTTAAGTCATTTGCTGGACCAAGTGTGTTAGTCACACTGTTGTTTCTGACTGTTCATAACCCCATGGTCTGTAGCCTGCTATGCTCCTTTGTCCATGCAACTTTTCAGGCAAGAATACTGGAGTGGGTTGCCATTTCCTTTTACAGGGGATCTTCCCAACCCAGGGATTGGACCTGGGTCTCCTGCATTACAGGCAGATTCCTTACTGTCTGAGCCACCAGGGAACTCAAGAATACACATAATTTTGGATTATCTGCTGTTTGCGCTTTTGAGGCAGTGATTATCCTAGCTATAGAGGCTATATGTGTATTATAAGTTTTCAGATATTGGTCCAAACTTTGGTTTATTATACAACAAATCACTTTAGGGAGAACCACTTAGGCTATAAATGATTCTCCAAAAGATTCATGTGGATGACATCCATCTGCTAATAAAATTAGTTCATAACCTTCTGGGGAGGTAATCTCTTTTTAAATCATGAAGTTCTAAGGTCTTCCTCTTATATCTTATTGTAAATCCAGTCCCTCTCTCCTTTCCAACTCTGTGCAGTGCCAGTCAGCCCCTGAGAGTGGTCAAGGAGTCTCTAGTCTGCACTTCTAAGGGTCCATTTACCACAGCAGTCCCGAGCCTCCAGGACCTAATGCCTGATGATCTCAAGAGGAGTTGATGTCATTGTAATAGAAATAAGGTACACAATAAATGAAATGCACTTGAATCATCCTGAAACCATCCCCTCCACCCACCGAGTCCATGGAAAAATTTTCTTCCACAAAACCGGCCCCTGGGGCCAAAAGGTTGGCACCTAGACAGCTGCTGTAGGATCCCTGTTAACAGGTATCTGCTGAGCTACCCAGGGCTTTGGTGTGGTCTGGACATGCCCTGTAATGAACTGCAATGAAAGTAATCAAATCTCTGCTCAGAAATGTTAAATTTATGCTGAATTGTTAATAGTGATTACTCCTTTGTGAATTTATTCTACAAACAGAAGCACAGAGGTACACCAGTGTATAAGAATATCCACTTTAGCATTACCGTGGAAGGCAAAGATCAGAAATAACCTAATGCTCCTCATTACATCACAGCACGGGCCTGAATATCAGGTGGCCAATAAAATGGAAGTAACTCTATGAACTGACATGGGTTGACCACCAGGAACAGAAAAATCTCAGTGCAGAACATCATACGTAACATGGAGGCTGTTCCCGGCATACATAAATATACCAGAAAACAGAAGGAATGTATTGAGTATGTATAGAATGCCTCTAGAACATGGGTCGCCAAACTATAGTGTGCTTAGTCACTCAGTTGTGTTCGACTCTTTGCGACCCCATGGACAGTAGCCTGCCAGGCTCCTCTGCCCATGGGGATTCTCCAGACAAGCATACTGAAGTGGGTTGTCATGCCCTTCTCCAGGGAATCTTCCCAATCTAGGGATTGAACCCAGTTCTTCCACATTGCAGTAAGATTCTTAACTGTATGAGCCCCCAGGGAAGCCCAAGAATACTGGAGTAGGTAGCCTAATCTCTTCTCTGGAGGATCTTCCTAACCCAGGAATCAAACCAGGGTCTCCTGCATTGCAGGCGGGTTCTTTAACAGTTGTTCAGTTCAGCTCAGTTCAGTTCATTCGCTCAGTCATGTCCGATTCTTTGCGACCCCATGAATCACAGTACGCCAGGCCTCCCTGTCCATCACCAACTCCCGGAGTTCACTCAGACTCATGTCCATCAAGTCAGTGATGCCATCCAGCCACCTCATCCTCTGTCGTCCTCTCCTCCTCTTGCCCCCAATCCCTCCCAACATCAGAGTCTTTTCCAATGAGTCAACTCTTCTCATGAGGTGACCAAACTACTGGAGTTTCAGCTTTAGCATCATTCCTTCCAAAGAAATCCCGGGCTGATCTCCTTCAGAATGGACTTGTTGGATCTCCTTGCAGTCCAAGGGACTCTCAAGAGTCTTCTCCAACACCACAGTTCAAAAGCATCAATTCTTCGGTGCTCAGCCTTCTTCACAGTCCAACTCTCACATCTATACATGACCACAGGAAAACCATAGCCTTAACTAGACAGACCTTAGTTGGCAAAGTAATGTCTCTGCATTTGAATATGCTATCTAGGTTGGTCATAACTTTCCTTCCAAGGAGTAAGCATCTTTTAATTTCATTTCTGCAGCTGAGCTATGGCTAAATCTAGCCCACTCTGTTTCTGTATGCTATGAATTGTTTTCACATTTTTCAATGGTTGAAAAAAATCAATAGAAAACTAATACAATTTCATGAAAATGACATGAAATTCAAATTTCAGCGTCCATGAATAAAGCTTTATTGGAACACAGAAAGATCCTCTGTACTCAACAGTAGAGTTGAATAGTTGTGACAAAAACTAAGAGTCTTCAAAGAGCAACACACAGTTGACCCTTGAACAATTCAGGGTGGGGGATGTTAACCCACATATAGCTTCTGGCTGGCCCTCCATATCCTGGGTTCCTCTGCATTCAAAGATTCAACTGACTGTGTAGTACTGCAGTATTTACTACTAAAAAAATTGTCTTATTGAAAAATAAGTGGACCCACAGTTTAAACCTACATTGTTCAAGGATCAGTTGTACTTATTATTTGACCTTTTACAATCCTTGTTCTAAAAGAATAACTAGTTTCCTCTTAGGAAAGATATGGGATTACAAAGACAAGGAAGGAGAAACCGATTTTACTTACTTTTAATAGTTTTATCCATTTTTGAATTTTTATATAATGGGCAAGTATTATCTAATTTAAAAAAACTCATAGAATTTTTAAAAACTTGACTGATTTTAAAATTGTAGAAAAGAATAATTGAGCTAAAATATCAAAAATAGTTGTGGAAGACACAGAGGCAGAGATTCTGGAAAGACAGTGCATTGATGTATCCTGTCTTTCCTACACATACAACTTCACAGCAGCTTCATCTCATTTCCTGTGAGGCTTCCATCAGTTCACGCAGTGGACAAGAAACTGGCAGGAGGGAGTTGCTTTAACCCTCTGTGCCAGATGAGAGGCAGGGAAGGAGTGGGGTGCACAGCCCGAGATTGTCTCAGAGCAAGGCTCGGAAGCAGTCACCTTTAGGGGAGAGCTTGATCCACAGGGATTCCTGGACCCCTGCAGGAAAAGCTGACATCAGGCAACCTGAGCACCCCCCAGACATGGGCCAGTTTCCAAAGACTGAAGGGGCTGAGGAGAAGGGGAATGGGCAGGCTAAGGGTTCCCACCCCTGGGGCTGAGGCCAGCTATGGAAATCCTCCCTCCGCTACCCAGTGCCTTGACGGGGAACTGATGGTTTCCCGCTGTGGCTTTGCCAGCCTTCAGGGTCAGAGCACCACACCTTCAGGGGCCCTCAGGCTCCTACCCCACCCTACAACCAGGCAAAGGCATCCCAGCAGCTGAACCCAAAACAGCAAAGAGAAAGAACTGACAGTAAGAGAGCTAGGTGGACAGAAGAGACGCAGAGCCAACAAGGATTAGGGCAGGGCTCTGATGAAATAAAGCTTACTGGAGCAGATGGAGGGCAACCTTAAAAAAACTGTAGGCAGGTGGATGGACCTAGAGTCTGTTATACAGAGTGAAGTCAGAGAGAGAGAATCAAATAATCATATAGTGATGCATATATGTAGAATCTAGAAAAATGGTCTGGATGAACCTATTTGCAGGGCCAGAATAGATGCAAATATAGAGAACAAACTTGTGGACACAGTGGGGGAAGGAGAGGGTGGGGCGAACTGGGAGTACAGCAGAGACCAACACAACATTGTAAAGCAACTAAACCCCAATAAAAATTTCAAATAGTAATGATAATATGAGCACTAAAGATTCAAGTTCAGCACACAAAAAAGACTTCATTAAAAAAAAAAAAAAAGAATCTGTACATCATAAGAAGAAGATGATCCCTCTTGATACTCAAATTCAGTGGCCTGGACAGTCAAAAGGGTGAACTAAATAAAACCACAATGCAAAACACAAAGATCTCATAATCATGAGGGGTAAAAGGAGAAGCTTGGACAACAGACCTAGGAAACCAACCAGTCTTCATGGCAGGCATCCCAGAAGGAGAAAAAGAGAAGAAAAGCAAAATATCTTCTCTGAAAAAAAAAAAAAATTGAGAGAAATAGAGAGCTTAATGAATTTTAGGCAAAATTACTGAAGGAAGAAAGCCATTTATCCATGTTCTGGCAAAATTCCCAAACTTCAAAGAACATTTCTCTTAAAAGTTAAAGAAAATCTACATGCTTGAAAATTTTTATTAGTACTATTTAAAAGTGAAGAAAAGTTACAGATTTCCATCAGTAGATGTATAACTAAGAAAATTATAATCTATGTGAAATTTTATACAGCCACTTAAAACAATCATTAAAGTGGGTAAAGGGGGTCAAAAAAGGTACAAACTACCAGTTATAAAATAAGTCTTGAGATGTAATGTACAGCATGATGTCTACATAGTTGACAATACTAGATTATATATTTGAAAGTTGCTAAGAGAGCAGATCTTAAAATTCTTATCACAAGAAAACAAATTTGTAACTATGTGGTGATGGTTGTTAACTAGACTTATCACAGTGATCATTTTACAGTGTTTACATTTTTGAATTATTATGTTGTACTCCTGAAACTAATATGTTATATGTCAATTATATCTCACTTTTTTTAAAAAGAAAAACTTTAAAAATCTATAGTTACATAGAGAAGTATAGATGTAAGGTAAAACTGTACATTATAAAGTGTGTGAGTGCTCAGCCTTGGCTGACTCTTTGTAACACCATGGCCTGTAGCCTGCCAGACTCCTCTGTCTATGGAATTTTCCAGGCAAGAATCCTGGAGTGGATTGCCATTTCCTACTCCAGGGCATCTTCCCAACCCAGGGATTGAGATTAGAAAATTATGAAATTCTGTGTGCAGTGTGATTAAAACTTTTTAAATCTACATGGAAAGGACAGTAGGAATAAAAGGGATAATAGTCGAGTAATTAATAGGATTGGGTATTTTTCCTTCTGTTTTATAAACTTTCTATAATGTAATATCAATAATTTTTAAAGTAACAATTAATGTAAAGTTCAGGGTTTTTAAAGAAGAAAGTTATATTTTTAAATTAATTTATTTATTTTAATTGGAGACTAATTACAATACTGTAGTGGTTTTTGCCATACATCGACATGAATCAGCCATGGGAGCATATGTGTTCCCCATCCTGAACCCCACTCCCACCTCCCTCCCCATCTCATCCCTCTGGGTCATCCCAGTGCACCAGCCCCAAGCACCCTGTATCATGCATCGAACCTGGACCGGCGATCTGCTTCACATATGATCACACACACATTTCAAAGTTACCCTCTCAAGTCATCCCACCTCGCCCTCTTCCACAGAGTCCAAAAGACTGTTCTTTACATCTGTGTCTCTTTTGTTGTCTTGCATTCAGGGTTATCATTACTTTCTTTCTAAATTCCATATAAATGTGTTAGTATACTGTGTTGGTGTTTTTCTTTCTGGCTTACTTCACTCTGTATAATAGGCTCCAGTTTCATCCACCTCATTAGAACTGATTCAAATGCATTTAAAGAAGAAAGTTATATTTTTAACAAGTAACATGAAAAATCATAGTTTACCTGTAGATGCTCAAGTTCACCTACAGCACAGGCCTTGCAGCTAGACCGGATGACATGGGCAGGGCTCCAGGATCAATATGCTAACATTAATCTTTCAGATTGACACTGCTTGGGGTAGGGGTTTGCCCTAAAACTTCTGAGGGATTAAAATTCTTTTCTTGCTATATGGAATAAAAGAGGCCTCATTTTCCTTAATAGCCTGTGAGTTTGAGCAGGTTCAAGCCAAAGTCTGAAGAGAACATCTTGTCCTTCTTTGAAGCTCCATTCCCTGTCTAGTGGGGTGCCCTCCTGATGAGCCTCCTCTATCCCTGCAATGTGAGAAAGACAAAATCGGCCCTGATGGCAGACAGCAGGCCTGGCAGAAGCAAACAGAACTGAGTGTGGCTAGAAGACAAGGTCAGACAAAGTCATCCTATCACTGTGATAAAGTGAGACAAAAATAAATCCACTCAATAATCACATCTGAGTGTAGACAGAAACGAGGTGCAGACTTCACCAAAATAATCAACTACCCTCCCCTCGGCTTGTCAGAGAGCCTTCCGTCCAATCACAGCTACCCCTGCTTCAGGCCTCCTTGTGTTCCAGAGAAAAACTAAGGTACTCAGTCAAACAAATGCCCCAAGTTCCTGATAACACTCAGTCCCTTCATCCTTGAATTCCCCCACCCATCCAAATCACCTAACACTAGCTCCAATCCTGTAATATAAACCTTCTGGAATCTTCCTCCCAAGACTGCCACAGTTTCTGCAGGTGTGCAGTCTCTCTTAATGCAATGAGCCAAAAAACCCTGCCCAGTTCAGCTGCAGGTATGTTTCCAGGCATCTCTGGCTTTAGGGCACTGGCAAATGGAATTGCACCTTTACCCCCTGGCTGGGGGCACCTTTAGGACAATTAATCAAAATTTGGTTGGCAACCTAGCAAAAGTTCTTGTCATTGTATAAAAACTTAATTCCTGGAGAGGATGTGGAAAAAGAGAACCCTCTTGTATTGTTGGTGGGAAAGTAAATTGATACAGCCATTCTGAAGAGTAGTATGGACATTCCTTATAAAATAGGAATAAAACTACCACGTGACCTGGCAATCCCACTACTGGGCATAGACCCTGAGAAAACCGTAATCTAAAAAGACACATCCTCACCAATATTTATTGCAGCACTGTTTAGGATAGCCAGGACATGGAAGCAACCTAGATGTCAACTGACAGATGAATGGATAAAGAATTGTTACATATATACAATAGAATATTACTCAGTCATAAAAAGGGATGAATATGAGTCAGTTGAACTGATGTATATGAATGTAGACCCTGTTATACAGAGTGAAGCATATCAGAAAGAGAAAAACAAATATTGTATATTATCACACATTGATGGGGAATCTAGAAAAATGGTACAGATGAACCTATTAGAGACACAGATGCACAAACAGAGACACAGATGTAGAGAACAGACTTGTGGACCCAGTGGGGGAAGAAGAGGATGAGACGAATTGGGAAAGCAGCCCTGAAACATACACACCGTATGTAAAATAGGTAGCTACTGAGCCACTGTCGGAGAAGGCAATGCCACCCCACTCCAGTACTCTTGCCTGGAAAATCCCATGGATGGAGGAGCCTGGTAGGCTGCAGTCCATGGGGTTGCTAGGAGTCAGACACGATGGAGCGACTTCACTTTCACTTTTCACGTTCATGCATTGGAGAAGGAAATGGCAACCCACCTCAGTGTTCTTGCCTGGAGAATCCCAGGGACGGGGGAGCCTGGTGGGCTGCCGTCTCATGGGGTCGCACAGAGTCGGGCACGACTGAAGCGACTTAGCGGCAGCAGCAGCAGTGAGCCGCTGTATAGTACAGGGAGCTCAACTCAGTGCTCTGGAACAACCTAGCGGGCTGAGATAAGGGGAGGGGAGGGAGGTTCAAGAGGAAGGGAATGTATGTACACTCAAGGCTGACTCATATTGTTGCACAGCAGAAACCAACACAGCATTGTAAAGCAATTAACCCCCAATTAAAAATAAATTTTAAAAAATAAAAGCAACCCCCTGCCCTGAATTAATTGCTCCTTGCTATCTAGTGTTTATTCAAAGCTCACTTGAGAAAAATAGTAGGATGGAAGCATGTTATCCCCTTCCTTCTCTAAGACCTCTGAAATCTACACCTCTGAAATCTACACCTAAGTTCAAGGAGATCAGAAAAGAACTCTGCCCCCAAACCCCACTGTCTGGCATCCACAGACCTGCCTTCTCTGAGTTCAGCTTTGCTGTAACCCTAGGAGAGCTTTCATAAAACCTCATCTATTGGGCACTGTCAAGGGGTCGAGATGTCAGTGTGCTTCTATACCATGTGGACTGGATAGCTGTGAAGTTTCCATCTTTTTCAAGTGGGTTTCTTGAAAAGGGAGCCAAATCTGTAGCCAGACTAGCCTGCTTTCTGCCACTGGTGTCATTTCTGGCATTTAAGTGTGAGGTGGGGCGAAGAATAAGGAGACTCGTCCAACTGTCTGGGAAGTTCATGCTGGGGAGATAATCACAGGAGGAGAAGGTGGAAGGGGACTTGGAAACAGCAGCAGATGCTCAGGCTCCACAGAGCTCTCATCTGTCCCCTCTTTTTAGTGTGTCTAACAAACACACTGTCCTGGCCCCCACACTCGGGATCGTGGAAAGATGTGGCAGAAGGGAGTATATTCATTTCCTAAGGCTGCCGCAGCAAAGGACCACAGAGCAGTGTCTTCACTAACAGAAATTATTTTCTCACACTTCTGGAGGTTAGCAGTCTGAGTGCAGATTGTGGACAGGGTTGGTCGTTCAGAGCTCTCTCTCCCTGGCTTGCCCGTGGCATTTTCCCCCCCGCAGCTTCACATGCTCTCTCCTCTGTGCATGCCTGTGTCCTGATCTCCTCTTCTTCTAAGCACACCAGTCATATTGGATTAGGATCCACTCTGATAACCTCATTTTACCTTAATTATCGTTAAAAAAAAAAACCCTATCTCCAAATACAGCCACATTCTGAGCAACCGGCAGAGCTAAACACAATTCAGCCCTTAACAGTACAAACCTACAGTAGCTTCTGGAGAAGACACAAAGCACACAGCAGCTAAAACATTTACAACAAGGGTCACTGTGAAAATGAAAGTTGTCTCTAGGAGATATGGCACCCTGAAGGAAAGAAGCTGGAAAGAGTGATCTTTGCTCACCTTCCTTGATCCCCTGAAAATCAAATAGGGTCCATCTCTTCCAAATACTTCTATCTAATGACGTTAAGAAAAAAAAAAAGTGAATTTTGGGCTTAAAGAAGATAACAAAAGGACTTTTACTGACAATGGCTGTAGTAGAAACTATGGACAATTTATGATTCATTCTTAAACATACTGAGTGGAAAAGGACACCCGGTGGTTCATGACAGCCGTGTTGAGGCTCTCATCACTAAGCAGGGGTTAGAGCATAACCAGTATGCCTTGGACTAATTGTTTTCTGTTCCCACCGACACTTTCCTCCATAAGGTACCACATTGTGTGGCTGAGAACACTTTTCTCTGTTTTAATTGCTTATCAGAAGAGTTCATAGATGCTGCTAACATATCATCTCAATGTCTTTCACTGAGAAAGCATCAACTGAGTTCTATAAAAGTCAGGTTTTTCTTAATTTTCAGTATCATCTGCAGAAAAAAAAAATGCTGGCTGCTTTTCTCTTGATCTCCATTAACCCTAGGCTGGCTGTGTGATTCAGGGCCTCTGCTCCTCTAATCTGAGCTTTCCATTGGTTTTAGCAGCTGCGCATGTACTGTAAGAAGAGCATTTTCTTTGTGGACATATCACTCCTGGAAAGATCACCAAACTCTGGGCTGATATGGGAAGAAAATGTCACATCCTTTGTAAGAGAATGAATTACTTTTGGTTGTGGGTCTCTCTGAAAAATGAATCCTTTAGGTAAACAGCATAGAGCCTGTGACACTTTCCATGCAATCAACTAAAGACTCCCTTCCCAAGAATAACTCCTGACATTAAAATTTAATCACTTCAATATTGGGTTTCTTAGATCAACAAGTAAATTCTCCCCCTGCCTTTACTGAGATCCCTTCAGGTTGACTTTTGCCTTCCTGTGGACCCCATCCTGCAGTATTTCATCCCGTTCCTGAAAGTTACACCCATTATAAATTCAGTTGATTGAAGCAGCCCTCAGTTTTCACTCTAAGTAGATATCTTTCTAATATAAAGACATTAGATGGATAAAAGCAGGTCTCCACTTCAACTCGAGAAGGCCTGAGCTTGAGCTATAGAGAATAACTGGGTATTACTAAGTAAAGGATTGAATGAGAAAAGTCCAGGTGTCACATTCAAGGCAGGCAAGCCCAGGAAAGGACCGAAAATCCAGGGGACAGCTTATGAGGCATTTCAACACCCCAGCATGAGGTGATAGTTCAAGTTCTCAAGCTTCCCAAAGCTGTGTGAAAATACACGATCCTGGGAACACAGGCAGAATCTTCAGAAATGACCACGTTAAAGGAGAATTTTTAAAAAGTAGACCAACCAAAAGAGTAGGACAAGGGCTATTGGGAACAGATGACATAATCAAAGTTTTGAGCCAGAAAACATTAAAACCTTATAGCCCAAACTGCTTCCATTCAAGATGAGGCCCCAGACTTTGAAGGTGAACTCAGTGTCCCCAAATCTTCAGTCCCAGACTCTTTCCACAACCCCTGCTGGAAGAAACACCAGGATAAGCAACATAGAAATAGGCCAGCAAGTTCCTGGTGGATAAGACGGTCCTAACAGAAGCTCTGTGTCTCAACGCCTCCCCACAATCAACTCCCTGCCCCATTAGCTTTCTGGCCTGTCCCTGTTTCGACACTGATGGGATGCAAAGCCATGATGTATGTCACCACCAAAGCTGCTCGGAATCACCGCCTGGCTCGCTCCACTGACAGGGAGGCACTGATTTAGTGGCACTCCCTTCCTGGTGGAGCTAACAACTGCCAAGAGTCTGAAATGAGAACTAAAATCAATAACCTTGCCTATCCCGAGAAGATGAGCGAAGTCAGAGCATTAAATAATTCTTTTTCCTGTATTCTCTCCTGATCCCTGACTAGGAAAGAAATAGCTTGCTTTCAGGAAGACCTCATGGGTTAGTGCCTACAGTGCAAGGCCAGACTGGCTTTGGGAGGGAAGAAAGGTGAAGGCGGGCTGGTGGGGGCAGGGTGGCGGGAGGGCACATACCCTGCATTTAACGGTAGTCCCGTCATTTACCAGCTCTGGCTGTCACTGAGGGTCTCTGAGATTATTTCCTTACCAGCAAAAAGTCAGTATAATAATGCATTCTCTGGAGGTTGTAAAAAGAAAATATATGATAATTCTGACATGGAATGCATTTAAAAAAAAAACAAAACTGTAACTATTACTATCATTAAGAGAAGGAAATAAAATTTCTTGACCATATTCTGTGTGCCAGGCAGTGGCCAAGTACTGTTGACATAAATTCTCTCATATAATCCCCATCTCTGCCCTATGCAAAGCACTTTATTTTACTGGTTCAGAAAGGTACAATTATTAGTCCAAGGTCATTTGGCTGGTAAGCAGTGGCTCTAGCTGTCACCCCCAGATCAGTTTCTTTCCAAGGCTTCTTCTAGCAGATGACAGGTTTAGTGAGGTTCTAGTGGCCCAGGTCAAGGCATTTGGCAAAGGATGCGGCTGTTTCCCTGGCCCTGCAGCACTTCTCCATTACTCAGCTGGTCTAAAAGTCAGCAGAGCAACGGCTTTGAAGATAGGCTGGGTCACAGCAGCTCTTAGGGCAACTCAAAGGGGCTTGGGGGCAGGCTGACACTAAGTTCTGTTCTCCTTACACTGAGTCAAGCAAAATCCTATTTTTAAATTGTTTCACCCAATTCTGAACATTCCTTCTCCTTGGATCAATGAAAAGTGAGTACTAAAGTTTTAAGCTATGAATTTGTCTTCCTACACATACACACATATAGACCGTGTGTGTGTGTGTGTGTGTGTGTGTGTGTTTATACACACATAATACTGGAGTTCTGTGTTTCTTTGTGTGTATGTGTGAAAGTCTAAAGCTTCAGTTTTTTTCCTTTTTAGCACCAGACTCATGACCTACACTTCAGGATCCTTTCCCAAGATGAAGAGGCCTCCTGCCCCATCATTACTTCTTTGTAAACATAATTCATGAATGTCCTTGTAACTTCCATCAGGAAGGTCCTCCGGTATTCACACAGCTCTTCATGTCCTACATATGAAGTCACCCTTTCTTCCTAACCTTCAAAATACCGCTGAAACCTTGCTTCCTTTGCTTGAAACAGAAAAATAAGGTGCTAAATTTGCATAAATAGATTATAACCTCAAAGAAGGCAAGTTTTGCACCCAGGCCTCTGGTGTTAGTGCCCGACACCCTTAAGCACTGCATTCTACAGCCTGCTACCAATGCCAGCCAAGCAGCATTTGAAACAAGAGTGATTAGAAAGTGAACTAGATATTACAAGGGCTGGTGTGGCGGAGGTGGGATGGGGAGCTACCGTTTAATGGGCACAGAGTTTCAGCTTGGAATAATAAACGTTCTGGAGATGGATAATGGGGACGGTTGCACAACACTGTGAATGAGCTAAATACCACCAATTACACACTTTAAAATGGTGAAGATGGTCAATTGTATGTATGCATATTTTTCCATAATTAAAAAAGAAAGACAAAAGAAGAAGCAGTGATCACCACTCTGCAGCAATTCATTTAACTTTTCCAAGCCTTAGTTTCCCCATGAGTAAAATGGGGATATTAACACCTCCCTTAGAATATTGCTGCGATGACTAAACTCTAACACACACAGTGCACCTAGCCCCCACGTAGCACACTGTGGTGCTCACCCTATAGCCACTCTCTATGCTTTGTCCAATGCTAATATCCCCATGCATTTCAACTCCTTGAGCTCAGCTAGAGGAGGTGGGGAAGGTGTGGGCTAAATGAGAAGCCTATTTGCTATTTAGAGCTGGTTGACCATCTGCAAATTCCCAGCACTTAATAGATGTCTCATAACTATTTGTCCAGGGAATTCTCTGATGACCCAGTGGTTAAGACTCTGTGCTTTCACTGCTGGGTTTGATGCCTGGTTGTGGAACTAAGATCCCACAAGATAGTGTGGCATGGCAGAAAAAAAAAATGTTTATCCAACTTAATTGGACTGAATAGATAAACCACAAGGGGAAAATAGAAGGATATGATATCCTGTTTTAAGACAGTTCTTAAGCCTTGTACTGGGGACTCTTAATCCACAGAGGATATAAAGAATATTTGTTGTTGATGAGGCAATTCTATGGTTCACTTGATTTCATTCCAGATTTAGGCTATTTTTTTTAAGGCTGTCATTTTATGTGCAGTTTTACTATCTTGAACAACTGGAGCCAATGGGAAATTGGTGTTTAGGGGGCTATCTGTAACGTCAGTAAGAAGCACAAGAAGCAGATTCACAGGGTATAAGTTACTTAAGGCCCAGTGGGGGATTACACCTAAGTCTGAAAAAGAAAATAGACATTAACTGGATCCACCTTTGCCACTTTTAAAGTGGCAAAGAGTCTATATAGGAATGATCATTATAATTATGTAATTCGCTACACTGCTTTTAAAACAAAAGCAAGGTGCATAAGATGTGCCCCAAATCTACAAATTCTAGATGTACATAGTACTTTCATTTTCTGTTCTGGTTGGTTAGGTGAAGAAGATGAGGCTGAGTGGAAACAGAAAGGGAAATAGTAGAGAGAGAGAGAAGAGAAAGAATTACAGAGTGGATCAGAAAGAGAAGCAAGAAAAAGGAGAAACCATAGAGGAAGGGGGCATGAGTACAGAGAGAGAGAAAAAAACAGAAGACCTAGGGTGATAAAAAGTTCTCAATTGGTTCTGAGGCAAGTGGAAGTGTCACCGACTTTTTCACATCCTGAGGTCACCATCGACCTTGACCTTTACCATTTGATGGCCACAGTGTTCATGGTCCTCCAAGTCTTCCCCTTGTGTTCCCTGACTCTGAAAAAGCCTCATCATTCACTCAGATACTCACAGGAACCCTGAGCATTCTTGAGCCTCTCTCTCTCATCCTCATCACGGTTGCCATGTTCTGCTAATGTTAACATCTGTGTGTATTACAGATCTATTCACCTACCTCCATCTCTACTGCAGGCCCCTCTCCCTTCTCACCTGGAAAGGAAAAGTGTTGCCCACCAGATCTCTGCCCTCTACTCCAGCATCTATGCTACTGGCAGTGATTTCTCAATGGCAAACCTAGCCATCCTGGCTAAGATTCTTTTTCTCTAGTAACAGAAACTCACTCAAATAGGTTTACATGCTAAGTATGGAAATCTATAGTGCATACACTATGGTAGGGTGGTGTTTTTTGTTTTTGTTTTTCCTCCTGCAAGAAATGTCTCCTCTTCTGTGAGTTTTGATGGGCATCACTTGAGGAGAAAGAAGAGAAGCAGCTTCTAGAATTAAAGGAAAGCAGAGATCGGAAGGGAAATGTGACTCTAAGCAGTGAACTCCTGATTGTGAGCCATGCCCCCTGAAGCAGCCAGGCCTCCCGGGAACCTACAGGGCTGAAATAGCCACAGCCCAGGTCAGCCCAGGTGCAGCCCCTAGGCTGAATGTGGTACAAACCACAGTCCCTCAGACTCAGGAAACCACTATGCCTGGGGTCAGGGGACTCACCAGCCATATCACTGAGGCCAAGACTGGCCATAATGAGGGGAGGCCACCAGACACAGAGAGGACAACTAGCTTCAGGGCTGCAAACAGTGCAGGCAAGCTGGCCTTCTGGTCACCGGTAAACATGTGGATATGTCTGGGGCTTCCCTGGAGGCTCAGATAGAAAAAAATCCACCTACAGTTCAGGAAACCCAGGTTCGATCCCTGGGTTGGAAAGATCCCCTGGAGGAAGGCATGGCTACCCACTCCCGTATTCTTGCCTGGAGAATCCCATGGACAGAGGAGCCTGGAGGTCTACATCTAAGGGTCTCAAGAGTTGGACATGACTGAGCAAAAAGCACATACACAAAAGAGAGACAGACTGAACTTTCTGCACATCGGGGAATGTGGGCGAGATCATTTGATTGCTTGAGTAAGATTATTTTCACAGCCCACCAGCTATAGTCAGGCAGGCCTATCAGGAAAAGAACACACGGCTGCTGAGAAAACACCCCGGCTGAGGAGCTAAAGGGATGAAATTCATCCTATGAAGGAGATGCAGGGCCTGTCACCACCCTCAGACTACCACCTGTGCCATCCAATCCAGAAAGTTCGATTCCCTTCTCAGGAACCATACTGATAGTTCTCATACTTTAGCCAACATAAAGTCACCTGCTGCTGCTAAGTCGCCTCAGTCATGTCCGACTCTGCGCGAGTATTAAAACACAGACTCCTGGGCCCCACCCTGAGATTCAGATTTAGTGGTCTGGGATAGGGCCAGAGAATTTGCATCTCCATGGGCTACAACACTAAGTAGCATTATCCTACAGGATAGAGTCCAGGCTTTCCTAACATGATCCAGCCTCCACTCCTGGCTCTCTCTTCTCTGTAGTATGCTTACCTGCCACTCCCCTACA
The DNA here is from genome assembly GCA_917880005.1 of Nanger dama. Classification (NCBI taxonomy): domain Eukaryota; kingdom Metazoa; phylum Chordata; class Mammalia; order Artiodactyla; family Bovidae; genus Nanger; species Nanger dama. Next base: position 18,934,649 of record CAKJTW010000017.1, on the reverse strand, counting down.
CTGCACATCATACACCAGCACTAGGCTGTACAGCATGGTATTTGGAAGAGCTCTACAAGACTTTGCTTCCAGGGTTCTACTTGCTCTTCTCCCACAGTCCCTCAATTTCTCCCAAAGGAAGAAAACTTTCTGTGAGTTAGACTGACTCCAGAATAGTAGCTGGGCCATGTTGGCTAGTGGGTGGGTGCAAAGGTCAAGCTTTCAAAGTGCATCTCTCTCTCCTGTCTACTCCATGAGGAGGGGCCAAGACTCCTGCACAGCCCCCACCCCGACTGCCATCCCACCCCTCAGCCAGGTCCCCGTGAGGGCACTCGAGTCAATTGCTCTGGCCATCCTCCTTCCCTCCCACACAAGGAAAGTGGCAGGCTGGCCTTTAGGTAGGAAGAGCAGGCTGAGCCCTGGGTATCAGTGCCTCCCGGTCTCACTCTCTCTCCTGCTTTCCCACACTACCAACTGGTCTGGCATGATCCACAAAATTCAGATGTGGGAGGAAAGAAGGGCCTCAAATTTTGAACTCAGGACCCATGTTCCAATCAGTATTGGGATTTGGAGGCAAAATCCAAGCAATAATAAATAAGTAAAATCATATTTGTCTTTTCTTTGTCACTATTCTTTGTTGCAAGGTCTCTGCATCTATGTCACTGGCCGGGGTGGGGGGGTAGCAATATACCTGGATCCCCTGGCCTTTGTGTTATCATAATGCTATTCAAATCCCACTCTTACTCCTTACAGGACCTGTTTCATGATGGAAAAGACGGCCCAGGGTCCAATGCCTGGCTCTTCTACAGCCAAATGGAGATTTCAGAAACTGACCTCACAGCACTGTTGGGAGGTGTAGCTGAGAAAAAGAACTTTGAAAAGTGTTTAAAGAGTATGAAACCTCAGTCATTTTGCTAAAGTTTTATTCTTTTCAAGGAGCACCGAGCCTGTGTCCAAGTGCTCAGTGCCAAACTCCTGGTGCCCCTTCTGGGTCAATCAGTTATTCTTGTCTGGATGACCCTCTTCCAAGGCAAGAAAGTCAAATCTGTCAACCCCTGTCCAGAAGGTTTTCCTCCATATGACAGGATGTTAGCCATCAGTTACATCTTCAGCCACAAGCATAAAATAGGACTGCTCTGTGTCTGATTAGCTCCAAATATATTAAGCAGGGATCTTTGCCTTTTGGACTCTCACATTGCATGTGGGAATTCACCCATGATGATATCACATCATTTTAACTAGAACTTCTTACAGCTGACTGGTCAGTATGAAATACATCCTGGGGTAGACCAGGCGAGGATACCACCAAGATCTCCTCCTGAACTCATGGCCACTTCAACAGGCACATTTTGACACTCTCCTTTGCTGCTTTCTGTAGATCACCAAGTTCTCCTCTGTGTAGTCACATTATACGTTATGCGGTTATATGCACTGACCTGTACCCTAACTTCTTCTGTACAAAAGGTCATTGACACACATCGGTTCAGCTTAACGGACTTCCCTATCAGGACTGACTCACCTTGCAGCAGCCTCCCCTTCACACTTCAGTATAAACTGAGAAGGCGGAAGTAGGTCCAGATTGGAAGGAAACTAGCTTTTATTATGTAGTGCACACTCACAGGCCTTGTCTTATCTTAACTTCAAAACAACCATGCAATTAGGGCATCGTTAAATTGTTTTATCAGTTGAGGAAACAAAAGACGGAGAGGTTAAGCAACCTATTCCAACTTGGCCACACAGTTTGTGTTGGAAACCAGAATTCAAATGGACAGGTCTGATTGATCAAGAAGTCATTTGTCAAGATAGGAGCACAGAGACATCCTTTGTTTTCTGTTTAACTGCAACAGCCAAATCACTAGCAAACCTACTTTCATCCCCAAGCCCCAGGTGTGCCTATGGCCTGGTCTCTCGCCAGCTTCTTAGAAAATACAGTGATTTCTAAACCAATGACTTTACTTGTGCCTCACCATGTCCGCAGAGAAGGCAATGGCACCCCACTCCAGTACTCTTGCCTGGAAAATCCCATGGATGGAGGAGCCTGGAAGGCTGTAGTCCATGGGGTCGCTGAGGGTTGGGCACAACTGAGTGACTTCACTTTCACTTTTCACTTTCATGCACTGGAGAAGGAAATGCAACCCACTCCAGTGTTCTTGCCTGGAGAATGCCAGGGACGGGGGAGCCTGGTGGGCTGCCGTCTATGGGGTCGCACAGAGTTGGACACGACTGAAGCAGCTTAGTAGTAGCAGCACCACATCCGAAGTTCTTGAGAACAGGACATTTCAATTGTTCTGGCATCTACTGTCTTTCTCTCTGGGAACTGGGCAGGAGCACTCATCCTGCACTTGGGCCCACCCTGCAGCAGTACATCCCATTCACAGCATAAGGAAAGCGGAGGAGTAGAGCATGCAGCTTTTACCACAGAAACAGTGATCCTGAGTGTTAGTCATACAGCTGCGGCTGAGGGGGATGAGTTGAAAGGATGATGCAAAGAGCCTCCCCAAACTATTCACCTATATTCTCATAAAACGGCTGACAAAGGAGGCAATGGCTAAAGTGATTTAAACTTGCATGTCCCAACTGTCAAAACTATTCCAAAAACAGGTTTTAGGTGGGGGAGGAGAAAACGGATTACAGAGGTGAACAGGACCTGAGACAGACGAATTTCGACATTCAGCTTGATCCCCAAAAGTCATCTCCATTTGCCATATTTCACTTCATCTTCAGGCCCTGGTTCTCACATTCAGCTGGGAATTAGCATCTTCCTGGGAGTTTTTGAACATGTAGATTCTCAAGTCTGCTGTCAGATCTAAAGAATAAGCATCCTTGCAGAGTGGAATTAGGAATTCGTATTTACTAGGCTTTCACTTCTGTATCATTAGTTGACTCTAATGCAACCAACCACTCCGGGAACTGGCTGTTTTAACAGACACTGACACATGAGACAGCTTTCTGGAAGAAAAGTGTCCTTTGCAATAAATCGGAGCTCTTCGCTGTTTGAAATGTCTCTGGGAAGTCCGAAGACGTCTTCTGCAGAGGGACAGCATCCGCCCCTTAGTTCAATTTACCTCTTCTCTCTCAACTCCCAGCAGCTACCTGTTTACTTTTAACATCTCTTCTGTGTAAGAAAATGCTAATAACTTTGTAGCATGATGTTTCAATTTGTATTCTGGACCAAAAGGAGGAAACACTCCGCTGACAGGCAAACCGATCACTTTCCCTTGGTGATACTAATGCTTATTATACACAGAGAAAGTGGGAGCCTGGCACCAGCTTCTCTCTTTATGCTCTGCTGCAGCTAAGCTCAGACCCTGACTAAGATTAACAATAGAAAAAGGACAGCAAGCAATTCACTTCCTATTCCCAAAGCAAGGTTAAGTAAGCAAAGGCTTGTGGCCAGCTCCTCTTTGTGGAATAGTTGTATCAAATAACACTTGTACAGCACTTTACAGTTTCCAAATCACTTTCCCTTTCAATACAATCTCATCTCATCATCAGAATAACCGAGAGCAGTAGGTAGTTATTTCCTTTGTTAACCTGTAGCGGCTGAGGCTCAAGTAGTTAAATGACCTATACAAGTTTACACAGCTGGAAAATGGAAAACCCACTTTGGAACCAGGTCTTTTGATTTCAACTCTGTCCTGCCTTGATAAATGCCTAACAAATATTGGTGAATGAATAAATGAAAGGATAAACAGATAGATGGGTGGATGATTGCTTATGAAATACACACAATGGTAGAGATTCCAATTAACTTTAATACACACTATTGGCTGTAACCAAGGATGATGTCAAAACCTAAATCAAGGTGCTTCCCTGGCAGTCCAGTGGCTAAGACTCTGCGCTCACAATGCAGGGGGCCCGTTTTGCTCGCTGGTCAGGGAACTAGATCCCACATGCTGCTACTAAAGATCTCACAGGCTGCAATGAAGATCAAAGATCCCACACACTGCAGCTAAGACCAAATGCAGCCAAACAAATAGTTTTTTAAGAAACCCTGAAGAAAAACTCAGCATTGGAAATGGACTTTCAAACATAAACTGAGTGTGTGAATTTGCTAGTTCGACTTTTCTCAGTAAGACATTTGTCTTCTAGCTATTCCACAGGAAGAACAGCATGGTGAGGAAGACTACGGCAGCAGAAAGCTTGAGTTCGAACCCCAGCTCTGCTGTTGATGAGCCTTGTGACCTAGGGCGGGTTACTTGTTTGCACCTCAGTTCTTTGCCCATAAAATTGGAATAATAACAATCAAGTACAACTTACAGAGCTGGTTGAAGATTTTAAAAATTAGATCTATGCAATGTATTTTGAATTATACTTAGCATACAGCATGTTCTCAGACATTTCCTTGATACATTAGTAAAAATATCTGTTCATACATAATCAGTTCTCAACTGTTTATATGTGGATTATTCATTGGGTTTTAGGTTTTGGCTTGGTTTACACCCGTAGTGATCTGTGGCCTTGATACTCTGCTGCCCTTGAGGAAGAAGAAAGGAATTCACTCTTGCAGAGCAAGTAGCACATACCAGGCATTAGGTCAGACCCTTCACACGTGCTACCTTACGTAATTCTCACCACTCCACCATGAAGTTGCTATCATTGTCCCCATTCCACAGATGGGGAAAATCTAAGGCTCAGAGAGCTTAATAAACCCTAGCTGGTAAGTGGAATGGAACGTTAAATCCAGGTCTTTCTCTTTCCCAACTTGCTCTTTCAGACTCTCATACTCAACACAGATATGAATGCTATCCTGACTAAATTCAAACTGTAACCACATGCCTTCCCCCAAATCATGCCATATTGTTGAATGAATAAATGAAGAGACATGCCATATGTCTCCATCTAGCTCCAATCTTGGGGCAAATCCCAATGTCCTAGAGCAGTGATCCCCAACCTTTTTGGCCCCAGGGACTGGTTTCATAGAAGACAATTTTTCTATACAACAGAGGGGCGGGGGGTGGGCTGCGGCGGGGGTGGGGTGGGGGGTGGGGTGGGGGGTGGGGAGTGGCTATAAATGCAGATGGAGCTTTGCTTGCTGCTCTGCAAGCACTCAAGCACTCACCTCCTGCTGTGCAGCCCAGCTCCTGACAGGCCACACACAGACCAGAACCGGCCAGTGGCCTGGGAGTTAGGGACCCCTGACCTCGAGGAACTTCCTGGGAAGTCATAGGGCATAGCAAGATGAACCACTCAGCCAAGCCACTATTAATCCAATGCTTTAACTCAGGAACAAAAGTGTGTCCTGCGATTCAATATGCCAAATACTATGGTAACAGTACTTAACCTGAGACAGTGGCTATGATGACTGAGTTGTAAAAGCTCTTACCACCCGTCAAGGTTTCAATAGCTGTCAGCTGTAACAGATAGGAAAGCATAATGCTTTAGTGCATGAAGTTGGGAGCCAGACTGCCTATGCTCGAATCCTGACACTGAATCACTCACTGGTGTGAACCTGGGCAAGTTGCTGAATCTGTGCCACAGTGGCTCACCCGGAGATAACAGTAACACCTGCCTCAAAGGGTTGTTGTGAGAATTACATGAGCACTATAAGTGAAGCCTTAGAACAGTGCCTGGAACATAGTAACTACTATGTAACTGGATGGTTTTATTATTAAGAAAATGGGAGGCTTCATTGGGGAAAAAAGAGGTTGGGGAAACATGGAAACAGACACACATGTATACTGTGGGTGGTGTTTTATATTAATGCAATTGATTTGGCAATATCCAACAGCATTCCGAATATTTTTGACTTGTGGTTCATCAATTCCATCCAAGGAATGTAAACTCCAGATATACCAGCGTGTGTGTGTGTGTGTGTGTGTGTGTGTCTGTGTCTGTGTCTGTGTGCATTTGTGTGTTAAGGGAAATACCTAGGGATAAGCGAGAACTCCTTTACTTTAACCCAATAAGGCTATATCTATCAGAAGCCTAGGAAGCAACATTTACAAGTAGAATAGAATCACAAAATCCCCTTAAAATCAGGATCAGGAAAGACATACCCCCTATCATCATTTTTAGTCAACATCATACTAAAGACTAAGCTAAATGCATTAATAGAAGAAAAATGAATAAGGATTGGAAGGAAAGAAATAAAGCTGCCATTAAGTGAATATAAGATGACTGTCTACACTAAGTTCAATAGAGTTTATAGAGAATTTATTATTATTAACAGCAATAGAGCTTAGCAAGGTAGCTAGCTATAAGAATAATGTAAAAAAATAAATTCCATTTCTCTCTCTCCAGCAGCAACAAAAATAAAAGTTTTCAAAACCTCTATTAGTTTTGAAATATATTGTTCCAAAACAAACTATCCCAAATTTTATTGGCTTAAAACAGCTAACATTTATTATCTCTCATTATATCTGATGCTTTGCTGACTACACTAAAGCCTTTGACAGTGTGGATCACAACAATGTATGGAAAGTTCTTAAAGGGATGGAAATACCAGACCACCTCACCTGTCTCCTGAGAAACATGTATGCAGGTCAAGAAGCAACATTTAGAACCTTACATGGAATAACAGACGGTTCAAAAGTGGGAAAGGGTTCAAAATTGGGAAAGGAGTACATCAAGGCTGTATATTGTCACCCTGCTTATTTAACTTCTATGCAGAGCACATCACCCATTCCAGTGTTCTTGCCTGGAGAATCCCAGGGACAGGAGAGCCTGGTGGGCTACCGTCTATGGGGTCACATGGAGTCGGGCACAACTGAAGTGACTTAGCAGCAGCAGAGTATACCATGCAAAATCCCGATGAATCACAAGCTGCAATCAAGAATGCTGGATGAAATATCCACAACCTCAGATACACAGATGATACCACACTAATGGCAGAAAGTTAAGGAGAGCTAAAGAGCCTCTTGATGAGGGTGAAAGAGGAGAGTGAAAACGCTGGCTTAAAATTCAACATTCAAAAAACTAAGATCATGGCATTCAGCCACGTTGCTGCTGAGTTGCTTCAGTCGTGTCCGACTCTGTGCGACCCCATAGATGGCAGCCCACCAGGCTCCCCATCCCTGGGATTCTCCAGGCAAGAACACTGGAGTGGGTTGCCATTTCCTTCTCCAATTCATGAAAGTGAAAAGTGAAAGTGAAGTCACTCAGTCGTGTCCGACCCTCAGCGACCCCATGGACTGCAGCCTTCCAGGCTCCTCTGTCCATGGGATTTTCCAGGCAAGGGTACTGGAGTGGGGTGCCATTGCCTTCTCTGTTAGCCACATTACTTCACGGCAAATAAATGGGGAAAAGTGGAAACAGACAGATTTTCTTTTCTTGGGCTCCAAAATCACTGTGGACAATGACTGCAGCCATGAAATTAAAAGACACTTGCTCCTTGGAAGAAAAGCTATGACAGCATATTAAAAAGCAGAGACACCACTTGATTAGAGGCCCATATAGTCAAAGCTATGGTTTTTCCAGTAGTAAAGTATAAATGTGAGAGTTGGACCATAAAGAAGGCTGAGTGCTGAAGAACTGATGCTTTCGAGTTGTGGTGCTGGAGAAGACTCTTGAGAGTCTCTTGGATTGCAAGGAGATCAAACCAGGCAATCCTAAAGGAAATGAACTCTGAATATTCATTGGAAAGACTGATGCTGAAATTGATGCTCCAATATTTTAGCCACCTGATGTGAAGAGTCAACTCACTGAAAAAGACTCTGAAGCTGCGAAAGATTGAAGGCAAAGGAGAAAAGAGCAAGAGAGGATGAGATGGTGAGATAGCATCACCAAGTCAATGGATGTGAATTTGAGCAAAGTCCAGGAGATACTGGAGGACAAATGAGCAGGCTAGAGTTCACAGGGTCACAAAGAGACAGACACAACTTAGCAACTGAACAACTATATCTGAAGGTTAGGAATCCGAAGCTGCTCATCTGGATGATTCTGGCAAAGGGTCTGTCTCTCAAGAGACTGCAGTCTCATGTTGGTGGGGCTTTAGTCATCTGATCCTTGGCCAGGGTAAAGGATCCATTTCCAAGATGGCCCACTCACATGGATGGAGGCTGGGTACTAGCACGCCTCAGTTCTTTCCAGATGGACCTCTCTATGAGACTACTTGAGTATCCTCAGGACATGGCAGCTGCCCTCCCCGCACAGAAGGTGAGCTGAGAAAAGACAAGGAGGAAGCCACAGGACCTCTTATGAATTAGTCTCTAAATTAGTTCTGCCTTATTGTTTCATTAGCAGAAAGTCTCTAAGTCCATTTCACACCTAATAGGAAAATTAAGTTCCATTTTTTAAAGGCAAGCACTTCACAGAATGTCTTGACAGACTTTTAAAACTACCAGAGATATCATTTTGAGCAGAAAAATCTAATCTACTTAGGAATAAATCTAATGAAAGATGCTTAAATTTTTAAGGAGAAAAATTTTAAACTTTAGTGAAAGACATTAAAGAAGACCTAACTTAATGTAGAGATATACGTTAGGTAGCCTCAAAAGCAATTCTCTCAAATTGATATATTAAATCAATTTGTTTCTAATCTAAGCCTCTGGCAGAATTTATTTTTTTTTGAACTTGAAAAGCGTATTCTGAAATTCATATGGAAATTCAAAGGCCCAAGAATAGAAAATACACTCTTGAAGAAGAAAAAGTACAAGGCTGAAGAACACGCTCCACGTACATCAAAATGTCTCATGAAGTTTGATAGCAATAACAGTGAAAATAGTGTGGGATTTTCTCAGAAACAGACGAACTCTGCAGTGGACAGAATAGCAATCCCAGCACAGACCTATACAGCTATAGAGACTTAATGCATGCCAGAAGGAACACAGAAAATGACTGGGGGAATAGTATAGTATTTAATAAATAATGCTGCCATAACTGCTTATTCACAGAGAGAGAAGATGAAACTATATCTTTGCCTCAGACCAAATCTTTAAATAAATGAATCTCAAGTAAATTTAAAACTTGAATGTAAAAGCCCAAACTCTGAAAGTCACAAAAGAAAATATACAAATATGAGTTGGTGACCTTATGATATGGAAGGGCTTCTTAAGCAGACATAAAAATGATAGCCATGAAAATAAATGGATAAATTTAACTACATGAAAATGAAAAACACTGAACAACCAAAAAATTTTTAAAAGAAGTATAAAGAAAGTGAAAGAGACAGGCCACGCATGGTAAAAATACTTTTACCAAGATTCACAAAAACGTGTTTCCATATAACAGAAGGGAAGAGAAACTATTCTGGACAATTCTTGTACATTTATATCTGGCTAAAAGCAAGGAGGTGGGAATGAACTTGGTATATTAGGAGGATAATTCAGAATGCTGGTAATCTGGCACTTTCAATCATTCTGCCAATTCTTATTGGGTACTTTCTATTAATAAGAGACTCCCATGGTTGGAGACTGGTGGGCTGCAGTCCATGGGGTCGTGAACAGTCGGACATGAATGAGCAACTTCACTTTCCCTTTTCACTTTCATTTACTGGAGAAGGAAATGGCAACCCACTCCAGTATTCTTGCCTGGAGAAGCCCAGGGACAGGGGAGCCTGGTGGACTGCTGTCTATGGGGTCGCACAGAGTTGGACACGACTGAAGCAAATTAGCAGCAGCAGCAGGCTCAGCTACACGTGAGTTATAATCCATGGAACTGAAAATGATTTAACAGTAACAAAAGACAGCTTATAAAAATAATAAATCATGAATGTCACCTTGAATGACACCTATACTTGTGTCATTAATTGACAGACATGGAAACTGAAGTTCAAATAGGAGATGTGATTTGTTGAAGTTCTTACAACTAATAAATATAAGTTGGGACTAGTTCTCTTGATTCCCTCAGCATACTCTTCTGCCTCTCAGATTATAGTATGAGGGAGTTTAGACTGTACTCCTTAGTATAGCCTAATTCAGCACTTCAGGAGATTTCATAATATAATTAATATACACATGATTAGAGGCATACAACTTGAGAAGAAACTAGGCATTGTGATGATGCTCAAACCCTATTACCATTTTGTTAGACAATGAGCATAATACATCCAAACAAGGGAATACCAGACAGTCAATAAAAAGATGATGTAAATCTAGAACTAGATCTGTATATGGAAGAATGACTATGACATAACAGTAAATAAAGGCTATAGAATGTTAGTTACATTTATCATATCCTATATATGTAAAATTATGCATATATCTAAATACAGGTATGCGAAATTATACAATGTATAAAATTATATACATATTATATATGCGTGGATATATATGTATGTATATACATATACTGTGGGTCTGCTTGTGTTAGTTGCTCATTCGTATCTGACTCTTTGCAACCTCATGGACTGCAGCCCGCCAGGCTCCTCAGCCCATGGAATTCTCCAGGCAAGAATACTGGAGTGGGTTGCCATTCCCTCCTCCAAGAGATCTTCCTGACTGGGGATCGAATCTGGATCTCCTCAATTATGGGCAGATTTTTTCTGTCTGAGCCACTATATCAGTTCAGTTCAGTCGCTCAGTCGTATCTGACTCTTCACGACCCCATGAATCACAGCACGCCAGGGCTCCCTGTCCATCACTAACACCCAGAGTTCACTTAAACTCACGTCCATCGAGTCTGTGATGCCATCCAGCCATCTCAACCTCTGTCATCCCCTTCTCCTCCTGCCCCCAATCCCTCCCAGAATCAGGGTCTTTTCCAATGAGTCAACTCTTTGCATGAGGTGGTCAAAGTATTGGAGTTTCAGCCTCAGCATTAGTCCTTCCAATGAACACCCAGGACTGATCTCCTTTAGGATGGACTGGTTGGATCTCCTTGTAGTCCAAGGGACTCTCAAGAGTCTTCTCCAACACCACAGTTCAAAAGCACCAATTCTTCGGCACTCAGCTTTCTTCACAGTCCAACTCTCACATCCATACATGACCACTGGAAAAACCATAGCCTTGACTAGATGGGCTTTTGTTGGCAAAGCAATATCTCTGCTTTTCAATATACTATCTGGGTTGGTCATAACTTTCCTTCCAAGGAGTAAGCATCTTTTAATTTCATGGCTACAGTCAGCATCTGCAGTGATTTTGGAGCCCAAAAAAATAGCCTGACACTGTTTCCACTGTTTCCCCATCTATTTGCCATGGAGTGATGGGACCAGATGCCATGATCTTCGTTTTCTGAATGTTGAGCTTTAAGCCAACTTTTTTACTCTCCACTTTCACTTTCATCAAGAGGCTTTTTAGTTCCTCTTCACTTTCTGCTATAAGGTGGTGTCATCTGCATATCTGAGGTTATGGATATTTCTCCCAGCAATCTTGATTCCAGCTTGTGCTTCTTCCAGCCCAGCATTTCTCATGATGTCCTCTGCATGTAAGTTAAATAAGCAGGGTGACAATATACAGCCTTAACATACTCCTTTTCCTATTTGGAACCAGTTTGTTGTTCCATGTCCAGTTCTAACTGTTGCTTCCTGATCTGCATACAGGTTTCTCAAGAGGCAGGTCAGGTGGTCTGGTATTCCCATTTCTTTCAGAATTTTCCACAGTTTATTGTGATCCACACAGTCAAAGACTTTGGTATAGCTAATAAAGCAGAAATAGATGTTTTTCTGGAACTCTCTTGCTTTTTCAATGCCATTGTATAGGTATCTATAAATATGCAGAGACATAGTGATTTCTGGATGAGTGTTTGTTGTGTTCGTTGATGAGTATTTGTTAAGAGTAGTATTTGTTAGAATATGAGATGGATTTTATTTTCTTCTTTGTATATTTCTCCATTGTTGATTTTAAAATATTGATCTAGTATCTTTTTTAAAGCAATGAAATTTAAAAGATAGATTTCTTTCTGAATAACTTCAAGTATCAGGAGCATCTTAATGGGCTGAACACATATTCATGATAGAACATGGACAATGGAAACAGAGAGCACAGCAAGACCTACTCATCTAGAAAAAGGGATGGGAAAACAAATCTGCATGTAGGACCAAGTGATACAACTTCCTAAAATAATCCGAAGGAGCCTGCATCCTGGATGACACACTTAGTCTCTACCAGCCTTGGACTTCCAGGGCTTCAGGCATCTTCTGACAGGAGAAAAACAATGCCTTCATATACAACCTCCTACTTAGCATGCTTTCAGTTACATGCAGCTGAATGAATTTGCAAAAGCTGCATGCAATAAACTGCCTCAAATTGACTTTGCTTAGTCATAGTTTGTAATGTCCCCATATAGAAGGAGCTAAAATTGATTTTTGCCAAATTAAAAATAAATCAAGAGTGAAATTATGAGGGCAAGAAAATCATTATCTTTGCTGAAAGACTAAGCTACTTATTAATCACAAGCCCTTTAGCAGCACCAAGCGCTGAGTTACATACAAATAGTTCCTATGTCCACTATAATTATTTTTATTTATTCTGTAACCCTTTTGGCAATACCTTCCTAATCCTGTTCCAACTTGTCTGAAGTCCAGTATACTGACTTTTCTTGTGGAGTTCTCGAAAATTAGCTGCAAAGCCTTAAAGTTTAATCTACAACTTAAGAATACGACCACTATCACAGCAGTTTACATCTAATGTCTATGCTTTTCAGTGAGTGTAACTCACACAAACATGTACATCACTTAAGGTCTAACTCTTCTGTTCCAATTATATGAATAACCTTTATAATCAGAGATACAATATTTTAGAAAGCTGCACAGAAAGTACTTACCTACGCTATGCGATTCTGCCATGACTGATAACTATTGATTTGTCTTCCTTCCCCCAAAAAAGGTTTGGAGTAAAAGTACACAGGCAATGTGAATAATGTAATTGAGTCATTATTAATCACTTGTAATCCCTTTCCTTTGCCACATTTATTAATCCTTAAAGGTTTTCAGAAAATCGTTCTATTCCAATATTCTTCACATACCATCTGTTCAGGCACATTCCTCATATTCTTACTAGGTTTTCACAGATGCCACTTTTTAAATCGGCAAATCTCTTCAGGAGCATCATCTGGCTCCCATCACCCCTACTTTAGGGAGCCCCTAGTCATCACAGTAATACCAGCATCAGAACAGATGTTCCATATTCTCAGGCAGATTTCCCTCCCTCCATAGAGTTTCTGAATGCAAATTTTGAGATGGGGAAAAAAAAATCTTTTGGGTGCAAGAGTTTTCTGCAGTTGCTTCCTCTGTGTCAAATGCAGGCTGCAACCCTCATTTCTGCTCTTCTGGAGAAGACATGGTCAGAAGGAATCTCTTTTCTCAGGGTGTAGGGAGCAGAAATGAACACACAGAGACACAGACCAGAGAGAATCCTGGAAAGCCAAACGGGAACAAGATGCGAAGTCAAATTATACAAGGCTTAGTTCACTGTTGTTTAGGTTTTGGCTGCCCTGCACAGCATGTGAGATCTTAGTTCCCTGACCAGGGCCCCATTCAGTGGAAGTACAGCATCTTAACCACTGGATCACCAGGGAAATCAAGGTTCAGCTTTGTAAAGGTCAACTGGGTCTACTCTGCCATGGAAATCAAGCAACATTCTGATTTGTGCAGAAGGGAATAGATTGTCTTTGGAAGATATGTGGAAATACAACTGTGACTCAAAACAAAATGGAAGACTGAGAATTTTTCTATGGAATTAGATCACTGAAGGCAATTACTTTGGATAACCAATTTGTTAACTGCCAGGATCTGATACAGAAATTATCCCAAAACACTCTTTCCAGATGCATAACTTGCTTGTTCCACGTGAATACAATCTCAAAGTGAAGCTACATGCTGCAGTGATGCTGGAAAGGTCCTGGTATGAAACAGGGTTCTGCCCTTCTACACTGTTGTTGAGAATGTAAACTGGTATGGCCACTGTGGAAAACAGTATGGGGGTTCCTTAAAAAATGGAAACTAGAATTACCGTATGATCCAGCAATTCCACTCCTGGGTATATATCCAGACAAATTTACAATTTGAAAAGATATATGGCAGCACTATTTACAACAACTAAATGTCCATCAGCAGATGAATGGATAATGAAGATATGATATACATATCACATGTGATATATATAGTGGCATACTCCTCAGCCATAAAAAAGAATGAAATAATGCCATCTGCAGCAACATAGAGAACCCTGAGATTATCATACTAAGCGAAGTAAGTCAGACAAAGATAAATATCACATGACATCATTTAAATGTGGATTTAAAATATGACACAAATTGCCTGCCTACAAAACAGAAACAGACCCACAGATATAGAAAAGAGATTTGCTGCTGCCAAGGGGTGGGGGGAAGTGAAGGAATGGGAGTTTGGGATTAGCAGATGTTTATACAGAGAATGAATAAACAACAAAGTCCTACTGTATAGCACAGGGAACTATACTCAATATCTTATAATAAACTATAATGCAAAGCCCCCCCAAAAAAAAATAGGGTTCTAGAATCAGGCATGTACTAACTTGCTCACTATCTGTAAGAGCCTGGATAAGTGGCCTGTTTTATCTGACACCTCAGCTTCCTAATCTTTAATGTGAGCAGTTGAACTAGAAGACTACTAGGTCACTCCCAGCCTGAAAGTAGCACAACGCCTTGTGCACAGTACAAATGCTCATATTTTATGATGAACTGGTTGCATCCACTTCAAAAATAGCATAACAGATGTCAAGATCTACTGGATCAACTGGAGCAAAAAGAACAAAAAGAACCACATTGAAAGACTGTCTATGTATGTTTCAGTTCAGTTCGGTTGCTCAGTCCTGTCCGACTCTGCCACCCCCATGAATCGCAGCATGCCAGGCCTCCGTGTCCATCACCAACTCCTGGAGTTCACACAGATTCATGTCCATCGAGTCAGTGATGCCATCCAGCCATCTCATCCTCTGTCGTCCCCTTCTCCTCCTGCCCCCAATCCCTCCCAACATCAGAGTCTTTTCCAATGAGTCAACTCTTCGCATGAGGTGGCCAAAGTACTGGAGTTCCAGCTTTAGCACCACTCCTTCCAAAGAAATCCCAGGGCTGATCTCCTTCAGAATGGACTGGTTGGATCTCCTTGAAGTCCAAGGGACTCTCAAGAGTCTTCTCCAATACCACAGTTCAAAAGCATCAATTCTTCGGTGCTCAGCCTTCTTCACAGTCCAACTCTCACATCCACACACGACCACAGGTAAAACCATAGCCTTGACTAGATGGACCTTAGTTGGGAAAGTAATGTCTCTGCTTTTGAATATGCTATCTAGGTTGGTCATAACTTTTCTTCCAAGGAGTAAGCGTCTTTTAATTTCATGGCTGCAGTCACCATCTGCAGTGATTTGGGAGCCCCAAAAATAAAGTCTGACACTGTTTCCACTGTTTCCCCATCTATTTCCCATGATGTGATGGGGCCAGATGCCATGATCTTCGTTTTCTGAATGTTGAGCTTTAAGCCAACTTTTTCAGTCTCCACTTTCACTTTCATCAAGAGGCTTTTAGTTCCTCTTCACTTTCTGCCATAAAGGTGCTGTCATCTGCATATCTGAGGTTATTGATATTTCTCCCAGCAATCTTGATTCCACCTTGTGTTTCTTCCAGTCCAGTATGTTTAGTAGAAGAAATAAACAGACTTCAGATATCAAAGCAAGGTTTTTCTGAGAGGGAAACATTGCTAGGGGCTGCATGACCTGCCACTGAATTACAGAGGAAAGGACGGCGCCCAGAGTGGCAGATAGGTGAGTCCCAGAGTCCAGATCCAGGTCTACCGGCCAATCAATGAGTAACACCAGGTAGAAAATCCACATCTCTGAACTGCTGCTTCTTCATCTTTAAAAGAAAAATTAAAGAGGACAGATAGGTTCTGGGAAAGTGGGGTGTACCCTCCAGATTTAAGCCTGATTACAATGTGAAAGAAAGTGAAGTCGCTCAGTCGTGTCCGACTCTTTGCGACCCCATGGACTATAGCCCACCAGGCTTCTCAGTCCATGGGATTGTCCAGGCAAGAGTACTGGAGTGGGTTGCCTTTTCCTTCTCCATGGGATCTTCCTGACCCAGGGATCGAACCCAGGTCTCCTCATTGCAGGCAGACGCTTTACCCTCTGAGCCACCCAGGAAAGCCTGATTACAAGACATTGACAAAAAGAAAGTTTAGTTACAGTCTTCTCTTCTCCCCATCACTCATTCTTTCTTTCTCCAAACTCACAGACAACTTTCATTTGGGTAGGAAGAATGTCAACTGACTGAGACACTGCAATCAACAACTCTTCCCATTCATTCCACTATTCACCTATGACAAGACAGGTAAAGTTAAAGAGGAAAACGGTCAGCAAAATCTCAATTATTCAACTATTAGAAGAAATTTGTCAGGCTTGGCAGAGACCTTAAAAAAGAAAAACTTTTTTTCTTTTTATAATTTGGGGAGATTGTTGTTTTTTAATTTCTTAGTTTGGGCTCAGGTACTAATCATCCATATCTTCACCTCAGCTTTCCACTGAACAATTACAGTCTTAGTCATATTCTGGCAGGGACCTCAAAGATCTTCAAGAAAAACAGCTTTCCAACTAAATCCTAAACTTCTTACCTTTTCTCTCTCTGCCTTTTAGGACTAAGTCTGCATGAGTTTGCTAAGATGTGTTCGGCTAGCTTGTTCTTTCCATCTGCCTCAGTTTCTCCCTTTGGATACTACTCCCATCCCAAGCCATCTGAATCCCTTCTGTCATGTCCCCACACTCAAGCCTGCCCTCTGCCTACTCACACTTCTCCACCCCATTCCCTGGCTCCATTCATTCCTCTCGAAATTACTTTCTCTCTCTCATTCCCTTTCAGTCTGGGAAGTGGTAGGCTAGTTTGTGAGGTCCAACTCCTACAGCCATGAGGTTAGTCTCTTCATTGTTCTTTGCGGCTCTACAAATTTAGAAGAGATTGATTCAGACACAGATAGTATCTTAACACTGCCCTGCCGAACAAGGTAGCCACGAGTCACCTGTGATCATTTAAATTAAATAAAATTTAAAATTCGGTTCCTGTTTTAAGTCGTAAGATTATTTCTAACAACATAGAAAATTATATTAGTCAACACTGCTTTCACATAAAGGAATTCATTGTACTGGTGAGTTGAGAGTATGACCATTATTTCTGGGCTGAGAAACTCTACAGGCACTAAAGATGAATATATTTGTGTGTTATAAGTATATAATCAAGAGTTGGGGTAGGAGGTGGCTGGATGAGGGAGAGACAACTCTCTTTTGATGAGTATATTAGGCCTTGATTTGGGCAGAGGCAGGCCAATTGAAAATAGAGGGGCATTCTCTTTTTGGCTCAAACGGTAAAGAACCTGCCTTCAATGCGGGAGACCCACGTTGAATGCCTAGGTTGGAAAGATCCCTTGGAGAAGGGAGTAGCAACTCACTCCAATATTCTTGCCTAGAGAATCACATGAACAGAGGAGTCTGGTGGGCTACAATCCATGGGGTCGCAAAGAGCCGGACACGACTGAGGAACTAACAACTTTCTCTTTCTATATTCACAGGAAATCCTCCAGTAACCTATTTTACAGGTGAGAAAACTGAGACAAAAGGTGTTAAGAAGTTTGCCCCAAACTTAGAAACCAGAATGTAAACTCAAGTCTGCTTGAATCCCAGCATTCTTCCAATCATACCATGCTGCCAGTCAACCTTTGTTACCAGGGAAATGCAACTCCCAGGAAAGGCTCCCAGCCACTGGTCTCAGAGCTTACTAGTTTTCTTTCCCTTCAAAATAGGGCTTGGGGCCATGTAATATAGAGTAATAAATATTTTTTAACACTTCCTTTTGAGATAATCCTAGATTCACGTGCATTTGTGAGGACTAAGAGAGCTTGAATATCTTTTCAATGTGTGTGTGTGTGTGTGTGTGTGTGTGTGTGTGTGTGTATATATATAATGTGTTTTTGCTTTGTTTTTTAGTATTTATTTATTTGGCCGCACAGGGTCTTAATTGTAGCAAGTGGAAACTTTGGTTTTTTATTAAGATTTTATTTAATTTTATTTTTTGGCCACACTTCAAGGCATGTGAGATCTTAATTTCCTGACCAGGGATCAAACCCATGCCCCCTGAATTGGGAGAGTGGAGTCTTAACCACTGGACCACCAGGGAAGTCTTCAATTAATATTTTTAATCTTCTACAGACTGGATCTGCTATAAGACTATCTTTATCCTAGAAGAATTTAGAAGCTACCAGGGAACACATAAATAAATAATTAATATAGAGCCTGTTAAAACAAAAATGCAATGCCATTTTCATCTTTCGATTACCAAATAAGGATAATAGTAACACAGTAGCAAAAGCAGGCTGACTGACACATTCCCATATTTTATTGGTTAGAGTGTAAAGTGAAGCAAACTGGAGAGCAGGTTGGCAATACACGTGAAACATTTCCATCTTTCAGCCAGTGTCTTTTGAGCCCTGCTATATATGTGCCAGGCCCTGGGCTAGACGCTGGGGGAAACAGAAAACAGAGCAGACACTGTCCAGCCCTTCTGGAACTTACGGTCCTGTCTTGTTTATAGGCAGATACGCTTTGGTGAGAACTGCTGTGATAGGCAAAGTATAGATGTTATAGAAGTGCGTATGAGGAAAGCTGAATTCACCCATAGGCGACTAGGGGAGGCATTCCTCAAGCAGAGGACAAGGGAAGATAGCCTTCCATCCACTGAGTGATAAACAGGAGCTGGCCAGAGGAAGGAGACAGTGTCACGTGGAGAAGGAGTGTCCTAAATGGAAGAAACAGCGGGAATGGCCCACAGGAAGGCTCAAAATGAAGAAAGAATGGTCTAAAACATCTGGCAAAACTACCCTAAGGAATAACCTAGAATACCAAAACAAACCAACCAATAACCTTTAAAACAGATAGACTTGTTACCACATCATTAGTTAAAATAGTAGAATATTAAACAATATCTATTTCAGTAAAAGATACTTGGCTATGTTATGGAGGGCACACCTACAATACGGAATATTTTGTAGCCATTTAAAATAATGCTTACAGTGCTTTTTTTTAAATAGTGAAAATACGTTAAAATGCTGAATGAAAAAGGCAGGAAACATAATTTTATATCTAATATGACCACGATTGTGCTATATATATATCAAATGAGGGCTTCCCTTGTAGCTCAGCTGGTAAAGAATCCACCTGCAATGCAGGAGACCCCAGTTTGATTCCTGGGTCAGGAAGTTCCCTGGAGAAGGAATAGCTACCCACTCCAGTATTCCTGGGCTTCCCGGGTGGTTCAGACACTGAACGAATCTGCCTGCAATGTGAGAGACCTGGGTTCAGTCCCTGGGTTGAGAAAATCCCCTGGGGGAGGGCATGGGAACCCACTCTAGTACTCTTGCCTAGAGAATTCCCAAGGACAGAACAGCCTGGCGGGCTACAGTCCATGGGGTCACAAAAGTCACACATGACTGAGTAACTAAGCACAGCACAGCAGCATAATCAAATGAAGGAGACAAGTTAAAAGATTCATAGTGATAGCCTTTTTTTTTTTTTTTTTTTGGTATGTATGCTGTCAAAGTAAGAGTGATAGTCTTTTGATAGTAAGATTACAGATGATTTTCATGTACATGCTATTTATAGCATGATGTTTACTTAGTCTGGGGCAGAGCCCAGCCCCACCATTTCCTATCTGTGTAGCCTTGGTAAGTCACATAACTTCTGTGTGCCTCAGTTTACTCTTCTGCAAAATAGGAATAATTATAGAACCTATGTGACAGATTGTTGTAAACATTATCATAGTAAAGTGTCTCAGCACGCTGGTTATTAATGTATATTAGTATTCTGTTAAATATATTAGCATTCCATTTTCTATTTTTAAATTTTTCTTTAATGCACTTATATGACTTTTATAATGGGAAAATCACTTTTCATGAAAAGAAGTGCTTCATATTGTAAGCTAGTGGTATGTGTTCTCTTAAATGAGACCCTAAGAAGAGGCAGCTCACCCATCCTGAGAAAAGAGGGATGTCTGAGAATGGTCTCTGAGAAGGTGAAATCTGAGCTGATTTTTTGAAGACCAAGGACGTAGAGAGAAGGCAGTGGAAAATTCTAGACAAATGGAACATCAAGCAAAGACTTAGAATCTTAGGAATCTCAAGGCAGAACGGGGCTGGAAGATTAGCCAGCCCTCCTTTCCACCTGCTTGGGTCTCCCTCTGCTGCATACCTTACAGATGCTGACATGCATTCAGGGAGGAGGGGCTGATTGCTTCCAGAACAAATCCATCCTCTGGCTGGATAGTTCTCTTTGTTAGGAAACGCCTCCATATTTAGACACTCATCTACCACTGCACTTGCATACATACACATCAGAGAAAGTCCAAGTCATACGTTCACACCAATACACACACGTGAGAGTGTTGGTCCCCCAAGTGCGGTCCATTAAGGCAACACTCCTCAATCTACCGCATGGCTGTGGTGTTTGTGGCTTGACTCTGAGACCCCTTACAAACATTACTAATTCTATAACTTTTCTTTTTTTTAATTTTATTTTTACTTTATTCTACTTTACAATACTATATTGGTTTTGCCATACATTGACATGAATCAGCCACAGGTGTACACGAGCTCCCAATCCTGAAATCCCCTCCCACCTCCCACCCCATCTCATCACTCTGGATCATCCCCATGCACCAGCCCCAAGCATCCTGTATCGAACATAGACTGGCGCTTCATTTCTTACATGATAGTATACATGTTTCCATGCCACTTTCCAGAATCATCCCACTCTCTCCCTAAAGGCCAAAAGTCCGTTCTATGCATCTGTGTCTCTTTTGTTGTCTCACATACAAAATTCTATAACTTTTAAATGCAAAAAGTCAGGAGAGCATTCAAGTTTTAGGCAAAAAGTAGCACATGATTGCAATAGAGGAAACAAAATATAAAAACAGTGATGCTGTCACTTTCATAATAGCATAATTCATTCCGAAGGAAAAAGATGACTTTTAGCACCACATGGAAATTCTTGTAATGGTACAGCCTAGAGAAGAGATGGTGCTGGAAAATGGACAAGTGTGTGTCTGGAGAAAAAGCATCAATATTATATGCTGAAGAACCCTGGAAATTCACTAAGCAACTCAAGAGGCCAGGCCTGACCTCTGAGGCTTTATTGGAAGCTTGTAAGTCTAAGCCCTGTTGGAAGCTAAACACCATCTGCCAATGTTAATCTATCGAGTGCAAACCTTGTAGCAACTGTTACCTGTCCCAGCACCTCTGAAACAGTTAGAACTGAACTACATGATAAAGATAACACAACAAATCCACGAGGAAAAGATAAGATTATCCAATTAATGCATTTGAACATCCAGATAAAATCCCAGAAAATAAAGCTGGGTCTCTACTTCACTGTCAACATCAAAATTAATTCCTGATGGATCAAATTCTTGCATGAAAAATGAAACTATAACAAGTAACTTTTTTAAGAATGGCAGAGAGGCAAAGACATTTTAATATGACATAACACCCAGAAGTCATAAAATAAATATCTTACATGGAAAAGAATATCACCAAAGGATAACAGGAAAAGCATTTGTAATTCATATCCCAGGCAATGGGTCTATTTTCATAATATAGAAAGCTCTCCAATGAACCGTAAGAAAATACCAACAACTCAGTGAAAAATAGAGAAAGAAATACAGCAGCTCTTAATCACATGAAAAGATGTTCAGTTGCATTCATAATAAGAGAAATATAAAGTAAAATTAACTCATGCATCATCTTTCATCTATAAAATGGCAGCGCACAGGAGTGTGATAATACACTTTCATACATTGATAAGCTGTCAATTAGGAAAGCTTTCATGAAGGAAATCTGACACCATCAATGAAAATTACAAATACATGGTCTTTGAGGTAAGAGCTCCACTTCTAACAATTTATCTTTCATACATCCTAACACATGTAAAAAACAGTGTAGGTACCAGGTTATTAGCTGCATCATTGTTTATAAGAACCAAGATAGAAAACAACCTGAAATCTGTTACTATGAAACTACTAAGGGGCTACCTTCAAGATGAGGCAGATATTTATGTTCAGATATGAGAACACCTCTAAGATATATGGGTAACTGGAAAATAGCAAAGTGAACGTGGAAGTCGCTCAGTCCTGTCCGACTCTTTGCAACCTCATGCACTATACAGTTCATGGAATTCTCCAGGCCAGAATACTGGAGTGGGTAGACTTTCCCTTCTCCAGGGGATTTCCCAACCCAGGTCTCCCACAATGCAGGCAGATTCTTTAACAGTTGAGCCACAAGGGAAGCAAAGTGGATTGCCTACTATAATTTGTGTTAATAATAAAGAGCTATTCAGATGATGTAGGTGGAGCTAGGTTTTTGCTTGTATATGTTTAGAATATTTCTGGAAGGGTAATCAAAACCTCAATGAATGTGAGTCTGAGTGAACTCCGGGAGATGGTAATGGACAGGGAGGCCTGGCATGCTGCAATTCATGGGGTCGCAAAGAGTCGGACATGACTGAGCAACTTAACTGAACTGAATCAAAACCTCAGAGGTACACTCAATAATAGCTAGAAGTTTGAGTTGGGGGAGAAAGAAATTTTCTACCAAAATGCATCTTTGTACCTTCCAAATATTTTGTCATTAACATATATTAGTTATTCAAAATATTAGTAAATTGAATTCAGCAACAAATTCCTGCTTGAAACTAATCCCTTCCTCTTCTCTGCTATCCCTGTATTTTTCACTTATTTGTTGTGCTTGTATATATATTTGTATCACCTACAAAACCAAGACCATCTTGAGGGCTGCAACTCTGTCTCTGTTAGGTTTCTATCTCCAGCATCTAGCACAGTGTCTTACACACAGCAGGAGAATTTTTTTTTTTTTAAGTGATGTCTTGAAGACTGATGAAGACTTTTTCATGGAAGAAAGTCTGGTTCCTTGATACAGCAGCTAAGCAGGGCTACAAGACCTTAAGAACATTCTACCTTGCAACATGTCTTTATTCTTTAAAAGAAGGGAGGGAGAGACAGAAAAAAAGAAAAACAGAGAGACACAAAGAGAGAGAGAAAAACTGAGACAGACTCAAAGATCAGAATAGACTTTAGAGCAGTGCTACTAGGAGGAATACATTTGAGGGGGGAAACAGTGTGACCATGTGACTAGATGGGAAGATCATTTAAGATCTTCCATAAATAGTCTCTTGATGAAAGTGAAAGAGGAGAGTGAAAAAGTTGGCTTAAAGTTCAACATTCAGAAAACTAAGATCATGGCATCTGGTCCCATCACTTCATGGCAAATAGATGGAGAAACAGTGGAAACAGTGGCTGACTTATTTTTCTGGGCTCCAAAATCACTGCAGATGGTAACTGCAGCCATGAAATTAAAAGACGCTTACTCCTTGGAAGGAAAGTTATGACCAACCTAGATAGCATATTAAAAAGCAGAGACATTACTTTGTCAACAAAGGTCCATCTAGTCAAGGCTATGGTTTTTCCAGTAGTCATGTATGGATGTGAGATTTGGACTATTAGGAAAGCTGAGCGCCGAAGAATTGTTGCTTTTAAACTGTGGTGTTGGAGAAGACTCTTGAGAGTCCCTTGGACTGCAAGGAGATCCAACCAGTCCATTCTATAGGAGATCAGTCCTGAGTGTTCATGTGAAGGACTGATGCTGAAGCTGAAACTCCAGTATTTTGGCCACCTGATGTGAAGAGTGGACTCACTGGAAAAGACCCTGATGCTGGGAAAGATTGAGGGCAGGAGGAGAAGGGGATGACAGAGGATGAGATGGTTGGATGGCATCACCGACTCAATGGACATGGGTTTGGGTGGACTCCGGGAGTTGGTGATGGACAGGGAGGTCTGGTATGCTTTGATTCATGGGGTCGCAAAGAGTCAGACAAGACTGAGCGACTGAACTGATGATCTAAACAAAAGGTAAATGCTGAGAGGAAAAGTAACTTGTCAGGAGTCCACTTTTAAGCATTCTGTGGTCATTTCTGTTCATGGTGGGTTTACCTAGGACAGAGGCTGCAACTTCAACAGTTAAGTGCCAAGACACAGGTGTCTACATTCTATAGCAAATTCAGTTGATGCCATCTCAGCACACCGACACTGCTCGCTTCCTAAGGGCAGGATTGGCAGACACTTTTATTAGCAATCATCTCTGCCACCTTCTGATTATCTACAGATTTAAGGCCACATAATCATCCTCTGCGTCACAGAGAGGAGGGGGCTGGGTGGAAACTAAGAGTCTCTAAATCCCTCCTAACACTTGCTTCTTCCCTACCAGCAAGATTAGAGCAGTCAACAGCTGTGGGCATATGTGCCCAGAACAGACAGGCTGGACTGGGCTGTCCAGTGCCTGAAGAAGCCCAGTTTTCAGGGCAATGCTGGGGACCCCAGGTCTGTTGGTCCAGGCGTGTCTCTCTGAGACAGTAGAGGGCACGTGACCAACTCCTAGGGGCAGTGAGCAGGCTAGGGACCCGACCACGGCCAGGAGAGCAAAGCCAGGGCTCCCATTCCTCCAGCTATGCTAAAACAGACTGAGAGGAGACGGTCCTGGGGCTACAGGTCGTGGAATACTACAGAGGGTGAAGACGCGTCCCAGGAGGCGGGGAGTCAATCCCACCGCAGGAGCATCTGCTCCGTGGGGGGCCGCTCAGGCTCCCAGGCCAGCATCCCACCGTGGACCGAGGGCAACTATAACTACTACATCGAGGAGGATGAGGACGGGGGAAGAGGAGGACGAGCTGTGGAAGGACGAGCCGGCCGAGGAGGAGGACCGACAGCCAGGGGAGGCCGCCACCACCGAGCGAGCGGAAGGCAGCGGCGCCGACGCTCCACTCGTGTCCACCACGCTGAACGTGAACGTGGGCGGCCACAGCTACCACCTGGACTACACGGAGCTGGCCTGCTACCCCAAGACGCGCCTGGGCCGCCTGGCCACGTCCACCAGCCGCAGCCGCCAGCTGGGCTTGTGCGACGATTACGAGGTGCAAACGGACGAATACTTCTTTGACCGCGACCCTGAGGTATTCCAGCTCATCTACAACTTCTACTCGTCCGGGATACTGCTGGTGCGCGACGAGCTGTGCCCGCGCAGCTTCCTGGAGGAGCTGGGCTACTGGGGCGTGCGTCTCAAGTACACGCCGCGCTGCTGCCGCATCTGCTTCGAGGAGCGGCGCGACGACCTGAGCGAGCAACTCAAGATCCAGCGCGAGCTGCGCGCCCAGGCGCAGGCAGAGGAGGCGGAGGAGCTCTTCCAGGACATGCGCTTCTATGGGGCGCAGCGGCGCCGCCTCTGGAACCTCATGGAGAAGCCCTTCTCATCGGTGGCCGCCAAGGCCATTGGGGTGGCCTCCAGCCTCTTCGTGCTCATCTCCGTCGTGGCGCTGGCACTCAACACGGTGGAAGAGATGCAGCAGCAGCCGGAGCGCGGCGAGGGCGGCAGCAACCCACGGCCCTTTCTGGAGCACGTGGAGACACTCTGCATGGCCTTCTTCACGCTCGAGTTCCTGCTGCGCCTGGCCTCCACGCCCGACCTGCGGCGCTTTGCGCGCAGCGCCCTCAACCTGGTGGACCTGGTGGCCATCCTGCCGCTCTACCTGCAGCTGCTGCTCGAGTGCTTCACCAGCGAGGACCAGCTGCACGTCAAGGGCTCGCCGCGGGAGCACGACCTGGAGACGATGGGCCGCGTGGGCAAGGTGGGCCAGGTACTGCGTGTCATGCGCCTCCTTCGCATCTTCCGCATCCTCAAGCTGGCGCGCCACTCCACAGGTCTGCGCGCCTTCGGCTTCACGCTGCGCCAGTGCTACCAGCAGGTGGGCTGCCTCATGCTCTTCATCACCATGGGCATCCTCACTTTCGCCGCCGCCGTCTACTCCGTGGAGCACGACGTGCAGGGGACTAACTTCACCAGCATCCCGCACGCCTGGTGGTGGGCTGCGGTGAGTACCACGGCCCGTGAGCTTTCTCTCTCCACTTCCCCAACTTGGCAGAAGCTGCTGCTCTCCTTCCTGAGTGATGCCGCTCTCCTTGCTTTGTTCCATCATCTTTCCCCTGCCTTGCTTAATGGTCATTGTTTTCTCGTTCTCACTGTCCTCAACCAGAAAATATAAAGCAGTAGCAGCAAAATAGATTGGGTGTTAAAAGGCTCGAAAGACATAGTCCAGGAAGACAGACGAAGTCCAAGAAGCTTGATGTGGTCCTGACGTGATTCTAGGAATCTCTAAAGCTAGACTTAGTTTTAATACCTCTGAGAAGCTGATTTTAAGGAACGGTGATTGTTCACTGATGGAGCCTGACGAACTTCATCATCACTCGTGTATCTGTCATTTATTGAACACCTGTTGTCCTGAGTGGTTTATAATGCTTAACTTATTTCAGCATCACAACCATGTGAAGTGGCTAGGATCACTATTTTTTAAGAGGAAAAATTTCCTTCAAGTGTTGAAGGAAACTGTTGATGTCTGCAGGAGAGGAAACAAGACTTGGCTGAAGAGTGTCAACACTCACTGAAATGTCACCAGTTCTAGCTAAATCTGAGCATCTAACACTGAAACTTGCTCTGGTATCACAAAAAATCATTTCTGGACTTGCATTATTGCCCTATTTTACAGCTAGAGGAACTGAGGTGCAGAGAAATTGAATGTAGACACACAGATAATAGCAAAGTGAGGATTGAAATGCAAGCCTGCCCAACTGCAAAACCCATGCCTTTCCCCCTCAAAACCCAAACCCTTTTCACACCCCAGGACTGCCCTTCTCAAGCTTGAGTTTTTCTGCATTCCTTGCTTAATTTGAAGTTAGTGCATGAGTTATTTTTGTCATTATTTTCTTTGGTGTTTGCCTTTTATAATTTATGCCATTTACTCAAATATCTGTTTCTCATGTGCTAGACTAAATCCTGGGAAAATCCCTGAATTCTTGGAAATGTTGATTGGGTCTTAGGTCAATGAATGAACTGACATATGTGCATAGGAAGGGGCTTTCTTGGTGGCTCAGTGGTAAATAATCTACCTATAATGTAGGAGCCGTAGGAGATGCAGGTTCCATCCCTGGGTCAGGAAGATCTCCTAGAGATGAACATGGCAGCACACTCTGGTATTCTTGCTGGAGAATTCAATGGACAGAGGAGCCTGGTGGGCTCTAGTCCATAGTGTTGCAAAGAGTGGGGCATGGCTAAAGCGATTTAGCACACACACACACCACATGCACACATAGGAAAAAACTAGGTGCATGCTTTCCTTATTTTTAATTAGCTTTTTGTAATGCCTTTAAAGACATTAAGCAAATATAACCAGTTTTTGTTGTGTTAGAAAATAGATACTTTTGACATTAATATTGGATATGTTATAACCCACAGTCTGGTGTAAAGTTCTGATGTGAACCTACTCAGGGCTCCTACTAATAGTGTAGCATAGTAGGATGGAAAATTGAGGTTTAGGTTCAAGGCACAGATCTGCTAATAATTAACTGTGACCCTGCATAATGCGTGGCCCTTTCATTAACTGTGAAACCTCGCCCCCTTTCTTCCTGGCTCAGTCTTCTCATCTCCAGGAGGAAAGGGTGTAGAGCTCTGCAGTTCAATGAGTCTCACTTCCCTGGAAAGCAGAGCACTTGCAACAGGGTTTGTGAGCTTTCCTTGGTGACAGGATGATGTTCGGCTCTTCCAAATAAGCATTTGAGCCAAATGCTGCTCCTCCGATCATATTCCAAATGATGACAGGTCATCCCCATAGTAGATAGCCATGTGTACAGATGGAACTAATGGAGCGTGATTTATCCATTATCAGATAAATAGTGGCTTCATCCAATTTATTGGATAAATAAATTTTTTATTTATTAAAAAATTGTTTATAAATTTTGACTAATGACTTGGCCAAATACATGCATTGGCAAACAACATTGATGTTAGAGATGAGTAAAGAAAGGAGGGAAAAGAGAAAATCCACAGGCTGATGACATAAAACCAAGTTGTAGAAAGTCAGGTTTTCATTCAGCCAAATATCTTAGAAGGCTAGCGTATGTAAGCTGGACTTAGTAGACTCTTTGATATTGTATTTTTAATGCACAAAAGGGTTTTTGTTTTACCTTTTGTATATTAATATAAAATTTATGATGAGAAGTCTGTTGCTAATGAGTTTTCTCTTTAAAAATTTCCTGAAGTGTACGCCTAATAATCTCCTTTAATGTCTTGATCTGCTTGATGTATAATACTTAAAATTTTTTTCAACTTATCCCTTTTGATATTAACTAAAATCATTTCAAAGTTGGTATTTCCTATAGATTTGACAGTAAAAATTGAGTTATCAGTTTCTATCTGTAACAAAGTTTACCAATGATTACTTCTACCAGTGTGAATTTTGTTTTGTTATCTCTATAAGGCATGATTTTCATAGGCCAGAATTTGCACATGTCAGCTTACCATTAACCAACCTTAACCTTTACCAATGGCATTCATCCATTTTGTTCTCTAAGAATTAGTTATACTAGTAAAAATCATTATGAATTAGACAAAAGACTGATTGCCTGTATTTGTTTCTGAACTAACCTATGAAAACAGTGGGAACAACTCCCCTTGAAGATTCCTCAGGACCAATAAATTATTAACCCAATTCATCTATATGTTTCTGATGACACTGCATATTGTATACTAAGGGCCCTTATTTGCAATAAAGCAAAGAGAAAAGAAGATGCAAAGTAAAAAGATACATAAGATTAGGACCAAATCTTCATGTAGCCCTCAAAAGTCCATTTTCATTCACTGAGCAAGACTTTTTTTCCCTCATGGAGTATGCATCCTAATGGAGAGAGATAATAAATCATTTCAGATGTTAGTGTGTTTTTATAGGATAGAGAGTGATCTGGGTGGTAGAATCTACCTTTGATATAATAGTGGAATAGTCAGAGAAACCTTCCTGGAAAAGAGGACATTTATTAAAATTTGAGTGGTGAGCAAGCCGTGACTACTGAGCCCCGGGCCCTAAAATCAGCAAGGTGCCACAGCTACTGAAGCCCATGAGCCTAGAGCCTGTGCTCTCCCACAGGAGAGGTCACCGCAGTGAGAAGCCGTGCACTGCAGCTAGAAAGCAGCCGCCGCTCTCTGCAACTAGAGAAAGCCCTCATGCAGCAATAAAGATCCAGCACAGCCAAAAATAAATAAATGCATAAATATAACAGTGTGCACATATATTAAAAAAAAAAAAAGGAGCTTGAATGGTGAGAAGAAGCTCATCTAAATAGGCATGACCGAGCAGACAGGAGAATCTGAGAAGTAGAATCCTAATGTATGATTATGATATCAGACATCTCAGAATTTAAAGAATTTTGAACACACACCCATGATAAATGTGTAGTTATTCATAAGTTATACACTATTTGTTGCTGTAATAATGATGCATTACAAACCACCCCAAAATTCTGTGGCTTAAAATGTCCAGCATCTTTTTGGCTCATGAGTTTGCAAGTCAGCAACTCGGGCTGATTTCAACCACAGGATTCTTGTCATTTGGACTGGTGTCAGCCACTCATGTCCCAGTCTGATGGTCAGCTGGCTGACATCTGGGATGAAGAGGGCGACTAGATCTTTCTTCATCCAGACGGCATGTATCCATGGCTGTGGCAAAGGGCAAGAGAGAGAGAGAGTGTGCAAGCCCAATCATGCAAACGCTGATAAGCTTTTGTTCTTGTCACATGCTCAACACATTGGCCAAAGTAAGACACAAAGCCAAACTCCGAGTCAAAGGGCAGAGCAGATTAGCCCACTCACTATAGGAAAGCACCACAAAGTTGTATGGCAAAGAACCTGATACAGGAAGGTAAAGAGTCTTGAATTATAAACCTACTGCATTAAGATATTACTTCTCAAATATATTGTATAGTTCAGAAAACATACACTCCCGCACTGAAAATGTAAAGATGAAGTAAAGAAAAATAGTATTGGTATTTTCTTCCCACTGCAGTGCTGTAGCCTTTGTGGCATATTCACCCACGTTAGGAACGGGTTCTCTAATCCCTCCTTCCATGTGTTTTTAGTGCTCTCGGACAACCCAGCATCTGACTTGTTTTTAATAATCTCCTCCGTCTCTATGCCAAGGATCCTGCAACTTTCCTCAGTAATTCAACTCAGGGTTTTTAAGAGAAGCATGGCAATTTTCATTATTGTGAATTCTCCTACAGCTGCAGAACAAATCCCTCATGGACACTCATGTCTGGAGATGCTCATGCAGTAGCAGACAGACCCTGCTCATCTGTCAAATGTAGGTTATTTGTAAGCATAATGTGATAGGAAACATATGTAAAGTACTAGCCGTACGCTATCCACAGTAAATAGAAGCTACCATATCTGACCAGTTGATAGTCTTTATCACATGGAAACAATGATCTCTGCTTCCAGATTCATTTAGGGGAAAATAAAACAGAAGTGATTCCTTCTCTCCTGGGGAAAGAGAGAGACTATAAGATGCACAAGAGGGTCAGCTGTTCAATCCTGGGAGAGCTTCTGAGCATGCAGATAAACAGGCCCAGGCCCGGAGGAGCTCCAGCCGTGTGGAGGCTCCCTGGGTTGCCTGGGTGTGGGAAATGCATGGTGCAGCTTAACAAGCACAGTTAGCTCTGTGATCAAGCTGTAAGCATCAGCCTCCATTGCGGCTGTGTTTCTGAGGAGAAAAGCAACAACGGGATGGTTGAACAGATCGTTTCCTTCTGAGCTTGGCAGAGCAAGTTAAAGCTGCAGAAACCAGATAGGAAATTATATCATAAACTCATGTCTTTAAAAACTAACAAAATCTCTTAAAAAAAGAAAAAAAATTTATCTCTGGCTGAGGCGTCACATAGTTGTGGCCCATAGACTTTGTTCTTGTTTCCGTTTTCCTCAAGTCTGTTATCATTTCTTTGCAAATAGGTGGCTCTTACAGGATCACTGAGATTCATTTTATTCTTATCACCTGCTTGCTTGGAGAAGGCCTATTTGAAAGGTGAATCAGGAAAACAGAAAACAGGGCATTTGATACAGGGAGATTGATACATAGGCTGGAAGAGCAAAAGGGGGAAAGTGAGATAACCCAAAGATTCGCAAGTATAGGAAACAATATTGGCCCCAGAATTAGGGGATCAAATAGGAGAGGGTAGAGTTACTGGAGAAGGCAATGGCACCCCACTCCAGTACTCTTGCCTGGAAAATCCCATGGATGGATGAGCTTGGAAGGCTGTAGTCCATGGGGTTGCTAATAGTCAGACACGACTGAGCGACTTCACTTTCCCTTTTCACTTTCATGCATTGGAGAAGGAAATGGCAACTCATTCCAGTGTTCCTGCCTGGAGAATCCCAGGGACGGCAGAACCTGGTGGGCTGCCATCTATAGGGTCGCACAGAGTCGGACATGACTGAAGCGACTTAGCAGCAGCACCAGAGTTACTGGAACCTAGGAGAGAAGGCAATGGCAACCCACTCCAGTACTCTTGCCTGGAAAATCCCACGGATGGACGAGCTTGGTAGGCTGCAATCCATGGGATCGCTAAGAGTCAGACACGACTGAGTGACTTCACTTTCACTTTTCACTTTCATGCATTGGAGAAGGAAATGGCAACCCACCCCAGTGTTCTTGCCTGGAGAATCCCAGGGATGGGGGAGCCTGGTGGGCTTCCGTCTCTGGGGTCACACAGAGTCGGACATGACTGAAGCCACTTAGCAGCAGCAGCAGAGTTACTGCAACCTAGGAGTACAGAGAAGGAGCCACTAGGGCTGTGGCTGATGACAGGACACCCAAGATGGCACCACGAGGCTGGTGCTGGGTGTGCTGAGAGAGGCCTGAGCTGTGGCTGTCTGTCATTGTTGAGGGATGATGACAGAAACTGGATGCAGCAAGAAAGACCCTGGCTTCCTCATTCCATCTTCTGGTCTCCCAACAGTGTCTCTCATTGGCAGCACCTCACCCCAAGACAGCAGGCAAGGGAACCTGGAAAATGTGGTTTGCATCCTTCCAGTTGCTGAATTACAGAAAAGCACACAGAAGGGAAGGGGGCTTGAGGCCGAGAAATAAGGAGTAAAGGTTTGGCACAGAAGGCGTTGAAGTTCTCCTGGCTCCTTCAGAAATAGCACAGGAGACATCAACTGGGCAAAGGCTCTTAGGCACTCCTGTGATTTTTGGTCTGGTGGACTCCTGATTTTGAGGTGGTCGCCTTTTAGCTCTGCAAGCTCTCCCTGTTGGCCAGTATAACTCGAGTGGGACATGATAGAACTGTAGAGGATAGGGAGAAGTGCCAAGCAAGCTGAGAATGTGACGGCGTCATCGTTCTTGTGTGCCTTTCTAGGGACAGAGTCCAAACTGGCCTTAGCTTCTGGACAGCCTCCCCCTTATGGTGCAATCCATGCACATCCCAGAACTTTCATACACACTCGAGACTGGTTGTGCTCTTCAAGGAGATTACCCATGACCTCATTCCAACAGGGCTTCCACTGATCAAAACATTTTTTGAATTCCACTGAGGAATTGTTCCACTGAGCACGTGTCACAACATCTGCGACATGTCCACTTACTTCTTCATAGTGGGGTTAAATCTTTCCCTGTATGAGGCTGGATTTAATGTTTTTAAATAGTCAAGACCCTTGATTTTAAGACCAGCCCTAAGGTTAATCCTCAAGGTGGATAAGAACACTTGTTTCAAGATCATACCACTGAATTCTCTGTATAGATTATAATCCCAAGAAGGAATTCCTAGAATATTTGTAGTAGCCACAGCCGCATGAGTAGGCTAAGTATAGTCTTTGAAGCTAAATTTGTTAAAGGACAACATGAAGTATGCAATAATCTGAGCCAGAAAACGTTAGTCTTGACTACCTCAAATTCTTTGGGAATTAAGAGGAATTAATTCTTGGGGAAATCAGTTTTGTTCCTTGAAATCATTATTCCTGGATGTAGGGATTACTGAGTGCTAAGACATAATCTTGGAGGAGGAAACGGCAACCCACTCCAGTAATCTTGCTTGGAAAATTCCATAGACAGAGGAGCCTGGTGGGCTACAGTCCATGGGGTCACAAAGAG
This sequence comes from Nanger dama, assembly GCA_917880005.1. Lineage (NCBI taxonomy): Eukaryota > Metazoa > Chordata > Mammalia > Artiodactyla > Bovidae > Nanger > Nanger dama. The sequence continues at coordinate 18,901,749 of CAKJTW010000017.1, read as the reverse complement.
TCAGCCACAACTGAGCGACTGAACACAAGATGTAATTTATGAGGCGGTCACTATGAAGGAACTAAACATTCCTTGCTGAAGGAGAAATTCAAGTATAGTTTTTCTAAAGTTTCAGAGACAAATGGGATGCTTGTCTTCCTTGTAACATTTAGCAGGTCAGGATTTGCTGACCAGTGGGTAAGCTGCTAGGGAAAGGCTACATTCTGGCTTTGGGAACCCAAGAGCTAGGAAAAATATGTAAGTTTTCAACAGAATGGTAGAGTGGCTGAGCCAGCCAGTTTTTTCAGTGTATTAAGATGGATGGTGGAAATTTCGGTCACATGTCCAAACCCAAATCTTGCTAATGAGAAAGCTTGCTCTGTGAGGTCACTGGAGTCATTCTGGGACCTTCCATTTTTAATGCTCTCTCAGAGAGAAATGGTTTGGTCTGTGGAATGTGGAGAAGTTTCCATAAGCCAAGGAATCCTGGGTTCCTCTGGAGCCAAGAAGCAAGAACCAGATCACCAGTTAAGTCAGATTATCCCCCAAAGAGGCAATGCATAAATTAGCTCTGCATTTTGAACGAACTCTTCAGAATCAGTCATGCAGTCACCTAGCAGAAGAGATCTCTTGGCTAAAAATAGAGATCCAAGACACACAAAAATATTTAGACCATATTATGCACATCAAATATTGAATCTTTCTTCAGCCAATTCTCTTTGCTTCTGACTTTTCACTCAAAGTTCAGCCAAGAAAAACTTAAAAAGAAAGAAGTTGGGGTTGGGAGAAAATCAAAGCCAACTGTGGGGACTGAGCAAAGGTTTAAATTAGGTACTTTGTCTCAGTTATTTTCCTTCCTGCGTATCCTCATGTTTCCGACCCACCCCCACCCCTCCCAGTCCTGGATCCTTGAGGGGCTGGTTTAGACCAAAGTCTCTACTTTGGCCTTTCATGGGTGCTTCCTGATCTGAACTACTGCTTCCTGTCACTCACCCTTTCATCCAGACTCCAGCTAAGGTGACTGACTAAACACAAAGAGGTGTGAGTAACAGGGTTAGTGACATACGGAAGCTGTTCACACACCTAGATAGAGAGCTGATGAAGTTTTTTTAACTTTTTATTTTATATTGGCTTGCAGCTGATTAACAATGTTGTGATCGTTTCAGGTGCATACCAGAGGGACTCAGCCATAGGTATCCATGCATCCATTCTCCCCTCCCCTCAGGCTGCCACATAACATTGAGCAGAGTGCCATGCGCTGTGCTATATATAGGTCCTTGCTGGTTATCCATTTTAAGTATAACAGCGTGCACACATCCATCTCAAACTCCCTAACTATTCAGGTTCTTTTATGTTCTGCGAGGCCAATGACAAGAAACACACACACATACACACACAATGCAAACTTTTCTTTTCTAAGATTAGCCCACGATCTTACTTCATCACTGTCTCTCATCACCCTTTAACCAGAAGGTAGGAAAAGGAGATTCTCTACTAGAGACATGGTGTCCCATCCAGCCTCCCCCAACGGCACTCAGCATGAGTCTCTTCCCTAGTCTGTTGGACTAACGAGCACAACTAACATTATCCCTTATATATCAGTGCCAGACACTCCTTCAGGTGGCGCTAGTGGTAAAGACCCTGTCTGTCAGGGCAGGAGACGTAAGAGATGCGGGTTCAATCCCTGAGTGGGGAAGATCCCCTGGAGAAAGGAATGGCAACCCACTCCAGTATTCTTGCCTGGAAAATTCCATGGACAGAGGAGCGTGGCAGGCTATAGTCCACGGGGTCACAAAGAGACAGACACAACTGAAGCGACTTAGCAGCAGCAGCAGCCACTCCTTTAATTTCCTAACAACCCTCAGAGGTGCACACTATGAGTCTCTCTCCACATTTCAAAAGTAGAAACTGAGGTAGAGAGCATTCAGGCCACTTACCCCAATCCCACAGCTGTGGCCTAGGGCCACACCTGCTTCCTAACCTAGTCTACACCTTCCTGCCTCTCTCAGATGCAGGCTTGAATTTTCCCAGTAGGGGAGGAGCATCCCTGCACCCCCACCCCCTCCAATACACATACACCCTCTGCAGGTCTCTCGAGATGGAGTAGTGAGAGGTGATGTGTCACCTGTCCCAAGAAGCGTTGCAACCTCCCGCTTTGATGGGCTGCCTGAAGCTCTGGTTCTTATCAGGGGCACCAGATTTGCCCAGCTGGCCTACTTGTCCATTTCATTCTAACTCATCAATCATACTTTAAGTTCAAACTGACCCTTATGTCATCGAAACTAAAAGGTTTACATTTCTAAGCTAGAGGTTGTCTCTGTACAGACCCACAGGGTGATCAGATCTGTACATTTATAACTGTATGCTGATGATGAAGCTGACACTGCCTCCTAGAGTTGTGCGAGGCAATCTTTTCAACTGTAATCAACAGCCCTGCCTAAAAGACTTCTAGTAATTCTGCCAAGAGTCTGGGGACTAATGGGAGTCTTAGTATATGAGGCATAGAAAACAGGCCCCAAGAGATTTTTCTGGGCTTTCTCTGGCTACACTAACTGATAACTAGTGCCCTGGCTATCTGCATTTTAAAACAGAAGCTTGTTAACCTAAATAAATCTCTAATTAGTGGAATATAAAGCAGTGACAAGTGTGATGGGAAGGATTTCATGCAGGGTGAACATATTTGTGGTCAGTGATGTCTTACAAAAGTCCCTTCGAAGAATAATGAGTGTGTTTCTCCAGATATTGCCAATTAAAGCACCTTAAAAATAAAATATCTCATTCGAACTACCTAATAGCTCTGAGAAATATGAGTTCAGTTCAGTCGATCAGTCGTGTCCAACTCTTTGTGACCCCATGAACCGCAGCACACCAGGCCTCCCTGTCCATTACCAACTCCCAGAGTTTACCCAAACCCATGTCCATTGAGTCGGTGATGCCATCTAACCATCTCATCCTCTGTTGTCCCCTTCTCCTCCTACCTTCGATCTTTCCCAGCATCAGAATCTTTCCCAATGAGTCAGCTCTTCGCATCAAGTGGCCAAAGTATTGGAGTTTCAGCTTCAACATCAGTCCTTCCAGTGAACACCCAGGAGTGATCTCCTTTAGGATGGACTGGTTGGATCTCCTTGCAGTCCAAGGGACTCTCAAGAGTCTTCTCCAACACCACAGTTCAAAAGCATCAGTTCTTTGCCACTCAATTTTCTTTATAGTCCAACTCTCACATCCTTACATGACTACTGGAAAAACCATAGCCTTGACTAGATGGACCTTTGTTGATGAAGTAATGTCTCTGCTTTTTAATATGCTGTATGAGAAGTATGAAAGTTGCCCCTATTTTAAGGATGAAAAGAGGACAACAGAGAAGGCTGATTTTAATGTCTTTTGTGTGCCTGATAGTATGAAGCACTTTATAATCTTTTTTCCCCTGAACTTTAAACTTTTTATTTTGTATTAGGGTATGAAGTAAAGTGTTAGTCATGCCCAACTCTTTGCAACCCCATGGACTGTAGCCTACCAGGCTCTGTCCATGGAATTCTCCAGGCAAGGAAATTGGAGTGGGTAGCCATGCCTTTCTCCAGGGGATCTTCCTGACCCAGAGATGGAACCTGGGTCTCCCACACTGAAAGTGATTCTTTACTGTCTGAGCTCCAGGGAAGCCTGTGTTGGGGTGTAGTCAATTAGCAACATTGCGGTAATTTCAGGTGAACAGTGAAGGGACTCAAGCATACATATACATATAATCATTTTTTTATGTAGCCGTCATGAGAACCCTGAGACTTAGTTATCATCCTCCTGTTTTATTTTTTAAATTATTTTTAAAATTTTAATTGGCGTATAATTGCTTTATAATGTTGTATTGGTTTCTGCTGTACAGAAACCCTGAATCAGCCGTAAGTATACATGTATTCCCTCCCTCTTGAGTATCCCTCCTGCCCATCCCCCACCCCACCCTTCTAGGTCACCACAGAGCACTGAGTTCCCTGTGCTGCACAGCAGATTCTCATTAGTTCTCCATTTTATACAGTACTCTTGCCTGGAAAATCCCATGGACAGAGGAGCCTGGTGGGCTGCAGTCCATGGGGTCACTAAGAGTCGGACACGACTGAGCAACTTCACTTTCACTTTTCACTTTCATGCACTGCAGAAGGCAATGGCACCCCACTCCAGTGTTCTTGCCTGGAGAATCCCAGGGACGGGGGAACCTGGTGGGCTGCTGTCTCTGGGGTCGCACAGAGTCGGACATGACTGAAGTGACTTAAGCAGCAGCACCAAGAATATATATGTCAACCCCAATTCCTCCCACCTCCTCCCTTCCCCCTTGGTGTCCATGTGTTTGTTCTCTATGTTTCTGTCTTTATTTCTGCTATACCATTTTTCTAGATTCCGCATATATGTGTTAATATATAATATGATATTTGTTTTTCGTTCTGACTTACTTCAGTCTATATAACAGCCTCTAGGTTCATCCACATCATTACAAATCACTCAATTTCATTCCTTTCTATGGTTGAGTACTATTCCGTTGTTTATCGCTACCATACCTTCTGTCTTCCTGTTTTAGACGCAAGGACCAAGGCTTAGAAATTCTGAATGCTTTGCCCAAGATCACTCAGCTGGGAAGGATCAGAGGAACCTAGGTCTGACTGGTTCTAAGCCCAAGCTCTTTTTAGTACATGTACCATGTAGGCAGATCCAGGGACCCTATTCTAAATTTGGCCCCAGATGAAGGAGGTAGAGATATACATTCCTTGAGCCTGTTCTACGCTGGGGACTTCATGCACATGCTCCTCTGTGCCCTTCACAACTCTTTAGGTATTGCCTCCTCTGTATTGTAAGAACATGTATAAGTGACGGTCAGGATTTAAACCCAAGCCTTTCGGCTCCAAAGCTTGTATTCTTTCCATGACACAAGTCTTGCAGGCAAAATTCCTGGTACCTTTGAAAGCTGGCTCCACGGGGAGCTGTTAAACGACCCACAGGCACCTTTGGGGGATGGAAGACACCTTCCTACCTGGTTCTCTCTTTTCCTACTTCTCCCTCTCGATGCTAACAATTCTTCTACTTTCCCTCCCTCACAGGTGAGCATCTCCACTGTGGGCTATGGAGACATGTACCCAGAGACCCACCTGGGCAGGCTTTTTGCCTTCCTCTGCATTGCTTTTGGAATCATCCTCAATGGAATGCCCATATCCATCCTCTACAACAAATTCTCTGATTACTACAGCAAGCTCAAGGCTTATGAGTACACGGCCATACGGAGGGAGAGGGGGAATGTGGAGTTCTTGCAAAGAGCCAGAAAGAAGATAGCAGAGTGTTTGGCTGGAAGCAACTCACAGGCCACCCCAAGGCTAAATAATTAATATTTCTTAGTACGTGTGGCTGGTTGAAGCCATGAACTTCAAGGCTTCATTCCACTTTCCTTTTTTGTTTGTTTTTTATTATAGGATTGACAGTGAAAGGGTATGTGAAGCAGACACACACAAAAGGCATTCAGTCCACAAAGTTCTGTCTCTAGAAATGTTCATTTTGGCCCAAACTCGGACTGCCTCCTGCTATTCTTTAGTGATGTCGTATAAGAGTCTGACCTGCTCAATGACATTGATATTGAAAACTCGAGAGGAGCAACAGTTCCTTGTATTTCTCTTGTAGCTTCTTGTGACTTTTCAGTAAATACTTTTGGACTTGAGCTGACTTGAAATTCCTGGTTGAAATAAAAAACATTCCTAATTGTCTAGACAGAGGGAGTGTTGCAGCAGGAACTCTCTGAGCTTTGGAGTTAGACCAACCTCAGTCAGAAATCCAGGTCTCCCAGCTGTTCGATTTGGGACAAGTTACTTTTAACTGTCAGAGCCTCCGTTTCAACTTTAAATTATACTTTAAAAGGAAAGCCTTCCTTACAATATCAGCATGGGGATTGTAGATGATCCTTATAAATGTTCAATAAACGGTAGATGTTAAAATTGTTAGAGCAGGTATTGTGTGGTCAATCCTTGACTGGTGATTCTCATTCAAGGGAGATTTTGACAACTCCTCCTCACCCCTTGCCCTAGTACACTTGGCAAAGTCCAGAGATGGTTTTGACTGTCAACACTGTGATAGAAGATTAGAGAGGCTACTGGCACTAGTAAGTAGAGACCTGAGTTACTGTTCAACATGCTCTGGACAACCCTATCACAAAGAATTATCTGTCCCAAAACGTCAGTAGTGCCAAAGTTGAGAACCCTGGGCAAGCTGTAATGTGGGCGTCCCAGACTTGACTTGTGAAACATGCCTGAGGGTGTGAACCCCTTCCCTTGACAGGAGCCCCCACATGTCCTCACCTCTCAGAGCCTCCTTTCCGTGAATAGACAAAAGCAAACAGAAAAATCCTCTGCCTTTGGACAACTGGTCTGAGCTAAGCGCTGAACAAAGTGCATTAAGTGAGCATGGCCCTCTGTTCTGGGTGCAATCTGTGGGTCAGAAAACCAATTCCTACAGGTTCTTTCTCTCCTTGTCCCCTTGTCCTTTTAATTCTTTCCTCCCTGCACAGGACTGTTGGCAAGTAAAGTCCTGGGCATTTGAGGCACTTTTGAATGGAACAAAAAGAAATTTCCTCTGTAACAAGGGGGCTTGCCATGCTGACCATCAGTTTTGTCTCAGGGCATGATCAGACCTCCACTTGTGTTGTAAAAATAAGAATAAAAGGGATTTCTCTGGTGGTCCAGTGGTTAAGACTCCATGCGTCAAATACAGGGGACATGGGTTCAGTCCTGGTCAGGGAATTAAGATCCCACATGCTACATGGTGTGACCAGAACATTAAAAAAAAAAAAACTTTTAAGTTAAAAAAAAAAAAAAAGAGTAAACATTTTGTGCATTCTTGCACTTACAGGCACTATGGACTGCACTTTAGAATATATAACTCCACTTACTCCTTCATCCATCCCTACATAAAGCGTTATATTCCCTTTTATACTCAGGAAGAAACAGGCTCAGAGAGGTTAAGTAATGAGGCCAAGTTCACACAAGCAGTAGCTGGTGGGACTGAGCTTTGGCCCAGGTGTGTCTGATCCCTAAAGCTCTTGCTGAGAGTCTAAACTGTTGGTTCTCAGACTGCATCAGCAGCAAGTGGAGGATTTGTTACACACAGTGTGCCAGGCACCCCCAAACTGATTCAAGAGGTCCAAGTGGGGCCCAAGGATGTACTTTTCTACGAAGTACCAGGTGATGCTGATTGCTGCCGGGCCAGAGACCACATAGGAGAACCATAGTCTAAGTCACTCCACTCTGCCCCTCTCATGAGATGCTCTCAATATGAAAGCAGGGTGTATCTGGTGAAAACTAGATCCAGCTTTCTTCAGTCCTAAGCATCCTTAACAGGCTTCCCAGGTGACTCAGTGGTAAAGAATCAGTCTGCCAATGCAGGAGACACAGGTTCCATCCTTGGGTCAGGAAGATCCCCTGGAGAAGGAAATGGCAACCCATTCCAGTATTCTTGCCTGGGAAATTCCATGGACAGAGGAGCCTGGTGGGCTACAGTCCATGTGGACATGACTTAGCAACTAAAACAACACATCCTTAACATCATTATAATGACCTGGTACCTAAAGGACGGACAGAAGTCCTACTATTGGAAGGCAGCTAAATTAAACAGGATGTCCAGGTAAATCTGGATTTCAGATAAACCACAAATAATTTTAGTAGAAATGCATTCCAAATATTGCATGGTTTATATGCTTACTAAAAATTATCTGTTTATCTAAAATTCAAATTTAACTGGGTATCCTGTAGCTTCATCTGCTAAATCCAGCAGCCCTATACTATTGCTTTAGAGAGAGAAAGGTTTCTCGTGTGGATGGAAATTACCCCCCAGGTCCTAAAATCCTACCCAAACATCAGGCCCCTCAGCCAAGGGGGACTTCTCTCCTCTCTTGCCAAATAAAAGAGGGAGGAATTTCAGATCAGGCTCCTTGCCAGGAACAATCATGAAAACAGGGTTACAAAGTGCAGGAGGCCTGGTGCACGGCTTACAGAACCAGCTGACGTGCGCACCGCCACAGCCAGCCCTTCCTCTGGAGGGGTGTGCTGAGGAAATGCATGTTCTGGGGCTGTTGAGGGCATGAGGGATAGGAAGAGCCAGTGTTCATCACCCCTCTCTCTGCTCAAGACCCCGAGGAAATGACCCTGACCCTTCTGAGCAGAACAGGCTCTGTGAGAGACAGGGGCAGGAGTGGTAGAGGGAAGGGTGGGGTGGTCTTGGCGAGAAAGATGAACTTTTCCAGGTCCCTGGGAGGGAATCTGGTCAATGGCAGAGGCCCCCTCCTCCCAGTCTCACTGGCCCTATCTGCTTAGACAGCTGTGCTCTGCCTCCTGAAATAGCGGGACTGATCAAAGGGTGAAAAAACAAAAAGAAGTAGAATTTAATGAGCCCAACCATGCTCCAGGAGCAGAATCAGTGTTATTTCACTTAATACTTGAACAGTCCTAAGAAAGCAGTTTTCCAGGTGGTCCCTTAAAAAGGCTCAGCCACACTGACCTTGACAATGAAACTGGATTCAAAATCTGACTCCACCAACCACTATGAAGTTTAACAATATAAAACTGCTATTTTCTTAAAAAAAAAAAAAAAGATAAATACTGGCAGTTTCATGTGGTGTAACTGAATAGTTGTGTGGTCACTTAATTTCTCTGAGCCTCAGTTTTTGCAGCGTTAAAAGAGAGATGGTAGTGGTGTCTTCCTTAGCGTTGTGGAAGTGATTAAAGGACATAATGTCCTTAAAAACCTTACACCCTGTTTAGCACATATTAAGAGCTAAATACATGTGGCTGCAATCATCATTATCTCTGCTATTTTGCTGGATATACAGAAAAATATGTAATAGAAAAATTGTACCAGCCCAAAGAAGGTTGTTTATCATCAGGGAGAGAATTCTATGGGTGAAGTCAGAATCCTGTCACCAGCCATCTTGCCATCCAGGGCTGTGCACAAGAATCCAGACCAGTCTGTCCAATAAAATCATCAATGATGATGGAGACATTATGCACTAATACTGCATAACGGCCACAAGCCATGTGTGGCTACTGAGCCCTTGAAATGTGGCTAGTGTGACTCAGGACCTAAATTTCTCATTTTATTTAGTTTAGTATAATTGACTAGTAAAATAATACTTGTTTCAGGTATGCAACACAGTAGTTCAATATTTTCATAGATTCTACTTCATACAAAGTTATTATAAAATACTGATTATATTCCCTGTGCTATGCATTACAACCCTGTAACTTGTTTCTTTTATACCTAGTAGTTTGTACCTCTTAATCCCCTCCACTTGTTTTGCCCTTCCCCCACCCCCTGCCCCCTGGTAACACTAGCTTGTTCTCTGTATTGGAGTCTGCTTTTTTTTTTTTTTTTAATTCTACAAGTAAGTGAAAACATATAGTATTTTTCTTTCTCTGACTTTATTTCACTAAGCATAATACCTTCCAGGTCCATCCATTGTCACAAATGAGAACATTTTACTCTTTTTTATGGCTGAGTAACATTCCACTGGGTATATATCCCACAATGAGGCATCACCTCATACCTATCAGCATGGCTATTGTCAAAAAGACAAGAAATCACAAGTGCTGGCAAGAATTAGGAGAAAAGGGAACCCTTGCACACTGTGTGGAGTTTCCTCAAAAAATTAAACATAGAACTACCATGCTGCTGCTGCTGCTAAGTCGCTTCAGTCGTGTCTGACAGTGCAACCCCATAGACGGCAGCCCACCAGGCTTCCCCATCCCTAGGATTCTCCAGGCAAGAACACTGGAGTATCCAGCAATTCCACACCTAGGTATTTAACCAAAGAAAACAAAAACACTAATTCAAAAAGATATAAATACCCCAGTGTTCATAGGATCATTATTTACAATAACCAAGATATGAAAGCAACCTAAGTGTCCATCATCAGATGAGTGGGTAATTAATTTCATAAACAGCCACATACGGCTACAGGCTGCTATAGTTGGCAATGCGGTTAAGAACATTTCTTCTTTCACCCTCATGGAGGAATCTGTTCTGAGGTCAAGAGGACTGTGCAGCTTTTGGTGGGAGAGTGGTACCAAGAGAAGAAAAATAGGACAACCCCCCTGTTCTGGCCCAGAAGCTAAGATGGGTTTCCAGGACAACACAGACAGAACTGGAAGCAGAGGTTGTCAGTTCAACTGGTGGGCTGGAATGGCCTCTTTTGTTAAAGAGAAAAGAAGGTAAAATTTTCTAAAGCAGGCACACCAACAACAAAAGAGTGCTCCTGCTGGCTGAGCAGTAACGGATCGACCTGCCAGTGCAGGGGACATGGGTTCCATCCCCGATCCAGGAAGGTCCCACATGCTGCCTAGCACCTAAGCCCCCGCATGCCACAGAGGCTAAATCAGTGCACCACAGCTACCGAGCCTGTGCTCTAGAGCCCGCGTGCCCGAGAGCCGGCACTCCACAGCAGAAAAGCCAGCACAGTGAGAATCCTGTGCACAGCAACTATCCAAAAGCCCGTGCAACAGCAAAGACTCAGCACAGCCAAAAATACATACATACATAAATTTTAAAAGAGCTCTAAAAGGACCATCATCATCATTTAGTGACTCCCAACCTTCACCCTGAGGGCCCACAAGCGATGGAGTTCTCCTGCTCTTGCTAGTCCCTGAGCATCTCACCACCTCTTGTTGGCTTCCTTAATCCTGACCACATGTCTGTAAACAGAACTGTTAAATGATACAAGGAGGATATTAGAACAAGCTGGTTCTAATACCCCATCAGCCTATGCATATAAACCAAAATCTCTGCCAATACATGCTTCAAAGTTAAAAAAATAAAAATCTAAGCACAATCACAAATAGCCAGCTAGCATTTCCCAAACAAGGCTCAGGCTATACCCAGCCAAATAATGTCCTTGCTTTGCTTCTGTCTTTTCTCTTTAAGTCTTTTCTCTAGTTCCTGCTGGTGGAAAGTGAAAGTTGCTCAGTCATGTGTGACTCTTTGGGACTCCATAGACTGTAGCCCACCAGGCTCCTCTGTCCATGGGGTTCTCCAGGCAAGAATACTGGAGTGGCTGTTCCCTTCTCCAGGGGATCTTCCCAACTCAGGGATTGAACCCAGGTCTCCTGCACTGCAGATGGATTCTTTACCATCTGAGCCACTAGGGAAAACTCATTGGTGGAAGACTCCTAATCATCACTTCTCGTTTGGCACTGCTCAGTTCAAATCTATTTTTGCTCAAAAAATACTTACAATTTATAGTATGCTTCACTGGATCTTTTAAAAGAATCTTTATTAAAATCTCTTTGATTAAATCTCTGAGTGTGTCATCTGTTTTCTGTTCGGATCCTAATCCACCTTGCCTATCTTAAGAAAAATACATTACTCATATTCCCTAGATCACTGCTGAAAAGATGAGATATTTATCTGAGGATTTGAATCTCTCCAACATATCACACCAGACTGAGAAACAGAGCCCTTGGATTTCAGGACTAGGAGGCGTGTCCAGTTCACAGAAGTCTGGTAGGACAGTGATGATTGGTTCCTTTAGCTGCCAATAAGTGACTCATTCTTCCTGTCAAAGGCCTCCAGCTCGACTCTCCTTTGGGGCAATTTTCAATGACTCAGTCTGTTGAATTGCCTTTCGCAGTCCCATCCCACACATATAAATGGATTCTCATGACTTCATGATGGAAGAGTGTGCATACAATAAGCTGCAATAGTTGCATCTAGGAACACACATTTTGGTGGCCTCTGAAGACATCAAGAAACCATCCTGAACAATCTACTACCTTCCTTCACACAAGTTTCATTAACCTTGCTTCGTAAGTGATATAACTGAAACACAGAGAAGTTAAGAAATATGCCCAGAGATGGCAAACACCAGCCTGTGCCCACAGCAGACATTGTTAATCAATCTCACTGTACTCTTTCCCATTGGAAAGCCTTCTTACTGCAGCTGTCCTGCAGCCAACACAAATCTGTCAGAGTTGACACTCAAGACATGTTTGCCATCCTCACACATGCTCAGACTTTAAAAATTAGGAAGTGGGACTAGAAACCAGTCTCTGAGTCTCCTAGTACACTGTTCTTTTTAAAGGATTTCTCTGTAAATCCAGAAAACCTGAGCGGACCGTGTTCATGCTATCCTTAATACCTATGATGCCTTTGTTAGGAAACACGCCTGAGCCTCCATTTCCACCTTACCATAATGAGAGTATGATTAGCTGATACATGAATGCTAAGTCCTTGGCGCACTCCTGTCATATACTAGGTACTCAGCTCCCGGTGGCTCTCATCCATTCTCTATAAACAAGGCCATTAATGTCCACTGTGTCACTGAGCTGTTAAATGCTTTCATTCTCCAGGAATATACGCATGGTAAATTGCATTTCTCCACCACATTTGTTATGTGTGGCCAAGTGGCTTGCTTTGGCCAAACACACGTGAGCAAGAGAGACATGTATAACTTCTGGACAGAAGCATTTAATTACTGCATCTGTATTCCAGTCTTCCTTTCTTTCTGACTTGGTAATTATGGAAACAGATTTCAAGATGGAGTATCCATCAGCCCTCAGCTCTGAGTGACAATGATCAGCAGAACTTGGGTAGACCCCCTTGACATGTAGTGAGAAATACGCTTCTGTTGGGTAAAGCTACTGAGATTTTGTAGTTGTTTCTTTCTGCAGCCATAACCTAATCCACCTAGATGAATACTCTTTTCTCTATCAAGGTTCCAGGGAAGCTGAACTTGTCCATTTCACCACAGAAAAACGACTTCAAATAACCATGTGTCTTAAAGGGTCACATCCCCAAAGTGACTCTGCTACACAGCACTGCATATAATGCTACCTAAAATGTATTAAATGGCCATTATGTGCCAAACAGTGTTCTGGGCACTTCATGGGGACTAATGGGCACACTTAGAACAGTTCTGGCACAGAGGAAACGTGCTAATTCATGTTCATCTGCATCACTGCCCTCATTACCGTTATCACACATTATCTCCAGTCCTGATCTCCTCTCGATAGAAGAGAAAACTAAGGCACAAAGCAGTTAAGTAATATGAGCATGGCTTCAGAGGCAGAAAATAACACAGCAAAGATTTGCACTTGAGTTCACTGGAGACTGGTCCTTATTCTTCCCTTGCTACTGCATACACATCCGGATGAAGCCCACCAAATTCTGTGTGGTGCACATTCCTGAGCCCCACCACTTCCCCCTGGCGGGGTGGTGTCCCACCATCAGAACTATATCCTTTGGGCCACCACTTGCAACAGTTGGAGCCTAATTCATTGAGAAGGCAGAGAAACCAGCATCCTTTAGGTCAACTTATCCAAGGAGATGAAACCCTGGCATTCAGAAACAGGGTTATGTTTTTCTATCAGCTGCAAGATTCACCATCAGGAGGGCTTTCAAATTTCTTCAACATCCCTAGGCTGTCATTTCTTTCTTTCCAGAAGTAGCACAGGTCCCAGGACCAGTGGTAAGTTTGCCCAGCCCTGTCCATCTCCCAAGGACATCAGAGGCCAAACAAGGAGGGAGAAAGAATCTCAGCACAGACAGACCCACCAACCACCCTCCACTCACCACATCTTCCTCCAGGCCATTTATTTCATTAAAGAGTAGGGTGCTCAAGGGAATCTCCAGAAAGGGGGCAATTTCATTCTTCCCACATCATAAAAATTAAAATTCTTTCCAAAAAAATAATGTGCTCTGTTCTTTGAGAAAGCTAAGGAGAGGAGAAAAGGGGTCAAGGAGTGAGAGGTAAGAAAATGTGAGGGAGAGAGGGAAAGAGGAAAGAAAAATAGAACAATAAATTGAATAGGGAAGACAGGGAGATTAAGAAGGGAAGCAAAAGACAGAGAACAGAATAAAGCAGCAGTGAGACTGGCTCTGTGCCTTCGTGAGATCAGCAAACCCTCTGAATTTTCACCTTGGCTCAAAACTGTAGTTGGTACTGTTTTGCCAATCACCCACATCTGGGTGTTTCCTGGTGTCCCTTCCCTATGCTCCTCCCCATACCCTGAGAAAAGCTACTAACTCAGTAGCTTTCACAGTCTAATCCCTAACCAGAGTTCATTTTGAAAGAACATGGAGTAGGAGAAGGAACTTTGTAGTCTGACTGGACTGAGTTCAGAATGTAGCCTTAGCACATTTTTTTCCCTTCAACAAATATTTATGGATACCTATCTGTGTGCCAAGCACTGTTCTAGGCACTGGGTTACAGTGAACAAAACTCCCTGCCCTCATAAAACGTCCACCTTAGAGGAATAAATAAAAATGAAAATCTATATTATCTTAGTGTTCAGTACAATGGAGACAAATAAACCATAAGAGAATAAGAAGTGGTACTATCAGGGGAGGGTCCCCAGGGAAGTCCCACTGTGAAGGATGCTACTGAAGCAGAGCTTCAGAAGGAGGTGAAGAGTTACCCAACCCATAGGTATCTGGGGAAGACCAGAGCAAATGCCCTGGGGCGAGAACACACCTAGAGAAGGCATGAGGAACAAGCAAAAGGCAGACAGTTCCATGCAGTGTAGCCCTGGCGCGGTTAAGGATTTTAGAAGTTCAGACATGAACTGGAAAAATAGAAAGTGATGAACGAAATATGGGACAACTGAAACTGACTTTTGGGAAAGGCTGCAGTTTCCTTAATGACACATTCTAGGATAAGACCAGGGGAGTGTCTGAAGTAAGATGGCAGATACAACCATTAAAGAAGATTAGGTGAAGGACCTGAGAGACAGGGCCCTGAAAATCTCATTGCTAAAAAGCTTTTTTTTGGCCACACCACTCAGCATGTGAGATCTTAGTTCCCTGACCAGGGATTGAACCTGGGTCCCTTGCAGTGAAAGCTCAGAATCATAACCAATGGACTTCCAGGGAAGTCCTGAAGTCTTGTCTATGGAAATATTAGGGTCACCAGGAATTAGAGAGGAGTGGTGTTGGAGAGAGAACCAGGGCCCCCTCTTTTCAAGGAATTGGAGGGAGGGCCTGGAGATGATCAGAAGGGGAAGAGGTCTAATGACGTGCAATTTACATTTAGTTCGGAGCAGTTAGGGAGAAGGCAGGCAGAGTGATCTGGAGGCAGCAATAAGGAGCAAGGAGAGCAGGCCCAGTAGGGAAGGGCTGTTGGATAGAAACCACTTGATTGAAGTGCAGGTGAACAGGATCTTTCAGGAGAGTCAAGTCACAGTGAGGTTCATTGTCATCTCACTGGCATTTAGTGTCCAGAGGGGCCAAGGATGCTAAAAAGCCCTGCAAAGCTCAGAATAGTCCCATGAGAGGACAATCCATCTCGTCCAATAGTGCCCCCATGGCAAAACATGTAATCTGATTATGGAGGCAAGAGCATTCAACATTCAAAGGAAAGGCTAAGCATGCAGAGGGAATTGCTGACACCAATTCCAGGGACCAGCAGGGAAATACTGGAGAATTTGGAAAGGGGAGGAGACGAGATCAGAGCAGGGGGTATCGGAGTGAAAGTTAGGGGGCTGAGTAATGCCCCAGCAGTCCCAGGCTTCCTGTGCTGCTGCTGTTTAGTCGCTTTAGTCATGTCTGACTCTCTTGTGACCCCATGGACTGTAGCCCACCAGGCTCCTCTGTCCATGGGGTTTTTCAGGGAAGAACACTGGAATGTTCCTCCTCCAGGGAATCTGTGGTGACTGTCATAACCATGGCTGAAGGGGCAGGGAGATGGTCCTGCTGATCTCGGGGCAGGTGTGGTGCTGCAGCCCTGAACAGGAGGGAGGGACATGCGGTCCTGGATCCACCCTGCATCCTTCTGATGCAACTGTGGAGTCTCACGAAGGGCTGTTCTAATCTGGAGCACCTAGAGCTTGGAACTGCCTCTTAGCCCTGAAGATTGGAGGAAGGGAGGCTCTACAAGGGCATTCCAAATGTCTCGATTCCTGCCAAGGCTAAGCTCTGTGTCCTTGAGCAAGTTACTTAACCTTGCTGAGCCTGTTTTCTCATCCATAAAGTGGCCCCCAAAACCTATCTCACAAGGTTGTTGCAAGGCTTAAAATCAAAGCCAGAAGGTGTCTAGCCCAGTGTGTGATAGGCGCTCACTGCTGTCAGGCCCATAGCCAGTGGCTCAGGCTGCACGCGCCTGAGTCCAAGTCCTGACTCTGTTGCTCACTGATCGTCTAACCTGGGCTAGTTGCTGAACCTCTCAAGTCTCAGTTTCCTGCACATGAGATTGGGAGAGTAATTCCGGAAGTATAAGGTGTCTGGAAGAAAGACATGAAAGATGATGTAGTGAGCTGTGAAGTTTTGCCTTCTCTTCACCGGAAAAGACTCCCGAGCAAGGTAATTTTCTTCCTCTAACAGTCTCTTGAATGAATCAGCAGACCTCTGTGTTCAGAGTCCCTGGCCTCAGGGAGAAGCTGGAACTTCTTTTAGAAGTTTTCAGGGCTGCTACTAAGGGTTTCCCAGGTGGTGCTTGTGGTAAAGGACCCGCCTGCCAATGCAGGGGATGTAAGAGACATGGGTTCAATCCCTGGATTGGGCCAATCCCCTGGAGGAGGGCACAGCAACCCCCTCCAGTATTCTTGCCTGGAGAATTCCATGGACAGAGGAGCCTGGGCGGGGGGGCTAGAGTCCATGGGGTCACACAGAGTTGGACATGGCTGAAGCGATTTAACAAGCATGCACTCAGGCCTTTGTTTGGTAGGCCAGAGCATGTCAAGGAAGAGGGCAAGATGAGCAGTCTAAATCCAGGGAATGAGAGGTGAACATTCTGAGACAGGAGGAGAGGAGGCCCAGGGTCTGTGAAGGAACGGCAGAGGCTCAGCCTCGTCCTAAGGCTGACTCAGGGAGGGGAGGACGGCCGCCCAGAGAGTGCATTTGGAGGTCTCACTCCTGTCTCAGCCCACCACACTGACAGCTGCTTCTGCGGCCTGAAGTCACATTTTCTGTAAAGGAGTACATTACATTTTCTTCCCTGTCTTGTATTTGGCTCAGAGTGTAGCAGTCTACCCACATGAGACACAGTCAGACAGTTCCAGAGTCCAAGTCATCCTGCACACAGGTGGGTGTCCCTAGGGGTCACTTCACCCTCTCAGCATAGGGTGATGGGGTGATGGCAAATGCTGGCAGTGCAGCTGCCTTGCCAGATGGTTCCAGGGGGAAGGGAGGGGAGGGGAGGCTGGGAGAAAGGCCCCCAACATCTGGTGTGTCCTGCTTCCCTACACCCTCCCCCAGCCTCGAAATGTCACACCCTTGCTTTCTACTCATTCCTTGCTGACTTGGGGCCAATCATTTGGGAAAAACTCACTGAAGGTTAGGTCAGTTCCCTGGGAAATGAGAATCATTCCTATGGCCTAGGATTACTGTGACTCATGTGAATGACATAAACCCTTGAAATGGATGTGGCAACGAGTAAGTACGGAATGAATGGCAGAGGTAGTGGGGGGGTCAGAGAACTAATAGTCCTTGTAACACTACTAAGACAAAAGGTGAAGTGCTGGCTGGCTCAGATTTAACCAGTCCCAAGAGTCCTGAGGCTGCTGTTCCGCTCCCAGCTTTGCCATAGACTTCTCTCGGGGAGTTGGGTTGCCTCCCTTCTCTGCCTTGGTTTTGGCACCTGTCACATGGGGACAGTCCCATCCACTTTAGAACAAGATCTTGCAGCTGGAAGGGTCCTTAGAGAACATCTGGTCCAGCCCTTTCTTCCCTGCAGTCCATTTCACAGAGGCCAAAAGAAAAGCAGCCTACCTAATTCATGAAAATACTCTTTCCAAATCCATAGAAGCTCAGTTTCTTTTGTTTTGTTTACTAGTATGGGTTGGGAGGATTGGGGGCAGCAAGGGGCAAGTGACGTAGAAATGTGACATTCTCTTCCTTTGACAGGCTTTTTAATTTACTGGGAAAATGAGATTAAATCCATGAGGATAAAAAATTTTTTAATGAGACATGTATGAGAAGTTCTCTGAAAATACTAAACACTTACACAGACAAATTGTGCAGATAGGCCTGCAAGACAGCTCCCACTGACCCCACCCCCTTGCCTAGTCTCTCCCACACCATCCCAGCACTGATTGATGAGATCTACAGGACAGGCAGAAGCGATGCTATGTCATACCTGGGATTAGGTAACAGAAGACTGCACCTTCTGCCTTGGGCTCTCCCTCAAGTCACTAGCTCTAGAAGAAGCCAGCTGCCATGTTCTGAGGACCATCAGGAAGCTCAGTGGGGAGGCCTGCAAGGTGAGGGACTCCAAGCCACTAGCCAGACAGCAAGTGCGGCCTGTGAACAATCCCTTCCCAGGAATGAACTGGGAAGTAGACCCACCAGCCCCAGATGATTGCAGGACTGGGGGTGACAGCTTGATGGCCACCTCATAAGAGACTCTAAGCCAGAAGCACCCAGTTAAATCTTGCCTGCATTCCTGTCCCACAGAAACTAGGAGACAGCACTTACATGTTGTTGCAAGCTGCCAAATTTGGGGTAATTTGTTACGCAGCAATAGTTTTCTAATACATAAAAACAGACCACCACCATTCTTCACAGAACACCACCATTCTTCACAGAACACCCACTGCATGCCAGACCTGTGCTCCACAAGAATAGATAGCAAAGACTCAAGACAGAAGCACCAGCTAGGAATTATGACAGCCCTGGGCTGAGGCATACCTTGCATGGGTCTCTTGGGGAGCAGAGGATGGTATGTGCTGATGGGGAGTATGTAGAACCCTCAAGAGAGCCTGGAAAATTCACGTCATAGTTTCTTCCCAAAAGTGAGATCACAGGGCTCACGTGTGTGCCTGCATGAATGTAGGTGAGAGAGGAACGTACACACAAATGTCAGGATGGGGCAGGGCTCGTAGATGTGGCCATCTTCCACAGGGGTCTTGCTGCTGCTGCTGCTAAGTCGCTTCAGTCGTGTCCGACTCTGTGCGACCCCATAGACAGCAGCCCACCAGGCTCCCCCATCCCTGGGATTCTCCAGGCAAGAACACTGGAGAGGGTTGCCATTTCCTTCTCCAGTGCATGAAAGTGAAAAGTGAAAGTGAAGTTGCCCAGTCGCGTTTGACTCTTAGCGACCCCATGGACTGCAGCCTACCAGGTTCATCCATCCATGGGATTTTCCAGGCAAGAGTACTGGAGTGGGGTGCCATTGCCTTCTCCAACAGGGGTCTTAGAAGGAGGCAGATTCTGAAAGGTTCCACAGAATAGGAGGAACCTTCAGTTGCTCCCACGGGAAAGCCTGGCTGCCTCTGTGAACTAGGTTTCAGTCCTACCTATATCACACTGGGTGAGATCAGTCTAGTGACTTCCCACCCAAAAGTGGAAATAAACTCTCCAAAGGATGCAGTGAAGTTCAGATGAGAAAATATACTTTGGAAACTATAAAACACTGAGTAACATAAGGAAATAAAGTGAGGTGTTGTAGATAAAGTTCCTAGAACACGGCCTGGCTCATAATATAAGGTTCACAAATGGCAGTGTTTTTTTTTTTTTTCCCCTGTTGATAAGCTCACTTCTGGTAAAAGAAAAAAACAAGCAAGAAAAGTGATGGCAGCAGGTGTTTTCTGACGTGTAGCCTGGGCCCCATTGCCACAGGAAGCCCCATCAATGCCCTGTCACACCTCCACCCACCCCGTCCCTTCCCCACCAGCAGGACTTACCCAATGGCAATTGGCGGGCTCTAGGTGACACTGCAGAGACCAAGCAGGATCGATCACAAAGCAGGGGCAACAGGTTGGGAGGGTTTGACAACTTCCTCTCACGGGGATCTGAGGAGACGGAGACCGCCAGAAGGCATGGGATGGAGTGATAAGGAACAGGAAGACTGAAAGGGCAAGAAAAGAAACCCAGAGTTCCCTTTAATCCCTCTGCTAGGGCCTGGATCCTGATGATTTCAATCTCCACCTGTAGGATTAAGGGGGCAAGGCAACACACATCTGCACACTGGCGTGTTTCTGAAGAACTACAGTTGCGGTCTGCCTGCCCCAGGTGGAGGTCCCTAGGGTGGGCGCTAATCCAATATGACTGAGTCCACGTAAAACCGGGAAATCTGAACGCAGAGCAGGTGCACATAAGGAGAATGCCATGTGACGGCAAGATAAGGGTAATGCTCTACCAGCTGAGCAATGTCAGTGATTGGCAACAAATCACCAGAGTCTCCAGTGGTTGAGAATCCTCCTTCTGAGGCAGGGCACACAGGTTTGACTCCTGGCTGGGGAACTAAGATCCCTGATGTCATGGAACACCTAAGCCCGAGCACTGCATCTGCAGAGCTCTTGAACTCTGGAACCACAGCTAGGGAGAAGCACACAGGCTGCCACAAATATCCCCTTGTGCTGCAGCTGAGACCCAATGCAGCCAAAGGTGAGTAAATATATTTTTTAATATGGAAGAAATTTTTTAAGAAAGAGGAGGCGGCATGGAACAGAACCTTCCATCATAGCTATCAGAGGAAGCCAACTCTGCTGAGACCTTGATCCTGGACTTCTAGCCTCCAGAACTGGGAGATACATTTCCGCTGTTTAAGTCATTCGGTTTGTGGCACTCTGCTGGAGTAGCCCTACCAAACTAATACAAGAGCATTTGGCTTCATCAGCACAAAACCACAGGGCCAGGCAGGCCTGATGTGAACCTCTGCACTTACCAACAGCATGTCCTGGGCCACTTAGGTGCCACAGTGGGCCTTGGGTTTTTAACTGTAAAATGGGAGATTCCATACACTTTATGTATAGTGACTGAGAAGCAAGTAACAAATGCAAAGCACGCAGTTCCAATGCCTGGCTCCTGGTAGCCACTCAACAAAGGCTTTCACTAAAGGAAATGACAGCTCAGCTCGAATTCCTTCACCTCTCTAAACCCTGCACCCTCATGAGCATCACAGAAGAACCAGCTATCTGTCAGTCTATGAAGATACCAAATGCCTTGAAGGCAAAAGGCTCCAAGACCCAAGTAGAGTGGATTTCTTTGGCTACATAACAGATTGCCACAAACTCAGGAGCTTGAAAAATTACCATCTCAATTCTACGGATCAGAAGCTCAGAAGAACTTGGCTGGAGTCTCTGCTTAGGGTCTCACAAAACCAAAATGAAGACGCTGCCCAGAGTGGGCTCTTACTTGGAGGTTCTGTGCATTAATTGCTTCTGAGCTCATTGTAATTGTTGGCCAAATTCAGTTCTTTGCCTTTGTGGAACTAAGGTTCCTGGCTTTGTCCTGGCTGTTGGTTAGGGATCACTTTCAGCTCCTCAAGGTCTGTGATCTGTTTCTAGTGACAGCATCTGGGTTATGAAATCTGTAGGTTTTCTACACCAAGCAATTCCCTTGTTTTCTGTGGACACCAACTAGATGTCCAACAGTCTTAATTCAATTCCTATCTTACCTGTGGAGGACTCCAAAGACTAAGGGTTCAGCCCCACAAGATGCCTCCACTTCAGACTCCAGTAACAAGCCCAGGCAAGCCTGTACTTCTAGCCACCCAACTAGCTATAAAGTTGGGGGGTTCCCATAACCCCCTCCTCAGGTTTGATAATCTGCTAGAACAGCTCACAGAAAGAAAGCAGGCTGAAGAGGTATGTAGGGTGAAACTGAGAAGAGCCCTGAGCACATAGGCTTCTGGAGGGTGAGTCAGCCTCCCAGTAGTGGGATGAGCTCACCAACCTAGAGGATTCTGGATTTGTATGGAGGTTTCATTATAGAGAAAAACTAGATTCCCTGGTGGCCCAGATGGTAATTGGTCTTCCTCTAATGCAGGAGACCTGGGTTCAATCCCTGGGTCAGGATGATGCCCTAGAGAAGGAAATGGCAACCTACTCCAGTATTCTTGCCTGGAAAATCCCATGGATGGAGGAGCCTGGCAAGCTACAGTCCATGGGGTCACCAAGAGTCATACACAAATCAGCGACTTCACTTTCTTCCTTTTTCACTAGAGGCATGCTTGATTAAATCACCAACCATTAGTGGGTAACTTGATAGGCAGTCCCTCTTTCCTCCCTGGAGGTTAGGAGAATGGAATTGAAAAACCCAACCCTCTATTCCCAGAGGAACCTCCCAGCATCCTGACGCTATCCAGGGGCCCGTCAAGAATCACCACCTTAGCATAACCTTCAGTGTGGCTGAATGGGGCTCGATTAACATAAAATACTCTTCTCACCCCTATCAGGAAATTATAAAGGTTTTGGAAGCTCTTTGCCAGGAATCAGGGATGACAACAAAATACATACTTATTATATCATAACATTAAAAGATCCTTCCACAAGGCCCCCTCCATCTTGGCAACAGAGAATTGCCTTCCTGTCAAAACTGCCCCGTATTTCAGTTTTCCTGATGTCTTCTCCTGCCCCTAGCTGGAGAAAAAATGCACTGCTTTTAAAGAGCTTTGGGGGATGAGATTAAGCCCATTTGGGTAATCTCCCTTGTGTCATGTGACATAACCATCACAGAAGTAACACCGGCAAACAAAGGTCATAGACATCATCTTAAAAATTCTGCCCATCATACAGCTATTCTTGGCTGTACCACTGAGTGGATGAGTGACTGGACAAGTCCTTGTCCCTTTTGGACTACAAATTCCGTTTAACTCTAATATCCTATACTCTGCCCCCACAATCAAATTACACTTTCTTAACTTTATAGGATGTGTCCTGATTAAGGGTAACAAAGAAACCTTTGCTCTTTGAGAAAGTTTACAAACTAAACACAACATTGTTCATCCTTTATTGCAGATCACAATGGTCTGCTATCTTTAAAAATATTGATGCTGGGCCCCCCATCTTCAGAAACTCTGACTCTCAGGAAATCTAGGCAAAGCCAGACAAGAAGGACATGGCCTTCCCTATGGTGGGAGTGTAAATGAGGAGGGATGGGAGTCTTCTGTTTGCATTCCGAGTCTTTCAAGGATGAGATAGATAGGGCTGAGGGCAGTGGCAGCTAGACCCAAGCGTGCATCACAGCACAAGACATCCCTGCAAGTCACATGATTTCAGTTTTGTATGTTTGCTTCTAGTGGTGTCCCTAGGTGTGAGCCGAGGATGTAAGCTAGTAAACACATTTCTGCATGGACTGAAATACTGTGCTCCAGACACAGAACATTCTGGGAGAAGCCTGTCTAGCTCCAAAGCCTGAGTTTACACTGTCTTGGAGAAAAATGAATGGAATGCAATTTTTTTTTTTTTTTGGTCTAAGTACCCCAAGTAGGTATATATGTGTGTAAATATATATACACATATATTTAGAGAGAGATTATATAAAATTTCTGTTTGATAACAATTGGATAGTGGACAGTTATGTTCTCTACCAAGTTCTTGTTATACAGAATTTTACCTTGTAGATTTTAAATGCATACAATTTAAATTTTAAATGCATACAATATGCTGAAACAAATTGTGTGAAAAATTGTGTAATGGGAAAAAGACTACTGAGTGTCTCTTCAAAAGAATGTGAGGTATTTAGAGCACCTTCCAGGGTTATCTGATTCTGAAGAGCTCTGACCTTCCAGTGCCCTTGACTATTGTGCAGTGCTGTAGAGAAAGATGTTAACTTCTGGAGGTCTAATAAAATACAGTGATCCTCATTAATAAAAATGCCAAATTCTGTTGGATGAAGATACAGCAAAGTACTACCCTTTGCATGTTGAACAGTCTTGTACATTACAATCAAATTTTATGACATTTCATTGTATGAAGGAAAAAGTAAGGCCCCTTTCATTTCTCTGGAGGAAAAAAAAACTATTTTCCTTTGAAGAAAGCAAACGGGGGTTATAGAACCAAGTAAACAGGGGAATCATAGTCAGTGAGCAAGGGTGCAGGTAGGTCTTAGAAACTGAGTATGAGGGTCCTTTATCGTATCCTTTTCCAGAGACACAGGGCTCAGATAAAGTTCAGCACTGTCACCATACAGCAGAATGCAACAATAAGGGCACCATCCATCTCTCATAATAAAACCGCACTGAATTCTGAAACAAATACAACATTGTAAATCCAATAAAAATTTAAAACGAAAGGGAAAAAAACAGATTAGTGTTCAGCACACTGAAGAGGGGGAGGCAAGTTAGGTATATGAGATAAGAGATACAAACTTCTATGTAAAAAAGATAAGCAATATGGATATTTTGTATAGCACAGGGAATTACAGCCATTGTCTTGTAATAACTTTTAATGGCACACAATCTGTAAAAATGCTGACTCACTACATTGCACATCTGACACTAATATAAAGTTATAAATAAACAACTATACTTCAATTTAAAAAAACTACAGTGATTCCAAATTTTTCTATCATGATAGAAATCTTTATTTGGGGGAGAGTCTTCTTTAAAAACATCTATACCACAAAATTTTAAGTTACAAATTGATGTTTCTCCATAAATATGAAAGTCCTTTGACACAGAATGAACCCAAAGTACAATTGGGCAGTATCACTTATAGCATACGATTCATTTAAAACTAAAGAAAAGTACTTGCCACTTTTCAAATTATAAATTAATTGATCTTTGATATTATTAAAAAGGTCTTGAATTCTTTGGGCAATTCTTTGTTTAATTCAAGATCTTTTAACTTTTATAAAGCATTTTTTGGCTTCTCATAATTTCCTAACAAAGTTTCTATAACTGAAATATTTTTGAACCATTTCTCCACCTAAAAATATTTGTGTATATGTTTATGTGCACATGCAAGAGTTCAAAGTTACAAGTTCAAATCCTGTTAAAAATTATTTAAAAACATTTTGAACATTTAATTTTGATTTCAGATAACTATATTGTGAGGGTTTTTTTTTCCTTTGACTTGTAAGAGGAAATTTCACGATTATTGGCTTAATATGTCTCTTTTTACACAACAAACATCCTTTTCATTTTGTTCTGCTATAGCAAATTGCAACTGCCATTCTTTGTGAAATTTGCAACATGCCTCCTTCCAGTCTTTTAAAAACTCTTCTAGTATATGCTATTGAAATTCAGACTTTGAAACCTAATTCCCAATGTGATGGTATTTGCAGATGGGGACTTCTTTGGGAGGTGATAAGGCCACAAGGGTGGAGACCTCCACAAGGGTGGAGACCTCATAAATGAAATTAGTGCCCTTCTAAAAGGGGCCCCAGAGATTTCCTTTGCCCTCCTGTCATATGTGAACACTGGCAGAAGATAAGCTGTTATGAACCATAAAGCTGGTCATCTATGGACACCAAATCTGCTGGCACCTTGATCATGGACTTACCAGCTTCCAGAACTGTGACAAATAATTTGACGGTTTAAGCCATCTCGTGTGGTATTTTTTGTTATACCAGCCTAAACCAATTAAGACATCATAGTCCTAGTTTCTCAGTCTCCATTCAGTATTTTTCTCCCTGTGAAAAAGTATATTTTTATTGTTAGAATTTAAGTCAGTCACACATTATTGCAAACATCTGGAACAGAGAAGAAAACATTTCAATTCTATTTCAAAAATGTCTCCAAGACCAAGCAACAGGATTCCATAGTCAAATGAACAGCATAAAAGTACAACGGAGAAAGGCATAAAAACACTTATTTAAGGTGGTCAGAGTATAATAACATATTTCACTTTATGTGATGAATGTACCAATTCTCCAGATTATCTTCAGTTCGGGATCACAGGTTAATTTTTCTTTTGACAACTATTTTGGTATTTTTGACATTTACACAGTCCAAACAAGGGTTTTGCACAAATGCAACATCCAACTCAAAAGATAAAATGACCACAGCACATAATAAAAGTGCTCCAGAGACAAAAGACAAAAGTTAAAAGTAGTGTTGGTCCCATAGCCTTGCAGTTCTTCTATTTCTTTATCGTTACGGTTGTTGTTTAGTTGCTAAGTTGTGTCTGACTCTTTTGTGACCCCATGGACTGTAGCCCACCAGGCTTCTCTGTCCATGGGATTTCCCAGGTAAGAATACTGGAGTGGGTTGCCATTTCCTTCTCCAGGGGTCCTTTCAATTTTACATCAGTAGTACATCTTTATTTTAAATTTAAATTTTTGTTTATATGTATTATTCTAATTAGAAAAATGACTTTACATGGGAATTACTATAGCTCATGTTGTCTGATAAAATGTTAAAAATTCATACTATAGCAATACATAGGAAAAAATTGGTTGAACTGAAGCAGTCCATTGTCACTGACTAGATCAGTGATATGTGCATGTGCGACATCAGAATAAGTGCCCACCCACACACCACAAAAATCATATATTAAGTGACACAACAATTAAGAGTTAAATTTAGGCCTGCTGAAACAATACATTTGTGTCTAATGGCAAAATGCTTTGCATGGTTTTGGTTTTTAAATTAAAAAAAATCAGGTTCTCAATCAGCCTTACTAAATTTCAAGTGTTCAAAAGCCACATCTGGCTAGTCAATATTATATTGATTAGTGCAGTTTAAAAAAGGAAGAGAGCTTTGGGGACCTACCAGGAGATGCAGAATTTTGAATACGGAAAACACACAAAAGAAGACTTTAGTTTTGTTGCTGTGTTATATGGTATCCTCCCTTTGCTGTTCCCTCAAAAAAATATACTTAAGGCCTCTGAATCAGATTAGAGATGGTTTTTAGTTACTTTTTTTGTCTGCTTGGACTGCTATAACAAAATACCTCATCTAAAGTCTTCTTATAAGGACACTGATCCTATCAGACCAGGGCCCCAACCTTACCTCCTCATTTAACTTTAATATTTCTTTTCTCCAAGTACAGCCACAGTGGAGCTTAGGGCTTAAACATATGAAGTTGAAAGGGACAAACATTTACTCAGTGAGATTTATACAGACTAACAGCAGCAGGCATAAAATTTTATTTTATTCATTTATCATTTAAGATTTTAGCCATTTTAAGAATTTTTCTGACTAGAGGGCCACAGAAAGCTGGACCCAATAAGAATCCAAAAGCTGGTCCAGGGTTTTAAAAAAATATATCTTTTGCACAATTTGGGCTAATATGCAACTAAAAACGTAACTTTCCTTTAATCACTGTATTGGCTAGCTGGTTTGAGGTAACTAGTGGATTTCTGATTTAAATCCAGTCTTGATTGGGAAAATGTGGAAATATGGACTATTCTCCTCCTCTCTCTCATCCTAAAGCAGCACCTAGGCACACAGGAGGTTGTGTAACTTCACAATGTGATGGATGGGGGCAGGGTGGGCAACCAGCCATAGTTGTTTCTCTGAAGGCACCTTTCCCTGAAGTAACTCATCCATCTGCTCTTTGCTCCTCATCTCTTAACCTAAGGAACCCAGTGTTCAGTTACCTTGTCCTCGGACATCCTGCCTGTGGTAGATGTAGGCTGTTCTGTGCCTTTCCCACGCCCACCACAGAGGCCACCAAGCAGCCCAGAGTCATCCTGGCTGCCACCTGTCCCTTGCAGCATGACAGGACATCAGATCTGGAGTGCCATCGAAGGCTCTCCTTGCCTCAGCATGCCGCTGTTTCCATTTTGCTGTGACCAGTGTCCCATACCTGGGGCCCCTTAAGGCGCTTGTAGTCTCTTTCAAATACATCCTTAGAAATGAAGATAGACATTTTGTCTACAGAGGTCAGTTATCTGAGGTTTCGCACTCCCTTCAACCCAATCAGGTAAGAAGACGTGGGTGTCCTTCTCAAGAACCTGTAGCAGTGGCTCACCCTCACTCTCCTCTGACAGTCTTCCAAAGTAGCGTACCATTTTGCATTCTTACCAGCAATGAATGTGAGTTCCTATTTCTATACATCCTTGCCAGAGTTGGGTGTTGTACAGTACTTTGAATTGTGGCCATCCCAATAGGTATGCAATAGTATGCTGCATGCTAAGTAGCTTCAGTTGTGTCTACCTCTTTGCAACCCCATGGACGGTAGCCCACCAGGCTCCTCTGTTCATGGAATTCTCCAGGCAAGAACCCTGGAGTAGGTTGCCATCCCCTTCTCCAGAGGATCTTCCTGACCCAGGGATTGAACCTGCATCTCCTGTGGCTTCTGCATTGCAGGCAGATTCTTTACTGCTGAGCCACTAGGGGAAGCCCCTTCATGTATTCCTAGAAACGGGCAGTATTTTCTTGCTGTTTTAATTTGCAATTCCCCAGTGACATATGATATGGAACATTTTGTCATATGTGTATTTACCATCTGTATATCTTTTTTTGTGAGATGTCTTTAGATCTTTTGTTCACTTTTTGATTGGGCTGTTTTTTATTATTGAGTTTTAAGTGTTAGTCCTTTGTATATTTTAGATACAATTCCTTCATCAGATATGAGGCAGCTAACAACCATAGTATTATAGATGTTGGTAGAAGACACAAGATTTTGGTGTCAGAGACAAAGGGCTTTACTACTCACAGCACAGCAAGTGGCATGAGCTTCTTGCTCATATCAGCTTCTCTTGCCCTCAGTTCCCTGTGGGGTAACACAGAGTGGTCTGGGGGAGAGGTACTGCACACACAGTAGGTTTGTGTCACAACTGAAGAACTTCAGCCTCAGGAAGCCCAAATCTTTTCTAATGGGCTGCAAGGAAACTTGCTTAGCTTTCACCTGAGAGGGAGAATCTGCTTTTATTACACTACACTCTAAAAAAAACCAAACCTTTCCCCTTGACTTGGAGACACTCTATCTTCCAAGGCTATCTGCTAGTCAAATGTCATTGAAAAGACTGTTTAGCACAAAAGCTGTTAGTGTCTTTGCTCACAAGACTGTGCAGAAATTGATCAAGAACTGTCTCCCCTAAGTCATGACTCAACACCTCTAAATATCTTGGCATGAGTACTCTAAATAAATTCTCATGTATAATTACCATAACATTATCACAAATGAGAAATTTGACAATGATTTCTTAAGTCACAACTCCAACAACTCATTAATATCCAGTCCATATTCAAATTTTTCCAAGTATGCCAATAACCTATTTTATGGCTTAACTAACAAATCCAAAACATAATCCTATCGAGGTTAACCAATATACTTGGTTGTTTTGTCTCTTTAGTATATTTTTATCTAGCACAACCCCTCTGCCTTTACTTTTTGCTATGGGGAAAAAGGTCTCACATTCTGAATTTGTCATATAGCTTTCTTGTGATATCATTTAACCTGCTCCTCTTTCCCATGTATTTCTGATAAATTAGAAATTGAGTCTAGAGACTAGGTAAGATTCAGACTAAACCACTTTGGCAAAAATACTTCTTAGGTAACGTTCATTTTAAATACAGTGAGAAAGTATCACAGGAGGAGGCATTTAATGTCAGGTTGCCTTGCTACTAGCTTTGATTACTTGGATAAAGTTAACAACTGCAAGACCTCTTTTGCAAAGGTTCATCCTTCTATTTGAAATCTGTAAGCAATCTGAGATGTAATTCTCGTGTGTGTGTGTGTGTGTGTGTGTGTGAGTGTGTATTTAGTTCATAGTCATGTCCAACTCTTTGCAACCCCATGGACTGTAACCTGCTAGGCTCCCCCATCCATGGGGATTCTCCAGGCAAGAATACTTGAGTGGGTAGTCCTGCCCTTCTCCAGGGGGTCTTCCCAACCCAAGGATCAATCCTTGTTCTCCCGCATGGCAGGCAGATTCTTGGCATCAAGCAAATAGCCGATTCCCCAACAGGTTGTAGCATCCATTGAAGTTTCTTCCCTGAATTAATTATTCACTAGGGTTAGGCTTTACTACTAATCAAAGCCAACTTTTTAAAATAAAAAGAAGTGAAAATGAAAGCAGGGAAGGAGGAAGAAGGAACATTTCTCTTCCGTAAAAATGCGTCTCCAAAAATGGACAGTTGTGGCTTTCAAGAGCTCATTTTGGAGCACTAAGTCAAGAATTTTACTCTGTTCTTAAAGGTCGCCAGCATCCATCCTTCTCTGGGGGTGTTGGCCCTAGTCCCAGAAGGAAAAATACAGGGAATATTTCAAATATTATCTGACTATACTTAAAGAACCAACTTTTCCAACAATGAAGTAGAAAAGCATCAGTGGATGCCAGAACCCAAAGGCAAAGTTTTGAGAAGAAACATGGTATCTACATAGTCTCAGCATGCATTCCTCCAAATAACTTACTAATTTAAAAAGAGGAAGTAGCTCAAAGTTAACACCACCAAAAACAGGACACACTGAAGAAGCCTCCTGATGTTCCTGGGACACAGCATCATTTATGTGCTACTCCTGCCTGGACATGGCAAACTCTGGGTTAAATCAGGCAAATCAGGGACAGGCTGGAATAACTCTTCTGTGCTCTAGTCAACGATGGCAAAGGAATGCTGAAGAACTACTGCAGATTAAAGGAGATTAGAGAGGCATAATAGCTAAACACCATATGTGATTCTGGACTAGATCAGGGACTGAAAAAAGTAGCCATAAAGGATTTTACTGGGATAATTGAGAAGATTGGAATATAGACTGTAGATTAGAAAATAGTGTTATATCTCTATCAAATTTCCTGATTTTGAGAATTGTACTATAATTATCCCCTTCACGGACCACAGCTTTGTTGTGGCAAATGGGCTTGCATAACTCATTGAAGCTAAGAGTCACACTGTGCAGGGCCACCCAAGATGGATGGGTCCTACACGAGAGTTTTGACAAAACATGGTCCACTGGAGGAGAGAATGGCAAACTCCTCCATTACTCTTGCCATGACAACCCTATGAACAGTATGAAAAGGCAAAAAGATATGACACCAGAAGATGAGCCCCCTAGGTCAGAAGGTGTCTCATATGCTACTGAGGAAGAGAGGAGGGCAATTACTGATAGTTCCAGAAAGAATGAAGTGGGTAGGGCAAAGCATAAATGACTCTCAGTTTTGGATGTGTCTGATGGTAAAGGTAAAGTCCGATGCTGCTAAGAACACTACTGCAAAGAAACCTGGAATGTTAGGTCCATGAACCAAGGTTAACTGGACATGGGTCAAGCAGGAGATAGCAAGGTCAAGCAGGAGATAGCAAGAATGAGCATCGACATTTTAGGAATCAGTGAACTAAAATGGATAGGGATGGGCGAATTTAATTCAGATGACCATTATATCTACTACTGTGAGCAAGAATTCCTTAAAAGAAATGGAGTAGCCCTCATAGTGAAAAGTCCAAAATGCAGTACTTGGATGAAATCTCAAAAATGACAGAATGATCTCGGTTCATTTCTAAGGCAAACCATTCAGTATCACAGTAATCCAAATCTATGCCCCAACCATTAATGCCAAAGCTGAAGCTGAGCGGTTCCATGAAGACCTATGAGACCTTCTAGAAGTAACATCAAAAAAGATGTCCTCTTCATTATTGGGGACTGTAATGCAAAACTAGGAATTCAAGAATACCTGGAGTAACAAGGAAGTTTGGCCTTGGAATACAAAATGAAACAGGGCAAAAGCTAACAGTTTTGTAAAGAGAACACACTGGTCATAGTAAACAGGGTGATGACTCTGCACATGAACATCACCAAATGGTCAATACTAAAATCAGACTGATTATATTCTTTTCAGTCAAAGAAGTAGAGGCTCTATACAGTCAGCAAAAACAAGGCCTGAAGCTGACTATGGTTCAGATCATGAGCTCCTTATTGTAAAATTCAGGCTTAAATTGAAGAAAGCAGGGAAAATCACTAGGCCATACAGGTATGACCTAAATCAAATCACTTATGATTATACAGTAGAGGATAGGAATAGATTCAAGGGATTAGATCTGGTAGAGTGCCTGGAGAATTTATGGATGGAGGTTTGTAACATTGTACAGGAGGCAATGATCAAAACCATCTCCAAGAAAAGGAAATGCAAGAACACAAAATGGTTGTCTGAGAGAGATTAACAAATATCTGAGGAAGGAAGAAAAAGGAAAGGCAAAGAAGGAAGAGAGAGAGATACCCAACTGAATGCAGAGTTCCAGACAATAACAAGAAGAGATAAGGCCTTCTTCAATGAACAATGCAAAGAAACAGAGGAAATCAATAGAATGGGAAAGACTAGAGAGCTCTGCAAAAAAACTGGAGATATCAAGGGACATTTCATGCAAGGATGGGCATGATAAAGGGCAGAAACATTAAGGACATAACAGGAGCAAAAAGATTAAGAGGTCACAAGAATACACAGAAGAACCATACAAAAGAGTTCTAAATGACCTGAATAACCACTATAGTATGGTCACTCACCTAGAGTCAGACATCTTGGAATGTGAAGTCAAGTGGGCCTTAGGGAGCATTGCTAAGAACAAAGATAGTGGAGGTGATGGAATTCCAGCTGAGCTATGTCAAATCCTAAAAGAGGATGCTGCTAAAGTGCTGCATTTAATATGTCAGCATATTTGGAAAACTCAGCAGTGGTCACAGGACTGGAAAAGGTCAGTTTTCACTCCAATCTCAAAGAAAGGCAATGCCAAAGAATGTTCTAACTAATATTATGGGTTCAAATGAGTGCTCACAATTGTGCTCACTTCACATGCTAGCAAGGTTATGCTCAAAATCCTTTAAGCTAGGCTTCAGTAGTATATGATCTGAGAACTTCCAGATGTACAAGTTGAGTTTAGAAAAGGCAGGGGAACCAGAGATCAAATTGCCAACATTCATTGGATCACAGAGAAAGCAAGGGAATTCCAGAAAAACATCTACTTCTGTTTTGTTTACTACACCAAAGCCTTTGACTGTGCAGATCACAATAAACTCTGGACAATTCTTAAGGAGATGGGAATACCAGACTACCTAACATATCTCCTGACACACCTCAAGAAGCAATAGTTAGAACCGGACATGGAACAATGGGCTGATTCCAAATTGGGAAAGCAGTACGTCAAGGCTGTATATTGCCACCCTGCTTATTTAATTTTTATGCAGAGTACATCACGTGAAATGCTGGGCTGGATGAAGCACAAGATAGAATCCAGATTGTCAGGAAAAATACCAACAACTCAGATGATACCACCTTAACAGCAGAAAGTGAAGAGGAACTAGAGAGCCTCTTGACAAACGTGAAAGAGGAGAGTGATGAAGCCAGCTTAAAACTCAACATTCAAAAAAGTAAGATCATGGCATCCGGTCCCATCACTTCACGGCAAATAGAAGGGAAAAAAACAGAAGCAGTTATAGATTTTCTTTTCTTGGGCTCCAAAATCACTGTGGATGGTGACTGCGGCCATGAAATTAAAAGATGCTTGCTCCCAAGGAAGGCTATGACAAACCTAAGCAGTGTATTAAAAAGCAGAGACATCGCTTTGCTGACAAAGGTCTATATAGTTAAAGTTATGTTTTATTCCAGTTAGTCATGCACAGATGTGAGAGACAGACCATAAAGAAGGCTGAGAGCTGAAGAATTGATGCTTCAAATTGTGGAGCTAGAGCAGACTCAAGTCACTTGGGTTGCAAGGAGATAAAACAAATTAATCCTAAAGGAAATCAACCCTGAATATTTATTGGAAGGACTGATGCTAAAGCTGAAGCGCCAATACTTTAGCCACCTGATGTGAACAGCCAACTCATTGGAAAAGACTCTCATACTGGGAAAGACTGAAGGCAACAGGAGAAGGTGGTGGCAGAGGAGAAAATGGTTAGATAGCTTCACCAATGCAGTGGACATCAATGTAAGCAAACTCTGGGAGACGGTGAAGGATGGAGGAGCCTGGCGTGCTATGGTCCACAGGGTTGCAAAGAGTCAGACGTGACTTAGCAACCAAATGACAACACTATGATTATGTGAAAAAATGTCCTTCTCTAAGGAAAGATGTATATACCAAAGTATTTAGGGATAAAGGGACTTATCTCTAACCTACTCTCAAATGATTCCAAAATACACATAAGCAAACAAATAGACAAAAATGAGAACATGGGGCAAATATAAACAATTGGTGAATCTTGGTGAAGAGTTTGATTCCTGCATCTTTTCATAAGTTTCAAATTATAATCCCTCAACAACCAAAATGAAGCCACTCCTGTTTCTTTCATTTTCCTTATTCCTTGCTCTAAAATCCCCTGGGAGAATGAAAACTGGTCTGGAGAGAAGAAACCTGATTATAATCCTCACCTCCCATCAGAACTTGCTGGAATATCTTGGGCTAGATCCTTTCTCTGGGCCTCAGATATTTCACCTGCATAACTGTGAAGTTTGCCTTGAAGGTTTTCAGATTCCAGTACAGGTTGCAAGATGGAAAGATGGTTTTTTTGTTGTTCACCTACTGAGGTTGTGCTACTCACACTTCTAGATGCTGCCTTCATCTCCAAGTGTCCATCACATCTTTTCAGCTGCCTCTGAAGCTCCTAGAGCAGACTGAGTTTGTCACTCTTGAGTTTCTCATCTCAGGTTGGATTGGGAAGGGGGATGCTGTTTGTTTCAAGTGATACTAGTACTAAAAGGACCACTTTTGAGTCTTGATTAGCCAAGGTATGTCAGAGAGCCCAGGACTTCTGTGGCTGCTCTTTGAGGGGAAAGGCGGGGGTAGGGGAGGCCAAACAGACATTCACAGTTATTTGCTGGAGAGAGCTCCTGACTTCAGGGCATCTCTTGAATGAGGTGGGGTTTGGGTAGTGGATGAAAGGGAGCCAGACCACCGCTCTGATCTCAGAGTACCTGGCTGGCTTTTATTCATGGCCCTTTCTTCAAATTGCCAGACTGAAGGTCTCTGATTGAATATAAGTGAGAATTCAACTTTCCCAAAAGTTCAACACCGCTGACCATAGCTGTATTGTTGAACTAGAAAAACAAAACAAAACAAAACATGTGGAGTCTGGAAACTTAGCATGAATAGTCAAAAATTAATTTGAGTATGAGTGGAAACTACCACAGCTAAACAAAGCAACATGTCACAGAGCCTTCTAGCTCTGTGCATGAAACTTCCTATGGGCTCTCTCGCTCGATTTCAAGACATTAAATGTTCACATGATAGAAAGTCTATCACCTGTTGATTCAAGGTTGGAAAAAGGCATGTCTGCATTCCTTGAGACTTTGTGAGCAACCCATGGATTCTACATGAACCTTCTAACCAACCCCATGTTGGTAAGTGCAGCAATTAATTTTATCAGTTGTAAATTACTGATATTAAATCACCAATATGAAAACAAACCACTATTTTTATCTTTGCCCTGCCTCCTCCTCTCCCCAGGGGTCAGGAATGGGGAGAAAAGTTTGTTAAAAGTGATAGGGAAGCAGTTAATTGCAGTGCTTATCAGAGGGTGCTGTTTTATTTAGACCTCTCTAAAAGTGACACTAATTCTGCTAGTCTTAAAGTTCTGTGCTCTGTGTATAGCTGAGTGCCTCTGCTAGTAGAGATATCAACTAAGATCAAAGGAATATTAAAGAATACAGCAGATGGATTAGTCTTGTTTCTCCTGCCACTGTGATGTTGTATCAGTGAAATAAGACCTCCTGATACTAGTGGACTAGTATCTCAACTAGTATGTTGATGTTTCACAAATCTGGTTCAGTTTCACATCCTATATTTCACAAGAAGCCTTGGTCATGTAAATAACAGAAGCTCACTTGTGTGTAATGCTCAGTTCACAAACACTTTCACATATACCATCTTATTTCACTCTGAAGATAACCCTGAGCTATAGGCTCCACAGGCAACTACCCATTTAAAAAAAAAAAAAAAAGCCCACAGGTCTTAAAGTGGCTTGTCCAAGGTCACAGTGTCAGTGACGAGCCAAGGTGAGGACTACAGCCCCAAGAACAAAGACTCCCTCTCGAGTGTCACAGCCGATATTCCCCACTAATGACGGCATAGGTCTTACTTTGACAGCTGAGGGACTTGGTAGCATAGGTCTTACTTTGCTGTCCTTTCCCCTGGGGTCAGCTGGACTAAAGAGGTTTGCGAAGTGAAGCGCTGGCTGTGTAGATGACATCCAGGAACAGGATACCAGCTGTGATGGCCACGATAAAGCCATGAGAATCCTGAGTCCCTGGCCAGGGATGCAGGCATCAGATCACCATGGGAGCAGGAAGCATGTACCTGCCAACTCATGACAGCTAACTTGAAATAGGGTTCTTTAAATTGAAAGATGAAGGCATCAGAGAAAAACAACTAGATAAAATGGCTATCATTCCCACTAGGAAACCAGAGGACAGGTTCAGCTATGGTACCGATGACTTCACATGTCTTCATACTGATGTACAAAAAACAAGAACTGACCATAGCAAATGTGGATTTTAATCTGAGGGAACTACAGTCTAACAAGTGTCAAGGAAACTTGGTGAGCTGAGGATCTAAAGTATGACCCCATGAAAAGTTGAATCTTTGAAAAGAAATACTTAGTAGAAGATAATAAAGGTCATTTGAAATGTGAAGAGGGTGTAGATTTAGTTGGAAATCCACAGACCTGAAATAGACACAGTGAAAGGCGTGTGGCTGAGACAAAAACAGAGAACCAAAATTATATCAGTAGAAGAACACTTCTTATCCAAAAGGTCACAGCAAACATTATTAAGAGAGACACACATCAAGACTGGAGAATAGATGAGAAAACAGGCCTATTCACCAATAAGAAACTGCAGATGTTTTGGAGGGAAAAATAAATGTTGGCAAAATTACTAAAATAAAAATGACAGAGGTTAGACAAAATTCCAACTCTCAATTTCTGATTTCACCCAAGGCATACACCCAAAATAATCTGTGAAAGTGAAGACTGGACATAGATCATGTTCAAGTTTTCCAAGTGGGGAGAAGGACAGATTCCAGAAACAATTCAGTTCAGTCACTCACTCGTGTCCCACTCTTGGCAACCCCATGAACTGCAGCACGCCAGGCCTCCCTGTCCATCACCAACTGACGGAGTCTACCCAAACGCATGTCCACTGAGTCAGTGATGCCATCCAATCATCTCATCCTCTATCATCCCCTTCTCCTCCTGGCCTCAATCTTTCCTAGCATCAGGGTCTTCTCAAACGAGTCAGCTCTTCGGGGCCAAAGGATTTGAGTTTCAGCTTCAACATCAGTCCTTCCAATGAACACTCAGGACTGATCTCCTTTAGGATGGACTGGTTGGATCTCCTTGTAGTCCAATAGACTCTCAAGAATCTTCTCCAATACCACAGTTCAAAAGCATCAATTCTTCAGAACTCAGCTTTCTTTATAGTCCAACTTTCACATCCATACATGACAACTGGAAAACCATAGCTTTGACTAGACAGACCTTTGTTGACAAAGTAATGTCTCTGCTTTTTAAAATGCTGTCTAGGGTGGTCATAACTTCCCTTCCAAGGAGTAGGTGTCTTTTAATTTCATGGCTGCAATCGCAATCTGCAGTGATTTTGGAGCCCAGAAAAATAAAGTCAGTCACTGTTTCCCCATCTATTTGCCATGAAGTGATGGGACTGGATGCCATGATCTTAGTTTTCTGACTGTTTAGCTTTAAGCCAACTTTTTCACTCTCCTCTTTCACTTTCATCAAGAAGCTCTTTAGTTCTTCACCTTCTTCCATAAGGGTGGTGTCATTTACATATCTGATGTTATTGATATTTCTCCTGTCAATCTTGATTCTAGCTTGTGCTTCTTCCAGCCCAGCGTTTCTCATGATGTACTCTGCATAGAAGTTAAATAAGCAAGGTGACAATATACAGCCTTGATGTACTCCTTTTCCTATTTGGAACCAGTCTGTTGTTCCATGTCCAGTTCTAACTGTTGCTTCCTGACCTGCATACAGGTTTCTCAAGAGGCAGTCAGGTGGTCTGGTATTCCCATCTCCTTCAGAATTTTCCACAGTTTATTGTGATCCACACAGTCAAAGGCTTTGGCATAGTCAATAAAGCAGAAATAGATGTTTTTCTGGAACTCTCTTGCTTTTTTGATGATCAAGCAGATGTTGGCAATTTGATCTCTGGTTCCTCTGCCTTTTCTAAAACCAGCTTGAACATCTGGAAGTTCACAGTTCATGTATTGTTGAAGCCTGGCTTGGAGAATTTTGAGCATCACTTTACTAGTGTGTGAGATTAGTGCAATTGTGTGGTAGTTTGAGCATTGTTTGGCATTGCCTTTCTTTGGGATCGGAATGAAAACTGAACTTTTCCAGTCCTGTGGCCACTTCTGAGTTTTCTAAATTTGCTGACATACTGAGAACAGCACTTTCACAGCATCATCTTTCAGGATTTAAAATAGCTCAACTGGAATTCCATCACCTCCATGATGCCTGATGAACTATGGGTGGAGGTTCGTGACATTGTACAGGAGACAGGAATCAAGACCATCCCCAAGAAAAGAAATGCAAAAAGCAAAACGGCTGTCTGAGGAGGACCTACAAATAGCTGTGAGAATAAGGGAAGTGAAAAGCAAAGGAGAAAAGGAAAGATATACCCATGTGAATGCAGAGCTCCAAAGAATAGCAAGGAGATATAAGAAAAAAAGCCTCAGCAATCAGTGCAAAGAAACAGAGGAAAACAATAGAATAGGAAAGAGTAGAGATCTTTTCAAGAAAATTAGAGATACCAAGGGAACATTTCATGCAAAGATGGGCTCAATAAAGGACAGAAATGGTATGGTCCTAGCAGGAGATATTAAGAAGAGGCAGCAAGAATACACAGAACTGTACAAAAAATATCTTCACGACCCAGATAATCATTGATCACTCACCTAGAGCCAGACATCCTGGAATGTGAAGTCAAGTGGGCCTTAGAAAGCATCACTATGAACAAAGCTAGTGGAGGTGATGGAATTCCAGTTGAGCTATTTAAAATTCAGAAACAATTGGCAAGTAATAAATAAAAATCCTAGCCTTGAGTATTTCCAAATAGAGAAAGGAGTACGTCAAGGTTGTATATTGTCACCCTGCTTATTTAACTTCTATGCAGAGTACATCATGAGAAACGCTGGGCTGGTGGAAGTACAAGCTGGAATCAAGATTGCCGGGAGAAATGTCAATAACCTCAGATACGCAGATAACACCACCCTTATTGCAGAAAGTGAAGAACTAAAGAGCCTCTTGATGAAGGTGAAAGAGAGTGAAAAAGTTGGCTTAAAGCTCAACATTCAGAAAACTAAGATCATGGCATCTGGTCCCATCACTTCATGGGAAATAGATGGGAAAACAGTGGAAACAGTGACTGACTTTATTTTGGGGGCTCCAAAATCACTGCAGATGGTGACTGCAGCCATTAAATTAAAAGACGCTTACTCCTTGGAAGGAAAGTTATGACCACCCTAGACAGCATATTAAAAAGCAGAGACATTACTTTGTCAACAAAGGTCCGTCTAGTCAAGGCTATTATAGTCATGTATGTAGTCATGTACAGATGTGAGAATTGGACTATAAAGAAAGCTGAGTGCTGAAGAATTGATGCTTTTGAACTGTGGTGTTGGAGAAGATTCTTGAGAGTCTATTGGACTGCAAGGAGATCCAACCAGTCTCCTAAAGGATATCGGTCTTGGGTGTTTATTGGAAGGACTGATGCTGAAGCTCCAATACTTTAGCCACCTGATGTGAAGAACTGATTCACTGGAAAAGACCCTGATTCTGGGAAAGATTGAAGGCAGGAGGAGAGGGGGATGACAGTGGATAAGATGGTTGGATGGCATCACCGACTCAATAGAGATGAGTTTGAGTAAAATCCAGGGGTTGGTGATGGACAGGGAGGCCTGGAGTGCTGCAGTCCATGGAATCATAGAGTCAGACAGGACTGAGTGACTGAACTGGACTGAACTTGTCATTTAGAATGGAAAATGGCGATCTTCAGGTTGCAGCATGGGTCATTTCAGCAAGCCATGACAGGGTGATTTCACTTCTTGCAATGACTGACAAAGCAAGAATGTAGAGGACTTGCAAACTGCAAAATTGCTGACATTTTCTCATGAGAGTGGACAAAGTAGAAACATGGGTTGAAATGTTAGCAAGAAGATTTAAATCTGTAGCTTGTTGGGCTTGCCCAGAGTGTTGACTGATGTTTCCATGACAACTGGACAACAGAAGAGAGTTCCCTAGTTGACTTCTGAGCTTGATCTTTGGCTTTTTTTGATCAAAATTTTTATTAATAACTTGAGTAAAGATATAGAAGCTGTAGTGTGTTGGTTTATGGGCACAGACCATTAAGTTTTTAGAAAATTTGTGAGCAGGCTGACACATTAGCTTGTAATTGGTCGTGGTGGGGTATTTAAACTATGGAAAACTAGCAAGCACTGTAGATCAAGGCCCTCCCTTTCCCTCCCAAGAACTGGTTGTTAAACATTTACTACCACACCACTGAACAGAAAATGATATATAGTCAGGACTCATTTGACTAGAGCTAAAATTGCTTTAAACAAACAAAACTCCCCAGCAAGTTTAAGGAATTAGAAAGTCCACATTGGAGCCTTGGGTAGAGTTGGACACCTGCTCAAATAACGTCACAAAGACTCAGTCTCCTCCCTCTGCTGCCCGCCCTTTGCTCAGCTTTCCTCCATGTTGGCTTCATTCTGTAGTAACTCAAGGCTTTTATCATTCTAGCATTGTCAATGCCAGTGGAAAGAGAGCCCCTTTCCTCAATAATCTAAACAAAAGAGCCACTCACTTTGATGAAGGGAATAGAGCACTTTGATTGTTCAGTCCTGGGTTATTTTCCTATATCTAGGTATAGAGATTGAAAATGCTGAAGTGGCCGCCAAATCAGGAGCTATCAGAAGAAAGGAAGCCGGATGCTGGGCATCCAAAGAACGTGTAGCCACTAAATGCAAGAAAGACTGAGGAATTATAATCCAGTTTAAAAAAAAAAAGTAATCTCGGATGAAAGAATCAATGAGCATAGAGTATCAATTCAAGAATTGTAAGAGCTATTGTATAATTATGTAACTACTACTCGGAGTATTATATTCAGTTCTCAACATTGCACTTTACAAGAGACACTGAATATTCACAAGAAAGTCATAAAACCATGTATTAATATGTCGAAAAATGTGTTAACAATGGCTGAAGAAATCTGAGAACGTTTGCTTTGGAGGAAAGCCGACTTAGGAGCACACAGGGATCTCTGTCTTAAGTGCTCAAAGTCCTTTTCTAACCCAGGATGTTCTCATGTGATCTGGACGACAGAGTTGCAGGACCAAGAACAGTTCAATATAAGAAACTACTCTCTAACCATGAAGGCTGCCCAACAACTGGATGGGCTGACTCAAATCAGGGAACTCTCTGTCACTAGAAATGCTCACGCAGAACTTGGATGACCAAACATCTGGAAAGGTACAGAACAGCCTGCTTGGTATACTGCATAATGGGATAGCATTTTACATGGAGGTTACACTCTAAAGTCAGTAAGGCAAAAGCCACATGTAGCCGACCTTGAAAATTACCTATAT
Organism: Nanger dama; assembly: GCA_917880005.1. NCBI lineage: Eukaryota > Metazoa > Chordata > Mammalia > Artiodactyla > Bovidae > Nanger > Nanger dama. Next base: position 18,860,633 of record CAKJTW010000017.1, on the reverse strand, counting down.
AGAATGGTTAATATAGATCATATGTTTGTATGTGTGATATGTATATATAAATGTACAATGTAAAATTATAATTCCCAAAGATACATGTACCCCAGTGTTCATAACTACTATTTGCAATAGCCAGAATATGGAAGCAACCTAAGTAAGTGTCCAACGACAGAGGAATGGATAAACAAGGTGTGGTACATATATACAATGGAATGCTGCTGCTGCTAAGTCGCTTCAGTCGTGTCCGACTCTGTGTGACCCCACAGATGGCAGCCCACCAGGCTCCCCTGTCCCTGGGATTCTCGAGGCAAGAACACTGGAGTGGGTTGCCATTTCCTTCTCCAATGCACGAAAGTAGAAAGTGAAAATGAAAGTGAAGTCACTCAGTCGTGTCCGACTTGTAGCAACCCCATGGAATGCAACCCACCAGGCTTCTCCATCCGTGGGATTTTCCAGTCAAGAGTACTGGAGTGGGTTGCCATTGCCTTCTCTGCTATTACTCAGCTATAAAAAGGAATGAAATTGTGCCATTTGCAGAGATGTGGATGGACCTAGATACTGTGACACAGAGTGAAGGCAGAAAGAGAAAACAATATTGTATATAATGTATCTATGTTGTATATATTGTATTGTATATAATGTATATATGTGGAATTAGAAAAAGATTTAGAGATAAACTTATTCACAAAGCAGAAACAGAGACACATACTTAGACAACACGTATGGATATCAAGGGGGAACACTGGGAGTGGGGCGAATTGAGAGATTGGGATTGACATATACACTACTATATATAAAACAGATTAATGAGAACCTACTGTATAGTACAGGGAACTCTACACAGTGCTCTGTGGTGACCTAAATGGGATGAAAACCCTAAAAGAGGGTATATATGTATTCGTATAGCTGATTCAATTTGTTGTACAGCAGAAAATAATATAACATTATAAAGTAACTATACTGCAATTAAAATTTTTAATGTACAATATAATAAAGCACACAGTCTTTTAAGCTGTGGCGTAAAAAAAAAGCCCTGAGAAGTGTGTAGGGACCCAACAGAACCATGATTGATTCAAGGCTCTTATTCACATTCATTTTGGGCACATACTGATTAAGTCTAACAGTGGATAGATACCCTGTTGACAGCAGCTCACTCTTCCCTCCTAGTGCTCTACAAGCACATTTAGTTCAATCATCCTGCTGCATAATAATAATAAAAAAATGACTGGCCTTTGTCCCTGGTTCTGGGAGAAAGGCTTTAACTCCCTAGAATTCCCCAAGTAATAGAAGCATCATTTTATTTGAATTTCTTGGGTCACACCTGAGTTTATGCTAAGAGATGAGTCAGGATGGGGCCCGGTTACCAGAAAGACCATATGATGAGAATTTGGGGACTTGGAGCCAGCCCAGCTTCCAAGAAGGGGAGGGTGACTGCAGATTAAGTCCAAACCCATAGCTACTGATTCCACCTAAGACTCTCTTTTCCGATCTCATTGGACAGAACTGGATCATAGGATATCCTTTAACCCAGTCACTGGCTAGTGAAAGTTGCTCGGTCGTGCCCAACTCTTTGCGACCTGCCAGGCTCCTCTGTCTATGGAATTCCCAGCAAAACTACTGGAGTGGGTAGCCATCCCTTTCTGCAGGGATCTTCCCAATCCAGGGATTAAACCCAGGTCTCCTGCACTGCAGGTGGATTCTTTACCAGCTGAGCCACCAGGGAAGTCCGATTCTATCCATCACGAGACCAGCTAGTGTAATTCCCTGAGTTGAAAATACATGGATGCACTGAGTGTGTTCCCCCAGGAGACAGCACAGAGGTACCACACTTGAGACTCACTCCCTACTCACCCAAAGCATCTCTTCATTGGACTAGGCCTGATTTGTATCCTTTCCTCCCAAAAAACTGTACTCCCAGCCTGGTGCTTTCCTGAGTTTTGTGAGTCTTCCAGTGAATTACTGAAGCTCAGGGGTTGTGGAAACTTCTGAATTTGTAGCCAGGGGTCAGGAGTGCGGGGAGCACCTGAAGAAAGGGTAGTCTTGCTGGGGACCATGCCCTTAAGTCTACAGATATGTAACTAACTCTGGTGATTAGTGTCATAAGTGCATGGCAGTATTCCCGCTGGCATCGGAGCAATCGGAACTTAAAATGTGACTGTACAGTACCTCTAACAATAAGCACCTAATAACGCCAAAACCCCAAATTCTACTTTTTAACTACAGACTAAACAAAATTAACACTTTCATCTTGGTGCACAGAAAAGCCATTAGGCAATGGTCTGTTGCATTATGAAGTTTATATTTAAAAGATGCAAGAAAACTGGACCCAGAGAGTCTCTGGCTGGTGCAATTTCATGTTTCTGACTCAGGTTACCAGAAAGCAGCTCAGATCTGGTGATGGAACAGCTTGTCCAAGTGAGGTCTGGCCAGTTAGGGAAGAAAAGCAGAGATCTTTCTGAATCAGAAGATTACCCCAGAGACCACTAGCACCACGGTTAAGAAGATGTGCACGCCTAATGGCTTAAAGGTTGGTGAGATTTTTCTTTGAGAGAAACGCGAATCAAGAATATCCACTGGTCATTTCACAGACATTTAGAGGGAGGGGAAATTTGCTTGCAAGTGGAAAGGACAATGCATTCTTTTCCCAGTGGCTTCAGTCACAGGCCAACAGCGGTAGTATTCATCCCATACACAACGGCTATTCAAATCCCTTACTGTGCCCCCAGAGATGCCTTTGTCCCCTAGCACTGGGGGCCCAGGGAGTGAATTCCCAGGGGCTAGAATTGAGATCAAGAGAAGTTACAGGGGACCTTCTTAGCTGAGTGTAAGGAAGGACTTTCTGAGTGGAGGAGACTGAGAAAGAACTCCTTGTTACCAGCAGGTCACAGCCATCTCACAGGGACAAGGGGATATACACACACCAGATAAGGGATGAGGACCTCAGAAGACATTTCAATCTCTGCAGCTCCGACAGCTTCTGGTTCTAAGTGACTACATGTTCAAGGTAAAACCAGAATAATCTCACATAAGTGGACTTGTCCGCTGTGTCCTTACTGCAGATATTTCAACAATAAATCCCAGAGTACCTCCTGTATGATGTCATTTAGGGCAGTTAAGGGAGATTTTTGGAACTACTTCAATGCCATTTAAACTCATTATCTACTGCTAATTAAAATAATCTGTTTTGCTGTCACCAAGGAAAATCTTGTTAGGGAAACTGATGAGCTACAGAAAGTTCTCTATCACTGGGCTGGGAGTAGACAGTATGCTAACAGAACCATCCATCCTATGTCACCGACAATTCTATTCACCAGCAAAAGAAAATTAACCTGGCCTTGTACCTGGCCTCAGGCAGGTTTCCAGGGCCAGCCAAGGATTTGGACTGGTTGAGATCAATATTTTTCAACCTAGGATTCACATTAGAATCACAAGAACTTTAAACAATTCAATACCCAAACCCCACTCCAGATCAGTTAAATCAGAATCCCTGGAGATGGGTCCCTGGCATCAGTATTTTAAAGCTTCTTGGAATTCCAGCATGCAGGTGGACTACCACTGCATTCAATGGTCTGTAAGGACCCCTCTCTCCAGCCCTGTGCCCCTCCCCCATTTCCAGACTGATAGAGAATCATTGGCTCAGTTCATCACTCTCTTGCACACACTAGTTATGAGTCTGATTCAATGAAACTCCACACGAGTATCAAATCATGGAGGTAACTGTTGTTAAATCAAGACCATGTCTTAGTTATTTTTGCATATGCTTAACACATACTAGGTGCCCAGTACTCATCTGACAGATGCAGAAGGCAAAAATTCCACTTGCAATTTATCTAATCTCTGCTTCACTTTGAGTGGCATTGTAATCATGTTGCTGCTCTTTCACTCAGCAGAGCAAAATGCATTAGTTACTAAAGTTAAATAAGACTCAACTTTAATAACAAAATAGCCCCAACAGTGGCTTAAACAAGAGAAGTTTATTTCCCTCAACACATAAAACCTTGGTTTTCAAAACATGAACCTGGGACCAGCATGATCTATGTCAACTGGGAACTTTAAAAAAATGTAGACTCTGGGGCTCCAAACCATTATCTACTGAATCAGACATTGGGGATAGGGCCTAGAAATCCAGTTTTAACAAGCCATCTGCATGATGTGAGAACCTTGCCTTTATAAGAGTGAGAGCTGGCAGTCCAAGGCTAGTATAGCAACTTCAAGCACACAGGCTCCTTTCTACTCACACACCTTCACTCACAGGGTAAAAGAAAACCTTGTCTATGTGCTCCAGCATAGCTGCTTTAGCTCCAGCCATCACATCTGAGTTAAAAGGTGTAACAGAAAAGACCAGAAGAGGGCATTCTTTCTCCTTTAATGTGATTTCCTGAATGAGTATGGCATTTACTCTTACATCTCATTAGCAAAAACTTTTCTATGAAGAAGGCAGGAAATGTTTTTGAGTTGGACACAGTCCAACCAGCCAAAAACTTGGGTTCTATTTCTGAGGTACCAAGATAGGAAATTAGTTGTCCATCTCGACTAATCACTTAATGATAAGTATAACTAAAACTTATGAGTAAATTTCACATCCAGGCACTGTATTAACCATACCGTATGACTGTATTCTATGGGGAATTGTTACAGAGTATGCATGGCTTAGCGTCAAAGTTATGCTACCCTGACAAGTGTTGGTGGAGATAAGTAATAATATTTTATATCCATTCTTCATTAGCAAGAATAATACAGCACTAGTTTTTGCCATCACTTAATAAGGTTAAGCTTGCAAAGCAACCTCTACCCCATTCCTAATGGCTAGTTTGTTCTTTCTTAAGGGTGCACTTTCAGTTCACTAGGATGGGTCTGCGGTGATGTCTATACTTTAAGAAGCATGGGTCTAACACAAGGGAGGATCCAAGATTCTTAGGGCCTAAAGCTTATATAATTTAGGATCTCCCCTTAAGAAAAAACTTATATTACAAAGGCAAAATGAGGTAGCAGGCTTTTGGAATGCCCAGCAAGCATGGGGCCCTGATGTTTAAATCTTGCTGTTTTCACAGGAAATCTGCTTGCAGCCTACTGCCTCCCGTCTGGCCCTGCTTGCTGACTGCACAAGGGAGCGAGGACACAGTTCAGGTGACGGCAATTAGGCAACCATGGATTCCTTCATCCAGAAGGGATGCTGGAGATGACACTATAGTGGGTTTTTGGCTTTTACTAGCAGAACCTGGTTACAAAAAGAAACCAAACTCTTGTGGAGCTGCTCTCGCCAGAGCCCTGGTGGCTGGCTGGGCAAGAGTCCCTTCTCTCTGCCCTCACCTCCTACCACACTGCTGCTCCCAAGGCATCTCAGGGCAAACTGGGACTCAAAGGGTCCCATCCCAAACCACCAGGCACACATCTATCCAATGCCCTTTTCATTCAACCGTAATTATACTGATTTCTAGGCTAGCCCTCAAAAGCATTTTGCTGAGCTCTCACCTAATTCCAAATGCAAGACATGTTGAACTGTAAAGTCACAGCACAAGGGAAATCAGGACAGGCCTGCCTGTCCCACCACAACCGTGGTGGAGGGCTGGGAGCTCCAAGTAAACCACCCAACGTTATTCCCCTGAACTACTGGCCCTCTTACTCCCCTCCGTCCACCCAGCACCTCTGGCACACTACAACCGCGGGACTTGGGAACCAAACAAGGCAAGGAGTATCTAATCTATCAGGGAATCAGAAACACCTACAAGGTTTTACGAGGCACCGTCACATACACGATCTTGTTGGATTCTGAGTTCAATCCTCTGAAATTTTCAGGTACTATCTCTGTTTTCTGGACTATAAAGAAAGTTGAGCGCCGAAGAATTGATGCTTTTGAACTGCAGTGTTGGAGAAAACTCTTGAAAGTCCCTGGGACTGCAAGGAGATCAAACTAGTCAATCTTAAAAGTAATCAGTCCTGGGTGTTCATTGGAAGGACTGATGCTGAAGCTGCAACTCCAATACTTTGGCTACCGGATGCGAAGACCCTGATGCTAGGAAAGATTGAGGGCAGGAGAAGGGGACAACAGAGGATGAAGTGGTTGGATGGCATCACCGACTTGACGGACATGAGTTTGAGCAAGCTCTGGGAGTTGGTGACGTACAAGGAAGCCTGGCGTGCTACAGTCCATGGGGTCACAAAGACTTGGACATGACTGAGCGACTGAACTCTGTTTTTACAAATAAGAGAAATTTCTAGATTGTGACTTACCCACATTCCTGGTCAAAAGTCAGGGTGGAGCTTCCAAGCCAGGTCTTCTGTAAGCAAACTCCAAGTGCTTTTCTCTGTGTAAGGCACTCAAAACCCTCTCCCATTTGCAGTGAACCTTCTTGTTAAAAAAAAACACAATCACCTGGAGTCAACCCACTGAGTCTACAGGTGCTGACTCACACCCACCTCTGGATGCCTAGACCACAACCCAAGTTGAAACCCTGCACTTCTCTGCAGTTCTAGGCTTCCTGGCCCTGGGGAAGGACCTCAAAGTACCCGAGTCTCTTCAACCAGCCTAGCTCCCAGCATTCTATCTGAACAAGCTGATAGACTCTGAAGGAAGGTGTTAATCACAGGGGACAGGTGGAGGTGCAGTTCCTACCAAGGTTATTTGAATTTGAAAAGGAGCCAATTTGGGCTGCTTTCACGTTTGCTTCCTAACCTGCAGGCAGAAGAAAACTGCTGGGGCCTGCAAACACTACCTTACCCCAAGCACTAGCTACTAACGAGTAAGAGCCTTTCAAAGGCATTCAGCTGTTTTAAATTGTAAAAATCTGTATTTAAAAGTGATGAATTCATGGGCCTTCTTAGGTGATTTCTTACCCAATACAAACTGAAAAGAACAAATGTAATATTGAGTTTTGGGGCAAGGGTTGCTAAAATGTTTGATGTTAAAAAAAAAAAAACCCTCAAAAATGGGAACTTACTATTTAACTTCCAAGTCACAGCTGTGTGACAACAGCAGCCTTTCCCGGCCTTGTCCAAGCCTCCCATGATTCTTCCATTAGGAAGCCTGGCCAAGTGTGAGGCCTACGTGTGTTCAGGCCCAGTTCTCCATCCTTTTCACATACAGACTCAAGCCTCACAGTGACCTAGTGAAGTGAAAAGACCCTGATGCTGGGAAAGATTGAGGGAAGGAGCAGAAGGGGATGACAGAGGATGAGATGGTTGGATGGCATCACCGACTTGATGGACACGAGTTTGAGTAAGCTCCAGGAGGTGGTATGGACAGGGAGGCCTGTCATGCTGCAGTCCATAGGGTTGCAAAGAGTCGGACACAATTGAGAGACTGAACTGAAGTGTGTATCATCTTTTTACATACAAGGAAATGGAAGCAGAGAGGCTATGTAACTTGCCCAGCCATCCAGTTAACAGCCGGGCTTCATGTCACAATGTGACTCTAGCTTGGCCAGCACTCCTAACACTGTTCTCTACCACCTCTAATTTTACATGACGTTCATTTTGCAAAGGAGTATTATTTTCGTGTAAATATATGGTGTAAGAGCAACTCAAATGACAGGACCTACGGGGCCACAGTTCCAATTTTCTTAGAATGATAAACCCAGTTTCCTCGAAACTAGCTTAGGACTTAAAAACCAATCAGCTGCCAGCCCGGGAAAATTAAACCAAGCATGGGAAATAAAACCAATCAGGACCCGCAGCCAGCCCGGGAAATTATAAGCCAGTTAAAACTCAACACCTGGCCGCCCCACTAGAAGGTGACCAGTCAGACCCTGGGATTCCTGTTTTTCAAACTTTTTCGCTCGAAAATACCCCATATAAGCAATGTAACCCAGAACTCAGGGCTCCTCCCTATAGCCGCTGCATAGGTATCGGTGGGAGCCCCAGCTCGAGCTTGGTAATAAAAACTTTCTTGCTTTTGCAGCAGGTATCGGCTCCCTGGTGCTCATTGGGAGATTTCGCAACTTGGGCATAACAACGGCAGGAGACACCTAGGAGTTCAGCAATGAAGTTCTGAGAGAAGTAAAAAGCTACCACAGGAGAGAAATCAGGCTCATTAAAAAAGAGAGGAAAAGACGGATTCAGTTTTTACCAACTGTAACACCACCTTGATGTTAACAAATGACCAGACTAAGATGCCACCGACTGTAAGGTGCATCCTTTCAGATTTGTTAAAATGTATGTTTGAAGGGCTTCCCTGGTGGCTCAGAAGATGCAGTAGACACAGGAGATGAGGGTTAGAAATGGCAATCCACTCCAGTATTCCTGCCTGGGAAATCCCATGGACAGAGAAGCCGGGAGGGCTGCAGTCCATGAGTCAGACACGACACACACACACACACGTTTGGGGGTGGGCAGGGAAGTGGCACACACATACACAATTGGCAGGTGGGCAGGGAGGTGGCATGAGCTGGGGTGGAGAGTGCATTTTAGAACTGATGAAATGTAACTACAGCCTGGTGCTGCCTGCCTGCAATAAGGAGCTTGAGTCCCCAGGGAAAGGCAGACCATCTCTCACAAGTTGTCTCAGAAGCCCCAGAGCTCTAAATGCTGTTTTTGGTCTCATGCCAGATTCTGATTTGATGCTATTTATTAAAAAGAGTACTGTGCTTAGTTGCTCAGTGTCATTTGGGAGACTTGGGTCACATGCATCTGGTTAAAGCAGGTCATGATGGGTTCATCCTACCCAGGGAGGATGGCTGTGAAATGTGGGAGGGGAGAACTCCCAAAGAGATGCCAGCCAGACCAAAACTCACGTCCACCAGGTTGTATCACATGCAGATATCAATATAATGGATTCCAACAGATCTACATTTAGAACTAGACTTAAGTGTTAAACAATAGATAGGACAGAATAGTTGATTTGGCAAGAAAAAAATAAAACCCAAGACATGTTCAGTCCCTTAAAAGCACTTCCTGGCTGTTATGAAGGTCTTGATCAATCATGTTTATTCTATCACCGTGTACTGTTGACTGTCACAGCAGTTAAGTCGGTGTCTTTACTGAAGGTCTATTAAAAACAACATAAGTTTTAAATGCAAAAGGATTTCTATGTAAAAGGAAAGTCTTGTTTTCAAGCATCTGGAAGTCATTTGAAATATCTAAATTATGCATTATGCTTAATTATAGTCATCCAGAGTGCAAAGTCAGATGATTCCCATAACCTTACTAGGTTTCTATCACCTTCCACTTAAGTGTTGTCACATATCAGGGAGAAGAACTAATCACTTCCCCTAAGAAAGAATTAACTGCCCTAAAAACAAGAACGCATGGGCAAAAATTTCTCATTACCATGTTTTTGCAGCTTTCTCTGTCCACTTCAGCAATAGCATGAGTCCATGTTTAAACACTAGAAAACATTTTGATGAAAGATTCCAAACACCATTCCTTCACAGGGATGGGAGTGAAAATATTGGCACCATCTTCCCAGTCACTGTTTTGGGTACAAACATGCACAGAGTAATCAGTGTCTGTTTGTACACTCTGGGATGCAGAACAGAGAGGCCTCTAATAGTTTTAGTTACTATTCATAAAAGACACGTGATCCAAAGAACACAGTGTATATCTCCTGCTTAAGACTGCATCTACAACCCTGAGAATTCATCTGGGGAGGAAAGGTTAGGGGAATCTGGGGGCACTGTGGTGGTGATGATTTTAAATTGAGAAAAGGAAAGATGGCGTATTAGTTTGCTAGGGCTGCCTAACAATACCACAGACTAGGGGCTTCCCAGATGGCGCCAGTGGTAAAGAAGCTGCCTGGCAATGCAGGAGACATAGCGACATGGGCTTCATCCTGGGTCAGGAAGATCCCCTGGAGGAGGACATGGCAACCACTCTCCATGTCTAGAGAATCCCCATGGACAGAGGAGCCTGGCAGGCTATCTTCCACAGGGTTGAAAACAGTCAAACACGACTGAAGCCACTCACCACCCATGGGAAGCTTAAAAACAAGATGCTTATCTCCTCACAAGTTCTGAGGCTGGAAATCCAAGGTGAAGGTGTAGCAGGGTTTGTTTCATTTACAGTCCTCTGTCCCTGGCTTGGGAAGGACATTTTCCCTTTTTTCTCTTCACACGGCCTTCTCTTTCTGTGTGTCCCGATCTCTTCTCATAAGGACATACCCACTCATACTGAACTAAGGCCCACTCATGGGACCTCATTTTACCCTAATTACCTTTTTAAAGACCCTATATCCAAATACAGTCACATTCTAAGGTGGGGGTGGGGGTGGGGGTGGGGAGCACATTTAGGCTTTTACACAGAGACTTGAAGGGGACACAATTAACTCAGTCCGTAACAGATGGAGAGGATTATAAACCTAGTTTCCTAAGGTTCAACAGTTCAGAAGTGAAAAAAAAAAAAAGTTTAACAGTCAGATTTTTATGTTTGTTGATTTAAGCCCATTAGCTTTTTTAAAAATATTTACTTATTTATGCTGAACTGGGTGTTAAGTTGCAGCACATGGGATCTAGTTCCCTGACCAGAGATTGAACCTGGACTCCTGCATTGAGAGAACAGAGTCTTAGCCACTGGACTACCAGGGAAGTCCCAAGTTCATTAATTTTAATATAAAAATAGTTTGATTAGTGGCTCAGTGTAAACGATTGCTGCTTTTTCTGAGACAATGTCCTCTCTTAACCATTATTTTAAAAATAAACATACATTCTTGTATTTGTAAGACACACTCTTAAGAGTGACTGCTGCTGCTAAGTCGCTTCAGTCATGTCCGACTCTGTACGACCCCATACACAGCAGCCCATCAGGCTCCCTGTCCCTGGGATTCTCAAGGCAAGAATACTGGAGTGGGTTGCCATTTCCTTCTCCAATGCATGAAAGTGAAAAGTCAAAATGAAGTCGCTCAGTCATGTCTGACTCTGTCAGACCCCATGGACTGCAGCCCACCAGGCTCCTCCATCCATGGGATTCTCCAGGCAAGAGTACTGGAGTGGGCTGCCATTGCTTTCTCCGTTAAGAGTGACTAAGTTGCTTTAATTAAGATGTAACCTTTTAAAACTTCATTGCAAATAGAAACAGAAGTGCCATCACATTTTTTAAAGAAACTATCCTTTGCATGCAGGAAGCCTTATTCCACTAGGCTAATGCACATAATAGACTTCCAAATAGGAAAAGGAGTACGTCAAAGCTGTATATTGTCACCCTGCTTATTTAACTTCTATGCAGAGTACATCATGAGAAACCCTGGGCTGGAAGAAGCACAAACTAGAATCAAGATTGCCGGGAGAATTATCAATAACCTCAGATATGTAGATAACACCACCCTTATGGCAGAAAGTGAAGAGGAACTAAAAAGCCTCTTGATGAAAGTAAAAGAGGAGAGTGAAAAAGCTGGCTTAAAGCTTAACATTCAGAAAATGAAGATCATGGCATCCGGTCTCATCACTTCATGGGAAACAGTGGAAACAGTGTCAGACTTTATTTTTGGGAGCTCTAAAATCTCTGCAGATGACTGCAGCCATGAAATTAAAAGACGCTTACTCCTTGGAAGAAAAGTTATGACCAACCTAGAGAGCATGTTTAAAAGCAGAGACATTACTTTGCCGACTAAGGTCCGTCTAGTCAAGGCTATGGTTTTTCCAGTGGTCATGTATGGAGGTGAAAGTTGGGACTGTGAAGAAGGCTGAGCGCCGAAGAATTGATGCTTTTGAACTGTGATGTCGGAGAAGACTCGAGAGTCCCTTGGACTGCAAGGAGATCCAACCAGTCCATTCCGAAGGAGATCAGCTCTGGGTTTTCTTTGGAAGAAATGATGCTAAAGCTGAAATTCCAGTACTTTGGCCACCTCATGCGAAGAGTTCACTCATTGGAAAAGACTTTGATGCTGGGAGGGATTGGGGGAGGAGGAGAAGGGGACGACAGAGGATGAAATGGCTGGAAGGCATCACCGACTCGATGGACTGAGTTTGAGTGAATTCTGGAAGTTGGTGATGGACAGGGAGGCCTGGTGTGCAGCAATTCATGGGGTCGCAGAGTCAGACATGACTGACTGAACTGAACTAAAGTGAACGCACATTACCCTAGTCTTAAAGGGGATTAACCTAGTCTTAAAGGTCAGGAAGCAACAGTTAGAACTGGACATGGAACAACACACTGGTTCCAAATAGGAAAAAGGAGTACGTCAAGGCTGTATATTGTCACCCTGCTTATTTAACTTCTATGCAGAGTACATCATGAGAAACGCTGGCTGGAGGAAGCACAACCTGGAATCAAGATTGCCAGGAAAATATCAATAACCTCAGATATGCAGATGACACCACCCTTATGGCAGAAAATGAAGAAGAACTAAAGAGCTTCTTGATGAAAATAAAGAGGAAAGTGAAAAAGTTGGCTTAAAGCTCAACATTCAGAAAACGAAGATCATGGCATCCAGTCCCATCACTTCATGGGAAATAGATGGGCAAACAGTGGAAGACTTTTATTTTCTGGGCTCCAAAATCACTGCAGATGGTGACTGCAGCCATGAAATTAAAAGACTCTTACTCCTTGGAAGGAAAGTTATGACAACCTAGATAGCATATTCAATAGCAGAGACATTACTTTCTAAACAAAGGTTCGCCTAGTCAAGGCTATGGTTTTTCCAGTTGTCATATATGGATGTGAAAATTGGACTATAAAAAAAAGCTGAGCGCTCAAGAATTGATGCTTTTGAACTGTGGTGCTGGAGAAGACTCCTGAGAGTCCTTTGGACTGCAAGGAGATCCAACCAGTCCATTCTAAAGGAGATCAATCCTGGGTATTCTTTGGAAGGACTGATGCTAAAGCTGAAACTCAATACTTTGGCCACCTCATGTGAAGAGTTGGCATAACCAACTCAATGGACACGGGTTTCGGTAGACTCTGGGAGTTGGTGATGGACAGGGAGGTCTGTCGTGCTGTGGTTCATGGGGTCACAGAGTCAGACACGACTGAGCAACTGAACAGAACTGAAAGGGCAACGGGTTCTCCTTTCTTACAGGCAAAGTCTGTTAAATCCCTAAGAAAAGGATGGAAGTGCAATCTGAAAACTACAAAAGTTAAAATTTAAAATTAAAAACATTTCTCAAATCCAGTAAACTTTTCCATGGAAAATACAGCCTCCATTCAGTCAGGTAGGTTGTTCTCAATGTAGTTAAAACCATCTGTTGATTTCTGCTAAGAATAAATAAAAATACTATAAAGTTAAAACAACAGAGGAAACAGGGGAGAAGTCATCAGTGACTGAACAATAGCAACAAATATCTGGAAGAAGAGGAAGCTGTGGAGAAAGTAACAGGGCCAAGAAAGCTGAATAGCAGGTACATGCAGAGAAGCAAGCTAATTCTCTCTGTGATTACAGAAAATTTCAGCAAGAATAGGTGCGAAATACTGGAAAGAGTTGGGGTAAGGCCTAGGATAAAAACAGGGGATTGGCTCAAATGGGCTATCACTCCACACAATGGCAAAAGACTGAGTTTATTTTGTGGATTCCAGTGGTTCAGTTTCACCAAGCTATGGGGTCCCAGATACAAGACAGCATGACAGATAGGCACTGTATGCAAAACAGGTGGGTGAATGAAGACCTGAACGTGCTGAGCAACCAGAATTCGGCTGCTAGCTGGCATCCCCTCTAGAGGCACTGAGAGGTCCAAACAGAAGCCCGACAGATCCTGACATATGGAGGACTCTGGTCCAATAGGAGCAGCCACACCTCATCACCTGTGCAATGAACTCTCAACACTCCGGAAGGTCCCGCTGCTTTTCTGATCAGTTTTAGCGGTCTTATGTATATTAAGGAAACGGCAACCCACTCCAGTATTTATGCCTGGAAAATCCCATGGACCGAGGAGCCTGGTGGGCTACAATCCAAGGGGTCGCAAAAGCCGGACATGACTGAGCAACTTCTGTGTTATATACATGAGGAGGAGACACAGGTTTGATCCCTGGGTCAGGAAGATCCCCTGGAGGAGGAAATGACAACCCACTCCAGTATTCTTGTCTGGAAAATTCTACGGACAGAGGAACCTAGCAGGCTACAATCCATAGGGTCACAGAGAGTCAGACATGACTGAGTGGCTGGCCCACACACGTGTATATAAAGTAAAGCCAAAGATCTCTCCCAGAAAGTCTCAAACATGAGAGACCAAAATAAAAAGTGCAGACACCAGAAAAGAGACAAAGCAAAGTAAAACAAAATGAAAATAAAAGACGACCAAATGTATATAAATTCCTTATATTTTAAAATTGAAAAAGTCAAACTTTAAAACTGAAGGGAAACAGAGTAACCATTCTTAGTTTTTCATAGTAATTTATCATGAACTTATTATATAGACATTTTGTGAGTCTCTTTCTTTTGATAATTTTTTTGAAGTATAGTTGTATTATATGTTACAAGTGTACAGGATAGTGATTTACAATTTTTACAGATTATACTCCACTTGCAGTTATTATAAAATATTGGTTGTATTCCCTGTATTGTACAGTATATCCCTATAGCTTATTTTGTACATGACAGTTTATACCTCTTAATTCCCTGCCCCTGTATTGCCCCTCCCACCCTGAGAGTTGAGTGAGATTATGAAACAGTAAGTGCACAAGAAATGTTTGTCAACTGGATTAACAATTGTCAGGAGACATTTTTATACTTCATACTGCCAATCCTGACCGCCGTTTGTCTTAGCACTTTTCTTGGTTTAGGTAACAGACCAAGGAGTGCTAAGCATAGACAATCACAGGGAAGGAGGAAGGGTTTTCCAATTTGATCGACATATTAAAGAACAATAGGAGTGATTTTGTCTGTGAGAAACACTGAGTGAACACAAAAACTGCACCCAGTTGAACTGAGCGGCGTATGAATACACAAAACATGCACACCCCCTCAAATATCCAGCAGCTAATGAAGACAGTGTTGTACTGGCTTATCAGGATATGTGTTAATGGAATAAGAGCTGAAAGTCCAGAAATGGAATCATGTGCTTATGATCAACTCATTTTCAACAGAGGTGCCAAGATCACCCAGAGGGATAAATGGCTTTTCAACAAATGATGCTAGGACAACTGGGAAGCCATGTGCAAAAGAATAAAGTGGGAGACCTTTATTTTACACCATACACAAAAACTAACACAAAATGGATCAAATACCCAAATTTAAGAATTAAAATTAGAAAGCTCTTAGAAGGAAACACAGAAGTAAATCTTTAACACCTTGGATTTGGCCATGAGTTCTTAGATATGACTCCAAAATACAAGCAACCAAAGAAAAAAATAAATTAGATTCCATCAAAATTAAAACCTTTGTGTCTCAAAGAACACTATCATGGAAGTGAAAAACAACAGACAGAAAGAGAGTAAATAATACTTGCAAATCACACATCTGATAAAGGACTTGTATCCAAAATATATAAAGAACTCTAACAACTTAATAATAAAAACAAAAAACTCAATTGAAAAATGAGCAAAGGATCTAAAGAGATATTTCTTCAAGGAAAACATAACAGCCAATAGGAGCAGGAAAAGATGCTTGACCTCACTAGTCAAAAGGGAAATACAAATAAAAAACACAAAGAGATAATACTTCACACCCATAAGGATAGCAATAATTAAAAAGTCAAATACTAACAACTGTTGGTGAGGATGTAGGGGGATTGGAGCCCTCACACACTGCTATGGACATGTAAAATGGAACAGCCATATTGAAAAAGTCTGGCAGTTGTTCAAATAATTAAATGTGGATTTACCATATGACCCAACAACTCCACTCCTCAGCATATACTCAAGTAAAATAAAAACATTTATCCATATGTGTTACTTATTTTGATCTTGGAATCATTCTGCAATGTATATCACTTTAAATATGTATAATTTTATATCATCAATTATTCCTTAGTAAAGTTTAAAAACATAAAAATTTAAAAAAATTTTGAAGGGCTGAAAGAAAAAGTGGAGGAAATATTTCACCTAGAAAGCAAACCAAAAGACCAAATAATTGAAAGAAAAATTTGTGGATCAAATCAGCATTCAAAATCTGTAAAATAGGAGCTTCAAAGAGAAAGAAGAGAAAAACAGGGTTGGAGGAAGTGGGGGTTAGGGAGATAATACAAACACAGCCCCTGGATGGGAGGGCTTGCCTTCTCCAATCAAAGTCCTAAACAATTACCCAGTATGAAGAATGAAGAGCAGATAGCACACAACAGATAGCAATGCCAAGATCCTGAAATACAAGGATGAGGCTGGCGATAAAGTCCTGAAACCTTTCAGAGAAAACCCTCTCATCCCTCCAAAAAAGGCCACATATAAAAGACTGAGAATAATAATGGTACTGAATTTCCAAAGTCACTCTGCAAGCTGAAGGAAATACTGACCCATGTCTTCAAAATTCCACAGCAAAATTAATTTCAAACTAGAATTCTATAACCAGCTAAAATAGGTGCCCAAATGCGAAAGGGTAGAATACAAACATTCAGACTTTAAATTTTGACCACATATGCATTCTTTCTCAGGAAGCTACTAGAGACTGTGCCCCATTCAAAAGAGGATGTTAAGCAAGAAGATGAAATGCATGGGGTCCTGGAAATGGGCTTTCCATAGGAGACATGAAGGGAAGGCCCAGGATGAAAGCCAGCTGGCTCCAGGAGAGGTGTCCGCCAGTTAACTTGATGAACTGGACAGGGTAGAAATTACTATTCAGTGACAGATAAGCACACTTTGGGCTGCAAGTTTCTAAAGATTCAACTTGAAATGGCCTAAGTGATAAATGAAAGTTAATTCTCTCATGTAGCAGGAAGTTCAGTAGTAGGGCAGTGGATTATTCAGCAGTTCAACATCAAGGTTTCAGATTCTTCAACCTTCTGCTCCACCATCCCCAACCCAGTGTGCTTTCTGCATATACTAAAGTCAGTCAGCAGGAAGAGGGACTCTGTTCCTTGTGGGTCTGAGACTAAATGAAACTTTCCCAGGAATATACTTCTCCTCTGAGAAGCTTATTGGTCAAGACCTTCCTAAAACCCATCACTGACTTAAGGGAAGGGCCCCTGGGAATAGTTTGCAAAAGAACACTGATGTGAACTAATCAAGGAGGTGTGTGTAATGGCTTTGTGGAGTAAGGGTGGAAGCTGTTAAAATCTCAGCACATTTCTGACCCGCCCGAAGCACTCGAAGTGGGACATATCAGAGCCCACCTCGTGTAGACACCAAAATGACACAGGAGCCTTGCCAGGCTGAAAAAAAAATAGAGGAAACAGGGCCTGCTGGAGAAGAGTTTAAACAATTCTAACGGTCAGCTTGAGAAAAATAATAGGAATGCAGGAAAGAAAGGAAATAAAAATAAATGACGCAATTTATTAATCCCAGGAAAAAGAAATTAGTGAAGGAAATGTCATGACAGTTCATTACTTCCTTCAGTATTTAAGAAGTGACGTCAGTATAATCATATAAACTGAACAGGAATTTTTCAAAAATGATCCAATTCTTTTGGGAAAATGGAAAGAAACGAAGTAAGGGAACAGTGGTGGTGAAAGGTCTCACTGTGTATTTTGCCATAATAGGAAGTTAAAACATTTAAAACATATATATTTTTTAAAACCGCAAAATTTCTGTTTACACACCTAGCAGAGCTAAAAAAGCACTGAAAGTTGCTTCTGGGGAGGACAAGGCCAGGGTGAAAAGGACCAGGGCAGACAGAGGGTTTCTGGTTTTGAGATATGTTTCCTAATACTCCTTAACTTTCAAAACTGAGGATGTAATTTTATTTTAGTCTTATAGATGGAACAAACAGCAGAGTTTAGTCCCCATCTCTTTCTAAATGGGCCCATTATATGGAAAACAGACTCACAATACACTGGTCTAGCAAAAGCAAGCTTCTTCCCCTTTATATCCCATCACCCCCACCCCCAGACCCGGCAGTTCCACATCTCCACCCTTAGGGCCAGCTGGGAGGGGGATGGGGGCGTAGGTAGATAGACAATCCACACTAGAGAACCACCGGCAAGGCTCTTTTCAAGGCACCTGTCAGAAAGGGCAGTAGGTAATATCCCTGGTGTTAGAAGTAGTCCTGGGACTGGGCAGTCTGGCAGGAAAGGCTCCGCGGTTCTCAGGTGGAACCCTGGTGCAGAATCCAGTGGCTGTGCTGTCACAGCAGACTATTTAGAGAAAGCACTGAAGCTTGGTTTCAAAAGCAGTCAGTATTCATAGGCAGGGCTACGTGAGCCTGGCTACGAATCCTTCCAAACTTGGTTCCTTGGGAGTCAAGTGTAGTTTTAAAATTCAAGCACCCGACTTGCACTTAAATTCAAATTGCTGCATTATTAACAAATCCGCATAACCTTCCTTCTAACTCAAACCCTGGAGGCCTCAACTACTTTAGGGAAAAGTTCCAAAAGATAGAGTCTCATTACAAAGAGCTGGAAGGCCCAGTTTCAAAGACAGGAAGATTTTCCCTGTGGCCCTGACATTCACACTGCTACCCAGTGTGATCATTTAATTCACCCTACACGTTTTCCCCTACAAATCTTAATTTACTGCAGTCGCTTGTTTCCAACAAAATCTAACATGCTGTCCAATCCATCAGTAGCTGGGAATGCAGCTGCCCTAGATGTAGAGGCCCCGTCCCTGTGCCCATTGGGCCCCAAGGGTTCACTGCTCCCACCAAGGACTCCCCAGGGCTCTCATCCACCACATCCTCAGGAAGATCCCCTGGAGGAGGAAACGGCAACCCACTCCAGCATTCTCAGCACAAGAATCCCAGAGACAGAGGAACCTGGTGGGCTACGGTTCATGAGGCGGGGTCACAAAGAGTCAGACGTGGTACAACTGAGCAACTCAGCACGCACACATGGCCTCATCTGAAGCTGATTCCTCCTCCTCCAAGAAGCTCTCTCAGACTGTTCACTGAAGGTGTCTTTCCCCCTGAATCAATGCATACAACTACCTTGTATAAATTTATTTGGTCCTTGTGTATGGCTGTCAAACCTTTTCCATTGTGACTTGCTTATTATTCAATATGATAAAAGAGAAGGCTGAGACGGTTTTCTTAAAAAGGACATTTTTAGAAACCATTTTATAAATAGATTCTTATACAAAGAAGAAACACATATACAGAGCACCCAAATTACCAGTAAGATGGACCCCAGTCCTTTCCTGCACTGGGAAAACAGAAGAAAAATGACTCCAACTTGCTCTTAACTGTTTCCACCTAGGCAGTCAGCTTTTCAAGTAGCATTTCTACTCCTTTGCTGGTGTTTTTGCTTTTTTCCAAGGCAGGAATCAGGCTTTTCAGTCCAGCTTTCACTTTATTTGCAACTTCTTGATCAGAACTCTGGAGAAGGCTGAAGAGAGAAGACAGAAATAAAAACAAAAAAGTGTATTTCATAAAGCCTCCTAGATTGGTCTGCAAATACTACCTACACACACTGTAAAAATTCAGAGCAGACAGTCAAGAAATGCTCACTGAGTAGCTGAGTTAACACCTGCGATTAGCTGTACATGTAGGGAAGTGGGCAGCATAAAAGGTAAGGAGTTAATGAATGGCTTTCTTGCTGAACTCTGTTGCTGAAACATTGACTGAAGGGGTGAAGAGGTTTACCTTATACCTTACCTGTCCAGATGTGAAAAATGTCTCTGACACTCTAGTAACTATACAACCAAGAGCATGCATTAAAATTCTCAAAGACTGCTATTTCCTGGCCTGTAGAACGGAATCAACAAAAGAATCCACCTTCTACCTCACAGGGTTGTTTTTGAGGCTCACATGATCTCGCACCTAAAGCACCTAGCCAGAGCCTGACACGCAGTTAAGTACTGGATTGATGTGAGTCACTGAGTAAGATACGGTCAGCTCTGCTCTCTGAGACCTTGCTGGGCCACTCTATTCCAGGTGAGTGGAGCCCTGCAGGCTGGCAACAAGTAGGCCCCTTTCTCTAGATAGGGGCCAGGTCATAGGCACTCTGTTGTCAAATACCAGGGCTGAATTTCTTATTCTCCCCTGACTTCCTCATGACCACATTTACTGACCACTGAAATACATCCTAGAAAGTAACCACTTGGCACTTCTGAAAGACCTTGGCTGCAATATTTCCATAATGTCCATAGAGAGGAGGGGAAATGAGCAGCCCCCCAACAGTACTCCAATGCTTGTGGGAGACAAGCAACAAGTACTGCCTGCCACCTGTAAAGCTGAAAGGTGCCCTCTTAACAGACTTGTGACTCACTAGGTGTTTTTATTTTATATACCTTGGCTAAACACACAGTCACATCATGCACAATAGTAACACAGGTTAATATGTACTGAACATACGCATTAGACCTAATGCTAAGCATCACGTATGCATTATCTCATTTAGTTTTCCCAACCACCTAAGATTATTATTAATCTCATTTTACATCCAAGAAAATTAAGGCTCGGAAAAGTCGAATAATTTGTGCAAGGCCACATAGTGAGCTGGGAATGGAACCCATGCATTTCAATGCTAGAGAATAATGCTTTCCTGAGTTATTTTTCAGACTGCATACAAGGCTGGTTTTTTTACCCAGAATGAGGCTTTTCCACTTACTCCTAAAAAGATTTAGCAAAATAAATAAACCAAAAATAAAAACACATTCATGTACTGCATGAGTTTAAAGAAAAATATAAACAAGCAAAGAATCTTGCCAAACAAGTCAAGCACGTGACTGACAATAATCTATAACCAAATACAAAATAATTATAACAATTAATTATTAACTTATCTACAGCTTCACTTCTCTTAGAACCTCAGATATTTCATATTTCAGTTTTAAGGAGTACTCCATAATAAACCTACAGTATCCTTCTCATGTTTGAAATCCACCCAAGGGGAGTTCTGATTGATGATCAATCTTAAAAATTAATTTTATGGCACTGCCAGAATTTTTAGTTAATTGCATGTAATGAAAGAATATGTCAGTAGGTTGTTAACACTCCAAATGCCTGGTAAAGAAATCCATGTCTTAAAAGTTCATGTTTCAACTAATGGACTCTAGCTGCTCAACATCAACTGGAAAATGAGCTAATTTTAATAAGGAATAAATTAGTGATCAATATCACCTGTGCATCTGGAGATACTGATATACAAAAAAAAAGAATGCCCATTTGGAATGTACATACTTGTGAGTACACGTGTACCAAATCAAAATATAAACTGAAGAAATACCTGTGACGTATAAACAATACAAATTAAATTGCAGAGGATCTTGCATGTGAAATAATACAGCAAATTCAAGCTGAAACTGGTAACTGTTTTTTCCAAAGCCTGATGACACAGCAGGGGGAAAAATCAACTGTGATTGCTTTAAAACAACACAGAATCTATTTAAAAATGAATATCCTTAATAGAAGGGTTTTATCTGGGAACAGAATACATGGCAATTTCAATGCCCTGTAAATTATAAACTCAACCTATGTCCAGGCAAAAACATACAACCATACGTCTCAATTCACAAATCATCAATTTTCTATCATTTTAATTAGAACTATCATTTTAATTAGAAATGAAGATAAGCAGGTAGACTATAATAGCTAATGCTTCTCGAATCCTTTCAGAATAGTTGAAAACAAAGAATTATATGTAAAGTCAGCTGTGATTAAAAAAATAAAACTTTCATCAGATTCCACAGGAACAAAATTAATTCATTAAAAAGCATACAATTATACTGTAGTCAAAACCAAAAATATGGTGAAACAATCAAATGATACCTTGGAAACGCCCTAATTTTAGGATCCTTGATATCCAAAAGAGGGCATATGGAAAAAGTGACACCCTCTAATATTTGGCAAATTAAGACCAAGGGTGACTGAGAGGAATGCTGGGCTACTGAAAACAGACATTCCAACCAAGAAATAAATGTGAAGGAACCATGTTTTGCACCAATAGGCATTTGGATAAGAAGCCTCAGTAGGAAAGGCACACACTCTACATACCTAGAGAGAATAATGGCTCCTCGATTGACACTAGCCCAGGACTTCAGGTTCTTCACACCAACACGTTCTATGAGTGTTTTTGCAAAACAACCTGTAAAATAAACTGAAACTTCATGAACGTCATATACCAATATTTAAACTCCCAATCACTCTCTCTCTACTACTCTTAGAGTGGGAAACATGTTTTAATAAGGAAGCTAATAGAGTTCTCACCTAATATCACTTAACATGATATTGTTAAGCTCAGCTTGACAATATGTTAAGCTTGACAATATGTTAAGCTCAGCTTGATATAACGCGTTTTTAATATAGCCATTTCTTTCAACTCTGACCCAAATCCCCAGCTATGTTTAGCAGTAATTACTCAAGAGAAACAAGAAACCTTACTTGGTCAGGTTTGCATTTCTTTGTACTATTTAATGATTTAACCCTAATCTGAACATTATTCAGGAAGTAAAGGTGTAATAGCAATGTTTGGTTAAAATCAAGTTGCTCCTCAAGGAAAATGCTCACTCCGAAGGTGCCATGAACACAGCTGTTTTCTCTCTACAACACTAAACATTTGTTCTTCCATCAAAAGTACCATTCATCTTTTGTTATTTCAGTACATCTGATTCCCAAGGTTTTACAGTATATTATCGTATTCACTGGATCATCTAAGCATGACTAACTCTAGGACAAAGGAGAAACTCTGAATACCAGGATCTGGTACAGATGGAAGTAGGGACAGCCTATTTTAAAGACAGATATCTTGGGTAGGGCCTAAGTATAATTCATTCAAAGATATCTAATAGTGAGGAACCTTTAAAAGCCAAGCGGTCTATGGCTATTTCACTCTTTGTGGCTCGTGCTCAAGAGGGACAGAAACCAGCTGGTGAGGCAGATGACGTTTTCCAAAGGTGGCCACAGCAACATCTCCTTTCCTGCGTATGCTTCTAGAACAGTGCCACTTCCCCATCTAGAGGTGGAACTGGTATCTTCTGTGAACTGGGTGGGCCTTTGTGACTGACATGAAAGTATGGTACAAGTGACCTTAAATCACTTCTGAGGCTAAATCATGAAGTACCTTGTACTTACTTCATTGTCCTGAAACTTGACCACTATGTTGTAAGGAAACTCAGCACACCAGAGAGGGGACTGAGACTGCTGGACTTAGCCACTGCCAGTCATAATGTAAGTGGATACTCAATCCCAAGCCAAGCAGCCCTGGATGACTCGGGTAGAGCTCCACCAAACACCACCAAATGACTGCTGTTCTGAAAACTACTAGGTTTTGAGGCAGCTTGTTACACAGCATCAGATAACCAAGACTGGTAGCCATGCATTCGGTGCTACGTGAAAATGATGGAGTCCAGGCAGATGTGTTTTAGGGTTGCCAGTGCAGTTGAAATAAGGAGAAAAGTCACTAGAAAATTTCTTCACATTTTAAAGTAAGAAAGAGCACTCTTCTGACATAAACTCAGCTCAACTATGTACCGACTTTTTAATAATGAAAAAGATGATTCAATATATTATTTTTTCTTTAAAATTTATTACAAGATTTTTTTATTAAAAAAATTACAGTAAGAAATAGGGCCAAGTCTATCTTCTTGAAGACGGAGTGAGAAGCGGCAGCTCCGCTGCTGCGGTGGTTGGCTTGCTAGCATCAGCGCTGCAGCTTGCCTCAAGACAGAAATGCATGCCCTGTCGCTTTTTCCAGACGCAGTAATAGAAAGCCTGAACTGTTTTAACTCAGTGGGAGGAAATCTCTTTAGTGGCTAAAATAGAGTCTGCATTGAGTTTGAATTTAGAAAGAGAAGGTCTGGTCAAAGAGATAGGACTGACAGGGGAAGGACATGCAACTTCTCACTTAGATAAAAGATGCTGTCGTCCTCCTGGGAGCTGAGTTTCTACAGAGCAGCTGTAAGGTTTATGAAAAACCGAGAAGTGCCAAGGACTGGCTTGCTTTTCGGTCATATGTATTCCAAGGCCAAACTGGCATCAGTTCAAAATTCTCTGATAAGGGTAATTTTCTTCTGGTTATCCTTTCCACAAAACTAGAGATAAGTATGTTTTTCAATTGGGGTGATGATACTCACAAGCGGGCCCTCCTACTCAGCTCTCACCATCCTCAGAGAATAAATGGCATTTTAAAGCACTGGACAAGCTTGTTTTCAGGTCTAAAGTAGTATAAGAGGGAGGGAGGGTGGGAAAGGGAAAGAAAATGGAAGGATTCAAGGAGACAAATCTCCAGGGAAAAAGCAGAAACCACTAAATCATTTCTTACAGCTATCATGTCTCAACACTCAACAAGTTTTCATCTGAGCTCATAAAAGGCCAGCATAAAGTTCAAGGATGCCAGACATTACTGAAATTTCACATACAATACCAGAGGAGGTCAAGTTGCACAGCCTACCTTCTCTCTTCCACGTTCTTTCATCTTTTTATCTTGCTCGATTAACCACTTCAGAACCAAATGTCCAGCAGGATGTTCTGCTATGTGAAGCTGTGAGAGGTCAAGAACACATTAATTAAGAAGCTGCCTTCATCCACCTGATATCACCACACATGGATAAGGTCTCAGGCGAGCTGAAAGTTCCACAAGGCTTGCTGCTGCTGCTAAGTCGCTTCAGTCGTGTCCGACCCTGTGTGACGTCATAGACTGCAGCCCACCAGGCTCCCCCGTCCCTGGGATTCTCAAGGCAAGAACACTGGAGTGGGTTGCCATGAAAAGTAAAAGTGAAGTTGCTCAGTCATGTCCAACTCTTAGCGACCCAATGGACTGCAGCCTACCACGCTCCTCTGTCCACGAGATTTTCCAGGCAAGAGTACTGGAGTGGGGTGCCATCGCCTTCTCTGTCCACGAGGCTTAAGAGGTCTTTATTGAGAATGACTACTACTCCTGGAAAGACAAGACCTACTCCAACCCCAACCGAAACGAAGACAGTTATTCAAGATAACACAGCTCACACACAGCTTCGCGAGCTCCAGATTGAACAGCTCTACCACTAGGCTCGTCTTAAGATCACAGAAACCACTTTTCAGATCGTCATATGCAGTTCTGAGGAGCAACACAGTAGAAACACTGAAACCTGATGTTGCACCTGTTAAGTACAGGTGCCTGAGGAGCACTGCCTGGTGAGCAGGATAAGAAACCATCTTTCAGCTTAACCTCCCTCCTTTTCAAGGGCCATATGAACTGTTTGCATAGAGATCAATCTCGCCATGTCCAGTGTGGGAGACAAGCTCTGTCTCCTTACAGAGGAACTTTCAAGACACACGCATCATCCCAATTTCTTAATAGGATCTGCTCCATGATGGCAGGAGTCAGGGCATCTCTAAGACCCCCGGCCCATTTCTTTCCCCATCTCTTCTGTCAGACAACGGCCAGCTCCCCAAACATGTCTTTCCATCAGGAGCTCACAACCCTGCACAGGACGAGGCCCCAGCAGAATTTGGCTTCTGCCTTCCTCTTCCCTCTGCTCACTGATTTCCAGCCCCCTGTGCCTGCTGTTCTCAAACACGATGAGCTCTTTACGTCCTCTAGGAGGCCGCACATGGCTCTTCTCTCTGCCTACAATCTTCTTCCTTCACTCAGCCCATCTTCTGGGTCTCAGCTTAGCTTTCATTGCCCTGGGAAATCCTCTGAGGACAAGTTGGTTCCTATTTGTATACAATCCCATAGAACCTAAAATTTTCCTTCACACCGCTTATCTCTATTCCACAATAAATAATCATTTGTGTACATATTTATTTAACTATAATGTTTCCCCAAATGGCATTCTCTTTTTTTAGGTGGGGGTGGGGGGAAGTGTGGGCCACTGCCTAGCACATAACTGGTGCATGAATCGATAAGCTTGAGATACAAGACAAAATAATACAAGGCCCAAATAACATAAGCAAGAGCAATCAGAGCAAAGAGGATTTTCCTGATGGTCCAGTGGTTAAAAGTCTGCCTGTCTATGCAGGGACATGCGTCCAATTCCTGGTCTGGGAATTAAAGATACCACGTGCCAATGGGGCGACTAAGCTTGTGCACCGTAACTACTGAAACCCACTCACCTACAGCCTGTGCTCTGCAACAGGAGAACTCCCCACAATGAAAAGCCTGTGCATTGCAACTAGAGAGCAGCTCCTGCTTACTGCAACTGGAGAAAGCCTGCACACAGCAACAAAGACCCAAAACAGCCAAAAATAAATAATAATTCAAAAAAAGAAAAAAGAAAAGGAAAGAGCAGAGAGTTTCTGCTTGAGAGGGAATTAAGAAAGACTTCATGGAGAAGGATTCTGAGGACTTGTAAGGATGAATAAGGCAGTTTCTGCAGGAAGAGTGCAGGAAAATGGAAGTATGGGCAGCACTTACGACTGAGAAAAGAAGTACATACAAATGAAGAAGTACAAAAATCCAGAGCAAATTCTAAACAGAATTAAGAACACACAGACTGCTGGGAAGGCAGCCTGGGTCAGTCATGGACAACATTAACAGGAGTCTGTTTTTACTCTGCAGATAATGTAGACTCATCAGAAGCCAGTGAGTGTTAAAGTGAGTGTTTAACAGCATTGGTGTTCTGAATTCACAATTTCCAAATGTACTGTGGGTAAGGGGTGAGTGAACAATCATTAAAAGGCTCTCTCTAGCAGTGCTCCCAGAGATGAGAGTTTCTGTGGCCATGGCGGCTTTCTCGCCTGTCTCACGGGGGCATCTCACCTCTCCGTCCTTGCCCGCCGGGATGTAGCTCTGCTGCTGCCAGGCTGGCAACAGCATCCATGGCAGGCTTCACATCTCCTGTGGCGGTGCCCAGGATGGCAGCCACCAGCACGCACGCAGACTTATCCAGGACCACCTCCTGGGCATGTCCCTGCAGGTAGCTTAACAAAGCTGGAGAAATGGACTCTAAGAGCTCTCGTCGGCGGATCTCTGTGTCTTTCTTACTGTGGGAACATGATGAATGAAGAATCAAGGTAAGATGAATAGCAAAGTTAATGTGGTGCTTTACTCATACAGAAACTTCTCAGGCTATTAAGACTAATGTCCTGCTCTGCTATAATTGTCTGATTTCTGCTGTGCACATGGATAAGCAACTGGAGGCTGGGATACCTTTCATTTTTGGGTCCCCAGGATCTGAATAGTGCCTGGCACAGAACGGGCACTCAGTAAGTGAAGCTTGCCTTGTGTAACACACACACACAAACACAAAAACCTCAAACCAAATAAAGACAAAAACAAACTATCTCACAAGGCAACACATGTTTAGATCACAGTACGGATTCTGCTCTCTAGAGGACTTGACTAACTGGTTGCTTTAAATATAAAGCATAATCATAAAAACCCCACACACCCAGCCACCTACTATGTGCTGGGTCCCAGAGGCATTTTTTTGGCAGGATACATTCATTTCCTTTTCAGGATAAAAACTTTTAAGAATCTGCCACAACTACAGGCTTAAAAATGGAATTCACCTTTGGAGTCTGAAGGAGGAAGCATGAGAGAGGGACACGTGTGCCACTCAAAATGAATAAAAACCAGAGCGGGCTTAAGCCCTTACCTGTGTGCATTACCGTCTCCCTTCTGCAGAACTTCAATGATCTCTCGTACCGTGTGGGCAGGATCTCTGGGGCTTAGCAAATATAATAGGACCTTCCTTCCGTATTTGTCATTTACTATGTTCGGCAAGGAATTGATAATTTCCTGTAAAAGTAAAGAAACATAAAGTGAAGCTATACACTTAAACTATGCTTAGAATCTGAATGGAAGAGAAGGATACATAACTTTCCCCTAAAATAATAAAAAATGTACAGCTAGTTCTGAAATCGTCTCATTAAAGCTAAAGAAATTTCTAACACAAGGAACACAGAACTGCTTCTCTACTGGGACTAGCATTACTGAACAATCCATTTATAGCTGACTGACCAAGCCCAAGGACTTCAGGAGCTAACTCATTCATCGTAACCAATATTTCTTAGGCGGCTATTACTTGGGACACTGCTTGCTGGGGCCGCTGAGCAGATACAGTTAATTTGCAGCTGCACTTAAATGCAGCATCAGCATTGATCGGGACCATTCTTCCTAGAATTTCCCCACTGAGATGTATGTGAACGGAGATAAAGAAACTCTGTTAGACAGAACAAGTGGATAAAGGCTTTTAAAGTTAGGTTACTTATTCATAGCAAATGAAGTATCACATGGAAAACAAAAAGAGGGGGAAGGGAAATAACTGCAGAAAGGCTCTATGGAGCAGTTACACATAATTGCTTTCTATGACATTTCCCATCAAGTTACCGAGAACAGTAACCTCCTTTTCTAGTTGTTTGAGTTTAAAGAACAAAGGCAATGTCATCCCCACCCCAAATGAGCTCCCATATAGATTTGGTGATGTCTACTAAGACAGAGAAATCACTGTGTAAAAATGCCTTTATTCTAAATATGCAACAGAAAAATCATTAGCCTTTCCCTAACATTCCTATTTCTTATAAACAAACCTAATAAATATTCAAAGCCACACGCATCTGAACACCAAAGATTCTTCAGAACTGATTAGGGCCACAGAAAAACTCCAGCCCAACCACCCACATTTACAGAAATGAGGAATCCCGAAACGGGGGAGGGGACCCACAGGACGACGCTGGGATGTTAGTAAAAGGGCTCTGACTAGTTTTGGTCCCCTGACTTTCCAATTCTAGTTTCTCTCGAAGAGAACATATACCCCCTCATCAGGAAAGGAATTCTTTAGGAGATGTTATACTCAGATCTGCTATTCTCTTAAGTGCCTATCAATTAGAATGAAATTAGTAATTTTAGTAGGGGAAAAAAAAAACAAGCTGGAAAATACCTACAATAGATATCACCACCTCAAAATGAATACAAATTTAAACCACTCAGAAAAAAATTAACTTAAAAATTTCAGTAAAAAGAGGAAGACAGAAAAAAAAATGTACATAATTTATCACAGCGGAGAAGGCAATGGCACCCCACTCCAGTACTCTTGCCTGGAAAACCCCATGGATGGAGGAGCCTGGTAGGCTGCAGACCATGGGATCGTGAATAGTTGGACACAACTGAGCGACTTCACTTTCACTTTTCACTTTCATGCACTGGAGAAGGAAATGGCAACCCACTCCAGTGTTCTTGCCTGGAGAATCCCAGGGATGGCAGAGCCCAATGGGCTGCCGTCTGTGGGGTCGGACACGACTGAAGCGACTTAGCAGCAGCAATTTATCACAGGGCTGGGAGCTTTTCTCCAATTTCAAGGTAAGCTTGCCTCAAAGCAGACTCAATATATGGATTTCTGATAAAGAAGCATTTAGTGCCACAAATATGGGCTACCTTTAATGTGGCTTTTTCAATTTCAATTTTAACTAAGTCATAAGAGAAAACAAATGCTTTAATCAGTTGAAGGAAGAGACAGAATTGTATGTAGCTTAGGTGAATTTCTACAATTGTTAAAAGACCTCCATAACTTTGCTCTTTCAAAAACCCTCTAGGGTATTATACCTTTAAAACAGTTGATTTTTTGAAAGGAAACAACCAAAAGGGGAAGGTGGGGAGGGGTATGCTGTGAAGAACTATAAATGGCTGCTATTTAATGAGCTATTTTCTCTTGGTATAGGAAGAAAAGGGGGTGGCATGAAGCCAGCATGTATTCTTCAATGCACTTGGCCTTCTCTACAGGTTTTAAACTTAAGGGCTACTGCAGTGTATTTAGCTTAGGCAGAAATGGTTTCACTTTAACACAAGAAGCATATAAAACCCATGCAAAACTACTATTCAAGGACTAGCCCCCAAATTCACTGATATTTAACTATCTTTTAGTTTGCAATTAAGAAATTTAGAATCTACATTCAGCTCGGTCTGTTTCTTGAAATAGCGTAATGTTTATAAACTAACAATCCTAAGAAACTAAAAATGTTTACTTAAAAATGTGTCATTTAATTCTACCTCAACTCCTACTATCTTGGGGAAAAAAAAGACAGTCTGAGTGATGCTGTATTATGGAGTTCTAATTCATTTCTGTTTAACCTGGGGTACACAAAGGAGAGAAATTTCTAGATGATCACTTGGAGAACACCGAGTGTCAGAAGATGCAAAGACAGGATGAGGGAGCTATAAAACGCAGCTGATTTGTGTTGAATTTGGTCTTTGGGTTCAAGCTGTGTAGCCTTTGGAAAAACCTTAAACCTCCCTACACATCAATTCCCTTCTGTGTGCACAAGGATACTGATATACCTGCCCAACCTGTGGGCCACTACCAGAGTAAATCAAAAAATTCACTCTGCAAACCGGGAAGTGCTCTAATGTCATTTTCTTCACATAAAAAACTCCTCTCAATGTACAGCACCTTTAACTATGGAGACTAAATAAAGCTGATGGAGTCATGAGTTTGGCATCCTCAAATGAGAACTCCAACAGCAAAGGTTCAAATGTACAGGTTTTTCAATTCACTTTCCCTCTGACTTAGAGAAAATCAAAACAATTTTAATTGTTGTAACTTCTTTCCTTATTTATTTTACTCTAAAGCAGGTATGCCCAAAGAAAAGCAATGCCAAAGAATGTTCAAACTACCACACAATTGCAGGTATCTCACACACTAGCAAAGTAATGCTCAAAATTCTCCAAGCGAGCCTTCAACTGTAATGTGAACCA
This sequence comes from Nanger dama, assembly GCA_917880005.1. Taxonomy (NCBI): domain Eukaryota; kingdom Metazoa; phylum Chordata; class Mammalia; order Artiodactyla; family Bovidae; genus Nanger; species Nanger dama. Next base: position 18,830,148 of record CAKJTW010000017.1, on the reverse strand, counting down.
AGAAGTTCCAGAAGTTCAAGCTGGATTTAGAAAAGGCAGAGTTCAAATGCCAACATCCATTGGATCACAGAAAAAGCAAGAAAGTTCCAGAAAAACATTAACTTCTGCTTTATTGACTATGCCAAAGCCTTTGTGTGAAACACAACAAACTATGGAAAATTCTTAACAGATGGGAATATCAGAGCACCTCCCTCCCTCCCTCCTGAGAAAGCTGTAAGCAGGCCAAGAATCAACAGTTAGAACTGGACATCGAACAACGGGCTGGCTCCAAAATGGGAAAGGAGTATATCAAGGCTGTATATTGTCACCCTGTTTATTTAATTTATATGCAGAGAACATCATGTGAAATGCTGGGCTGGATGAAGCACAAGCTGGAATCAAGATTGCCAGGAGAAATATCAATAACCTCAGATATGTAGATGAGACATCCCTTATGGCAGAAAGCAGAGAACTCAAGAGTCTCTTGATGAAAGTCAAAGAGGAGAGTGAAAAAGCTGGCTTGAAACATTCAAAAAACTAAGATCATGGCATCCGGTCCCATCACTTCATGGCAAATAGATGGGGAAACAATGGAAACAATGACAGATTTTATTTTCTTAGGCTCTCAAATCACTGCAGATGTTGACTGTAGCCATGAAATTAAAAGATGCTTGCTCTTTGGAAGAAAAGCTATGACCAACCTAGATGGCATATTAAAAAGCAGACATTACTTTGCTGACAAAGGTATGTCTGGTCAAAGCTATGACTTTTCTAGTAGTCATGTACGGATGTGAGAGTTGGACCATAAAGAAAGCTGCTGCTGCTGCTAAGTTGCTTCAGTTGTGTCCGACTCTGTGCGACCCCACAGACAGCAGCCCACCAGGCTCCGTCGTCCCTGGGATTCTCCAGGCAAGAACACTGGAGTGGGTTGCCATTTCCTTCTCCAATGCATGCAAGGGAAAAGTGAAAGTGAAGTCGCTCAGTCGTGTCTGACTCGGAATGTCCCCATGGACTGCAGCCTACCAGGTTTCTCTGTCCATGGGATTTTCCAGGCAAGAGTACTGGAGTGGGGTGCCATCGCCTTCTCCATAAAGAAAGCTGAGTGCCAAAGAATTGATGCTTTTGAATTGTGGTGTTGGAGAAGACTCTTGAGAGTCCCTTGGACTGCAAGATCAAACCAGTCCATGCTAAAGGAAATCAGTCCTGAATATTCCTTGGAAGGACTGATGCTGAAGGTGAAGCTCCAATACTTTGGCTACCTGATGTGAAGAACTGACTCACTGAAACAGACCCTGATGCTGGGAAAGAGAGAAGGCAGGAGGAAAAGGGGACAACAGAGGATGAAATGGTTGGATGGCATCACTGACTCGATGGACATGAGTTTGAGCAAGCTTTGGGAGTTGGTGATGGAAAGGGAGGCCTGGCATGCTGCAGTCCATGGGGTTGCAAAGAGTTGGGCGCGACTGAACTGAACTGAAGTGAAAGAAGGTATGTACACAGAAGAAAAGTGAAGGAAGAACAAAAGAATTCCTTGTGAAAACCTGCGGCCATTCTGACCTTGTGATGGACCCTTGTCAAGACTCTTTGGCATTCCTGTTTTGCCACCTTCTTTTAAGAAGGAAAGGTAAAACTCAAAATGAAAGGTACAGCCTGGAATCAGGGTTAGAGCACACATGGATTTTCAAAGGAAGAAAGAACTGCAAAATGCCCATTCACGCCCATCCATGGTGCTCATTCTTCCGTGGGAGGTTGTGTGTGGATCAGAAAGAAATGCAGATTGGCCTTAACCTTAAAGAGCTAAAATCTAGCAGAATAGGCAAGAAAACACAATAAAAAGTTAAAACTAAAAATAAGGGATTTAAATAATGATTAAAAACAGAAATGCAAAAAGAAAGATCACTGGCAGTGATTGAGTGTTTTGTTAAAAAATATGGTGATATATCCAGAAGTCCAACTTTTGGGCTGTACTCAAAAACTAGGGATGTGGTTATTAAAAGTACAGTTTTGGTTTTGTAAGATGGAAATGCTATGGAGACTGGTTGCTGAACAATGTGAATATACTTAATATCACTTAACTGTACACTTAATGGTTAAGATGGAAAATTTTATCACCATTAGAAAAACAAGTTGGAAGACCTATCTCCATGGGGCTCACATTCCCAAAGATGGGAGCTGGGGTGGCTATCGCCTTGGACAAGGCACAGACACTCCCCGCCTTTCTTCACAGCGCCCCCACCACCCCCTCCAACTTGGCCTGCCTCATTCATTTACCTGCCTGGTCAATGAATGTTTCTGAGTGTGTCAGCCCTGGGTGAGACCACAACTAACTGCTAAATGAACAGATGGCAAGGACAAAAACCTATAAGAGTTGAGAGGATGTGGACAGCAGGTCCAGCTGGGAGATCAGAAAACACTATGTGGAGATTAAACTGGAGCTTGGTTTTAAAGAGAAAAGGAGGAGTGCTTGTTAGGCTACAATGTCAACCTGACATTTCAGGAGAACCAGTTACTCTGAATAGAGTGCTTAGCAACACTAAGCTTTCTTGGCTATTTTTATAAGCACTGCATAATGCAACAGGTTTTGTAGTGGCTGGGTGGTAACACAGACACATGACTCTTTATAAACATATGGGCAGCCTATCTGGCACCCCTCAGTTCTACTAAGTAAATGCCTCAAAGAAATGAGGAGACATGCAAGAATAATTATAGAACTATTTGCAATAGCAAAAATATTAACAGTGTTTAAAGTTTTAAACACTATAAACCACCTAAACATCCATCAACAGAAAAATGGGAAAATCAACCGTGGTGTATTCATATAGTAGAAAATGATTCGGCGTTAAAAAATGAACAGTTTAGAACAATTGTGGGTAAACCATGGCCTGTGCTTCCCGTGAGTTAAGAATATATATTTTTGAACATTTTAATGTGCTATTAAAAAAAAGCAAACAAGAATATGCTACAGAGACCAGATATGAGCCACAAATCCTAAAATAATTACTATCTGGCCATTTACTAAAAAAGCTTGTCGACCCCAATGATGAGTGACAAATACAATCCCAAAGGAAAGAGCAAGTTGCAAGAGAAAGCACACAACTCTTGTATAGAATTTGTAAACATGTAAATACTGTAAACATTTATGTATAGCAAAAGGATAAGGGAATGCATGCAAATAGTAAGTACCAATCCATCAGAACAAATATGAGAGGATGCAAAGGGTGGTGGTGTGTGTGTGTGTGTGTGTGTATTTTTTTTTTTTTTTTAAAAAGGACACAAGGGTCTTGAACTTTAACTCTATTTGGCAAGTTTTACTTCTGCGTGCCCAATCAGTCAGGAGGCTAGGTGTTCACTGTTATTATCCTTTATACCTAACTGTACGGCATCTTAGAGATAATACATGTAAAAGTATGCATCAATATTTATTCACTCTCGAACAGCAACTGGTCGGGGTACTTACTTCCTTTCGAGAGACTCACTGCTCTCAAAGCAGCTGCACCACACCAACAATTCCAGAACTGGATTTTTAAGTCTTCTTGTTTTGGAAAGCCAAGTAGGTGGAAAACAGTGAGTATCCATTTTGAAAGGTGAGGGCTCAGCTAACCAGGCTGTGATTTCAACCTGACATTTCAGGAGTCTGGTTACCCTAAACAGAATGCTTAGCAACACTAAGCTTTCCTGGGTATTTTTAAAAAGCACTGCATACTGCCACAGGTTTTGTGGTGGATGGGCAGGGGAAATGCAAGCACAATTAGCATTCCAGAATTTTATCGCTAGCTACAGAGTTTAATGATACACAGAACCCAGTGAGCCTTTGTCAGCTAGAGGCAAGACATCAGCAAATGAGGCCATTTTCAGGGTAAGCTGCCCTAAGTATGAGAAAGTCACTAGGAATGTGGGTTAAACAGTTGTGGGAATCAAGCTGATAAGCATGAGGAATTAAAACTGTTTCAACAGCAACTGTAAGGGGGATAAATCTTTGGAAAAAATTAATCTAGCAGACAATCGTGGCAAATTCTGAAGGAAGTTGGGTTTCTCTTAAAATCCATTTGGAACAGTTATGCAAATTTCAGTTGTCATGAAAAAATTAAACAAAAGCAAGTGTTCAATAGCCCAGTCTGTTTCCATTTTCATGAAACAACTTTATTCATTAGCCAATCTATGGCCTCACATTTCTGTCACTGGAATGAAAAACAAGCATTATTGATTGGAGTCAAAAGGGTAATAAAGTCACAAGGAATGTGTCAAAATACTCAGTGACATGAAAGTCTTGCCAACTTGTTTCTTCCCACAATCCTATTTCAGAGAAAGTCATCACAATCTTAAAACAGTCAAGGGAAAAGCTGGAAAATGACAGCAAGGGGCATGAGAAATCCACACACTGGGATGTACAGTGGCTTCTAAGAAAACAAATCTCCTGCCCCTTCACTAGTTGGGATAGTCTCCCTAATCACCCAGCTCTGCTGGTCCAGATAGGATTGAGAGAGGCCTCAGCACCACCACAGCCAACAGGGCAATCCTCTTTCTGAACATTCACATGCTGCTCCCTGCAGACAGTGTGCACGCAGCTTCTGTCACTGAGGTGTCTGCAATGACCCCATCTATGTCTAACACCCTTCAGATGGATAACTGGTATCTATACAGACTGTGTGGTTTTAAAACCCTTCCCTTATTCCTTCCCCTACAACCTGTATCACAGGCCCAACACCACTTGTCCACTAGAAATAAAGGAAGGAAAAATAAAAGCAGATCACAGGATCAGAAGTCAGAAAAGTGGGCAGTAATTAAAGAAAGAAGAAAATTATTTCATAATGCAGTTTCTACTTTGGTGCAGGTTTTTCTTTTTTTAAAGACAATATTCAGTTTTTAGAGGGCAAATTTAGTCAGGACAATGTATTGATAAGATGTGCAGAGGCAGTTTCTCCAAAGGGAGAGAGAAAAAGGTCGTGGATATCTTCTGCCTGGGGGAACATAAGTTCCTGAATAACTGAAGAATTATTATTAAATAAATTTCTGATCAAATCTAAACACGCACTGATGATTTTTCATTTACTATAGGGTTGGCCAAAAGTTCATTAGAGTGGAAAAACCTAAATGAACTTTTGGCCAACCCAAACCATATGGTCTAGAAAGTCATGCTATCCTAATTTAAGCAGTCTTTTACATGTTTAAAGCAATATTAATTAGTAATATCAAGTAACAAGATTATGGTTTGTACAGGAATAAAGCAACCCCCAAATTAGGGCTTAACTGGTGATGGACAGGGAGGCCTGGCGTGCTGTGATTCATGGGGTCGCAAAGAGTCGGACAAGACTAAGCGACTGAACTGAACTGAACTGAAGGCAACTAAATAAAAACAAATACTTACAGAAAGCACATTTTATACATCTATGTGTGAAATCAAACTTAAATGTTTAAAAATGATATATCCATTTACCTTAAATTCAAGACCATGCAAATTACTTACAGATATGATTATCTGTTTCACAAGTTTCGTATCATCAATACAATCAAAGGCCGCCAGTAAAACCAAGTGGGAATATTGGCCCTGTAGGAATTAGAAGCCAGTAAAGGTTAAAAGATACAAAGATTCTCCCTTTTCTTTCACCCATGGAGTTACTTTATCAAGGTTATCAACCTGACAACTTATCCAGCATAATAGAAATGGGATAGATAAAAGTCACTCAAAGAAAAGTGCTCTCTTATCAGGACCTAGTTAATTACACTCTAGCTTGAGTAACAAAAAGAAAGAAACAGATGAGCATATTCTTCAGTATCAAATAGCTGAGACTCATTTTTGAAACTAACCAGATACCTCTCAAAAATAGGTATCCTGTTAATCTCAAAAATAGGTATCCTGTTAACGAATAGCTACTTTAAAATTAAATTCAAAAGAAAATTACAGTCAAAGTGGGAGGAAAAAAGGAATATAAAATAATATGTTAAACTATGTATAGCATTTCAATTATGAAAATAAAAATAAAATAATATATATAAAATATACATAATACACACACAAGAAATCCTGGAAGGAAAAATACTGTCACCTTTGGGTTGAAGGATTACAAATGATTTTTCACTTTCTTTTGAAAAATTACACAATTGCTTTAAAATAATCTTATATAATTAAAATAGAAACACTAAAAAAAAACTAGAAGAATATACTTATATACTGCATATGAGAATAAGATGAAGTGAATTGCTTTTAAAAATTACAGCAGCATGAGACTACATAAATATACTAGGACTTTCACAATTGTCACTCTTTAAATAACAGAATTATTTTCATAATGCTGACAGTGTTCCAAAGATTTAAAGAATTTCTACTTTATGTTAAAGAAGAGTTTTCAAAGCCTGTGGCATATTTCGTTTCTATCCCAGTTGATGATATAAATCTTTTTTTTTTTAACTCTAGAGGTATTGACTTTTGCTACCAACCAATGGGTTTCCCTGGTGATATATCTATATATATATATAGATATAGATAGAAACAAAATGCTCCCTGAGATTGATTAAGTGAAAGAGACAAAGGAGAGAACACGGTGCTTATAGTACACAGCCACTGGTTTCCTGGTTCTTTAAGCCCCACACCCGGAAGTGTGTGCAGTACAAAATATCACTGGGTGAATACAGAAGATGGAACAGAATTCAGGTGAGAAATAGACAATTCTACAATTGTAGCTGTAAATTTTATGACACTTCCTCAGCAACTGACAGAAGTAGACAGTGATAAATAAGTCAGTAAAAAAATCCATGATCTGAAAACACTACCAATCATTTTGATCTAACTGACATTTACAGAGGACCTCAGCCACACATTCTTTTCAAGACATTAAGATAGGCCATATGCTGGGCCATAAAATCAGTCATAAATTTTAAAAGACTGAAATAATACAGAGTATGTCCTAATATATGGAAATTAAATACTTCCAAATAACCCAGAGACCAAACCCATGGACAGTATTAGTTTATCTCATCCCCTTAGAAGCAACTCCTTAAGAAAAACAGGCACTGCATTGCTAATCTGTTAACTTTGCAATGCCCTGTGAGGATTTGGTTCTCCAAAGAAAAATTATTGTTGATATAACAAAATTGGAAAACAATCTAACTTTATTACTGAAGACTGTCTTTTACTATTAATACCTTTCATAACTTTCTTTTTCTTTTGATGTCATTTTATTTCTGAATTTTTATTTTACATTGGAGTACAATTGATTTACAATGTTGTGTTAGTTTCAGCCGTAGAGCAAAGTGATTCAGTTATATATATAAATGGATTCTCTGTGCTGCACAGTAGATCCTTGTCAATTATTCACTCTCTATATAGTAGTGTGTATATGTTAATCCCAAACTCCTAATTTATCCATTCCCCCCGCAATAAGGGAACTTTCCAGTAACATTCTAATTCATTTCTAAATCAAAATATTCAAATTAAAATGCAATACAAAAAGATTTAATGATGAATCATAAAAATTTCTCACACTTTGAAAACAACTCACTAGAGAATCTCTTACTCCATTTTGTTCCAAGCAAGTTGGCTGCCTTCTACGTGGTTTTGTACTCTCTTCCTAGTCTAGAACCTTACAGAAGATGACAGGTATGTATATAATCTCAGAGCTCTAATTTATCTGAGTTTGAATTATCATTTACTATATCAAGTATTCACTAGATGCCAATAGTGCTTATTGGAATTTTTACAGGGAAAAGTTGTTGATATCACTCATTTTTAGTTCACCTGCAAATTAGAAGCTATAAAACATAATATAAAAAATAATTCAAAAATTGAAAATGCTTATTACTACATATATTTTAGAATTACTATGGAAAATGGTTTAGTTTATTTAAATACAGAGATATTATTTTTTGAGGCAATTATTTCCTCAGAAGAAACACATTTTATATCCTCTAATTTCATTTGAAAAACTGTTAAAACATCTCCAAAAGATTTCAAAGAATTATAAAACTTAGAACTAAAATTGTCTTTGACCACACTAAAGATTTAATTGAAGAGAAAAGAGAGACAAGTTTCAATTTCTGTTATGTATTTGATGATAACCAAAACGGGTAACAAGTTTCTGAAGTACAGTTTCCCTAGAGACTAAATATTACGGTCTTCAAAATTATCAAATAAAAATGGAAAACTGCCAAAGTACAATGTCAAATGAAAAACAAACTCATTTTGTATAAATTTAATAATATGTAAAAATACATGTATATGCATATATTTAGATTATAATGAAATAACAAGTAATTTTCTTGATAATTTTCTAAATTTTTCTAATTTCCTATAAGAGACACAAATGCATTTTACTATTAAAAAGTATTAAAAGAAATATGCAGTTTTTATACTTACATTAGCCACCTTTTCAACGTAAGTCTTCATTGTTTTCACAATCACTTTTCTGTCCTTAAAAAGAAAAATTGTCTCAATGAACTTACAGTTACAGATTTAGTTATAGAATAGCTGTAGATTAAGGTATTTCATAGTTAGAAATTTTATATAATCCTAAACTTTCACTGGAGTAGCACACTTTTCATTAGTGAAAACAGTTATTTAGCCAGAACAAAAAAATGCAATATACTATAAGAATTCCTCTCAGAGCTACTATAATCTTAGACTTCTTTGTGACATTCCATTGAGACATAAATATGGAACCACGAAATTATCAGCCGCAAGGCAAGCCTGGTAAAACTACCTTCCTTTATACTAAAAACTGAGATCCCTCTTCCAATATCTGAGCTGTCTTCAAATGCATAAAAGTCAAGCATATAGATGGCATTCAATACATTATTTATTGAGCAGAAATTAAATTTGTATTAAAAACTGGACAAAGTACAATTGTCCTTTAAAGTAGAACACACCAATTAAGGAAATGAGGATCATTTCTATTAAGCTTCTATAATTAATATGGATCTGTAGCATTTCCCTCAAAGTACTTAAGACCCAGAGGAACAATGCATGTACATTTTCTTTTCTTTCCTCTTCCTTCCCAGCATCAAGATCATTAAATAAGGAATCAAAGAAACTGACAGCTATCAAAACTTCTAAAAACCCGAACATAAACACTGGGCTTCCCTGATGGCTCAGTGGTAAAGAAACTGCCTGCAATGCAGGAGACACAGGTTCAATCCCTGGTCGGGAAGATCCCCTGGAGAAAGAAATGGCAACTCACTTCAGTATTCTTGCCTAGAGAATCCCTTGGACAGAGAAGCCTGACAGGCTATAATCTACTGGGTCACAAAAGAATCAGATGCGACTCAGCAACTAAACAACAAATACTGTGTTTATTTGCTTGACAGATCCCTTCCCATACAATGACACCACAAGGTTTTCAAACTTGAAGACTCCAGCAGAGAAGAAACAAGAGGCTCAAAGAGGAGCCAGTTTCTGTGAAGCCTTGAGGTACAACTTTGCAAAGATAATGCTGTGCACAACAGGGCAAGACCCCAGGGAGACTGAAAATATCTAGGAAAGGCAATTCCTGGCTGACCCTCACCTTGGGCGTGCCATGCCAGAGGCAGTGCATGGCCACTCTGGCGCCATCGTGCGTGTGTGCCAGGTACACCACTGCTTCTCGGATGGCTTCAATCATTTCCTGGGAACAAATGCAGTCAGGGCTTTGGGTTACTCTTTTTGCTTTTTCAGTCTGTCTCGTAAGGAGCAGTAATGCACAGAGAATGAAAGGCAGAGAGTATAGGTAGCAGACAACTTAATTTTTAATTTTGTAGACAGGCATGCATACATATAACTGCTTCCTAGAAACATTCTTTTTCTATCAAGAGCAGTAAATGTTGCCCACAGGCCATTTCTATTAAAATACCTGAGTTTCATCAAAGTGTATTCAGAAAAGTATGTATACAGTGGACCCCTGAGTGTGATTTGAACCAGAAAGCTTCACTTACACATGAATTTTTTTCACTAATATGTACTACAGCACTATACCATCTGCAGTTGGGTAAATCCCCATCCCTGATGGGGTAGGGATGATCACAGGTGGGTTTCTGACAGAGACAGGAGTGTCAGTAACCCTAACTCCCATACTGTTCAAGGGTTAACTGTATATGTATAGTATATTCTCAAAGACTTTTCAAGAAAAAAGAAATCTAAGAACTGGCTGTGGTATAAGAGAGTTTTTAACTTAAAAAGCCAGATAAATACAATGTTCTTCTAAAAGTTACATATAATGAGCAGAAAGTCAAAATAATAATCTTGTCTAAAAACGTTTTTCTTTTTTAGTGTATCAATGGATTACCTCTGGAAATCACATTAATAATTCACCTTCAAGATACTTTAAGTAATATTTCTCTTAAGAAAAATTAATCTCTATACTGACTTTTAGACTAGGCCTTCACATACCTTTTAGTAAAAACCCAGTCATTAATGACCTTTTAGTAAAACCCAGTCATTAAAGTATTATGAGGTAATTTTAGCTATTTTTAGTCTTTATTCTCTGTTTTCAATGTATACATATATTTTGTAATTATATTTGGAAGACAAACATATAGGACAAGATGAGTTCTGCCAGGGCCAGTTTAATCCATTCCATTTAATCCATTCCCAATTTTAAAAATTATATTAAATAAACACAAAGTCTCCTGCCAGGAAGGAGAAAAGTAGCCTATTTTTATCAATAAGGAACAAAAATTCCACCCATAACTATCTTACAACTCGTTTCAAGAGTAAAGCTTTCAGCTTAGCTATCTAAATTTATGAATCTCTTCAAAATTATCCAGTTGGAAAAGAAAAGAAAAAAAAAAAGCTATCCAGTTGGGGAGTTACACATATACACCAATCATGCTTCTTTCATCTCCAAAGGTTGTTTTTGTTTTTTTTTAATCTATTGAAAATGCCCCAGGGGCCACAAAGATTTGTCTGTTTACTTTATATTCACATTAAGTTCCCAGTAATTTTTTTGGCTATTACTAAAACACGTTCAACACTAAAAAGATAAAGACTTTATGGAATATATTAAAATGATCATTTTCTCAGTTCTGAAAATAAAGTCCTGCCTCAGAAAATCCAGAACTGTGAAAAACTGCAGGAAACGAGAGCGACCCTTCCCAAGAGAAGCAGCAGCTGCTGTGGTCACTGAACTACGTGCTTAGATAGGTGGCTATACTTGGAAAACTATTTTGCATGTCAATTTTGAGAGGGTCAAAATTTCTATGAATGTTCAATCTGGCATATTTGTAAAAACAATGTGAATCTCATTATTTGGTTATTGCTTATTATTAGAATGAGAACAAATGGACAATGAGTTCACAGTATGATGAAGCAAGCAAAATTCAAGGGACTAAATGAATTCTCATCTATACTCCCATCACTGACTTGAAGGGCAGTGCAATTTACCTTCACTCTCATGTAAGGTCCAGTCTTTCACGGTCCATTTAGTTTTACCTAAGTATCCTCCAGTCACCTTTTAATGCCAATATAATTTCTTTTTTTTTTGGTATCAATAAAGGTGAATTTCAAACTCCTTAAATGCTGAATATTCCTCCATGTGCTAATTTTCTGATTATGTTAAGCTAGAGTATACTCTCTAGATTGTAACTAAAATATGAAAATTCAATGGAACTGATCAGGTCTACTGTCTTTCTAGCAAAAGTCTAAATGGAATTTAGTCTAAATTCCATAGACTAAAAAGACTAAACGGAAAAAGTAGACTTCTTCAAAGGAAGTAGAGAGCATTATCTTTTCTAAATAAGTAAACAATTCTTTAAAAATTCCACAAACCAATATACATCAAAGAAGTATTTCACATTTTTACACAGCACTCAATGTTTCAGTTTAAAAACTAAAAGCAAGAACTTACTGATCTTAGCTTTGGGGGTGCATAGATGAAAAAGTCCAAAAATACTTTATGTACCAGTGAGTGCTTAATCACAGCTTCTCTGGAAACAGAAAAAAAGAGTCAGAAATGGTAGTATAATAATACAGAGATAGGTAACCTTGGTTGTCCTAAAATAATCAAAACAACTGAAATAGTTTTAGCAAATGTCATTTGTCATAAATAGATTATCTTCAGCAACACCAAGACTTAATATTAGTGCCATCTAAAACCAAGACCAGAATACAAATTTCTAGTACCTAATCAACAAATATGAAATTATTGTTCAAAACACACTCAATTTTCTTAAATAAAGCCATTAACTTTCTTTTAGCCAACAATGGACACGTGATTAGAAATCCACATGTGAACTATATTTGAATGGCTATTTTCTTTCTGTCATGCCTTCTTTATAATGTATCCATTTTACAAAAAATTTCAGGCGTTAAAACCTAAACAGATCAAAACAGTATCAGTAATTGCAACGACACCTAATTGATCCAAGCCTCCTAGTGTGACACATGATGAATTCAGATGTACAGTGTAGGTTAATGATCAGGCACCAAATTTAAGTTCACATGTAATATCCAAGTAGAAGGCAAAAATAAACTGTTTTTAATGGCAAAGCACTGTTGAGTGCTTTAGAAATATTAACTTGTTTAATTTTCATAAAACTGTATGAAATAAATACTATTACTACAATTATACAGATAGGGAAGCTGAGGCACAGAGAAGCTAAGTTGCCCAAGGGCACAGAGTCAGTAATTGAGGAAAGCACCAGGATTCACAACCCAGGAAGTCTGGTTTCAGAGCAATGCCCTAATGCCAAGTAGGCCACATGCATGGACTTTTAAGTCTCACAATCCAATTTATATAGTAGACCGTAACTGGCAAGCTATTCACCTTTCCTATGCAAAGGCTACATAAAACTTTCCCCTTTCAAATGCTATTTATTAATAAAAGACAAAAAAAGTTTTCTTACTTTTGGGCCATTGGAGTTAGAATCTGTTTCATTTCATCCATGATAAGGTCTAATTTTTCCGGCTGTACCTCTAATACTTTATCCAGAGTTGGGTGATCTGCTGACTGCAACAGAAAAAAAAATCAAGCCCCTATAAATTTGGTCATGTTTCTCCAACTTTAGAACAAAGAAAATCAATTAGAGTCATTTTACATAAACTTATTAATTTTTAGATTTCCCATATTTACATAATAAAAGCACCTCTATGGATACACTCAGAGTAATTCCTGATCGCATAATTCTCATTTGATGTACACCATGTACTTACAAGCTAAATAACCAACCAAATCAACAAGCCAGCCAGCAAAGACCTGCCAAGCACTTAACAAGTGCCTATTCATAAGACCAAGTAGTCAGTTAACAAAGTCTTGCCACCATGTGATTAGCTAGATATTCCTAGAGTGACTGTGACAAAGGAGCACTAAGTTCAAGCCAGGAGCTGAACTAGCAGAAGCAACCCAGGAACCAACCCATCTCCCTTGAGAAGCAACCCAGGAACCAATCCATCTCCCTTGAGATAAATGTGTGTACTTGTGTCTCAGGTCTGAACTAGATCCCTTAACTGTCCTAGTGCCACTACTAGCCTTGGAGTACACCCAGGGTTGGGTCTCTCCACTCTGCGTCCTCTCCGCAGGACGCGGAGAAGGGTCATCCACAGCCAGCAGGGGAGCTCGATGCCCTTCAACCAGGGCTGGTTAGCGGGTGTTTACAAAGCTCCATTACGAATCTTCCGAGGTCTACGTGACTACTGCGGCAACACTACTGAAGCAGTACACAAGAGAACCTGCAAAGGAGTCCCGCAAGCAGTTTTAATTTATAGAGGATTTAAAGATCGTGCTCTGGGAAAGAGAAATTTAAGTATGATCCCTTGCTCAACACACCAGAGACAAAATACTCCAAGAGGATAAAGGCTAGGAGACAGTCTCTTAAAGGAACAACCAAAGGAAAAATACATTCTGAATATAGGGCACTAGACGGTAAGGAACAGCACAAAGGAAAAGTAAATCTCGAGGAAAAACTGTCCTGAGGCATCACCTTGTAAAGCTGGAACGTGTTCCCATAGAGCTCTTCCGTCAGCATGTTCCTCTGCTCCAGGACGGCTTTGTCATTGTAGGCGTACTCCACAATGGCGGATGCTTCCGCGTGCCGCAGGAGCTTCCTCACGTGGCCTTTAAAGCTTCGCATTATCTCTGCGATCTGCGCTTTACTCCTACATCCATGTGACCACAGGAAAAGTAAGTGATACAAGCAGGAAGCTGGGCGGCGACAAAACACACACACTTCTCCTGGGGCCTCTCATCACTGTGTGTGGGAGTGGCCACCCTGGAGAAACGCTGGGAGGAGAAGAACCAAATTGCCCTGTATTTCAACCTTGTTCATTTCCTGGCCCCCACCTCCCCTTCTGGCCATGCTGTGCAGCTTATGGGAATCTTAGTTCTCCAACCTGGGATTGAACCCAGGCCCTCAGAAGTGAAAGCATGGAATCCTAACCACTGGACCACCAGCAAATTTTCTCTGTGACTTGGGGGCAGCCTGCCTAGGTTTGAAACCTGGCTCTGCTGACCAGCTCAAAGTGCCTGACCAAGACATTTAACTGCTCTGTGCTTCAACTTCTTCAGTCATAAAATAGAAAGAATAAGGTTACTGTAGGGATAAATGAGTTAAGACACACTGAGAACTGTAAGCAGCACACAGTAAGTGCTCAATAACTGTCAGTTCCCAGTTGGGTAGAAGGAGAAAAGGAGAAGGTAAAAGTCAAAGATGCAGGATAATAAGAATAAAACGTATTTCAGGATTCTCTTTTAAAACAGGACTTAATCACAAGTATTTCTATTTTATCCTAAAATAATCAAAGGGCCAATCATTCTAGTCAAGAATACAGTTTTTAGGGATTTGCCAGCTGTACTGTTTGGTTGTTGGTTAGCACATTTTGGCACATTATTATACTTGGGAGGGCAAGACAAGTATTAATTTCACCTGGTTTAGGAAATCCTCCTATCTTGACATTTCCTAACCCACTCACCCTGGTTAGGTCTACTCACCTTCCCCTCCCACCACTCCAACCTCTAAATAACTAGTGACTAATTACAAGTTCATTATAACCATTTCTCTTCTTCCAGGACTTCAAGATACACCTGTAAGGTCAATGAAGGCCATACTACCTTTACATTTTTTCAATAATTTTTTAAAGACCATATTCCTTGCAAACATTACCAGAATCTGCTTAAGGCTACTATTATGGTCACAGACTTTTAAGAAACATTTGCACACAATAGGTTATCCAAATCTTAAAAAAAAACTAATTAAAATATTTTATAAATAAAACTCACCCATACATGAGAAACTTCTTAACAATATTTCTGGAATATTTAGCTTTACTTAACTCAACCAAATCACCTGAAAAAACAAAATACATTACAATGATTGGGTAACCTCCAGAAACAAGGAGAGAACTGAATGCACAATCCTGGGAACATGAACATAAAGCTCCCTATTTGTCCCAGGCAAAAAAACAAACAAAAACAGTAAAGGTCCTGCAGAGGACACTGCTATTCCTTAACAGAATTCTTTTTCAACACAGTCTTGAGTATTTCAAGAGAAAACAAGCAACTTTATAGCAACGATTACAAATAACATATAAAAATACCTCGCA
Organism: Nanger dama; assembly: GCA_917880005.1. Taxonomy (NCBI): domain Eukaryota; kingdom Metazoa; phylum Chordata; class Mammalia; order Artiodactyla; family Bovidae; genus Nanger; species Nanger dama. The sequence goes on along the minus strand of CAKJTW010000017.1, from coordinate 18,814,670 downwards.
ATTCTTCAAAAGCCTGTTTCCTTTGCTCTTCATTGCCGAACTGAATGTAACACTGGATCACACGAGTTGAATCGTGCGCAAATGCAATCTGCAGGAAAACATTTGGGGCCTTTAGACAAATTCTCCCTGAAAATGTATGTTTCTATCATATTACTTATGTTGTATTGCTCCCTCTTTTACAACTCCTTGTGGAAAAAAAAAAAAAAAGGGGTCTTCATGGCTAATCAAATCTACATTACTTGGGAGTAAAATTCTTAATTGTTCAGAGTGGCACTCTTTGGTTTTGCTGGCTACTGTATGGCATTGAGATAGGACTGGATTTAACTATTTTGTAAGATTTTATCATTATAATTAAAACCAAACCAAATTTGTACAATGATTATACATACTGTATTTCTCATTTCTCTGACAGCTACTTTCCCTAAAGAGGAATTTTCCAGTGCAAAAATTCTATTATACTATGATTTTTTTTTTTAATATAAATGATCTAGGAATGTTTGGCTTTGGCAACCAAAGTCTTGCTACATAAATAATTATATCCAGATATACACTGGCAATTACATTATGAACTAATCACTCCATTTCTCACATTTTCATTATAATTCCTGAATATACATCCAGTTATATTCCTAGAAAAGTATTTCAAATCTGATTCTCCAACCTTAACACCCTCACAACTACTGGATGGATTAGATCCTCATTGATGGACTTCCCGATCAATTTTCTAAAGCAATAACCACAGATAATCAGTCATGCACTATTATTTTTATATACTAGTCATTTTAATAGTGCTTATTACCTGTTGCTAAGTCTGTCTTTAAATTTTTAAATTCTAACAAATCAGAAGGTAAAGGTGTATCTTCATCAAAGTCACAGATTGCAGAAGAATTTGCTTAAGGGAGATTTGTATAGAAATTTTTGAAAAATATAAAAATAATTTTCAAAAATCAGTCTGAGATTTCCCTGGTGGTCCAGTGGCTAAGAATCTACCTGCCAGTGCAGGCGACATGGGTTCAACCCCCGGTCTGGGAAGATCCCATGCACTGCGGGACAACTAGGCCCATGTGCGACAACTACTGAGCCTGTGTTCTAGAGCTGAGAGGGGCTACTACTGAAGCCCATGTGCCTAGAGCCCATGCTCTTCAACAAGAGCAGTCCTGCAATGAGAAGCCTTTGCACCATCACTAGAGTAGGCCCTGTGTGTCCCAGCTAGAGAAAGCTCAGGTGCAGCAATGAAGACCCAGTGCAGCCATAAATAAATAAAAAGTATTATTTTTTTTAATTAGGCTGTTTTGTGCATATATTATTACCTACTATGCAACCAATGTATGTGGTTTAAATTATTTTTCCGACGTAGATTTAAAAGTGAGTTGGTGTTTATAGATTATAGATTATATTTATATTTATAGATTTATATTTATAGATTAAAGTAAGTTTATGTGAAATTAAGAAACTTGCTATCCTTACGACTCTGGAATGAATATCTTTGAGCCCAGATGCTGTTGTTCTCCACTCCCTGCCCACCCCACCATCTGCCATGCACTAATGGGGCCAGATGCCATGATCTTAGTTTTTTTAATCTTTAGTTTTAAGCTGGTTCTTTCACTCTCCTCCTTCACCTTCATCAAGAGGCTCTTTAGATTCTCTTGGCTTTCTGCCATTAGAGCGGTATCATCCACATATCTGAGGTTGTTGATGTTTCTCCCGCCTATCTTGATTCCAGCCTCTAACTCATCCAGCCTCCCATTTCTCATGATGTGCTCAGCGTATATCACATCTCATGATGTGACAGCAGACAGTCCTGTCATACTCCTTTCATAATCTTGAACCAATTAGCTGTTCCATACTTGCTTCTTGTTCCATACCGCATACACATTTCTCAGGGGACAGGTAGGATGGTCTGGTATTCCCATCTCTTTAAGAGCTTTCCAGTTTGTTATGACCCACACAGTCAAAGGCTTCAGCGTAGTCAATGAAACAGAGGGAGATGTTTTTCCGGAATTCTCGATCTCTATGATCCAGCAAATGTTGGCAATTTTGTCTGTGATTCTTCTTCCTTTTCTAAATCCTGCTTGGACATCTGGAAATTCTTGGTCTGCATGATGCTGAAGCCTAGCATGCAAGATTTTAAGCATGACCTTCCTAGCATGGGAGATGAGTGCAATTGTCTGATGTTAGCATATTCTGAGTATTACTCCTCTTAGGAATTGGGATGAGGACTGACCTTTTCCAGTCCTGTGGCCACTGCTGGGTCTTCCAGATTTGCTGACATATTGAATGCTACACTTTGATGGCATCATCCTTTAGGGTTCTGAATAGTTTTACTGGCATTCCATCATATTTACTAGCTTTACTAACAGCAGTGCTTCCTAAGGCCCACTTGACTTTGCTCTCCAGAATGTCTGGCTCTGGGTGACTGACCACATCATCACAGCAATATGGTTCACTTAGATCTTTTTGTCCCGTTCTTCCGTGTACTCTTTCCATCTCTTCTTGATCTCTTCAATGGCTACTAGGTCTCCACCGTTTCTGTTGTTTATTGTGTCCATCTTTGGGCAAAATATTCCTTTGATATTTCCAGTTTTCCTGAAGAGTTTTCTAGTCTTTCCCCTTCTGTTGCTTTCTTCTAGTTTCTAGTTTCTTCAAGTACAGTTCATTGAAGAAGGCGTTCTTGTCTCTCTGTGCTGTTTTTTGGAAATCTGTGTTTAGTTGGATATGCTATTCCCTTTCTCCCTTGCTTCTCGCTTCTCTTCTTTCTTTAGCTATTTGTAAGGCCTCCTCAGATAACCGCTTTGCTGTCTTGCTTTTCTTTTTATTTGGGATGGTTTTGTTCGCTGCCTCCTACACAGTATTACGGACCTCCATCCATAGTTCTTCAGGTACACTGTTTACAAGTTCTAATCCCTTGTCTAATAGGGATGAAGACTAAGTTAAGGGATACAAAGTATGCAACAGTTACCATAACTGATGGCACACAGTAAAGAATAAATGGGCTGTCTTGTCTAAAGGCACAGATTAACTCCCAAATCCATGGGCATCAGTAGTAACAATAACCAGAAGAACTGTACAAAAAAGATCACCAAGATAATCATGATGGTGTGATCTCTAATCTAGAGCCAGACATCCTGGAATGTGAAGTCAAGTGGGCCTTAGAAAGCATCACTACGAACAAAGCTAGTGGAGGTGATGGAATTCCAGTTGAGCTGTTTCAAATCCTGAAAAATGATTCTGTCAAAGTGCTGCGCTCAATATGCCAACAAATTTGGAAAACTCAGCAGTGGCCACAGGACGGGAAAAGGTCAGCTTTCATTCCAATTCCAAAGAAAGGCAATGCCAAAGAATGCTCAAACTACCGCACAATTGCACTCATCTCACATGCTAGTTAAGTAATGCTCAAAATTCTCCAAGCCAGGCTTCAGCAATATGTGAACCGTGAACTTCCTAATGTTTAAGCTGGTTTTAGAAAAGGCAGAGGAACCAGAGATCAAATTGCCAACATCTGCTGGATCATGGAAAAAGCAAGAGAGTTCCAGAAAAACATCTATTTCTGCTTTATTGACTATGCCAAAGCCTTTGACTGTGTGGATCACAATACACTGTGGAAAATTCTGAAAGAGATGGGAGTACCAGACCACCTGACCTGCCTCTTGAGAAATCTGTATGCAGGTCAGGAAGCAACAGTTAGAACTGGACATGGAACAACAGACTGGTTCCAAATAGGAAAAGGAGTACGTCAAGGCTATATATTGTCACCCTGCTTATTTAACTTATATGCAGAGTAAGTAAGAAGTAAAGTCACTCAGTCGTGTCCAACTCTTTGCGACCCCATGGACTGTAGCCTACCAGGCTCCTCCCTCCATGGGATTCTCCAGGCAAGAGTACTGGAGTGGGTTGCCATTTCCTTCTCCATATATGCAGAATAGTTCATGAGAAACGCTGGACTAGAAGAAACACAAGCTGGAATCAAGATTGCTGAGAGAAATATCAATAACCTCAGATATGCAGATGACACTACCCTTATGGCAGAAAGTGAAGAGGAACTAAAAGCCTCTTGATGAAAGTGAAAGAGGAGAGTGAAAAAGTTGGCTTAAAGCTCAACATTCAGAAAACGAAGATCATGGCATCCAGTCCCATCACTTCATGGGAAATAGATGGGGAAACAGTAGAAACAGTGGCTGACTTTATTTTTCTGGGCTCCAAAATCACTGCAGATGGTGACTGCAGCCAGGAAATTAAAAGACACTTACTCCTTGGAAGAAAAGTTATGACCAACCTAGATAGTATATTCAAAAGCAGAGACATTACTTTGCTGACTAAGGTCCGTCTAGTCAAGGCTATGGTTTTTCCTGTGGTCATGTATGGGTGTGAGAGTTGGACTGTGAAGAAGGCTGAGCACCGAAGAACTGATGCTTTTGAACTGTGGTGTTGGAGAAGACTCTTGGGAGTTTCTTGGACTGCAAGGAGATTCAACCAGTGCATTCTGAAGGAGATCAACCCTGGGATTTCCTTGGAAGGAATGATGCTAAAGCTGAAACTCCAGTACTTTGGCCACCTCATGCGAAGAGTTGACTCATTGGAAAAGACTCTGATGCTGGAAGGGACTGGGGGCGGGAGGAGAAGGGGACGACAGAGGATGAGATGGCTGGATGGCATCACTGACTTGATGGACGTGACTCTGAGTGAACTCAGGGAGCAGAAGATAGACAGGGAGGCCTGGCGTGATGCGATTCATGGGGTCGCAAAGAGTCGGACACGACTGAGTGGCTGAACTGAACTGAACTGAAGGGTAAAGGAGAAGGATCTTAAGCGTGCATTATTTATAAACTTAGCATAAGAGGTTACTGTTAGAGATGAGTAGTTCTATCCTAAAAAGATCTTGCTTGCATTAAGAAAGCAGCAGCTGGAAACTTACTATTGGAAGACAGTCCTTCAAATTTCAATACAGCATTTGTTTAGACCTATGTACATGGTACGACAAAGGCAGGCCCTCAGGGTCTCCAAAGATACTGCGTCTGTTGGCTTACAAGTGAATATCACTAAAAGTGTAAAAGTGTTAGCCATTCAGTTGTCTCCAACTCTGCAACCCCATGGACTGTTGCCCATCAGGTTCCTCAGTCCATGGAATTCTCTAGGCAAGAATACTGGCATGGGTAGCTGTTCCCTTCTCCTGGGATTGAAACCACATCTCCTGCACTGGCAGGTTGGATTCTTGGTACCGTCTGAGAGCCATCAGGGAAGCCCAAATATCACTAAGTATTTATCCAAATACACAAGAATCAATAGAAGTTTAATATGAAACAGGATTAAACAGCAATAATGAAAATCACTTAAAAACTCCCAAATCTACTACATTTTAAAGATCCTTTGCACAATGCTTACAAAAGCAAGAATGAAAGTAATATATTTGCTTTGCACATTCAAAATAGCCAGCACTTAGAACTTACAGAGTTCACAGTAAGAGATTCTAACAAACACTGTTGAACTAATAAAATCCCTGAGATTAACTTTAAGAGAACATTGAGTGAGTGAAAGTCACGAGGTTGTGTCTGACTCTTGGAGATGCCATGGACTATATAGTCCAGGGAATTCTCCAGGCCAGAATATTGGAGTGGGTAGCCTTTCCCTTCTCCAGGGGATATTCCCAATCCAGGAAATCAAACCCAGGTCCCCCGCATTGCAAGCAGCTTCTTTAACAGCAGAGCCAAGAGAACACTGATTTATTTTAAATAAATTATTTTAAAATGAACAGCCAAATATTTGATAGTCTTTTGCAATTTCCCAGCAGTAAGGTCTCTATTAAATTTTTCAGAGAGATTATAAAAGGTATTTGAAAACTGATGCCAAATATATTAAAAACGGAAACAATTTCATCTGTAATAAATAATCAACTACCCTTTACTGAGAGTGAGTCAATTTAGTTCTTAAAATTGCCAACTATGAGTACGCCCTACTTACAGTTTTAATCTTCCCTTGAATCAACTTCTGCAAATCACTCATTAACTTCACTCGTTTCTCTTTGTCACAATCTTTTCTATAAAAGAGGCAGGAAACAGCCTAAGTAAAGACATTATTTTAAACACACAAAACTAAAAATCATACCAGTGTACGTTCATGCAGTTCGGTATGATCTTCCCTTTGAAGAAAACAAACCTTTGACGTTAAAATTACTATTCCAGAGCAGCTAGAGGAAAGTAATTTTCTCAAAGGCAGAAACTCATCTCACAAGGTATAATTTCATGCACCAATCTAAATCTTAACAGCCAGAACTTCAAAGCAAAGCAAATAATAAAACAAGTCCAAGATACCAAATACTCAAGTATTTCAAAACCTAGCCAAAAAGAACCATCCTCCGTTTTCTCAAAAATTTCTCACGAAGGACATCAAATCCATTTTAACTCTCATACAGTTTCCTAAGCAGATCTCGATGCCATCCTAATGATTCCACACATTTCTGTAAAGGGCACACATTCAGACAGTGATGCCTTTCCTGGAGTGTTATGAAGACTCCTAAATAACCGAAGTGCTGTATCATTTATTTTAGGACATCTCACTATTTACAAAGTACACTGTTACTCCTCCATCATCTCCAAGGGCTCAATAAAGACGTCATTACCTTCTTAAGATCTCCCAGATCTGCTTTGCCCGAATGACGATGTCATAGTTGGTTTTATCACTGAGTTGCCTGCTCTGCTTCAGTTCTTTCTTCTTTTTTGAATTCATCCCATTTGGGTTTCTTGGCTGCTGACTCTAGTCATTACAGAAATTATTTTCAATTACACTTAACATTCTCAGTGCCATAAACACAGAGCAAATTTGGTACCTATGGCAATTAGTAATCAAGATCAATACTCATTGTGGGAACTAGAAAGGGGAAATCATTCCCTATCAACTTAAACTTTATGTCATTTTCCGAGCAGTTTACACATTTTAAATTTGTTCATTCACTTAACAAATTGATTCTTAATAGGACACCTATTAAGAAAAAAAAAAGGAAACTAAAAGGATTATAAAAGCAATTGAAAATTTTTAAGCATCTTTTTCCATTGTAAAAATAAAATTTTACTTTAGAACATAAGGATCACTGGACATCAGGTATAGTCAGTTCTCAATGCAAACAGAAATTAGTCCAAGTTAACATAGGGAAAACAACAGTCACAAATTCACTATTCTGAGTGCTATTACATATTAAGTAATTTTTACAACAGCTCTGTGGGTTGGGTATTGTTATTATTCCCTCTCATGTCAGGGAAAGAAAGATACTGGGCAGATAAGCTCCCTACCCAAGGTCACATAACTCCTAAGTGGCAGAGACAGGATGTAAACCCAGATATGGCTCTGAAACTTTATTCTCTGCTCTCTGTTACTCACGACAATGCACAGTGAAATTTTCTAAGTTCTCTACACTTAGGGTCATGCTATAAAAGTATCTTTCTACTGCTTATTTTTTTATCTTCACAATCTAAGCAACTTATTAACTGAATTAAAAAAAAATCCCAGTGAGGCCAAACGAAGAACAACTTCAGAAGATGGGTATTATTTACATGTGTACCCTGCAAAGAACCCTTAGGACAATTAGTTATTTCTAGATATTGCCCTTTCTCTGATTAGAAAATATAGTCAAAAAACACAATTCTCCTATAATCTTAAAACCTAGAGACTAAAATTTCATTTCCTTCTTGTCTTCTCCCCCAACACATATTTTATATTAATTTCCTTGATGTCTTTACTTAAACACTATTATACTCTAAATATTCTTCCATGAAACTAAATATTCTTCAAGAATGTAATTTTGAATGGCCTATCATATACTACAATGCATTTTACTCCCCTTACTGCTCACTTAACTTATTCCCAATCTAATAACGGAGGATTACAGGCAACAGAGGTATATTTACTATCAATATTAGGACATCATGTACTATACAGCAGAGGATAGTAATAGATCCACAGTTCATTTAACTGTAAAAATATCTGGGCACCCTTGGCATATGTCATGTTGGGCTGCAGTAGATATAACCAATTTTGGGAATGACTAGTATCCAGTCCCCCTCAGTTGCTGGTATTAAAATGAGAAAATCAGAGTTCCACTTTGAGATGCGAGGAACTTATCTCCTATAGCAAAAGGAACGAGAAACACTCTTTAATGAGAACGTGTGTGCACTTAAAATGCAGGTATCAAGAATGTCAGTGTAAGGACGTCCCTGGTGGTCCAGTGGTTAAGAATCCTTCTTCTGATGAAGGGATCGTGGGTTCAATCCTTGGTCAGGGAATCCCACGTGGTACTGGGCAACTAAGCCTGTGAGCTGTAACTGGATAGCTCATAGTCTCTAGAACGTGTGCTGTAACAAGAGAAGCCTGGGCATCACAACAAAGACCCCAGCACAGCAAAAAAATAAGAAAAAAAAAAAAGAATACCAGTGTGGAAAGGAAGAATTAGGATCCATGAGAGAAGCAAGGTAAGAGTAGATAGGCAATAGAAACTGGGAAGAAAAGGGGAAAAGAAAAAGGGCTAGACCATGAAAAAAATCCTTCAGGCCTCATGAGAAATAATGAAAATTTCCCTCCTTTCCTCTCTCCCTACGTCTCTGTCTTAAGGCTGTTGTCCCTCCAGTGAGCAACCTGTGGGGCCCTAAATGGGAAACCTTAAAAACAAAGGGGCTAGCTTTTCGGTGGAAAACCTAAGATGGCGCCTGGCGGAAGAGATGGGGGCAGGGTCTATGTTGTCTGTCAAAGTTTTTAATTGGCTCTCTTGATTTCTGTGCACATAGACAGTGTGTGATCTCTATAGACTCCTGTTATAATGAAGGTGACAATTTGACCTTTAATGTGATTGGTGCAACTATGGAAAGTCCCTCCTAAAACCCTCCTGTTTGTCTATATAAGTTGGGAGTTTGCAACAATAAAGCGGAACTGCTTCGACGGAACCCCTGTCGCGTCTGATTGTCTCTCGTTCGCCGAGGGGCTGGGTTGGCGGACAGCAGGCTCACCTCTCCTCGGGAACCCCTCGGCTTTGCTGAGGGAAGTTCCACTGCCTCCGCTCTTTCTGCGGAGCGCCCCCGCACAACCCTAGGCAGAGCAGAGAGCAAGGACCAGGGCTAACGGACTGGACTAAGAAGGCCCCTCGGCAGTGGTCTCAGTTGGCAGCAAAAGGGCAGTGTCAGGCTCCAGCATGCTGGAGAAAAAGGGAATGAAAGACAGCAGAGAAAGTCTCCTGACGCTGCACAGAAGGCACCTGCAGGTCAGCAAGACGCACAGCAAGGGCAGGTTGTACAACAGACAGCAACGCTCTGAGTTAGAGACCACCCCTTGAACATCATCATGATGAAGAGAGTAGTAGTTTGTTTCAACAGACAAAGAAGAGCCTGGCCAGCACGTCTCATCAGTTACCAACCTAGCCTGCAACAGTCAAATCTATCACGTGTATTATACATCTTCTCTGGAACGGTTTACCAGGTCTGAGCCATATGATAAGCTGATACTCTTAGAATGGCCTAAGCTCTATGAGAGCAGTATCTACATGTTTCTCCTTCACCAGGACACTGGTTATTTAAGGCTGGCTTCCATACTGATTACCTGGGGCTTGTACCCACACTGGTTAATTTCTTTTCACTGTCTCTTGATGACAGTGTGCAGAAAACTCTCATTTGCTAAATGAATGAGTTCATGAATGTTAGCCTACAGAAAGGAATGCTTCATTGAGATTCCAATGTATAAAGCCCATTACAACTAAGCCTAACTCCACAGCCAGGGGAATTTAGCAAGGGCCTAGTAATTCTAAGCGCTAGAGGACAATTTTGTTAAAATAAATAAGACACTAATAGCAACTCTGGAAAGTAAAAATAAAGACACCAGTAGCAACCCTGGAAAATGGAGAAGATGCTTTCTGTTGTTTATTTAATCCCATCTACCACCTTCCCATCTCCACCCGAGATACTGCCTGTCACGGAACAAGAACAGGAGGTTTCTAACAGACTTCAAGAATGCCTGTGCACCTAAACTCATGTCCATTGAGTTGGTGATGCCATCCAACCATCTCATCCTCTGTCGTCCCCTTCTCCTCCTGCTCTCAATCTTTCCCAGCATCAGGGTCTTTTCAAATGAGTCAGGCCTTCACATCAGGCAGGGCAAGGCTTCTGCAAAAACCATGCTGAAGAAATCAGTGCTTACCATCACTTTTACTGTCTGGCTGGAACTTCCTCTTCTTGTTGAATTTATTTGCCTGCTGGAATTTGTTCTTTGGTATTCTATCCCCTTGCTGCTTATTCTTGAACTGCTTCACACCTTTTTTCCCAGGTTTTGTGGCAGTTTTCTCAAAGTTCTTAGATGTGATTTTAGGGCCACCTTCCTTAACAACTTTTTGGGGAATGTCTTTGAAGAACCTGAATCTAGTGACAATAATAAATAGCTATTAGTTCAATGATCCTGGGCCTGGATCTTTTAGCCACTGGGCTGTATTTGTTACAGAAAATTATACATTTTTTAATGAAACATACTTTGTCCTTCTCTCAAAATGGAGCACAGAAGGACTTAAAAATTACAACAAAATTTAAAAACTTCCTCTGATTATAAACTTATAACATAGGTTCATTATAGAAACCCTACAAAGTATAGAAATACATAGTATAAACTACTCATAATTCTAGAGATAACCCACTACTGTCAGTTAGGTGTATTTCTGTTTTAAGCACAAATCACAAGATGAGATATTATTTATGTCTTCGTGTGTGCGTATTTTGGGGGTTAATGACATAATAGGAGTCTAAGAATAAAATGAACACTTAGAAAGTACATCATATAGACAAATTAAAAGTGTTTATATCTCAAAATTTCTAGCTGAAAGAAAAAAAAATCAAAGACTGCTTAGGAAATTAGTCATTGACTTTTCTATTTTGCAATACTGACACCTGATGGAATAGTAAAGACATCACAATTAGTAAAAGATCTGGCTTGCCAGTAAACATATTAATCACTCATACACAGTGACACTTGGTCCACTATTTTAATCCTAACTCTAACCCATGAATAGATTGGAATCTGCTACATTCCCTCTCATCCCACCAAACCGTCCCTCCAAGAGACAAAACAACCACATGGGAAGCATGTTTTGAGTATCTTACCATTGTTTTTATGAAATTTGCTTTTTTTCTTGTGACGTCTTTGTACCTTTACCTGTTAATTTTTTTTCCCTTTGACTTCCATTATAGCAACTCTGGAAAACAAAAACAAAATCCAGAAATGATCACTAAATTGCTCTCATCCAATAAAGGTCCTTAGTTGTCACTGCCCCATTTACCCCTTGACCACAGATGCAGGACAAATTATCTGTGTCCATGAGGAGTCCAGGAACTACACAATCACTATTTCTAAGATTGAAAAAGTAAAATTAGACACCAATACAGAAACTAAGAACACACACACACACCTTGACTAGTAAGTGATTTTTTGGAGGCAACATTATAGTGACAGTAAAGGTTACAAATGAATCATTATTCACACTAAGCACACTACAACTGTCAGTGTTTGAATTTCTTACAACAGTGGGAAGATTTTTGTGACAAGAAGCTGACAATATTACCATTTCCCCAGCCAGGAACAAACAATACATTACACTTAATCACATTCAAATTTAATGAAATAATACAAAAGATTATCTAAAAGTTCCCTATGTAACCCAATGTAGATAAAACAAAAAACAGCTTCAAATGTTTGTTATTCTTTCAGAGGCAACAGATAATTTTCAAAGACCTCCAAGATAAGACTGTTGACATACGGAATATTTCATTTTAAAGGAATCTGGCTAGCAGGTTATTTCTGGATTGAGACCCCACTGTGCACAGGGCAAATAACAGATAACCCTTCAGCTGCCCAATGCTCCTGAAAGCAGAATATATCAAGAACAAAAGTTACTATGTATTATTTGTCTATTTCTGTACCTTCCAAAGCTGCACGTGCAACTCATTTCAAAATATCTAAAGCTGATCCTCTAGAGTAGATGTTAGGAATCCCTGACAATTCCAGATATTTCTAGACAAGAATTATCCATTGAAGAATACCACATTTCTCAAAATATTAATAGGTACACGAAGAAAGGTTCTGAAGTGAAAGGCATTCGGGAAACACTTATATGAAAATAATTAATGAGGCTTCTTTAAGGAAAATCAGATTCTTAGATTCTTTTAATTTGCTAATTTAAGCCATTAATCACCAAGCACAAGCTAAAGTAAGCATGATTTTCCAACCAGGTTGAACCACTTTTTCCTGGAACATCACAAGGGACCAGTAGGGTCCCAAAGAACACTCTGGAAAATGAATGGCCTCTGACTTAGTTTCCTTCAGTCATTTGTAACTGCACGGTTCCAGCCACTTGGCTGAAGCCCTCATAACCACTTTCTGCATCCCTCAGCTCCTCTATGCAGGAACTTTCTATTTCAATATGTTTAGTTTTAGAGAAGAGTTGGGAAAGATACACAGAAAGTTACAGTATACCCGTTTCCCCTAATGTGAACAACTTACCATGATGCATTAACCAAAACTAAGAAACAACCTTAATATAATGCTAAATTTGGATTTTGATAGTTTTTCCCCTAATGTCCTTTTTCTATTAATATTCCAGAATTCGTTGTTGTTGTTCAATCGCTAACTCGTCTCTTTTTGACCCCATGGACTGGGGCCCACTTCCTCTGTCCATGGGATTTTTCCAGGCACGAATACTGGAGTGGGTTGCATTTCCTTCTCCAGGGGATCTTCCTGACCCAGGGATTGAACTTTACTTTCCTGCTTGGCAGATAGTTTACCACTGAGTCACCTGGGAAGCCCATACCTTGCATTGAATTGAGTCTTCTTTTAATTTCCACTAATCTGTGACAGCTTAGCAGTTTTCACTTGTTTCTCATGACCAAGACTGGCACTGTGCAGAATGAGTATCCCACACTGGGGGCGGGTCTGACATCTTCCCATGAACCTACTGATATTATGGATTTGAGGGAAGAATACCATAAAGAAGCATCTTTCTCAGTCCATCACATTAGGGGAAGCATGATGTCGACGTGACTAGTGTTAGTAACCTTGATCACTCGGTTAAGGGTAGCGTTTGCCAGGTGTCTCCATTGTAATGTTACTGCTTCCATTTCTATACTGTTTATTAAAAGCAAGTTAGTAAGTTCATCCCAAGCTGAAGAGGAGGAGAATTAAGCTCCACTTCCATGAGTGGGGACTATTAAAGAATTTGAATCAATAATACAGTAAAATCTCCACAGCAATTAATAAATATTTTGGATGATACATTTTGAGAGCATGCAAATATCCTGTATCTTCCACTGATTTTTTTTAACACTCTCCACTGGATCTTGCCTGCAGCAATTATTGTGGTGTTTTAATGGTGACTATTTTCCTACTTACTTTTACCTTTATTATTTTGAATTCTTCTGTATGTAAACTTTCTTCCTTTTCTCATTTAACCATTTATTTACATCAGTATAGTCTCATAGACATTTTATTAGTTGGGTTATGGACTCATAGTATCTTTATTTTGTTGCTAAATTATTCCAGTTTTGACATCTCTAAGTTTCTATGTCCTTTTACCATGGTCCATCCTTTTTTCTTCTTAGCAAGTCTTTAATTTCTGGCACTTCTTTCAAGTTTACCTTTCCTTATCCCTGCACAAGTCCTACAGTCAGTCTTTCTTCAAGGAACCCTGATTCCTCTGCTTCTTGGTCTTTTGACTAGACAAGGCTAGGTAATATATGTATGTACATTAGTCTTTTGTGTACAAAGAAACCTGTATTTCTGTATCATTAAGTTCACACTACTGTCTTGAACACTAAACATGTGCCACAGGGGTATAGTTGGTAAAAACAAACTTATCAACTACAATATGTTTATTTATAGTTTGTCATTTCCCGAACAGTGTCCATTCAAAACACTGCTTTTCAAAGTTAGTTAGGTTAAATCTTTTCCCTTCACTCCTTCAGTGAGGTCACTGGAGGGGTGGGACGGGGTGGGGAGGGGGCAGAAGCAGGCGATGCATAGCAATGTGGGATCTCAGTACTTTGAACTCAGCACCCCCTGCATTGGAAGCTTGGAGTCTTAACCACTGGATATACATCTGTACTAGTTAGATTCATTTTGTTTAGGTCTGCAGTTCATTTCCAGGCATGTCAGTTGGCTTTCTTTTCATTCGCCTAGGGTCAAGATTCTTTTGGTGTACAGTGCTGATTTTGAGAAACCCACAGTCATGTATCCTCCACCACAGCACCTTACAGAACTGTCCCACAACTCCTAAAGGTTCCCTGGGGAGCCCCTTTGCAACCATCCTCTTCTGGCTCTCTTGGCAACACCTGATCTTTCTTTCTGCCCTATAGCTTTGTGACTTTTAAAAATGTCATATAAATGGAATCAGAGTAGAGGCCTTTGGGGTCTTGCTTCTTTCACGGAACAAAATGCATTTGCTTGTAGACCCTGTACCATAACATCCAACCATCACATTCCAGTGTCTTGGAATCATCTCCTCTTTTTCCCTTCCATTACTCTATTCAGCATCTCTTGTTCAGATTGTTTTCTACCATTAGAGTCAATTTGCTATGATTCCACTCCCTGCTGCCTGATTAATCTTCCATTATAACATCTATGCCATGTTATTTACCTGCTCCAGCACCTTCAGAAGTTTCCCACTGCTTACAGGAAAATTTTCAAACTCAGTCTGTGTGCTGTGCTTAGTCGCTCAGCTGTGTCCGACTCTTTGGGACCTGACAGACTGTAGCCCGCCAGGCTCCTCTGTCTATGGGGATTCTCCAGCCACGAATACTGGAATGGGTTGCCATGCCCTCCTCCAGGCGATCTTTCCATCCCAGGGACTGAACCCACATTGCAGTGCTCAAGTCACTGCCTCTGGCTGAACGTAGTTTTCCCTGGGCCTGCAGATTTCAGGGATGCCTCTAGCCAAGCTCTGCGTCTCGGCTTAAGATCAGTTCTTTAGACTCCCCTATCCTCTATCTCGGCACCTAGTTCGTTTCTTCCTAGCGCTAACAACTTTCAACTGTACATTCAGATTGGAAACTGGGCACCTGACCCTCACCGGAGGCAGAGTGAGTGAGCGGCAAACATACAACAGAAAGGCTGAAAGCGAACTAGCCCGGACCCGGACTTTAGGGGCTGAAGGTAATCAAAGCTAACCCAGCACTCTCCAGGCAGCGCGGTAGGGAGAGGAGCTTGTACACCCGCCCTTGTCCCCAGGCTCCCGTCAATCCCCAAACTCCCACAACAGAGACGGCCACAGAAGGCAGCCCGGCGGGTGACAAGGGTGAAACCTCTACCTCAGAAACCCTCCGACTCCAGCGCCGGGCAGGAGCGAGGCCCTCCAGAAGCAGCCGGAGTCCCCCTCACTCACCGCACACGTGTGGCCCCGGCAGGCGCGGGTCCCGGCTCCGCCGCGGCGGCTTCCGCTTCCCCGCCTTGCTCCGCCCCCTAGCCTTTTCTCTGCTTCCTCAGCCGAGCTAGAGTTAAGGGGCCGGCAGTAGCCGGAAAGACGGAAATTCGGCATTTCTACTGGTCCGCTTCTAGTTGCACGTCATCTAGAGGCGCGAGTGCGGCGCACGGGAGTTTTGGCCCTAGAAAGTATCCGTGGGTCAATGACGTGATGGTGGCTACGCAAAGTGACGTAGTTAACCCTTTCCCTTCCCGGCCGCAGAACTGGCGGCTTCTAGCGGAGGCTGACCGATTGTGGAAGTTTGGTTGGCCGGGCTTCTCCTTGTTCTTCAGTCGCTAAGTCGTGTCTGACTCTTTGTGATACCATGAACTGCAGCACGCCAGGCTCCTCTGTCCTCCGCGATCTCCTGGAGTTTGTTCAGTTGAGTCGGTGATGCTGAGCATCTCATCCTCTGTCGTCCCCTTCTCCTTTTGCCTTCACTCTTCCCCACCATCAGGGTAGCAGGGAGCATTAAAGGGACATCTCGGTAGTTGGCTAGGATTGCGATCTCGTTTCTTTCCGTTTCTTAGCTGGATGGCTTTGGGCAAATCACTCAATTTCTCTGAGCCTTGGTTACCTGATCAATAAATTATAGATGGCTAAGTCATTTTAAACCTCTGTGAGTTCCTCCAGGCGGTAGTTACCCTACTTAAGGCTTTGGGAAATCAGACTAGTTAGGATGTTATGCCCATCTTACAGATGAGGAAACAGTCCACAAACTTGCTCTGGTCAACAAAATAATTTATTCTCTTAACAGTTTTGGAAATCATGCTGGTAGCGAGGTTGTGCACCCTCTGAAGTTTCTAGGGTAACATTCTTTGTCCCTTCCAGCTTCCAGCGGTTCCAAGCATTCCTTGGCTTGGACTGCATAACTGCAGTCTCTGCCTTCACATGTCTTTCTCTTCTATGTCTTCCTGTCTTTCATATATTATAAAGACACATGGCTTTGGATTTAGGGCCCATCAGGATATCAAGGATGCTCTCATTCAGAGGTCCTTAATTATATCCGCAAAGATCCTGTTCCCAAAAGCAGTCTCTTTCATAGGTTCTGCAGGATGGTATACTGATATATCATTTTGGAGGGCCACTGGGAAAGTTGAGGAATAGGACTTGATCCCAAGGGTGTCAAGCATCAGATTTTACTGTTTTCCAAATCACATGTTTCCCACCTCTTAAGACATCAGGCTTGAGACTGGTATTTTCACTGGACTTTGCTTCTTGAGGACAGGGACCATCATTACTTCCCAAACACCTATAGCACTATTCAGCACATAGACAATTGCTAAGCAAACAGCTCTGTTTGCCTTAAATATTATGTTTGGATAAGCTCTTTTAAGTCTCATAAAAACAGTTAAGTAGGTCTTTCCCCTCAAGTTAAGTAGAAAGGGGAAACATTCAGTAGTTTTGATCCAGTCAATCTGACTCCAAACTCAACATGACTGACTATGGACTACTATCTCTAATTCACAGATCCTCTAGTGAAAGCTCAAGAGGAGAGAATACAGAACAAGAACGGCAGAAGGTCCATTGCAGCACCTATTAGGCAAATAGAATGGTATGTACTAGCCAATAACAATGATAAAATCTTCATGTACACACCCTACCTGAAAGAGATATATTTATATTTTCAACACCACAGTTTGCATCACCCCACATCCTCTCAGACACATCCATGTAGCTGTCAAACATATTGGGTTGGCCAAAAGTTCATTTGAGGTTTTCTATCTGATCTTACTGAAAAACCCCAAAGAAACTTTCTAGCTAACCCAATACATCAAACTCTGTTCATCTGCCTTCTCACCAAGAAGAAAAAAAAAGTCACATACCTAAGTCCTAGATTATTATTAATGATGTTATTTATCCAATCTGTGTGCTGTCAAAAATTTCACAGTAAGACTGACTTGAGTGTTTGATTTGTTGGAGTCAGTTGGAAGTATCTTGTGGTTTCACAGGATAACAGCAACAAATTTTTGTATAATTTTACAGTTAACCAAGTTAATTCTTCAAATATCTAATACCTGTCCATTTCCCCTATGCTCCATGCCCTCCCTTCCCTCCCAGCCTCTGACAACCATCAGTCTATTCTGGTTTTATGAGTTCAGGTTTTTGAGATTCCACATGTGAGTGAAATCACACTGTATTTGTCTTTTTCTGACTGCCTTGTTTCTCTGTTGTTTCCTGACTGCAACACTCAACTCTCAGTTTCCAGATTTGTATCAGAGTTCAGGGCTAGGAGACTGGAGAAAAGATGAAACCCACTTTTTTCCTCTCAATAGGGCTCTATCCTTTCATCCCAGAGGGAGAAGACCTAGCAGTGTTTCCCATCTATTTAAACGCCTAGAACTCAGTCACACGGCTGCCCCCAGGACTGGAAGACCATCAGACATACTGTTAACCAGGCATTTTGGTTCCATTCTTTTTCCAGTACTGTAGAAAAATTACAGGTAAGTTGGCAAATATGCTTTCATCCAGCAGCAGAGATTTGTTATTTAATCTTGTTTAAAACTTAAAATAACTCTAACTAGTAAGCTAAAACTTAAAATTATTGCAGTATCCAAGGTAGGGGATCTCAGTCTTGGCCACACATCAGAATCACCTGTGAATTAAAAAAAAAAAAAAGAACACCCAACAACAGTAATTCTGATTTAATTAGTCTGAAGTGGGACCTGGCCACTGAGAAATTTGGAACGTTCCCCCAGATCACACTAAGGTGGGGCTAAAATTGAGTTGCTTATTTAGGGAATGGAGCTCAAGTTGGTGATTTGATTTGATTTTCCAGTTAAATGAGGATTAAACCCTGTAACCTTCTGGTTCCTCTTTTTGTGGTGACCAGAATTAGAGAATTAAATGTAAAGTGCACTTGTTTCTCTAAGTAGAATTTCTTAGATATAACTGTATCTCTCTTATTGCTTGAGGTCTCCTGCAGTGAGTTAACATCATTACATACTGAAAATGGTTTAAATTTGAACTATATGCTTTCAAATGTATTCTGGAAAAAGTTCGTTGTTTTTTTTAATTTGTCACTATTTTGTGCAATTTTCCTCTTTTTCATAAAAATAAAGTGTTAGGTGTCAGCTCCCACACATCTCCCCTCCCTCCAAATCAGTTCTTTAAAGTTTTAACTAATGAATTTTTAACTAACGATGTTCTTTTTGTGTTTCCCAATGCATAAGCAGGGATAAAGGGCATGTTATTGATGTAAAACATAAGTGGGACTTTGGCAACGACTGGGTTTTATTTTCAGGACCTATTAGAATCATAAATCCATGGAAACGGAGCAGTTGCCAACACATTTTCCTTTTGTAAAAAGAATTGCTTCTGAGTAGAGCGGATTACGTCTTTCAGTACCACACATTTGCTAAAAAGTGCACAAATATAAACATTAATTGTGCATTCTGAATTTCCAGTTACTGTGTAGTAGACATAAAATTGACCTTGTCTTAGTTTTACTTTCTTTGATGACATTCTTAAGAGCCACAGAAAAATCAGATCAATAAGATGGTGGCTCAGTTGGTAAAGAATCTGCTTGCAATGCAGGAGACCACCTGCAATTCAGGAGACCCAGATTCAACCCCTGGGTCAGGAAGATCCCCTGGAGAATGGAATGGCAACCCACTCCAGTATTCTTGCCTGAGAAATCCCACGGATAGAAGAGCCTGGTGGGCTACATTCCATGGAGTCGCAAGAGTTGGACATGACTTAGTGACCAAACCACCAGCACCACCAAACATAAAATTGACCTTGTCCTAATTACACTTTGTTTGGTGACACTCTTAAGAGCCACAGAAAAATCAGATCTATAAGATAAAAGTGTATCTGATTGTAGTATAAAATACCACTTTTAATGAAAGATCATATCAAAGATTAGTTAGTATCACTTAAAGCCTATGAATCATGCTTAACACTGCACTATCATAGAACAAAACTCCTCAAGCAACAGGTACCAGCACCAGGTTTTAGCAAGGATGGGAAGAATGAACATGTTTTTGATTTAACTTTATGCTGAACTTTTGTTTTCAGGCTTTATGAAAGGTATTTCCTTTGCAAACTAGTGACTGGTTTTGACTTGTGATTTCCTTGATTTCTGAGCAAGCTTATTAATAAATGAATCATTTTCTAACTATTTCTCCCATTGTACTTTTAAAAACTATAGAAATGTTAAGTCAGGACTTAACAATGATGTCTACTCTATATACCTACTCAGTTTTCCTCCTCGTTTTTAGATGGAGAAAAGATTAACCAATAACCTAAACCTGTTATGTCACTTTGAATTTTCCAGAGATAGAATTGGAAGGCCAAGACATGTATTGGGGGTGGGAAGCCTGTGAAAGATAAGGAGGGAGAGAACAGGATTAAGTCAGAAGCCTCATGCCATAATACTGATCAAATCCTGATCTGAAGGGACTGATGGACAGGAGAGAGGTATAGTAAAAAGAACTTTTGATGGAAGGTTCTGAGACTCTGGTAATCATACCCTTGTAAGGTGAAGAATACTACAGAGATCCTTCTGCAGTGAGCATGGGGGCTAACAAGTACTGAGAGGCGCCTGAGTGGATCACCTGGGCTCTACAGTGATCCCACACATCCCCCGATGTAGCAAAGCAGCCTTACCTCTTCCTGCTCATGTGAGTTCATCGCTCCTGCCAACATGGCTGAGAAGGAGTTCCTCTTCTCACTGTTGGTCCTGGACACAGTGAGTCAAAACATCCAGGAAACTTCCATAGCTCAGTAGAACTCTTGCTCTATCCTTTGCCAAGAATGTGTCTCCTTTGCAGAGCCCAGAGCTGTAGGAACAGAAAGCACAGATTGCCCCAGAGGACCATTTAGAATGATGGCAAGTGGGGCCATTCCTGCTTCTGCTCCTTAGTTCCCAGGCCTGTGTAGTCATCATCTTATAAGCACCATATAGAGATCTCTCACTTGTATTTATCCTGCATTCTGGAGGACAGCATCCCATTTTTGTAGATTGCGGCCTCTGAGTTGGTGCTTCAGCTACACCTTTAAAAAGCCAATGCACAGCTGTGTCACATGGCTGCCTCTGGGGGAGCAGTGTGTACTGTGTCTTGTGGATCACATGACCTCCTTTGCTGCGAAGTGTGTTCCCTATTCAGATGCTATGTTGTGTAGTTTTCCATGACTATAGAGCAGGTGCTTCTTAGCTTCTGGACAGTGGTCCTGGCTGAGGCTCTTGGGCAGGAAAAGCAAGTCCATACTTGAAATAGGACTCTATATTATGAGGAGAAACACCTGGCCCTTCCAGAGTAATGGAAGCCCAATGTCATCAGTTCATCAGTAGGTGACCTGCTGGTCCCTGGAAACAGTGCCAGTTCAAGGGCTCAGCACTGGTTTCTGTTGCTGGCCGTCTACATTCAGAGGAATCAGTAGTCAGACTGGCTTTGGTAAGTGGAGGTTCATGCTGCTTGGCCCACATGTAGCCTCTGCCACTGCCACTGTGGGCACTACGTTCACGTACCCACCAGGCCAGCTCCAGAGTGTCCAGTGTTGCAAGCTCGCTAATGTCGAATTGGCTTGTCTTGTTGCTTGTTCAGTGGTTATTGTGGATGCCTTTTGATTGGGCTTCCTCTGTGGCTCAGATGGGAAAGAATCTGCCCGCCCTGCAATGCAGGAGACTTGGGTTCGATCTCTGGGTTGGGAAGATCCCCTAGAGAAGAGAATGATTACCCACTTCAGTATTCTTGCCTGGAGAATGCCATGGACAGAGGAGTCTGGTAGGCTACAGTCCATGGGGTTGCAAAGAGCTGGACACGACTAAGCGACTAACACTTTGTTGGGTAGTATCATGTGAAAATGGTCACCTGCTGTGTCCATTCCATCTGCCTTTACCCTGGACTTTGTTTCCCACCGTCCTTTTCCTTCCAGGTGCTTGACTGGTTGGGGCATTGGCCAATGATAGCAATTTCTATATGCTCTCACCTTGGGCCATTTCTCCTTCCACATAACCTGGATGACTTGGTATACTCTTGCCCACAAGGAAGATTCCCCTCTCTACTGTCTCTCACCTGAATGAGGTTATAATGCTACTATTTACTTTCAGTTTGTACCCCCAAACCTTGCCAATTCACCTGTAAACTCTGCTGGGGATTTTTCCTCCTCCATCAGCTATTTGTAAGGTACCCTGCTCTATGACCACAGAAGAGAGCTGAGGAAGGAGGGCTGATGCAATCACGTGGGTGATGCGGAGATCGAGGCTTCCCTATTTGTGCAGCCGACTCATGCCCTCTGGTCTTACTCGGGCTCAAGCCAGGACATTTCCATGTTCTAATGGATTGTTGCTGGGCCCTTTTCACTTTACGGAAGGACAGGTGAGACAGAACCCACCTCCCAGTGGACAGCTGTGGGAGGACGGTCATTGGACACTATAGTCAAGCACTGCCTTTCTCAGGTCTCAGTAAAACACTAGGAGATGCGTATAATTCCCCATTATAGATGATCTGGCCTTACTCTAGAAACCCAAGGCTCTAAGCTGTGATCCTCCTTGGGCTTACCATGAACTCTATGCTGACTGACACATCCCACATCACAGGGTCTACCAGATGTTCTGCTCTAAGTGGGAGGCTGCTTTTGCTACATCTTGGCCCTGCTGTGTAGTCCTCCCTGCCCTGGGATCCACTCAAAGCTGGCAGTCTGTCATGCCCTTCAGTGCATGGACCAGACAGCAGGATTCCTAGATGTCAAGTACTTAGCCACCAGAACGTGAAAAGGCTCCCCAGGCATTGTACTCCCTTCTTTGTA
Organism: Nanger dama; assembly: GCA_917880005.1. Classification (NCBI taxonomy): domain Eukaryota; kingdom Metazoa; phylum Chordata; class Mammalia; order Artiodactyla; family Bovidae; genus Nanger; species Nanger dama. Next base: position 18,792,454 of record CAKJTW010000017.1, on the reverse strand, counting down.
ATAAGGAATCTGAGATACAACCATGTGTCTTCACTTTGGAGTGATACCCTAACGTGTCCCTGATCCTAAAAATGTGTACCTCCTTTTTTAAGTCCTAGTCTTAGGATTCCTGTAAGCTTTACTGAAGTGGCCTGTCCTTGAAACTCTTCAGCATTTATTTCCCATCTTTTTGAACACACATTTCTTACCAAGGTCTCGAGCGTACTAGTCGTGTCTTTATTTCACAAATGTAATGAATTGGTATGCTGTTCTGCGGGATGTCCAGATGGCCCAGATCTCTTTGGACTATATTAAGAGAGAAGGTGGGCGAGCTAACACAGCCCTGGTGCAAAACTGTAAATGAATACCGTTGTTCATTCCAAGGAATATGAACTGTTTCTGATCCTATTTTCCATCTACTTTTTCTATCCTATTTTACCATCTGCTGCGGTAACTCAGGCATTTCACCTCTGCTCTGCAACTGGAATAAAAACTTAAGTGTTTGCCTCCTTCTTCCAGGGTCCATGCTGGAGTGTTAAATCCCATGTTTCTAGAAAATGAGTCCAAGTCAAGGTTTTCCCGCTTGTTCTCTTTGGCCTTCCAGCCCCCTCACACCCCAGTCCCTCAGTGGGCCTCTCCCTGACAGTGGATGCTGGCTAACTCCTGCTGGTCCTCTGAGGGGTAATCTCTCTCCTCCCTCAATAAGCTCAGCATGTCCTCTGTTGGGTTTAACCCAAGTGACTGGCCAGGCAGCCAGGAGAGGTAGTGGGGGCTGCTCCTAAAGGCAGGGGGGTCGGGGAGCAGATATTGTCTTGCAGGGAGAGGCCTCTATGGTGTCTTCCTGCTCAAGCAGAGTCTGGATCTTAACTAGGCAGTGTGGGCTACCTCTGCAAGTTTGCATGTTCAGGGCCGTCAGCAGAGCCAAACCAGGGCCACCCATTCATGCACCCATTCCACAGCTCATGGTCTCAGTTTGTCCCAGCCAGGTCTTTGGCTCCTTGTAACAGTATGCCGTGGGTAAGCACTTGAAACATTCTGGAGATGCACACTTCCTGAAATCTTGGGCTTGCTTTTCACATCATCCTCTTCCCCTGCCAGACACAGCAGCCTCTTTGCAAGTGACCAGAGATGACTCTGCCTCCCCCATGAGCCTTTAACCATCTGATTCCAGTTCTCATTGTCACTCTGCAGGGAATCCTCCACATCAACTCTCCTTGTATACACCCAACCCACACCCCACCCCCTCCGCCCCCGCCGCCCCATAACTTTCAAGTTGCTGATCCACTGCACTGGCAAAGGTATTCCTCTCTACCAGATGACCCCATGCTCATCAGTAGAGACTGTTTTTAGCAGATGAACAACCATCTATGCCAAGGCTAGCTGTGCCCCACATACCACTTGGACTGGGACCCTCCTTGCCAGCCTGGGATGAGTGATCAGTCTCAAACCCCATCTTTTCATCAGCTTTCTGGAACCACTCCTGGTACCAGTGGCATTGTTTCAAGTTCTCTGGGAAATAAGAGCAGAGTTAGAATTGTAAGATTTATGCAAGGAATATTCCATAAAGCTAAAGGGAAGAAGCAGTGGGGTAAGAGGGAGAGCCTCAGACAAGGATGTGGGAAGGATCGTACAGGAAGAGTCCCCAAGAACAGCTTGGAGGATTCTTTGGCCTGGCTGGTATGAAGACTCAGAGCCAAGACTGGCCATTAGAGAGGTGGACAGGAATGTCCTGTTGTTGGCTTGGAGCAGCCCCAGAGCCCATGGTCTTGGTCTGGACACTGTGGATGCTGGAGGTTTGAGAGCTTGGAGGCCTTCAGCTAACCCACCTCTCACCTGCTGCAGCAGGTGTCCTCCTAAAGAAAGACCTGAGCCATATACTCTGCCTGTCACTGCTATATGACTGGTTTAGTGGCAAGGCCAGGACAAGAACCAGAATGGTCACCAGAGTTTTAGAAGCCTACTCTTATGTCTTTTCTATATTTGGGGGGAGGGGACAAGATTAATTTCTGCCATATATTCTTCAATGTATTATCTAGTATTTAGCAACTCAAAGCAATAGGTCTTCAAAAATCTCAAAAAATAGCTTCTTGGACAGTAAATTATACTATACAATTAAAATATGACTTCACACTGAGTGTAGAAGTCAGGTTTTGGAAGCTACACAATCCAGTGTTCGTTTTAAGACACCTTATTGCTGAGGTTGACTATGTGCAAAACAGGGTGCTCGTGGGGACTGTCCGCAAGACAGGGAGGTGAAAACAATAATCAAAAATTTTAAATTTGGTGGCCGAGTATCTCAAATACATTAACACCTAAATTTTTATAACATCAAGATATCATTTCACAAGGATTAGCTATCTGACAGCAAGGAAACTGTCCTTCATTTGCTGTAGTATCTTTAGTGAAAGTGAAAGTTGCTCAGTCATGTCCGACTCTTTGCGACCCCATGGACTGTAGCCCACCAGGCTCCTCTGTCCATGGAATTCTCTAGGCAAGAATATTGGGGCATGTTGCCATTCCCTTCTCCAGGGAATCGTCCTGACCCAGGGATCAAACCTGGGTTTCCTACATTACTGACAGATTCTTTACCATCTGAGCTGCCAAGAAAGCCCACTGTATCTCTAGGACCTTATATATTGCCTGGCACATAATTAATTGTCGATAAGATTAGTTAGATGGGTATCACTGTTAAGCTATAATTGCACAAGTTTAAGGATCACAGCTATTTTATTTGCAGACACAGTGAGACCTTAAGTCAACAAACTCGGCAACTATATTCATTCAGTGGCTATTCTGTCCCAGGCACTATCCTGGGCACTCGGAAGATCTGTTAGTCAATAAATCTAAGCCTTCCTGGTAATAAACACCAAACAACCACAATCAATAAACAAGGGCATGATAAGATATGTTAGAAGTACTACAGTAAAAAGAATGGAGTTGGGTAAAGAGAGAACCAGACCAGGAGAATAGGTTATAATATCAAATAGGGTAGTCAGTGTAGGTCTCACTAAGGAGAGATTTGGAGAGTTTGGGAGTTTGCCAAGCATACATCTGGAAGAAAAGCCTCCCAGGCAGAGGAAAGAGCAAAGGACTGAGAGCAGCAGTCACCACCCTCATGACTATGTCTTTGAGGAACACAGGGAGGGGTGGGTGGCTGGAGTCAGCCTGGAGAAAAGTAACAGGAAACAAGTTCAGGAGGAGGGTGGGAGTGGTTTGCAGGTGGTGAAAGGGGTTTTTAGGCCATTTTAAGGACCTTGGATTTTACTCTTGAGTGAAAAGAAGCGCCGTCTCAGGGTTCTGAGCAAAGGAGAAAAATGATCTGACATCCAAACAATAAACTTTTGCAGGATTAATGAATATATGAAGTAGACAGAATCAAGCTATTTTATTGCCCATGAACAGGTTCTATAAAACGCATCATAATGATATATATATATATAAATTTTTTTTTTTTTTTTTTTTTTGCTGGTTTTTCCTGATAGTCATTCTTTATCTCTAGGGAGCTGCCTCCACTTGCAGCAGCAGCTGGAGGAACTATCTGGCAACCACTTAATCATGACTAACTAGATACCATTTGATAGTTTTGAGAGCATTTTTCACATGCATTGTGTCACTCAAATCATCCAAACTGTATGTAGTATTACATTACAGATCTATCACAAATACAGAAACAAGCTCCAAGAGATGATGTATATATACTGCCCACAGTCACACATTTAATAAATGGCAAAGTATGAATTTTGTCTCCTCATCTAGTATTTGTAGAGCTACATTCCAGGTCCTAAAGACAGCAAATGGCTACATTACGCTAAGAGGGGTTTAGAGTTCAGGTGGGGGGCCAGGATGGGAATTAAAAAAATATATATGGTAAATATCAGAATAAAGAAGAGGCAAAGTGCCAAGGTTTTGAAAAGGGCCCATAAAGAGGGCGATGGTCACGATGGTTGGTGGCCTTAGATACACTGAAATGGGGGAGTGGGGGGTGGGAGATGGTGGTGTGCTTGAGTATTGAGTATAGTGCCGGCAGATGCTTAGAGGTCCAGACGAGCACTGTGTCCCCTGGCAATGGCTGGAAGCTCCATTCTGAGTGAAAGGAAGTTGTAGGAAACAGGATTATAGCAAGTAGAAAAAAGCCACATGATATAGACTCTCAAGCCACAGACTAAGACCATCTGTACTTTATCTACTCCAAGTTGCCAGTGATTTATGAGTGGAGATGATGTTAACAAAGGTTTTGTTTTTAACCTCCTTGAACTTTTAAAAGTTCAGTATAACACTACTGTTTAGTGGGAGCTGACATGAGAGGCAGTGTCTCAGAATGAGTTCCTTCAGAAGTCAACAATGAGATGAAGATTCGAGTGAAAATCACTGATTGTGAGGGGTGACGCCAGGAAACACCAGTGTGGGACTAGCAGGGAGAGGTGGGAAACAGAGGCAGCCAGCAACGTGTCCTCTGTCAGGCAGTTTACCACTCTGGGTAACTGGAGATTAACCTTGTTGGGGGACTCTGGGGACCAGTGTGGAACACAGAGAGCCGAGGGACCACCCCCCAAGGGATGCAGGAGCCGGGGTGTTTATACATGAGCTCCCAGTGGTCACTGATTGAGGCTGCTCCTGGGGACGGGGATTCGAGGTTCCCCAGAACTCCCAGCCTGACACCCAGGCGCTATGATGGCATCTGGTAGCATCAGAGAAGCCCTCAGGCAGAAATGCACCTGCTGGCAATGGGGGCTGGATAGTATGCAAAATAGATAAGGTGCGTGGTCCAAACAGGCTGGTGGCAGGATTTGCTACAGCCAGCAACAGTAGTAGATTGCGACCTCTAAGCCAGAGAGTCACATGGGTTCAGACCAATGTGCTGACAACAGGGAATCAAAAGAAGGGACAGCTTAAGAGCTTTTATAAAGGGAGAATTGCAAGCCTTGGTCCTATAGACCTTTGCCTTACAAGGTCACTAGTGACTCAACCTATTTAATGACTGGAGTTAACCTCTGAAAAAGTCTAACTGGTCCCACATGCATTCTTTTGAACACATTAGGGAAAATAAGTATCTACAAGATTAATCATTTTAAAACACCTATGAAAGGGAAAAGTGAAAGTCATTCAGTCGTGTCCGACTCTTCATAGTGCATGGAATTCTCCAGGCCAGGATACTGGAGTAGGTAGCCTTTCCCTTCTCCAGAGAATCTTCCCAACCCAGGAATCAAACCAGGGTCTCCCTCATTGCAGGCATATTCTTTACCAAATGAGCTATCAGGGAAGTCTCAAAACACCTATAAATTATACTTACTAGGGAAGGATCTAGGCAAAGGTGTGATAAAGTTTATATACTTGTGGGAGAGCAACACACATCCAAATTCCAGACCTGCTCATTTTAGCCAATTCATCTTTTTCATGGGAACACAAGGAAAAGTAATGAAGAGATAATGTAAATCAAGAAACATTACCTATGAATAATGGAGATAAAAAATAAAGTAAATACATGGACTTCCCTAGTGGTCTAGTGGTTAAGAATTGCCTGCCAATGTATGGGACACGTTCGATCCCTGCCCTGGGGAAATTCCACATGCTGCAGGGCAACTAAGCCCACGTGCCACAACTGCAAAAGCTTGTGTGCCTAGCGCCTGTGCTCTGCAACAAGAGAAGCCACCGCAGTGAGAAGTCTATGCACCCCAACAAAGAGTAGCCCCCATTCACTGCAACTAGAGAAGGCCTACAGGCAGCAACAAAGACCCAGTGCAGTCAGAAATAAAAAGAAGGTAAGTACAACCTAATCATTTGTTCACATATTTCTAGCAGGAGCTTTTGAGGGAAACTCATCAAAGAATGCAGATAGAAAATGGAAGCATGGGAGGAGTAATTTACAGAGGCATTCATTCTACTTCATTCTCATAGTTGTCACTAAAAAGATAAGAGGTATTACCTCCTTTTCTCACCCCTCTGCTCCTTGGCAAGACGGTCAGACTTGGAAAGGAAAAGAAAAGAATAGGAAAAGGAAAGGAAAGGGATATGCTCCTGGAAGAAAGGAGCTGAAATGTCCAGGAGGGAAAACGCTGAGGTACCAGAAGAGCAACATCAGGGGAATATGATGTGCAGTGCAGTGGAGGTGGGCTCAGGGGCTCCAGAGATGCGGGGGATTCAAGGTGAAGTGGAGGGACCTGCCTCAGAAGGTCATGAAACCCGGGAAAAGGGCATTTCCCAGCTACTGTCACAAACTAAAGATTAAAGTTCCCTTCCTCAGTTTTGTGGGTGGCTAACCCTGATTCTGGGAAAGATTGGGGCAGGAGGAGAAGGGGGCAACAGAGGATCAGATGGTTGAACGGCATCACCGATTCAACGAACGTAAGTTTGAGCAGATTCTGGGAGAGGGTGATGGACAGGGAAGGCAGGATGCTGCAGCCCATGAGGCGGCAGAGTCAGACGCGACTTAGCGACTGAGCAACAGCAGTGTCCCACAGGACTCATTAGGATGTCTGAGGAAGGCAGAGGTTTCTAAGACCCAGCTGAAAATATTTCCTACCTTTGATGGTGGACATGTAGCCAAATCAAGAAAAATGCTGATTCTTGCAGCAAATTCATCCCTGCAATAGAAGAACTATATAACCCTGACTTCTTTCTGTTTGCTTTGTTGAAACTATGTGTCCCGTACTGAGATTCACATGGGAGGACAGTGAGTGACATTCTGCCGGGTGTATGGCTGGAACCATCCTCTGTGTGACTTCCATCCCAGACCTGGTTCCTTTGTGGAGGCCTCTCCATGCCGACATTCTCATTAATGGAAGAAGAATCGATCTTACCCTCTTCTTCTAAATTTTTATCTTCTTTCCATCAAATTTGACAGAAAAAGAATGGGTACAGAAGCACAGGGGATGGAGATCTTTGAAAAGTACATATTTGAAAGGAAGAAGGAAGAAACAAGAAGATTAAGGAAACCAAGGAGGAGGCTGGGATGTGTGGGATGGGGGTTGATGGGAAAAGGAAGTGGAGAAAAAGGCAGAGTAGAAAGGTGTAAGGATGAAGGCGACGAGATCAGTGACTTTGATCCCTTCACCTTAAGAATGCCAAGGATGCTGACTGTTCAGGGTTCCTTCCTGTGTCAGCAAGACAATCTGCAAAAATACATTTGAGCCAAATTTATAGATATAGGGAAACAGTCAAATGTCTCCTTGTGATCTTAAATTTATTTAGTGACATGAACAACTCAAAGCACATTTAAAATAAGATACAAATTTGTAAATACTGTTTGCTTCAATTCACATTTCATTTAATAAAGCCTTCATATTCATTTTTGATGGAAGTATCCATGTCATCAATAGAGATACTTTTCAGTTCAGTTCAGTCAGTCAGTCGTGTCTAACTCTTTGCGACCTCATGGACTGCAGCACGCCAGGCCTCCCTGTCCATTACCAACTCCCAGAGTTTACTCAAACTCTTATCCATTGAGTTGGTGATGCCATCCAACCATCTCATCCTCCGTCATCAACTTCTCCTCCTGCCTTCAATCTTTCCCAGCATCAGTGTCTTTTCAAATGAGTCAGCTCTTTGCATCAGGTGGCCAAAGTATTGGAGTTTCAACTTCAACATCGTTCCTTCCAATGAACACTGAGGATTGATCTCCTTTAGGATGGACTGGTTGGATCTCCTTGCAGTCCAAGGACTCTCAAGAGTCTTCTCCAACACCACAGTTCAAAAGCATCAATATTTGGCACGTAGCTTTCTTTATAGTCCAACTTCCACATCCATACATGACTACTGGAAAAACCATAGCCTTAATTAGATGGACCTTTGTTAACAAAGTAATGTCTCTGCTTTGTAACATGCTGTCTAGGTTGAACATCTGGATCACGTATTGGGTCACGTATTGCTGAAGCCTGGCTTGAGCTTCCAAATGTTCAAGCTGGTTTTAGAAAAGGCAGAGGAACCAGATATCAAATTACCAGCATCTGCTGGATCATGGAAAAAGCAAGAGAGTTCCAGAAAAACATCTATTTCTGCTTTATTGACTATGCCAAAGCCTTTGACTGTGTGGATCATAATAGACTGTGGAAAATTCTGAAAGAGATGGGAATATCAGACCACCTAACCTGCCTCTTGAGAAACCTGTATGCAAGTCAGGAAGCAACAGTTAGAACTGGACATGGAACAACAGACTTGTTCCAAGTAGGAAAAGGAGTACATCAAGGCTGTATATTGTCACCCTGCTTATTTAAATTATATGCAGAGTACATCTGAGAAACACTGGGCTGTAAGAAGCACAAGCTGGGATCAAGATTGCCAGGAGAAATATCCATAACCTCAGATATGCAGATGACACCACCTTTATGGCAGAAAGTGAAGAAGAACTAAAGAACCTTTTGATGAAAGTGAAAAGGAGAGTGAAAAGTTGGCTTAAAGAGCAACATTTATAAAACTAAGATCATGGCATCCGGTCCCATCACTTCATGGGAAATAGATGGGGAAACAATGGAAACAGTGGCTGGCTTTGTTTTTGGGGGCTCCAAAAATCACTGCAGATGGTGATTGCAGCCATGAAATTAAAAGATGCTTACTCCTTGGAAAGAAAGTTATGACCAACCTAGACAGCATATTAAAAAGCAGAGACATTACTTTGTTAACAAAGGTCCATCTAATCAAGGCTGTGGTTTTTCCCAGTAGTCATGTAGGGATGTGAGAGTAGGACTATAAAGAAAGCTGAGCACCGAAGAATTGATGCTTTTGAGCTGTGGTGCTGGAGAAGGCTCTTGAGAGTCCCTTGAACTGCAAGGAGATCCAGTCAGTTCATCCTAAAGCAGATCAGTCCTGGGTGTTCATTGGAAGGACCGATGTTGAAGTTGAAACTCCAATACTTTGGCCACCTGATGCAAAGATCTGACTCATTTGAAAAGACCCTGACGCTAGGAAAGATTGAGGGTAGGAGGAGAAGGGGACAACAGAGGATGAGATGGTTGGATGGCATCACTGACTCAATGGACATGGGTTTGGGTAGACTCCAGGAGTTAGTGATAGACGGGGAGGTCTGGCGTGCTGCAGTTCATGGGGTCACAAAGAGTTGGACATGACTAAGTGACTGAACTGAACCGAACTAGGTTGGTCATAACATTTCTTCCAAGGAGCAAGTGTCTTGTAATTTCATGGCTGCAATCACCATCTGCAGTGACTTGGAGCCCAGAAAAACAAAGTCAGCCACTGTTTCTACTGTTTCCTCATTTATTTGCCATGAAGTGATGGGACCGGATGCCATGATCTTCATTTTCTGAATGTTGATCTTTAAGCCAACTTTTTCACTCTCCTCTTTCACATTCATCAAGAGGCTCTTTAGTTCTTCTTCATTTTTTGCCATAAGGGTGGTTTCATCTGTATATCTGAGGTTATTGATATTTCTCCCAACAGTCTTGATTCCAGCTTGCAATTCATCCACCCCAGCGTTTCTCATGAGGTACTTTTGGAGTCATCCAATACTGCTTTCAGCAAGGACTTACAACATTCAAGTTTACCACCCAGGAATAATGATTGAATAATATTTCTTTGCCCCCTTAAACTGATTATCTCAGGATCCTTCTACTCATATTTAAAATCTATATTGATTTCAGCTGATTTATGGCTCATCTTCTCTAAGTGATATGCTATTTATCAACACAAGATAACTGAGAGAAAGTCTTATAAATGAGAGTCTATAAGGACTGGCGGAGAAGGCAGTGGCACCCCACTCCAGTACTCTTGCCTGGAAAGTCCCATGGACAGAGGAGCCTGGTAGGCTGCAGTCCATGAAGTCACTAAAAGTTGGACATGACTGAGCGACTTCCCTTTCACTTTTCACTTTCATGCATTGGAGAAGGAAATGGCAACCCACTCCAGTGTTCTGCCTGGAGAATCCCAGGGATGAGGGAGCCTGGTGGGCTGCCATCTCTGGTGTCACACAGAGTCGGACACTACTGAAGAGACTTAGCAGCATAAGGACTGGATTTAAAGGTGATATGCTTTAATTTTTCTTTGAAGTAAAACAGGCAAATATGATACAGTTTTTCTAGAAGAGAGAATTTATGGCTCAAGGCCAAGTTGACTAGTTTTAGCTCAAGATATTCCAGAGGTTTCTTCAAACCTCTGCTGTCAGACCAGGCTTGGAACCACACATAGAGAACACCTTCCAGGAAGTATTTTAGCTTCCATTTGGTTCTGGACTATTGTAGCCAGGTCAGCCTTTTCAGGAACTATGCCACGAAAGAATGCCAGCCTCAGCAGTGGTGGTTCTCCACTGAGACTATTCTACCCCCTGGGAATCACCTGGCAATGCCTGGAGATACTCTGGGTTGTTACACAGAGAAATTTATTTTAGAGAATTGACTCACATGATTATGGAGGCTGGAAAGTCCGAAATCTGTAGTTCAAGGTGAAAGGCCATCAAGACGGAGACCCAGGGAACAGCTGGCGTTGCAGTTCAAGTCCAAAGGCCATCTGCTGGCAGGATTCCCTGTTGCTTGTAAGGAGGTGAGTCTTTGTTATATTCACCCACCTGATAGGGGCAATCTGCTTTCCTCAAAGTCAACCAATTTAAATGTTATCCATACCCACAGCAAACCAAGAAGATACATGCAGCACCCCAGTGTTCATCAGTTTAGTTCAGTTCAGTCACTCAGTCGTGTCCGACTCCATGAATCGCACTGCGCCAGGCCTCCCTGTTCATCACCATCTCCCAGAGTTCACTCAGACTCACATCCATCGAGTCAGTGATGCCATCCAGCCATCTCATCCTCGGTCGTCCCCTTCTCCTCCTGCCCCCAATCCTTCCCAGCATCAGAGTCTTTTCCAGTGAGTCAACTCTTCTCATGAGGTGGTCAAAGTACTGGAGTTTCAGCTTTAGCATCATTCCTTCCAAAGAAATCCCAGGGTTGATCTCCTTCAGAATGGACTGGTTGGATCTCCTTACAATCCAAGGGACTCTCAAGAGTCTTCTCCAACACCACACTTCAAAAGCATCAATTCTTCAGCACTCAGCCTTCTTCACAGTCCAACTCTCACACCCATACATGACCACAGGAAAAACCATAGCCTTGACTAGACAGACCTTAGTCGGCAAAGTAATGTCTCTGCTTTTGAATATACTATCTAGGTTGGTCATAACTTTGACTAAGTGTCTTTTAATTTCATGGCTGCAGTCACCATCTGCAGTCATTTTGGAGCCCCACAAAATAAAGTCTGACACTGTTTCCACTGTTTCCCCATTCCTATGAAGTGATGGGACCAGATGCCATGATCTTCGTTTTCTGAATGTTGAGCTTTAAGCCAACTTTTTCACTCTCCACTTTCACTTTCATCAAGAGGCTTTTAGTTCCTCTTCACTTTCTGCCATAAGGGTGGTGTCATCTGCATATCTGAGGTTATTGATATTTCTCCCGGCATCTTGATTCCAGCTTGTGTTTCTTCCAGTCCAGCATTTCTCATGATGTACTCTGCATAGAAGTTAAATAAGTTCCATGTCCAGTTCTAACTGTTGCTTCCTGACCTGCATACAGATTTCTCAAGAGGCAGGTTAGGAGGTCTGGTATTCCCATCTCTTTCAGAATTTTCCACAGTTTATTGTGATCCACACAGTCAAAGGCTTTGGCATAGTCAATAAAGCAGAAATAGATGTTTTTCTGGAACTCTCTTGCTTTTTCCATGAACAAGCAGATGTTGGCAATTTGATCTCTGGTTCCTCTGCCTTTTCTAAAACCAGCTTGAACATCAGGGAGTTCATGATTCACGTATTGCTGAAGCCTGGCTTGGAGAATTTTGAGCATTACTTAACTAGCATGTGAGATGAGTGCAATTGTGCGGTAGTTTGAGCATTCTTTGGCATTGCCTTTCTTTGGAATTGGAATGAAAACTGACCTTTTCCAGTCCTGTGGCCACTGCTAAGTTTTCCAAATTTGCTAGCATATTGAGTGCAGCGCTTTGACAGAATCATCTTTCAGGATTTGAAACAGCTCAACTGGAATTCCATCACCTCCACTAGCTTTGTTTGTAGTGATGATTTCTAAGGCCCACTTGACTTCACATTCCAAGATGTCTGGCTCTAGATCAGTGATCACACCATCATGATTATCTGGGTCATGAAGATCTTTTTGTACAGTTCTTTTGTGTATTCTTGCCACCTCTTCTTAATATCATCTGCTTCTGTTAGGTCCAGACCATTTCTGTCCTTTATCGAGCCCATCTCTGCATGAAATGTTCCCTTGGTATCTTTAATTTTTTTGAAGAGATCTCTAGTCTTTCCCATTCTGTTCTTCATAGCAGCACTATTTACAATAGCCAGGACATGGAAGCAACCTAAATGTCTATCAGTGGATGAATGGATAAGGAACGTGGTACAAATGCACGATGGAATATTACTCAGCCATCAAAGAATGAAATAGTGTCATTTTCAGAGATCTGGATGGACCTAGAGACTGTCATACAGAGTGAAATAAGTCAGAAAGAGAAAAACCAGTATCATATAATACCACTTAGATGTGGAATCTAGAAAAAATGATGCAGATGAACTTATCTGCAAAGCAGAAATGGAGACACAGATGTACACAACAAACTTATGGTTACCAAGCAGGGGAAAGGAAGGGGTGGGATGAATTGGGAGATTGGGATCGACATATATACACTGCTATGCATAAAAGCAGTCACTAATGAGAACCTGCTGCAGAGCACAGGAAACTCAACTCAGTGCTCTGTGATGACCTAAACAGGGAAGGAAATCCAAAAGAGGGGATATATACATATGCATAACTAATTCACTTTGCTGTACAGCAGAAACTAATGCAACATTGTAAACCAACAGTACTCCAATACAAATTGATTAAAAATCCAGTTAATTTAAAAAGAAAACATATACAAACTCCTATACATAAAATAGATAAGCAACAAGGATATATTATATAGCACAGAGAATTGTAGTCATTTTCTTGTGATAACTTTTAATAGAGTATAATCTGTATTGACTCACTATGCTATATACCTGTAACTAGCATCTTAAATCAACTAGACTTCAAATATTACACTTATTTAACAGTACATTTTTATTAGTATATACAAATATTAAATATGTTTATATAACATAATAAAAAGAGAGGCTTCCCTGGTGGTCTAGTGGCTAACACTCCATGCTCCCGAGGCAGGGTGCCCATGTTCGATCCCTGGAGGGGGAACTAGATCCCACATGCCATAGCTAGAGTTTGAAGGCGCAGCTAAAGATCCCACATGCTGCAACTAAGACCTGGCACAAGGAAACGAATAAATGAAAATATATATATATAAAATAATAAATGTTATCTCATCCAAAGGACCCACACAGAAACAACCAGAATAACATCTGAGAGCAGAGCTGGGCACAGTGCCCTAGACAGTGGCACAAAATTAACTACCACGGAGGTGGGGGTTATTGGCACTAGAGGGTAGAGGTGAGGGTGCTGCTACAGCCCTGTAACACACAGGACACACCCCCACCACAAAGGATTCAGCCCCAAATGTCAATAATGCCGAGGTTGAGAAATGCTGTTCCCAGCTCAAGTCACAGACTTGTAATGTGACTATAACATCATTGAATGGAAGTGATGAGACTTTTCCTATTTGTAGGGAGCTATTAGAATCATTTAGAAAGAAAGTAACTCATGGATATGAAACATCTTAATGAAGATCATCCTTCCCTTCTCTTTCCATCTGACTTGCTGGGAAAGACAGCTAACTCCACGGAGGCCTACCTGGAACAGGTCGGCTGGTGTGGGACTCTTGGGCAGACAGAAACTTAATTTCTTCATGCCAACGCCTCAGTCAATGTTTCAGCTGCAGAAATGTGCCGAGGAAAAGGGAAGAAAAGAGTTTGTGGCAGCTCCTCTGATCTAGATAAAATGTGAGCTCAGGTGCTTCTGGAGTAAAACAGTATTTGAGTGCAACAGTCACTGGCCAGTGCAGCCACCAAAACAGGACAAAACCACCCAATCTGACAGTGAACTTGCTGAGAACAACACAGCAAATGGGCCAGTGGTGCGAAGGCTGCATTCATTCATTCATTCTTCACTTGCTCAACAAATAACTTGCGCTAGGCTCTGAGTGAATACGGCAGCCTGGTTTCTGTTCTCATGTTCTGCAGTCTCATGGAGAATGAAACACAGAAACATATGAAGAAGAAGGAAGTTCTGGATGGATTTACAACCTCATCTAGGGGTGACTTTTGCTCTGGTAGGAAAGAGTCCTGGATTTGGGGCCAAAGCTGGATTCAAATCCTAATTTAGACCTCCTGGCTGGCAAGTCAGTTATCTTCATGGATCTTCTGTAAAAGGGGGCAACAATACCTGCCATCCCACCTGTCCTGGACTTAATGTGAGAAGCAAATACAATAATGCATGATAATGCTTTGTCAATTGTAAAGTCCTGAATCAGCGTTTTTCACCCCTGGTTGTACATTAAAATCATCTGGTAGTTTTTTAAAACTACCAGTTTTGTTGCTGTGCACTTGACACTATCACACCATTGTTAATCTGGTATGCTGCTGCTGCTGCTAAGTCGCTTCAGTCATGCCCAACTCTGTGCGACCCCATAGACAGCAGGCTCCCCCATCCCTGGGATTCTCCAGGCAAGAACACTGGAGAGGGGTTGCCATTTCCTGCTCCAATGCGTGAAAGTGAAGTCGCTCAGTCGTGTCTGACTCTTAGCGACCCCATGGACTGTAGCCTACCAGGCTCCTCTGCCCATGGGATTTTCCAGGCAAGAGTACTGGAGTGGGTTGCCATTGCCTTCTCCATAATCTGGTATAGTTCAATAAAAAAAAAAAAATTTTAAACTACTGATGCCTAACACCTTCCTCCCACTCCCACACCTCCTACCCCGTAGCTCAGACTACTGGGGTCAGAATCTCTTGGAGGAGGAATCTAAAGCATTAGTATTTTTGAGAAGCTCTCAGGAGAAAATAAAATGAAGCCATCATCTACAGCGTTGTCAATTTATATACTGTTACTTTCCCAAAGTAATGATAGCAAAAAACCCTGTCATTTTTGTGTAATAGTGACACTTGCATCCCAAGGTTGGTCAGACTTGACATAAAAAGTCAATATGGGCTCTCGGCCCTGGGTCAGGGGGTGGTGGTCTTGCTTTAACGCTATAAGCAGAAGCCTGCTACAGCTCAGAACCTGGATGCTCTAGGTCACCCAGTGACCTCACAGGCCAGGAGAGTCCTGAGTGGCAGGCAGGAAACAGATCTTACTGCAGGTGCACGAAAAAGGTCCACCTACCAGGTAGAGTGTGATTTCCTTTGGCAGGAAACTGGACTCATACAACAGACTCGGGCTTTTCTGCTCTGTGACAGATCCTTTTTTAGACATTTGGGACACTATGACGACAATCACTACCTTCATGGGGAGCATGTTCTAGCAGCAGGAGGAAAACAAGAAAAAACAATAAAATGCAAGAATGACAAGTATGACAAAGAAAAGTAAAATAAGGGGGGGTCTCTGGTCTTGCAAAAGAAGTGAAAAAAATGAGGCGTGTTGGTTCATGGAGGAACAGTGTTTGAGGCAGAAGGAACAGCAAGTTCAGTGTCCTGACGCAGAGACATGCCTGGTTTGGTTGAAGAACAGCAAGGAGGGCAGTTTTGCTGCCAAGGGTGAGGACAGGAGGAGGTGAGATAAGAGTTAGGGGTAGGTCTGTATACAGAGCCTCATAGGATCCCGTGAAGACTTCTATTTTGACTTCAAGTGAGAAGGATTTTGAGCAGAGGATTTGACTTGTGTTTTTATAGGATCACTCTCGGCCACACGGAGAATGGACTCAGGGGACAAAGGAAGAAGGGATCCCAGTTAGGAGGCTGTTGTGGCAAGCTGAGAGGCAAGGCTGTGGCTTGGCCCAGGAGGGAGCGGCAGAGGTCATGAGAAGTGGTAGGTGAGCAGAAGTAGCCGAGCCTGCCCTTGTGAGGAGCCAGCTTCACAACTGATGACTCGAGAACAAGCTGACCAAAGCAAGGGAGCAAGCCCAGGATCGACGTGTCAGAAACCCAGAGTCCACTAAG
Source organism: Nanger dama (assembly GCA_917880005.1). Classification (NCBI taxonomy): domain Eukaryota; kingdom Metazoa; phylum Chordata; class Mammalia; order Artiodactyla; family Bovidae; genus Nanger; species Nanger dama. The sequence continues at coordinate 18,776,448 of CAKJTW010000017.1, read as the reverse complement.
ATCAACGCCACTGAAGCCTCCGGACAGACAGAAAAGGACTCCCCCGCAGCCCTCCTCTCTCGCTATGCACCTCACATTTGAAATGCTCCGGCTCAGATGGTACGGTCTGCGCATAATGCAGGAGACCCAGTTCCGATCCTTGGGTCAGAAAGATTCCTTGGAGAAGGAAAGGACAACCCACTCTAGTATTCCTGCCTGGAAAATCCCATGGAAGGAGGAGCCTGGTAGGCTACACCCCAGGGGGTCGCAAAGAGTTGGACATGACTGAGCGACTAACACACACATGCACTATTAAAAAATGAAAATGCTTTTTTGAGGAGACTGTCACCATGGTGGAAGCTCCATGAACACAAGAATATAAACACTGCCAATTACTGCGTGCTATTGAACGTTTCTTAAGACATAAAGTGATTCTTCAGAACGTAGCTTTATTATTATTATGCATCAAATCTGTGATACTGGAATTGGCAAGACTGGACACATGCAGTGGAAACAAATGCAGTGGAAACGTGGTGTGTGTGTGTGTGTATGTGTGTGTGTGTGTGTGTGTGTGTGCGCGCGCGCGACTCTTTGCCACCCCATGGACTGTAGCCAGCCAGGCTCCTCTGTCCATGTAATTTTCCAGGCAAGAATACTGGAGTCGGTTGCCATTTTCTTCTCCAGGGCATCTTCCAGACCCAGAGACTGAACCCACATCTCTTTATCTCCTGCACTGGCAGGCGGATTCTTTACCAATTGTGCCATCTGGGAAATCCCGGAGTTATGCACTGCTGCTGCTAAGTCGCTTCAGTCGTGTCTGACTCTGTGCGATCCCATAGATGGCAGCCCACCAGGCTCCCCCGTCCCCGGGATTCTCCAGGCAAGAACCCTGGAATGGGTTGCCATTTCCTTCTCCAGTACATGAAAGTGAAAAGTGAAAGGGAAGTCGTTCAGTCGTGTCTGACTCTTCGAGACCCCATGGACTGCAGCCTACCAGGCTCTTCCGTCCATGGGATTTTCCAGGCAAGAATACTGGAGTGGGGTGCCATTGCACAGATCATTCTAAATGCTAATATGTTCCACCTTGAAAGTTCCCTACCTGTAAGACAGACGAGTGTGGCCGAGGAAGAACATTAGCCACTAGATGGCACTGTTTCCCCTGAAATGTCTGACAGTCTCTAAACCCACAGGATGGGTGGCTCCCTAGCAAGCTAGAGTCTTTACTATTAGCCTCACCTAAAGTCCAGTGCCTAGAGCCCCAGAGGCAAGGAATGAATGTGGTCGGATCTGTCCTTAGGCAATTCTGCAGGCTCTCTTTGCTGGAATAACTTGAAGGATTCTCTTCTTCCCAATCAAGCTCTTGACAGAGTTTAATATGGGAGTTCTTAGCCCTCTGGCAGTCAGCTAGGCTTCTGAACTCCACAGCATCATGTTTTTAAATGCACAGGATTTAAAATGAAAGGATTATAAACTAAGCCAATTATACTGAAATGCAATCATAAGACTATAAAGGAAATGTGAGATACACTAATGCATGTGCTTCTTTAATAATGCAATAAATTAGATCCAGGGGGAGCCTCCCTGTACATTGTAGTTCTGAAATAGCAATGAGCAAAAATGGTTATTTCAGGGGCCTCTCTGGTGGTCCAGTGGTTAAGACTTCACCTTCCAATGCAGGGGATGCTGGTTTGATTCCTGGTGGGGCAGCTAAGATTCCACACGCCTCATGGACAAAAAACCAAAACATAAAACAGAAGCAATATTGTAATAAGTTCAGTAAGACTTTTTAAATGGTCCACATTAAAAAAACAAAGTTAATTTAAAAATAATATTTCAAAGTATCTGCAACAACTGTATGTGATGTTTGTGGTGATTATTTTCGATAAAATAGATTCATTTTAGTTAGTGGTGGTTAGTTACTAAATTGTGTATGACTCTCGTGACCCCATAGACTATAGCCTGCCAGGCTCCTCTATCCATGGGATTTTCCAAGTGAGAATGTTAGAGTGGACTGCCATTTCCTTCTTCAGGAGATCTTCCCGACCCAGGGATCAAACCCAGGTCTCTTGCATTGCAGGCAATCTTCTGCATTACAGGAAGATTCTTTATCAACTGAGTCACCACATTTCAAAGTATCTGCAACAACTGTAAAGTGATGTTTGTGGTGATTATTTTTGATGAAACAGATTTTTAGTTTAGAGGCAGAACCTAATGAAAATAAAATATATTTGATTTTGCTCTCTTTCTATTTCACTTCATGGACTGCTTGAATTCTATTTAAAGACCTCTCAGAGGCTGGAAGACCCCAGGTTAACAATCCTTGTTCAATGACTCTCTAACCAGTCAGTCACACATATGGCCAACTGAAGAAAGCAAAACTTCACTCAGTCTAGCCAGGTTCCAGTCGAAGCAGGAATGAGTTCATGACAACCCTTCCTTTCCTGGCCCTCCTTTCTGCTCATGCCTCTGAAGCATGGCAATTTCTTTACCACATTCTCTTCCTGAAATCTCTCCTCTCCTCTTTGGCAGCTAAAGCCAAAGCCGCTTCCTGGCCTCCTTGGCTCCTCTTTTTCTTTCTTTATCCAAAATCAAGATGAGTCTCACTCAGTCTCAGAATCAATGCTCGTTTGTCCTTTTCTTTTTCTTCCTTTCTTCCCCCTCCAGAGGTGGAGGAGGAAGAGGGAGGGTGTAGTAATTGATGAAAGCCTGCAAAGTCCAACTGTTAGAGTAACAGAAAACAGGCAGCTTTCAAGTCTCAAAGTTGTTCTTCCCTCATCCTGTTAATCTCCGTCTCCCATTCTACTTTACTTTCTTCTCCTTGCTTATCCTTATCTAAATCATCTGTATATTTATTTTATTGTTGTCTGTTTCCCACACTAAAACTCGACCTACAAAAGGGCAGAGACTTGTCTGTTTCACTGCAGTGTCCCTAGTGCCCAGAACAACAGGGCTGAGTGTAGAGTAGATGCTCAAATAATACTCGTTAAAGGGATGAGCCAAGCTGGAATGGAATGGGAATGTAAGTAATTCCTGGATTTCACTTTTTCAGTCTTTTTTTTCTACCACTGTATTTTACTGATGCGAAAAGAACAAAAATACCCTGGGTAAGTTTTACATAGGGTGACTTATGGATTAGACGAGTCCAACAGAGAATCTAAGTTTTGGTTTGGTAATTACAGGTAACACACTCTGTATACATATCTTAATTTTATGTAATGCAAATGTGCTTTAGCCTTTTTATTTAGGTTAGAGAATACTTGACAAAAATAAATATTTTCTCCTCTTTTGAATTGAAAAAAAGAAGCCTTATGTCTCATCTCTCTGCAAAAGACTTCATCTCTGTGCAAAAGTCATAAGTGAATCTGTATTAAATATGATAGCAAACATAATAAGTGTAGACACGGTGGGGCAAAGGGGTGGGATGAATTGGGAGATTGGGATTGACATACATACATTGCTGCTGCTGCTAAAGTCGCTTCAGTCGTGTCCGACTCTGCGCGACCCCATAGATGGCAGCCCACTGGGCTCCGCCATCCCTGGGATTCTCCAGGCAAGAACACTGGAGTGGGTTGCCATTTCCTTCTCCAATGCATGAAAGTGAAAAGTGAAAGTGAAGTCGCTCAGTCGTGTCTGACTCAACGACCCCATGGACTGCAGCCTTCCAGGCTCCTCTGTCCATGGGAGTTTCCAGGCAAGAGTACTTACTGGAGTGGGGTGCCATTGCCTTCTCCAATACATACACTACCATGTATAAAATAGATAGCTAGTGGGAACTTGCACAGCACAGGGAGCTCAGCCCAGTGCTCTGTGATGACCTGGAAGGGTGGGACAGGGCAAGAGGGAAGGGATACATGTATACACATACCTGATTCACCTCACTGTACAGCAGAAACTAACACAATATTTTAAAGCAACTATGTCCCATAAAATATATATATATACACACACACACACACACACACACACACACACACACACACACACATACACACACACACAACATAAGCAGATCCTTCACTGACTGAGCCACCAGGGAAAGTCGACTTAGCTATATCAGTTTAGTTCAGTTCAGTTGCTCAGTCATGTATGACTCTTTGTGGCCCCATGAACTGAAGCATGCCAGGCTTCCCTGTCCATCACCATCTCCTGGAGCTTACTCAAACTAATGTCCATTGAGTTGGTGATGCCATCCAACCATCTCATCCTCTGTCATCCCCTTCTCCTCCTACCTTCAATCTTTCCCAGCATCAGGGTCTTTTCCACTGAGTCAGTTCTTTGCATCAGGTGGCCAAGGTATTGGAGTTTCAGCTTCAGCATCAGTCCTTCCAATGAACATTTAGGACTAATTTCCTTTAGGATGGACTGGTTGTATATCTCTCTGGTCCAAGAGACTCTCAAGAGTCTTCTCCAACACCACAGTTCAAAAGTATCAATTCTGTGGCATTCAGCTTTCTTTATAGTCCAACTCTCACATCCACACATGACCACTGGAAAAACCATAGCTTTGACTAGACAGACCTTTGTTGGTAATGTCTCTGCTTTTTAATATGCTATCTAGGTTAGTCAGAGCTTTTCTTCCAAGGAGCAAGCATCTTTTAATTTCATGGCTGCAATCATCATCTGCAGTGATTTTGGGACCCAAAAAGATAAAGTCTGACACTGTTTCTACTGTTTCCCCAACTATTTCCTATGAAGTGATGGGATCAGATGCCATGATCTTAGTTTTCTGGATGTTGAGTTTTAAGCCAACATTTTCACTCTCCTCTTTCACGTTCATCAAAAGGCTCTTTAGTTCTTCATTTTTTTGCCGTTATGGTGGTGTCATCTGTTTATCTGAGGTTATTGATATTTCTCCCAGCAATCTTGATTCCAGCTTGTGCTTCATCCAACCTAGAATTTCACATGATGTACTCTGCATATAAGTTAAATAAACAGGGTGACAATATACAGCCTTGATGTACTCCTTTTCCTATTTGGAAACAGTCTGTTGTTCCATGTCCAGTTCTAACTGTTGCTTATTGACCTGCATACAGATTTCTCAGGAGGCAGGTAAAGTGGTCTGGTATTCCGATCTCTTGAAGAATTTTCCAGTTTGTTGTGATCCACACAAAGGCTTTGACACAGTCAATAAAGCAAACTCTTTATTTGAACTCTCTTGCTTTTTCAATGATCCAGTGGATGTTGGCAATTTGATCTCTGGTTCCTCTGCCTTTTCTAAAACCAGCTTGAACATCTGGAAGTTCACAGTTCAAAAATTGATGAAGCCTGGCTTGGAGAATTTTGAGCATTACTTTACTAGCGTGTGAGATGAGTGCAACTGTGCAGAAGTTTAAGCATTCTTTGGCATTGCCTTTCTTTGGGATTGGAATGAAAACTGACCTTTTCCAGTCCTGTGGCCACTGCTGAGTTTTCCAAATTTGCTGGCATACTGAGTGCAGCACTTTCATAGCATCATCTTTTAGGATTTGAAATAACTCAATTGGAATTCCATCACCTCAACCAGCTTTGTTTGTAGTGATGCTTCCTAAGGCCCACTTGACTTGGTATTCCAGGATGTCTGGCTCTAGGTGAATGATCACACCGTCGTGGTTATCTGGGTCATGAAGATCTTTTTTGTATAGCTTTTCTGCATATATTCTTGCCACCTCTTAATATCTTCTGCTTCTGTTAGGTCCATACCATTTCAGTCCTTTATTGTGCTCATCTTTGCATGAAGTGTTCCCTTGGTGTCTCTGATTTTCTTGAAAAGATGTCTAGTCTTTCCCATTCTATTGTTTTCCTCTATTATTGCTAAATAAATTTAAGTTGGAATAAATTTTATACAAACACACAATCTCTTAACAGTACAAATGAAAGTTGGTACTTTTATTGTTAATAATTTCATTCCTTTGTAAATCGTCTTACTTCAGCATTATGCACAAGATGGGTAAGGACAGGTCATCATTTCACTTTTGTGCCTTTTGGCCTAGGCAAATCAAGGTTTAGGTACTGAGATACTGAACTGCTGCTGGTGGGACTCTTGTAACCTCATGAGTAACATGGCTAACAAAAAGAATGCAAGTGAGAAATACATATTATTTTAATTTTCTAAGAAGGGAGAAAATAAATTCTGCAAGCTGCAGAGGGGGGAGCTAAGTCTCAGTTCCAAAGAGACAGGCAGCCTGGAGAAGCTGTAAGACCCTGGTGCCAGTGGGTGGAGCCAGTGAGCAGTGTCCAACCAAGGACAAGTGGCAGATAGGTAACTTCATTTCCCTCTTCCTGCAGCAAGCTACACTGACCCGCACACTGCAACCACTCATGAGTCCTCTGCAAGATGTCTAAGGACCTCAGTAACAGTATACTTTGGCAAGTGGATAGATGTGGGCTAAGCACAAATTAGGTGAGTTTGGAGCATTTAAAAAATTATTGACCATTCTCATATCCTACGAAATTGTTAAGATTCATTATCCTATCCTTTCTACAACCAACCAACTTCTAGATTCACACTGAATCACATATAAGATTGTTTTTTATCAAATGAGTTAATAACAATCAGAGGGTTGATTTAGGCAATTTTAGCCTACATTAGGAAATAAAACGGAGAAGGCAATGGCAACCTACTCCAGTAATCTTGCCTGGAAAATCCCATGGATGGAGGAGCCTGGTAGGCTGCAGCCCATGGGGTTGCAAAGAGTCGGACATGACTGAGTGACTTCACTTTCACTTTTCACTTCCCTGCATTGGAAAGGAAATGGCAACCCACTCCGGTGTTCTTGCCTGGAGAATCCTAGGGACGGGGGAGCCTGGTGGGCTGCTGTCTATGGGGTCGCACAGAGTCAGACATGACTGAAGCGACTTAGCAGCAGCAGTAGCAGCAGGAAATAAAAACAAAAATAAACAAATAGGACCTAATTAAACTTAAAAGCTTTTATTCAGCAAAGAAAACCATAAACAGAATGAAAAGATAACCTACAGAAGTGGAGAAAATACACACATATGATGTAATTCTAAAAGATTAATTTCCAAAATAAACAAAGAGCTCATACAATTCAAATATCAAAAATTCAAACAACCCAATCAAAAAATGAGCAGAAGATCTAACATATATTTCTCCAAAGAAGATATACACATGGCCAAGAGGCACACGAAAAATGCTCATCACTAGTAATTATCAGAGAAATGCAAATCAAAACTACAACGAGGTATCACCTCACTCCAGTCAGAATGGCCATCACCAAAAGTCTACAAATAATAAATGCCAGATTGTGTGGAAAAAGGGAACCCTCCTATACTATTGGTAGGAATGTAAACTGGTACAGCCCCTATGGAGAACAGTATGGTGGTTCATTAAAAAAACAACAACAAACAAGAGAGTTACCATATAATCCTGCAATCCCACCCCTGGGCATATATTTGGAGAAAAACCATAATTAGGCTACATTAAATGAAGAAGTATAACGTCTAGAATAAGAGAGATAAAGGGCTTATTCTTCTCTGAGTTAGTACACCTAGAAGGTTGTACTCAGTTTGGAATATCACATTTATAATGGACACAGACAAATAGGAAAACTACCGGCAGAGTGATAAGGATGCTGATGACTTGGGATATGTGTATGAAATCTGTACCAAAGGCCGAGGCTCTTTCAACACGAGGAGGAGGAGGAGCACAGGCAAGGGTATAAAGGATGTTGCTCACATCTGGAGGGAGGCAAGTGAAACACTGGATAGCATGGCCAGCATGTGCAGGCACTGCTCCGGGACCGATAAGCCCAAGTTAAAGACCTGGACTTAGGTTCAGCGGACAGAGGGACATTCAGATAGGGGAAGATGCTCAAGGATGAAGAGATATCACTAGGAGGGAGTGAGTTCTCATTCACCAGAAGTATTCAGGAAAGTGGCACATCTCAGGGATTTGGGAAGAAGGCTCAAGTATTAGAGGAGAGGTTGACAAGGGCAAGGTCCATCATATGCTAGTCTAGGGATGGCTGGTGGTCCACTGCAAAACTTTACAAAATGCCTGGAAAGATACAGGCAACATGATTCACAAACCTTCAATCTATTCAACATAAAGGACTACCATTTGTTCTATTTTTCACCTCTCACTTTGTAAGGTGAAATGCCATTCCTTGAATGAAATCATTGTAATGATAGGGCTATGTTTTTAAGCATACCTTAACCAGCAAAATTAAAAGTCTGGTAACCCTCTTTTTTTTTTTTTTAATTAAATTTATTTATTTTTTTAATTACAATACTGTATTTGTTTTGCCATACATTGACACGAATCAGCCATAGGTGAACACAATCGCCCAATGCCGAAGCCCCCTCCCACCTCCCACCCCACATCCTCTACCTGAATCATCCTGTGCATCAGCCCCATGCATCCTGCATCCTACACCAAACATAGATTAGCGCTTCGTTTCTTACAGGAAAATACACATGCTTCACTGCCATTCTCCCAAACCATCCCACCCTTTCCCTCTCCCTCAGAGTCCAAAAGTCCACTCTATACCTCTGTGTCTCTTGTTGTCTCACATATAGGGTCATCATTACTGTCTTCTAAATTCCATATATATGTGTCAGTATACTGTATTGGTGTTTTTCTTTCTGGCTTACTTCACTCTGTATAATCGGTTCCAATTTCATCCATCTCATTAGAACTGAGTCAAATTTATTCTTTTTAAGGGCTGAGTAGTATTCCATAGTGTATATGAACCACAGCTTTCTTATCCATTCATCTGCTGATGGACATCTAGGTTGCTTCCATGTCCTGGCTATTATAAACAGCGCTGCAATGAACATTGGGGTACATGTGTCTCTTTCAATTCTGGTTTCCTCGGTGTGTATGCCCAGCAGTGGGATTGCTGGGTCATAAGGCAGTTCTATTTGCAATTTTTTAAGGAATCTCCACACTGTTTTCCATAATGGCTGTACTAGTTTGCATCCCTCTTTTGAAATCTCTAAACTGTCATGAAACATAATAATAAAAACTGAAATGATTTTTTTAAATTCCAACATTCATATGAAGTTTAGCTGATTTATTAGAATATATGCTTTTCAGGGGGTGAATATAGAGAAAATTATAAATAAGACATTTAAAAATATGAACTTTAGTGAACTCTTAGGACTCACTGAGAAATCACACAATCCAGTCTAATTGCTCAAGGAGCCAAGAGTAGCAAAGGGCTACTTATATTAGTGACCTTCGAAGATTCCTTCCAACCCTGAGATGCTACATATGATTCTAGAAACAAAGTATTCTGCATCCTTAAGGGAATGAGATTTTCTTATACTTGATTTCTATCCCCAGGGAGCCTAGAATGGCTTTAGTGCATGTCAGTCCTGCTGCCTTGCCCATCTATCCGAGGCTCATCACTTCCGGGGTTTTCTTTACACTTTTACTGTGTAAGCCTGTACCTTTAAACACTCACAATGGAGATTTTGCATATTTTCTGATTTAATGAAAATGGAGTCATAGAAAGCCTGTCCTTTGTGTTGGTCCTCTTTGGCTCAACATTTAAAAAAAAAAAAAATTTGATCCCGACTACCTTATGTAGCTTTTATTTTGTAGCTGAATACAGCCAAAGTATAGTACAATTTATAATTTCACTTTGATGGACACTGTTTCAGGGTTGTTGGGGGTTTTTTGCTATTTTTTGAATATGCTTCTCTGAACATTCTTGCCCATGTCCCCTCATGCAGAGTAAAGATGAATTGATGTAAACTGAGTATTTTATGTGAAATACAACTTCTGTGAAAATCAGCTATTCTTGCTACATAATCACTGATTCAAGTTGTTACTGCCTAGGAGGAACACATGATAAAAAACTCACAATGTCTTAACAAAGTCAGGAACAAACATCCCAATGTATGAGAGACATTATTTGAAGTATGAAGAGGTCATTTATCAAATTTATTACTTTTCCCTGATTAATGTATCTGCCTGAATTGAGCCTCTTCGGTTCTGTTGGATTTTTTTAACTTCATTTGGAAAAAGAATTACACATACACGAAAATACATGAAACATAAATATGCAGCTTAATGAATTAGTGTAGAGCGACCATCTGAGTAATTACCATTCAGGTCAAGAAACAGAACATCTCTAGCACCCTAAAAGTCCCCATGAGTCCCTCCTGATCCCACGCCCCCATGTTCATGCTCTTCACTTATTGTTTTTCTTCCCTTTTACCACACAAGCTTGCATCCCTCAACCCTGCATCTTAGTTTGGTTTTGTTTTTACCATTTTGACTTCTGTAAAAATGAAATCATAGGGAATTGTGATGGACTGAATGCTTGTGTCTCCCAAGTTTCTGTGCTGAAACTCGACCCCACAGTAGTACCGTATTCAGAGGTGGGGCCTTTGGGAAGTAATTCAGCAGAGGTCATAAGGGTGGAGTCCTCAGGAGTGATATTGGGCCCTTTCCTGGTGGTCCAGTGGCTAAGACTCTGCAGTCCCAATGCAGGGGCCCAGGTCTGATCCCTGATCAGGGAACTAGATTCCACCATACTGCAACTGAAGATCTTACGTGTTGCAACTAAGACCTAGCGCAGCCAAATAAATAAATAAAAATAATTTTTTTTTTTAATATCTAAAAAAAAAAAAGTGACATCGGTGTCCTGGTGGAGTCAGGAGAGAGTTTGCTTCCACTCCACTCTGGTCTCTGCCCCGTGAGAAGACAATGAAGAGCAGCCCGGAAGAGAGCTCTCACCAGAGTCTGTAACGGCCCCTAACTCGCACTTCAGCCTCCAATCCTGGGAGAAGTAAATGTCCATTGTTTTCATGACACCTGTCTGTGGTACTTTGTTAGAACAGCCTGAAGGGACCAAGCCAGGACTCACTTTGTGTTTACGTTCCTTTGTCCAACATTAAGGAAAGAAAGAAGATATACTCGTTGTTCATAGCTGTTGTCCACTCACTTTGCTTGCTGTATGGAATGCAATGAAAATTCCACTCTCAGTTTTCCTTTGGTCATTTTTTTCTGGTCTTTTGTTATGAATAGTGCTGCTCTGGATATTCTTCTACATGTCTCTTGATGCTTATGCAGACCTTTTCTAGGAGTAAAATTGCTAGATCTAGATGATGTGCGTCTTAAGCCATACTAGATGGTGCCAAGCTATTTCCCAATGTGAAAATACAAATGTATATTTCCTCCAAATATGAGACCTCATTGTTCCATGTTCTTACCAACATTTGATGTTATCAAACTTTTAGCGGGGGCTACTTTCTAGCGGTCGTACACAGGTTTCTCATTGTGGTGGCTTCTCTTGTTGCAGAGCACGGGCTCTAGGCGTGCAGGTCTAGTTGCCGCGCAGCTCATGGAATCTTCCTAGAATGGGGATCGAACCCATGTCCCCTACATTGCCAGGCAGATTCCCAACCATTGGACCACCAGAGAAGTCTTGCCTTTCACATTTAGATCCTCAGTCCCTTAGAGCTGATTTTTGTGTATGGTTTGAAGTAGGATTCAAGACCCTTTCCATTCTCCTTCCTTCTCTCTTGCCTTTCCTCTTTCTCACTTAAGGATATTCAACTGTTCATTTATAGTCACCGTTTATTTAAAAAGACATCTTTCCCTATTACTCTACAGTGGTTCTTCAGTTAAAAAGTGATCTTTAATGTAAAAACCCGTGTCAGGGTTTTTTTCTTTAAATTTTATTGATGGAGAGCAGATTCATAACGTGTTAATTTCTGCGGAATAGCAAAGTGGTTCAGTTACGTATATACTTTTTCATAGTTTTCCATTATGGTTCGTCACAGGATGCGGAATATAGTTCCCTGTGCTATACCGCAGGACCTTGCCGCTCATCCGTTCCATGTGTGCTAGTTTGTGTCTGCTAACCCCAGACTCCCAGTCCTTCCCTCCTTCCCCATTGCAGCCGCAGGTCTGTTCTCTATGCCCGTGAGTCTGTTTCTGTTTGTAGATAGGGTTATTTGTGCCATGTTTTAGATTCCGCATTATATAAGTGATACGGTGCCTGTCTTTCCCATTCTGACTCACTTTACTGTGATAACCTCTAGGTCCATCCATGTTGCTGCAAGTGGCATTATTTCATTCTTTGTGAAGGCTGAGCGATAGGCCACTGGGTATATGCCCCACATTTTCCTTATCCATTCCCCTGCTGATGGACAGCTAGACTGCTTCCATGTCTCGGCTATTGCGAGAAGTGCTGGTGTAAACACAGGGGCGCATGTATCTTTATGAATTGTAATTGTGTCTGGGTACGTGCCCAGTAGTGGGATTGCTGAATCACACGGCAACTCTATTTTTGGTTTTTGAGGAACCTCCATACTCCATACTGTTTTCCATAATGGCTGCACCAACTCACATCGGTCTGTTTGGTATTTGTGTGTGTGTGTGTGTGTGTGTGTGGAACTGTCTACTTGTCCTTCCCTGCATCCACACACAGCTGTCTCCAGCGCAATAACTGGTCTTGACACGTGATGGAGAAAGTTCTCTGTCTTCTTCGTCAGCAGTGCCCTAGCTAATCTTTGCCGTTTGCTTTTGTACTGAATCTTCAGTGGTGAAGACACAGATCTATTTAGTCTGATTTCTTTCCTCCCTCTTACCACTGTTTGCTCTTTTCATTCAAGCCTATTTCATAGGAACATCTTGCTTATGTACTTCTTGTCTCCTCCTTTAGGTTCAGAAAATCTGAATTATAAAACAATTATCCTCTCATATTTCTTTTTCAGTAAAAAACAGCATTTCTACTTATTTAATAGAATGGGAAAAGAGATTATAGACAGACTCTCCTCAATGTCTTTATAGCTCATTTATAAACCAACTCAGTGGATCAAACTAACTTTATAATTTCACGTGAAATTTCAACAAGATGACATAAAACTGAGTGCCTGTGTTCCGTCACCCTTATCCCACCTATGCCAGCCTCTTTGTTGGTCTCAGGCACCTCTTTCTTTCTTCCCAACCCCCTCCTTGGTAATGTTTGGCCTCATTTATGTGTAAAATCTATCTTACAGATGTTCTTTCCATTTTAACTGCTAAGCCCTTTAACATCTGCTCACTCTCGTGTATTGCTTGGACAAGACCTCGCCATGCATCGTCAACCACCTGCTCTTGAGCTGCCACAGAAGAACTGGATTTGAAAAATTTAGTAGAAAGTAAACTGCTCAATGATTAATGAAAGTCTCATAGCATTTCAGGAAATGGATGTCAGAATCACCCAAATGCCTGCAACCAAAGTTTATGGCAAGTGTGCTTGTGAACAGAAGGAACTAAACTCAATTTTTTATTAAAAGTCTTTTGATTTAAACTGCATTTGATGGCTGGTAGTCAGAGACCTGATCTGAGAGGCTTCAGCAGATGAGGGGTATATTCTTTGACATAAAAAAGATCCAGAGGTAGGCAGCCCAAGGCTAGTATGGCAACTCACTGCCACCAGGAATACAGGCATCTCCTTCTTTTGCCTCCCTACCTGGGGTCACGGCTGCCTTCCCAAGGATGCTAACAATCCCAGATGGCTGCCAGAGGGTGACTGCTCTTTGTGTAGTTTAGCAAAGCCTGAATGAAGTGAACAGGTTACTGTAAGAGCCAGAATGAAGGGGTTTTGCCTTTGAGAAGTGAGGAGCAGAGAGGGAGTGAAGGGAATTTCCCCAAATAGGGCAGAATTTGGAAGTCAATGGAGATAACAAATATTTGCTCACATTTGTATATAGGTCTCTGGACGGCTGGCTCAGGTGGTAAAGAATCTGTCTGCCATACAGGAGACCTGGGTGTGATCCCTGAGTCGGGATGAGACCCGGGAGGTGGGCGTGACAACCTACTCCAGTATTCTTTCCATGGAATCCATGGCGGGCTATACTCCATGGGGTCACAGAGAGTCAGACATGACTGAGAGACAAACACTTCTACTGAACTAACTAGAGGCCAAAACATTTAATTTGTGTTTTAAAACTGTTCCTCAGAGAAGCTGTGAACCAGCCATCTGCCAGAGGACCTACATCACTTCACTAAGTAGCCAGTGCCCACATGCTCCCTCTTCTCAATTTTCTATCAAGCCCAGTTTTAGGCATTAGACTAAAATCTGTATCACTGATAAAACCCATAACTCTCCCAGTGATATTTCTATTTAACACTCATCAAAGGCATCCAAAGTTGATCACTGTAATTGTTTTATATTTTTTCCAATTTGGGATTAAAACAGTATATCATTGCTTTATTTTGTATTTATTTGATTATTGGCAAGCTTGGATGTTTTTCATGTTTATTGGTCATTTTTATTTCTGTTGAGAATTTTTGCTCGTATCTTTTGCATGTTCACATATTGGAGTGTTAAGAGGTTTTATTTTTAACTTACACAGTTTCCTTATGTAGTCAGGTTATTAGCCCATTGTCTATATTTATTACAAACTAATCTTCCAGTTGGGCTTCCCTGGTGGCTCAGTGGTAAAGAATCTGCCTGCCAATGCAGGAGACGCAAGTTCGATCCCTGGGTCGGAAAGATCCTCTGGAGAAGGAAATGGCAACCCACTCCAGTCTTCTTGCCTAGAAAATTCCATAGACAGAGAAGCCCAGCAGGCTACAGTCCATGGGGTCACAAAAGAATCAGATACAACTTAGCGACTAAAACAACACACCACAGTCTTCTAATTCCCTGCTTCATTCCTCAGCTATATCTGCCCTATTATTTACTCCATCTATTATATTCTCTTTAAAATATCATAGTTTTCGTCCTGGTTCTTTTCTGATCTTTTGTTTCGTATATCTATCACCCCTTATCACAGGCATTTCTTGTGTTCATTTAAAATTCTTGTTCCAGCGATACTGCTCTGGATGGAGTCTGGAAGCGCCTGTCTGCATGAGTTCAGGTAACTTCGAAGAGAGGAAAGGACAAGCCCCATGCTGGAGCCTGGGCACCACAGAACCACAGCTGATCTCTGCCACTGGCTGCCATGGCAACACCTGTAGTCAGAAAGGCACCTTTAAGAACTGGGAGAAGCAGCATTGTGGGGAGGGTATCCCTTCACTGCATTCTGTTCTCAGCAGTGGCTCTGGGGTGGAGGCGGAGCAGGAGAGGAGGGCGTCCTTCAAGACCGCCCTGGCCTGTGGCTCCTTTCCTTCAACACCTGCCTCTGCAAGGCTTTGGGGCCTGCATCCATGTCACAGAGGAAATCTGAAGTGGCGTCAGCGCTTTCTCCAGGTTACTCAGAGAAGAGGAGGGGCAGGTTAAAAGGCTTTCCCCAGCTTCTCACTGTGGCCTCAGGCCACCCTCTGGCTGCAGCCACACCATTTCTCCCACAAAATCAGGCAAGCTTGAGAATTCTCAGGGGCAGCTCACATTTTTTATCTCTAGTTTTACCACTAGTTTCTAGAATCCATGTTTCTTCTTGGTTACTTGGAGAGTTACTCCAGGGTGGACTCTGGAGGATGGAACCAGCAACCTGAATAGCTGATCACTGTGTGGGTTTCCTAGGGCTGCTGTAACAAAGACCACAAACAGAGTGGCTTAAGACAACAGAAATAGATTCTCTCACAGTCCTAGAGGCAGGAAACCAAGAATCAAGCTGTTGGCAGGATTGGTCCCTGCTGAAAGATCTGAGTGAGAACCCATTCACTGTCTCTCTCTTCTAGCTTCTGGTGACTCTGGGCCATTCTTGGCACACACTGGCTTGTAGTTGCATCACTCCAATTTTTACACAGCTATAGTTTTTATATGGCCTTCTCCCCTGTGTTCGGGTCCTCTCCTCCTCCTACAAGGACACTGATCACTGGATTTAGGGGCCACATGGATAATCCAGGAAGAGCCCATCTAGAGACCCTTAATCATTACATCAGCAAAGACCCTTTTCCCAAGGACTTCCTGTATAGTACAGAGAATTACAGTATTTTGTAATAAACTACAAGGGAAAAGAATCTGAAATAAATAAATAAATAAATAAATAAATAAATAAATATATATATATAAAAACAATCACTTTGCTGTATCTGCAGTTAACACAGTATTGCAAATCAATTATGTGTGCATGTGTGCTAAGTCGTTTCAGTTGTGTCTGACTCTTTGTGACCCCATGGACTGCAGCCCAGCAGGCTCCTCTGTCCATGGGATTCTCCAGGCAAGAATACTGGAGTGGATTGCCATGTCTCACTCCAGGGCATCTTCCCCAACCCAGGGATCAAAGCTGCATCTCTTACAAGTCCTGCATATACTTCAATAATTTTCTTTTTCAATTTAAAAAGTCCACTTTCCCAAATAAGGCCACATTCACTGATGTCCGGGACCACCAGTCAGCCCACTATGGCCATCGTGGCAGGAGATACAACCTCCAAGGACAACGGATTCAGCTACATCTATTATTAGGAACTCATCCAAACAGGGCATTGGTGCTATTCTGGTATCACCTGTCCCTCTTATGAAACATGCCTTCTTTAGCCCAGAGGTCAAGTTCTTCCAAGATCCACCAAATGGTCCCTCTTTCTTTCTCAAGTCTTTGGGAGGTCAGAAGGATTCTTGTTAAGGAGACACTTCTCGGGCTGGCTTGGAGGAAAGCCACGCCTGTGTCCCAGGCCCTTTGATCTTCTCCAGTCTCTGACAATTTTAACAGAAACTTAACAGACATGCCTGGAGAGGCCAGACTCTCAAAATCTATAAGCCATTAACCATAGCTATATTAAATGAATAAGAATCCATTCCCACCCATGCCTTCAAAGCATGCCAGGCTCTAGAAGGGGCTAGAAGAGCGACAGTCTGGAGCCAGGCCGGTCACCGCGGAGGGGCTTGTGGGGAATAGCTTGCGGGTCACTGTTCACAAACTGTCTGACCATCAGAAGACTCTCCAGCTTCACCTGAGGAGACTATTGAGCAGGAGTGGAAAAGGCCATTCCTTCACCCGGAGACAGAACGGAGGGCCGGGAAGGACTGCACAGGGAATCAGCAATGGCCAAGCTCCTGAAATCAGTGGGCTTTGAAAATCCTGAGTTTTGCTTTCCTAAATGACTCCTGGTTGCATGATGCCTATTGATGCTCCTGAGCTTCCGCGGCTGGTAACTGATGAGCCTTTTATCGCACTCCATGACTGAAGGGCACGCAACTGTGAGAGCAGCTCATTTCATTTTTTTTCGATTTATACAAAAGATGTTGTGGCCCAAGCCCTCTAGGCACCCATCTCAATACATAAATATGCCAATTAAGCTAAATGGAAATCCTGCAGGTTAAAAGTGCCTCATAAAAGAAGGAGGCTTTTTCCAGAGCCAGAAAGTTGATCCATAGAGGAAATATCAGATCAACAAAAGTGGGTTTGTGCCAAACCCTGAAGATTAAAAAAAAATAAAAAGAATTCTGCAATCCAAAAATGAATAAAAATCATTTTCCCCCTCAAAGACAATTGAGGGGGAAATACCTTGAAGGTACCTTGAAGCTGTGAATTCAGGATTCTAAGCAACTGTTATTACTTATTTTTTATTTATTGCATTTTCCTGGAGAGGGCTGGTAGTGTTGGGGGCAGGTGATGGGGAGGAGACCAATGCTAGGACCAAACAGATACCAAGAATGTCTCAGGTATCCCTCCAAAATGTCATAGTGATGGGTATGGGCAAACCAGGGTCAGATATGTTGATGGTTTTGTTACCCAAAGAGTGGCTCATTGAACTGATGCCCAGCAGTACAAATAGCAGCACCAACAGGGAGCTTGTGGTTTATTTTTGGGGCCATGCTGTGCAGCATGTGGAATCTTAGTTTCCCGACCAAGGATTGAACACATGCCCTCTACTGTACTGTAAGCACATCTTAAATTAACCACTGGACCACCTGGAAAGTCCCTGGGAAATTTGCTAAAAGTAGAGACTCTAGGGCCCCACCCAGATTAATTTGGGCAGAAAGGATTTTTTTTTTTAACCTAATGCTCTTAGTAAAGATAAGCAGGGTTAAAAATACTGTGTAATCCTTGCAAGTCTTCTCCCACCAGTAGTACCAAAAAGACATATAATGCCACAGACTAAACAATGTCCATATCATCCAACACATTTAATCAAACCACAAGCATCTTCACTCTCTCAGTTGCTCTCTCAGCCCCCAATAAATATTCAGCGAGTATTTATCAATCTTACACTTGACAAAACCCACTGCAGTGGGATTGATGCCTCCTCTGATTTCTTTTCCTGCCACATTTCATAAAGAGGCCTCGGTACTACTGGTATTTTCTTAAGACCTTGCTCTGTTTCTCTGTCATCTGTCTGTATCCCCTACTGCTTCACAGAAACAAGTCTTGAAAACCCCCTGCATCTGTTTGCCAAATACAAGACAGTGACTCTTGAATGTCCATCAGGAGGCAGTACTCTCAGAAAACGCCTTCTATTTTTGACTTCCATGACAGTGCCTTTTATTGCTCTCCTATGCCCATGACTTCTCTCTCCCTTAGATGCCCGCCTTTCCTCTGTTTATCTACTCCAGGACACAGATTTTTCAGTTTTCCACTGTAGACTGATAACAGCTACAAATTTTGAGCTGATGTGATATGGGGCAGGTACAATGTTGGACATTTAATTGACATTCTTACTTAAACCCACAACGCAGCATTAAGTACTCATTCCCTTCTTAAAGTTAAGAAACTTAAGAATCAAAGGAGTTCAATCACAAGGTCTCAGAGCTGGCTGATAGGGAGTCACCTGCATCTAAAATGCGGCCATCAGGGAGGCTGTCATCCTCTGGAGGATCCAGAGTAATGGGTGTGGGAAGGGCTGAGTGAGACTTTAGGAGACCAGGAGTCCCATATGGACGGAGTGCTGAGCAGAGAAGGCTGCATGGCGCCCATGCCACAGGCGGAGTCCACGAGGAGTCACTATCAGAGCTGCCAAGCTGATGAATAAACCTGAGCAGAGGGGTGGCTTCACCAAAGCTAACACTGAGACTGAGAAAGGAAGAGTCAGTAGCACCACCTGGGGAGAAACTTGGGTCCAGACACAAAGTCCTAACTATTATCTACAAGCCCTGTGGTCCGAATTGCCAATTTTCAAGCAGGTGTTATCACTTTGGTTCAGTCCAGTGGGCAACACTATGGGTCTTTTCCACACCCCATGCTGTCTACAGACAAAATAGGTAGAATCACGCTGACTTAAGTGCCCAGACTTTGGTTATTAGAGGGACATGGATGTCAAGCTGGACTCTATCCATGCTTGCTATGTGGCTTTGTGCAAGTACCATCTCCCTCTGCTGCTGCTGCTAAGTCACGTCAGTCGTGTCCAACTCTGTGCGACCCCATAGACGGCAGCCCACCTGGCTCCTCTGTCCCTGGGATTCTCCAGGCAAGAACACGGGAGTGGGTTGCCATTTGCTTCTCCAATGCATGAAAGTGAAAAGTGAAAGTGAAGTCTCTCAGTTGTGTCCGACTCTTAGCGACCCCATGGATTGTAGCCTACGAGGCTCCTCCATCCATGGGATTTCCCAGGCAAGAGTACTGGAGTGGGGTGCCATTGCCTTCTCTGACCATCTCCCTCTGAGCCTCACTTTTTCATCTGTAAATGGGTATAATAATGATGCCTACTCACTCAACTGACACACTGTCCAAAGAGATCATGCAAGCAAAGCTCTCAGGACAAGAGAAAGCCTCCCTAAAATGATTGAGAGGTTGGAGGCTGGGGAGGGAGGGGAGGCTGACAAGGGGTAGGGGAGGAAGAGAACACACCTTGAACTGGGTAACTGAAGCATTTAACCGTAGTTCTCTCAAGGGATTTTCCTGGAGAAGCATTTGTTGGGAAAACGTGTGAGGTAACAGATTCTATCTTTACAGCACAGAAAGGCAAGATGAGGAAAATGAATGGAGACTGTGGGGAAGCAGATTTCAGCTCATTATAAGTAATAGCTTTCTCACAAACATTGTCAAACCATTCTCGACGATGAAGGACTGAGTTTCCCAACACTGGGATTCAACAAGCCAAAATGGGTAGCTGTGAAAAGGCCTTCAGGGGAATGAGTGACTGAGCTGAAGTTGTTTCACTCCTGCCCATCTTCCTAGCCTTTCTGTCTGAGAGACCCTCAAGGTTCAGGCAGAGAATGCAATGGCATCCCACTCCAGTACTCTTGCCTGGAAAGTCTCATGGATGGAGGAGCCTGGTAGGCTCCAGTCCATGGCATTGCTAAGAGTCGGACATGACTGAGCGACCACCTTCACTTTTCACTTTCATGCACTGGAGAAGGAAATGGCAACCCACTCCAGCGTTCTTGCCTGGAGAATCCCAGGGAGGGGGAGCCTGGTGGGCTGCCATCTATGGGGTCGCACAGAGTCAGACACAACTGAAGCGACTTAGCAGCAGCAGCAGCAAGGTTCAGACGTCTTCCTCCTCCTTCTCTTTACTTTCATTCACTCCTACCTACCACTCTGCCACTTCTCTCTGAGGTCTCGCTTCTGAACTCCAGACAGGTGTCTCCTGTTACTAGCCTGCACTTGGACGACACCAATTCCCCA
Organism: Nanger dama; assembly: GCA_917880005.1. Taxonomy (NCBI): domain Eukaryota; kingdom Metazoa; phylum Chordata; class Mammalia; order Artiodactyla; family Bovidae; genus Nanger; species Nanger dama. The sequence continues at coordinate 18,756,075 of CAKJTW010000017.1, read as the reverse complement.
AGTCCCAAGCGGAACTGGTCCTTCTCAATCAGTGAGCAAGGACTCAAAGGCATTTCACAGGCCTGTCACTTTCAAAGGACTTCCCTGCTGGGCTGCGAGGGAACAGCAAGAGGCGGTACTGTCAGTAGAGGGAGATGTCAGCTAAGAAAAGACTCTCAGAGGCCCTGGCAGTATGATTTTCAAGCCTTTTTTTTTTTTTTTCCTTAACTCAAAAAAAGCTTTTAAAATTGGCTAGTTTTTGAACTCTGAAAAAAATGAATGTTGTTTTATAACTTCTGACACGGTATTTTCCTATAGTTGGGAGGGTTCTCTCTGCTAGTTTGCGTATGTGAGTGAAGCAATAGTTGCATCTGGTTCTTAATGCGAACAAGCCTCACCATGGCACATGCTTATTTAGGACTACCTTCCCCCTGCCACCCACAGCATAGAGATGCTACCCCACGAAGTCCAAGCCAGTGTACCCAGCCCAAGCAAGGCACACGCCACAGGCCAGAGCTCCAGGTCTGGCAAGATGCTCACTTTGGATATGAGTGTCCCTGCCTCTCACTGTCACAAGCAGCCCTGCAGAGAGCAATCCAGTCCAGCACGTGTGTGTGTGTGTGTGTGTGTGTGTGTGTGTGTGTGTAGTCAGCCCGGTTCTTGGCTCTGTATTTCCCCATCCTTGTATTTCTCTGTTATTCTACACAACTATAGTTTCTACTACTATATCATATACAATTTATCCTTGGAAACCCACTTAAATTCTTTTTGTAAAAAGCCAGGGTGGATGGATAGATAAGTGGATGGAGGAGTAGACAGATGAACAGGCAGGAAGACAGGCACTCTGTAACAGCCACCTGGGCAAAGGGCTACTGATAAATCCCTACTGTCTCCACGGATTCAGTTACAGCTCCCCTCTCTTCTCTTCTCCCTCTAATTCACCTTCTCTTTGCTCTCAGTCTCCTCTCATGCTGTGTCCCATCCCCACCACTCTCCTCACCTCTGAGCCTGCATAGGGTCTGGGGTAACGAAGACTCAGCACGACTCGAACTTCCTAGGAGAAAAGCCCCCTCAAGTGTGTTCCAGAAATGCCAGGCCAGTGTTCATTTTCTTGGTAACGTTCCCTTCTTGTTCCATTCTCTCGTCCACCCTGGTCTTCATTTTGGAGTGCTCGCCCTCTACCTTGCATCTGGCCTATTTTCACCTGAGGCTTTTGGGGACAACTGTAGTCAGACGGATGAGTTACGGAGGGAGGGGAATCTTGAGAACAGAACAGTTGGAGAAGAAAGAATTCTGAATGCTGGCTCCTGGTGAGAAGGATGCCCTGCTGGGAACTCCCACAGTCCTTGAATAAAGTAATGATGCCTCAGACACAGGCGTGTACTCAGACTCATCACACCTTAGGGATGCCCTCAACCCTCACACTTTCCCATACATTGACCGCTCACCCCCAGGGTCAGGGGATAATCAGTCTTTTCAACAGTTCAGCTCCCATTAGGACAGTGGCTTCATACAAGGGGAGTTCATGGGAAACAAAGCCCACTGAATGCGTTCAGCAGTGGAGCCTCATCAAGCTCTAAGAAAGAGACTTTTCATTTGGTAAACATGTACTGAACACCTACTGTATGCAAAGGAACCCAGTTAGGCCAATGGAGAAAGGGTAGGGTGTAGAAACACAAAAATGTGTTCAACTCAGCTCTCCAGGACTCTGAGGGAAAGGACCACAAAGAAAATATTTATTCACAATTGGCCCATCAAAGTGACGAGATGTGGCAAATCTCGCTTTGCTCAGCATTCATCAAGCTAAATTCTCTCACAATTTATATGGACGGAGTGTGCATTTCAGCCTCTGAGACATCGGTAATTATGAGCACCAACCCTCTAGGACATGCAATTATCATCAATTAAGTCCAGTTCTGAGTCATTGACAGCTAGGAAAATACTGATTCCCAAACCACTGGAAGAGAGAACAGGTTGGTAAAGACTTTACAGGAAACAAGGACAGAAGCTGAAAACTGAGAGTATCAGTGGAGATGAGATTCAGGCAAATGCTTCCAAGAATGGGTCTGTAAGAGAAGCTAGACTGGAAAGCCTAAAATATACTACTATTTTCTTTCAGGTTCATCTGTAGTTGTGTTATTTTAATACAAAGTTATGTATTATGTAGGCTTCCCCAGGTGGTATCAGTGGTAAAGATGCCATCTGCAAATGCAAGAGACATGGGTTCGATCCCTGAGTCCAGAAGATCCCCTGGAGAAGGGGATAGCTACCCATTCCAGTACTCTTGCTTGGAAAATTCAAAGGACAGAGGAGCCTGGTGGGCTACATACCACAGGGTCGCAGGGTCAGACGTGGCTGAGTGACTGAGCACATATGTATTATGTATGCGACAAAGAAAAGAACAAGAATCTACTTTGGCCGAACAGCTGTCTAACAGCACTCCATTCTGACACTCTGTTACAGGAGCTCAGTTTGGCTTGACTCTCCTCCCATGATGTCTATCTTAAGTTGGCAATGTTTTCATCTCAGCCTCTCTGGGTTTTGGTGCTGGTAATGCTCATTCTTTTGTGCTTAGCTCTGTGGTCTGCTTTTAAAATTCCCTTTTGTAAGAACCTGGCTATTTCCTCCCCATTTCTGAGCTCAGGAGGAAAATACTCCAGTTTTTTCTCCCCTTAGAGCCACCATCACTCCCTAACATGCATGATAACAGTGCACATGAAAGTGTTTTATCCCCAGTAAAGCGACGGACGACGTCAATAGATGTGATTCAAAGTAGCTGCTCTACATGTCTCAGGTTGATTTTCAATCACAATTCCTGTTACCAGATTAAATCTGAGATAAACTGCCCTCCTTGCTTCTGTGGTGACAGAGCCATCCAGGCACAATGCTATTGTGACAGCTGGGAATCATCTGAAAATGAGCTTCGCTTGGAATGTCAGATAGCAATGTGAAAAACACTGGGGTCTGTTTTCGTTTTTTAATATTAGGTTTGATTCACAGTCAAGAGGCACACACGCCCTGCCTGGAGAGGGGCTCAGATATGCAGCTGATGGTGGGACATCAAACCGGAAGCACGGGGACCTGGTCACACAATAAACATTAATGGAGTCATTGAAGGGATGGCCAGCCAAGAGGGAGGCATTTGCGATTCCAGGCCAATCTTGACGGGGAACAGCTGGTGATCGTCGTAGCTGACTGATTTCAGAGGGACGTGGCCAAGGACCCCCTTGGGTGTGCTGGCAGGAGGGCGAAACCTTCACAGAAGTGCTGGAAGGGATCGGTGATGGCAAGGTTCCATGACAGTCCTGGGAACTTGGACGAGATTCTTAGACACAAATGTCATATTTCCTATCTTTGTTCTCTCAGGCACCTTTCACCTCCTCATGCATCCACCCCATTCAATGGATGCTCCCAGACACAGGAGATCTCAATTTAGACTCCGTTTATTATGCCTACTACTTCATACAAGACTGATTTCCTAAAAAATGTTTATCATAAATTTCATGGCTGTTTTGTAGTTGTGAAGCTGCAAAATCCACTTTTCTGCCTGTGGCCACACTCCTGGCTTTGTAGATGGATAATCCTATTTTGGCTAAAGTACCACTTGTGCCAAAAGGTGAGGGAGCGAAGAATGGGTGCTCCTGGCGACCTATCTACAGGATCAAGTCCAAAGTCACCACAGTACACAACCACTTGCAGAGAGCAATTAACCTCTTCGTCGTCTAACTTCTTCCCCATCCTCGTAGATAAGCTCACGTATTCAACCAGTGTGTGTAGAACAGCATGGCTTAAAATGGCACCTCTCTTCTCCATACACAGAATTCACATTTGAGCAAGGCCCTACACCTTACTTCGACGGCCAGGGTGTGGGGTTAAGCACAGTCACACAGGTTCCTGTGCTGAGGGTTTGTGGTTCAGTGCTCTGGAATTGCTGTCCTGAGATCTTTAATATTTTCATCTTTGAATCTGTGTTTTGTTAGTGCAGTGTGCTGGGACTTCAGTGACGCACTTGAGGCTGGGGGACAGTTCACGGGGACAGGATTCTGCCTTCCCTTTGCCTCTCTAGGATACAGCCACAAAGCCTCAGGTTCTGCCGGGCCACCCCCTCCTTGTCCCTGCCCCTAGAACTACAGTAGCAACGGGTGGGGGTGACCTGAGTTCTATTACACTCTGTACCCATGGGATTCCTGACAAGCCACAGGCAGAACTGGAATCAGGCAAGTGTCCAGCTGTTTCTTGGGTGGGGAAGAACAATGCTACTTCCTGAGCAGGGACTGAGGTCGGCAACAAATCCAAGGGGGTCCTCTCACCCATTCTCCATCTCGGCACTGGGAAGCTGCAGCCTTGGGAGTCACCTGTCCACCACAGTCTGGAACAAGAGGCTCATGAAAGAGGGAGACTGGCTCATTTACCCAGCCTGGGTCTCTGCATCTTCTTTCTGCACTGGGTGGTACAAATTATGTAGCCTGCTCTGACTGTGGCTCTCTGATGTGTTTATTTTTATTTTTTTAACTTTTATTTTTACTTTATTTTGCTTTACAATACTGTATTGGTTTTGCCACACATTGACATGAATCAGCCATGATTGTACATGAGTTCCCAATCCTGAAACCCCTCCCACCTCCCACTCCATATCATCTCTCTGGATCATCCCTGTGCACCAGCCCCAAGCATCCTGTATCCTGTATCGAACATAGGTTGGCGCTTCGTTTCTTACATGATAGTATACATGTTTCAATGCCATTCTCCCAAATCATCCCACCCTCTCCCTCTCCCACAGAGTCCAAAAGTCCATTCTAAACATCTGTGTCTCTTTTGCTGTCTCGCATACAGGGTTATCAATACCATCTTTCGAAATTCCAAATATATGTGTCAGTATACGATATTGGTGTTTTTCTTTCTGGCTTACTTCACTCTGTATAATAGGCTCCAGTTTCATCCACCTCATTAGAACTGATTCAAATGTATTCTTTTTAATGGCTGAGTAATACTCCATTGAGTATATGTACCTCAGCTTTCTTATCCATTCATCTGCTGATGGACATCTAGGTTGTCTCCATGTCCTGGCTATTATAAACAGCGCTGCGATGAACATTGGGGTACACGTGTCTCTTTCAATTCTGGTTTCCTCGATGTGTATGCCCGGCAGTGGGGTTGCTGGGTCATAAGGCAGTTCTATTTCCAGTTTTTAAAAAGGAATCTCCACACTGTTCTCCATAGTGGCTGTACTAGTTTGCATTCCCACCAACAGTGTAAGAGGGTTCCCTTTTCTCCACATCTTCTCCAGCATTTATTGCTTGTAGACTTTTGGATCGCAGCCATTCTGATTGGTGTGAAATGGTACCTCATTGTGGTTTTTATTTGCATTTCTCTGATAATGAGTGATGTTGAGCATCTTTTCATTTGTTTGTTAGCCATTCGTATGTCTTCTTTGGAGAAATGTCTATTTAGTTCTTTGCTCCATTTTTTGATTGGGTCGTTTATTTTTCTGGAGTTGAGCTACATAAGTTATTGTATATTTTTGAGATTAGTTGTTTGTCAGTTGCTTCATTTGCTATTGTTTTCTCCCATTCCAAAGGCTGTCTTTTCACCTTGCTTAGAGTTTCCTTTGTTGTGCAGAAGCTTTTAATTTTAATTAGATCCCATTTGTTTATTTTTGCTTTTATTTCCAGTATTCTGGGAGGTGGATCATAGAGGCTCTTGCTGTGATTTATGTCGGAGAGTGTTTGGCCTATGTTCTCCTCTAGGAGTTTTATAGTTTCTGGTCTTACGTTTAGATCTTTAATCCATTTTGAGTTTATTTTTGTGTATGGTGTTAGAAAGTGATCTAGTTTCATTCTTTTACAAGTGGTTGACCAGTTTTCCCAGCACCACTTGTTAAAGAGATTGTCTTTAATCCATTGTATAGTCTTGTCTCCTCTGTCGAAGATAAGGTGTCCATAGGTGCATGGATTTATCTCTGGGCTTTCTATTTTGTTCCATTGATCTATATTTCTGTCTTTGTGCCAGTACCATACTGTCTTAATGACTGTGGCTTTGCAGAAGAGCCTGCAGTCAGGCAGGTTGATTCCTCCAGTTTCATTCTTTCTCAAGATTGCTTTGGCTATTCGAGGTTTTTTGTATTTCCATACAAATTGTGAAGTTATTTGTTCTAGCTCTGTGAAAAATTCTGCTGGTAGCTTGATAGGGATTGCATTGAATCTGTAGATTGCTTTGGGTAGTATACTCATCTTCACTGTATTGATTCTTCCAATCCATGAACATGGTATATTTCTCCATCTATTAGTGTCCTCTTTGAGTTCTTTCATCAGTGTTTTATAGTTTTCGATATATAGGTCTTTAGTTTCTTTAGGTAGATATATTCCTAAGTATTTTATTCTTTTCGTTGCAATGGTGAATGGAATTGTTTCCTTAATTTCTTTTTCTACTTTCTCATTATTAGTGTATAGGAATGCAAGGGATTTCTGAGTGTTGATTTTATATCCTGCAACTTTACTATATTCATTGATTAGCTCTAGTAGTTTTCTGGTGGAGTCTTTAGAGTTTTCTATGTAGAGGATCATGTCATCTGCAAACAGTGAGAGTTTTATTTCTTTTCCAATTTGGATTCCTTGTATTTCTTTTTCTGCTCTGATTGCTGTGGCCAAAACTTCCAGAACTATGTTGAATAGTAGCAGTGAAAGTGGGCACCCTTGTCTTGTTCCTGACTTTAGGGGAAATGTTTTCAGTTTTTCACCATTGAGGATAATGTTGGCTGTGGGTTTGTCATATATAGCTTTTATTATGTTGAGGTATGTTCCTTCTATTCCTGTTTTCTGGAGAGTTTTTATCATAAATGGATGTTGAATTTTGTCAAAGGCCTTCTCTGCATCTATTGAGATAATCATATGGCTTTTATTTTTCAATTTGTTAATGTGTTGAATTACATTGATTGATTTGTGGATACTGGAGAATCCTTGCATCCCTGGGATAAAGCCCACTTGGTCATGGTGTATGATCTTTTTAATGTGTTGTTGGATTCTGATTGCTAGGATTTTGTTAAGGATTTTTGCATCTACTTTCATCAGTGATATTGGCCTGTAGTTTTCTTTTTTTGTGGCATCTTTGTCAGGTTTTGGTATTAGGGTGATGGTGACCTCATAGAATGAGTTTGGAAGTTTACCTTCCTCTGCAATTTCCTGGAAGAGTTTGAGTAGGATGGGTGTTAGCTCTTCTCGAAATTTTTGGTAGAATTCAGCTGTGAAGCCGTCTGGACCTGGGCTTTTGTTTGCTGGAAGATTTCTGATTACAGTTTCAATTTCCGTGCTCATGATGGGTCTGTTAAAATTTTCTATTTCATCCTGGTTCAGTTTTGGAAAGTTTTACTTTTCTAAGAATTTGTCCATTTCTTCCACGTTGTCCATTTTATTGGCATATAATTGCTGATAGTAGTCTCTTATGATCCTTTGTATTTCTGTGTTGTCTGTTGTGACCTCTTCATTTTAATTTCTAATTTTATTGATTTGAATTTTCTCCCTTTGTTTCTTGATGAGTCTGGCTAATGGTTTGTCAATTTTATTTATCCTTTTAAAGAACCAGTTTTTGGCTTTGTTGATTTTTCTATGGTCTCTTTTGTTTCTTTTGCATTTATTTCTGCCCTAATCTTTAAGATTTCTTTCCTTCTACTAACTCTGGGGTTCTCCATTTCTTCCTTTTCTAGTTGCTTTAGGTGTAGAGTTAGGTTATTTGACTTTTTTCTTGTTTCTTGAGGTATGCCTGTATTGCTATGAATTTTCCTCTAGCACTGCTTTTATAGTGTCCCACAGGTTCTGTGTAGTTGTGTTTTCATTTTCATTCATTTCTATGCATATTTTGATTTCTTTTGATTTCTTCTTTGATTTGTTGGTTATTCAGAAGCGTGTTGTTCAGTCTCCATATGCTGGAATTCTTAATAGTTTTTCTCCTGTAATTGAGATCTAATCTTAATGCGTTATGGTCAGAAAAGATGCTTGGAATGATTTCGATTTTTTTGAATTTATCAAGGTTAGATTTATGGCCCAGGATGTGATCTATCCTGGAGAAGGTTCTGTGAGCACTTGAGAAAATGTGAAATTCATTGTTTTGGGGTGAAATGTCCTATAGATATCAATTATGTCTATCTGGTCTATTGTATCATTTAAAGTTTGTGTTTCCTTGTTAATTTTCTGTTTAGTTATCTATCCATAGGTGTGAGTGGGGTATTAAATTCTCCCACTATTATTGTGTTATTGTTAATTTCCCCTTTCATACTTGTTAGCATTTGTCTGACATATTGCGGTGCTCCTATGTTGGGTGCATATATATTTATAATTGTTATATCTTCTTCTTGGATTGATCCTTTGATCATTATGTAGTGGCCTTCTTTGTCTCTTTTCACAGCCTTTGTTTTAAAGTCTATTTTATTGGATATGAGTATTGCTACTCCTGTGTCCCTTGTTTTGAGGTGGGTCTCTTGTAGGCAGCGTATAGGATCTTATTTTTCTATCCATTCAGCCAGTCTTTGCCTTTTGGTGGGGGCATTCAACCCATTTACATTTAAGGTAATTATTGATAAGTATGATCCCATTGCCATTTACTTTATTGTTTTGGGTTCAGGTTTATATGCCCTTTTGTGTTTCCTGTCTAGAGAATATCCTTTAGCATTTGTTGGAGAGCTGGTTTGGTGGGGTTGAATTCTCTCAGCTTTTGCTTGTCTGTAAAGCTTTTGATTTCTCCTTCATATTTGAACGAGATCCTTGCTGGGTACAGTAGTCTTGGCTGTGGGCTATTCATCACTTTAAGTATGTCTTGCCATTCCCTCCTGGCCTGAAACGTTTCTATTGAAAGATCTGCAGTTATCCTTATGAGAATTCCCTTGTGTGTTGTTATTTTTCCCTTGCTGCTTTTAATATTTGTTCTTTGTGTTTGATCTTTGTTAATTTGATTAATATGTGTCTTGGGGTGTTTAGTCTTGGGTTTATCCTGTTTAGAACTCTCTGGGTTTCTTGGACTTGGGTGATTATTTCCTTCCCCATTTTAGGGAAGTTTTCAACTATTATCTCCTCAAGTATTTTCTCATGGTCTTTCTTTTTTGTCTTCTTCTTCTGGGATTCCTATAATTTGAATGTTGGAGCATTTCATATTGTTCTGGAGGTCTCTGAGATTGTTCTCATTTCTTTTAATTCATTTTTCTTTTTTCCTCTCTGATTCATTTATTTCTACCATTCTATCTTCTATTTCACTAATCCTATCTTCTGCCTCCGATATTCTACTATTTGTTGCCTCCAGAGTGTTTCTGATCTCACTTATTGCATTATTCATTATATATTGACTCTTTTATTTCTTCTAGGTCCTTGTTAAACCTTTCTTGCATCTTCTCCAGGCTATTTATCTGTGAGTCCATTTTGATTTCAAGATTTTGGATCATTTTCACTATCATTATTCGGAATTCTTTCTCAGGTAGATTCCCTATCTCTTCCTCTTTTGTTTGGTTTAGTGGGCATTTCTCCTGTTCCTTTACCTGCTGGATATTGCTCTGTTTCTTCATCTTGGTTATAATGCTGCGTTTTGGGTGGCCTTTCTGTATTCTGGGAATTTGTAGAGTTCTCTTTATTATGGATTTTCCTCGCTGTGGGTGGGGTTGTATCAGTGGCTTGTCAAGGTTTCTTGGTTAGGGAAGCTTGTGTTGGAGTTCTGGTGGGTGGAGCTGGATTTCTTCTCTCTGGAGTGCAATGAAGTGTCCAGTAATGAGTTATGAAATGTCAATTGTTTTGGGGTAACTGAGCTGCCTGTATATTGAAGCTCAGGGGTGTGTTCCTGTGTTGCTGGAGAATTTGTGTGGTATGTCTTGCTCTGGAACTTGTTGGCCCTTGGGTGGTACTTGGTTTCAGTGTAGGTATGGAGGCGTTTGATGAGTTCCTATTGATTAATGTTCCCTGGATTCAGGAGTTCTCTAATGTTCTCAGGATTTGGACTTAAGCCTCCTGCTTCTGGATTTCAGTTTTATTTTTACAGTAGCCTCAAGACTTCTCCATCTATACAGCACCGATGATAAAACATCTAGGTTAAAGATGAAAAGTTTCTCCACATTGAGGGATACCCAAAGAGGTTCACTGAGTTACATGAAGAAGAGAAGAGGGAGGAAGGAGTTAGAGGTAGCTGGAATGAGATGAGGTAGGATCAAAAGAAGAGAGAGCAAGCTAGCCAGTAATCACTTCCTTATGTGCTCTCCTCAGTCTGGTCCGCTCAGAGATGTTCACGGAGTTATACAGGGAAGAGGAGAGGGAGGAAGTAGACAGAGGTGGCCAGGAGGATAAAAGATGGAAATGAAAAGGAGAGAGACAGATTCAGCCAATAACCAGTTCCCTAAGTGTTTTCCATCATCTGGAACATGCAGAGATTCACAGAGTTGGGTAGAGAAGAGAAGGGGGAGGGAGGAGGCAGAGACCACCTGGTGGAGAAAAAGGGCAGTCCAAAGGAGGAGAGAGTGGTCAAGCCAGTAATCTTGCTCTCAGGTAAAACTGAGTAGAGATTGGGTTTTTAAGTGTACAAAATTGACAACAAATATCAAAAAGCAAAGATTAAAAATCTAGAGTAGAGGTTGGATTTTCAAAAATACAGTATTAAAGAGAAGAAGAAAACAAAGTCATGAGAATTATTAAAAAACAACAACCACACACACACAATATATATATATATACACACATACACACACATGGCATTTGCTTTAAAAATAGGGTCTTTTTGTTTTGGAAAAGTAATAGTAGGTTATAAAAATTAAAATTAAAGGAGAAATAGAGGACTTAAAATTTTTAAAAAAAGAAGAAAAAGAAAACAAAAACAATCAAACAACAACATCAACCAAAAAAAAAAAAAAAAAGAGAGAGAGAGAGAGAGAGAAAATGGCTGTAAAAATAGTAAAGATGTTTCTGTGACTTTCTCTGGTGTTGGCAGTGTGGGGTCACTTCCAAGGCGGTTCCCTCTGTTTAGCTTCTTCTATTTGCTGGTCTCTTCAGTGTCTGATTTCTGCCCTGACACAAGGGGGGTGGTGGTGGACACTTTTTTTTTAAGACTCACTTGTTCAGTCGCACTGTGGGGAGGGAGGGATGCTGCAAACAAATAACACTGGAGTATGCTTGCAGTGTCTCAGCCACACTGGGCATGCCCCTGCACACGGCACACACTGCTCTGGCTCTACGTTGCTCCGCCGGGAACTGTCTGAGGCTGGCCCTAGGGTGCATGCACCTCCCCAGTCTAAGCCACTCAGGTTCGGCTCTCAGGTAGCCCTCAGAGGTGCAGATTCGGTTGGGCCTGCATTTTGTGCCCTTCCCAGGACCGAGTAGCTCAGGTGTTTCGTGAGCACGGTCACTGCGACTTAATCACCTTTCCTATCCCTGCTGCTCAGTTTTCTGGGTGTATCGCTGGTGTCCCTTGTCAGGTGGATGGTGACTGTCCAGGACCCCAAGAAGTCTTAGCAAAGAAACTTGCTTGCAGTTTGGTAGATAAAGTCTCTCCGGGGCTGAGATTGCCCCCTTCCAGCCCTTACAGCTCTGGCTGCCTGTCACCGGAGGGGGATGGTCTGCAGCCAGCTATTTCTGTTCTGTCCTTTGTTCTGTGCGCAGTCCTGGTGGTGTCTTATGTTAGAGCTTTTCGGTGGTAGCTATCCCACAGTCTGGTATGCTAGCCCGAGTTAGTTTGCTCTGGTTACACTCGTGGCATTCTAGCCGATTCTTAAAAGCACTGCAGCCCACGCCTCCCTGCCCAGCCCCCACTTGCTAGTGGCGGATGCAGGCGGTCTGCACTGCTTCTCTGCTGGGGAGTTACAGTTGGGCTCATAATCTGTTGGTTTTATTTTTCTTCCCTGTTATGTTGCCCTCTGTGCTTCCAAGGCTCACCACAGACTTGCCAGTGAGAGTGTTTCCTGGTGTTTGGAAACTTCTTTTTAAGACTCCCTTCCTAGGACAGGACTCCCTTCCCGGGACGGAGCTCCCTCCCTACATCCTTTGTCTCTGTTTTCATCTTTTATATTTTTCCTACCTGTTTTTGAAGACAATGATCTGCTTTTCTGGGTGCCTGATGTCCTCTGCCAGCATTCAGAAGTTGTTTTGTAGAATTTACTCAGGGTTGAAATATTCTTTTGATGAATTTGTGGGGAGAAAGTGGTCTCCCTGTCCTATTCCTCTGCCATCTTAGGACCACCCTGATATGTTTCTTTGAATGTAGCGAAAGAGTCAAGTCATAATAAAATGTGACATTAATATTACTTCCAAGGGTGCTGAGTGCAAGACACTAACAATTTAACAAGTTTGGGCTTCTGCAATGACCTATGTTAATGTGTGATTTCATGCTATTTTGCATGGCAAGGGAAGTTCCCCAGAATTTATTTGATTGCTAGATCAATGTGAAAATGCATTATCTGTCTGCCTTGAGCATGGCCAACCATTGACCTCTCCAATTAAGTAGACTTGAGAATGAAAATTCAGTTACAATGAACAAACGTTTCTTGAACACTCTATGAGCCAGGCCCTTTGCCAGGCCCTGTGGGGAATATGCAAATTTTTGAGATCTGTTCCTATCTTTGGAGTGCTTGCAAGCAAGTGGGAAGAGGGAAAGATATGTATGTGGATGACTACGGTACAATACACCATGTTACCTTGTAAGTGCACAAGGAATGGGATTAGTAGAGCAGCTGGGCTATTTCTAGGCAGCTCCTCATAAGCAGATGACAGTGGCTCCTTGCTGCATGTCCATTATACTTCTTGGGAAACAACCCTATTTTTTTTTTTTTTAACAGAGTCTATCTCTTGGGAAAGATGAGTCTATCTCCAGCTCAGTGTTAAATCTGACCAGCTCAGCTCCTCTGCAGTGATCCCATGTCTCCTGGCAGTGAGTGGGTTAGAGGTGAGCATGTGACTCAGGTCTGGCCATTGAAACAGGAAGACAAGTCTGTGAGCTGCTTCTGGAAAGGTTTTCTTGCAGTGCAGAGAGCTTTGTGGTTCTGCACAGACTTTGGAGTGGATTGAACTCTGGAGTAGACTGCCTGGTTGATGATCCTGGCATTGTCACTCACTAGCTGTGTCATTTGGAAAGTTACTTAACTGTTCTGCCTCCATTTCCTCATCCATTCAACAGGGTTAATAATAATACATACCTAATAGGAGTGCTGTTAAGGATCAAAATTAATGCTTGTAAAGTGCCTAGAACACAGTAAAAATGAATGAAGTCGCTCAGTCATGTCTGACTCTTTGTGACCCCGTGGACTGTAGCCCTCCAGGCTCCTCCATCCATGGGATTCTCCAGGCAAGAATACTGGAGTGGGTTGCCATTTCCTTCTCCAGCGGATCTTCCTGACCCAGGATTCGAACCCACGTCTCCCGCATTGTAGGCAGACTCTTTAACCTCTGAGCCATAAGTGCTACATAAATGTTAATTACCATTATCACCAAGAGGAGACACCAGAGGTGACAGCCTCTTCTTAAGACTCCAGACACTGGTGTGTGTAGATGTGGCTCCTGTTACTTCCACGGTCACCTTGTGCCTCTAAGGGGAGTCTGATCTATGAGGGGGGATGGCAGAGCCAAAGGAGGGAAGACCCTCAGTCCTTAAGGAAATCTCCGAGCTACTCAGTCCCCAGTACTGGAGGCCACTCTACCTCAGGACTTCTTGTTCTGTGATATGATAAAGTTACTGGTTATCTTCAGTCAGGGTCTTGTGTTACCGGCAGTCAGATGCACAATTTAACCTCTACACCAACTGCTGGTATACGTCCTGGAGCTCCTTATCCTGTGCAACATCCAAGTCCTGCAGTTGTCTGGCTAGATGTGGGCTACCTCAGAGCAGCTCCTGAAATCAGCCCCTGACCAACCTGCTGACTCTCGAGGCCTCTGGACTTGTCTCTCTCTCTTTTTTTTTTTAATGTTCCAAATGTGATGCAAAACCAAAGATTCAACTACTGCACAGGGACCAATATGTTACCAAGTCATGAAAAAGTGGTGTGGGACATGCAGGAGGTGATGGACAACCGGAGGGTCAGGTTATCTCCTTTGTAACATGACACTGAATTGTCGCTGAGGAACACATTGAAAATAACACTGCAGAACTGAACTGAAATGTGACATGAACATGACAACTTCCAGGCATGCCTTCAGGCACCTCCCTGAGGATGGGCTTGGTGTCTAGGCTTCAGAGTGAGGAAGATTACAAATTTTTGGAAGAATAAAAAGTTCACCCTTTTGAAATTTCACAGGAGAATTTAAAAACCAGAACATATTGGGTTCATTTCTCTTCACCTTCAGGGACAAAGATGATGCTTTATTCAAAACTCCATTATGCTTCAAGTTCAAATCCCAGCCCAATCTTGTGCTCTCCTGCACTGAAGTTCTTTCCATCGATGAGAGCTGACATGGTCAGTTTCACTCTTGGTTGAAGAGCCTGAGTATAGCCTAGTCCAATCAGGCTGGCATTATTTACTTTAGCAGAGAGAGAAGTTCTACAATCCAACTCGTACTTGGCAGCAATGCCGATACAGGTGTTCCTCCCAGCTATCTACACAACGTTTACTGATGTTCCGATCTTCTCATTCACCTTCTGGTAGATCAACCCTCCAAATTCAGTGCCATAGTTCATGTAAGGGTGCAGCTAGAAGTCTAAAGCCTTGTAACCCAGAATGAAATTACTCTGTGACAGTTTGGATTTGGCTGTGTCAAAACTCACGTGATAGCCAGCAAGCCAACCTTCAAAGCTCAGTCATAGATAACTGGTCCAGAAATATCTATATCAACATTATTGCCAAGATGGAAACAAGCCCATTTATAGGAGGCCTTCAATTTCCTACTCTTCTTTCCTGTGTTTGATACAAACAACCTTTTTCCAACTTGTTCTCCAAAGAGATTTCCGTCCCAAGAGTACTATCTGTGTTTCACTCTTGGGTGAAGGTCAGTCCACAATTACAGATCATGTATTTGGTCTCCAGGTTGCCTGATGCTTTCCCCTGAATCAGTGTAAGTAAGCAAGGCCAAAAGTAGGAAATTCCACCCACTACATGACCTGGTTCTCAGATCTTTTCGGTCATGCCAAATCCATATCCTCTGTTGAAGGCATTGTTGGTAGTCTTTAATGGGTCATAGTAAGTTGGTGTGTTATACATATCTCCTACTGAAGGGCCTGTCCGTTCCACCAGGGCACTGCTGAAGGTCTTCTTCAGACCACTGATCTGACCTTGTCTTAATTATAATGTGATGGCTTCATGAAGGACTGAGGCTTCCAAGGTTTCCCTAAATTCATTTTCGCTTGATATTCAGAGGAGACATGCTTTGAGGTCACTTTCAAACTTGCAAATACTATGGTAATGTAATTTCCCCATAAAACACAGTAAATTAGTGCTTAATAAGTAATTCCCTTTGATTCTTAAGAATTTCATAGATACAAGACTGAGATAAGAAAAAGTTACTAAATTCCTTTATTAAAATAAGCTCTACCCTACATCATTTGTTTAGTGACACTAAGAGCTTACACTTCTAAACATAAGGTGAAAGTGTTGAAAGTGCTAGTTGCTCAGTAGTGTCCAACCCTTCGCAACCTGATGGACTGTAGCCCACCAGGCCCCTCTGTCCATGAGATTTCCCAAGCAAGAATACTGGAGTGAGCTGCCATTTCCTTCTCCAGGGGATCTTCCCAACTCAGGGATCGAAGCTGGGTCTCCTGCATTATAAGCAGATTCTTTACCATCTGAGCAACCAGGGAAGTCCCAAAATAAGGTGAAGACAATGACGATTTTTAAGCACTACCTCAGGGGAGTTATTGATTACATGGAGGTGCATCCTCTGAGTTACTGACAAAAAGACACTCCTCTCATACTGACCTTGTAGCAGATATCAGTACCAAATTTGTGCTCCAGCAAAATTATAAATCCATAACACTACAAATCTTTAAGACTGTTCAAAGATTGGGAAATAATATCAATGTTTAGAGTCATTAAAAGTGATTGAATTTCATCTCCTGTGCCCACTTCTACAGACTCATAATGGCTTCCAAGAGTGTCAGGCTAAGAAGAACTGTGAGGTCATATCAGGGTTCAGTGGGAAAGAGTGTAGGGATTGATTACAAATGTTTGCCTTGAGTTCAGGTGGAGGCAGTAGCATCAGCCATATTGTTTCTATAATCCAGGTTACAGTTTCTTGAAAAGCAATTAGAACATTATCAGGATTCATAAATTGTACCAATGTTTTCTTAGGTCAGTTTCCCAAGGCAATAAAAATAAAAACAAAAGTAAACAAATGGGCAAACTTACAAGTTTTGCATAGCAAAGGAGACTATGAACAAAATGAAAAAACAACCTACAAACTGGGAGAAAACATTTGCAAATTATGTGACCAACAAGGGCTTAGTTTCCAAAATATACAAACACCTCATATAATGCAACAACAACAAAACACAACCCAATCGAAAAATGGGCAGAAGTAAACAGACATTTCTCCAAAGAAGACATACAGATGGAAAATAGGCATATGAAAAAGATGCTTGACATCACTAATTGCTAGAGAAATGCAAATAAAAATATTAATTCAATGAGATACCATATCACACCAGTTAGAATGGCCAACATTAAAAAGTCTACAAATGTGTATGGAAATACAAAAAAGCCTTGAATAGCCAAAGCAATCTTGAGAAAGAAGAATGGAACTGGAGGAACCAATCTGCCTGACTTCAGGCTATACTACAAAGCAAGAGTCATCAAGTATGGTACTGGCACAAAGACAGAAATATAGATCAATGGAACAAAATAGAAAGTCCAGAGATAAATCTATGCACCTATGGACACCTGGGCTTCCCCTGGTGGCTCAGAGGTTAAAGCGTCTGCCTCCGAAGTGGGAGACCTGGGTTCGATCCCTGGGTCAGGAAGATCCCCTGGAGAAGGAAACGGTAACCCACTCCAGTATTCTTGCCTGGAAAATCCCATGGACAAAAGAAGCCTGTTAGGCTACAGTCCACAGGGTCGCAAAGAGTTGGACACGACTGAGCGACTTCACTTCACTTTACTTTATGGACACCTAATCTTTGACAAAGGAGGCAAGAATATACAATGGAGAAAAGATAATCTCTTTAAACAAGTGGTGCTGGGAAAACTGGTCAACCACTTGTAAAAGAATGAAACTAGAACACTTTCTAACACCATACACAAAAATAAACTCAAAATGGATTAAAGATCTAAATGTAAGACCAGAAACTATAAAACTCCTAGAGGAAAACATAGGCAAAACACTTTCTGATGTAAATCATAGCAGGATCTGCTATGATTCACCAGGTTCAAAGCTGGTGGACCCAGAGTAATGGAAATAAAAGCAAAAATAAACAAATGGAACCTAATTACACTTACATGACTGACACCCATTTCTATAAGGGTTGTTCAGGTCCAGGGAAAACCTGCTCTCTGGAAAGATCATCTTTCATCACCATTGGAAACGTGACATAGAACAGATGTCTTCAGGAAAGGAGAGGCCTCACTGGTCTCTCACACTGTACATTGTTTATTGTAAACCTAGGAGGACTGACGCAGGTTCCATCTTTATTCTCTGAACTACACACCGAGTTGTCAAATGTAGCCAACGAAGAATTTTCCTGATGTAATATTATTCGTTTACCTGGATAAGGCAAAAATTCTTTAACACATTGCTGAGCTAGGCACTAGCTGTTGATTTACTGAAAATATTTGCAAGAACAGATTAAAACTGCAAATAGAGGATCACCCTCACATGCTCTTATGTCACGTCATATATAAGCATACATTATAAACATGAGGTAGCATTTCATTTAATTTCTTTTTAAATACTTCAAAAATCAAAGCAATGCTATTGGCTTTACTTTAAAATAAAGAAAGAAACCAGAAGAGAAAGTTATTTTTCAGCTACATGCAGAAAACTGTAACGGGCCAGTCCAGGTAAAGAAGTACCAAGAAATAGATTTGTCAGTAAAATTAGGAGGCACATTTTAAAGCTAAGAAGGGAGAAAGGAATTTAAATAAATGTAACATCCTTGTAAGATTTAGAATGCATGTCCAGAACAGGAAGGATTAACTTGCATGTCAGGGGACCTCTCAGGCCTTCACTTACTTATGGCTTGGCTTGTCACTATCGTCTCAGCAAACCTAAAACACAGAAGGTGATACTGTGATACTGAGTAAGATCCAACAGGTCCAAAGCTACAGGCAAGCTGATTGTTCATGCCCCTCCCCAGCCCCTCCTATTTCCCTTTTTCCACTCCATGCCCTTCTCTGGAGTTTTTATGAGCAGCCTTAGATCTATATTTATCCACTATATTTAGTGAGTTTGATTATGCATAGCCTAAATTCAGATCTAAGATGACGATCCAGATTTTTGTTCACTGAAAGAACTTTTTTAAAAAAATAGGTTTACAGCAAAGACTAAGCACTGACTTATTTCTCTCTTTTCTTGCTTTTCAATAGGCTCGTTTTGGCTCAGGTCTTTGCCCTTCCTGTTCTCTTGTAGAAAGCTCTGTGTGCACACCTGCCCAGGCCACTTCCTTCCGGATATTTACCTGGCCACTCTCCTGCTACCTCTTTGAAGAGGCCTTGAAGATCACCCCACATAAATGACACCCACCCCCTGGCTCACCACGGTCCAATAGGTCACTCTGTCCATCTGTTTACTGCTATCTCTTTTTCCTTCACCTAAGTTTTCATATAATTGAAATACCTTTACAGATATAGTAAAGTTCACCCTTCTTAGTGTCCAGTTCTGTAAGTTTTGACAAACACATAAAGACACACTGCCACAACTGCAGTCAAGATCTAGAAAAATTCCATCACCCTGCACAACATTCCTATGCCCCCTCTATAGTGAACCCTCTCCCAGCCACAGTTCTCATCTGTTTCCTGTATCTATAGTGTTTCCTTTGTCAGAATGTCACAGAAACGAGGTCACAGAGTTCGTAACCTTTGAGTCTGGCTTTTTCACTTAGCATAAAGTTTTTGAGACTTAACTGTGTTATTACATCTGTCAGTACTCGTTTCTTTTGATTGCTGAAAGTGACTCCATCGTATGGATGTTATTCATTCTCCATTTGAAAAACATTCGTTTCTAATTTTTTCGTGATTATAAGTAGATACAGTAAACATTCAAATATAGTTCTCGTTTCACTTGTGTAAATATCCAGAAGTGGGATTGCTGGGTGATATAATAAGTGAATATTTAACTACAGAAAAAACTACTCAACTGTTTTTCAAAGTGGCTGTACCGTTTTGTATCCTGACCAGCAATGAGTGAGAGTTCCAGTACCCCTACATCTTCTTCAGCACTTGGTATTTTATTCCAGCCATTCTAAGAGCTGCACAAGAATGTCACAGTGGTTACAGTTTGCATTTTCCCTAATGACTAATTATGCTGAACATCTTTTCATGTACATATTTGACATTATATCTTTTCCCTTTGGAATTAATTTTTAGAGATGGTGTGAGATATGGAAGGAAGTTTGTGTTTCTAGCACCTAACGTGTAACACTGCCATTACACACTGCAATAGGCAAGACTTTGTGCTCAAAGTATGAGGGGATACAGACAAAGAAGACAGTGATTAATAATAACTGAGACAGAGCCATCCGGGTGCCCTGAAAGTGGTAGCTGCACATGGCTCTTTGGGTGATGTGAGAGGGGCACCTCGGTCAGCCTCAGGCCTGGACCACTTCTCAGAAGAGAGCAAGCTTGATCAAGGTCTCAGGTTTCAATAGGAAACCTTGGGTCCCAGCTCCTCTTGGTGGGGCTTGGCAACCCGGTACCAGAGAGCTCTCTCTCCTGGTGCTCTTCTGCAGTTTCTGGGTCCGGGGTACCCATGGTGGTGGGATTACAGATTAACACTCTACTTCTCCTTCACGCCACTTAACGACAGTTACGACGACATCATTAACTATGCAGTTAAGTATTTAACGCCCACCTCTCTCCCACTGGGGGCTTCCCTGGTGGCTCAGAGGTTAAAGCATCTGCCTCCAATGCGGGAGACCCAGGTTCGATCCCTGGGTCGGGAAGATCCCCTGGAGAAGGAAATGGCAATCTACTCCAGTATTCTTGCCTGGAGAATCCCATGGACAGAGAAGCCTAGTAGGTTACAGTCCACGGGGTCGCAAAGAGTTGAACACGACTGAGTGGCTTCGCCTCACCTCACCTCACCTCACCTCTCTCCCACCGCAGGAGGTTCTTGGGGCCCAGGGCTGCACCTTCCTTGTCCACAGCCACCCCTCCACAACCCAGCACAGACAGTGGCCCAGCCAGGCCCTGGGACAGACAGAGTGGGACCCAAAGGACGAAGGACTAGTCTCACAGTTCCTGGCAAAACTGACTAGGTTACTGGAGAGTTTTCCCTCCCTGCTGGGGTAGTTTTGTACCTTTGCTCACTTTAACAACCAGCTGTTAGCTCTTTATTTTCAAATTACTAAAATAATTAACAGTCAAAATAAAGGTCCCCCTACCCTGTCCAAGGAAAAACAAAGTTTCACATTGTGTATAATGGTGGATGCTCATGCCTTAAGCAATCAATCTGTTGCTCCTGGGATGTTTATAGCATGTCACTGGTGGTCAGATGGTATTGGGTGTTTGCCAAAACAAAAAAAAAATCTTTTGTCAGAAAGGTCTCTTGTGCCCTAAAAATGGGTGGAACAAGAAAAAAAAGGAGAGAAAGATATTTTGAAGCTAAATTACCTATCATTCCTCCAGGTAATGCCATTCATTTTAATTCTCCTCAGTATTCACATGCCACACACACATACGCCCTTGGGCTGCTTCTCGTTGATGCAACAGCAAATCGGAGCTGAACGTGGGGGAGCGGAAGGAAATAATCACTTTGGAACATTCAACCAAGCACCTACTACGTACCAAGCACTCGTCCAAGAGTCTCATTTAGCCCACACCTGCACTGAGGATGCTGAGGCCTAGACAGCAGGAAATGGATGGTAAAGAAACAGAATCAAGCTGTGGAATTTCCAGGGGAGCCACATTTTCAAGCACAACATTGGCTTAATTAAATACATGAGTCAGACGTGCTGCTGAGTTGGGGAAAAGGGGAATAGGTGGGGCACCGCCTCTGGCTCCACAGTCTGCCTGTCTGCCAGGGCTGTGGCCATTTTCAGCACCACCAGACCTTTGGCAAACTCTCACTTTGACCTTGTGGCCACTGTGTTTATGTCATCATGCAAAGCAGGGGCTGGTCAAGGCTCAGGTCTTCTCCATATGGTTTTCTGGTTCAGATTTTCTTCTTGTGTAATGAAATGGAAGTGTGACTCAGGCTCACCAGTTGACATGGTTCTTGCATTCAAAAGGTAGGTTTTTCTAAAACCTACAAAATTCATTTTTTCCCCCAAACCCAAATGATTATGTTTGGAGTAAACTGCAAGTCAACATCTATTTACTCACAGAAAGAACTAGTGAGCAGAGAACAGAAAGAAAAGAAAGTGGCATTTATTGTGCACCAATTATGTGAATTACTAAGTATCTGGACATGTTATAGAAATCTTTGCAATTGTCCAGTGAAGCATGTTGTTTATCCCATTTTACAGATGAGAAAACAGGCCTAAGAACATTGAATAGTACTAGTAAGTAGTCAATCTGTTTTCTCTTGAGGCTAAAACCTGTGCCCTTTGCTTTACATGGCAGGACTGTGCAAGGGGATGGGAGTAAGGATTTCTCCCTTCTCATGGAATTAGAGATAGACCTCTATCCCTAATTGGCAATAATTTTCAAAGAGTCATACTAAGTGTGACAGCCTGCTCACAATGTACATAGTTATAGCCTCACCTGTTTTATTTCCTTCCCTGTTTCAAGGTCAACATCTCATTTTTCCAGCGTTGCCAAAGAGTTTTTGGTTGGTTTCTTGAGTTTCCTCTTCTCTTCAAACTTTTCAATATTATACAGACATGATGCTCTGAATTAAAGCCTTGGAAAGACATTAAAATATGGGGGAAAGTCACTTTATAGCCAGTAGCTTTATTTTTGTGCTTTACTTCATGTATGAATTTTTAATTCATTCATATTGAACAGATACAAAGATGGGGAGTTTTTTCCAGAAGCATTTGTTGTATCCAACTCATTGTGGCAAGTTCTTTATATCAGACAAAATCTGCATAGCTTAAAGAGAGTTACACCCTGACTTACAGGATCTCAAAAACATTCAAAAAATGTACCCTGAATGCACTCATGTTTTAGGTGTTTTGGAATCACTGCTACATAAAATCATCCCATAGTGAATGAAGGTCAAAGGAGATTAAACTCTACATTTTGCAGATGAGAAAACCAATGCCAGAAGGAAAGTGACTTTGCCTGAGGTCACACAGCTCATTATAGTTCAGCTAGAAGGAGAATTCACTTTGTAGGACTCTCCTGCACTCTCTGTTTTAAGATCAGATTGCTATATATTGAATTCTGTTTAACGGAACATAAAACACTCACCTACATATCAGAATCCAAGTCTCCTTAGAGAGATGCTTTCTCTCCTCTTAGGGAAGACAGATTATTCTAAAGCTCTTTACCTTGTCATATGGTCAATTGAGATTCACACCTATATACATAGGTGTGAAATAGATGAGGGGTTTCTTACCTAAAGAAAGGATTCTTTAAATTGAGGGTATTCCCAGACCTGAAGCCTGTCTGGTTTACCAGCACCATGATCTGAATGTCATAGCTCTGTCTGGAAGGCAGGAAAAAAACACATCATCTCACAAGGCTGGTGTCAGCCAGTCACATACATTTAGGGCATCTTCTACACATGCCTACTTCATGAAGGTTTTTTTTTTTTTTTTTTTTAAGAGTATGTGTTGGACATCTTATATGTGTCTGCATCTGTTTAAACGTCCCTGGTGTCTCAGACAGTAAAGAATATGCCTTCAGTGCAGGAGTCCAGGGTTTAATCCTGGTAAGATCCCCCTGAAAAGGGAATGGCTACCAACTCCAGTATTTTTGCCTGAAGAATTCCATGGACAAAGGCGTCTGGTGGGCTACAGTCTATGGGGTTGCAGAGTCAGACACAACTGAGTGACTAATACTTTTCATTTTCAATATTTGTAGAGGCAACTGAAGGCTCGTTTGCTTGCAAATTGTTTGTACAAAAGTTTGATAGCTATAATTTCTTGGTTTAAATATTACAAATGTAATGGTGTTTCTGGTTGGTTAAAATGATTAAAAAAAAAAAACCTTTACCAACATCAATGGCAGAAATGGCTTTACATAACAGAGACTCTTTATGGGTCAGCACTGATGTGCCAAGACAATCCTAATCATGTAAGAATTGGCTAAGCTAGTATCTCAAATTGACAAAAAGCACCTAACAAATATGACTGATTTAATTTAAGATACCCCAGATGAACGGTCAAGTAATTACAAGAAGTGGCTAATAATAGCAAGTAATACGCTATACCCTTGATGACTAATCTGAAGGGGTGGTGATTTGGGGATTTTAATTATTCATTCTTAAGAATATATGGGGTTTTTTTTTGGTTATAAAAGTATCACATATTTGCTGTAGAAAAATAAAGAAACATTGAAATAAAATAAAATAATCCATAATATCATTAGACAGATTCTTTCAACTAACACTGTAGAATATTTCCCTTCTGTGTATTTTTCACTCTATGTATTTATAATTGTAAATTTTTAGTAAAATGGTGCTTAAGTATTCCTTCATCTCTCTTTATTTAATGTTAGCAGTTATTCTATAATTCTTAACAATGAACTTTTCAATGGTGTAATGTGGGTATAGCACAATTTAGCAATTCTTCATTATTAAATATTTATGCTTTCAAAATAACATATTATTACTTATGGTAACAAATATCTGGTTTTATGACAGAAATTCTGCTCTAAAAGATATTCTTATAATACATCTTTATGTGCTATCAAGGATTATAGTTTTTGGAATAAATTCTTAGAGGCAGACTCACCAGGCTAAAGCATATAAGGCATATTTAAGGTTCCCAATACCTGCTGCTAAAATGTCTTCCAGAAAGTGCACCAAATTACTTCCTCACCTATACAGTATAAAAGTGCTAATTTCATTATACTTTTCCCAACCTTTAATATTTAAATGTTTGGGATTAGAATATTATTACCTGAATTTGAATTTCCTTGATAACTAGGCTTCCTTTTAAATTCCACAAGTTAGCAAAGGACATAATTCCCTCCCTATTATTACCAATAGTGGCCTGGGTAGGTTTAAATCCAATGTCAAATTCTGTGAAACCCGCAACTCAAGGTCTAGCTTTTATTGAGGACAAACAAGAGGAAGACATATTCCAAATTGGTTCCATACTGGGCAAGGAGTTCGTCAAGGATGCATATTGTCACCCTGCTTATTTAAATTATATGCAGAGTACATCATGCAAAACGCCGGCCTGGATGAGCACAAGCTGGAATCAAGACTGCCGGGAGAAATATCAATAACCTTAGATACACAGATGATACCACCCTTATGGCAAAAATTGAAGAACTAAAGAGCCTCTAGATGAAAGTGAAAGAGGAGAGTGAAAAGTTGGCTTAAAACTCAACATTAAAAAACTAAGATCATGGCATCCAGTCCCATCACTTCATGGCAAATAGATGGGGAAACAATGGAAACAGTGACAGACTTTATTTTTGGGGGTTCCAAAATCACTGCAGATGGTGACTGCAGCAATGAAATTAAAAGACACTTGCTCCCTGGAAGCAAAGCCATGACCAACCTAGACAGCTTATTAAAAAGCAGAGATATTATTTTGCCCACAAAAGTCTGTCTAGTCAAAGCTATGGCTTTTCCACTAGTCATGAATGGATGTGAGAGCTGGACCATAAAGAAAGCTGAGCACCGAAGAATAGATGCTTTTGAACTGTGGTGTTGGAGAAGACTCTTAAGAGCCCTTTGGCCTGTAAGGCGATCAAACCAGTCAATCCTAAAGGAAATCAGTACTGAATATTCATTGGAAGGACTGATGCTAAACTGAAACACCAATACTTTGGCCACCTGATAGAAAGAACTGACTCTTTGGAAAAGACCCTGATGCTGGGAAAGATTGAAGGCAGGAGGAGAAGGGGATGACAAGAGGATGAGATGGTTGGATGGAATCACCGACTCGATGGACATGAATTTGAGCAAGCTCCGGGAGTTGGTGATGGACAGGGGAGGCCTGGCGTGCTGCAGTCCATGGGGTTGGAAAGAGACATGACTGAGTGACTGAAATGAACTGATAGCTAGAGATTAAAAGAAAAAAAAAAGTAATGTCTTTGAGGGCTTCAAGGGGCTCCGTAGTAAAGAATCTACCTCCTGGCTACAGTCCATGAAATAGTAAGAGAGTCAGACATGACTTAGCAACTCAATAACAATAACAATGTCCTTTCCTATTTGAACTCATGTAACTGACTTGGAATTCTTTTTTTTTGTTTTAAAATGTTTCTTCCTGACACTCACATCCTGCAGTGCACTTCATTTGTGATGCTTCAGGGTAGATTTGAAGAGAACCAGACATTAAGACAGTGAGCTCTTTGGGAACAAGGTTTATAAAGCAGTCAATAATGGATAATTTTCCAAGACTGCATCTACAGGACCCTAAATAACTATTCACTGTTTTGAATCAGTTATTTGCCAACGTACATTAAAAGAACATGAACCTAATTCCTTGCCAGAGTTATTCATTTAAAATCTTATGTGGCCAGGGAATTCCCTGGAGGTCCAGTGGTTGTGCCTTCCAATGCAGCAGGGTGCATCAGTTCGATTCCTGGTCAGGGAGCTAGATCTCACATGCCTTGTGGAAAAACAAACAAACAAACAAACATAAAACAGAAGTAATATTGTAACAAAAAATTTTTTTCAGTTTTTATTTATTTTTTTAATACTTTATTCTACGTTACAATACTGTATTTGTTTTGCCATACATTGACATGAATCAGCCACAGTTGTACACGATCTCCCAATGTCGAAGCCCCCTCCCACGTCTCATCCCATATCATCTCCCTGGATCATCCCGTGCACCAGCCCCAAGCATCCTGTATCCTGTATTGAACATAGACTGGCACTTCGTTTCTTACATGATAGTATACCTGTTTCAATGCCATTCTCCCAAATCATCCCACCCTCTCCCTCTCCCTCAGAGCCAAAAGTCCGTTCTATACCTCTGTGTCTCTTTTGTTGTCTCACATACAGGGTCATCATTACTATCTTTCTAAATTCCATATATATGTGTCAGTATACTATACTGGTGTTTTTCTTTCTGGCTTACTTCACTCTGTATAATCGGCTCCAGTTTCATCCATCTCATTAGAACTGAATCAAATTTATTCTTTTAAGGGCTGAGTAATACTCCATTGTGTATATGTACCTCAGCTTTCTTATCCATTCATCTGCTGATGGACATCTAGGTTGTTTCCATGTCCTGGCTATTATAAACAGTGCTGCAATGAACATTGGGGTACATGTGTCTCTTTCAGTTCTGCTTTCCTTGGTGTGTATGCCCAGCAGGGGGATTGCTGGGTCATAAGGCAGTTCTATCTGCAGTTTTTTAAGGAACCTCCACACTGTTTTCCATAGTGGCTGTACTAGTTTGCATTCCCACCAACAGTGTAAGAGAGTTCCCTTTTCTCCACATCCTCTCCAGCATTTATTGCTTGTAGACTTTTGGATTGCAGCCATTCTGACTGGTGTGAAATGGCACCTCATTGTGGTCTTGATTTGCATTTCTCTGATAATGAGTGATGTTGAGCATCTTTTCATGTGTTTGTTAGCCATCCATATGTCTTCTTTGGAGAAATGCCTGTTTAGTTCTTTGGCCCATTTTTTTGATTGGGTCGTTTATTTTTCTGGAGTTGAGCTGCATAAGTTGCTTGTATATCTTTGAGATTAGTTGTTTGTCAGTTGTTTCATTTGCTATTGTTTTCTCCCATTCAGAAGGCTGTCTTTTCACCTTACTTATAGTTTCCTTTGTTGTGCAGAAGCTTTTAATTAAATCCCATTTGTTTATTTTTGCTTTTATTTCCAGTATATTGGGAGGTGGATCATAGAGGATCCTGCTGTGATTTATGTCGGAGAGTGTTTTGCCTATGTTTTCCTCTAGGAGTTTTATAGTTTCTGGTCTTACATTTAGATCTTTAATCCATTTTGAGTTTATTTTTGTGTGTGGTGTTAGAAAGAGATATAGTTTCATTCTTTTACAAGTGGTTGACCAGTTTTCCCAGCACCACCTGTTAAAGAGACTGTCTTCATTCCATTGTATATTCTTGCCTCCTTTGTCGAAGATAAGGTGTCCATAGGTGTGCGGATTTATCTCAGGGCTTTCTATGTTGTTCCATTGATCTATATTTCTGTCTTTGTGCCAGTACCATTCTGTCTTAATGACTGTGGCTTTGTAGTAGAGCCTGAAGTCAGGCAAGTTGATTCCTCCAGTCCCATTCTTCTTTCTCAAGATTGCTTTGGCTATTCGAGGTTTTTTGTATTTCCATACAAATCTTGAGATTATTTGATCTAGTTCTGTGAAAAATACTGCTGGTAGCTTGATGGGAATTGCATTGAATCTGTAGATTGCTTTGGGTAGTATACTCATTTTCACTATATTGACTCTTCCGATCCATGAACATGGTATATTTCTCCATCTATTAGTGTCCTCTTTGATTTCTTTCATCAGTGTTTTATAGTTTTCAATATATAGGTCTTTAGTTTCCTTAGGTAGGTATATTCCCAAGTATTTTATTCTTTTGTTGCAATGGTGAATGGAATTGTTTCCTTAACTTCTTTTTCTACTTTCTCATTATTAGTGTATAGGAATGCAAGGGATTTCTGTGTGTTGATTTTATATCCTGCACCTTTACTATATTCATTGATTAGCTCTAGTAATTTTCTGGTGGAGTCATTAGGGTTTTCTATACCAAAAATACCTTAAAAATTTTTTTTAACTAAAAAAAAATGTTATAGGGCCAGAGGAGGTGACTAAGTGCTAACATACTTTAGTTTAAGAATTGAATACCAAACTATTGCTTTATATATGAAGATTTCTTTTGTAATATTTAAGAACATTTTGGAAACCTGGAACTAACACAAGCAATCAGGTTCTTACTACAGAAATAATTCCTGATTATTCATCTTAGAGAAAACAGAAGGTACAGTAGTGGGATGGGTTCAGTGGTGACCATTAAGGAAGAATGGGATGGAGGACAGAAGAGGCAGGAAGCTTGGGGACCAAATGGCCCAAGTCACCATACTGAGAGATAAAGGAAGGAATGAGAACCTCAGCAGATGCAAACTCTAGACCAATGTTCTTCAAAGGGGTTGGAACATGCCCCGAAAAGGATGTGAGATGGTACCTCATGGTGTGGAAGAAAATATTGAACTGTTATTTTCTATTTTTTCAGTTATTTGTTATAGTGGATTGAATTGTGTCCTACCAACATGTATGCTCAAGTCCTAAAGCCCGGGATCTGTGCCTGTGATTGTCTCTGGATAGAAGATCTTTGCACACGTGATGAAGTTTACATGAAGTCATACTGGATTAAGTGAAAGTCGCTCAGTCGTGTCCGACTCTTTGTGACCCCATGGACTGTACAGTCCATGGAATTCTCCAGCCCAGAATACTAGAATGAGTAACCTTTCCCTTCTCCAGGGGATCTTCCAAACCCAGGAAATGAACCCAGGTCTCCCACACAGCAGGCAGATCCCTTACCAGCTGAGCCACAGGGGAAGCCCATACTGGGTTAAGGTGAGCCCCAAATCCAATGACCAGTGTCCTTATAGGAAGAGAGGACACATAGAGACACACCCAGGGACGAAAACCAGCTGAAGACAGTGGCAGAGACTGGAGTTATGCAGCTACAAGGAAGACCAAGGATTTTCAGGCACCATCAGAAGCTGAAAGACCCAAGTTTCTTCCTTGGAACCTTCAGAGGAAATGTAGTCCTGCTGATGCCCTGTTTGTACACATCTAGCCTCTGCAATTGTTAGAGAATACATTTTTGTTGTTTTAAGCGCCTGGTTGGTAGTAATTTGTTACAGCAGCCGTAGGAGACTGGTGCAGTTTATCAAATATATATTGAACACAAGTGGATTGAATAGGTAAATGCTGGATTCTAATCACCAGCTTAGAGTTAAGATATCTGTTAGTTCACCTAAGTTCCTCAGGCTTGGCTAAGGGGGTTGGTTTAGCAAGACTGTGATTACATCTTAAACCATGTGTTACAACGATACTGAGTAAATACCAGCCATGAGACTGTTAGACAGCATCACAGACTCAATGGATGTAAATTTGAGTAAACTTTGGGAGATAGTGGAAGACAGAGGAACTCGGTGTGCTACAGTCCATGGGTTGGGCACGAACAATCGCAAAGAGTTGAACACAACTTAGCAATTGAACAACGGCAACAACCAGCCATGTGATGGACACATGGGTCAGAGTTTGAATAATCTGAGTAAGGGTGTAGAACATGGAGATATCACTTAAAGCTGCCCATGACATATCATTATTTCACTGCACCGAAGCGTGCACAACAGTTTCCCCATAATTCCTTCTGCCGCAGCTGTCCAAATACACAGAGAGTGAGAGGATTCGCCTTAGCTGGAGTCCAAAGTGGAGAAGCTTAATGCTAAGCACTTGAAGCTTCCAAAGCATTAATTCTCTGGTCAGTATGTCTTCCAGTTTTAAAAACCAAAAAGCTCACCCAACTCTCTGGAAACCACCTTCTCTGGCAGCATACCTGGGTAGTGCAGACCTTTGCTAGGGATCCAAAAAATTTAAACTATGTTTTAAAACATTGTGGCACAGGATAAGCAGCTGAGCTGGATCCAACATTAAGCCATATTTATTTTTTCAATTCATGTTTTTAGTTTTATTTTTGTATGTCTTAGAAAATGCACACTATATGAATTTCTATATGTGTATATACACATGTCTATGCATGTGTGTATATATAGTATACATATATACATCCATGTCTATCTACATATCTATCTGGAGCATTTTATTTTGTATTTTCTATTATTACTGTAGTACAGCCATACAATTGAAAGAGAAATATTAATCTACGTGGAGCACACATAAAGAAAGTGATTTTACTCAAACGTGCACATATCCAATAACATTGGAGACCATTTCTGTGAACTTTAGGGATATAAATTTCATAAAGTTCATAAAAAGAAATGTTCTCTTTTACTGTCCAGAGCAATAAAACGAAAGGCAGTTCAAGAATGATAGGAGGCTGTCAGAAATAAAATGCTACCAGTACCATCAGAAATGTTGCTGGCAGGGAAGAAAAGGGCAGTCGCTGTCACACCGGTGTGGTCGCACAGGGAGTTCTCCCAGGAGGTCAGAGTTTAAAAGAATATTTGACGATAAGGGAGGGGGAGATCCTTTCTCCTCTCTGAGGCAGAACAAAAGGTAGCCCCTTTCTGAAAAAACAGCGTGAAAACCTTGGCATTAAGGAAGTGCCGAGGTTTGTAGAAAATACCAAGGAAAACAATTTTAAGACAAAAAAAAAAAAGATCTGATGAGATACAGTAAGAATAAGAAAGTAAGTAGGAGAAGAGGAAATGGAACTGAGGTTTGCTGTAGACCCACTGTGTGCTAATTATTATACTGCTTTCTCCCTTAGTATCTCCAAAAGCCTAGTGAGACAGTTATCATAAAATCTACTTTATAGATGATGAGGTGAGAAAACTGGGGTGCTAGAGAGATTGATTAAATTGCCCAAGATCACTCAGGTACCAAGTAGGATGTAGAAAAGACTGGACAGAACCAGGACACATCCAGACTCCAGAACCTGGTTTCTCCCACTACACAAGGGCACTGGTCTAATAGGAGGAAGAACTTCCTCCCTTCTTCCTCCTGCAAAGCACTGCATACCTATGACATCTCAGCGCCTTCTTTCAGTGGTGCTGGATTACATTTTTAATAAAAGAGGAATCAGCTATGACTCTGCGATTCAGGGAGTCATTCCACACCACTGCTAAATGTCTGGAATGTATTACGTGAGGACGGACACCACAGAATAAGACGCAGTCTCTCTTTTTCGGAAGTTCACATACAGGCAAATAAGAGCAATATAACAATGCTGTCATAATAAAGCTGTGGAGGGCTGTAGGAGCCCTGGGAGTCAGGAGGCAGTGGAGATGGTTTGCTTTCTTCTTGGCTATTAGGGGAATGAAGGAGCAGAGGGTAGAAAAATATGACTGATAAGGATGAAACCCAAGATATGTTAGAAAAAACGAGTGGAGGAATAAGATGACTTAAATTCAGTCACCTAATTATACCCTGGGCTTCCCTGGTGGCTCAGAGGTTAAAGCTCTGCCTTCAATGCAGGAGACCTGGGTTCGATCCCTGAGTTGGGAAGATTCCCTGGAGAAGTAAATAGTAACCCACTCCAATATTCTTGCCTGGAGAATCCCTTGACGCTGAAGCCTGGCAGGCTACAGTCCACAGGGTCGCAAAGAGTAAGACACAATTGAGCGACTTCACTTCACTTCAATTATACCCTAGGGTACCTTAAAATATTTGAAAACAAATGGATGTTATTCTGGTTTGCACAAAGCAGAAAAGGTAAAGTTCAAAACTCCAGGCAGATGTGGGTTACTGCTCCTTAGCACTAAAGAACCAGTCATTAAACAGGTGGTATATAAGGGTTTAGGAAGAAAGTGGTCACTTCAAGGAAGAACAAAGCATGAAATATCTCCCACTTTTTCTCCTAGAAAGCTTTGGGATGCCATCCCAAAAACAGAATAGAGAGACGCTCTAAACCACAGAGCACATTTTCTGTAAAATTGGTAGAAAGATGTTATCTGCCATTTCCAACTTAAGTGTAAGGGCTGCTGAAGCAATCGAGATTAGTTGTAAGCCACATGGGAAAAAGTGCAGACGTGCAAAGAGGGGGCAAGACAGCCCAGGGCCAGTATGCCTCAGAAAGTGCTCACACCACTACACTACCTGAAGATAAGGAGCACTTTCTGACATGCAAAAGTTTTATCCCTGGTACCCTGATGTGCAGGAAGTGAGGCTGCTGCTGCTGCTAAGTCGCTTCAGTCGTGTCCGACTCTGTGCAACCCCATAGACGGCAGCCCACCAGGCTCCTCCGTCCCTGGGATTCTCCAGGCAAGAACACTGGAGTGGGCTGCCATTTCCTTCTCTAGGGGATCTTCCTGACCCAGGGACTGAACCCAGGTCTCCTACATTGCAGGCAGACGCTTTGCCCTCTGAGCCACCAGGGAAGCCCACGGGTAAGGCACAAATACAGCAAATATTTTGTTACAATTTTTCAAAACTGCATTGAAACTCTTACGTCTGTGAAGGAAGTAATAATGTTTATGAAGGAAGACCATGATGTAGAAATACAATAACTCAGGGAAGAAGAAGAGAAAGATCTCAATGTACCGATATGGAAATTATTTGAGATGCATTGTTAAGTGAGAATATTAAGAGTAGAAAACAGATATAGAATGTTATTGTTTACATATAAAAGCAGAAGAAAAATATCCCTACAAATACAGTATTTTCTAACTGTATATCCAAATGAAACTCTTAAGTATGCAAGGAACATTTAACAGTGTCTACACAATGGAGGAGAGGAAGGAATGAACGGGGTGTGGCACTAGGATGAACACTTTTCACTGTAAGCCTCTTTATACATTTTTATTGTGAACAGCATAACTATATTATTAAAAATTGAATATCCCCTTAAGGAGATAGAAAGTTATGATAATTGGAGATATAACACAGCTTTATAAATAACAGTAACAAAAGCGAAAACGTTAGTTGCTTAGTTGTGTCTGACTCTTGGCAACCCTATGGACTGGAGCCCTCCAGGTGTCTCTGTCCACGAGATTCTCTGGGCAAGAATACTGGAGTGGGTTGACATTTCCTTCTCCAGGGGATCTTCCTGATCCACAGATCGAACCTGGGTCCCCTGCACTGCAGGTGGTCTCCTGCACTGCAGGCAGATTCTCTACCGAATGAGCCACCAGGGAAACTCTAAAAGAACAGTAATAGCTAGCCCAATTAGTTTCATTTCTCTTTTGGCAGTGCTATTCGACTGGGCTATGAGGGTGAAACCAGAGGTTAAACTCAAGTGGATCCCGTTCAATAAAGGCTGGTCCGTACTTCCTCTGGCCTGGAAGGAGGAACGTAGGCAGGATATGATGACAGGTGGAGGGTTTTGAGCTACTTCCACGTCAGATCCAAAGGGTATAGACAGGGCTATGCACATTTGGAAGGAACATTTACACTCTGGGCCTCTTTCTGCTGAATAATTTTTAAATAAATATTTGCCTATTAAATTTGCAAATGATAAAAATGGTAGACATCCCTAACGTGCTACACAAAAGAATGTTTACAAGTAAGTAAAAGAAGCCACTGGCTCTAGTAAGGATCTACAGACAGCACGATGAATGCATGAGTGGGATAAACAGACAGCATGATAAATGCATGAAGTGGAATAAACACAAAAACTTGAACTGAAGCTGACAAAAATCAGCTGTGTACTAGGAGAAAAGACTTAAACGTAGATTGCATAAAAATAGGCTTTTGCTTTGAATTATCCAAACACTCCAGTAAAGTGGCCCTCAACCTACACTTTGATTATAATATTATAAGAATGGTACTCAAAACAGCAGTGGTCACTACTGCTTTGTACTCAGCACGTATCAGAAGATGTATGCTGTCCTGTTATTTTAAAAGGGACATTGAAAACCTGGCTATTTCCAGGGAGGACTTAAAGTTTAAACTAGTTCAAAATCACTCTTAAAGAGGGGAGGAGCTGAGCATGTTAGCCTGAGGACAGGAGACTACAAGAATATTTTCTAAGACTCTCCTAATAATTGAACAACTGCCACTTGGAGACTGGAACAGATCTATTTCTTTTGAATTCAGAAGTACAACTAAGATTAATGAGTTGAATATACAGGAAGTAGATAAAGGATCCATATCAAGAGCGATTTTTTAATAATTAAGAGATGTCTAAAGTAGAAGAAAGTAGTGAATAGCCCATGACTATATGAAAAGTTACTTAACTTTATTAGTGATTAAGGGCTTCCCTGGTGGCTGAGATAGTAAAGAATGTGCCCACAATGCAGGAGACCCAGGTTCGATCCTTGGGTCAGAAGATCCCCTGGAGAAGGAAATGGCAATCCACTCCAGTATTCTTGCCTGGAGAATTCCATGGACAGAGAAGTCTGGTGCGCTACAGTCTACGGAGTTTCAAAGAGTTGGACATGACTAAGCTACTAACACTATTAGTGACTAAAGAACTATAAATCAACTATAACCAGATGCAACTTTAAACACTTATTTTAGAGTCTATTAGATTTGAAAAAGCATAGAGACTGGTAACATCCAGTCTTAGGAAAAATATGGAGAAAAGAGCCTGCTTATCTATGGCTGGTATGAGTGGAAATTGGTGCTGCCACTGAAAAAGTTAGGATCTAGCAGACTGTAGCATGTATGTACCCTCTGATCCAGCATTTCTATTTTTAGGCATCTCACTTAGAAATATTCACCACACTGTGCAAGCTCTATGTTCAAGTGTGCCTAGTGTAAAATTTTTGCAATGGTAAAAAAATAAAAATAATTGGAACCAATCTAAATGTCATGGGATCAGGGACTTTTAAAAGACATGATGGTATATCCATGTCCTTGACTGTCATTCACCCATGAAAAGAACAAAGCATATCTATCTGTACAGATTCAGGACTTACTACTAAGAGAAAATGTTAGTTGTAGACTGTTGTTAGTACAACCTTCATATAAAACAATAGCAACTCCACAATGATATTATTTGTTGGTACAGGCATAGAAAATCACTTGAAAGGATATGGAGCAAGCAAGCATATCTGAGGAATGGGGTGAGGGGTGGGGGTGTGGCTTGACCCTAGACACTTGTGAAGTTTTCAATTTATATGTGAGCATGTTTAGGTTTTGTAATGAAATAAAGACTTTAAAAAATGGAAAAGCTGACTGGTGAGGTGGAATGTTTAAGCACAGGCCCAAGAAAACAGGATATGGGGGGAGGTAGGGGGGAAGAAAGTCGGGTCAAATGACCTCTGAATACCATTAATATCCCGAGATATAATATTCAAGTGTCCTTGAACCACACACCTCTAGGCCCTTCTCTGCTAACTCACACAGGAGAAGCTCCCACAAGATGAAAGAAAACAGAGCATTCTAAAAATGAGCCGAGTTGAAGTAATCACTGCTGAGACCTCGTGTGCCCATCACCAGAGAGGAGCAGTGTCCTGCCTGGCACACCCATGTGCCCCTGCAGGACTCTCCCCTCTGCAGCACAGATGGACTTCCCGGCACTAAACTTGGGGACGTTTGGCCAGACAGATGCAGGTAAAGCCAGGAGGCTGCCGTGGGCCTCAGAGCCTCGAGAGCTCGGGCTTTTGCCAGTGTCCCCACAGGTTGATGGGTTTCCTTCCTGGCTGCGCAGTCAAGGGTGGAACACTGCCTTTGATTATCCTAAGCTCCCCGTCCTGGCTGTGCTCAGGGCAAGGTGATGTGTGCCCTGCAGGCTTTGAAGCCGGGGGCACCTTTGCCAGCTCAGCTGGGCCTTGGCAAAGCCTGCTGGCCACTTCCAGTCCTGGGGTCTTGGGGGCCCACTGGCTTCCCAGAGGCCCAGTATCCAGAGGCAGGATTGAGTCCACACTCTCTTGCTTACTGCTCATTGGCGACAAACAGCACTCTCCCCGAGAGGGTCTCTCCTTCCGTGGCCAAGAGAGGAGGCTGAAGAAGACACCGCACCTGATGCCAGTGGGTCACAGAGGCTCAGTGGGGGCTGTTGACAGTCAAACCGTTACCCTGAGGGGCAAGCAAAGAGTTAAAAGCCAATCAGGCTTCAGGCCCAGAACTGGGGACTAGTAGTCCACTGTTTATTGACTCCTGGAACACTTAAAATAAGGATGGTTCAATTTACTGAGCAGTTACTGTGTGCTGAGTATTGTCCCAGGACTGTTAGATATATTAGCCCATTAAATCTATACAGCAACCTTATGGAGTCAGGCCAGGCTTCAAATGCAGGGACTTGGTCACTCTATAAATCTATATGGTTGTATCAAAGTTCATTAGAAGCCTAATAATAACAAAGTTTGGGGAATCGATTTCTTGGAAAAGTCTGGCAGAGCAGAAAGTCTGGAGTGTGGCCTTTTACTGTCTGATGCCAAGCCGTTCAGGGGTCCTGATGGGCTTCTGGAAGCAAGAAAACCTATTGGGGCAGATGGCCTCTACTATCTTTCCAGCCCCAATGTGTGTGTCTGTGTGTCTGTATGTGTTGTGTGTGCATGTGTCTATGTGTCTGTGTGTGTCGGTCTGTGTGTGTGTGTGTGTGTGTATCTGTATGTGTCTGTGTGTGCCGGTGTGTCTATATGTGTGTCTGTGTAAGTTGAGTTGCTTCATTTCATATGAAGGAGGACATCCTGCTGACACTCTGAACCCAAGGTCACCTGTCCTGGGATTCGGCAGGAGTTGTGGGCTGGCAGGGAATCAGGCGTACACTGAGCCTGGAGTACATCCCTAGAGGGGACATTCTGAATTGAAGATCTGGGGGAAACTTTATATAGTCTAAATGCTAAGTAAAATGAACCACCTTTATATCAAAATACATATTCAGCTATATTATGAGGTAGAATGCAAATGGAGCTTTTTAAAATAAAGCCTTTAACTTCAAAGAAATTTCCCCCATGAAGCTTCAAGCTTATCTCCCTCGTTTGCAGGAACAAATTAATTTACTTGGGATATGAGTATGGGGAAGTCTCAGAAATAGATGCACAGACTCCTTGAACACGCATGCTGTGTGGGATAGGAATCACTCACAGACAGTGTCTTCTCTCTGACTGTCAGTCCAAACAAGGCTTCTGGGGATCCCTCCCCCCTGAGCCCCCTGAGCTGTATCACAGGCCCACAGACACTTCTCTCTCAGCAGGTGCCACGGGGAGCCTGGATGCTTTCATAAGTGGAGGAGGGTGTACTGTTAGTTTGCCTTCTGCCAGGTCACATGACTCAGATCAACCCTCACTGCTGGTGGGACACAGGGAGAAGTGTGGGAAGAGAGCAGAGACTTGGGGGGTCGTGGAGTGGCACAGCCCTTAAGAGAACACCAAACACTGACAGTCAGCCTTTAGGTGGTCCTTCCCCTCTTCCCCCACAACTTTCAAGCCTTTCCAGTAGGAGAGAAAGGGGTACACAGAGCAGGAAGTTACCAATGCTGCAGTTAGCATTGTTAGCATCTGCCTACCTGATCATTAAAAAAGGATTCTAGACTGTGGAACCGAAAGCTGTAACCTACATGGGGAAAATCTTTTGAGGTATTACTCAGACACAAGAGGTTCTACAACCAGGGATGAGGGAAATGAAGACAGGGGCTTGCTCATCAACCCCTGCTTCCCCACCAACACCCATCTATTCTGGAAGAGAACAAGTTGACTGACAAAGCACAGACCCTATCTCACCCCTCCAAATCCCAACCCAACTGGCTTAAGAGATTTTATTACAGATTTTATTTTAGCCAGAGTTGATATGGCTACCACAGAAAACTGTCTTATTTTTATTTCACTCTAAAAACTAAAAGTGACATTAACATCAGTGTTTATTTTCTGGAAACCCGGAGAAGCAAATACTACTGTTTGAACCTAGTTCTTTAAAACTTTAAAGTTACAATGGCAAACAGTAGAGGATGACGTGGAAAGGCACAGACGAAGAAGGGGAGTGATACCTACTGAGAGCCAACAAAGGCCATGTGAAACCAGAAGGCCAGGCTGCGCCATCTGAAACACAAAGGGAATTTCTACTCTGCAAGGAAATAAAAAATAGAAAGAACAAAGAAACACTTGGAATTATTTTTCTGTTGACAGACATACTGGATACATTTGTGAGACTGGTGGGAACATTCACAGAACATTTTCTTTCTCTCTGAAGCACTCTTGCTTTGGCAGCAAGACTCTCTCGGTGGGGGATTCATGCTTGAGTGAGGCTGCACATTTGAGAATGTTGCTTCTTGATGAAACTCTGCAAGGACCAGCCCACTGTGCTGCAGTGATCCAGAACTCCACAGGGAGAGTACAGCATTCGGAATGGGGGTTGACAACTGAACAGGAGGATGACTCAGGACACAGGTGGCAGCCGTCCTTCCAGAAGCCAAAACGTGGGCTGTGGCACCTCCCCTAGGCAGCAGTTCAGAAGGGAAAGGCTATTCAGACCCTTAAAGTGTGAAATGGACCACAAGGGTGAAGATGAAGCTCCGAAGGTCACTGCCACAGCTCATTTCTTTCTCAGGGAGGCGATGTAACTTCTCACCATGCTACTGCAAAACTTGTGCAGAAGTGGCCGTGGCGGATGTCAAATGTAGAGTAAGCAGGAAGAGAAAGAATGTTGAAAAAGACATAACAAAATATAGACGCTGGACCTGTTTTTGCCATGGAGCTTTGGAAAGTCATTTAAACTCTCTGAGCCTCAGTTTTCTTTTTGCTGCGTGCTTGCGCTCAGTCATGTCTGACTCTTTGTGACGCCGTGGACTGTAGCACAGGCTCCTCTGGCCATGGGACTATCCTGGCAAGGATACTGGAGTGGGCACCATTTCCCACCCCAGGGGATCTTCCCGACCCAAGGATCCAATCCGCATCTCCTGGCAGGCAGATTCTTTTACCATTAAGCTACCTGGAAAGCTCCTTCTGAGTGGCGAAATCTCTCTTCCCTCTCAAGGTTCTTGTGTAGGTCAAGTGGGAAAAAATGTATATGAAAGTGCTTTGTAAACTTGAAAGTGTTTCACAATTAAAAGACGATATTATTGGTCAATTGCTGGAGCTGTACTGCTCCAAGGAGACACATTTTAGTGAATGCTCTAGAGACTGACAAAGGAAAATCTTATTTTTAAGATTATTTGTATTTATGGTACCACCAAAGGCCTAACTTCTTCCATTCTGCAGTAGTCAGAACATTTATCGAGTTTTCCATATTTGTCACACTGCATTTGTTGGTATTGCATTACAATTATTTCATCTCCTAAATGGACCATGAGCTTTTCAAGGAGAAACTTAAGTGACTTAATGCACCTTTGCAGGCACCAGTATGGTATCTGGCACAAAGGAGAATGGCAATCAACATTCACTGAATCTGCACAAATGACATCTCAGAAAGGCCAACATAGATACACTTTTCAAAAAATACCCTAAGGAGGCAGACAAGAGTGGCAAATAAAGCCATGGAAGTGAATTTCGTCTGGATCTTGATAGTTATTGGACTTCTCTGGTGGCTCAGCAGTAAAGAAAACACCTGCCATGCAGGAGATACAGGTTCTATCCCTGGGTCTGGCAGATCCCCTGGAGAAGGAAATGGCAACACAGCCCAGTATTCTTGCCACGGACAGAGGAGCTTTGTGGCATACAGTCTGTGGGGTGGCAGGAGTCGGCCATGACTTAGCGAGTGAGCACACACACAGCAGTTACTAGAGTTGTTCCCAAATGCCTAGTCTCTTGCTCTGAGCACACAGTAGGACTGCATTCATCCACCCTCCTGTGCTCAGGTACTGCCCTGTGATTTGCTTTGACCAATTCAATGTGAAGTGAGTGGTGTCACTTCCCAGCAGAAGCTTTACTGCTAGTACATGCTTTGCCATGCTCTTTTTCCTCAGTAATCCGTATTGTTCCTCGTTCCAGATAGGGGCTGTGGCACCAGCCTGATAGCTGGGGTGGGTGATGCTGCATGGAGCTAAAGCTGGTGCACAAAGAATAAAGAGTGTGGGAGAGAAAGGTCCCTGTGTTATCATAAGCTGCTGAGGATTGGTTTTGTTACTACAGCATGCCCTAGCCTATCCTTACTGATACAGCATCCTTTGTCCATCATGATCTTGAGACAGATGATGGTCTGAGTTAACTAGCTGTACCTTCTGAAGTCTGTCTGACTCGTGCTTTCTCAGTCATCCTGGAAAATTATAACCTGGGCTTATACTTATTAATTTTTTAAGTTTTAAATTAAATTTATTATCCAGGAAAAAAAAGGTCCATCTTCTCAGGCAGAAAAGGGTAAAATTATAATGAAAAGTCATTCAAAGGGGATTCATATTACCATCTGAGAAATGAGTTTTCATTTCAGAGTCTCTTCAAGTGGAAAAAGAGGACAAAACTAACATTTGCCAAGGGCCTTCTGGGAAAATGAGGCAGAGCCTGTAAAATTTTTTAGCGTGTTACCTAGTATGCAGTAAGCACTCAAAAAATTGTAGCTCCTCTTCCTGTCATTAGTGTGGGTACTCACCTGGGTGAATGGTTAAAAAGTCCAGACACTGGGCTTCTGAAATGTTCAACTCTAGCTTCAACACACACATTAATTCTGTGCATTTTACATAATTTTGTATATGCAACTTACTGTTCCATTCTGCTTGATATGTGTCATTAGTTAAGTGGGGACAAAAACAGTACCATCTACATAGGGTTGCTGTAAGGATTAAATGAGTGATTATATATACATACAAAAATATATACACACACACATATATGTGTGTGTGTGTGTGTGTATATATGGCTCAGAACAGTGTATATAAGCATAAGCTACTAGTCAATGTTTCTCATCAACTCCTAAAGCAGTCCTAAGAAGGAGGCATCATTATCCTCATTTTTCAATAAATGAAACTAGCATGAACAGACCCTCCCTGTGGGTGACTCACACCTGAAATCTCTCCCCTGTGTGAGCTGTGAATCTCTGCCCTGGAGCTTAGGGAATGAGAGAGAGTAGAGGAAATTTCAAAAATTAAGAGCAGCACTGATCTGTACCAACCTGTGGAGATCTGCCTCTTGCGCATCCATCAAGTTTACTGTGTGCTTGACTGTCTGAGCCATCAAAATCCTAATGTCAAATGTGTCCTTGGGGAAAAAAACCAAAGATGATATCTTTCTTCAGGATAAACTGAAGTCAAGCAAGATTGCTATCTAGCTTTCTTCCTGAAATTTTAAGTCAGCAAGAGTGAGGGTTTAGAGGGCATGA
Source organism: Nanger dama (assembly GCA_917880005.1). Lineage (NCBI taxonomy): Eukaryota > Metazoa > Chordata > Mammalia > Artiodactyla > Bovidae > Nanger > Nanger dama. The sequence goes on along the minus strand of CAKJTW010000017.1, from coordinate 18,715,146 downwards.
GCTTAATGAGAATATTAACAATAAAAGCTCACATTTATTTAGTGCTTACTATACGCCAAGCACTAAGTGCTCTGTACTTTACTAGGTTCTTTACTAGGTCCTGTCTTTTAATCCTCACCAGTGTCTCGGGTATAGGCATTTGGTGTTTTTTGGACCATCCAGATTTACCTCCTCTCCACACTCCAAGAAGTTTCACAGCAAGTAGTCTACGCTCAGCTCCAGGGAGAAGCTGCAGCTCAGGCACCTGGCATCAAAGAAGCCAGTGAGGGCATTACTTGTCGCTGAAGACAGGAACTGATACACAGATGGAGGCATAAGCCGAAGGGCGACAGACAGGCCCTGTCCAAACTAATTCCGGGGGCTTTTGCCTAAGTTATTAGGAAGAGGCAGGTTCTCCTGTGGGACTTAGTTACAAGGATCCAAAGGTGCAGCTTCTGATGCTACCTTGTTACCCTAAGGAGAGACCCTGTCTGGCAACAGTGTAAAATCACAGAAAGTGGGATAAGTGGTTAGAGCAGAAAAACCAGAGCCGGTGACAGTGCCTGAACTTGTGCACCAGGTCCCTGATGCGAGCTCTGTCTCCAGGCTTTGCGGTATTGGAGAACCAGTAACTTCATTCTAGTTTCAGCCACTGTGAGTCAGCTTTCCTCCCACTAAAAAGTGAAAGAGTGTCAGATAATGCAAACTTAAGATGTCTAAGGTTATGGCTAGATGGGATCACAACTGAAACCCACATCAGTCTGACAACAAACTCCTGCTCCCGGCTATTTATCATCCAAAGCTTCCCCTTCTATTATGCGTTTGGTCACTAGAATCAACGAGAGGATATGAATTATTGAACAAGTACGAGGGCTGAGTGTGTGCATGTGGCGAGTCGGGACACTTGGAGAATTAAAAGTTACTTATCCAATGCCATCAGAAAATCTCCTTGCTTTCAACAGTATCGCTCTCTGAGAATTTTCCTGACTGATCAGGAGATCAGAGGTGGAAAACTTGAAACAGCATTCCAAGGAGCCTTCTCTTGGCTTCTGTGATGGCTTAGCCTAGAGCCTGGCAGCACAGCTCGTCCAGGAGCATGAGTGAGTAAGGGGATGCATCAGCAGATGAACACAGGGGAAGAAGAGCCCACTTTCCACTCCTGGCTGTCTGAAGTGTGCCTCCGCCGCGGCACCCTGGAGACTGGACAGGCTGACCCCGAAGAATGTTCCTAACTGATTGCTGGTACCTGAAATGGATGGCAGAAAGCAATGCCATGCGTCTTGCCATGCTTCCCCAAGCCCCACTGAACCATAATGCACTGCATGGCTACCTATGGGTCCTCAGCCCTGGGGCAAGGAGGAAAACGTGTGAAGGGCAAGAGGTTGATGGGGGACAGAGGAAGAAACTCTCTCTAGAGACTCCACACTTGGGGTGGCGAGAAAAGCAAGGAGGTAACTGAGGTGGAGGAAATTACTTGGGGGGAGAATAGTGACAAGGGTGTTGAGAGGCTGAAAGGCCTTTGGGTCCCCACCCTTGACCTCACGCCGCAAGGTGGCTGCCTGTTCCAGGACACATCTTTCATGTCCTGAAACACAATTCCTTGGCCTTCTCATGATCTCAACCCAGAGCACAACTGGAGACCTCCAAAGTCTCCTGATACTCCCAGCGTTTACAGAGCTAGATTTCCTTTTCCTGTTCTTCCATAGCCACTCATGCACCCTGATGGCATCTGTCATGCGGGCTGACACCTAGTCTAGTGGGGAACTGGGGCCCACTCATCACTGTCCATTGGGCACATTTCTTCTCAATTCTGGGGTCAGGATCACCTGGACCACAGCAATCGGTACGTTCTACAAATGCTCCCTCCCTCCCCTCAGTGAGCCAGATGTGGAGCAAATGCTCCAGCACACGCCTGGGGTGGGAACACAGCAAGAACTCCCTGCTGGCTTGGCTGAAGGTCTTGGCTTTTAGTGAAGAGATCTGGGGTGTACATTAGCATTAGCATTAGTTGCTCAGTCCTGTCTGACTCTTTGCAACCCCATGGACTGTAGCCTTCCAGGCTAGTCTGTTCCATGGAATTCCCCAGGCAAGAATACTGGAGCGGGTTGCAATTTCCTTCTCCAGGGGATCTTCCTGACCCAGGGAACAAACCCAGGTCTCCTGCACTGCAGGCAGATGCTTTACCGTCTGAGCTACTAGGGAAGCTGTTTTTAGCCTCTGAGCTACTAGGGGTGTGGATTAAGAGTGGCTTTACTCAAATTCTTCCACTGCCCGGCTGTGTGCCTTGGGTGAGTCATCTGAACTCTGTGCTTCAGTTTCCTTATTTCTAAAATGGGGATAATTATAAACTCATTTTGTAGGGTTACAGTAAGGGTTAAATGAGTTAATAAAAGTAAAGCACTTTAAGCAGTGTTTAGCATTTTGTTCCTACTATATAAGTGCTGGCTATTATTCTCTGAACTTCACCTTCTGAGATCGCACAGGGGACTAGGCAGTTGTTCCCCGTTGGACTGTACCATGGGATTACTTGGAAAGTTAATCAAAAATTCAAATTCCCAGGCATAACTGCAGTGATAAGGCCGGGGGACCTTATCACTGGAGATAGAAGGCCTTTGAGATGAGAAAAAGGTTTCCCTACTAAGGCTGTGTATGTGTGTGTGCTGTGCAGCCCATGAATCAGATGGGAATTCAGTTCATTAGTTTCTATTCCTCCCCATCCCAATGCCTGCTGACCTGCAGGGAAGAGAAAAAAAAAATAGAACAAACAAAAAATGTGGATTACAGTTAGATTTTAGCCAAAGAAAGGCTCTGAATCAGGAGACAATGCCTCAGATGCCCTGTGGGAGTCAGGAAGGCTTAATACAGTTGAGTCAACAGCCAGTCCCAAACCTGCAGCAAAGCACCAGGCCTCCAAGACTCTTTCAGACCATGAAAGGCTTACACTATTTCTCACCTCTGAGCCGTTGTTTGCTTTTCCTTCTCCCTAGAATATTTCTTCCCCTCCTTTGCCCCATTAATTCCTACTCAATTTTTATGACTCAGCTCAAATATTTCCACTTGAAAATGTAAAACCTAGTATTACAATTAAATATTCAAGTTTTACTCACTTAGAAGCAGAAGTTAATCTTTTGTTAATCTTTTTCTCTCAGTGTATATTTAACACTTAGCATGGGGCTTCCCTGGTGGCTCAGAGGTTAAAGCGTCTGCCTCCAATGCGGGAGACCCAGGTTCGATCCCTGAGTCGGGAAGATCCCCTGGAGAAGGAAATGGCAATCCACTCCAGTACCCTTGCCTGGAGAATCCCATGGACAGAGAAGCCTAGTAGGTTACAGTCCACGGGGTCCCAGAGAGTCGGACACGACTGAGCGACTTCACCTTCACCTTCTCGGGGCCTCGAACACTGTTAGTACATAAAAACATCTATGTAACTATCATTGTATTTAATGAATGAATGGAGAACTGGGCACCTAAACAGCCCTGTGTGTGGGCCAGTGACAATAGGACAATGTTGTGCTCACTCATGTCTGACTCTCTGCAACTCTACAGACTATGGCCCACCAGGCTCCTCCTTCCTCCTTTCATGAAATTTCCCAGGCAAGAACACTGGAGTGCGTTGCATTTCCTACTCCAGGGGATCCTCCCCACACAGGAATCAGATTTGCTTCTCCTGCATCAGCAGGCAGATTCTTCACCGTTGAGCTACCTGGGAAGTCCAATAAGGACAATGGAGAAATGGAAAATTATTTGCCAAAGTTTGTTTCATCTTGTTCCTAGCACTCTCTTCCATTATGGACCAGAGAAAGGCTGTCCATCAGTTCAGTTCAGTCGCTCAGTCGTGTCCGACTCTTTGCGACCCCATGAATTGCAGCGTGCCAGGCCTCCCTGTTCATCACCAACTCCCAAGTTCACTCAAACTCATGTCCATTGAGTCGGTGATGCCATCCAGCCATCTCATCCTCGGTCGTCCCCTTCTCCTCCTGGACCCAATCCCTCCAGCATCAGAGTCTTTTCCAATGAGTCAACTCTTTGCATGAAGTGGCCAGAGTATTGGAGTTTCAGCTTCAGCATCAATCCTTCCAAAGAACACCCAGGGCTGATCTCCTTTAGAATGGACTGGTTGGATCTCTCTGCAGTCCAAGGGACTCTCAAGAGTCTTCTCCAACACCACAGTTCAAAAGCATCGATTCTTCAATGCTTAGTTTTCTTCACAGTCCAACTCTCCCATCCATAATGACTATTGGAAAAACCACAGCCTTGACTAGACGGACCTTTGTTGGCAGAGTAATATCTCTGTTTTTGAATATGCTGTCTAGGGTGGTCATAACTTTCCTTCCAAGGAGGAAGCATCTTTTAATTTCATGGCTGCAGTCACCATCTGCAGAGATTTTGGAGCCCCCCAAAATAAAGTCTGACACGTTTCCCCATCTATTTGCCATGAAGTGATGCGACCAGATGCCATGATCTTCATTTTCTGAATGTTGAGCTTTAAGCCAACCATTTCACTCTCCTCTTTCACTTTCATTAAGAGGCTTTTTAGTTCCTTTTCACTTTCTGCCATAAGGGTGGTGTCATCTGCATATCTGAGGTTGTTGATATTTCTGCCGGCAATCTTGATTTCAGCTTGTGCTTCTTCCAGCCCAGTGTTTCTCATGATGTCCTCTGCATAGAAGTTAAATAAGCAGGGTGACAATATACAGCCTTGACGGACTCCTTTACCAACCTGGAAGCAGTCTGTTGTTCCATGTCCAGTTTTAACTGTTGCTTCCTGACCTGCATATAGGTTTCTCAAGAGGCTGGTCAGGTGGTCTGGTATTCCCATCTCTTTCAGAATTTTCCACAGTTGATTGTGATCCACACAGTCAAAGGCTTTGGCATAGTCAATAAAGCAGAAAGAGATGTTTTTCTGGAACTCTCTTGCTTTTTCCATGATTCAGCAGATGTTGGCAATTTGATCTCTGGTTCCTCTGTCTTTCCTAAAACCAGACTGAACATCTGGAAGTTCATGGTTCACGTATTGCTGAAGCCTGGCTTGGAGAATTTTGAGCATTACTTTACTAGCATGTGAGATGAGTGCAACTGTGCGGTAGTTTGAGCATTCTTTGGCATTGCCTTTCTTTGGGATTGGAATGAAAACGGACCTTTTCCAGTCCTGTGGCCACTGCTGAGTTTTCCAAATTTGCTGGCATATTGAGTGTAGCACTTTCACAGCATCATCTTCTAGGATTTGAAATTGCTCAACTGGAATTCCATCACTTTCACTAGCTTTGTTTGTAGTGATGCTAAGGCCCACTTGACTTCACATTCCAGTATGTCTGGCTCTAGGTGAGTGATAACACCATCATGATTATCTTTGTCGTGAAGATCTTTTTGTACAGTTCTTCTGTGTATTCTTGCCATCTCTTCTTAATATCTTCTGCTTCTGTTAGGTTCATACCATTTCTGTGCTTTATCGAGCCCATCTTTGCATGAAATGTTCCCTTGGAATCTCTAATTTTCTTGAAGACATTTCTAGTCTTTCCCATTCTGTGTTTTCTTCTATTTCTTTGCAGTGATCGCTGAAGAAGGCTTTCTTCTCTCTCTTTGCTATGCTATTCTTTGAAACTCTACATTCAAATGTTTATATCTTTCCTTTTCTCCTTTGCTTTTTGCTTTTCTTTTCACAGCTAATTGTAAGGCCTCTCCAGACAGCCATTTTGCTTTTTTGCATTTCTTTTCCATGAGGATGGTCTTGATCCCTGTCTCCTGTACAATGTCATGAACCTCCATCCATAGTTCATCAGGCACTCAATCTATCAGATCTAGTCCCTTAAATCTATTTCTCACTTCCACTGTATAATCATTAGGAATTTGATTTAGGTCATACCAGAATGGTCTAGTGGTTTTCCCTACTTTTTCAATTTAAGTCTGAATTTGGCAATAAGGAGTTCATCGCCAAACTGCTGTATGTCACTTTATAAGTACACATAGTGGAAACAAGACTCTGTCATCCTGGAAATGTTTGGAAACAGAACACTGTAAATTTAAGCAATCTTTCTCAGTATTCAGGAAGAGAGTAAAAGTGTTCTTGTGGAAATAAGCCATTTTCACAAAAGTTTTTATAGTAGGGAAATGGGGCGAGGGAGGGTGGGGAAGTGAGGAGTGTCGTAGGAAGGAAGAAGAGGAGAGAGGGAAGGGAGAGGAAGGGAAGGTCAGAGAGAGTCATAGAAGCTCCCAGAAAGCCCAGAAACATTCAACCTTGTCTGTCCTTGAGAAGCCCCTGGGAAGCTGTTACAACATGGTACAGCCTGGACTGAAGCCCCTAGTTGTGATTTATCGGATCTGGGGATGTAGCATTTATTTGTTTCCAAAGCTCAACAGGTGATTCTAATGCATGACCAGGGTTGAAGACCTGAGTCAGCGGTTCTAGAATCCTGGCCAAGTAGGTGAAAGGGAAAACCGAGACGGCAAAGACCGCCCTCCGCCTGGCAGTGGCTGAGGCTGGGAACTGCTCTCGGCTCTCTGTGTACTAGTCTCTGCATTCAGCCTCAGCTGTGCTACTCGCTTTGTGCCAATTAAAACCCAGCAGCCACGACCAGTGTGGTGCAAACGGGCACTGTTCCTGGGGCAGACGGAGAGTGGTGGGCAGAGAGCCCTCTGCCTGGGTTTTTTAAATTTTTCTGGCTGGACTATATTTCCAATTCTTAGAAATCTCCAACCTCGTTCTGAAATGCATCAGAAGATAATTAAAGCAGATGGGAGCTGGCATCGTTCTGGATCTCCTAAGATACACTGTCGGGGATGGATCAGAAATGAATCTGTTGACTTGGAAGCTGGAGATAATTTCCATTGTTTTTATCATCTGTGGGTTCTATTTTCCACGTTAGCTTATGGCCTCTTTTGAGTGCACGCATTTTTTTTTTGTCCTGACTTCAAATTTCAAGCGTCCCCACCTCCTCTTCTCTACCATAATACATGCAACATCTTGAAAAGTCTTGCAGGTACAGTCCAGAAGGAAAACAATCTCACACTGGCTATACCTTAACACAGCCAGAATACAGAGAAAGAGCCCAGCCATTCACCATCATATCAGCTTCTCCAAGGTCTCCATACAGAGCTGAACCCAGAAAAGTATCCATGAGAATCTTTCCTCTGGGGCCTCTGGTTCTTGCCTCTCCTCTGACTTACCATGGTCCTTTGTCCTTTCTCCTCCTTCACATCTCTCCTCCTGTAACAGTGTCCTGGACCTGTATTTGAAGGATGATGGTACAGCCCACCACCCTCTGCCAGCCAGGTTCTCTTGCAGAAGTTAACAGTGGCGGTTTCTCTAATGCACACACTCCTTTGTCTTGCTAATATGAACACATGTTCTCAAAGCATATCCGAGACATTCCCTATAATAAAAATCTCTGAAACTAACACAACATTGTAAATCAACTATACTCTAATATTAAGAATCTTTGCTTCCTCCTTCTATTCTGACCAAAAAAAAATCACTCTTCCCTTAAAAACTTCCTTCCTTTAGAAAGGCAAAAAAAAAAAAAAAGAAAGAAAGGAAAAGAAAGAGAAGGGAGAAAAATAAGGGAGGAAGGATAACCCTTTTCTGCTGTGTGACAATAAAGCAACTTTGGGGCATTTAGTGGAATATGTTCTACCAAAATTAACTACCAGTGACATGCTAACCCCCGTGAGCTACAGTCCATGGGGTTGCAAAGAGCCGGACATGACTGAGCAAGGATGCACAATATGCTAACCTGAGGAAAAACACATATAACCTGAAGAAACAGGAGACACAAGCAAGGATCTAAGAATGTCACCTAAGCCACACACAATGCTGACGATGTAGCCTAAGAGGGTGTGGTTGGAATGGCCTGCTGGGAATGCCTGGTAGGAGAAAGATACATGTCTAGAAACATATTGTGTCTTTATTTCTTATACATTCCTTTTATATAGCAGGACTTAAAGCTTGGTTGTTTTTGACAATTTTCTACATCAGTAGCATGTAGACATACCATTCTGTAAAGTGGTATATCTATAAAGATGCTCAGCTCATTATGTCTCTGGTTCTACTGGCTTAAACCCCAGCAAAGTAAGTGGCTTATACTTTACATGTGTTGTATTTATATGCTTTTGCATTTGTAAAAATAGGTTTTCTTTCAGTATAAAGCAGAAAGGGAAATGGATGCACAGGCTTTAAAAGAAACCAAGCTTCAGGCTGTCTCTTTCCTAAGAAGATAGGGAGAGCCAGGAATTCTGTAAAGGAATCCATGGAGCATTGCTCAGTGTACCAACAGGAATCTAGACATTACTGGTTTGCATGAGAACAGGGCCCACAGAAACGGACCAGAAGAAACACTGCATCAAGACAACTATGGGGGACACCTTTTGTTCATCCTACCCAGCAGATAGTTTCCTCTTCTGGTTATAGCACCAGATTTTCTTTTGAAAGACTCCTCGTCCTCACTCTCAGTTCTTGGGGTTTGGATGGTCTTGATTCTGCCCTTAACAATAAAGTCTGCTATGTAGCTGAGCTGTAGCCAATCAGAGTATCTTATCTCCTTGGCCTTGATGATGGACCCCACGGTTAAGCATGAGACCCCAGGATAGTCAAGTGAAAGACTTTTGTTCAAACTGTTGCAACAGAAAAGAGGCCATGGAGCTCTGAGCCTATAAATCCAGATTTGTGGGAAACCACATTACTGCCACGAGGGAAGAGCCCTATCCAAGAATGGAGCTGAGCTGAGGGGTAGAGAGAGACCTGAACCCAGGGAGTGCTTGTGCCCTGGGATCCATTCGTGCCTGAGAGGCTGAATCTACTCTCGGGCTTTTAAGATACATTAGCCAAAAATATTATTTTTTGATAAATCATTGTTTCATTCTTTTTTTGTTTTTGTCACTTAAAACTACAAGAGTCTTAACTAAACAGAAAATAGCTGATAAGAGTCTGTCATATGTGTCATGAATATAATTCTGATGAATAGTTTGCCTAATTCAGAGGAGTTCTAATTCTGTGAGTATGGAATTAGAGTGCTTTAGCTTAGAGTGTGTAGAACCAGACCCAGGGATGATGAAGTAATGTCTACTGAACTTGAACTCTGTCTGGAAATGGACAGCTCTGATGCCAGAGAATCCAGAAATTGAAACAGTATATCCCTGACTACACAGATCTGGATTTGTACGGGCCCAGCAGCAGAGTATTATGGAAGAACAATGGATTTAATACAGGTTACCAAAAAGATGAATACTGAGGTCTATGTCATGAGCAAAAGTCAGTGAGTTCAAGAGCTGCAGATATAAAAGGAGCAGCAGAGGAACTATCAAGAAGAAATACTGGGTAACTGAAAGAAGACTACAGCTCCAGGAATCACTGCAATATAAATGAAACAGGAATAGTGGTATATGAGAGTCCAAACATGGTTACATTGCTGGTGGCATTCCTGCCAAAGTTGTCTGTGATGCTTTGTGCACATATTCGGCTTCTAGTTAAAATCTGGTTGTATCTCACGGTAATTTGAAATATTCTTCTTTGGTCCACATGGTACTTCTATGAATTAGTAACTCTCTGGGCCAAATATATTTTTTGAGAAAGACCAGAAGGCCTAAAATTCTAGCTTTACCAAAAGTACCTTTAGTAGAAATTTCAGTCTGGGGGCAGGATTGGCCCAGGAACAAACCCATCCAGTGCCTTCATGGTAGAATTGAGCAGCTTGTCCATTCAGTGGAATGGATTCCCTTCAAGATAATATCAGCCACACCATGGTCAAGAAGGCATTCAGTAGAGTCAGAGTAGAGAGGTGCAAGAAAGGAGCTCTCACCATCTGTGGCAGGATTCTGCTTACATTCATCTTCCCTTGTCCTTTTGCAAACACAGATTCCAATTTCTGTAAAGAACAACTGACTACAGGCCCTCCACCACTGGCCTTCCTGCCATCATTCTACCTGCTCTTTGTCAAGCATGATGAGTGCTCATCATCACTCAAAATATTCTGAAAAGGAAACTGGGAAATCTCTTTTGGTTCCTTAAGTGGTATACTGTGACCTTTTAAAGATCAGCTCAGTTCCTCCGTGTCAAAGTGTGGGTTCACCTGACTGTGAGCACGACCCAGCAGTGCCTCATCTCAGACCTGCACCGTGAGCTCTCCCTCCTGCTCTGAGGGCCCCTGCAGACTGTGGGGCACGAGGTGCTGTGACCCGAACTTGGTATCCCTGCACGCACAACCAGAAGTTCAGACTACTAAATGTTAAGGAGTAAACAGCTGGCCAGTGAAGAGGTAAGAGCCAATGGGTGACTCCACTTCTTTCCAATCCTCTATATAAACGGTCCTGACATGTATTTCCCGTGACTTCCTGAAGATGGTCCCGAGGGATCCAGCAGTCTCTCAGTATTTGCTACCTGGTGGTGATCAGCTCACAAATGCACTTTTGTATTAGTTCTGCCTCCTTCCTTGCCTCACTCTGGTTTCTCCTCATTCTTGTTTCACTGGGACTGCATCAGTTCAGCTGCTAAGTCATGTCTGACGTTTCGCGACCCCATGGACTGCAAAACTCCGGATTTCCCTATCCGTTACAAACTCCCGGAATTTGCTAAAACTCATGTCTATCAAGTCGGTGATGGCATCCAAACAGTTCATCCTGTGTCAACCTCCTCTCCTCTGCATACATTAATAAAATAGCTTATTCGCCTAGGACCCTGACTCCTGGGGAGCCCACACTAAGACACTCTGGTTGGGATGGTCCCTGAATGTAGACCCTCAGGATGGAATTGCTGGTAGGTTAAGATCCACTGCACTGTTGCTCACTGCCTCCAGGCTAATGGCCCTCATTGCTGTCAGGCTGGTGACTCCAGGACAGAATGACCATTATGCATATTCCTACTCCAGGAGGAGATAACTTACACAACAAAATGGTGCAGAAGCTGGTTAATGTTTTCTGCTAAGAACCATGGAAATAGGTACTGGAGTGGATTTTAAGGGTGCTAGATTGGGGATCTGGAGGGCAGCATATGTCAGGGTAGTTCAGTCACTCAGTCACGTCTGACTCACTGTAACCCCATGGACTGCAGCACACCAGGCTTCCCTGTCCATCACCAACTCCCGGAGTTTACTCAAACTAATGTCCATCAGTCAGTGATGCCTTCCAACCATCTCATCCTCTACTGTCCCCTTCTCCTCCTGCCTTCAATCTTTCCCAGCATCAGGGTCTTTTCCATTGAGTCAGTTCTTCATATCAGGTGGCCAAAGTACTGGAGTTTCAGCTTCAGCATCAGTCCTTCCAGTGAATATTCAGGACTGATTTCCTTTAGGATGGACTGGTTTCATCTCCTTGCAGTCCAAGAGATTCTCAAGAGTCTTCTCCAACACCACAGTTCAAAAGCATCAATTCTTCAGCACTCAGCTTTCTTTATGGTCCAACTCTCACATCCATACAGGACTACTGGAAAAACCATAGCCTTGACTAGACGAACCTTTGTCAACAAAGTAATATCTCTGCTTTTTAATATGCTGCCTAGTTTGGCCTAGATTTTCTTCTAAGGAGCAGAAATTTCATGGCTGCAGTCACCATCTGCAGTGATTTTTGAGCCCCCAAAAATAAAGTCTGTCACTATTTCCATTGTTTCTCCATCTATCTGCCATGAAGTGATGGGACCATATGCCATGATCTTAGCTTTTTGAATGTTGAATTTTAGGCTAGCTTTTTCACTCTCCATTTTCACTTTCATCAAGAGGCTCTTTAGTTCTTCTTCACTTTTGCCATAACGGTGGTGTCATCTGCATATCTGAGGTTATTGATATTTCTCCTGGCAATATTGATTCCAGCTTGTGCTTCCTCCAGCCTGGCATTTCACAGGACGTACTCTGCATAGAAGTTAAATAAGCAGGGTGACAAACACAGCTTTGATGGACTTCTTTCCCGAGTTGTAACCAGTCTGTTGTTTCATGTCCAGTTCTAACTGTTGATTCTTGACCTGCATACAGATTTCTCAGGAGGCAGGTAAGGTGGTCTGGTATTCCCATCTCTTGAAGAATTTTCCACAGTTTGTTTTGACCCACACAGTCAAAGGCTTTGGCATAGTCAATAACGCAGAAGTAGATGTTTTCCTGGTATTGTCTTGCTTTTTACGCTGCTCCAACAGATGTTGGCTATTTGATCTCTGGTTCCTCTGCCTTTTCTAAATCCAGGTTGAACATCTGAAAGTTCACGGTTCATGTACTGTTGAAGCCTGGCTTGGAGAATTTTGAGCATTACATTGATAGCATGTGAAATGAGTGTAACTGAGCAGTAGTTTGATCATTCTTTGGCATTGACTTTCTTTGGGATTGGAAAGAAAACTGACCTTTTCCAGTCTTGTGGCCACTGCTGAGTTTTCCAAATTTGCTAGCATATTGAGTGCAGCACTTTCATAGCATCATCTTTTAGGATTTGAAACAACTCAGCTGGAATTCTATCACCTCTACTAGCTTTGTTCATAGTGATGTTTCCTAAGGACCACTTGGCTTTGCAATCCAGGATGTCTGCCTCTAGGTGAGAGATCACACCATCATGGTTATCTGGGTCATGAAAATCTTTGTTGTATAGTTCTTTTGTGTTGTGTATTCTTGCCACCTCTTCTTAATATCTTCTGCTTCTGTTAGGTCCACACCATCAAGGCAGGAGGAAACAAACTAGTGTTACATTTTTCCCCTTCTCTATACAAATTTAAAAAGAGGTTTCTTTTAAAATTCTGTGTTGCCATAAGGACACCTGGTTCCATCTGAACTTTTTCAAACCTCTAGCCTACCAATGTGTTTTTCTTATGGAAATGTTTGTCTTAAGCTATGTTAATGTGCTATGTATTTACCCCAGACTCTTTCAAGACAGTTCTGCCCAAAGGCTCAGGTTCACAACCAACTTGACTAACCAGTATGTTATACTCATACATTGTTCTCCTAATCTATGTTAATGAAACTATATATTTGTATGGAAATTTGCCTTTCTTCAAGATTCAAGTCAATCATTTTATGACCAGGGATGACTCACCTGGTGCCAAGGTGATTGCAAAATGCATCTTGTGGGTGAGGGGCCTGGTGCCATTCTCTGAGTTTTGAGACATTTCCTTTCTTTAATTAGCAGGCTGCTGGTAGCTATGTAACACTCTTTCTGCCCTCTTCTGGTGTCTATGTCAGAAGCTTTCTCTATCCCTTTTATACTTTAATAAAACTTTATTACACGAAAGCTCTGAGTGAGCAAGCCTCCTCACTGGCCCCGGATTGAATTCCTCTCCTCTGGAGGCCAAGAATCCCGGCATCTTTCGTGGTTCAGCAACAACCTTTCACATCTTTGCATGAAATACTCCCTTGGTATTTCTAATTTTCTTCAAGAGATCTCTAGTTTTTCCCATTCTACTGTTTTCCTCTATTTCTTTGCATTGATCACTGAGAAAGGCTTTCTTATCTCTCCTTTTTATTCTTTGGAACTCTGCATTCAAATGGGTATATCTTTCCTTTTCTCCTTTGCCTTTAGCTTCTCTTTTCTCAGCTATTAGTAAGGCCTCCTCTGACAACCATTTTGCCTTTTTGCATTTCTTTCTCTTGGGGATGGTCTTGATCCCTGCCTCCTGTACAATGTCACAAACCTCTGTCCATAGTTCTTAAGGCACTCTGTCAGATCTAATCCCTTGAATCTATTTGTCATTTTCACTGTTTATCTGTAAGGGATTTGATTTAGGTCATACCTGAATGGTCTAGTGGTTTTCCCTACTTTCTTCAATTTAAGTCTCAATTTTGCAAGAAGGAGTTCATGATCTGAGCTACAGTCAGCTCCCCGGTCTTGTTTTTGCTGACTGTATAGAGCTTCTCCATCTTTGGCTGCAAAGAATATAATCAATCTGATTTTGGTATTGACCATCTGGTGATGTCCATGTATAGAGTCTTCTCTTGTGCTGTTGAAAGAGGGTATTTGCTATGACCAGTGTGTTTTCTTGGCAAAACTCTGTTAGCCTTTGCCCTGCTTCATTTTGTACTCCAAGGCCAAATTTGCCTGTTACTCCAGGTATCTCTTGACTTCCTACTTCTGCATTACAGTCCCCTATGATAAAAAGGACATCTTTTGGGAGTGTTAGTTCTAGAAGGTTTTGTAGGTCTTATTGACAAGGCACTCCCAAGATTCAACATTCTAGCAGATACTATTATACAGTCTCCTGTGATGTCATTGTGAAGAACTGTCATCATGATGGCCTGTAGTTAATGAGATGGAGATTCTAGAATCTCTGCAGCATAGTAATTTTTTAAATTTATTTTTTAATTGTAAGAAAACTGCTTTATAATATAGTCATTGTGGCATAGTATTGAAGAAGGGGTCTAAAGGCTCAGAGAGGTGGAAAAGCTAGGTGGATTTACTTGGAAGACCTAAGAATGTTCCACCTAACTTTTCTCAGGCAAAGTCCAGGAAACTCTCATTTCATAAAGATAACAGGGAACAAACCAGGAGAGAGCAGAGGCATTTTTGAGACACTTAAGGTGGCCATTCTCAGTACATAAAGGACAGTGACACGGCACGTGGCCGTTAAACCGTGGTCCGGATGAGCACCACCTGGATAGAATTTCAGAATGTAAGAAGCAAGAAAGCAGTAATTAACCATCATAGGCAAGAATGACATAATTACTGTGTTGGACAGCAAGACTAGAGTGACAGTCAGGGAACCCTGACGCAGAGGCATCTGTGCTGGTTGCTAAGAGATCCTAGTGTTATTAGAGAGGTGAAATAGACGCAGAATCACTAGGATAGTACTCAAACTCTGTAACAGCAACAACATAAAATTTGTTAACTTATGAGCAGGATGATGTCAATCGTCAGAATGGAGATTCGGTCCCTCATCCAGTTCCAGATCTGGTTTCTGGATCCAGTGACCACTGGCCCATGACTGAAGTGGAAACTCGGTCCTCTGAGGGAGGAATCTGCAGTGCCATCACAGGAACATATAGGAAACAATTCCCAGATCTTCCCTGTGGAAAAGCCACTGTGTTGGAGAAAGAATATCTAGATTTTTTGAGGAATGTGAGGTAAGAAGTCACATTGAGATGAGAAATTGTAGAATATCTCTGGTTGGTAACAGCTTATGAAGGTAGCAGAGGCAGGTCTGACCAAGTCTAGCACACATGGTGTCCAGTGAGTTCCTCCCTACCCGGTGGTAATTATCTCAGTCCCTGAATGTGCAACTGGGAGAAAAATATTCAGCACCTGGTAAAACCGTTACACTGGCCTGTAAAGAAAGGGCTGGGACAGTAGTATGAGAGGACCCATCCCTAAATTGAAACTCCCGTTCCCCAAGAAGATAACACTGATATCTTTAATTTATAAATAAGGGAACTTGCCTGGTGGTCCAGTGGCAAAGACTGTGCTCCCAATACAGGGGGCCAGGTTCAATCCCTGGTCAGGGAACTAGATCCCACATGCTGCAACCAAGACCCGACACAGCCAAATAAATAAACACCTAAATATAAAAATGTTTATAAATAAACTGGGTCTAAGAGAAGTTAGATTAACTTGGCTAAGTGTTTACAGTTAGCAATGGATAGAACCAAGAATCAAATGCAGTTGAGTCTGGCTCCAGAGTCTGATTTATCTATTAATAGTGTTTAACTACTGCCTACTTGCTTGTGTCCATGGACAGAGGAGCCTGGCAGGCTGCAGTCCACAGGGTTACAAAGATTCAGATATGACTCAGGGATTAAGCATACACGGACACACTTACCTACATCTGTATATTCTATAACTGCAATAAATATAACAAGGTAAACGAGCACCATTTCAAACTTCTTGAGAATATCTGGTTACTCCTCTTAATTGTTCCTATGTATATATTTTTCTCACATATTTATTTACAAGAATCCATTAAAATTTATATTTAAAGACCTTGGTTTGCACCCACTGAACCAATTATTCTCAGTAATGTCAGTAGTACCTATCACATAAAGAAGTTTTACAGCTGAGAATAATGATTGTTCATGACTGAGCCTTACTCTGAAGAGAGATTTTTCAGTCTTAATAAGGGCAAAAAATCTTAGTCAAGTGAGAAAAGAAAATTATTAATTTTGTAGGTGACTGCTACTAACATCAGAATGTAGTAATCTTGTCTATTTACAGAAAACCCCATGACCCGTTATTTAAAAACAGTAAAGTTATATGCATACTGCATATTTAAATTAAAATGAATTTAGAGTTAAATGCATATTTGAAAGAAGGTTAAGTGAAAAAAGTAAAATATAAAAGAAGAAGGAAGTGAATACCAAAGTGAGGGTGGGGAAGCCTTTTTCAAATAAAGGAAAAGAAAGAAATTATAAAAGAAAATATTGGGAGATTTACATACATAAAAGTTTCTAATTTCTTTTGTGATAAAAACCACCACAGAGAATATTACAAAGTGAAGTGAAAAGTCTGAAGAAAATACAACAAAGTCTTAATATCCAAAGTGCCTAAGAACTTGTCACCTGTGGTTTGCTGTTCACTGGCGCACTAGAGAAGAAAAGCATCTTCCTGAACTAGGCCCCCAAGGTCATATACCTGACTGGTCACAGAGCTGAGTCTAGAATCCAGGTTCAACTAAAAAAAGAAAAGTCTTAATATCCTTAATATATAAGGAATTCTTATAAATAACGCATTTATCTTCTAGTTAGCCAAAATGTACTGAACAATTATGATGAGCTAGGTCAATTTTCATTTCAATCCCAAAAAGGGCAATGCTGAAGAATGTTCAAACTACCCTATAGTTACACTCATTTTCATGTTAGTAAGGCTTCAGCAGTACATGAACGCAGAACTTACAAGCTGGGTTTAGAAAAGGTGGAGGAACCAGACATCAAATTGGCAACATTTGTTGGATGGTAGAGAAAGCAAGGGAATTCCAGGAAAGTACCTACTTCTGCCTCATTGACTATGCAAAAACTTATGACTATGTGTATCACAATAAATTGTGCGAAACTCTTAAACAGCCGGGGCAATGCTGAGAAACCTGTATGCAGGACAAGAAGGAACAGTTAAAACCAGACACAGAATAACCAGCTGGTTCAAAATTGGGAAAGAAGTACAACAGGCTGTATATACATTTCACATGTATATCATGTGAAATGCTGGGCTGGAAGAATTACAAGCTGGAATCAAGATTGCTGGGCATCCAAGGTCTATGGTTCTGGGGAGAAGTCTGGCCTGGAGTTATGAGACTTGTCAACATAAAGACAGTATTTACTGCCAAGAGCCTAAATGAGATCATTAAGAAAGTGAGCACAGAAAGAAAACAGAAGACATCTAAGAATTAACCTGGAGTCAGTCTGACAAGGAAGATTTGAGTCAGGAGAAACAGTCAGCAAAGGAGACTTGGCACCAATAAAGAAGGAGGGAAATCGGGCTTAGGCTCCAGAAATGAAAAATCAAAGGTGTTGAGTGTTGTTGACATTAAGTCAGTTGAGGACTGATGATGAGTTTTATCTGGTGATCTCATTTACTTAGTCTGTTAATTATCTGTCAATCTCCCAGCTCACTCCTGCAGAACATACACAAGACTCACTGCTTACACCCACCTCCTTCTCTCAGCTAGCATTTCCACTTCTTTGCCTCTTCTAATGGAAACTGAAAATCATGCAAGTTTTCACTACGTGTTCCTTGGATCCATGCAAGAAAGGACCCGCACACTAGCAATCTAAAGCAGAAACTTCCTTATAAAGGGAGGGGCAGTAGAAGCAGAGTGAAAGCTATGAATTTTGATAACTATATATTAAAAAAACTTTGTGTGTCTGTTGACTGAAAATAAAACCATTCAAATGTACTAGCTATCAAAGAAATACAGATTAAAAATAAATTGGCCACCATTTTTTTTGCAAATCAAATTGGCATTTAACAAAACATAGCCCGTATGGGCAAGACTCAGCAGACATTCTCATATACCACTGGTGGAAGTGTTAATTGGTGAAACTTCTCTACAGGGCAATTTGGCAACATGTAAGAATAATTTGCTTAAAGTTCATTCTTCACATCTTTTGGTCCAGTGATTCTTCGTTTAGTTATTTATTGTAAGGTAATAATCAGAATGCACAATATTTCTATAATAGGATATTCATTTTGCTTCCTATAGAATTTAGGGTATAGAAGTCTATAAAATTCTACATGCTTGTGGAATATAGGAACAATACCTTAGTGGTGTTTCCTAATAGAAGGAATAGAATTAAAATGGTAGTGGAGGTGGCTTAGTCGCTAAGTCATGTTCATCTCTTTTGCAATGCCATGGACTGTAGCCTGCAAGTCTCCTCTGTCCATTGGATTTCCCAGGCAAAAATACTGGAATGGGTAGCCACTTCCTTTTCCAGGGAGCTTCCTGACCCAGGGATCAAACTCAGGTCTCCTGCATTGCAAGTGGATTCTTCACCAACTGAGCCACTAGGAAGGCCACAGGTTTAAAGGAGTAATTAAATAATTTAATATCCAACTTTGGAGCTTAAGTCAATAGATTATGAGATAGCCACAAAAGAACCGGTAGCAATAGAATATCTAACAGAGATGAGAATATGCCAAAAAGGCACTGATCAAGTTTTTAAAAGTGCTATAAAATGTATTTATGGTATTATTCTAATTTTATAAAGCAAAAGAAAAATGAGAATGATATCAACTAAAATCTTAGTGGTAATTATTTCCACACATGCTTGAGATTACAGGAGTTTCTACTTATTCAGAAATATTTCCTGGGGGCCTACCATGTGACAGAATTCCAGCTCTTGCAGTGCTTATGCTCTATGCAGAGGGATACAGACAATAAACAATGATAAATAAATGAACGATGTATCTTTTCGAAAGTGGTAAGCACTGTGGGGGAACAATAAGCAGGCAAGGTGTGATTGGGAGAGGTATGGCTGCCACTTTAAATACAGTGGTCAGGACAGTCCTACTGAGAAGGTGGCATTTAACAAAGACATGTGGTGAAGGAATTAGCCATGTGACTTTGGAGGGAAAAGTATCCCAGAGGAGGGTCAGCACATGCAAGGCCATAAGAGGGGGTGAGTTGGGTATGCCTAAGGATGGGAAGGGAAGCCAGGGTGGCTGGAGTGCAGTGGACACAACAGTCGGGACTGAGAAACCAGATTAGGCAGGACCTACTGGAAGGTTGTGAGGATGTTGGGATAGATAGGTGAAGAGCTGCTGCAATAACTGAGATGAGAGATGGCACAGTTGGAATCCAGAGGAATCAGTGAACACAGGGGGACTGGTCAGAGTCTCCCTTGGACAACATGGCACAGGGGTTGTTGGCACACCCACAGCTGAGACTCCTTGGTTAACTGTATAGTCAGCCCTCTGCATCCGTGGTTTCATAGCTGCAGACTCATATGTAGAACTACAGAATGTATGTATTGAAAACAATCCAGAAGAAGATATAACAATTATAAATATATATGCACCCAACATAGAAGCACTGCAATATGTAAGACAAATGCTAACAAGCATGAAAGGGGAAATTAACAATAACACAATAATAGTGGGAGACTTTAATACCCCACTCACACCTATGGACAGATCAACTAAACAGAAAATTAGCAAAGAAACGCAAACTTTAAATGATACAATAGACCAGTTAGACCTAATTGATATCTATAGGACATTTCACCCCAAAACAATGAATTTCACCTTTTTCTCAAGTGCACACGGAAACTTTTATAGGATAGATCACATCCTGGGTCATAAATCTAACCTTGATAAATTCAAAAAAATCGAAATTGTTCCAAGCATCTTCTCCGACCATAATGCACTAAGGTTAGATCTCAATTACAGGAGAAAAACTATTAAGAATTCCAACATTTGGAGGCTGAACAACACCCTTCTGAATAATCAACAAATCACAGAAGAAATCAAAAAAGAAATCAAAATATGCATCGAAGTGAATGAAAATGAAAACACAACTACACAGAACCTGTGGGACACTATAAAAGCAGTCCTAAGAGGAAAGTTCATAGCAATACAGGCATACCTCAAGAAACAAGAAAAAAGTCAAATAAATAACCTAACTCTACACCTAAAGCAACTAGAAAAGGAAGAAATAGAGAACCCCAGAGTAAGTAGAAGGAAAGAAATCCTAAAAATTAGGGCAGAAATAAATGCAAAAGAAACAAAAGAGACCATAGCAAAAATCAACAAAGCAAAAGGCTGGTTCTTTAAAAGGATAAATAAAATTGACAAACCATTAGCCAGACTCATCAAGAAACAAAGAGAAAAAAATCAAATCAATAAAATTAGAAATGAAAATGGAGAGATCACGACAGACAACACAGAAATACAAAGAATCATAAGAGACTACTATCAGCAATTATATGTCAATAAAATGGACAACGTGGAAGAAATGGACAAATTCTTAGAAAAGTACAACTTTCCAAAACTGAACCAGGAAGAAATAGAAAATCTTAACAGACCCATCACAAGCATGGAAATTGAAACTGTAATCAGAAATCTCCCAGCAAACAAAAAAGCCCAGGTCCAGACGGCTTCACAGCTTAATTCTACCAAAAATTTCAAGAAGAGCTAACACCTATCTGACTGAAACTATTTCAGGTAAACTTCCAAACTCATTCTATGAGGCCACCATCACCCTAATACCAAAACCTGACAAAGACGCCACAAAAAAAGAAAACTACAGGCCAATATCACTGATGAACATAGATGCAAAAATCCTTAACAAAATCCTAGCAATCAGAATCCAGCAACACATTAAAAAGATCATACACCATGACCAAGTGGGCTTTATCCCAGGGATGCAAGGATTCTAAATATCCACAAATCAATCAAGGTAATTCACCACATTGACAAATTGAAAAATAAAAATCATATGATTATCTCAATAGATGCAGAGAAGGCCTTTGACAAAATTCAACATCCATTTATGATAAAAACTCTCCAGAAAGCAGGAATAGAAGGAACATACCTCAACATAATAAAAGCTATATATGACAAACCCACAGCTGACATTATCCTCAATGGTGAAAAATTGAAACCATTTCCCTAAAGTCAGGAACAAGACAAGGGTGTCCACTTTCACCACTACTATTTAATATAGTTCAGGAAGTTTTGGCCACAGCAATCAGAACAGAAAAAGAAATAAAAGGAATCCAAATTGGAAAAGAAGAAGTAAAACTCTCACTGTTTGCAGATGACATGATCCTCTACATAGAAAATCCTAAAGACTCGACCAGAAAACTACTAGAGCTAATCAATGAATATAGTAAAGGTGCAGGATATAAAATCAACACTCAGAAATCCCTTGCATTCCTATACACTAATAATGAGAAAGTAGAAAAAGAAGTTAAGGAAACAATTCCATTCACCATTACAACGAAAAGAATAAAATACTTAGGAATATTCCTACCTAAAGAAACTAAAGACCTATATATCAAAAACTATAAAACACTGATGAAAGAAATCAAAGAGGACACTAATAGATGGAGAAATATACCATGCTCATGGGTCGGAAGAGTCAATATAGTGAAAATGAGTATACTACCCAAAGCAATCTACAGATTCAATGCAATTCCCATCAAGCTACCAGCAGTATTTTTCACAGAACTAGATCAAATAATCTCAAGATTTGTATGGAAATACAAAAACCTCGAATAGCCAAAGCAATCTTGAGAAAGAAGAATGGAACTGGAGGAATCAACTTGCCTGACTTCAGGCTCTACTACAAAGCCACAGTCATCAAGACAGTATGGTACTGGCACAAAGACAGAAATATAGATCGATGGAACAAAATAGAAAGCCCAGAGATAAATCCACACACCTATGGACACCTTATCTTCGACAAAGGAGGCAAGAATATACAATGGAATAAAGACAGTCTCTTTAACAGGTGGTGCTGGGAAAACTGGTCAACCACTTGTAAAAGAATGAAACTGGACCTCTTTCTAACACCACACACAAGAATCAACTCGAACTGGATTAAAGATCTAAATGTAAGACCAGAAACTATAAAACTCCTAGAGGAAAACATAGACAAAACACTCTCCGACATAAATCACAGCAGGATCCTCTGTGATCCACCTCCCAGTATAATGGAAATAAAAGCAAAAATAAACAAATGGGATCTAATTAAAACTAAAAGCTTCTGCACAACAAAGGAAACTATAAGCAAGGTGAAAAGACAGCCTTCTGAATGGGAGAAAACAATAGCAAATGAAACAACTGACAAACAACTAATCTCAAAGACATACAAGCAACTTATGCAGCTCAACTCCAGAAAAATAAACGACCCAATCAAAAAATGGGCCAAAGAACTAAATAGGCATTTCTCCAAAGAAAACATATGAATGGCTAACAAACACATGAAAAGATGCTCAACATCACTCATTATCAGAGAAATGCAAATCAACCACAATGAGGTGCCATTTCACACCAGTCAGAATGGCTGCGATCCAAAAGTCTACAAGCAATAAATGCTGGAGAGGATGTGGAGAAAAGGGAACTCTCTTACACTGTTGGTGGGAATGCAAACTAGTACAGCCACTATGGAAAACAGTGTGGAGATTCCTTAAAAACTGCAGACAGAACTGCCTTATGACCCAGCAATCCCCCTGCTGGGCATACACACCAAGGAAAGCAGAACTGAAAGAGACACATGTACCCCAATGTTCATTGCAGCACTGTTTATAATAGCCAGGACATGGAAACAACCTAGATGTCCATCAGCAGATGAATGGATAAGAAAGCTGAGGTACATATACACAATGGAGTATTACTCAGCCCTTAAAAAGAATAAATTTGATTCAGTTCTAATGAGATGGATGAAACTGGAGCCAATTATACAGAGTGAAGTAAGCCAGAAAGAAAAACTCCAATACAGTATACTGACACATATATATGGAATTTAGAAAGATAGTAATGATGACCCTCTGTGTGAGACAACCAAAGAGACACAGAGGTATAGAACGGACCTTTGGACTCTGAGGGAGAGAGTGAGGGTGGGATGATTTGGGAGAATGGCATTGAAACATGTATACTATCATGTAAGAAAAGAAGCGCCAGTCTATGTTCAATACAGGATACAGGATGCTTGGGGCTGGTGCATGGGATGATCCAGGGAGATGATATGGGGTGGGAGGTGGGAGATGTCTTCTGCATTGGGAGACCGTGTACACCTGTGGTTGATTCATGTCAATGTATGGCAAAACAAATACAGTATTGTAATGTAAAATAAAGTATTAAAAAAATAAAAAAATAAAGCAAAAAAATAAAATAAAAATAAAATTCTTTAAAAATATTTATATGTAATAGCTACTGCATTTTAACAACAGATTCTTCAACAGCATTGGAAATTACAATGTTCTCATTTGTTCAGTTTACTTTCTAATGTTATTTTAATATATCAAATTTGAAAATATAATAAGGAATTTTATGAAGCAAAACGAATCTTGCTAGGCATCATTACTTATGTGTAACTACTGCCAGGATTTTCAGATGCTAAAGATAACCTATAGGCTAGTTTTTTTAAGTGTGATAATTTCAGCATTATTTATAAATACCAAAAATTTGTAGTCAGTGTTAACAATTAATTATTAAAAGATGATTTATATGAGATCACTTTTGTTGGATATTATTAAATTAGAAATAATCATGATGAAAGCTAAATAGCTATATACTTTAAAAAGTAAAATACAGCATTCAACTATTACTAATTATGAAAGATATACACTCATGTGAATAAGAACTAGAAAATAAGAAAAAGTAAATTTGGTTTAGTATTGCTTCAAAAAGTTATGCAATTATACAAGATAATTTCAGGCAATTTCTGCCTTTAAAAATTTTTTTTATTGAAGGATAACTGCTTTACAGAATTTTATTGTTTTATGTCAATCTCGATATGAATCAGCCACAGGTATATATATATCCCCTCCCTTTTGAACCTCCCTCCCAATAATTACTGTTTTAATTTTTGTAAGTAGACACAAGAAATCACTTTGCATATAACTAAAAATCAAACAGAACTCATATTCACTTACTCTAAATTAGAGAAGGTTAAAGCTTTGTTAAACATCAAGAGAACATATTTCTGGTTATATTGCATTGATGAGGATTAGATAAAGCACAGGCAATACAATATTTTGACAACTCTATACAACAATATTAATATGAGAAAGACTAGAGATCTCTTCAAGAAAAAGAGAGATACCAAGGGAACATGTTATGCAAAGATGGGCACAATAAAGGACAGAAATGGTATGGATCTAACAGAAGCAGGAGATATAAAGAAGAGGTGGCAACAATACACAGAAGAACTATACAAAAAAAATCTTCACGACCCAGATAATCATGATGGTGGGATCACTCACCTACAGCCAGACATCCTGGAATGCAAAGTCAAGTGGGCTTTAGGAAGCATCCCTATGAACAAAGCTAGTGGAGGTGATGGAATTCCACTTGAGCTACTTCAAATCCTAACAGATGATGCTGTGAAAGTGCTTTACTCAACATTCCAGCAAATTTGGAAGTCTCAGCAGTGGCCACAGGACTATTTTCATTCCAATCCCGAAGAAAAAGTGAAAGTGAAGTCGCTCAGTCGTGCCCAACTCTTTGCGACCCCATGGACAGCAGCCTGCACCAAGCTCCTCCGTCCATGAGATTTTCAAGGCAAGAGTACTGGAGTAGGTTGCCATTTCCTTCTCCAGGGAATCTTCCCAACCCGGGGATCAAGCCCAGGTCTCTCACATTGTAGACAGACAACTTACCATCTGAGCCACCAGGAAAGTTCCAAAGAAATGCAATGCCAAAGAATGCTCATACTACCACACAACTGCACTCATCTCACACGCTAGCAAAGTAACGCTCAAAAATCTCCAAGTCAGGCTTCAATAGCATGTGAACTGTGCATTTCCAGATCTTTAAGCCATATTTAGAACAGGCAAAGGAACCAGAGATCAAATTGCCAACATCCACTGGATCATCAAAAAGCAAGAGAGTTCCAGAAAAACATCTACTGCTTTATTGACTATGCCAAAGCCTTTGTGTGGTTCAGAACAAACTGTGGAAAATGCTTCAAGAGATGGGAATACCAGACCACCTGACCTGCCTGCCTCTTGAGAAATCTGTATGCAAGTCAAGAAGCAACAGTTAGAATTGGACATGGAACAACAAACCAGTTTCAAGGAGAGGAAAGGAGTATGTCAAGGCTGTATATTGTCACCCTGCTTATTTCACTTCTATGCAGAGTACATCATGAGAAACGCTGGGCTGGAGGAAGCACAAGCTGGAATCAAGATTGGAGGAGAAATATCAATAACCTCAGATATGCAAATGACACCACCCTTATGGCAGAAAGTGAAGAGGAACTAAAGAGCCTCTTGACAAAAGTGAAAGAGGAGAGTGAAAAAGTTGGCATAAAACTTAACATTTAGAAAACTAAGTTCATGGCATCTGGTCCCATCACTTCAAGGTAAATAGATAGGGAAACAATGACAGAGTTTGTTTTTTGGGCTCCAAAATCTTTGAAGATGGTGACTACAGCCATGAAATTAAAAGACGCTTGCTCCTTGGAAGAAACGTTATGACCAACCTAGACAGCATATTAAAAAGCAGAGATATTACTTTGCCAACAAAAGCCATTCTAAGTCAAGGCTATGGTTTTTCCAGTAGTTATGTATGGATGTGAGAGTCAGACTATAAAGAAAAGTGAGAAGAATTGATGCTTTTGAACTGCGGTGTTGGAGAAGACTCTTGAGAGTCTCTTGGACTGCAAGGAGATCCAAGCAGTCCATCCTAAAGGATCAGTCCTGAACATCCATTGGAAGGAATGATGCTGAAACTCAATACTTTGGCCACATGATGCGAAGAACTGACTCATTTGAAAAGATTCTGATGCTGGCAAAGATTGAAGGCAGGAGGAGCAAGGGACGACAGAGAATGAGATGGTTGGATGGTATCACTGACTCAATGGACATGAGTTTGAGTAAACTCCGGGAGTTGGTGATGGGATAGGGAGGCCTGGTGTGCTGCAGTCCCTGGGGTCACAAAGAGTCAGACACAACTGAGTGACTGAACTGAACTGAACAGAGCTGAAGACCTTGTGTTAATTCCTGTTTGTAATATATTGATTTTTGAAAAGGATTTTGTACTTATTTAGTTCCTTTCAAAGACTGTATCCTTCAAAGACATAAACAAGATACCATCCTTGAAAGATTAAAAAAAAAAAAAGAAAACAATCCACGTATAAGTGGACACGCACAGCTCAAACATGACTTCTTCAAAGGTCAAATGTTTTTAAAAGCAAAACCAGCGTAATATACTGATGGTTTAGGCACAGAGGACAAAGAAATAAGGCCTTCAAGATTTTGGACCTGAATTATTAGGAAGATAAAGTTGTCAGCAATTGAGGTGGGGAGACTGTGGGTAGAGCAGGTGTGGGCACGAGTGGGTAAGGTCAGGAGTTACATTTTGCACATGGTGAGATATCCAAGAGGCACTTGCTGTGGAAAAGTATGGAGTTCACAGACAAGTCTGAGTTGGGGAGATACACTGAAAAACCATGAGCAGAGAGATGGTATTTGAACTGTAGGAATCATCAAGGGAATTCTGTGGACAGAGATGATGTCTACAGGCTGCATGCTGGGGCAATTCCAACATTAAGAGGTTGAGGAGACAAGTAATGACCTGAGAAAGACTGGTTGAGAAAGGGACCACAGAAGCAGAAGAAAAAAATCAAAAGAATATGGGGCAAGGGTGCTCTGCTGATGACCTAGAGGGCTGGGATGCAGTGGTGGGAGGGAGGCTTTAGAGGGAGGGTATATATGTATTTTTAGGGCTGATTCATGATAAAGCAGAGACCAAGACAACATTGTAAAGCAATTACCCTCCAATTAAAAAGAAATTTAAAAAAGAATGTGGGGCAAATATGTGTTTCAAATGCTGCTCAAATACTGGTAGTTACATAAGTTGAGAAGTGATAAATGACCACAGGATTTAGCAATGTGGAGGTCAGGGCACTGGCCACTTTGGAAAAAATGCTTTAGGTAGAACATTTGGAGAGAAATCAAAGTGGAGGCCGAGAGATGTGACTAGAGACCATGAAATACAGACAGCTCTTCTGAGGAACTTCACTGCAATAAGTTAAGTGGTGGCTGACTGGGGAAGTGAGGTATAAAAAAATTTTTTTCTGATGGAATGAATAGCAGCATGTTTGCAGGTTTGATAGGGAGACAGCCATGATTGTTAATATTGTCCAGGTATTAATAAGTAAGATGGCAGCAGATGGTATGGTTGGGAGGTCACATAAGAAATGCCTGGACAATTAACCTCTCCTATAAATCTGGCATACTCTGTCATCTGAAACTCCTATCTCTCCAACTTTTGCATTTAAAATAGAAATATTTAGGGTCTACATGACCTTACATGGCATAATTGCTACCCTCTAAGCACACACATACTCATACACTAAGAGGCCATTCATCCCCATTGGAAAGTCTGGCTTGTAGTTTCATAATTACAGGTTAAGCAGACTCCATAGTAAGAAAGCCAATTTTGCGAGAAAAACGGGAGAAAGAAAAATCGTAACTCTCTGATCTCACTCCTCACAGATCTCTATATAACCCAGGAAACCAAAGCATCTCCTATTTGCTTCTCCTGCACCAGAAGATGGCATTACCAAGAAAAAGTCCTAGAAATCAACTTTGGATATCTCTGCTGGACAGCTCTGCATACTTCAGCCAAAACGCAAAGGTTCTATTTTAGCATGCACCCTAATCCATGTGTCGGCACACACCTGTGCTCCTTCCTACACACCTAACATTTGCCCTCAGATGGTGTCTATTCTGGTTCTCCCTCCCATGGGTCCAACACCATCATTCTCCTCTTCTCCTTCTAAAAACCAATCTCAAGAAAGAAAGGCAGAAGGAGGACTTCCATGTGGTCCCGTGGTTGGGAATCTGCCTGCCAAGGCAGGGGACATGGGTTTGATCCCTGGCCCAGGAAAACCCTACATACCACAGAGCAACTAAACCCTTGCATCAGAACTCCTGAGCCCGCACTAGAGACCATCCACTGCAATAAGAGAAAGTGTGTGCACAGTAACAAAGACCCAGTGCAGCCAAAAATAAATAAGTAAAAAAAAAGAGACAGAAGGAATGGTGACTTAAAATGGTCAAACTGTCAGGGGTTTTACATTAGATTTCATTTTACAAATGAAGAAATCAAGTCTGGAGGGTGACATGAACTGCCCCAAAGTCACCAGCTAATTAGAAGGGAAGCTCCAAATTCTTTTGATCAGTTCCTTTACATCAAGGTATATAGATTGATCTGTTCTCTGTCAAAGGCATGTTTTTGCAGAAACCATAGTTTTGTGCCAAAGGAATGGATGGAGGAAGTGGAAAGAGGAAATGGCAGGCAGGGGAGGATGCTATTAACTTTAGCTTTAGGGCAGTATTTTGAATGGTAGCTCCTTTATTTGTCTATTTCAGGGGCTTCTCTGGTGGCTCAGATGGTTAAAAAAAAAAAATCTGCCTACAATGAGGGTGACCCAGATTCAATCCCTGTGTTAGCAAGATTCCCTGGAGAAGGGAATGGCTACCTACTCCAGCATTCTTGCCTGGAGAAGTCCAAGGACAGAGAAGCCTGGTGGGCTACAGTCCTTGGGGTCTCAAAGAGTCAGACACAACTAAGCAACTAACATTTTCACTTCTATTTCAGTTAACTCTCAACAAGGGGTGATTTTGCCTTCCAAGGGGCTGTTCGGCAATGTCTGGAGACATTTATGGTTGGCACACTAGTGGGAAGGTGCCTTTGGCACCCAGTAATACATGCCAAGAAAGCTGCTAAACTTCCTACAGTGCCCAGGTCAGTCCCTGCCCCCAATTTATGACCCACTGTGTCAACAGGTTAGGAATGCTGGTTTACTCTGAAAAGGAGGAGAAGGGAGAAAAGAACATTATCAAAAGTTGGCTCTGGAGTGGTGTTCCATGTATAGCTGCTCATCAGAAAAGGGGGCCAAGTGGATGTCACTGAACATTGGGAACATCATTCCTATTGAGTAAAAGACAACAGACTCAAAGTTGACACCTACTGCCTTCTGATTGAAGATGCTCACTTGCCATTCAACTGGTTCCATTCTTTCATTCCATCTCAGTTATCAAGCAACAGGCTAACGTGTAAAGCTGCCTCAAAGCAGTGGTATTAAAACTAGGCAGCAGATTGGAGGGGATATAAGAGACTATCATCAGTTCAGTTCAGTTCAGTCATTCAGTCGTGTCCAGCTATTTGCGACCTCATGAACTGCAGCACGCCAGGCCTCCCTGTCCATCACTAACTCCTGGAATTCACCCAAACCCACATCCATTGAGTCGGTGACACCACCAGCCATCTCATCCTCTGTCGTCCCCTTCTCCTCCTGCCCTCAATCCCTCCCAGCATAGCAAGTCACAAAGCTATGCTGTAATGAAAGCTTAGAGTCATAGGTGAGGCCTTTAAGCTGGCTGACTGGCCTTCTCAGCTACTGGCTTTTTCCTTTCTCTATGCCTGGTGCTTAGAAATCTGGGCATTTCCATCACTCATTTATTTATTTACTCTTTTCATTTGTGTTTATTTAAACACAGTTCTCAAAAAGTTTTGCATGAAACTTGCCACCTTTGGTAAGCAAAGGGGACCTGAATGTAATATTTAAAAATGAACAAAGTCTTCAGATCATTCACAACACAGGTATGGTGCTCCCTTCTTTTTCTCAAACTCTGAAGCACCCAGTTCTTCCATATAGTCTTAAAGCTAGATCAAGAGCACATTTGTGGTGGAATGTATTCATCACTTGCTGATGACTAGTTGAAAGACCATTATCCCCTTGTAACAGCTTTAAGAAATAGCTTTTTGAAGGCATACATTGTGTAACTCATTCCCTGCTGTATATAATACAGATTACACAAAGGCTGACAGATCACATTTATATAAGTATTAAGCATTTGCTGTATTGAAAGATCTTTAGTTTTAATACTAGCAGTATGGAGTTATAAAGCATTATTTTTATCACTTAATTGCAGGTATAAAAAGTATGGTATGTTTCGTGGACTGGAGGAAAACGGGCCTTTCTGTCTTGAATTTACTACTGACAATCTAATCTGAACAGTTCTGCTAAGCATTGATTCATTAGAAAGAAATGTAAAAATCAAACTGTACTGTTGCTTTTTGCCACTGGTAGCATTTTACACACAGGCTTTGATCTTCAGAATACCCTGGATTCAGGAAGAAAACCATTTACATGAAGTTCTATACAACAGAAACTTCTCAGCAGTCAAAATTTTAGACTGTAAAATAATGCATGCAAAACATACTTTTCTGAAAACACTTAACCTTGAACAAAGCACTGAACTACACAAATGCACAATGAAAACAGCATTTCAACTCCACCAAAAGTAGTCATCATAAAAGGTGTAAGTCACGTAACTTCGCTAGACACTGTTCACAAGAGATAATAAAAAATACTGTCCACAAACGATATCCCAGCTCTAGGGCAGATTTCAGGAAGTCTTCATCTTCATGCTTTGGCAGTGACAAGGTAAGTTTGATTAAGGTCTGGAACATGATCTGTACCATCCACGACTATAAGAGGGAGGAGGTGACCACCTTCTCTATATCTGATCCCTGTTTTGAGCAGCTCTCCATCCTCCTCCTCCTTTATATGATATGCTTTAATAGTCCTGATCATCACAGCCTCAATTATATCCTCTGTCATAAGTAAACTCAATGGTGTGAGCTGCCACAGGTAGCTCCCCCCATGTAAATTCCTGGTTGGGGTATGTGCTCTTTTTGTTAAAGAGAGATCAACTCTAATACTACGTCCATCAAGCTCAATTCCACTGACACACCCTTTTGCTTCTTTGGTGTCATTGACATTTTCCAAGTATACAAAGGAAAATCCTCTTGAATGTCTAGACTGCCGGTCATATACAATGGACACACATCAGCAACTGGGCCATATGTAGAGAACACTTCTCTTAGATCTCTTTCTGTAGTATACCAGCTCAACCCAAATACTCCAAAACAACAGTTGGGATCAAGATTTGCCCAATTCCCAACATGACACCTATGAGTTCACATGGGAGAACGACTGTGGCAATGCCATCTTCCATAATCTCTACTGTAAGATCTGCTATGGAACCTACGACAGGAGCGGGACTGAGATCATGACCTTGTATAATGCCTTCAAGAACTTCTTCTGGATCTATACTTAGATTCGGATCTGGACCTGGACTTTGATCTGAAATGCCTGGCATCTTCCTTGGAGTGAGACCTTGCAGGGGTACGCCTTGCAGATCTCCCAGATCCACGAGCACCTTCACTTTGGAAGCAGAATGATGTTACCATCTGCTGTAGCTCTGCTTGCCACTCTTGCTGAATACTTCTGCTGTCGCCACTCGATGTGCTTCAGTTGAAGCTGCCAACCTCTCATGCCTTCTATCCAGAGGCTCAGCTGCAGCCTCGCGTCTTGTACCATGCACGAGTTCCCAAGCCGCAGAGAACTGAAATGCTCTGTGCTGCCTCAGAGTTCAGGCTCTCCATTTATTTTTTATTTTCTGTAAAAACAACTTTGCCATAAACAAATCATTTCATTCATAGTAGTTTCAGAGGTGATCAGAGAAAAATAATCTACATCCAATCCTCCTATCATATTATTGTTAGTATTTTCAGTCTCAACTTTGTTGATGTAAAACCTTACTATCATTTTAAGTGCTATTAGAATCTATGCTTATGTGCTGGCTCACCATCCTCCATGCCAGGAAGCCACACTTGCATTTTGTTCCTGACATTTGCAATTAAAAGGGGAAAAGGCATTTACTTTAGCAGGAAACAAATACCTAGGCTAGCATGCCTGAAGTTGGGCCTTTCTGGGCAGGCAGACGTGTTGATCAGCATTATAGCGCTCATTATCTAAAAACTATAAATCCTGTAATTATCATCATCATTCTAATAATAGTATCTAAAATTTCTTGGTTATGTCAACCCTGTCTTGAACCTTTCCATGGGCTTTCCATGTATTAATTCATTTAATTCTTCCAAGAATATAAAGCAGGTACTATTATAATATTCATTTTATAAATGAGAAAACTAAGAAACAGGGAAATTTAAATAATTCAGCCATAATCACAGAGCTATTAAGTAGAAGGAAAAGAACTCAGGGGATAATTCCCTCCTATAGTCAATGGTCTCATACTTCAGCTACGTTCTCTTTGATGTCTCTTAAAAATGAACAAATCATTTCATTCATAGTATTTTCAGAGAAAATCAGAGAAAAACCATGGGTCTAACATCATTCACATTTCTCCATCTAAATCTCAAGCACTGTTGTCAAAACAGTAATGACTGCTGGTAGTTCTTCAAATTTCAAGGATATTAAACAACTTTGGAAAAGTCAAATGTATCATTATCTGTGTAAACTTGTCAAGTTCAGAGCTCAGAGCCCAAATCTAACAGGAATTTCAAAGATATCAGATGAAATGGAGGAGAAGAACTCATCAAAGGTAAAAAACAAGAGAAATTCCAAGAGAAGATGAAAATGAGTCTTCTGATTTAACATACCCATTACATGTCCTAGAGAAGGAAATGGCAACCCACTCCAGTATGTTTGCCTGGGAAATCCCATGGACATAGGATCCTGGCAGGTTACAGTCCATGGGGTCACAAAAGAGTTGGACGGGGCTTAGCAACTAAACAAATAACTACATGTACAGCATGGCAATTTAAAATGTCTCACACTAAGAGAACTAAAGAAAAAATACTAAAAGCATCAAGATGGAAAAAGTATGCCATTCTAAAGTTCAGAAGTCAGAATGACATTGGACTTCTCAATAGTAACACAAGAAACCAGATACTAAAAAAAGATGCCTTAGAAATACTGAGTAAAAGTTGTTTTCAAGTTAAAATTATCTATCTAACAAAACGATAATGCAAGGACTCAACAAACAAAGTAACTCTCAAGCATCCTTTCTCCAGAAGCTATTGGAAAATATCCTTTGTTGAAAGGAATGGTGTAAATCAAAAGAGAGAAGACAAAAAATGATGACCAAAAGTCAAAGTAGAGTAGCCAGACAATAGGACTAGAGAGCCACCAGTTCGTGTGGTAGAGGATAGAGAATTACAGGAGAATTCTACAAAATAAATACTAATAGGCAATCTGTCAGGCCTGTTAAAGCATGGAAACAATCAGTCATGAGTATATAGAAAACTAATTAAAAAAAAAAGGCAATTAACTCTAGGAAGAACAAAAGAGTCCATGAAAAAGATACATAATCATATGTAACCTGGTGGGCTACAGTCCATGGGGTCACAGAGAGTCGGACACAACTGAACACACATACAGAGAGGATGCACCTACTGTATCACCTGACTCAGCATTGAACAGTATTTACATTGTCATAATGATGTAAACACTGATTATTGATTTAAACAAAGTAATAATCTAGGTCTATACTGCCTTATATTTTTTAAAAATTCTAAAATCCAAAAAGCTCTGCAAAGCAACAGATTTTTGTTAGGTTTGCAACATTATATGATGGCAAGACCTGACTTGAATTGACTGGAGTTTATAGTCTTTACTTATCCCTCCTGAGAAGCCTGTATGCAGGACAAGAAGCAACAGCAAGAATGGGACATACAACAATGCTGCTGCTGCTAAGTCACGTCAGTTGTGTCCGATTCTGTGCAACCCCATAGACGGCAGCCCACTAGGCTCCCATCCCTGGGATTCTCCAGGCAAGAATACTGGACTGGTTCAAAACTGGGAAAGGAATATGTCAAGGCTGTATATTGTCACTGTGTTTATTTAACTTTTAAGCAGAGTACTTCATGGGACATGTCAGGCTGGATGAATCACAATCTGGAACCAAGATTGTCAGGAGAAATATCAACAACCTCACATATACAGTGGATACCACTTTAATGGCAGAAAGCAAAGAGGAACTAAAGAGCCTCTTGATGAAGACGAAAGAGTGGAGTGAAAAAGCTGGCTTAAAACTCAACACAGAAAAAACTAAGATCATGGCATCCAGTCCCATCACTGCATGGCAAATAGATGGGGACAACAATGGAAACAGTGACAGATTTTATTTTCTTGGGCTCAGAAATCACTATGGACAGTGACTGCAGCCATGAAACTAAAAGACGCTTGCTCCTTAGAAGAAAACCTATGACAAATCTAAACAGCACATTAAAAAGCAGAGACATCACTTTGCCAACAAAGGTCCATATACTTAAAGCTATGATTTTCCAGTAGTCATGTACAGATGTGAGAGTTGGACCATAAAAAGGCTAAGCACCAAAGGACTGATGCTTTCAAACTGTGGTTCTAGAAAAGACTCGAGAGTCCCCTGGACAATAAGGAGATCAAACCAGTCAATCCTAAAGGAAATCAACTCTGAATAGTCATTGGAAGGGCTGATGCTGAAGCTCCAATACTTTGGCCACCTGATGTGAAGAGCCAATTCACCGGAAAAGACCCTGATGCTGGGAAAGACTGAAGGCAAGAGGAAAAGGGGGCAACAAGAGAATGAGATGGTTAGATGGCATCATTGACTCAATGGACGTGAGTCTGAGCAAACTCCAGGAGATGGTGAAGGGCAGGGAAGTCTGGCGTGCTGCAGTTCATGAGGCTGCAATGTGTCAGACACAACTTACTGATTGAACAATAACAACAATCCATACCAGTATGGACTTGGTATCCATATTCGTGTTTTGTTGCAGAAATATTACACGTTTCATTATGGAATGTTGCCTCAGATCCCACTGGAGGAGTGAAGTATAACACATGTTGTGTGATTCTACAGCCTTTCCAAAGTCCTCCAGATTCTGAATTCTGAAACATACCTGGCCCCATCAGAGGTCTGGATAAGAGACTGAGGACCTGTATAAATACGTCAAGAGGATGGGGGTGGGGGTGCCTCAACAAGAGAAGGAGTTGCTATATAGGAGAGCTAACTTCTCAACCAGAGGGTGACAAGAAGAGCAACATGATAATTTTACATGGAAATGTGTAGTTAAATAATAGAAGCAATAGAAAAGAGAGCTGAAAAGGAAAAAGCCTTCAGGGAGCAGTCTTGGGATTGAAAGAGGCATGGCATAGGGTTACTATTTTTCACTGTCTTTTTATTATTATGTGATGTTGTAAACTATGTCTTATTTTGATGGAAAATAAAAATAATTTGGAAAAAAAATCAATCATCCTTTCCCCCAGGAATACACAGGGTAGAAGGCTGATAAAATCAGTATTCATTTCTCCTTGTCTAGTTAAGATACATCACCCAATATAAAATTTCATATATGTTTCTAATAATATCTGGGGGAAAAGGATGCCCACATATTAAGTCCAAATATTCAGCTTAGGGGGCAGCTCATCAGATGCATATTAATTAACTTTGTTTAAAATCTCATCATATGAAGACACCTAACCATTTGAGAAAAATCCAAAAAAGTATAAAAATTCTTTCTGGAGGCACTGAGGAGGAAATCCAAACAGTTTTGTACCTTTGTTTTCATCTCCCATAGTTCAATTTTATCACAGACCACAAGGCTTCCAAGATCGTCCTTGGCTATTTTATAATGGAAATGCTAACGAAGTTCTTAACATTAGGTATACTTTACCTAAGCTTATTTTTTTTTGCATGCGTTTTTTAAAAAATGCCTATTGGTAAATCCCTAATTTTTGAAACCTGTAGGAAATTATAGACAAACGTCAACCTTCACTGATATGCATATATACCAGGTAATCTGGTGAGTACGTGTTGTATTTTATTCGTTATTTTGTCTTCATTGGGAACTAGCAGCGAGCCACAATGATGGTAATTTCAGGTCAATATAACAGGTAAGGAAGGAGCAGCCATTCTCACTCGAGATACAACTGCTAAAACTGGCCAGTTATTTTTCTAACTCTCATTTGAAAAACTATGTGTTATTGGAGTACGTCCCCTCTCTGGGGAAGAGTGGAAAGTTAGTGTGTGTGCAAGGAGTTGTGAGTGTGGGTTTCAGGGTCAGACAGATCTAGCATCAAATCCAGGCTCTGTGACTTTAATTAGAGTTCTGTCCTTGCCAAGCTGCTTTCCCTCATGGTTGCTTCAGTGTTCTAAATGGGGATTGTAATACTGTCTCCTACCAAACCAGGTCTCAATCTTGGCACTATTGACATTTTGGGCTGAATAACTTTTTGATGTGTGGGGGTGATATCCTGCACATCAAAAGATATTTAGCAAGTCCCTGGCCTCCCCCATAGGTGCTGGTAGTACCTCCTTTGCCACTTATGAGAACTCAAAATGTCTTCAGACATAACCAAACGTCTCCTGGGAAGGGAATATAAAATCACCAAGAATCTCTGCAGTAAACCTTCAGATAAACTGAAAGCTTTCATTACTCAAACTTTGTAAGGTTTTCATAAAATAATTTATACAAAGTCTGCTTAGCACACACAGATATTCGGTCAGCACAAAGAGAATATGGAACTTTATCTTATTATCTCAATTATATGTAGTGATCATAGGGAAAGAACCACAGCAGGAAGAGAATATGTTAGAAAGAAGAAACGAACACCAGAGACTTTCTCACACTACAGAAGGTCAACATTTGAAAGGGCTTTAGAGACTACTTTTAATAATACAGATGAGGAAGCCAAAGTCAAAAGACAGGCCAAGTTAGCTAAGACAGAAAGTGATTGCATCAGGACAAGAACACATCACTCGGAACTAGTCTTCTACACCATTCTGAACACCATGGCCATCAGGGTCTTTTGGGGACTAGCTCAATTATTATGGGAGAATAAGATGAGGAAGTCAATACCTGGTTTAACAGAAATGCTCTTTCCTCCTTTCTGTAAAGGATTGAACATAGGGGAAGGAAGATGGCACATCTTACAGAAAAGTTAGCCTACTTTCAAAACCAGGAACTAGCCAGCTCACCATTTGTTTTCAGCCACTTTTTGGAATGAAGGTGACTTTCCAGCATCCTTTCATTGAACAGCATGTATCCCATTGGTTCTGAAAGGATCACATCTACAGCCTCAGGAAGTGAGATTTCTTCAGTTTTCCATGGCAAACCAATGATCTTGTCTGAAAGGTTGTTACTTTCCACTAGCATCTGAAACAGATAAAATGTACCAGTACTGTTATACAGAATCTTATGAAAAGTAAGTTTTATAGATTAGGGGTTGGCTGGGTGATATGGATGAGAGGGAAGTGATTTATTTGCTTCTATAATATTATACAGATATTTTTCTTACTGCACAAACATTTCATGTTTACTGTAGATAAATTAGAAGATACAGATATGGAACAAATAAAAACATCTATAATCAATGCCACATACAAATAATAACTATTAATAGCTTTATATATATCCTTCTAGACTCTATACAAGCATACCCTTATATACACACATACTGTATGTGCTGTCTGTGTATGTGCGTGAAAGTCAAAGTTGCTCAGTCGTGTCTGACTCTCTGCAACCCCATGGACTATATAGCCCATGGAATTCTCCAGGCCAGAATACTGGAAAGGGTAGCCGTTCCTTTCTCTAGGGGATCTTCCCAACCCAGAGATGAACCTAGTTCTCCCGCATTGCAGATGGATTCCTTATCATCTGAGCCACGAGGGAAGCCATGTGTGTATATATATGCACATGTACTTTGGGGGATTATTAATGGTTTGAGTCTATTTCCTATTGTTCTACTAGCATTAAGGATGCCCAAGAGTTCTATACAACAATCTTGTGTAACATAATAATCCTGATCCTTATTAAATCATCCTTTGATCTTTTGATTCCAAAGATAAATGATACCATGCTCATTAGCTTTTGTTAAAAGCACATTTTACAGTTATGCATTCATTTTTCTTTGATGTCCTCTGTATTGTATTTAATAATTTTGAACTCTCTTAAAAGAAGGACCTTGAAGAGAAATATGGTTATGTATTTCTAACATATTTCTTCTAAATGTCAAATACAATAAGGTGATTATATTATTACATTTATGTCTTTCTACTGCCTGAAAAAACATTTCCTAATAAACATCTTATATGCACCATCACAAATATATACAGCATATTGCTTTTCAAGCTGTGCTTTCCTGAGATTCTTATGTCTTTGCTCATTGTATTTATACATATTCAGAGACCCTTCATTTTGTATTTTTGCAACTTGACCCCTTCCTCATCCAAAATGCAATATACCAAGCATCTGTCATGATTCAGTTGCATTTTCTCAACTTCTGATCACTTCTTCCCAAGATTAGGATACCTTTCACTTTGAACTCAGTCTTCTAGGATGCTGCTCAGTAACATTACACCACAAGTTTGTTGAATGTCTTTTCTACCTACATTTTCTTTAAAAGAAATGAGGTAGTCTCTGATCTAAGGAAAAACAATGAAAACTATTTGAACATGCCATCCACTGTCAACATCTACCCACGCACAAGGACTCGTGGAATTCCATTCTATTATTGTTCTACACGTCCTTGTCAAGTTTAGGGGGCCTGTGGACACAGGGCCTAAAGGGTAAGGCTTTAGGTGGCCTGATTTTCTGAGTACATTCTTTTCTCAGGAGAGCCCTTCTCCTGAATGGTTGTAAGCATGGCTCCACGTGGATGGCTGTGCACAGCTTCAGGTTTTCTCTCCCACCTGAGCACTGGCCATTACCTGGACATTTCCACCAACCTGCTAGGTTATCTCCTCAGTCTCAACAAGTAAAGAGCCAGTCTCAAAACTCCTTCTTGAAAACTAGTCATTTATCTAAATTCTTTTAAAATCTTCATATGATTTTGTATTTTCTTGATTCTTTTTTGGTTACCAATGCCATAATCCTCAATATCTTGGAGGCACACATATTTGTTTCCCGTGGCCAATTAGTTACTATTTTCTCTTATTTCTACTTTGCAGATATGTCTCATTTCCACCTTCTTCTTTCTGCCTGCATCAACTTGTCCTGTTCCTAATAACTTCAAATCTGAAATTTAAAAATAGCAGTTACATAATGAAAATAATAATAGCAGTGCCTACACTTCACAGGCCTGCTTGAGGCTAAAACAAGATAAATCATATTAAGGGTCATGTAAGTATTAAACTACAATTGTCATATTATTTCTATTAAAGAAAAGCATTCACTAAAAAAGAGAAATGTAGATGAGCAAAAGCATGAGAATAAAAATCACTGTATTCTCATCATCCAGACATAGGCAGGGTATATTTCCTAGCACAATTTTGAGTGTATCTCTGTTTATAAAAATACATACTTTTCTAGTACTATCTCATAATCTTTTTACATGTAATATGTTTTAGACCAGTTTTCTGAATATTTTCTACCTCATGGCATACACATAAAAAGTAACATTTTTTATGAATAGTAGGGATAACAGGGAAGGATGCCTGCAGTTTTGAGACATTTAACCTGGGGGTTCATGCCCCATGAGACCCTGACCATCTCCCAAGAAGGCAAAGGGCATCAAAACATTCTTCCTGGCACATTTTTCCAGAAGCTCTGTTGTTGATATCTTTCCATGAACTGCTCTAGAACATAAATTTTATTGGCTGTAGGGTATTTCATAATACACTTTGATTCACTAACCAATACTAT
The DNA here is from genome assembly GCA_917880005.1 of Nanger dama. Classification (NCBI taxonomy): domain Eukaryota; kingdom Metazoa; phylum Chordata; class Mammalia; order Artiodactyla; family Bovidae; genus Nanger; species Nanger dama. Next base: position 18,675,618 of record CAKJTW010000017.1, on the reverse strand, counting down.
GCTACTGGACATTCAAGTTATATCAAATGTTTCATTACTACAACAGCATATTGACAAATAATAATGCAGTTCAATCTGGGGACATACTTCTTACAACTCTGTTTCAAAGTTAAAGGGTCCAGAGCTTTTAAGGGTTTCAGGTTCACACTGTCCCTTTGCCTAATGGAAAGGTGATTCCATTTCTAAATTACAAGCCCTTTTTAAATTCCACTTATGGGGTGTGAGGGTGTCTACATAACTGCAATGTGTAAGTGTGAAGTTGCTCAGTTGTGCCCGACCGTTTGCTACCCTGTGGACTGTAACCCACCAGGCTCCTCTGTCCATGGGATTTTCCAGGCAAGAATACTGGACTGGGTTGCCATTTCCTTCTCCAGGGGATCTTCCCAACCCAGGGATTGAACTCAGGTCTTCCTCATTACAGGCAGACGCTTCAACCTCTGAGCCAGCAGGGAAGCCTCATCAATTTGGACCAGGATGTTGGAAGGGAAATTTTTCTGGCTAAATCTTGCTGGAGGGACTAATAAAATAGGATGGTCAACAGAGTGTGATATCCACTCTACATGGAGATTTTACAGAGAATAATCAGAGATTCTTAAATCCTCAGGAAGATCAGATATCTAAGAAGGTTTGAGAGAGAGGATGCTATGAGCTGTCAGAAGGGCAATTTGAGGTTCACAGGAAAGAATTTGCATCTTACTATTCTTACAGGTAAAAAAAGGACATACCACATATGCGTAAGTGAATAAAAAGGCTTGCCTTCGGGCCACTGCATCTTGTGACTTATTTTTCCTTAATTAAAAAAGAATTTATTGGAGTATAGTTGCTTTACAATGTTGTGTTAGTTTTTACTATACAGCAAAGTGAATCAGCTATGCATATATGCATATCTGCACTTTTTGGATTTCCTTCACATTTAGGTCATCAAGTGACTTCATTTATTTTTGACCAGATTCAAAGAACATTAGATCAAGAATATGAAGATACAGATTCTAGATCTGCCATTACCATCAAAGAGCTGCGTGCCCTTGGGGAAGTCACTTAAAATCTCTACATTTGTTCCCCTCTTGAAAAACTAGAGTTTAAAATTGAGTCACTTTAAGGCTCCACTTAGTTCTAAAATTTCATGATTAGAAGAAAGCAAAATTTCTGCAAAGTCTGTTCTAGGAATCCATGAACACAAGAAGTTTCATGATCAAATATTATTGGAACTTTGTTATAATGCATATTTCCTCTTACAAATTCAGAGAGTTCATTACCATATTAATAGATTTAAAAATTCTGCTGAAAACTGGTTTGGCTAAATCAAAGATATCCAAACTTATCTGAGTATTTGACTTTTTTTTTCTCTGAATGTTTATCTCAGATAAATCTTTAAGAAACAAAAAAAATAATTATTTGATAATCTTAGGTTGCAAAGGAGAAAAGGAAAGATATACTCATTTGAATGCAGAGTTCTAAAGAATAGCAAGGAGAGATAAGAAAACCTTCCTCAGTGATCAGTGTAAACAAACAGAATGGGGAAACAAAAGAATAGGAAAGACTAGAGATCTCTTCAAGAAAATTAGAGATACCAAGGGAACATTTCATTCAAAGATAGGCTCAATAAAGGACAGAAATGGTATGGACTTAACAGAAGTAGAAGATATTAAGAAGATGTGGGAAGAATGCACAGAAGAACTATACAAAACATATTCACAACCCAGATAATCATGATGGTGTGATCACTCACCTAGAGCCAGACATCCTGGAATGTGAAGTCAAGTGGGCCTCAGGAAGCATTGCTAGCAACAAAGCTAGTGGAGGTGATGGAATTCCAGTTGAGTGATTTCAAATTCTAAAAGATGATGCTATGAAAGTACTGCACTCAATATACCAGCAAATTTGGAAAACTCAGCAGTGGCCACAGGACTGGAAAAGGTTAGTTTTCAATCCAATCCCAAAGAAAGGCAATGCCAAAGAATGCTCAAACTACCACACAATTGCACTTATCTCACATGCTAGCAAAGTAATGCACAAAATTCTCCAAGCCAAGCTTCAACAGTATGTGAACCATGAACTTTTCAGATGTTTGAGCTGGATTTAGAAAAGGCAGAGGAACCAGAGATCGAATTTCCAACATCCATTGGATAATCAAAAAGTAAGAGAGTTCCAGAAAAACATCTACTTCTGCCTTATTGACTATGCCAAAACCTTTCACTGTGTGGATTGTAACAAACTGTGGAAAATTCTTAAAGAGATGGGAATACCAAACCACCTGACTTGCTTCCCTGAGAAACCTGTATGTGGGTCAGGAAGCAATAGTTAGATATGGACATGGCACAACAGACTGGTTCAAAATTGGGAAAGGGGTACATCAAAGCTGTATATTGTCAATCGGCTTATTTAAATTATATGCAGAGTACATCATGAGAAACACTGGGCTGGAGGAAGCACAAGCTGGAATCAAGATTGCCAGGAAAAATATCAATAACCTCAGATATGCAGATGACACCACCCTTATGGCAGAAAGCAAAGAAGAACCAAAGAGCCTCTGATGAAAGTGAAAGAGGAGAGTGAAAGAGCTGGCTTGAAACTCAACATTCAGAAAACTAAGATCGTGGCTTCTGGTCCCAACACTTCATGATAAATAGTTGGGGAAACAATGGGGGCTCGAAAATCACTGCAGATGGTGTCTGCAGCCATGAAATTAAAAGATGCTTGCTCTGTGGAAGAAAAGTTATGACCAACCTAGACAGCATATTGAAAAGCAGAGACATTACTTAGCCAACAAAGGTCTATCTAGTCAAAGCGATGGTTTTTCCACTAGTCATGTATGGATGTGAGAGTTGGACTATAAAGAAAGCTGAGCGCCAAAGAATTGATGCTTTTGAACTGTGGTGTCGGAGAAAACTCTTGAGAGTCCCTTGGACTGCAAGGAGATCCAACCAGTGAATCCCAAAGGAAATCAGTCCTGAATATTCATTGGAAGGACTGATGCTAAAGCTGAAATACTTCCAATACTTTGTCTACCTGATGCAAAGAACTGACTCATTGGAAAAGACCCTGATGCTGGCAAAGACTGAAGGCAGAAGGAGAAGGGGATGACAGAGGAGGAGATGGTTGGATGGCATCACCGACTCAATGGACATGAATGTGAGTAAACACTGTGTGCTGATGATGGACGGGGAGGCCTGGTGTGCTGCAGTCCATGGGGTCACAAAGAGTCGGACACGACTGAGCAACTGAACTGAACTGAAGTTGAAAACAATTCCTTGATAGAGATATTTGAAGATAGAAAATAAACTCAATCAGTAATACCTCCTAGACACAAAAGTAGCTAATTCCAGACATGAGATGCATTCTATTCTGAGTCAGACTTGCTGCCATACTTGCTCTTTGGTAATCAACAGCTACTAGTATGTTAGTCTATCACTTTGGACCCCATTCTTCCAAAACTAAATCCTGCAGAACTATCCTTTCTAGAGAATGCATACCCAATATCCAGGAAGAGAATATGTTATACTCAGATCATACATAACCATTTTGGAAAGCCATCTGGCATTACTTGATAAAGCTGAAAATGTCTATAACTTAGAAATATCACACCCATAAATACACAGTCTAGTGAAATTTTTGAAGATGTGTACAATGTAACCTATACTAAAACTTTATAATAATATTGGTAATTATAAATTTTAAAAATAAATAAACATGATTTACTAACTGATAGGGATGTGAATGAATAAATGCTATTATATTCATATTATGAATACTACCGAACAGTGAGAAAGAAAGAACAAGAGGTATTTGTGTTAACAAATTAATTTCATAAGCAAAATTTTAAGGAGGAAAAAAACCAGGTTGCTGAAAAATATACACTATGTTTCTTTTACACTGTTGGTGGGAATGCAAACTAGTACAGCCACTATGGAGAACAGTGTAGAGATTCCTTAAAAAACTGGAAATAGAACTGTCTTATGACCCAGCAATCTCACCGCTGGGCATACACACCGAGGAAACCAGAATTGAAAGAGACATGTGTACCCCAATGTTCATCGCAGCACTGTTTATAATAGCCAGGACATGGAAGCAACTTAGATGTCCATCAGCAGATGAATGGATAAGAAAGCTGTGGTACATATACACAATGGAGTATTACTCAGCCATTAAAAAGAATACATTTGAATCAGTTCTAATGAGGTGGAAGAAACTGGAGCCTATTATACAGAGTGAAGTAAGCCAGAAAGCAAAACACCAATACAGTATACTAATGCATATATATGGAATTTAGAAAGATGGTAACGATAACCCTGTATGCGAGACAGCGAAAGAGATACAGATGTATAGATCAGTCTTTTGGACTCCATAGGAGAGGGAGAGGGTGGGATGATTTGGGAGAATGGCATTGAAACATGTATAATATCACATAAGAAACAAATTGCCAGTCCAGGCCCGATGCATGATACTGAATGCTTGGGGCTGGTGCACTGGGATGACCCAAAGGGATGGTACAGGGGGAGGAGGGAGGGGGTTCAGGATGGGGAACACATGTATACCTGTGGCGAATTCATGTTGATGTATGGCAAAACCAATACAATATTGTAAAGTGATTAACCTCCAATTAAATAAATTTATATTTTAAAAAAGTCAACTGTATCCAAAAGTAAACTGTACTGATTAGGATATACTGCTGCTGCTGCTAAGTCACTTCAGTCGTGTCCTACTCTGTGCGACCCCACAGACGGCAGCCCACCAGGCTCCACCGTCCCAGGATTCTCCAGGCAAGAATACTGGAGTGGGTTGCCATTTCCTTCTCTAATGCATGAAAGTGAAAGTGAAGTCACTCAGTCAATCCAACTCTTTGCGATCCCATGGACTGCAGCCTACCAGGCTCCTCGGCCCATGTGATTTTCCAGGCAAGATTACTGGAGTGGGTTGCCACTGCCTTCTCCATAGGATATAATACATTATTCTTAAAAACTCTTCTATCCTAACATGCTGGTAACTTTTGGGAGTGAAAAGAGGGCATGAAATTTGGGAGAAGCATAAAGAAATTTTAATACACAGTTATATTATTCTAGCTGTTACACTGCATTGTGGGCATATATGTGGTTTTTATATTTACACTCACCTTTATTTCTGGATGCAAGAGTATTTTATAATAGGAAGCACTTTTAATAAAAAAGTTTGAGGTAATCATAAAAATGCAAATTTTAAAAAACGAACTGATTTCTGCAATCAGAAGATAACAGATATGAAAGACAGACTTAAAACAAAAAAGCATAAAGGTAATTGATGTCTCTGAAGAACGGAAAAATCACTCAAAGATATATTAAAATTCCCCTGAAATTAAAAAAAAAAAGAACTGAATCCATTAACAGAAAAAGTACACAGTGCTCATAGGAAAATATCATACAGTAATAGCAACATGGAAATATATTCTGCTCAAGATTTTAAATTTAAAGAAAAAAAATTCCTTGAGTACCCATGCAGAAAGAAAAATCACCCTAAAACTGAAAGAAAATCAGGCTGGCATCAGACTGCTCTATACTCATATTCATTTTAAAAAGACAATGAAACAATATCTGCAAAATTTAGAAACAAAAATCTGTGATCAAAATAAGATCAAACCCTAAAATAATAATAATAAAAAGATTAAATCCAGAGGAGGTACTATTCAAATTTTCAACATGAGAAAACTGAGGATAGCACACATAAGACTGTCCTCAAAAACTGATTTGCCAAAAACAAAAAATAAATAATTTATGTAATTAAGATATGAACTAAACAAAGAATTTGGTAATAAAGAAGTTCTATACAAGAAAGATATTCATCTGAATGCAGAACTCCAAAGAATAGCAAGGAGAGATTTTTAAAAAAGGCCTTCCTAAGTGATCAATGCAAAGAAACAGAGGAAAACAATAGAATGGGAAAGACTAGAGATCTCTTCAAGAAAATTAGAGATACTAAGGGAACATTTAATGTAAAGATGGACACAATAAAACAGAAACAGTATGAATCTAACAGAAGCAGAAGACATTAAGAAGAGGTGGAAACAGAAGAACTATACAAAAAAGGTCTTAATGATCCAGATAAACATGATGGTGTGATCACTCACCTAGAACCAGACATCCTGGAATGAAAAGTGAAGTGCGCCTTGGGAAGCATCATTACAGACAAAGCTAGTGGAGGTGATGGAATTCCAGCTGAGCTGTTTCAAATCCTAAAAGATGATGCTATGAAAGTGCTGCACTCAATATGCCAGCAAATTTGGAAAACTCAGCAGTGGCCACAGGACTGGAAAAGGTCAGTTTTCATTCCAATCCCAAAGAAAGGCAATGCCAAAGAATGCTCAAACTTCTGCACAATTGCACTCATCTCACACATTAGCAAAGTAATGCTCAAAATTCTCCAAGCTAGGCTTCAACAGTATGTGAGCTGGGAACTTCTGGATGTTCAAACTGGATTTAGAAAAGGCAGAGGAACCAGAGATCAAATTGCCAACATCCACTGGATCATCAAAAAAGCAAGAGAAATCTAGAAAAACATCTACTTATGCATCATTGACTACACTAAAACCTTTGCCTGTGTGAATCACAACAAACTATAGAAAATTCTTCAAGAGACAGGAATATAAGAGCACCTTACCTGTCTCCTGAGAAATCTGCATGCAGGTCAAGAAACAACAGTTAGAACCAGACATAAAACGATAGACAAGGTTGTATATAGTCACCCAGCTTACTTAACTTATATCATGCAAAATGTCAAGCGGGATGAAGCACAAGCTGGAATCAAGATTGTCGGCAGAAATATCAATATGGCAGAAAGTGAAGAAGAACTAAAGAGCCTCTTGATGAAAGTGAAAGAGGAGAGGGAAAAAGTTGGCTTAAAGCTCAACGTTCAGAAAACTAAGATCATGGCATCTGGTCCCATCACTTCATGGCAAATAGATGGGGAAGCAGTGACTGACTTTGTTTTTGGGCTCCAAAATCACTGCAGATAGTGACTGCAGCCATGAAATTAAAGATATTTACTCCTTGGAGAGAAAGTTATGACCAACCTAGACACCATATTGAAAAACAGAGATATTACTCTGTCAACAAAGGTCTGTCTAGTCAAGGCTATGGCTTTTCCAGTGGTCATGTATGGATGTGAGAGTTGGACTATAAAGAAAGCTGAGCCCCAAAGAATTGATGCTTTTGAACTGTAGTACTGGAGAAGACTCTTGAGAGTCCTTTGAACTGCAAGATCAAACCAGTTCATCCGAAAGGAAATCAGTCCTAAATGTTCATCAGAAGGATTGAGGCTGAAGCTGAAACTCCAATATTTTGGCCACCTGAAGCAAAGGGCTGACTCATCTGAAATGACCCTGATGCTGGGAAAGACTGAGGACAGGAGGAGAAGGGGATAACAGAGGATGAAATGCTTGGATGGCATCACCGACTCAGTGGACATGAGTTTGAGCAAACTCTGGGAGTTGGTGGTGGACAGGGAGGCCTGGTGTGCTGCAGTTCATGGGGTCACAAAGAGTCAGACATGACTGAGCGAATGAACTGAACTGAACACATATGCAGATGACACCACCCTTATGATAGATGTTGCAAAGAGGAACTCTACAGCCTCTTGATGAAAGTGAAAGAGGAGACTGAAAAAGCTGGCTTAAAACTCAACATTCAGAAAACGAAGATCATGTCATCTGGTCTCATCAATTCATGGCAAATAGATGGAGAAACAATGGAAACAGTGAGAAACTTTATTTTCTTTGGCTCCAATAGCACAGCAGATGGTGATTGCACCCATGAAGTTAAAAGACGCTTGCTCCTTGGAAGAAAAGTTATGAGCAACCTAGATAGCATATTAAAAGGCCAAGACATTACTTTGCTGACGAACGTCCGTTCAGTCAATGCTATGGCTTTTAGTAGTCATTTGTGGGTGTGAGAGTTGGACCATAAAGAAGGCTGAGCGCTGAAGAATTGATCCTTTTGAACTGTGGTGTTGGAGAAGACTCTTGAGAGTCCCTTGGACTGCACAATGATCAAACCAGTTGATCCTAAAGAAAATCAGTACTGAATATTCATTTAAAGGACAAATGCTGAAGATCCAATACTTCGGCTACCTGATGAGAAGAACTGACTCACTGGAAAAGACCCTGATGCTGGGAAAGATAGATGGCAGGAGGAGAAGGGGATGACAGAGGATGAGATGGTTGGATGGAATCACAATCAATGGACAGGAGTCTGAGTAAGCTATGGGATTTGGTGAATGACAGGGAAGCCTGGTGTGTTCCAGTTCATGGGGCCACGAAGAGTTGGACACAACTGACTGAACTGAACAGGAGGAAGGTGGAGCTATGGGGACACTGATGATTTCACTTCTGTTATAGGAAGGAGTGAATTTTTATCACGATGTTTAGAAAGATTCAGTTTCTTAATATTTTCCAAAACTTTACAGGAATCCACCAGGAAGCAATTTCTCTTATAAAAATTTTTTTTTATTGGAGTATAGTTTATTTATAATGTTGTGTTAGTTTCAGGTATATAGTAATGTGAATCTGTTATACATATATCCACTCTTTTTAGATTCTTTTCCCATATAGGCCAGTATAGAGAACTGAGTAGGGTTCCCTGTGTTATACAATAGGTCCTTATTAGTTATCTATTTTATATATAGTAGTGTGCATATGTTAGTCCCAGTAGGAAGCAATTTCTTTTTATGTGAAGAACTTATTCAAAGTTAAAACAATTTTTCTTTTATTCTTATTTTTCTTTTCCTCGTTAAATTCAACAAAATTCAATATTTTTTTATTCAGAACATTACAGATCAGATAATCTCATTTTTCTAAAAATATTTCTCTCTAACCATTCTTCTCCTTGTATATTTGCATAGAAAAATGTCTGAAATGCAGATTCAAGTGATATTAATGATAACTATTATGGGTGGTTTAAATTCTTCTTCTTTGCTAAATTTCTCAATTGCTTAATTTCTTTATTATAAGGCATTATTTTTATAAATACAGCCTATAAATAAATAAATTTTATAATGAATAATAAATACATTTTTATAAATACAAATTATTTTCCTCTAAAGAAAACTATTAGTAAAACTAGGAACCTAAGCAAGTATAACTGTCTCCTCTGTTTTCTGAGATACCACATAAATACAGGAAATGAAGTAAATCAGAAAGAAACTTTAATATGCATGTACATTAAAAAGAACTATCAGGAGATGAGAGAGTCTGAGAGAATTCTATAAGATAGAAAGCAGATTAGATTGGATTGATGGAAAAAACAGAATACATTATTCTGAACCCCTAAATTTCAGACCTAAAGACAGCTTTCTGTAAGGGAGTTTGGGAGGAAAAATTCCAAATTTCAAGTCAGCAAATGTCAAAAGCAGAAGAGCCCATGGGATCGCTATCTAGGCTAGTATGTCCACCTTCCCACCCATTGTAGGAATATGAACTCTATGAGACTGGCCTCGGTGGCTTTTCTTCCTGGCTAAAGCTCTTAGCATGGCTTTTGTGAAATGTCTTAGCAGGAATCCTAATGTGAATTTTAAAGCACAAAAGAAAAACACAGAAGAGCTTAGGTAACTTTGGGTCCCAATGGGAAGAAAATTATGAGGCGGTGCCACCCAAAGTTCCATTCCCAAGGATAAAGCTCTTGCTCTGGCAATAGTGCAGGTCACTAGGCTACCAGTGAGCTACACACAGGGAAACTCACCAGCCAGCACATTTTCTCCATGGAGCAAAGGCTTTGATCTGCTCTTTCTGTTAAGGGGGAGATGTGTTGGAAACACCGACTCATACTCTCTATACTAAGCAATGTAGTTCTTCATCAGCTCAGAGTGAGTAAACAAGGATTTTGAGACATTGGAGGAAAGTAAATAGCATGAAAGAGAAAGTTGGAGAGTAACAAACAGAACAAATGACTCATAAGAAAACAGATCACTATATTTTTTTTAATGACTAAACTCAGAGAGGTGAGAGTTTATAGCCATAAAACCACAATAGGCTGCTATAAAATTAAGAATATGATTACTAGAAAATAAATTCAGTTGGTAAACTGTCAAAACTTAAGACCAAGAGAGTGAACTGTAAGATAACTTTGAGGAAATCTGAGAACAGAGCAAACTCAAAGAGACAGACACCATAAAAGAACAGTCGAATTGACATGGGTATAATATCAATAATTAAATAAATAATAGAAAATATCCCAGAACTCAAGAAAAACCTTAGTCTTCAAATTGAAAGAGCTTACTGAGAATGACACAGAGTAGACAGTCTAAAAAGTTAGTTCACATCCAAATACATAATGGCAAATTTGACAACCCCAGCAATTATGCTGGTAAAGAATCCACCTGAAGTGCAGGAGACCTGGGTTTGATCCTTGGGTTAGAAAGATCCCCCGGAGAAGGGAAAGGCTGCCCACTCTAGTATTCTGGCCTGGAGAATTTCATGGACTGTGTAGTCCATGGGGTCACAAAAAATCAGACATGACTGACTAACTTTCACTTTCAGGAATTATGACTAAGATCCCTGAAGTTTTTAAAGTTTTAAAAAGTCACAGCTTCTGATAAACAAAAGTTATACTGATGCCAGAATTCTCACCAGCAGCACAGGCCATTAGCAGATAACAAAGCAAGTTCAGAGGGAAAATGACTTTTGAGCCCTAAATCCAAAAACTTTGAGGAAATAAAAACTTTTTCAGATACAAAAGCCTCAAAGATTTTGTGTGTCACGGTGAAAAATACAAGGAATTAGTCAAGAGGAAAAACAAACATAAGAAATATTTCCTGGTGGTCCAGTGATTGCGACTTCGGCCTCCATTGAGGGAGTGGGTTCAATCCCTGGTTGGGGAGGTAGGAGCCCACATGTCTCATGGACAAAAGGCTAAAACATAAAACAGAAACAATACTGTAACAAATTCATCAGAGACTTTAAAAAAATGACCTACCTCAAAAAATTCTTTTTAAAGAAAAGGGTTAATATAGATAACAACGATAGCAAAGACAGAACAAACAGTGGCAATCTGAGTATAAACTAGAGGAAGAGTAGAGATTTGAAAAGAAATAAGAATTATATCCATTTGTAATAAATAGCACATTCTTCCAGACTAACAAAAGTTCAGGGTCACAGGATTCTTTTTCTATTAATCTATGAAACTAGTTGGTTCCATAATGAAAGGTATTTATGGTCATTACACTTATGCTTTTTGTACAGGGGGTGAATTTTCTGATGCAATCTATAAACAAAGCATAGTTCGTGAACTACACATTCTAAATTTTGACTATCTAGGGATAACATAACCAAACAACACTGGGAGTTACATAGAAGAGCAAAGTTCTTCCTCTATTATACTGGGAGTCAGTAGTACATCCAGAGTAGATAGCTCAGGAAATAGAAATATGAGTATCATGACATAAAGTTATCACGGTCATCAGCTAAAACGAGTAAATAACAGAAGGTCAGAGTAGATCACACTGGGAAATGCGATCAGGCACAAGTGGAGTGGGTGGGAGAAAGTTGTTTTTTATTTTACACGCTCCTATACATTTTGACTCCCCTTCCTCATGTTCAATATTTCTTTAATTTTAAAAAGTCAGTAAGCAGTCCCCCAAACAACAGAATACCTAAACAATCCTTCGGTTCTCTCCTTTTAACCCCATTCCTTGAACATCTGCTTAAATATTTCCAAAGTCCTATTCACCTTACTTTTAAAAAACTCAGTGACTAGTTTACTGAAACAAGAGTATTTATGCTAAAGTTCTTCCCAACTCGCTGTTTGGACCCCGTCATTTTAGAATTCAGGAAACTGAGTCCTGGGGAGGTCAGTGCCCAAGCGAAGGACACGCTACAAGGCAGTGGCAGAGTACGGGGCTCAAGTGGTTTATAGCTACCCATAGCTGTTATCAGAGGCAGTAGCATCATGGGTTGGCTTTCTGAGAAGGTTCAGAGAGGAAATCCGTGTGGTTACTTTTCCTCTCCCTCACTCAGTGTACAGCTGCCTCCCTGCCTGCAATCAAGGTGAACACTAAGCATCACATATCACCCTTCTTAGGCCACTGGTATGTAATTACTTTTGTGCAGATATCAGGGCCTCCTGGAATCTGCAGTTAAGAAAGAATAAACGGGCCTCTGGAGGAATCAGTCAGAGCTGCGAGCGCAAAAATCCTTTGCAAACATGAACTAGTTGGCAGGTCAATGAGGACAACACAGAGTGAGAAAGACGTGACTGACAGAAGGATGGGAAGGAGAGGCAAAGAGAAGGACTTTTTCCTGTTTCTCTTAAGGGTGACTTAGAGGGACAGAGCTTGTGGGGTTTGGAAGTTTCTTTGCACTGGCTGATTATACACCCCTTTATCACTGCGGGATTTCCAAAGGTGACAGAAGGAAATAACATGAGCCTCTGTGAGGGAAATGCTACTAATCCTACAGCATGGCCGCCAACAAGAACAAACACGTCCTGGCAACTTGAAAACACATTGTTGTTTCCCTCTGATGTTCCAGGATGCTCAAGGACAGGGAAAGAACAACATCAAGAAGGCAGACAACCTGTCTAAACTCGGAAAGGATGCTTTGACCAAGTTATAAAATAAGCACTAAGAAATATGTCTGCAGAAGCATCTCAGAGCTGTGTGGATGTGTGTGGAGGGGGAGGGAAGGTTTGTACCTTTATACATCCTATTAGCCAGCTAATCTGCCCTCTGTGGGAAGGTACGCTGTCCCCTGCAGACTGCAAGCATCTGACAGCAGCTTCCATGCCCACTGTGCTCAGCCAGCAGAGTATCTGGCACACAAAAAGCATCGGGAAAGTATCTGTTAATTACCTCACTAAAGGGGACATGGCAGCCCTTGGAATTCAGTTTCCATCTCAGTTTGAAGAGATGATTCTGTGCGCTTCTCTTCCTCTTTGCAGCTCCTCTGGTAGCAGATAAATGGAGGGTGGCTAGGTAAGAGGGGCCTGGGGAATATTCTTTATGTCTCTCTTAATGCTGGTACAGTTGGCAACAGAGACAGGGTAATTCAGGTATGTCAGGAAAAGGTTTGTGTTTTTTTTTTAAGAAGTTTTTGATATGGACCATTTTTAAAGTCTTTATTGAACTTGCAACAATATTGTTTCTGCTTTATGTTTCGGTTCCCCCACCACCACCACCACCCCAGGCATGTGCGATGTTAGCTCCCTGACCAGGTATTGAACCTGCACCCCCAGCACTGGATAGAGACTTAACCACTGGACAACTAGGCAATTCCCAGGAAAAGCTGTTAAACTATATTTTAAAATGGACAAAAAGGTTACTGAGTGTCCTGTGCAGTATAACCTTTCAGGGTGTTCTTTCACCTTTCAGTCTTAGAATTATTTCTCAACTCTGTAAGAAAAACTAATGATGATGCAAGTAATTTTTGTCCTTAGAAACTGAATGGAATTATATCTGGAGGAATCCAAATGATGACTGCCCTACAGATGGACCAGTCTTCCATCTATGTATAAATTCTTTCCAGCATTCCTCATTGCCTACAAAGTTAACATCTTAATAGTTTACCTATTCATGAGTTAAATAAAGTATCTGTCACATGCTAATATTTGCATGAGAATCATGTCTTTATCTTTGTAAAAAATTATCTTTTAGAATTTCAATACACTATTTTTCACTTTAGTTCTAGGATGTAATTTATATTGTCATTTCATCATGACTTTTCCTCTTTCCTTGTAGGTGTAATGCACAGCACATTAACTAACAGTATACTTGCTTCGGAGACGACTGACCTGCTCTCCCTCTCTATCTCCTAGTAACCTTGGTCAAATTAATTAATCTCAAGCCTTGGCTTCTATATATATAGAACAGGACTAATATTAGCAGTTACTTTATGGGTTGCTCTGAGACAATGAGTTAATGCATGAAAAGCGATTATACATGGCTTGGGAAACAGCAAGTGCACAACAGATACACTCTTAATCCCCTTTTATTTCCCTGTGGTCGGTGAGCCAGATTTTCAGTGACTGGCGTCCAGTAAGAAAGAGAGGGTAGAAGTGGACAGCTGGTCAAGTCCATGCAACAGTTCCCCTAGATCATAATTTTTCCTTTCCACGCATTCCCTGGAAAGTCCCAAGAAATGTATAGCCTGTGTAGCAACTGCTAGTTGCCTATCCAAATCCATTCTTGCCTTTCACCTTATTAATAAAATGCCTACAATACTGTTGGCAAGAATGCACCAACTGAAATACTGTACTGTCCAGCCACTCTTGCAGCAAAGTGTGGCTAATGACTAAGTTCTGACCTTTGAGATGAGCACATAAATTTGCTGGGAGAGACTTCCTGGGAGGTTCCTTAAAAGGGGGAGGAAAAGCGAGGGTAAGACAATTCTGAGTCCCTCCTTTATCCATCTTATGGCTTACAACATGGATTTCTTGGCTGAAGCTCCAGCTGTCATCTTAGATGTTGAGGTGACTTGCAGGAGATAAGCTGTGCACTAAGACAGTGTAGTAGTCGACGCAAGCAGCCTGGGGTTAAACAAATTTTGTGTGGCTGCCACACTGCCTTAGGTTCCCTCAATCAGACTTCTTTCACCTAAGATAAAAAATGTTCCTATGTGTTTAAGTCATGGTTAATTTGGGTTTTGTGTCAGTTACCTAGAGGTGAACCAACTGATAAACACTATCCTGTTCAGACCAAAGGGCATCTTAACCATGTGAGTCATAATGGAACCATGGAGTCTGAGAATACAGATCAATTTCTACCCTCTACTTTTAGTTGGGTTACTTGCTGGATCTGGGGGAGAACACAGTAGTAAAGGACTCATGTCGACAGGTGAAGGAGACCCTCCACTTTTACAAGTGAGTCATTTCCCCAGTGAAGACTTTTTTTCCATCCATAGCAATCTTCAGAACTATGAGTCTCTGGTGCAATTATAGAATGAAAATGCTAAATGAAATGCTAAATGTTTGCATATTTAGAATATGCCAGGGTATTTTATGTTAGAATAAAAAATTAAGCTTTGATTTCCTTCTTCTGGGCAGATATAAACAGTATTTAGTTATATGACTACATAACTATGGTTATAGTTATGTTATATAATGTCAGTAAGTTCAGTTCAGTTCAGTTGCTCAGTCGTGTCCAACTCTGCAACCCCATGGACTGCAGCACACCAGGCTTCCCTATCCATCACCAACTCCTGGAGCTTGCTCAAACTCATGTCCATAAAATCGGTCATGCCATGCAACCATCTCATCCTCTATCCCTTCTCCTCCCACCTTCAATCTTTCCCAGCATCAGGGTCTTTTTCAATGAGTCAGCTCTTCATATAAGGTGGCCAGAGTATTGGAGTTTCAACTTCAGCATCAGTCCTTGCCATGAATATTCAGGACTGATTTTCTTTAGCATGGACTGGTTGTATCTCCTTGCAATCCAGGGACTCTCAAAGCATCTTCTCCAACACCACAGTTCAAAATCATTAATTCTTTGGCACTCAGCCTTTAGAGTCCAACTCTCACAGCCATAATGACTACTAGAAAAAACATAGTTTTGACTAGATGGACCTTTGTTGGCGAATGTCTCTGCTTTTTAATATGCTGTTGAGGTTGGTCATTAACTTTTCTTCCAAGGAGCAGTCATCTTTTAATTTCATGGCTGTAGTCACCATCTGCAGTGATTTTGGAGCCCAAAAAATAAAGTCTGATACTGTTTCCATTGTTTCCCCATCTAATTGTCATGAAGTGATGGGACCAGATGCCATGATCTTAGTTTTTCGAATGTTGAGTTTCAAACCAAATTTTTCACTCTCCTCTTTCACTTTCATCAAGAGGCTATTTAGTTCTTCTTTGCTTTCTGCCATAGGGTGGTGTCATCTGCATATCTGAGGTTATTGATATTTTTCTCGGCAATCTTGATTCCAGCTTGTGCTTCATCCAGACCAGCATTTCTCATGATGTGCTCTGCATATAAGTTAAATAAGCAGAGTGACAATATACAGCCTTGATATACTCCTTTCCCTATTTGGAACCAATCTGTTGTTCCATGTCCAGTTCTGACTGTTGCTTCCTGACCTGCATACAGATTTCTCAAGAGGCAGGTAAGGTATTTCCATCTCTTGAAGAATTTTCCACAGTTTGTTGTGATCCACACAGTCAAAGGCTTTGGCATAGTCAATAAAGAAGAGGTAGATGTTTTTCTGGAACTCTCTTGCTTTTTTGATGATCCAATAGATGGCAATTTGATCTCTGGTTACTCTGCCTTTTCTAAATCCAGCTTGAACATCTGGAAGTTCACAGTTCATGTATTGTTGAAGCCTGGCTAAGAGAAGTTTGAGCATTAATTTGCTAGTGTCTGAGATGAGTGCAATTGTGTGGTAGTTTGAGCATTCTTTGGCATTGCCTTTCTCTGGAATTGGAATGAAAACTGACCTTTCCCAGTCCTGTGGCCACTGCTGAGTTTTCCAAGTTTGCTGGCATATTGAGTGCAGCACTTTCACAGCATCATCTTTCAGGATTTGAAATAGCTCAGCTGGAATCCCATCACCTCCACTAGCTTTGTTCGTAGTGATCCTTTAAGGCCCACTTGACTTCGCATTTCAGGATCACATTCCAGTGATCACGATAGTATGATCACTCACCTAGGTTATATACTATATATTTATATAATTATACTTTTGTGGCTTTACTTTTGGTAAAATCAATGAAAATATTAGACCCCTATGTTTCACAAAGTGTGTTCCATTTATTTTCTGGTATCTATTCCACAACACTGTGAATGAAGCATTAATGTTTCCAGTTTGTTGTTCAGTCGCTAAGTTGTGTCTGACTCTAGACACAGATACTCTTTGAGTACAGATACAAAAACTAAAATGCAAAATGATTAAATAATTCGATTAAGGTTAGCTCCTATTTCTCCATAGCAAGTGGTCTGTAGCAACTGATCACTAAAGAAACCCTTGACCAAACTGACATTTTTAATAGCAAAAGACATTTTAAAATTTAAAACAAAGAAACATTTCTAACATTTGAAGTTAGAACTTTCAATATATAAAAAGAACAACAAATTACATACTTGATTTTGCTGATTAAGAAGTAAAACAAAATTTTAACAATTTAAACATGAAGGAAGTGGGATTATTTGGATTTTATTTTCCACCAAATATGTGAATATAAAATCTGTCCCAGGTTTTACCGAATTTCAAGTGTTTCATCTTCTCAAATGTTTTTCCTCTAATGTGAAATGCAACCAATTAGCTCATCCCTGATTTGATAGCAACTAGTGACTTCAGAATATCCAGGGGACAGACCTGCAGCCAACTCTGCAGAGCCCTGAAGAGGCAACAGATGAGGAAATGGATTTGTTCCTCTAGGGTGAGAGCTGATAAAATGCACATGTCACACAGATGGAGCCAAGGCATCCTGAAATTTCTTTTCTCCAGGTCCCTTTTAAGAATATTTAGTCTAAAAAAGCTGCCTGCCAATGAAAGAGTCACATTTCCAAAAGGTGATTCAAGCAGTATTACAAATAGGTAAAATATATATAACAATCAAAAAACAGATCTAAAGAAGTATTAGAGTTCATGCACAACTCCATTAATATAATTAATATAATTAGGGGCCTATAGAACAAACACATTGGAGGCAACAGAGCTCTAATAAGAGATTATGTATGAATCAAAACACATTTATTCTACTGTTAAAAATCACAGACTCTCGGGATCTGGGTCTGGAGAGGTATCCTCCCTCCCCCTCCCACACCACTTCCTTCTTACAAGGATTATTCAGTAGGTCTGGAGAGTTCAGAACTTCTCCCACATCAGAAGCCTTTTGGCTTCAGAGAAATATCCAGCCACTGAGCATCTTTCTTCCAAGATGATCCCAAATCACTCACTGTCTCAGTTAAGCTTGCCAAAGAAAATTTCATCCCCAGCCAGTTAGTGCCTTAACTGACTTGTGTGTGTGCTCAGTCATGTCCAACTCTTTGCACCCCATGGACTGTGGCCCTCCAGGATCCTCTGTCATTGAGATTTTCCAGGCAAGAATACTGGAGTGGCTTGCCATGCCCTTCTCCAGAGGATCTTCCTGACCCAGGGGTCAAACCCAGGTCTCCGCATTGCGGACAGATTCTTTACCATCTACAACCACACTGTACAAGAGAGGAAACAGATGCAGAAAAGTGACATCACATCAATTTCAAGAAACCAAAGAGCAACCCAGCCAAGGCTAGAAGCTGAACTGGCTGCCCCCTTGCAAGTATTTTCTTATGCCAGCCCTTGGAATCCCACGTGGAGGTAGCCTGCTATTGCTGGAACAGGAGGAAGATCATATCAGTCAGCATGCACACTGTGCCTCACAAGTCTGCTGAATGACATTTGCATATTATTTCCTTGTCCCTGCTTTACTCAGAATAATTCAACCACCTTCTCCATACTAGCTGCTGTGCTGACCAGCTGAGGAATTTTGCTTATTTATTAGTCTTTGGTGAGCTGTGTTCCATATAATTTTCAAACAAAAGCAAAAAAGATTCCTATCAGCTAGGAAGTTGTATGAAGCACAGAGGTTAAAACATCGCCCCTGAATCACATATAAAAAGTCACCCAAAGCATCTTATTCAATCTGGCACCCAGATTTAAAGATTGCCAGATGGCCCACCCAGGCCCCTGAGGAAGAAATGTTGCATTGGTCTTCCCTTCTTATTCCTATCTTGCCCTGAAAACACCAAAAACTTGTAGAGAACCACAGAACTGCAGCATTCAATTATGCTAATAATTAAAGGTAAGATACTCAGGCTAGATGCTCCCTCACTACCTGGAGACAAAACACAGCGTTTGTATATGTAATACCAAATTCCCTGAGCATTTCTAAGAAAGCTGGAAACCTTGAGAAGAGATCAAGAAAGACGAGGGGTTTCAGATTCCTCCCAGGACCAGCCTCTGGGATGCAACTATGTGAACGGCATGATAAAGTGTAATCAACCAAATACACTCTCTCAAAAAGCCAGATGGACTTTCAATTATAGCCCTGGTATCACTCTGAATTGTTCTTGCCCTACATTTGCTTTAAACAATCAGTTCAGTGATTAGGCATCAGGCACTAACTGCTCTGCTCTGTTGTACCATACATGACATGAGAGCATTATAAATATGACGAGCAGAGACCCACCCGCTGTAGGTTACTGAAGGCAATAGACATACACATGGCCAGAAACATCAGCTAATGCTAATGCAGGGCTTACTTATGTTTTGCACTATCTCAGTATTCAACATATTCACTTGTTGAATCACACAGTACCTCTACAACATAGGCTATATTTTCTTCTATCTGCTGAAGTAGAAATTAGGCAATTTGCCATGGGTCACTCTTCTGGGTTGATTGTGCACCCCCACCTTAATTAATATGGTTGAAGTCCTAATCATGGGTACCTCAGGATGTAATCTTATTTGGAAATAGAGCTGTTGCAGATGCAACTAACTCAGGCTGAAGTCATTGGAGCAGGGTGGGCTCCTAATGCGATATGACAGGTCTCCTTATCTGGATGGGAAACCTGGACACGGGCAAGCATAGAGAGAGAGAGAGAGAGTACCACATGAAGCTGGAGGCAGAGACCAGGTGAAGGCAGCAAAGGCCAGGGGACACCCAAGACTCCAGCAAACCTCCAGACGCTCGGAGAGAGGCATGAACAGATTCACCCTCCCAACTGTCGTAAGCAGCCAATCAGCCAACACTTTGCTCTCAGACTTCTAGCCTCCAGAACTGAGACAACAAATTCTGTCTAAGCCATCCAGTCCGTGGCACTTAATACAGAAGCCCTAGCAAAGCAATATAGTCATCAAGCCAATAAAACATGAACAACACAAACCCAGCAGCCTGGTGCCAGAGTTGGCATTCATAAGCATTTCACTGAAGTGCTTATACTATTTAAAGCATTGAGCTTAACACCATACACTTTCCTACCCGTGAGGCCGAATGAGAACCACACGAGGCGTGCAGAAGCCAAGTGAGTGCAAAGGAAGATCTTGAGTAGTCTCATTCAAAACATTCGTTCAGTAAGCATCTGTTGAGAATTAACAAATGTAAAGACTCAAAACGTTAAGATGTGTCTCTACTCTCACAGAATTCAATACTCTAGTTGGATCTCTGAACAACTAAATGACAATGTACTGAATTAGGGAGGCTTTACATCAGAAGTTTGTAAAATCCACAAGGTCATGCAGGTGCTAGGAGGTTAATACTGGGATAGGAGGAGATTTTGAGCAGACAAAAACAATATGTATAATGCCACAGAATCACAAACTGAAGATAGCAAGGCAAGGAAGAGAAAGTCCAGATTCTGAATAAAGTGTGTGAAGCTGGGTGAGAACCACTAAGATCTAGAAAGCAGCCCCGGACTGGAGCCTGCTGCTGCCTCGGGTGCTGACCCCGGCCACCCTCCTGTCACTGCGCTGCTTTCCTCATTCACGAGGATCTCCTGCTCCTGATTCGTGTCACTCTAACTGCCTGACTCCACGGACCTAAACCTCAGCTCCTGAGGACTGTTTCAACCCGCCGGGC
Organism: Nanger dama; assembly: GCA_917880005.1. Taxonomy (NCBI): domain Eukaryota; kingdom Metazoa; phylum Chordata; class Mammalia; order Artiodactyla; family Bovidae; genus Nanger; species Nanger dama. Next base: position 18,655,117 of record CAKJTW010000017.1, on the reverse strand, counting down.
TTTTTACCCCTTCCCCCCCGCCTCTGCTTCTAGGGCATCTTGGCCTTGTCTCCAGATTTTGGGGAAAACCATTTAGTTCTTCTCTCTGGCTTCCTACATCTGGCCACTGGGGAGCTGGATCAGCCAAGCCTGCACTGATCAGGTGGTTAAGGGAAGCAAAGGGGCCAGGTCACCTACCAGGATAAGGGGAGGCAGGTGAGCTGTTATGGGCTAACTGTGCCACACTCACAAATGCATATGTTAGAGTCCCAACTTCCTAGCACCTCAGAATGTGCAGTGTTTGAAGAGAGAGCTTTAAATAATTAAGTTAAAATGAGGTCATGAGGGTGGGCGCTAATCCATGCACCAACACAGACACTTGTCCTAAGAGACATACGCACACACGGGAAGTCCATGGGAAGACACGGGGAGAAGACAGCCATCTCCAAAACAAGCAGAGAGGCTTCCCAAGAAACCAAGCCTGCTGGCAACTTGATCTTGGGCCGCTGGCCTCAAGAACTGTGAGAAAGTAAGCTTCTATCGTTGAAAGCACCCAGTCTGTGGTACTTTGTTCTGACAGCCCTAGGAGATTAATACACAGGTGATACAGGAAAAGCAAAGGGAGGTACCTCTCAGCGGATCCCCACTATCTCCAGGGCAGCTCTGATTCCTGGAATACAGTCAAGATTGAGAGACTGGGCCTTTTTGGATCCCAGCTGTGGGACAAAGCCCCCAATCAATGAGGGCTCTGGGAAGCGGGAGGCTCACGTAGAGGTGGATCTTACCCTTGTCTCCTCCTCTTACTCTGAAGACCGAATCGGACTCACATTGAGGACTGTGGTCACAGTAAGGGTAAGTGTGATTCCAGACACCTTGTCCATGCCCTCAACACACATAATTCATTTTCTCAGCTGTCAATGACCTCAGTTTAAAGCTAAAATGCAAAGTAATTGAGAAGGTGAAATTCAGTAACACAAGAGTAATACGGGTGATCAGTCAACACAAGAAAGGGACAGTTACATCTTCTGCCAAGTTTTGATTGGAAAAGTAGGCAGCACTGGGTGTTGGAAGCGGGGAAGGGTTCACAACAGAGAGAAACGCAGCACAGCGGTACTGTGTGCATGTGTGTGCATGTTCGCGGAGTCGCTGAGCAAGTATTTTGGTTGCACTCACACGTGTTCACTGCTGGGCTTCCAGGGATTTATGAAGACTGCTTTCATGACTTCATTATAAAGGTGCCTCCTTCGCAAGGGATCCATACATCAAGGTGCCAAGGTAGCGTGCTTCCTGCCTCTGGTCTGGCTACAAAAAGCCTTTTGAACAAACTATACACAGCTGCAATGTGGAGTGTGCTGCCGCAAGCCCAGGACTTAAACATTATTCAGTAAGTACAAGATACAAGCTGTCAAGGCGTCAGGAGGAAGAGTGAAGGATTCGGTCCATTTGTCCTGAACCTTCCCTGACAGAATCTGCATGTTTGGAGCTGCTGGGGTCTGCTTGGGGTGAAACATTCCTCCGGGAGAGGGGCTGCATCTTATTCTTCCAGAACTTCCGCTAATTCCAAGGCCAAGGTCACAGGAGCATCCAGCCAATACATGCTGTAGAACACGTCACCGTGTCACCCTGTATATCTGTCGTCTGGCAGGTGCAACCTCATTCCAAAGTGATAAGCCACCCTGTTCCTAGTTTTAATACTAAAAGGTTTTTGTCATTGACTCAATTTGCTTCTAACCTCTTGCCTATTTATTGCAACTTTACTCTCACCTAAGTAAGTGAGTGGAACAATACAGGCCTGCCACCTACTCCAATGCACCCGCGTAAACAATGGGACTTTTTATTCAACTTGAATAAGAACAGCAATTAACATTTGGACAATGCTTTGCAATTTGCAAAAGGCTTTCACTTGCTTTATCTAATTGAGAGCTAGGCCCGTATGTGTTTGAGCCTTTGGGCTGATTTCTCCAGAGCAGGCCCTGTTCTTCCTCTCCCAAAAGGGGGAATTTCTGGGAAATTCATCCTCCCCTATTCCGATCCTGTGATCCCAGTGTGACTGCCAATTACAGCCAGCTTCCCACACCTCAGTCACAGACAGGGGACCAGTGCAGGCCATCCCAGTAGTCCATCGAAATCCTTCCCCAAGATCTCTTCAGGGCAGACATGGAGGAGGAGGAGGGCTCTTGTTTTCGGAGTCATGCAGCTGAAAGGATGCTTCCAGGGGCTCCTGGTGGTCTTCCTCACCACACATAGACTGAGAGAGTATGGCAGGAGAAGCAATCCAACACAAAGAGCAGGAAGGGCTTCCCCGATGGCTCAGTGGTAAAGAATCTGCCTGCAAAGCAGGAGATAACGTGTTTGATCTCTGGGTCAGGAAGACTCCCTGGAGAAGGGAATGACAACCCACTCCAGTATTCTTGCCTGGGAAATCCCAGGGACAGAGGAGCCTGGGGGGCTGCAGTCCATGGGGTCACAAGGAGTCAGACACAACTTAGCAACTAAACAAGACCAACAGAGAGAAGGAAGGAGAGGTGAGGTGGGGAGGAGAAAGAGAGGAGGAAAGAGAGAGAGAGAGAGAACAAACCTCATTTGGATGCACAGCAACTCCCTGGTTATGCAAGGCAATAAATTCTCTTTTCTCTTAAGCTTAATGTGAGTTGTACTTCTGTGATTTGCAGTCTAAAGTCTAACAGATTTTACAAAATTAGACTAATCTTTGAAGTTAAATCAAATTGTCCTCCTACTGTCTATAAATATCTCTTCCCCTTCCTATGACCCATTCACATCAGGCTTGGTCATGTGAGGTGCTTTAGTCAATAAGATAAAACCACAGACATGGACATGTGAGCAAAAAATTAAACCTTTTGTTGTTAGGTTTGAGAAGCTGGAGTCTTTTGTTTCTGTAGCAGAACCTTGAGGAAAAACCTTGCCTATCCTGACAGATATGCCTACATGAAACCATACAGTCCAAGTATCAGTGCAGACTGCTTGATTACAAACCCTACAGTTCTTATTTACACTAGGCCAGGCTGCCTGTGGCACACCTATACTCTCCAAGTTTTCCAAAGTATCTGTGAAAAAAATAAAGACCGTATCACAACAAAATAAAACCACAGTCTCATGGCAAATGCTATGTAGTGCCAGGTTAACTGATACAAACAATGATGATGCTAATAACAAGAACAGCTAATGATAACATCCACTAAAAGGGAGGCTTAATGAGAGCAGGGACCTAGGATGTCGTGCTCATTGCTATATCCTCAGGAGTTAGCAAGTGCCTGGCATGCTGTAAAGCTCAATAAATATCTGTTCAGTGTTAAAGAGTTCCACTTGCAGGTGCCATGCTGCGTGCTCTACCCACTCACTGTATTCACTCAACAGAAATGGACTGTGCACTTCCTTTGTGCCAAGCACAGTTGTAACCACTGAGGACAACGGAGATCACAGACCAAGCCTTTGTTCTCATTCCACTTCTGTTCTACAGTATGGCTGCTTATCTCACCATTAGTGACATTCGGGGCCATAGAATTTTCCGTTGTGAAATTCTGTCTGGGACCATCTGAGCTTCTTACTCCCAATGTGACAACCCAGAATATCTCTAGACATTGGTTAGTGTCTCTAAGGAGGCAAATATCACTGTAGATTGAGATCCACTGAGTTAGTGGTAGGAGACAAGCAGGCCCTTGACTTGAAATATCTGAAAGTATTAAGGTGCCATGAGTGAACATAAAGCGGGTAACAGAACAGTGCATGGTCCAAAGGGAGGGGCTTCCTCACTGAGTGATCAGAGAAGACCTTGGTTCTATATGAAGGCTTGAGGAGAACTGAACGGAGTGAGTGCCAGCCCTGTGGCCACTTGGCAGGGAGAATTTTCCTGTAACAGGGAAGAGTGAGATCAAGGACCAGGAGGAGGAAATGTGCTGGCTGTTTCTGAGAAGAGCAATGAGTTCAGGAAGGCTGTGCAGAGCAAGCAAGGGGAGGTGCGGTAGGAAATGTCACGGTGGAGGCCGGGCTGAAGGACTCTGGACTCTGCTCAGGCTAGTCTGGGGAGTTACTGGGAGGTTTGAGCAGAGACACGCCAGATTCTGACTTACATTTTAAAGAATTACACAGGCTGCAATGGGAAAAACAACACAAGGGACATGGACAGAAGCAAGAAAACTAGTTAAGAGGCTGATCCGCTCTTCTTATCCAGGCATTGCCTGGAGGGGATTGGGGAGTGGTGGGTGGATTCAGGATATATTTTGAAGAAAGAGCTTGCTAGATCTGGTGTGTTGGGTACAAAGAAGAGGGAAAGAACAGATAACCAGATGTTCTATTATTAATATCTGCGTGGTGTAGATGAGGGAATCGAAGTGCAGAGAGTTGAAGCAGCCTGGGCATGACCATGACTTGTAGATGTTAGAGCCGCCTTTCCCCAGACACTGATTTCAGAGCCTAGTCTCTCTCTCTTTTTTGCTGGCTGCTTGAAGTTTATTTTCCACTTGGAGCAGGGTTATGGGGTGTCAGGAAGGCTCTCATGTGGCTTAGATTGTAAACAGTGGGGGGTCTCTCAACTTCCTTCTTGGTATTTTGCTGTTTTTTAATTATGTTTTTACTTTACAACATGGTATTGTTCTGCCACACATTAACATGTATCCGCCATGGGCATAGGGGTGTTCCCCATCCTGAACTCCCCTCCCACCTCCCTCCCTGTACCATCCCTCCGGGTCATTCCAGTGCACCAGACCCAAGTATCCTGTATCGAGCCTGGACTGGTGATTCGTTTCTTATATGATATTATACATGTTTCAGTGCCATTCTCCCAAATCATCCCACCCTCGCCCTCTCCCCACAGAGTCCAAAAGACTCTGTGTCTCTTTGCTGTCTCACATACAGGGTTATCGTTACCGTCTTTCTAAATTCCATACATATGTCTTAATATACTGTGCTGGCGTTTTCCTTTCTGGCTTACTTCACTTGTATAATAGGCTCCAGTTTCATCCACCTCATTAGAACTGATTCAAATGTATTCTTTTTAATGGCTGAGTAATATTCCATTGTGTATATGTACCACAGCTTTCTTATCCATTCATCTGCTGATGGACATCTAGGTTGTTTCCATGTCTTGGCTATTATAAATAGTGCTGCAATGAACATAGGGGTACACGTGTCTCTTTCAATTCTAGTTTCCTTGGTATGTATGCCCAGCAGTAGGGTTGCTGGGTCATAAGGCAGTTCTGTTTCCAGTTTTTTAAGGAATCTCCACACTGTTCTCCATAGCGGCTGTACTAGTTTGCATCCCACCAACACTGTAAGAGGGTTCCCTTTTCTCCACACCCTCTCCAGCATTTATTGCTTGTAGACTTTTGGATCGCTGCCATTCTGACTGGCATGAAATGGTACCTCATTGTGGTTTTTATTTGCATTTCTTTGATAATGAGTGATGTTGAGCACTTTTCATGTGTTTGTTAGCCATCCATATGTCTTCTTTGGAGAAATGTCTGTTTAGTTCTTTGACCCATTTTTTGATTGGGTCATTTATTTTTCTAGAATTCAGCTGCATAAGTTGCTTGTATATTTTTAAGATTAATTCTTTGTCAGTTGCTTCATTTGCTATTATTTTCTCCCATTCCAAAGGCTGTCTTTTCACCTTGCTTAGAGTTTCCTTTGTTGTACAGAAACTTTTAATTTTAATTAGGTCCCATTTGTTTATTTTTCCTTTTAGTTCCAATATTCTGGGAGGTGGGTCATAGAGGATCCTGCTGTGATTTATGTCAGAGAGTGTTTGGCCTATGTTCTCCTCTAGGAGTTTTATAGTTTCTGGTCTTACGTTTAGATCTTTAATCCATTTTGTGCTTATTTTTGTGTATGGTGTTAGAAAGTGATCTAGTTTCATTCTTTTACAAGTGATTGACCAGTTTTCCCAGCACCACTTGTTAAAGAGATTGTCTTTTCTCCATTGTATATTCTCGCCTTCTTTGTCAAAGATAAGGTGTCCATAGGTGCATAGATTTATCTCTGGGCTTTCTATTTTGTTCCATTGATCTATATTTCTGTCTTTGTGCCAGTACCATACTGTCTTGATGACTGTGGCTTTGTAGTAGAGCCTGCAGTCAGGCAGGTTGATTCCTCCAGTTCCATTCTTCTTTCTCAAGATTGCTTTGGCTATTCGAGGGTTTTTGTTATTTCCATACAAATTGTGAAATTATTTGTTCTAGCTCTGTGAAAAATATTGTTGGTAGCTTGATAGGGATTTCATTGAATCTATATTGATTCTTCCAACCCATGAACATGGCATATTTCTCCATCTATTAGTGTCCTCTTTGATTTCTTTCACCAGTGTTTTATAGTTTTCTATAAATAGGTCTTTAGTTTCTTTAGGTAGATATATTCCTAAGTATTTAATTCTTTTGTTGCAATAGTGAATGGAATTGTTTCCTTAATTTCTCTATTTTTCTCATTATTAGTGTATAGCAATGCAAGGGATTTCTGTGTGATTTTATATCCTGCAACTTTACTATATTCATTGATTAGCTCTAGTAATTTTCTAGTGGAGTCTTTAGGGTTTTCTATGTAGTATTTTGCTGTTTTGATACTAAAAACCCAACTTGCTTCCACTGGCTGCAGCCTGCTTAGACGCAAGGCGGGGCAGGCAGGGTGGGGAGGGCTCTGATGGGCCTGATGCCTCCAAAGGAAGCGTGGCAGTCGGTGGTGGCCCCTCAGGACAGGAGCCTGCAGTTGGTTTTGCCAGGCTGGTCGTCAGGCTGCTGCAGCCCCAGAGCTTCCCGAGCCAGGTCACACACAGGTGACCATGCTGTGGATGGCTGGGCAGGTCCCGAGTGCTCCGGGGACTCCAACACTGTGGCCACGAAGGGGGGTGGACTTCCCTCCAAAGAAGCTAGCCCACCAGTGCCTGGGGGTGGCTTTGAGGAAACTGGGGTAGTGGGGGATGGCTTCCCCAGGAAGAGGACCGCTGCCTCGCTTGTTTTCGTGGACTGGCAGAATGCTTTGCAGTGGGGATTGCAGGAGACTGGGCCGTGAAGTCCATCTGCCTAGGAAATCACTAGCAGCTGCTCCACAACCTAGAGACATGGGGCCCAGAGCCTATACTCTTAATCTCTATTTTATATCCCAATCATAGGGCTGGCAGTGAAGAGAAAGATAGAAGACAGGAGAGTTCCAACGACCCATTTTCTTCTGACACAGCACCCTGTTACCCTCTCTCAGGGTCCAGGACACCCCAGATGATGTGCCCATATAGACATAATGCAAAAGCAAGCACCCAAGACAGCAGCGGACCTGAGCCTTCTCATCACTAGCTCTTGTTAGGCCCATGCACAAAGAATGGAGGTTTAATTCTTATAAGAAGAGAATTTAAAAAATTCAAAATTACCAAGAAAACTTCTTGAAATATATATTTACACCCAATATCATTCACAACAAAAGCTCACCTCAAGGTTACATATTGCACTAGTAAAAGCATCTGGATTTGTAAGACATTTAAATAGCTAATCAACTGAGCTATGAAGACACTTTCACAATTTTTTCAAATACTCATTTAAAGGTGTGCATTACTCAACCCAGTTCTGCATTAAATTTCTCCAAATTTCGTAAGCCATTTTGTAGGTTCCTTACATAATAACAAATCATTGAAGCCAAGTATAAATGAAAAATGCTTGTTCATTTTTACCTACTGTGGTAAAAACGACTGAAATAATACATGGAAACAATATAAAGACAAAGCAAAATGCATTCATCTGTTACTGAATAGTGCTGGCAATGCAGAGAAAATACTGTTGATAATCTAAGAAACAATTCAGAAAAAGATACATGTAGAAGCCCTGCCACATACATTTGTATTAAATACTGATGTTCTAAGGTAAGTTATGGCTTCCCCTGTGATTCAGTGGTAGAGAACCCGCCTGCCTGTGCAGGAAACATGGGTTCAGTGCCTGGGTGGGGAAGATGCCCTGTAGAAGGAAATGGCAACCCACTCCAGTATTCTTGCCTGGGAAATCCCATGGACAGAGGAGCCTGGAGGACACAAAGAGTCGGACACGGCTGAGAGACTAAACAACAATGCTGCTGCTGCTGCTGCTGAGTCGCATCAGTCGTGTCCGACTCTGTGCGACCCCATAGAGGGCAGCCCACCAGGCTTCCCCGTCACTGGGATTCTCCAGGCAAAAACACTGGAGGGGTTGCCATTTCCTTCTCCAATGCATGAAAGGGAAACGTAAAAGTGACGTTACTCAGTCATGTCTGACTCTAGCGACCCCATGGACTGTAGCCCACCAGGCTCCTCCGTCCATGGGATTTTCCAGGCAGAAGTACTGCAGTGGGGTGCCATTGCCTTCTCCGAAACAACAATGTTAAGTTACATTAAAGCCTAGATTCTGTTTCAAAAGCATTTATCACAGCTGTTTTTCTGAGGACCTGCTAAAGAAGCCACATATTGGAGAAGATTCATGATCTTCAACAATATCAATGTATGGGAAAACTGTACATGTAACCACTCATAGAGCAGTTATTTTGGTGTGAATTTCTAAAAATTCACAGAGAGACTGTTTATATATGGATAGCTCCATATGTAAAATTCCTTCAGAGTAACATACATCAGCAAGTTATTAGAGACAAGATGTTGAGGTAAGAAATCCACATGGTCTATGGGGCTGTCATCAATGTGAATAATTTTATATGTATTTTAAAAGTCGTAAGATGTAGATGGTTTATATTATTTTGTAATAATGAAAATGGCTTGAGAAATTTTGATAGCATGAATCTTTGCTGGTTATTTCATAACAAAGTTTTTAGAAGAACTGTTTCACTAACAGATGAATCATGGAATTTTTGTTAAAGACAAGAGTTGTAATTTGCTGAAATTTTCTGTGATGACATGTAGCTGTCAGAATTATTCTACTAGCATGCATTTTTGAAGAAATAAACTTAATTTACCCTTTCAAAGATGATTTTTGCAATGAATGAGGGAGGGACAATTTTTTCAAGAGAAACTCATGCTATAGAAAGAATATTTTGAAAATAGTTGTCTTTATATATTTCATTATTACATGATTACACTTCTGAAAATAATATAGAAAGTCTCAGATTGGAAAATTTTTTTAAACTCAGAGATATGATTCTCTAATTTGTCAAAAATCTTCCAAGAGAAAAATTTTAATATTTTTATATCTATTTTTTAACAATGTAAGACTTTCTGATTGACATCATCAGAGAAAAGAGAAATGTATTAACTAAATTTTATATGCTTTGCATAACAGTAAATGGGTTAAAAATCGAATACTGTGACTTACTTAGCTCAACTCATTTTGCTTTCCTTCCATTTGCATTTAATATTTTTGTATGCTTTCCATTCACCAGCAACACACCTCATCAGTTCAGTTCAGTTCAGTTGCTCAGTCATGTCTGACTCTTTGCGACCCCATGAATTGCAGCACGCCAGGCCTCCCTGTCTATCACCAACTCCCAGAGTTCACTCAGACTCGTGTCCATCGAGTCAGTGATGCCATCCAGCCATCTCATCCTCGGTTGTCCCCTTCTTCTCCTGCCCCTAATCCCTCCCAGCATCAAAGTCTTTTCCAATGAGTCAACTCTTCACATGAGGTGGCCAAAGTACTAAGTAAAATATATTTACTATAGAACCAGATGTTTAAATCACATTATCACCAAACATTAAAATCAATATTTAAAATCACACAATTCTTTAGGTTTCTGGGTCTTATTAGCATAACATAGATGTTTTAATACATTAATAATTTTCATCCAGGTCTTATCTTCTCCTCCCTTTTCATCCATTTTATTTCTAGTTCTTATTGCATGAACTCTGACTTCCACTACAAAAGTGAAGAGAATTTTACTTTTGTTTTTCAAAAGCATGGTTACTGAAAGTTGGCTGAATAATTTACATACAATAAAACACTCACTTTAAGTGTATCAGTTCAGTTCATTTCAGTCTCTCAGTCGTGTCCGACTCTTTGTGACCGCATGAATCGCAGCACGCCAGGCCTCCCTGTCCATCACCAACTCCCAGGGTTCACCCAGACTCACATCCATCGAGTCAGTGATGCCATCCAGCCATCTCATCCTCGGTCGTCCCCTTCTCCTCCCACCCCCAATCCCTCCCAGCATCAAAGTCTTCTCCAATGAGTTAACTCCTCACATGAGGTGGTCAAAATATTGGAGTTTCAGCTTTAGCATCATTCCTTCCAAAGAAATCCCAGGGTTGATCTCCTTCAGAATGGAGTGGTTGGATCTCCTTGCAGTCCAAGGGACTCTCAAGAGTCTTCTCCAACACCACACTTCAAAAGCATCAATTCTTCGGCGGTCAGCCTTCTTCACAGTCCAACTCTCACATCCATACATGACCATAGGAAAAACCATAGCCTTGACTAGACGGACCTTAGTCGGCAAAGTAATGTCTCTGCTTTTGAATAAGCTATCTAGGTAGGTCATAACTTTTCTTCCAAGGAGTAAGCATCTTTTAATTTCATGGCTGCAGTCACCATCTGCAGTGATTTTGGAGCCCCCAAAATAAAGTAAGTGTATAGTTAAGTGTATTTTAATAAATGTGCATTTAAGTAACTATCACCATAGTCAAAATATACAAAATAACCAGCACCTTGTCTTGTTTATACTTCAAAATAGAAATAGTAACAGAGGCATCCCAAGTAGCTCAGTGGTAAAAGAATCCATCTGCCAATGCAAGAGGTGCAGGAGATGCCAGTTCAATCTCTGGGGTCAGGAAGATCCCCTGAGTAGAAAATGTCATCCCACTCCAGTATTCCTGCTTGGAAAAATTCCATGGACAGAGGAGCCTGGCACGTCACAGTCCACAGGATCCCAAAGAGTCAGACACAACTGAGAGACTGGGCACGCATGTACCAGGCCACCTTACCTGTCTCCTGAGAAACTGTATGTGGGTCAAGAAGGAACAGTTAGAACCAGACAGGGAACAAATGACTGGTTCAAAACTGGGAAAGGAGTACGTCAAGACTGCATATTGTCACCCCACTTATTTAATTTATATGCAGAGTACATCATGTGAAATGCTGGGTTGGATGAAGCACAAACTGGAATCAAGATTGCCAGAAGAAATATCAGTAACCTCAGATATGCAGATGATACCTCTCTAATGACAGAAAGTGAAGAAGAACTAAAGAGCTTCTTGATGAAGGTGAAAAAGGAGAGTGAAAAAGCTGGCTTGAAATTCAACATTAAAAAAGCTAAGATCATGGCATCTGTTCCCATCACTTCATGATAAACAGAAGGGGAAAAAGTGGAAGCACTAGCAGATTTTATTTTCTCGGCCTCCAAAATCACTGCAGACGGTGACTGCAGTCATGAAATTAAGACACTTGCTCCTTGGAAGGAAAGCTATGCAAACCTAGACAGCGTATGAAGAAGCAGAGACATTACTTTGTCGACAAAGGTCCGTATTTTCAGAGCTATGGATTTTCCAGTTGAGCACTGAAGAGCTGATCTTTTGAACTGTGGTGCTGAAGAAGACTCTTTAGAGTTCCTTGGACAGCAAGGAGATCAAACTAGTCAATCCTAAAGGAAATCAGCCCTAAATATTCATTGGAAGGACTGATGCTGAAGCTGAAGAAGCTCCAACACTTTGGCCACCTGATGCAAAGAGCCGACTCACTGAAAAACCTTGATCCTGGGAAAGACTGAGAGCAAAAGGAGAGGAGGGTGGCAGAGGATGAGATGGTTAGATAGTATCACCAACTCAATGGACTGAGTTTGAGCAAACCCCAGGAGATAGTGGAGGACAAAGGAGCCTGGTGTGCTACAGTACATGGGCTCGCAGAATCAGACACAACTTAGTGACTGAATAACAACATCATTTACCAGGGACGGGACACAGTTCTTCAGGTGCTAGCCTACTATGTTCCTGCTTTGTCTGGCAAAGTAATAAAGCCACTCTTTCTTTCTCCTCCATAAATATATACATATATATAGCAACAGAAACAGGGTAAATAGCTAGGCTTTGTCTCCTGAGGACACTTTAAGATAACAATTATGGCAGAACAGAGAAGGGCTAAACCTTGTTTGAGTAAAAGATCAAGAGGTCATATATTTCCCATCCGTGGGTCAAGGGAGACACTGCATATGTGCAGAAAGGCTCACTGGGGATCAAAAGGAGGGTTCACCTCCCCAGAACAGGTGATGCCAAAGCCCCCCATAGGCCTCTGGGCTGGAATCCATCTTGGATAAAAGTTGTGCACATATGCTGGGGAAGGTCCTAGGGCAGGTCAGATGTGGAAAAAGAAACCAGATTATTGGTCAAAGGTAAACAAAGACCTGGAAGAAATGTCCTCTGTAAATGACATATCTGCCTATTTACCGAGCTCCTCTTCCTTAGGGAGCATACCCTTTTCTCTGGCTGTGCATTTCTGCCTTGCTTCTGTTTTATCTAAACTGCTTCTCTGTGTGTTCTCCCACTTGCTGTACTGTGTGTCTCTAATAATAAACTTTGGACCTGTCTTAGCAGTTTTTGCCTCCTTGAGAAATACATTTTTCAAGGCGGGGGGCAAGGGCCAGAGGAATTTTGCTTCTAGCCTCTAGCCCCTGGTGGCCTAGTAGCCTGGTTTTCACCCAGGCTACCCACGTTCAAAAATGGGAAGGGCGTCTTGCAACTTCCTTGATGGTCCACTGGTTAAGACTCCAAGCTTCCCCTGCAGGTGGCGTGAGTTTGATTCCTGGTCAGGGAACTGAGAACCTGCATGCTGCACAGGACCATCAAAAATTCCTGGGTAGGGAACCAAGGTCTCCTTCCAAGCCTCTGCTCAGTGCTGTCTCTCTGAGGTCTGTTCTGTTTATTTCAATATAATAAAACAATATGTCCTTTGTGTCTAGCTTCTTTCACTCAGCTTATGTTTCTGAGATTCATCCATACTGTTATGTATAAAAGTAGTTGACTCATTGTATTCTTAATAGCAAATCCATTGTTTGGATGAACTAAAACCGACTTGTCTTTTCATCTGCTGATGGACATTTAGGTTGCTTCCAATGTGCAAATCTTTGTGGAAACATATATTCTTATTTCTTTTTGGTAAATGCCAAGGAGTGAATTGCTGGGTCACAGTGAGAGTTCATGTTTAACTTTAAGAGAAACTGCCCAATTATTCTTGAAAGTTCTTAATGCCATTTTACATTCTCACCATCAATGTATGTGGGTCCCACTGGCTTTATTGTATTTTACATTTCAGCTCTGTGTGGGTGTATAGTGGAATATCATTTTAATTCTGGAGAATGTTTATAATGCACATAATATGTGAGCACAGTAGTACACAGTTTTCAAAATAAACTTGTCTATAAATATATATTGATGAGATAGCTGAAAATGTGCACCAATTATGACATATGCACGGAGCTTTGCAGATACATAGTCACAGTTAATGATCAGGCCCCTGCCTTAAGAACCAGTCATCTAACACCTAGGAAACTGCTTTTTAAAAATATTACACTATGGTGGTTTTGAAATTTAAAACAATCTCAGAAGGAGAGGGAACAATTTCCTGCCTTCAGGTTCCAGTCTGATACCAGTCAGCAGAGGCTGCCTATCCACAGAGGCAAAAGGAGTCTGAGCTGTGTGTTTTCACTCCAGTTCTGTGTGCCCCATGGTGCTGGCTCTGGTTTCACCCCTGATTGAAGTTCTTGTCCACAGAGGATAACCCTAAAGAAAAACACGTTTCCCCTTCCAGCACTATCCCAGGAGGTGGCTGGGTCCCAGGAGTTTCTCGGGCACTTTACCTGAGGCTCACACTCAAGTTTAGGGACACTCATCTGTCATTTCACGGCTTGTTGGCAGAAAAGCAGCAGTGCAAATTCCAAGAAACCTCAGTGGTAAGTCCGATTCAAGCAGGTCAAATGCCCAGTAACATGCGCAGTGTGATAGTTTAATCAGAGAATAGTGCCGTATTATTGCTCCTGCCTGAGAGGAGCAGACTTTTTTCTTTTCAAGAAAGCTCTTTTCAGATGGCTATTAGGTTGTTGAATGAGGAGAAGCACAAAAGAAATGCCGGCTCCTTGTGGTCTTTCAGATCATTAAAAAGTAACCCAGGTGGCAAAACCAGTTATCATTTTCTCAGCTTCAGTAGATGAAAAGAGCAAGAATGGACACCAGTCTGAGGCTATGGGAAAACCAAACCATCAGCCCAGAGTGAGAGGATTCATCAATCCTGCGGAAAATGAGGAGTCAAAGTGATTATGTAGCACTGAGCGTGGAAGTCAACCTGTTGATGTGATATGGCTGAATTTTTTTCCTTCTCGGATGTTGGTCTGGTCTTTGAAGAGTCTCACACAGCTAAACATGGATCTTGGGTTGTTTGTTTTTTTTTTCCGCATTCTTACAGGACTTCCTACAGGGTGAAGCTCTTGAGCTACCTGGAACGGGCTGGGAAAGGTAAAGTTTAGGGGATGTGGGAGCATGATGCAAATTCACAGCCAGAGCTGAAGGAATTTAGCTGTAAGATGTCAAAACATTTTTTAGCAATGATTAGTAATCAACCATCTGAATGCTTGTTCATCTCACTTACCTGCAAAGTTCAAATGACATTCTTTGTTATTTGGATGAATTTAAGTTATAGTCTGTCCCACCCTCCCTGTTCTGCTTGCCAAGAAAATGAGTAGCCTAAATCACAGTCCCCTTACACTGTAGCTGCCAAGGCAGACAAATGCTTTACGTCAACAAGCACTTTCTGCTGCTTCTCACCTCTTACAACCAGAAACAAACAGACCCTGAAGTGGGAGCCGACAACAGCTCTGCTCATCGGGGCTGTGAGGCAAAAGGAGAGGGACAAGAGGTGACCGGCTGTGAGTGGAGACTCTGGCTTAGGGAGAGATTTCAGAAGCAGGGAGGGAAGAAGCTGCTTGAATTCTGGTTTAGACATGCCAACACTGGACATGAGGAGTTTCCCACAACAGAGGAATGGCAACTGTCGATGTAGGCAAAGCCCTTATTTCTCAAGATCCCCTCTGGAAATTGAGGAAACTGGACATCAGTTGCAAAAGGTTGCTTTAGCCTCCAGAAGTGAAGCTTTAGTTGCTCAGTTGTGCCCAAGTCTTGTGACCCCATGGACTTTAACCCGCTAGGCTCCTCTGTCCATGGGATTCTCCAGGTAAGGGTACTGAAGTGAGTTGCCATTTTCTTCTCCAGGGGATCTTTTCAACCCAGGGAACAAACACAGGTCCCTTATGTTGGCAGGTGGGTTCTTTACCATCTGACCTACCAGGGAAGCCCTCCACACCCTTCTTCAAATAATAGTTGATCCAGAAACCCACTAAGTAAAAACACATAAAAGGGGTGTTGTTCTTCAAATGATCAGGGAAATAAAAATCAAAATCACAAGACATCACCTTAAGTAGGATTGCTGTTTCCTAATAATAGCCAAAAAAATAAGTTGGTGAGGATGTGGAAAAATTGGAACCCTCCTTATACATTGGAAGTAGGCATGTAAAATGGTGCTGCCACTATAGAAAACTGGATTTCCACAAAAATTAAAAACTGAAATACTGTATGACCTTTGAATCTCAATTGTGAGTATATATCCACAAGAAGAGAAATCAGGACACGGAAACAGAATCAGCACCAGTGCTCAGTGCAGCGTTACTCACAGCAGAAATGTGGTACATATACACAAAGGAGTCACATCCAGCCTCAAACAAAGAAGGAAACCCTGCCACTTGCACCAACGTGAATAAACGTAGGGGACATAATGCTAAGTGAAATAAGCCAATCACAAGAGAACAAATACTGTATGATTCCCCCAAAGAGCCCACCTGCCAGTGCAGGAGATGCAGGAGACTCCAGTTCAATCCCTGGGCGGAGAAGATCCTTTGAAGAAGGAAATGGCAACCCACTCCAGTATTCTTGCCTGGAGAATCCCATGGGCAGGCTATGGTACATGGGGTTGCAGAGTCAGACATGACTAAAGCAACTTAGCATGCACATACCCCACATATCAAGTATGTAAAATAGTCCAACTCATTGAAACATAGAATAGTATTGCCAGGGACTACAGGAAGGGGAAATACAGAATTGTTTTTCAATGGGTATTTAATTTCTGTTATACAAGATTTCAAACCCTAAAGATGATGCTGTGAAAGTGCTGCACTCAATATGTCAGCAAATTTGGAAAACTCAGCAGTGGCCACAGGGCTGGAAAAGGTCAGTTTTCATTCTAATCCCAAAGAAAGGCAATGCCAAAGAATGCTCAAACTACCACACAACTGCACTCACCTCACACACTAGCAAAGGAATGCTCAAAATTCTCCAAGCTAGGCTTCAACAGTACATGAACTGTGAACTTCCAGATGCTCAAGCTGAATTTAGAAAAGGCAGAGGAACCAGAGATCAAATTGTCAACATCTGCTGGATCATGGAAAAAGCAAGAGAGTTCCAAAAAACATCTTCTTCTGCTTTATTGACTGCGCCAAAGCCTCTGACTGTGTGGATCATAACAAACTGTGGAAAATTCTTCAAGAGATGGGAATACCAGACCACCCTACCTGCCTCCTTAAAAATCTGTATTCAGATCAAGAAACAACAGTTAGAACTGAATATGAAACAATGGACTGGTTCCAAATCATGAAAGGAGTATGTCAGGGCTGTATATTGTCACCCTGCTTATTTAACTTACATGCAGAGTACATCATGTGAAATGCTGGGTTGGATGAAGCACAAGCTGGAATCAAGATTGTTGGACTGGATGAAGCCACAAGCTGGAATCAAGATTTCCAGGAGAAATATCAATTACCTCAGATATGCAGATGACACCACCCTTATGGCAGAAAGTGAAGAAGAACTAAAGAGCCTCTTGATGAAAGTGAAAGAGCACAGTGAAAAATCTGGCTTAAAACTCAACATTCAATAAACAAAGATCATGGCACCCAGTTCCATCACTTCATGGCAAGTAGATGGGGAAACAATGGAAACAGTGACAGACTTTATTTTCTTGGGCTCCAAAATCACAGCAGATGACTGCAGCCATGAAATGAAAAGACGCTTGCTCCTGGCAAGAAAAGCTATGACAAATCTAGACAGCATATTAAAAAGCAGAGACATTACTTTGCCAACAAAGGTCTGTCTGGTTAAAGCTATGGTTTTTCCAGTAGTCATCTATGGATGCGAGAGTTGGACTATAAAGAAAGCTGAGTGTAGAAGAATTGATGTTTTTGAACTGTGGTTTTGGAGAAGACTCTTGAGAGTCCCCTGGACTGTAAGGAGATCAATCCAGTCAATCCTAAAGGAAATCAGTCCTGAAGAGCAAGTTCCGGGATTGGTGATGGACAGGGAAGCCTGGTGTGCTGCAGTCCGTGGGGTCAGAAAGAGTCAGACATGACTGAGAGACTGAACTGAACTGACTGATGCAAGATGAGTAAGATCTTAGAGATGCTGTACAGCACAGCACCTATACTTAACAATGCAGCACAGTGTACTTTAAGATATGTTATGAAGATAGATCTCATGTTAAGTTCTTATTAAAACACCAAATGAAAACAGAACACAAGGACATCTTTGCAGGTGATGGACATGTTTAATAACTTGGTTGCAGTGATAACATCATAGATTATGCATATGTCATATTTTTTAGATAATATTACACTAAGTGTGTGCAGTTTTAAAGTATCAATTATGCTTCAATTAAGCAAAAAGGGAGGGTGTTAAAGGAAAAAAGCCTTTATCAAAAACAAAACAGGTTATTTCAAAAAGATACCTATACTCACAAGTTCACTACAGCATTATTTACAATAGCCAAGACACAAAACAACCTATCCATTAATCGATGAATGGATAAGAAGTTGGGGTATATATGTAAATATAGTGGAATATTATTCAGCCATAAAACAAGGACATTTTACCATTTATGACAACATGGATGGACCTCGAAGGCCTTATGGTAAGTGAAGTAAATCAGACAGAGAAAGACAAATACTTCATGATCTCACTTACATATGGGATTAAAACAAAACAACAATGAAAAAAACCCACCAAACTCATAGAAAAAGAGATCAGAGGTCAAGGGCTGATGAAGGAACTGGAGGAAGGAGGGGTCCAAAGGTTTTAAGAAAAATAAGCACAAGGGATGTACAACATGATAAGTATAATTAACACTGCTGTATGTTATATATGAAAGTTGTTAAAAGAGTAAATTGTAAGAGTTATCATAATAAGAAATCTTTCTTTTTATTGTATTTATATGAGGTAGTGAATGTTAGCTAAACTATTGTGGTAATCATTTCACATTATCTGTAAATCAAACCATCATTTTGCGTACCTTATTCTTACAGAGTGATATATTTCACAATAAAACTGGAAAAAAAACACAAAATTGAGTTAAAAAATTAAAGCAAACTTTTTAAAAGAAAAAAAATAGAAAGACAAGTTATTTTTAACCAAGTCTCAATGATGTGCAGAATATATCTGGTGTTAAGCTCTTAGCGTTTCTGGTTATTTACTAAGTTGGATGCAATAATATTTATCCCTGGTGGCGCAGACAGTGAAGAATCCGCCTGCAATGTGGGAGACCTGAGTTCAATCCCTGAGTTGGGGAGATCTCCTGGAGGAGGACATGGCAACCCACTCCAGTATTCCTGCCTGGAGAATCCCCTGGACAGAGGAACCTGGCAGACTACAGTCCATGGGGTCACAAAGAGTCAGACATGACTGAGTGACTAACCACAATATTTATCCGTCATTATAAACTGACATGTTGCTCTCACTATAGGGGGCTTGGGGCAGGTAGGCTCACTGCCACTAGGTCCCTTTCCTCCCTAATTCAGTCCCTGAAACGTCTTCTAGACGCATCTTTCAGAAACATTTTGGAAAATCCTTTTTGGGGTTGTTTCATCTCTGATGTTATATAATTCCACTGGTTCTCAAAGTGTGGTCCCCTCATCAGAGGCATCAGGATTCAGAATTTATTAGAAATGCCGATTCTCAGTCTACATTCCAGTATGGACTGAATTAGAAAGTGGGCTCGGGCTCAGCACCTGTGCTACAGAAGCCCTGTGTGTGGAGGGTGACCCTAAGGCATCTCTGCCTGAGGGCCACTTCGCGATTTTCCGATGCCGAAGTGGCGAGGTTCCTCCAAACAGTCATCAGTGCTGAGGCCATCTGAGGATAACTGCATATTTGGGCCAGCAAGGGAAATTCCAACTAGGAAAAGGACACTGGAACAGCTATGAATTTCTCAGAACTGGGTATCAGAGAACTGCTTATCAGGCTGCCCTGCTCAGTCTGCGGAAGCTTTGAGAAGAGCTGGGAACTTGTACATCTTGTAAGGTTTTGATATTAGAAAAGGAATAATACTGGACTTCCCTCATGATCCAGTGGCTAAGAATCCGCCTGCCAACGCAAGGGGCATGGGTTTGATTCCTGGTCTGAGAAGATCCCATATGATGTGGGGCAACTAAGCCTGTGTACCAAAACTACTGAGCCTGTGCACCCTAGAGACCACGCTCTGCAACGAGAGGAGCCTGAGCACTGCGACGAGAGAGGAGCCTCTGCTCCTGCTTGCTGCAGCTAGAGAAAAGCTATGCACAGCAACAAAGATCCGGTGTAGCCAAAAAGACATAAATTAATTTTTTTGAAAAAGTTTAAAAAGGAGTAATACAAATTACAGTTTAGAGAACCCTGTACTTTTCTTTCGTAACCACTACTTAAGAGTTTCTAATTATATATTTGTGTGGTTATTCTATCATTAACTCCACAAGGACAAGGACCACATCTAAATACAGATGTTACAGTCCTCAAGTATAGCATGGGACCTGACATATATCAGCTACTTAAGTAAAAAAAATTTTTTTTATGAATTAGGGTTATGTTAGACCAGGAGTCAGTATTACCGCCCACAGGAAGATCTGGTCCACTATCTCTCTCTGCATAGCCTGCAAGCTAAGAATGGTTTTTATACTTTTAAATGACTGGGAAAAAATTTAAAAAGGATACAGCTTGACATAGGAAAATTAAATAAAATTCCATTTAAGAAAAATCCATTTCAGTGTTCATAAATAAACCTTTATTGAAATGTAAAAAAATACAAAGGAGTAAGAAAGGAAATTTCAAAATTCAATTTAAACACACACATTTGAAAAATGTGCTCTGCCTGGTCCCATGATTCCCACTGTGGCCTGGCCTCCCTGCTCAGTTGATCTGTACAGAGATGAAATGAGACCCCCATAATGATGCTGATAATAACCATGACGGCAATAACAATTGCTAGAGAATGTCAGACATTGATTTTCTCATTCAGTTCTCTTAATATCTTCATGAGGGATTATCATTATCTACAATTTCATAGGTGAAGAAAATGAGGTAGAGAAAGATCAAGTAACTTGTTATGGTTGGCAGAATAATCACAGCTCCCCTAATCTCCACAAGTGTCTACATCCTATTCCCTGAAACTTACAAATGTGTTACTTTACATGGCAAAGAGATGTTGTAAATGGGAGTAAATTAAGGATTCTGAGATGGAGAGATTACCGGGGCTATCCTGGTGGGCCCAATATAATCACAAGGCTCTTTATATGCCAGAAACAGGAGAGTGAGAAAAGGAAAAGTGATGCTTCCAAAGCAGAGTGATGTAGTCACTGGCTAAGTGAGGCCAGCAACCTCCAAAGGCTGCAAAGGCCAAAGAACAGATCCTCCCTTAGAGTCTCCAGAGTGAGCACAGCTCTGTGTCACTCTGATCTTACCCCATGAGACCCACTCCAAATCTCTAACCTCCGGAACTATAAGATAATAAATACACACTGTTTAAAGCCACTAAGTTTGTGCTAATTTGTTACAGCAGCAATTAGGAAACTAATACACTTGTCAAGGTCACACATCCATTAGGCCATGGATCAAGAATGAAACCCCATGCTGTATGAGTCCAGAACCTGCATCATCACTGATAATACTGGCAAAAGGTATTGAGGACCTACCCTACAGGGAAGAGAATACTGAGTGAGAGGAAGAGGCATCGACATTCTCTCCCAAGGGGCCTTCTTGCCCTACCCATCACCAATCCAGCTGCAAGAAGAATTATTGTCTGGGCAGGGTTTTGTGCAAATGGGGTGGCATTCCATGCGGACTACCTCAAACAGCGCCCCTATTAAGTGTGCTGCGACTTGATTCTGCCCCAGAGGAAGGTTTCCTTCTTATATGGAGACCTACCTGCCTGTTTAAATACTTCACAATACTTCACAAGATGGCTTGAGAACAAAAAGATGCTTTTCTCTTGGCTCCTGGGTGAACTATCTACAGGGGTAAGAGTGCCAGCTTCTGGAACACACATTCACTGCTTCACCTCCAAGGAAACCACTAGTCACTGCTTACCTGGATGCTGAAGGAGGAGGGGGCAGTGAGGGTCTGTGTCTCAGAAGCCATGTCCAATCCTCATGACCTAACTTCTCCAAGGTTTTCCTCATCTGTCATGTGGATATGATATGATCTGCCCCAAGCACCTCAAAGACTCTTCCTGAAGAACTAGGAGTTTATAAATATAGAAATGCAACTTAAATTCTAAAAAGCCAACTATGCAAAATGGGTATTACTATTTTTTAATGGATTTGTTATGGTCACCTTTTAACTTTATTAGCGCAAAAATTAAAAGTGTTGATGCGCTGGATGGAACTTGGTGACTCAGGCTTTTGGTGTCTATGGGAGATGACAAGGGAGAAGTTAGCTATTAGAGACACTAAAAAAAAAAAAAAGGAGAAAAATCCTCCTTACCTCAAAGAATGAACTCGTATCAGAAAACTTCAAAGTATACATTCTTTCTAGTATTCAAGATTAAAAATTAGAACGACTTTTTCAATAAATGATCTTCAATTATTTGTGAAGAGATTAGCAACATATTTAGGGTAGAACCCCATGAGAATTCAAGAGTTTTTCAAAAATCTCATTGTTGGCGGTAAGAGGTGAAAATGGAAAGAGGGGCAGTTCATTTCTCTACATCTTTTAAGGACTCAAGCCAAATCACACCGCTTATCTGATGGGTCTCTAAACAGCCAAAATGATGGGAATTGTTCCTTACAGTGACATTTCTTGTCTCTACCATTCATATGCACTTGGTGTTTATTGTCCTATGGCAAGAATTTCACTTGTGTGAAGCCCAACTGGAGGACAAATTACTTGACGGGAGAAATCCCATCTCATATGTTCTGTCTGCACAGAGCTTAGAAAAGTACACAGTACTTCAGATCAGATGTCGACTGAGTTTCTAGGTAATCTCTGCCCATCCCTAAAGCACACACACAAATCACCCCTGGTCTCACACACGCTTTCAGTATCACCTGCTCTGCTCCGTCCCTTTGACCCCCTCCTTGATTTACTATTATGTTTCTTCTCCATTAGCTTCCTGTCTGAAGACGAAAGTCAGGATCCTGAATCCTGATCCGGTAGTACCTGCTGTGGCACACCATCCAGATTCTTCCTTCAGGAACAAGGCATCATTCCCCAGAGGCTGGGAATGCTGCAGATGATGGCTCTCAGCTGAGGTTTGGTCTACACACTTTCCTTGGCCCAGGAGAGCCACCTTCCCCCAGGTTACTCTCCTTCCTGAGGAAGTGTATATAAAAAATGTGAAGCATAAAAGCCCTTGCCTCAAGGTGGTTCAACTCTGAAACATTTCCCCAGCTCAAGAATTCCCTGTGGGTTTGCCTGAGTTCTTTATTCCAACTACACTGCAGCTTAACTCCTCCTCTGCCCAGTTTTATCCTAGTTCCTTCACAGGTCAGATTCCTGAGAGGCTTCTGCAATGAATTTCCTGCATGTAAATCTGTGCATCACCATCTGTTTCCTAGGGAACCTGTTCTAAGCCAGATCTTACACAAAAATAAGGAAAGATAAACAATGCCCACAGCAAGAGGGACTGGGGAGGGCTGTCTCATCTATCACCAAACCAGTCTGATCTGGCCATGGGTGCCAACACCTGGCAGTGAACACGGCCACCAGCCTGGCCATCCCATGCCAGAGGAGTGACGTGTGGCCACCTGCATCCTCTCCATCAGTACTACCCACTCAAACTTTCTTTGATGAGGGACATATTCCATACTTTCACGGTCTACTACAATAGCCAATAGCTACTTGTGGTTACTAAGCACTTGAAATGCAGCTAGTGAGACTAAGAAATTTAATTTTAAAAATGAGTTTATATTTACATAAAAAGAGCTGTATGTGTCTAAAGGCTGCCATATTAGACAAAGAAGCCCTAGATTATGAACCCAGTAGATTTAGAAATGCAATATCATAACATTTCCAATTCTACCTGCTTTTAATTCCACTACTCATGACCTAGAAATACTTGGTCTGACTCCTTAAAAATCATCCTAATGAGACATAGGTAGGAACTATGCGCCAGTAAAGTCTAATTAAGTGGTCCACTAATGATTATGAACATTGTGAAATCTAAGAGCCAGAGAGCTTTGCTGTAAGCATACGCTGATTACAATACATAAATCTATTCATGACTGCTTACTCTCATAGTCTTTTAATTTCCAGCCTTTCAGAGAATTTATCATCAAGATAGAGAGGCATCTGTGTAAAATTTAACTTAAGAAACATCCTCTTCCTTGACTATGTACATGTATACATTTGATTAATGCCTTCTCTCCACTCCCATTTGGTCTATATACAGAGGGCGTCAGCTTTATGTTTCATAAGAAAAGAAAAAGAGAACAAGAAATAGCTGCCCTTTTGAGGTAGGCCGACTCACAGGCTGGGAACTCAGGGGAGACCTTTAGTTCTGCCCTGTTTCTTGGACAAAGATAGTCTCTTATTATTGACCCAGAAATGTCAGATGGGGCCCAGGGCGAGAGCACACGACTGCACCTGGGCAGATTCACAACTATCCCGCAAAAAATGACTAAATGTGCGTGCCCTCCAGACAAGGAGTCATTTCCATCATCTCATCATCTGAGGGTCAGCCCTTACAAAATCAGCTTTAGCCACTGAATGCGACTGAAATTGAATTCAATGCAAACTGAAAATATTCTGTTTACTTAAAGCCCAGAAGCCTTTTGTGAGAAGAATCCAGGGGCAGGCAATGGTAGTTAAATTTGTACATTTTTCTTTCTTGTTACAGTTTTATCTTTTCCGAGCAATTTAATGAAGACTCCAGAGGAAAGAATTAAATGTCTGCTGGTTCAATTACTGAATAATGAAAAGGTGGAAAGGAGCACCACGCGCTGTGTGCCGAGCGGCCAGCAAAGCCTATTCTTAGAGGAGAAATCTTCTCTGGGCTGTTCACATTCGCGTGTGCCATCCACAAGCTGTACAGACAAGTGCCGGCGGAAGCAGCAGAAACCGAGCCCTGGTGTAGATCTTCCTCCACAAGGGTGACAGGCCTGGCCCACAGGGGGCATCGCATGACACCCACAGTAGCAGCCAGGAACATGGCCATCCTTCAAGAAGATTCTAACCAGCCCTGGCCCCAAATGCATTTGTAACTAGGCTGTCCTTAGGACCACACGCCAGGAAGGCCTCAGGGGCAGAGAAGACACGCCAGCAAGGATTTCAAGGATACTTTACAGTCCCTGCAGCGTTTGGAAAACTACCGCTGCCCCCACCCGCTCTAGCCATATACAGGAAGATTACAGAAACACAAAAATCCTCCCTGCATGCTAAAACCAAAGATAAAATAAAGCGATGATGCTTCAGAATTCTTTAGAACATGGTTTAAATGCTTGAAAAATCAAGTCTCCCTGGAAATACTATGCAACGAGATAGGCAGTGAAGTGTAGACTGTTCTTGCCTCAACACCCAGGATGACAGTGTATCTCTGCTCATGCTAGAACCTCCCCTGAGACCTGTTCAGTAACATCAGAAGATTCAATGGACAAGTCATTGTACAGCTTCTTTTTCACCTTTGAATTCTTCTCGGTTTATTTAAGAGAATGGCTTTGTTCTTGCAAAACACACACTGAAATGTTTAAGGATAAAAGGCTATGATGTACATAACTAACCCATAGGAAAAAATGTATGTGTCTCTATCAGCATATGTATATATAAAATATATACATATACACACACATACCTATATTTGTGTATACATATTCATGTACACTTGTGTTCGTGGATGGTGACAGTGAAGCAAGAGTAAATGATAAAGTAAATGGGATAAAATATGAACAATAGGTGAATCAAGCTAAAGAGAACTTGGGAAGCTTTGGAATTACTTTCTACTTTTTACAACTTATTTGTAAGTTTGAAATGAAATAGTTTAAAATAGTTTCAAAGTTTAAAACAATACAAAGTTTGACAATTTTAAATTCTTTCTCTTCTCCGTATTGGCTTTTGCTAGAGACCTATTTTATAATTAGCCAGCGGACCTACTGGGTAAAGTATCCGTGCGGGTAACCCCGCTCTGCAAGAAGGCAACTGTCCCGCTGACGTGTTTAATCAGGCTGAGAATTCTCTTGGAGAAACCAATCACAGATGGTTCTGGAACAGTTCCTCCTATGGTGTGCTGGTGATGACTGGGGCTGTGTGCTGGGCTGGGGACAGGACTGTGTCTAGGGAGTGCATGAGGATCTCAAGCTAATCTCTTCTCTCTTCCCTGAAAATATTACAACCAAAGGCATTACATTTTTAAAAATAACTGTTGAATCTGTCTCAAGCCACCTTAAATATGTGAGAAAATAAACTATGAGAAAGAAGAAATCTCTAATGCCTCTCTCTCTCTCTCTCTGTTTTTGGTATCTGATACAAGAGACAACAACAATGTCAATCTATCAGAATAGAAGCTCTTTAAACACAAGAATACTCCTTAATTATTTCTGTTTCGCCTATACTCTCCCAAGAAACAGAACTGTGGGATGCAACTGAATGAAAGTGTGATTAAATGAATGTACAACCCCGAGACAATGTTCTGCATGCAGCTCCTTCTGCTTAAGACTGTATTTTGAAATCTATCAAACACTGAAGTAGAGACATTTTTATCTATGAGTTCTCTCTATGTAAGTTTATATTCTTCTCTTTTCTTTTTAGAATTCTGTATTTAAATCTTATTTAGAACTCCATGAAGGGAAAAGGTGAGGTACTAACTGGTAGAAGATATTTTTTCCCATATAAAATTGAATAGAATTAATATCCAGAAGATAGACATCATTCCTACAAATGAATTAGACAATAAAACAATAAAAAAAAATTGTCCAAAAACTGGAACAGGTATTTCATGGAAGAGAAGAGATGGGCAAACACCATGCTCAAAGTCATTAGTGGTTCAGTTCAGTTCAGTTGCTCAGTCGTGTCCGACTCTTTGCGACCCCATGAATCGCAGCAAGCCAGGCCTCCCTGTCCATTACCAACTCCCAGAGTTCACTCAGATTCACGTCCATTGAGTCAGTGATGCGATCCAGCCATCTCATCCTCTGTCGTCCCCTTCTCCTCCTGCCCCCAATCCCTCCCAGGATCAAAGTCTTTTCCAGTGAGTCAACTCTTCGCATGAGGTGGCCAAAGTATTGGAGTTTCAGCTTTAGCATCATTCCTTCCAAAGAAATCCCAGGGTTGATCTCCTTCAGAATGGACTGGTTGGATCTCCTTGCAGTCCAAGGGACTCTCAAGAGTCTTCCAACACCACAGTTCAAAAGCATCAATTCTTTGGTGCTCAGCCTTCTTCACAGTCCAACTCTCACATCCATACATGACCATAGGAAAAACCATAGCCTTGACTAGACGGACCTTAGTCAGCAAAGTAATGTCTCTGCTTTTGAATATACTATCTAGGTTGGTCATAACTTTTCTTCCAAAGAGTAAGCGTCTTTTAATTTCTTGGCTGCAGTCATCATCTGCAGTGATTTTAGAAAATACAAATTAAAACCACAAATATGTGATATATACCAGATTGACAAGAATTCCAAAGCCTGACAATATCAAGTGCTGACAAAGTTGTAGAATAACAGCATGCTCATTATCTGCTGAAGGGAGTGAAAACTGGAACCACCACTTTGGAAAACCAGTTGGCATCACAGAACAGAGGTGAAGTATACATGCCCTGCTGCTGCTGCTGCTAAGTCGCTTCAGTCGTGTCTGACTCTGTGCGACCCCATAGATGGCAGCCAACCAAACTCCCCCGTCCCTGGGATTCTCCAGGCAAGAACACTGGAGTGGGTTGCCATTTGCTTCTCCAATGCATGAAAGTGAAAAGTGAAAGTGAAGTCCCTCAGTCTGACTCTAAGTGTCTGACTCTTAGCGACCCCATGGACTGCAGCCTTCCAGGCTCCTCCGTCCATGGGATTTTCCAGGCAAGAGTACTAGAGTGGGATGGCATTGCCTTCTCCAATACATGCCCTATTACCCATCAATTCTACTCTTGGGTATATACTGAGATAGGTGGAGAATGTGTACTCATAATAATACTTGTATAATGGAAGTCATACAAATTCTATCAACAGTACACTGCACTAGCAAGTTAATGTATTTCATATAATAGAATGCTGTCCAACATTGATGAGGGCTGTATGCATCAACAAAATGACCCTCGGAAGCAACATGCTGGGTTAATAAAGCAAATTATAGGATACATACTTTATGATCGCATTTACGAAAAGTTCATTAAGATTTGTTTTAGGAATAGAAACATGTGTGGTAAAACTATAAAGAACAGCATGCAAATGACCAACAAAAAGTCAACATAGCAGTTCCCTCTGTTTAGGACAGAAAAGAAGAGTGAACAGGACAAGACACATGAACTTTTAATAGAAATGCTAATGGCCTATTCCTTAAAAGACGCAGTGGACACATATTCATTGTATCGTTATTCTTGATATTTTACAAATATACACATTTTACAAATATTAATATGTATGGTAAGTGAGTGCTCACTCAGGCATGTCTGACTCTTCGTGACCCCACAAAATGTAGACCACAAGGCTTCTCTGTCCAGGTGATTTCCCAGGCAAGAATGCTGCAGTGGGTTGCCATGTCCTACTCCATGGGGTCCCCCAACCCAAGGATCGAATTTGCGTTTCCTGCATTGGCAGGCAGATTCTTTACCAATGAGCCATCAGGGAGGCCCCCAATAATAGGTTTGCATTTAATAAATATTCTTTTGTGTGTACTCAATATTTAATAAAAATGACTCTTAAGAATTGGTTAGCAAGCCAAAGACCAAAAATATTTTATCCAAGGCTTGCTGGAAGAAGGAAGTGAAACACCACGCTGGCCATCAGGCCCTGCCACTCCTTCCTTCCAAACATGGCATGCTGTCTACTGGTCTCCAGTTCCTCCTGGGTCATTCAGTCCAAACTCAGCCATCACTCAGAGCTACCAACTGTCCCAGGTCAGAGGAAAGTTTCAGGATGTTCCTCAGAAGCAGTAGGCAAGCTTCCCTTTCTATCTGCAATTCTAGCCCTCACTTAAGCATAGGCCTCCTCCAGGTGTGAATGACAAGCACATCACTCTGATCTCGTTTGGGCACACACACTTTCAACTCTGCAGCTTGACTGGGTTATTATTTCATCCAAATATTACTGAAAGCTACTATTACTGACTCTTGACTTTGACTTATTCTTATTTGTACACATTTCATAATGATAATGAAGCACCACATTTAAAGCAAAGCATCTCCCTGTCCTCTAGTCAGAATCTGCAATCTGAAAAAGCTCCTTGAAACATACATCTCTCCATGCTCCAACTACAACCATGTAGCAACCATCCCTTAAACCAAAACTGAAATTTAAAGTGAGCGGTGCAGTTACTGTCTGTACAGCACTGAAGAAAAAAAAAATCAACCTAGCTCCAGGGATGTCTGACTCCTCACCTTATTGAAGTCGCTCAGTTGTGTCTGACTCTTTGTGACCCCCATGGACTGTAGCCTACCAGGCTTCTCCATCCATGGGATTTTCCAGGCTAGGGTAATGGAGTGGGTTGCTATTTCCTTCTCCAGGGGATCTTCCCAACTCAGGAATCGAACCCAGATTTCCTGTATTGCAGGCAGATGCTTTACCCTCTGAGCCACCAGGGAAGCCCTCCTCACCTTAGTAGGTCATTTTTAAAGATAAGAAAGCATTTACCTTCCCCAGGCCCATCTGCCACTCAGTGGATAGGAAAGAAGAATGTTTTGTTATATTTTTAGTAGTGTGAACTTTTTATATAATTGTTTTCATTATCAATTACTACAATAAAGGTGGGCTTCTTCAGCAGTAACATCCCAACAGAAAAAAAGATCAGACTGGTAAAAAAATTCTTTTTATATATGACTTACCTTGAAAAGTAAGTCAGGCCCCTATGAAAATGCAAACACTTACCTCAGCACACTGTGCTACTGAACCGGCCTCAACTGCATAGACTCTGCGAGCTCCAGCTTATACAGCAAAAAATGACAGTATTCCTGATCCACAGCCAACATCCAAAACAATGTGGAAGGAAATGAGAAGACAAAAAGGGGGTGAAAACACATACCGGAGCTTTGAGACCAGACAGTTAAAATACTGGCTTTGACTTTTACAAGTGGTCTTACTTTGGCCAAGTTATGCTTCTTGCTGAGACTCCCTTTTCTCATATGTTAAACACGGTTAGTAACTCCCACCTTTTAAGGTTTGCTGTAGGGATTAATATGAAGTGTATACAAAGTATTTGGTACATAATTGGTTTTTCTTAAATTATTGCTATCATTACTACAGTTTCTTTGTTACATGGTTTGCTTTTAGGATATTTAGGACCAATAAAAGTAGAGCATCTTGAATGAACTTGCTTATCCTAAATATCAATATGAACAAAATGAAAACTGTCTCCAATAATTCTTAGAATTATAAATATACATATATACACACACACACACACACACACACACAGAGGGATATGTGTGTGTATATATATACATATTCAGAAAAAAACTGAAGATAAAGTCTTTCACCCACATAAACTGGGATATAAGCTTTCATTCTAGGTGCCCCCCAAAAAGTTGTGGTGGTTTATATGAGGGGTAGAAGGGTATTAAGACAGTGGACAGATAGAATTTACAGAAGCTTTTCTTCTAGAATCAACAAAACCACCACTCACTGGCACAAAAGGACAAGCCAATATTTGGAGCTGCATGCTGAGAGGAAGAGGTGGATGGTATGGACTGGATCTCTGGCCCTCCACACTGCTGAAGCTGAGGTCTAAAGCTCAGTCTGAGGGTCGAAAACTTAGGATTTTGTATTTCTGCCATATCTTTTATTCTTTCATCTTTTAGAACTAGCTTTGAGCAAGGCATTTCACATGGCTCAAATCTTCACAATAAATGTATGAATAGATAGCATTATCGTGCCCACTTGTAAGATGACTAAACTGAAAGTCAGAGACACTGAATGAGCCCAATTTCACCTAGCATAAGCAGGGGAAGAAAAGTTATGACTAACCTAGATAGTATATTCAAAAGCAGAGACATTACTTTGCCGACTAAGGTCCGTCTAGTCAAGGCTATGGTTTTTCCTATGGTCATGTATGGATGTGAGAGTTGGACTGTGAAGAAGGCTGAGTGCTGAAAAACTGATGCTTTTGAACTGTGGTGTTGGAGAAGACTCTTGAGAGTCCCTTGGACTGCAAGGAGATCCAACCAGTCCATTCTGAAGGAGATCAACCCTGGGATTTCTTTGGAAGGAATGATGCTAAAGCTGAAACTCCAGTACTTTGGCCACCTCACGCAAAGAGTTGACTCATTGGAAAAGATTCTGATGCTGGGAAGGATTGGGGGCAGGAGAAGAAGGGGACGACAGAGGATGAGATGGCTGGATCGCATCACTGACTCGATGAACGTGAGTCTGAGTGAACTCCAGGAGATGGTGATGAACAGGGAGGCCTGGTGTGCTGCAGTTCATGGGGTCGTGAAGAGTTGGACATGACTGAGCGACTGAACTGAACTGAACAGAAGCAGGGGAACTAGGAGTTGAATCTGGGCATTTCTGCCTTCCAAGCTCATGTTTCATAAAATCATACACTGATTATTTAAGTTCGTTTTTATAAATCTGACATTGTAACCCAGCAATACCAAGAGGCAATGAATGACAAGGAAACAAAGTATTAATTTTTTTTTCAGGAAAATTTATAACAGTTTTTACTTTGATAGCAGGAAAATTTTCCAAAAAGTAGGAAATGTTGGAGGTCGCACATTCATGTGTGTGTGCGTGTGTTTTAATTGCAATATCATACTGTGCTGACACAGATTCGGTGCCATTATTCTAAGCGAACATGCTGTTAGTAATGGGCTCACAGTGCTCACTTGTATTAATTCTAGAGCTGTGGCTGTATTCCATACGGTCTCCTAGGGCCTGGGTAATTAGGAGCATTACCAATTTAAAATGTCACCCAGTCTCTGGAATTTGCCGTCAGGCTGCCTATCCTTTTAGAAATACCGCTATTTATTTCTCCCCATCCTCCCTAGGAGCATCATCTTCACATGGTCCTGGTTTACTGCAAGAACACTCACGACTTCTGGCTAAAGAACAGAGGCTCTGTAGGTTGGACAGTGCAACCCACGGCCCCCTCAAAAATGCACCACACCCAGAAGGACTTTTCCAGAATCTTCAATTAAAAATAGAACACCTTCGATTTCTATGTTCAGTCCAAAATAGGGAAACAAAATTAAGACACGACAGAAGCTGCACCTGCTTGCTCTGGTGACAGGTGCCCCAGAAATGTGTGAAGGGAACATTTTATTAGGGTCTCACGAGGCACATCCTAAAGGAGTGTATTTCAGTTCTCTTGATCCTACAGACTGAAAAACAAAGACATGTTTAACCACTAGGAGAGAGGCACTGGAGAGAGGGAATGAGGAGAGAGAGAAAAGAGGTGAGAGGGAGCCTGACATGGTTCAACTTTTGCCAAATTAGGACTTTAAGTAGGAAGACGCTTTGACAGACCCAGACTCTATCTAGAGAAGAGCTGAAAACTATTCCCAAATACCTTATTTCAATAACTAATTTCAAGTCAAAACAACTTTATTCATTTGGGTGATTTCAAAACAGAGCATAGCCCTTGAAAAAGAATCTGATCATTTTCTAGCATTATCCAGATAATGCCATCTGTTTCCCACTTGTGTGTATATTTTAAAAGTTAACAAGTGAATTTTCAGTCTGGGGCTTGTAGAAGAGGGAGCGGAGAGGGAAGGACATTCTGCCTTGTCGACGTAGAGCCATGAAATGCTAGAAACAAAGCTGAGGGATGCTGAGAATACATTCTCTGGTGAAAAATGAAAGAGTCAAAGCAAATATTCAGCCTCTAATGGAAACAGACTCCCTTGGCCCTTTCCAACTGGGGTTTCCCAGCCTAGGAGGAGAGAGGGCATTAACGCAGATAATTCTTTTACACCTTCTTACCTGGCACCTCAGGAAGCCGTGGAGCTGCCACTAATCAGATTTTCTTGTCCTCACAAGAAGATTATACTGAGCCTATTTTTATTCTACCATTGGGAGGCCATCACAGAACTGGGTATTCTTGAGGACCTTATGCTTCCTGGTCCTAAAAAAAAACTCTCTCCCCCTCAGACAGAGGCAAAAGGGAGTCATAAAATCCCCTTTCAGGTGTAAAGCAGTGTGTAGTTTCCAAAGGATGTTCCCTTGACGCTCTCTATGTGGTCCTCATGCCTCCCTGGGATACGGAGTGCGCGGTAGGGCCCCGCTGTACTGGAGAAGGAAACAGGCTTGCAGAGGCTGTTTTCAGCCAGAGGTAAGGCGGCTGGTGAGGGCCAGGGCTGGACAGGAATGCAGTGCTCAGCCCTCAGCGGCACCATGGCCATCCTTCTGCAGAGCGCCAAACGGAGGAAAGCGTGGCCGAGGAAGAGAGGCCCTGACCTCAGCGCACTCTGACTAAACATGTCCGACGGCTCCATGCTCTTGGACTCTGGTTGGGATCAGCCAAGAGAAGGGACAACAGGAGGTCAGAGGGAGCGGCAGGAGGTCAGGGGCCTATTCTCCTGACCTCCCTCCTGGGTCTCCAGGGACTGGCTGTGTCTCTCCACCAAAGCCACAGCTCTGCCGAGCCTCCATTTCTTACAGCTCTGACTACTGTCTCAGTTCCCAGCAGCCACCGCTTTCTCTCTCCTCCTTTAGGCCTAGGGGCGGCAACAGGTGCCCACTCTTGCTGGTGCTAGGAATGTCACCATCTCATGCTGGTTCCCTATATTCTGCCCAAAACATTGTAAACAGTCCTGTCCTTTAACTCTCCTAAAACACCGTGTCGGGTATGCCGTGTCTCTCCTGCAGGAACCCTGCCTATCACACCAACTCTTCCTTCTGTTCCCCAGCAGGGAGTATCTCCTTCACCTTCGTGCCCCTCCCAGGCTAAGTCGAGTGCTCCCGCTCTATGCTTTTTGATCATCACCTACTCAAGCCCTCCCTCTGCATCATTCACCACAGTTACACTTTTTCATTCAAGGAGGAACTATCTGATTAATTTCTGCTCCCTGTCCTGGATCCCAAGCTTCATTAAAGGAGAGACTTCTGTTTCTCAGGACACCCACTAAATCTTTGTTAAACAAACTGAACAAATAGAAATGGGTCTCACTACCACAGAGAAGGAACATATTCACGATCCAAAAGATACAGTGCAAATCCGTTACCTCCGTGAGAAAGCATCTTCTACCGGCATAACACATCCACTTCAACCTTGTGATCTTAATAAGCATCCTTCAAAGGATGACTTTCCTGTGATGGTGCCATACCATCATCACATTACAACCTAGTTAGCTCTGGTTTACCATGTTCCTCTAGAGACAGAATTCATCCTCAGCTCCCCCTGGATACACAGGCAGTTAACTACAGAAGTGGCTAATTTGGGGTTCATATGGGCCAGCAGCAGAAAATGGTATGAAATCCTTGCCAGGAGTAATGGGGAAAAGTCAACAATCGGTCCATGTAACAATGGTCCAACACTCTGTGAATTTGTTTGTAAATAAACTTTTAAAAATATTTAAAAGATAAGGTCATTTCACATGTACAGATGATTTTAATTACATGCTCTTATGGTTTCCTGGGCAAAGAAATCTTGCAAAATATTTGGACAGGGCTAAAAAGGCTCCAAGAGGGTTCAGAGATATTTATCAAGATTTACTAGGTTAAAATTAACAAAGAACACTCAGGTCCTTATGAAAAAAATGAAACACAACTACCCTGGAATAATAAAGTAAAAATAAACATGCACCATTAGTATTATACTGACTTTATACTATGTTTGCTTAGCACCTTTACCTTATTTATGCATGATGATGACTATCAAACGTGGGCACCTTATTTTCTCCATAGTACAAATAAAGAGACTGAAAATTAGACAAAATTGAAGTCATACACTTAATAAATGGGCAGAGATGAGATAAAAACAAATGTACCTAACTGAAACATTATGCTATTAGCCACTTCCCCAGTTTTGAGTCAAAGCTTTTTCTGTGTGCTGTTCAGGCTACAGTAATAACATTGGTCACATTTAGTCTTCTTTTTCATGCCAGCTGTCTTACACTATCTTCCAAGATTGAGGTCCTGACTATCCTACAATCAGTTCTTCAAGTTATGCCGGTTGTTATGTATTCACTGTTTCTTTATTTGCTTGAGAGTATCAGTGGCAGCCCTGAACTGCAAACCCTAACTGTCATTTTTGTGTGCCTCTTACTCCTAAATTGCGTCCTACCACTTGGCACTTTCACGGCCATTGCTGCTTCTTCCAGACATTATTTTATTACATCCACAGATACCACTATTGAACCATCCCAAGTTACAAGAACCCCATGCTTTCACAATGTCATGTACTTTATCATCATAGCTATCTGGGTTACAATGGGCTCCCTACCCCACAGACTGCACCCAACTCTTCCAACAACCAAATTGCTAACTAACAGGTTGACTGAACAGCTTCCAGGTAGGAACAGAATGACTGAACTACACAGCCTTCTGCAGGCCACCACATCTCTCACTCTGGCTTTTGTCAGAGAAAAAAACTCCAAATCACCTTAAGAGCTACAGAAGACATCCCTTTGTGGCCTCCACAGCTAGGTATAAGTCCTGTTCAGATAATTGGCACTTTTACTATGGCAGAAGAGTTCTTCAGTAACAGCTCCTCATAAGACAGAACTCTACAACTGTTGTGCAGTTAAACTGGCTTTCAACTAAAGGGTTGCCTGTATTTAAATAATGAATATTTAATACTTATGAGCACCCTTGCTTCACCCCACCTTGTTTT
The DNA here is from genome assembly GCA_917880005.1 of Nanger dama. Classification (NCBI taxonomy): domain Eukaryota; kingdom Metazoa; phylum Chordata; class Mammalia; order Artiodactyla; family Bovidae; genus Nanger; species Nanger dama. The sequence continues at coordinate 18,620,004 of CAKJTW010000017.1, read as the reverse complement.
TTTCTGGCAGAGGACAGATAAATCCATCAACAATTTTTTCCAACTACTTTTCTCTATTATTATGGAAAATACAGAGATGCTGATCACTCTCAGCTTCTTTCCCCATGATTATCCCCCTTCATATGCTGCCAACAGACTCAGACAAGCTCACTCAGCTCTAAACCCTTTGGCACGCAATCATTCATCAGACATCAAAAGTGACTCCTACTACCCATTGTGCCAAATACTGCTAGATGCTGGAAATGCAGAGATGAAAAAAACCTGTCTAGGCGGAAGAAGTACAATAATGTGTTCTAGTAGCAACAATAGTATTTTAACAGGCACAATGAAAGCATGAAAGAGGAATAATCCGCTCTACTAAGGAGCTGGAAAGACTTCATGGAGATGACCCAAAGAGTGAAAATCGACAGATAAGTTGATGTGTGTCATGTGAATGGAGCGAGTGGCGGGAATTTGAAGCTGAAAGCGTATGAAGGCACCAGTGAATGGCAGAGCCAGTCATGTTTGTTGTTCAGTCACTCAGTCATGTCCAGCTCTTTGCAGAGCCATGGGCTGCAGCACACCAGGCTTCCCTGTCACGTCCGGGAGGCAGCAAATTTTCTCAGGAGCATGATGTATGTGGTAGAGATAGAAGTTGGGCGAATGGTTGAGAAATTAACAGCGCAAGGGCAAAGGGTGATGTTTGATTGTAAATGGTCTTGTATACGACACTAAGAGCTTGGACTTAATCCTTAAGCAAAGGACCATAAAAATGTTTTCAGTGAAAGAATTATTTCATAGTTGGATTTCAGCAACATCAGTGTGGCATAGACTGGAGGGCAAGATATCAGACGCAGCAAAGCAGACACTGATAGTTCCTAATTACCCTCAGTCCCTTCTTCCTTCCTACCATAACCTCACTCTGTGTGATTTACACCCCTCTGTGTGATTAGCCATCCCCAGTCCCAGCCTGGGAAACTCAAAATTCAGAAAACTAAGATCACAGCATCTCGTCCCATAACTTCATAGTATATAGATGGGGAAACAATGGAAACAGTGAAAGACTTTATTTTCTTGGGCTCCAAAATCACTGCGAATGGTGACTGCAACCATGAAATTAAAAGACGCTTGCTCCTTGGAAGGAAAGCTATGACCAGCCTAGACAGCATATGAAAAAGTAGAGACATCACTTTGCTGACAAAAGTCCATCTAGTCAAAGCTGTGGTTTTCACAGCAGTCATGTATGGATGTGAGAGTTGGGCTATAAAAAGGCAGAGCACCACAGAATTGATGCTTTTGAACCATGGTATCGGAGAAGACTCTTGAGAGTCCCCTTAACTGCAAGATCACACCAGTCAATCCTAAAGGAAATCAACCATGAATATTCATTGGAAGAACTGATGAAGTTGAAGCTCCAGTACTCTGGCCACCTGATGCAAAGAGCTGACTCATTGGAAAAGACCCTGATGCTGGGCAAGACTGAAGGCAAAGGAGAAGAGGGTGGCAGAGGATGAGATGGTTGGATAGTATCACTGACTCAATGGACATGAGTTTGAGCAAGCTCTGGGAGACAGTGAAGGACAGGGAAGAATGATGTGCCACAGTCCATGGGGTCACAAAGAGTCAAACACAACTGAGCAACTGAACAACAAGTTCCAAACAAAAGAGAGTGACTGGTTCAGGGCAATCATAAGTGGTTCTTTTTCTCTTGCCAGTGATGGCTTTTATACATGTTGTATGTAATACAATATTGCTAATAAGACCAGAGGGGAAGTCTATTGGGAGCTACTGGAAAATTTTATGCCCTTTAAGACAGACACACAAGAAAGATGTTACTTCCTTCTTGGAAATGATTAAACTTAAATGTAATGTTCAGAGGAATTGGATTAAAACACCTCAGAATCTCACTACGTCCAGCATTTCAGCCAATTTGAATAGGATTTCCTCCTGCTTGAGGCCAAAGTTATCTTAACTGGTACAAGTAGGGAAACTAATTGGAAAATATTTGCAATACTGTAGAAGGCAATGGCACCCCACTCTAGTACTCTTGCCTGGAAAATCCTATGGACGGCAGAGCCTGGTGGGCTGCAGTCCATGTGGTTGCTAAGAGTCAGACATGACTGAGCGACTTCACTTTCACTTTTCACTTTCACGCATTGGAGAAGGAAATAGCAACCCACTCCAGTGTTCTTGCCTGGAGAATCCCAGGGACGGGGGGAGCCTGGTGGGCTGCTGTCTATGGGGTCGCACAGAGTCGGACACGACTGAAGCGACTTAGCAGCAGCAGCAGCAGAGAAGACACAGTAAGAATGAGAACTAAGAATCAGCTGTGGGACAAAGGGGGAGAGAAGAGCCGCAAAAATGCTGGGTTCATAGACACTAAAGAATTTGGAAACTGGAAAGTATAAGAAAAGGTCGAGATTGACTCTGGGTTCCCGGCTTAGGTGATGTTTATAACACCTTCAGTTTTTGCAGCTAGAATGGAATGCTTGCTTGCCTTGCTGACCAGCCACAGTGGCTGTAGAAATTGCTCGTGCTGGTCTTTGAAAAGTGGAGCTGTCTAACTGCTGCTGCTACAGCCACTGCTGCTCACAGAGCCTGCAGCAGAGGCTTCTCCTGTCCCTCACACTGTGCATGGGCACAACCGAACAGTGCCCCCTCACTGGGACCACATGCGCGGTCTCCCCTGCCTCCTACCGCTGCTGAGGCACTACAGTCCCCATCTGGCACGCATGCAGCTACACCTCGGAGAGAAGGGAGGGAACCCTGTGGGGGCACGCGCCACCAGCGGGAGATGGCAGCCAACGGAGAAACCATTCTCTTCCCCCACCCATGAACTATCTGAAGACAAAGTGGTTTCGTATGATCTCTCTGAAGATGTCTTATGACACCGAGCATTCAGTTTTTCATCAAGCGTTGGCTAGCTCAGCAACAGCCCCCCGCCCCCAACACACCTGCCCTCCTTCTTTCCCTGCCTTGCTCCTGCTCGGGGAGACTGCCCTCCCTAAGGCAGTCCTAGCACATAAGCCTTTCCTGCATGATCTGTGATTTGGAGATCTGAGGCTAAGAAAACAGCGGTCCTTAAATAAAATTCAATGTCTGTTGATATTTTTCTTTAATTCTGTCTTTTCTGGATTTTTGTACTTCTAAATTCTAAACCTAAGCTACTACTCTGGAGTTGAGTGACTATGTCAGCACCTCAGATTTAGGAAATTAAGCAAAAAGATGACACAGGCACAAGCTCTAGGTTCACCGATGCCCAAGTCTTAGTTCGGGGCTGGAGAAGACCAGGTTCTGGTCTAGGACTTTGCTTTGTCAAATTTAACTGCTTTTACTGACTTGATTCTCTTTATCTATTTACTTTCTCATCTTGCAAAGTAGATATTAACACAAAGACATCTATGTTAGAAGTTCCTGCTGTACTGAGCCTTTAACAAAGTCAGTAATAAATAACAAAGTCAGTAGTTGCTCCAAATTAGCCTTTCATGCCACTGTCTTTTATGGAATGTGAAAGGTTCAGAAATTCAACCCTAGGATGTTCTTAAAATGCACCGCCTTTTGTGGGAGGGGACTCCACTAGGCAGAAGTTCATAGTAAGCTAGCCAATAAAACCATACCAGTGAAAACAAAGTTCTTTTTGCCCTGGCTCCCTCCCATGTGCTGCTGAGGCACTGAGAATTTCCCCTAGGCAATCTGTGCCTTCTTTAATGGTTTTGCAAAAGTGGCATCTGGTATGATCATTATTAGTGCCACTTACCAGATATTTCTGGTTCTCCTTATGGGCTCATGGCAGAACTGCATCCCTTGGCCTTTGGATATCAGGAATGGCCATGAGCCTGGTGGACTACAGCCTGTGGGTTGCAAAGAGTTGGACATGACTGAGCACACACATGACTCTCTTTGGCCCATGAAGAGCCAGGAGTTAAGATGGGTCACTTCTGGGAGGAAGACGGAAGAATGAGGAGTGTGCTTTGCCACACACCCCCTTCTCTCGGCAACAGGAATGTCACACATGGAGGCGGCTTCCTCAGCCTGGGTCTCAGGGTGAGAATGAGACAAAACACAGCTCTCAGCTAATCCATAGTGGATTAAACAAGCAATATATAAAGCTCTACTGGTTCAAACCACAGAGGTCTGAGGACTGGCTGTTACAGCTGCATAACCTAGTTCACACCAACAAGCCCAGCTAAACCATACCCCTGCAGTGCTGATGATTTCTGATTCAGATTCCCCAGTGTGTTCACAGAACTCTGATGCTGTACTGAGACTGGTGCAGCAGTTCACTCAGTTCTTACAGTCATCATATGTTAAGTGTTCTTAACTCATTTTAAAATTGACTTCCAAAAGATTAAGGTCAAATGTCAGCATCTTGAAAGGTACAGAGACTGGCTTAGAGCACAGTTATCTTGAGTAGAAAATCCATCTACTACATTAAAGCCCCTAGCTCCGTCTTTCCCAAATGCCCTGAAAAACAGTCTGTGATTGTGGTTTATTCAGTCTTCTTGGCTCGCCTTGAAAGCTGCACTTTGCTTTCATACCAAATGAAAGCACTTTCCTGTGCTGGTTCTGGCATCTTTCTTCAGTGCCCTCACAGGAGCAGAGTCTCTCCAAGCTCAGGAGAATCCTGGCACAGACGCACCATCTGCTTTACTCACTCGCATTCAGGAAATCTACATGGGGCCCCTCAGGACTTCAGGGGCCAAAGAGATCCGTTAAAACCAAGATCCACTTTCAACCTCTACCTCCTCACCTGAACTACAGAGAATCAATCTCAGGGATGAGTTTTTATGGCAGACAATCTAACATGAACCTTGGCCTCTGCACCAGGCTGAAGTAGTGTCCTCTAAAATTCATGTTTACCCAGGATCCGTAATGTGACTGTATTTGGAAATATGGTTTTTACAGATATATCAAATTAAGAGTATCATAATTGAACTAGGGAGAGCCCTAAAGGCCTGGCGCCATTACAAGAAGTGGCAGATTTACACAGAGACATAAGACACAGAGGGAGAATGCTACCCAACAAAGATGAGACTGGAGTGATGCATTTTTAAGAAACACTGAGGACTGCCAGCAACCCCAAGAAGCTAGGGAAAGGCGAGGAAGGATCTTCCCCTAGAGCATTCAGAGGCAGCATGGGCTTGCTGACACCCTGATTTTGGACTTCTGACCTCTGGAACTGGGAGAGAATAAATTTCTGTTGTTCTAAGCTACCCAGTTTGCAGTAATTTGTTATGACAGCCCCAGGAAAGTAAAACAGCCTCCAAAGTCCAAGTTAGAGGGAAATATAATACATACACGAAACAGACAAACATGATATACACAAAAAAACATAATATACACCAAACAGATACATATACATGTGTACATGTATTGCAGAGACTGTTTTTCACAATCACATCCTATCCTCAAACACATCCCAAAAATCACATAAATAAAATATCAGTCTGATTACCAACCCAGAACACGTAAGAATGAGTTTACATTGCTCCTAAAATCACTGTGCAGTCCTAGCAGACCTGAGTTCACATATAGCTCTTCCACTTAGGAGTCATGTACCTTAAAGCAAGTCAGCTAAATTTGTTTATCTCTGGTCCCTTTATCTATATCATGAGGCTAATAACATATCTTGAATTTGTCAGGTGGTGTGGTTGGCATTTACCATTCTTTGGTGCCTCTCTGAACTCTCATTGGAAGCCTCTTCCTTTGCTGGGGGAGTAGCCCACTTTGGAGGCACACACCTCCAACCTGGGAAGCTGCAGGGGTCTTGCGCTCTTTCCCAGCATTCGAGGCATGACTGAGGCTCTACAGATAAGATGCACTTTGCACGTGAAACTGACAGTGCACAGACTCAGACAGCACAGAATCCACGCTGGTGAGATCAAGGCTGTCTACGTCCGGCTACACTGATGCCTCCTAGAGATCAATTCTGTAGCATGATTTTGGAAATTATTTTTGGTCTTGTAGCCTCCATGCCTAGTTCTCTGATGATCTGCATACTTTTAGGAAATTCTTTTTTCTCTTTCTGTTCTTTATTTTCTTAAGTTAGCAGAGTTGGTTTCTGATGCTGGCAGCTAAGAACCCTGACTAACATACAAGGATTATAATGAGAGAAGATATGCAAAGCACCTAGCAGGAGTCACTTCTTTTCTTCCCACTTTCATAAACAGCTCTAAATGTGGATTCTGCTGTCAGTGGTTAACAATACTCAGGGGTGAGAAGTAGAGGATTTGAAGAGTGGATAAAGAAAATGTGGTATATACACACAATGGAATATTATGTTGTCTTAAAAAGGAGATCTTGCCATGTATGACATGGGGCTTTGCAGGTGGCTTGGTGTTAAAGAATCTGCCTGCCTATGCAGGAGACATGGGTTCGATCCCTGGGTTGGAAAGAACCCCTGGACAAGGGAACGGTAACTCCCTCCAGTATCCTTGCTGGGAAACTCCTATGGACATAAGTGCCTGGGGAACTACAGTCCATGAGGTCGCAGAGAGTAGGACATGACTGAGCATGCGTGCATGCATGCATACCATGTGCAACAACATGGATGAACCTGGAGGACATTCTATTACGTGGAATAAGTCAGACACAGAGGGATGAATGCTGCATGATTTCGCATATATGAAGTAATGTATAGTATACAAGCAGAGTAGCATGGTGCTTGTTGCCAGTGGCTGGAGAGAGAGGAAACAGGAAAGTATTAGTCAAAAGGTACAAAGTTTCAGCTATGCAGGATGAGTCATTCTTACTTCCTAGACATCTATTTCACAGCTTAGTGTCTAGAGTTACCAACACCATAGTTGCATGTGTGCATGCCCAGTCGTGTCCAACTCTTTGCAGCCCCTTGGACTGTAGCCCACCAGGCTTCTCTGTCCCCGGGATTCTCCAGGCAAGAATACTGGAGTGGGTTGCCATGCCCTCTTCCAGAAGTTCTTTCCAAATCATAGATCGACCCCGAGTTTCCCGCATCTCCTGCATTGGCAGGCAGATTCTTTACCACTGAGCCACATGGGAAGCCCCTCATGGGTGTATACGTATCTCCAAACTCATCAAGTTGTATATATATTAAATATGTACAGCTTTCTGTCTGTGCTTCATACCTCATTAAACAGTTTAACATTTTTTTCAGGAAGTGAGACCTGTTTTAACAGGTGTCAGCATGGCTATCTGGCAGGCATGTGCTGAGGCCTTTACTCCCTCTGTGATAAAGGCTGGCCCTCATTCACGCACCAGGCTGAACAAATAAAGCAGCAGCAGTGTTTTAAAGTCAGAGAATTTCAGAGCAGGATCAGGTCCGGATATTCAACCAGACTGATGATAAGTTCACACCAAAGAAAACTCACACTGGACAAGCCAGAAGCTCAGGCTCTGTGAACTGCACATCATCTGACAATCCGAACAGGTGGCTTTGCATGTTTGTTGTAGTTATTTATGTTTTCTTTTAAGCCTTTAAATCCCTGAATCCCTTCTGTCTAAGTCCACCTCACTTGTGGATGCATGAAGCAGCTGGGGATTCTCTCCTTTACTGAAAATGATTTTTCTTTAAATAATAAGCTCCCGGCTCCTGCTTACTCTCACAAGTTTCCAGCAACTGGTGCCCTGACAAATGAAGTGTCAAAACATTTCCAAATTAAAACCCTACGGCTCATATAGCCCTACACCTTCAGCAGGATGGACTTTCCCTGCTTGTTCCGAATGCATACTCAAAGACACTAAGAATAGCCAGATGGCAATTAACAGAAACTCTGAGGAGGGCAGTGGAGTGGGTTCCAGCAGGGTCAGTTTCCTGGACAGATTCCAAATGGAGTTCTCAGCCAGCAGTGCTCCTGCCAAGGAAGGATTTTCATTAAAACTGCATGGAGGAGGCAGAATGAAAAATCAAGATTCGAAAGATTTAAAATTATTGCTGAGGTGGAAACTTCAGCACCATCCCTGAGACCACTGATAACAATAATACTTGCTACTAAGGACTGAGCTGATATTTGAGGCCATGTACTGAGCACTTCCTATGCAGTATATCATCCTGGTCTTACAAGGACTCTAGGCAGTAACTGTTGCTCTCACAGACAAGGAAATGGAAGCCCAGAGATGGTAGACAGCCTGTCAAGATCTCAAGGCAAACAGGATAAAGGTCTATGGCAGGTGCACAGTAAGTGGCCAAGCTGGAGTTTGAACTCAGCTCTGTGGCTCCAAAACCCACGAATTTAACCACAGTACAATGCTGCCTCATACATGCATGGGGATGTTTTAAGTAACCACAATCATTCCATCCTAAGCCCAGAGAAACACAAGTCTCTCTTTGCAATTTCAGCCAACATTCCCATGAGCAACCTCCCTTCCACAGGTTATGTGCACTACCTGGATTCAACTTCTGGCCTTCTCGTTTATTAGTTGTATAAATTCAGGTAAATTATCAACATTCCCAAGTCTTAGTTCTCTCATCTCTAAAATGGCAAAAATACTAGTCTTTAATTAAGCTGTAATGATTAAAAAAAAAAAAAAAACTGCTGCAACTGAATTTTTGTGCCCTCCAAAATCCACAGGTTGATACCCCAACCCCCAAGGTGAAAGAATTTGAATACATGGCCTTTGGGTGGTGCTTAGGTCACAAGGGTGGAGTCATCACGGTGAGATTAGTGTCCTTATAAGAGGAAACAGAGGACGGCTTGCTTCCTGTCCCTCTTATGTGAGGACACGGCAAGAAGGTTGCTGTCCACAGACCAGGAAAGAACCCTCCGTCACTGGCTCCACAGGGACAATGATCTTGGATTTTAAGAAATCAATGCCGTGTTAAGACATGCTTAAGACATGCTGTCTACAGTATTTTGTTACAGCATCCTGAACTAGGAAGTAGTGTATGAAAAGCTAGCTCTTGGTGTGGTGCTTGCATACACTAAGTTCTTCAATAAATAATAGCCACTGGGACTGAAAAGACCCTGATGGTGGGAAAGACTGAAGGCAGAGGGAGGTGACAGAGGATGAGCTGGTTGGAAGGCATCACTGACTCACTGGACAGGAGTTTGAGCAAAGTCTGGGAGACAGTGAAGGATAGGGAAGCCTAGTATGCTGCAGTCCATGGAGCTGCAGAGTCAGACATGACTTAGCGACTGAAAACAACAAAAAAATTTATCATTCTAAACCCAAGCCCTTTTAGGTAATCAGTTTCAATGAGCAAGAAAATAAGAACTTAGTGAAAACATAGCATCCTCCATGGACTCAAGAGGGTTATTCTAGGATGGCCCTCAGTATGATGAAGCAAACAAAAAAGGGCCTTAAAAACATGCTGGGGTTTGTGATGGAGCTGGCAGGTCTGGAGTTAGGGGTGACCAACCATCCTGGTTTGTCTGGGACTGAGGGGATTCTTGGGACATTACAACTGGGATAACTTGTTCTTTCAGTTTTCAGAGGGGAGGAGATACTTTCAGAAGTGGACAGGACTGGAAACAAGAGAGCTCACCTCCCCTTCCTCTTTACCTCGTAACAGAAGTGACCTCTCTGCCTGGTGACGCTGGAAACCAGTCTGAGCTCGCAGAGTACTGGTACTCGGAAGGGCCAGCCTGTCTATCCTCTGCCCAAGCGTGTGTTCTTGAGTCTCCCATGTGGAAGCTTGCTGGGTGGGCTCGGGACCTGACTGGGTAGACCAGACATTCAGAACACAAGTGAGTGGAAAAGCTTAGTTTGGGGGAAAATGAGTGGGAACCTTGGACACATGTCCAAGCCCCAAACTGCAAATAGCATTGCCAACAATACAGCTGATACTGTAATTTCTACCTGACAACTGTGTCTATTTCTAAACTGGTTCAGATTTCAGAGGGGGAAAGGAATATAATTAATTATCAAACATGTCATTAGTTATCACCTTCATAAACTCCAACAGATGGATGCCTATTTTATTTCACTGTCAGAAAAACCCATTCCAGGCTGGCAAGAAGAAAGTATTTCATAGAATCCAATAAGGTTAGAGGAGGGAGTGACCTTAGAGATGATCTGGTCAATATCTTTGTTTTCATAGATGAAACGAAATACAAATGAAAGAGTAAAGTGACAAAATCCCTGTGAGATTCTGTGAAAAACTCATCAAATGCACATTAGTAGTAGTTTGGGGAGTGGTCTTTAAAGTTACAATAAGAGTTAAAAACAGATTATAGATAATATAGAAAATAGGCTATAGATTAAAGAAAATAGATTAGAGATTAAAACTAAGCAATTTCAGAAGGAGAGAAATTTCCCAAAAGTATTACCTCCAAGAAACCTCTTCAAACCATCAAGAAGCAACCAACAGTTGACAGCTGAATTATATCAACTGCCAAGATAACAGTAAGACTTAGGTCAGTTAGACTGCTTATCCACAATTCTGAATACCAGGTAGGGTGTGAGAAGAAACAAGCTTTGTCCTCCTGTCTTCATCATGCCTACCTATCATAACTGAACCTGCTCAGTAGGAATGTTTACTTTCTCACTGTTAACCAGGAATGCCCACTGGCAGAGGAAGGGTCCTGGTACCTCAACACATGAGACCCTTTGATCAGACAAGGCCATTTCTGGTCATACCTTCTTCTCTTGCCCACCAGAGTACCTATGTTTGATTTTTTTGAAAATGTCTAGTTTTGGGTAAGTCAGAGAAAGCCCACCTCGCTCTGACTGTCTCACTAAATGCAGCAATAAAACCTGGACAGAATGCATGGAACAGCTACTTGAAGCCTCTGAAAAGTCAACAGTAGTGGGGAGACTGGGGATGATGATCAGAGTTTCAGATACTACTGAGCCATGTATGTCCTTACCCTCAGCTGGGGCCTGAACTCAACACACCAGCTGAAGAGGCCAGGGTGCAGGCAAGAGAGCTCTAGCTGGGAGAAGGGAAACCCTAATGCCCAAAGAGAGTGTGAAAATTCTAGTTTTTCCCTTGCTCTTTTTTTTCCCCTCCCACCCTTCCTTTCTTTTTCCCTTTCCTCCCTTCTTCTATGCTCCAGCCCAGAAACCTTAAGGAGTCACATCATCACATTAGCCCACACTATAAGAGAAAGGACAGTGGTGCCACAGATCTGAAAGGCAGGGGCCAGCCCCATTGCTTCCTTTCCTCTCTTCGTCCTCTCTCTGCTGGGTGAGACCTAGGCAAGGCCATGCACGTGCATGGCAGAGGGAGCCTTTGGCCAGAGACTGAAAGTGGTCCCAGGGAACCAGAAAATACTAGGGAGACATGGAGAGGAAGAAACTGGGCAAAGAAACCCCAACATTTACCCTCAAACTGTACATACACGGATCTGATCTTAATTAGCACATCAAAACTCTCAGAACTCTACTGAGGTGCCAGACTGACCACTGGGTGACATGCACTTGGGATAGAACCAGATGGCACCGTGAACACTTTGAAAGGTGAAATGATGTGGAAACCAGAGCCCCCAGCAGATCAACGAGTGGTGTGAGCCTAACCAGGCTGAACGAATCCTCAACTGGAAATATCAGCACTCTCTATAGGCTTTAAACAAGACCCAGGATCTCATAATATAATAAAAAAGATGTATGGAAAACAACCCCAAATTCCCTGGCATAGGAAGACTGAGGGAAGTACCAATTTCCTGGGGACAGATAATTAACTGTAGTGAACAGAGCAGTGACACAGATGTTAGAATTATCTGGCAAATCTTTCAAGTCACTATTATAAAAAAGCTCCCAGCATCAATCGTAAACACTACTGATTCAAGGGAAAAATAAATGGTCTCAGTTAAGACATACATGATGTAAAGAAAGAGCCAAATGGAAATTTTAGAACTGAAAAATACAATAACCAAAATGAAAAGTTCTCTGATGGTTCAATAGCAGAATTGACATGAGAGCAGAAAACAAACCATGTGCAAATCAACTTCAAGCTGGGTGCCTATGTGTCACTATGTTTTCATGTGTCTTTTCTGTGCTTTAATGAACTATTTCACCACCATGAACTACATCAGGATTTAGTTGCTTAAACTAGAACCAATATATTATTTCCCCCAGCTTTGTGGGAAGGCTGGACAGTTTCTCTATGGGTCTTGCCTGGATTCACTCCTGTTCCTGCATTCAGCTGGAGAGGTGGTTGGACAGGAAGGTCCAGCCTGGCCTCACTCACCTTCTGGCAGCTGGTACTGGCTACTGACTAGACCGCCTCACTTCTCCACCTGACCTCCCAGTCTCAAGTGAGCTGCTACTGCTAAGTTGCTTCAGTCATGTCTGATCCTGTGTGACCCCAGAGATGGCAGCCCACCAGACTCCGCCGTCCCTGGGATTTTCCAGGCAAGAACACTGAAGTGGGTTGCCATTTCCTTCTCCAATGCATGAAAGTGAAAAGTGGAAGAAGTCGCTTAGTCGTGTCCCACTCTTTGCAACCCCATGGACTGTAGCCTACCAGGCTCCTCTGTCCATGGGATTTTCCAGGCAAGAGTACTGGAGTGGGGGTGCCATTGCCTTCTCCAAGTGAGCTAGACGGGGCTTATTGTCATTATGGTGGTCTCAGTGTGCCAAGAGGGTGAATGAAGCCAGAAGTCTCATGAAGATGGAGGCTCTGAAATGCACGCAACATCATCTTTGTCATATTCTACTGATCAAAATACATCCCAAGGATTGCGCAGAGATGAAAAACAAAAAACGAAACTATCTCTTCATGAAAGGAGCATCTATACAACTTCACAAACATGTGTGAACACAGGGATGAGATCCTGATTTCACTATTCTACCACATTCCTCCTGCAGAATTAATGCTGCCAATCTCAAAGGCCACTGATCTACAGCGACTATGGCAGGGGATGAGATCCTGAGGCTCAGAGAAATCTAATGCTTTGCCTAAGACCACGAAGCTAGTAAGTGGGAAAATATGAAACTAGATCCCAGGACTGATGATTCACTGACCCCTGATCTTGTTTTCTGAGATGAGCTATATAGTATTTGGAACACTTTGGCTGTTTAACAGGTAGGAAAATAATGGACACCACTTGTACCATGTGTTAGCAATCATTCATCATTCAGATCCATTTTGTGAAGGAAATAAATGCAGGTACTTATGGAGTCTATGAAAAAGAAGTGAAGTAAAGTGATACAATAAGAGCTATTCATTATGTAGCAATAAAGCTCCTAAACTGTTCTGTGCATCAAAGCACAGTGCATTCAGCCTCTCGAGTTCCTGGCACTCAAAGCTTAACTCCCTCTTGAGGTAAAATTCACATAACATACAATTAGCTATTAACCATTTTAAAGTGTCCAATTCAGTGGGTTTTGGTACATTCACTACAATGTGCAACCATTACATCTAGCAAGACATCTTCAGCCCCTCACAAAAGGCACTGTAGCCACTAAGCAGCCATGCCCCAAGTCCCTTTCCCCCGGCCCCTGGGAATCACCACTCTGCCTTCTCTCCACGGATTTCTCTTCTGGATACTTCCTATAAATGGAATCATATGAGCTTTGTAACTGGCTTCTTTCACTGAGCATGTTTCCATAGTTCATCTGCAATGCAGCGTGAATCAGCATTACATTCCTTTTTATGAACAATATAAATATAAGCTGCTGCTGCTAAGTCGCCTCAGTCGTGTCCAACTCTGTGCGACCCCATTAGACAGCAGCCCACCAGGCTCCCCCGTCCCTGGGATTCTCCAGGCAAGAATACCAGAGTGGGTTGCCATTTCCTTCTCCAATACATGAAAGTAAAAATTGAATGTGAAGTCGCTCAGTTGTGTCCGACTCGTAGCAACCTGGTAGGACTGCAGCCTACCAGGCTCCTCCGTCCATGGGATTTTCCAGGCAAGAGTACCGGAGTGGGGTGCCATGGCCTTCTCCATAAATATAAGCAATATTCACAATATTCCACTATATGGATATACCATGTTTTGGTCATCTATTCATCAGTTGATGGGCATTTGGAATTCTCCCACTTTTTGGCTAATGAGAACAGAGCTGTTACGATCATTCATGTACAAATGGTTATTTCAATACCTACTTTTAATTCTTTCCATTAGGTATATAGTTAAAGCTGAATTTTGAGTCGAGTTTTTGATAAGCCTTCTTAAAGTGATGTGAGATTAATAAACTGGGGCCAGCATTCCCTTATTTCTAAAGTCAGCGTGGTTCTGGAGGATGGCTCTGTGGTAAGTGGCTGTCATCACAAAATCCTGCATCACATTCTGCAGCTGGGAAAGGCAGCCATGAAACTGTAAGGGAAGGAGAAGGAGAGGGAGAATAAACGTGCCACAAGGCAGGACCTTCACGAACACACACAGCCACCACAGTCAAGGCACACTTGAGGGGAGCCGAGGCTCAGAGGCTCTAACTCTCAGGGGAGCGGAGGCTCTGAGACATCGGTGACCTGTCCACACTGGCCCTATGGATAAGGCCCACAACTCTAAGGAGATGCCAGACTTCACTCTTGCTCCATACTATGGATTCAGGCCTGGATCTTGACCAACTAGTGTTGGGAGGGAATCCTTCCCAAAGTAGAGGCTGAAAGCACAGTGCAGTTCAGTCATTCAGTCGTGTCTGACCCATTGTGACCCCATGGACTGCAGCATGCCAGGCCTCCCTGTCCATCACCAACTCCTGGCGTTTATTCAAACTCACGTCCATCAAGTCAGTAATGGCATCCAGCCGTCTCATCCTCTGTCGTCCCCTTCTCCTCCTGCCCTCAATCTTTCCCAGAATAGGGTCTTTTTAAATAAGTCAATTCTTTGCATCAGGTGGCCATAGGATTAGAGTTTCAGCTTTAGCAACAGTCCTTCCAATGAATATTCAGGACTGATTTCCTTTAGGATGGTCTGGTTGGATCTCCCTGTAGGCCAAAGGACTCTCAACAGTCTTCTCCAACACCACAGTTCAAAAGCATCAATTGTTCACCACTCAGCTTTCTTTATAGTCCAACACTCATATCCATACATGACCACTGGAAAAACCATAGCTTTGACTAGACAGACCTTTGTTGGCAAAGTAATGTCTCTGCTTTTTAATATGCTGTCTAGGTTGGTCATAAGGAGCAAGGAGCAACTGTCTCTTAATTTCATGGCTGCAATCACCATCTGCAGTGATTTTTGAGCCTCCCAAAATAAAGTCTGACGCTGTTTCCCCATCAATCTTCCATGAAGTGATGGGACCAGATGCCATGATGTTAGTTTTCTCAATGTTGAGATTTAAGCCAACTCTTTCACTCTTCTCTTTCACTTTCATTAAGAGGCTCTTTAGTTTTCTTTGCTTTCTGCCGTAAGGGTGGTGTCATCTGCATATCTGAGGTTATTGATATTTCTCCTGGAAATCTTGATTACAGCTTGTGCTTCAACCAGCCAGCATTTCTCAGGATGTACTCTGTATATAAGTTAAATAAGCAGGGCGGCAATATAACCCCTTTCCCAATTTGGAACCAGTCTGTTGTTCCATGACCAGTTCTAACTGTTGCTTCTTGACTTGCATACAGGTTTTTCAGGAGGCAGGTCAGGTGGTCTGGTATTCCCAGCTTTTGAAGAATTCTCCACAGTTTGTTGTGATCCACACAGTCAAAGGCTTTGGCATAGTCAATAAAGCAGAAATAGATGCTTTTCTGGAACTCTTTTGCTTTTTCCATGATCCAGCGGATGTTGGCAATTTGATCTCTGGTTCATCTGTCTTTTCTAAATCCAGCTTGAACACCTGGATGCTCATGGTTTACATATTGTTGAAGCCTGGCTTGGAGAATTTTGAGCATTACTTTACTAGCATGTGAGATGAGTGCAATTGTGCGGTGGTTTGAACATTCTTTGGCATTGCCTTTCTTTGGAATTGGATTGAAAACTGACCTTTTCCAGTCCTGTGGCCACTTCTGAGTTTTCCAAATTTGCTGGCATATTGAGTGCAGCACTTCCACAGCATCATCTTTCACATTCCAAGATGTCTGGCTCTAGATGAGTGATCACACCATCGTGATTATCTGGGTCATGAAGATCTTTTTTGTACAGTTCTTCTATGTATTCTTGGCACCTCTTCTTAATATCTTCTGCTTGTTTAGGTCCATACCATTTCTGTCCTTTATCGAGCCCATCTTTGCATGACATGTTCCCTTGGCATCTCTAATTTTCTTGAAGAGATCTCTAGTCTTTCCCATTCTGTTCTTTTCCTCTATTTCTTTGCATATATCACTAAAGAAGGCTTTCTTATCTCTTCTTGCTATTCTTTGGAACTCTGCATTCAGATGCTTATATCTTTCCTTTTCTTCTTTGTTTTGTGCCTCTCTTTTTTCACAGCTATTTGTAAGGCCTCCCCAGACAGCCATTTTGCTTTTTTGCATATCTTTTCCATGGGGATGGTCTTAATCCCTGCCTCCTGCACAATGTCACGAACCTTCATCCATAGTTCTTCAGGCACTCTGTCTATCAGACCTAATCCCTTGAATCTATTTGTCACTTCCACTGTATAATTGTAAGGGGTTTGATTAAGTTATACCTGAATGGTCTAGTGGTTTTCCCTACTTTCTTTAAGTCTGAATTTGGCAATAAGGAGTTCATGATCTGAGCCACAGTCAGCTCCTGGTCTTGTTTTTGCTGACTGTATAGAGCTTCTCCATCTTTGGCTGCATAGAATATAATCAATCTGATTTCAGTATTGACCATCTGGTGATGTCCATGTTTGATGTCTTTTTTGTTTTTGGAAGAGGGTGTTTGCTATGACAAGTACATTCTCTTGGCAAAACTCTTATTAGCCTTTGCCCTGCTTCATTCTGTACTCCAAGGCAAAATTTGCCTGTTACTCCAAGTGTTTCTTGACTTTCTACTTTTGCATTCCAGTCCCCTATAATGAAAAGGTCATCTTTTTGGGTGTTAGTTCTAGAAGTCCTTATAGGTCTTCATAGAACCATTCAACTTCAGCTTCTTCAGCATTACTGGTCAGGGCATATATTGGATTGCTGTGATATTGAATGGGTTGCCTTGGAAATGAACAGAGATCATGCTGTCATTTTTTAGACTGCATCCAAGTACTGCATTTTGGACTCTTCTGTTGACTATGATGGCTGCTCCATTTCTTCTAAGGGATTCTTGCCGACAGTAGTAGACATAATGGTCATCTGAGTTAAATTCACCCATTCCAGTTCATTTTTAGTTTGCTGATTCCTAAAACGTCAATGTTCACTCTTGCCATCTCCTGTTTGACCACTTTCAGTTTGCCTTGATTCCTGGACCTAACATTCCAGGTTCCTATGCAATATTGCTCTTTATAGCATTAGAGTTTACTTCCATCACCTGTCACATCCACAACTGGGTGTTGTTTTTGCTTTGGCTCTGTCTCTTCATTCTTTCTGGAGTTATTTCTCCACTGACCTCCAATAGCATATTGGGCACCTACCTACCTGGGGAGTTCATCTTTCAGTGTCCTATCATTTTGCCTTTTCATACTGTTCATGGGGTTATCAAGGCAAGAATACTGAAGTGGCTTGCCATCCCCTTCTCCAGTGGGGCACGTATTGGCAGAAGTCTCCACCATGACCTGTTCATCTTGGGTGGCCCTACCATGGCATGGCTGATAGTTTCATTGAGTTAGACAAGGCTGTGGTCCATGTGATCAGATTGGTCATGAAAAATATGGGGACTTCCCTGGTAGTCCAGCGGTTAAGAATTTGCCTTGCAATACAGGGGATATGGGTTCAATCCCTGGTAGGAGAATTGAGATCCCATATGCCACAGAGCAACTAAGCCCACATGCCACAACTACTGAGCCCACATCCCACAACTAGAGTCCGTGTGCTGCAATATCGGGTCCCACAGGAGGCAGTGAAGATCCTGTGTTGTGCCACTAAGACTCAGTCCAGTAAAAAAGAATTAAAGAGATAAGTGAGAGAGAAAGGGGCCAAGGCCAAAAGGGATGGCCCTGAAGAGTCCCATCAGCCTAGAGAGAAAGCAAAGTCTTGGACAGAAATCCCAGGAGAGGCTGGGGATGCGGCAGAAGGCACTGACGGTAGTAATCTGAGGAAGCACGCCGGCTGGCTGGTGTGTGCACCTAAGTCCATGAGCATAAGTCAGGAGTACATATTTTGACTGTAATGGGCACCATTTGGGAGAGTTTGCTACGTGTTCGGCACCATGCGGAGTGCTTCATTTATATCCTCTAATCAAATTACACCACCACAACAATCAGATGAAATCTGTTCCCCAGATGAGGGAATGTTCCTGCTGGTCACAGGACCACACGTTAAAAACCATTGCACTCTATTCTCTACCCACCACCCCACCCAGGTGTGTGTCACTTTGAAATGACACAGTTCTGCCAGGGGCCACTTCCCTGACCTCAAAGTACTGTGCAGCAGACACCTCTTCTGTCCACTGGCTGAAGCTGAACACCGAGTGTTCCTTTTTCTCACGCTGGTATCTTCTCAAGGTATTTGAAAATGCACTGAACTCTGCAAGGAGAAGATAGAAGATCTATTTCTGCACCTTGGAAACCACAGCATTACCCTTCAAAAAATTCCAACTGAGAAAATATTAGAAGATTAAAACAGCTCGTTCACCCCAGAACACATGAGTGATAAGGAATGGCAAGGTGGGAATGGGTACTGCTCGGAGTTGTGACACCCTTATTTACACTTGTCAGACACATCTGCATTCACAAATGTCAAGTGCAAGAGTGGAATGGAACACAGGCAGAGTTTGCGCTCATCAAATTCTCCTGGTACCATGCTAACGGGGCTCACAGGCTTATCCTCAGTATGTGCACTGGAGAAGGCGACTGTTGATGGTAAGAAAAATAATGTATATGTGAATACAAACTATAGATGCATATAAGTGTATATATATATATATATATATATAAAATCTCAGTCTAATGGGCTTCCTTGGTGGCTCAGATAGTTAACAATCTGCCTGCAGTGCAGGAGACCTGGCTTTAATCCCTGGGTCGGGAAGATCCCCTGGAGAAAGGAATGGTTACCCACTCCAGTATTCTTGCCCTGGGAAATCCCACGTAGAGGAGCCTGGTGGGCTATAGTCCATGGGGATCACAAAGAGTCAGACATGACTTAGCGACTAACACTTTCAGTTTCAACCTCATTCTATTATAATAGTGACAGTTTTTGTTTTTTGTTTTTTTCACATTTAGTATTCCCTAAGCGTACAGAGAAAAGGTAGAATAACTGGGTATATGTGAATATATAAGGGAATGATTTTATTATTTGAGGAAAAAAAATAGAAGTGAAAGTTCAATAGACAACACAGTATGCACAGTTGTCGAATTCTGTGACTTCTGCCTTAGAAGTGTCTCTCAAAGTCCTGTCCAGTGGCGCTCATTGCCTGTGGTCTTGGCTCTCCCCCTTCTGTTGCTATGAGCAGGTCTCTCCTTCCAGCCCACATCAGGTCCCTAACGCTCACCCAGTCCAGATTCACCGTGAGCTCCAGTCCCTCCCGTTCTGTCTGCCCCGTGTACATGCCCTCCACACCCCCTTTCTTCACGTACAAGACCTGCACTATACCTTTACACTCCTGCCATGCTGGAGCACTTACACACTCCCAGGTCAACCTGGGCCTGGCCTGGCTTCTTGATTTTGAAACCCTCATCACTTCTGCTTAGAGTTCGTTCTGACCTCAAACTACTATTCATCATCCAAGACTCAGTTCAACAAGCATTTCTTCATTGCTGTGTTCCATAAACACCCATAGGCAGAATGAACTGCTATAAACACACTGGGCCTCAAGACTTGGCTACAGATCAGAATCACCTAGGAAGGTTTTCTTGGAGGTGGGAGGGGGCTTCGGCATTGGGAGATTGTGTTCACCTATGGCTGATTAGTGTCAATGTATGGCAAAACAAATACAGTATTGTAATTAAAAAATAAAATAAATTTAAAAAAATAATAAAATATACATGCTGGATCCTCATCTTATACTTGGAAATTCAATGCTCTGGTGTGGGGACAAGGCATCTCTATTTTTTCCAAAAACTTCCACTTAGTTTTTACCTGCAACCAGGCAGAAGAACGTGTATTCTCATCTCAGGCTCTCAGCTTACCATTTTATTTCATATTTTACTGAATTTATCAATTTTTGAATAGTCTGTCTCTCTATCAAATTCTTTTAGGGCATGATTTAGGGAGGTGGGTCAGACTTATTATCTCTAGTCTTTAGAATAACAGCAGCCACCCAATAATAGGTCAAAATGTGAGTTCAATAAATTTGAGGAGATAATGAATGAATTTGGTGAAACTATTTCATGTGTCAATAGAGGAACAGATTTTAGGAAGATGTGATATACATAACATAATATATATATTCATTCAATGGAATATCATTCAGCCACAAGAAAGAAGGAAATCTTGCCACTTAACAGCAACATGGATAAACTTCAAGGGCATTATGCTAAATGAAATAAACTAGATAGAGGAAAGGACTTCCCTGGTAGCTCAGCTATAAAGAAACTGCCTGCAGTGCAGAAGACCTGAGTTCAATCCCTGGGTCAAGCAGATCGGCTGGAGAAGGAAACGGCAACCCACTCCAGTATTCTTGCCTGGAAAATGCTATGGACAGAGGAGCCTGGCAGGCTACAGTCTATGGGTCACAAGAGTTGGATGCGACTTAGTGACTAAACCACCAGATAGAGGAAAACAAATATTATATTATTTATATGTGGAAACTTTTTTTTAATGTGGACCATTTTAAAAATCTTTATTTAATTTGTTGTAATATTGCTTCTGTTTTATGTTTTGGGTTTTGGGCCATGAAGCATATGGAATCTTGACACCCTAACCAGGAATTGAACAGGAACCCCCTGCATTGGAAGGATAAGTTGTAACCATAGGACTACCAGGGAAGTCCCAGGAACCAGTTTTTAAAAAGCCAAACTTACAGAAACAGAGAGTAGAAAGGTAGTTACCAGGAGCTAAGGGGTGGGAAAATAGGGAAACATTGGTAAAGAGGTACAAATTTTAAACTATAGAATGGATGAGGGAGGATCTGGAATATAGCATGGTAACTATAGTTGTTAACATGTATTATAAATGTTCTCAGTGAAAAAAGTAAGAATGAAGTAAAATAAAAAATAATAACAGGGCTTCTCTGGTGGCACTTGTGCTAAAGAACCTGCCTGCCCACGCAGGGAGACTAAGAGATGCACCTGTGGTCCCTGGGTGGGGAAGATGCCCTGGGGGAAGGCATGGCAACCCAGTCCCATCTCCCACTGCCAGAATCATCCCACAGAGGAGCCTGGTGGGCTACGTTCTACAGGGTCCCACAGAGTCAGACAGGACTGAAGCACTTAGCATACACACACAAAATACAATAACATGCCTGTACACCCTGAAAAACAAAGATGATACTGGACACTATTCACCCAGCTCAGGTCTCCTGGGCCTTCGGGGACTGCCAGCAGTGTTTGCGTCACCCGTCTGTGAGTTCTTTGAGTCCTAGGCAGCTCAGCTGTTTGGGCTTTCAAGTAGCGCAGCAGTGTTACTCCGCTGTCTCTGACTCTTTACAATCCCATGAACTGTACCCTCCAGGCTCTGTTTTCCATGGGATTCTCCAGGCAAAAATAATGGAGTGGTTTGCCATTCCCTTCTCCAGAGGATCTTCCCGACCAAGGATAGAACCTGAGTCTCCTGCATTGTAGGCAAATTCTTTCAAAGCCTATGGTAAATTCATTTGTCCAATAAATAGTCTTTTAAATATTCTTTACAGTTGCAAGCCCCCATCCTTGGGTGGAAATTTGAACTCTCACACAGTCAGTTCTAAAGAAGGATGAGCACTGAAGAACTAATGCTTTTGAGCTGTGGTGTTGGAGAAGACTCCTGAGAGTCCCTTGGACTACAAGGAAATCCAACCAGTCCATCCTAAAGGAAATCAACTCTAAATATTCATTGGAAGGACTGATGCTGAAGCTGAAGCTACAACACTTTGACCACCTGATGCAAAGAGTTGACTCCTTAGAAAAGATCCTGATGCTGGGAAAGATTGAAGGCAGGAGGAGAAGGGGATGACATAGGATGAGACGGTTGTTTGGCATCACTGACTCGATGGACATAAATTTAAGCAAGCTCTAGCATATGGTGGAAGCCAGGGAAGCCTCGCATGCTACAGTCCATGGGGACACAAAGAGCTGGACATGACTAAGCAACTGAACAACAACAAGACACAGTCAGAAGTCAGTCAGTTTAGTTGCTCAGTCCTGTCCCTGTAGCTTGCTCAAACTCATGTCCATCCAGTTGGTGATGCCATCCAACTATCTCATCCTCTGTAGTCCCCTTCTCCTTTCGCCTTCAATCTTTCCCACCATCAGGGTCTTTTCAAATGAGTCAGCTCTTCACATCAGGTGGCCAAAGTATTGGAGCTTCAGCTTCAGCAACAGTCCTTCCAATGTATATTCAGGACTGATTTCCTTTAGGGTGGACTGGTTTGATCTCCTTGCAGTCCAAGGGACTCTCAGGAGTCTTCTCCAACACCACAGTTCAAAAGCATCAATTATCCAGTGCTCAGCTTCCTTTATGGTCCAACTCTCACATCCACACAGTTCAGTTCAGTCGCTCAGTTGTGTCTGACTCTTTGTGACCCCACGGATTGCAGCATGCCAGGCTTCCCTGTTCATCAACTCCTGGAGCTTGTTCAAACTCATGTCCATCAAGTCAGTAATGCTATCCAACCATCTCATCCTGACTACTGGAAAAACTATAGCTTTGACTAGATAGACCTTTGTTGGCAAAGTAATGAATGTCTCTGCTTTTTAATATGCTGGCTAGGTTGGTCATAACTTTTCTTCCAAGAAGCAAGCATCTTTTAATTTCATGGCTGCAATCACCATCTGCAGTGATTTTCGAGCCCCCCAAAATAAAGTTTGTCAATGTCTCCACTGTTTCCCGATCTATTTGCCATGAAGTGATGGGACCAGATGCCATGATCTTAGTTTTCTGAATGTTAAGTTTTAAGCCAATTCTTTCACTCTCTCTTTCACTCTCATCAAGAGGCTCTTTAGTTCTTCTTCACTTTCTGCCATAGAGCGGTATCATCTGCATATCTGAGGTTATTAATATTACCCCCAGTAATCTTGATTCCAGCTTATGCTTCATCCAGTCCGACATTTTAGATAATGTACTCTGCATAAAAGTTTAATAAGCAGGCTGACAATATACAGCCTTGATGTACACGTTTCCCGATTTTGATCCAGTTTGCTCTTCCATGTCTGGTTCTAAGCATTGCTTCTTTACCTGCATATAGATTTCTCAGGAGGCAGGTAAGGTTGTCTGGTATTCCCATCTCTTTAAGCATTTTCCACAGTTTGTTGTGATCCACACAGTCAAAGCCTTTAGCATATCAGTGAAGCAGCAGCAGATGTTTTTCTGGAATTCTCTTGCTTTTTCTATGGTCCAACGGATGTTGGCAATTTGATCTCTGGTTCCTCTGCCTTTTCTAAATCCAGCTTCAACATCTGAAATTTCCTGGTGAAGAGGATGTATGGCAAGTTGCAAAGTACCATTTTGGGGTTGAAAGCAAGATTCTGATTATAAAGTAACAAGGAGAGTCTGCTTATATACCTCATCAACTGTCTTCAAAGGACAATGTGAAAGAGAAGCTCCAATGAAGTTTTGTGTTATGAGCAGCATTCAGGCAATGCACATACAGCCTTCTAAAATGAATACTAATTTGGATGTATCAAGTCTGTTTGCTATTTTAAAAATCCAGTCTCATCACATTACACACTATAATCACAACCCTGTAATCTGGCACAGGGACTATGTGTGACAAACCAAAAATCAGGGTCTCTAGTTTGACAAGTTTGAGATGTGTTTATGGGATTTTAGGAAATTAGAAGCCAATCCTCGGCAAGTCCAGGAATCAGCATCATTCACTTCTGTGAGTTCGGTCACAACAGTTGCCAGGAGAATGTTCTTGTCACAAGTTACCCTTACTTTTATGGCTATTTAATGGTTAAACAAATGTGTGTAAATAAATGTCAGGCTTACATCTTTCCATACACAGAAGAACATTACTTGGTACCTTATGCAACAGTTAGAACTGGACATGGAACAACAGACTGGTTCCAAGGAGTCCGTCAAGGCTGTATATTGTCACCTTGCTTATTTAACTTATATGCAGAGGACATCATGAGAAACGCTGGGCTGGAAGAAACACAAGCTAGAATCAAGATTGCCGGGAGAAATATCAATAACCTCAGATATGCAGATGACACCACCCTTATGGCAGAAAGTGAAGAGGAACTAAAAAGCCTCTTGATGAAAGTGAAAGAGGAGAGTGAAAAAGTTGGCTTAAAGCTCAACATTCAGAAAACAAAGATCATGACATCTGGTCCCATCACTTCATGGGAAATAGATGGGGAAACAGTGGAAACAGTGTCAGACTTTATTTTGGGGGCTCCAGAATCACTGCAGATGGTGACTGCAGCCATGAAATTAAAAGACGCTTACTCCTTGGAAGAAAAGTTATGACCAACTTAGATAGCATATTCAAAAGCAGAGACATTACTTTGCCGACTAAAGTCTGTCTAGTCAAGGCTATGGATTTTCCTGTGGTCATATATGGATGTGAGAACTGGACTGTGAAGAAGGATGAGTGCCGAAGAATTGATGCTTTTGAACTGTGGTGTTGGAGAAGACTCTTGAGAGTCCCTTGGACTGCAAAGAGATCCAACTAGTCCTTTCTGAAGGAGATCAACCCTGAGTGTTCTTTGGAAGGAATGATGCTAAAGCTGAAGCTCCAGTACTGTGGCCACCTCATGCAAAGAGTTGACTCGTTGGAAAAGACTCTGATGCTGGGAGGGATTGGGGGCAGGAGGAGAAGGGGACAACAGAGGATGAGATGGCTGGATGGCATCACTGACTTGATGGAGGTGAGTCTGGGTGAACTCCGGGAGATGGTGATGGACAGGGAGGCCTGGTGTGCTGCGATTCATGGGGTCGCAAGAAGTCGGACACGACTCAGCAACTGCACTGAACTGAACTGAAGCTAGAACAACCAGATCCAAATAATTAAGTTCACACACCTCTGATGAGGGAATAACCGGAGAAAATAAATCCTTGGTTCTAAGGACTATGAAACCAGGAGAAGCAGAACTCAGTGGAAGCAGATGATAAGTTTTGTTCCCTTTTTTGAAAATAGGTATCTTTTACTTCCTTCCTAGTAAGAAGACCTTGATTTTGCATATTTGAGCTGATGGACCATAGAGAATTAAGATGGGCTATTTGCAAATTATTCAAGATAGGCCACAGGCAGCTCTGCAAGAAAGTCTGAAATTAGACTTTTCTTTAAAAAAAAAAAACAACCGTATACCATGTTTATCATATTGTCAGTTTGGGATTTTCTGGTATAATTTTGGGACATGTGTCCAGAACAGCTGAGGCAGTCAGACAGGTATTACCCACTCCTGGCACAGAAAGATGCTAGCATCTTGGTAAACAAACTCTGTGTGGCAAGTACCACAGACACTATCACTTGTAAACAGCAATTTTTAAGGGAGGCAAGAAAACAAAAATGGGTCCCTCCAATCTGTTTTTTTTTTTTTTTTTTTTTTTAGCAATAACAGAACAAAAAGGAAATTGCTGTGTCTGACTCATCTTTACTGATTCATGAGTACACTACATGCTAAAGCTGAAAGTAATGGTTTGTCAAGAAAGAACCTAAGTCGAGCCTGCGAAAGTAGAATAATTAGAATCATGACTGAGGCATGAAACTGTCATGTCCTTGGTTAGTATTTATGTGATAGAGAAAATGACATCCATGTATTGTGGTGAGAAATGATAAAACATGATGGCTTACAGCCAGAGTGGTTGCAATGCCAGGTCCACCAGGCCATCCTCTTCAAAAACAGTGAGGATAAATGTGTCCTTCAAAGGGAGTTCTCAACAGCTGGCCTTTCTCTGGGACTCATCATGGATCTACAGAATTAATGTCATTCAAACAGATGATGCCTGCAGATCAAAAGTCTCCTTCTTCCAAAAAAGAAAAATATTGTACTCCTTGCCAAAATATTTTCCAAAGGCAAAGCTACCTGCTGATTTAAAGATTCCTTTACTTCTCCTACCAAAAGTCTCTCCCTGTAGTTTGGAGAACTGAAGAAGACACAATGGGTTATTTCTGCCTCTTATTTTGGAATCTCCAATGAGCACTGCCAAAGACAATGTTTGTCCCCCTAAAATCATACGTTGAAACCTAGTCTCCAGTGAGGGTAGTTAGAGGATAGAGCCTTTGGGAAGTGATTAGACATAAAGTAGATTCTTGGAGTGCCCACCATAGATAGCATTATGATAAGACACAGTAGGTTTCTATTGCACACATGAGAAAACTAGAAAAATGGAGAACTTCCCCAAACTTCAAGCCAGTGCTCTTGTCTCCTCTTTAAAATAAATTTGTTAGGACTTCTCTGGTGTTCTAGTGGTTAAGACTCCTCTTTCCAATGTAAGGGGTGTGAGTTCGATCCCCAGTTGGGGAACTAAGGTCCCACGTGCCATGGAGTGTGGCCAAAAATAAATACATAATTGTTTAAGTTAGCTCTTAAAAAATACATTAGCATTTCTTGCCAGCAATTGCCAATCATTTCTCTTAAAGATACTTATAAGTTCTAAGAAATCAAATGTATTATTTGGTTTTGCTTTCCCCTCAAAGCTTTACAATTAGCAACTAAATGTATAATTCATAATCCATATAACATTCAACTAAAATTATTTTGTACAAATAAAACATTAGTATAAAGCACTGGGAAGGGCTATTTGGGAGTACTTGGTATATTTGTTGTTATCTCTAAACATTTAGAATGTTACACAAAAACAACTGGATTACAAATCCCATCAATTTTCAGAGGCAATCTACACACACATCTTAAAAACTCATTAAGTATTTTCTGAGATGACCAGCAGTGACCTAAACACTAGTAAAATAGTGAGTTTCACCATTTACGAAAATAAAGGCAGTTTGCTAATTTGTTTGAATGTTGAACCAGTTCCCTGATCCCTGTGGGATCTTAGAACACTTGTCCTGACACTCAACCCATCAGCAAGGAAAAATCAAGATCAAAGAACTGTGTGGTTTCCAATAAGCAGAAGGATGAGGGGTCAGCCTTGTACAGAGGGATAGGTGACTGAGCCAAAGTACAAATAAGATTCTAAGGAAAGGAAATCAGTGAAAACTCTTGTTGGCAAGAGGTGGAAACTCAACCAAGCTGAACGGAAATAGGAATTTTATGGCTCATGAAACTGAAATATCCAGGATTAAAATTCAATTTTCAAGAATGATTGTATCTAGGAGTTTGAATGATTTTAAGACCCTCCCACTCACTCTGGCTCTCATGCTCACTCAGTGTTTCTCTATCTTAGTTTCCTGTTCAGGCGGGCTTCCCCTACCACAGGACAAGATGATGGTCATCATCTCCAGAACAACATTGCCATCAGCTCAGCAAGCCCCATCCTTCCAAAATGTTCCAACAAAAAACCCAGGCTGAGTCTCACTGAACCAAGCTAAATTAAAGACCCATCTCTGGATCAATTGCTATGGTCAGGAATCAATTCCAACTGACCAGACTCGAGTGAGCCCTATCTAAACACAAAGAAAACTGGGCTTCTTTTATCAGAGGAAAATAGAGTAGATTAAACACAGTTGATCACTGCTGAAAGAGAGGCAGAAGCATTATAGACTAAGTTGAAACTGACAAAATAGGAGTGAGAAAATACATGTACTTCAGGGGACAAACTGGAGGATGGAGAGCCATGAAAGCTAGACATTAAGTCTCTTGGCTTCAGAAATCTTTGAACCGGGGCTAGCTTAAACCTAGCTTTTGCTGCCAGAGCAGGCTGCTGTTGTAAAAGGCTACTACAAAGCAATTGATCTAACATTTCTGGACCTAGAACATGATGAATCTTTGACACTGTGCCAGTTACCAGCTTCTCCTGTTCATACTCTTAAAGAATAATTGGCCCTGCTCAGAGCTCCTGATATTCTGTTTGCACTATTGGATCCCATACCTTATCCAGTAGATTAGTTAGGGATGAGATGCTGATTAAAAGATCTTTCTGTCTGAACCAACAGACCCAGATATTAATAAACATGATGGGTTCCGGGGCTCCAAATGGCTGGGGGTGGGGGATGATCCTACATCCTGGCTTACCTGGGACATTTCAGTTTATGTCTGCCCTCCTGGAGGGATTACTGGTTATATTTCCTTTCATACTCAAAGAGTCCTGGTTGGAATGATAAATTACTGAGTCACCTTAGCTACAAGATGATGCAGTCTTAGAGGAGGGAGCCAGGCAAGGTCAAGTGCAAGAGGGACAGGAAGCTGAGAGAGATGATGATACAGAAAGATGCAGATGCGGGAACCATGCAGAAAATACCCGGTTCCTCACATAGTTCCAGTACATTGTGTTCCTCTGACTTAAATGCCATGAAACATTTCCTTACATTAACTTCCCTTTTTTGTCCTGAGCTACTCTGTATAGGTAGCCTTCACGAAAACAGAAATTTCCCCATGTTATGATAATGTTTTTTATTTGTTTGTTTGTTTTTTATGAGTCATTGCCAGTTGAGTCAGGATTACGGAGAGTTTTTTTGGTTTGGGTTTGGTTTGGTTTTACAAACAATTTTATATATTTTTACGCTGTGCTCATTTCAAGGGTTGTTTTTTTTTTTAATCTACACCATACTTTGCTTGACCCCAGAGGCGAATCAGCTGATTTATAGGTGGGCTCATTTCTACCATTACATTTTAACCTGTTACAGTGAAGGCCCTCCCATATGTGCATTATTTAGGATCAAGACTGAATTCCACAAAGCTGCCTAGTCATTTGAAGGTCATCAGACTTGCAGAAACACAAATGGTACCTTAGTTCACCAAGTGAGGCCAGAATACACCTTCTAGAGCATTTAGCATCTATTCACAGAGGGACTAATTTATTTATGTGGCAGCACAAGCCATGATTCAATTGGTTTTCATGGCTTCCTAAGGTCTCTGTGTGATTCCCAGCAAGCAAAGGAGCACAGGTAAGCACTGAACAGGTGGCAAGGAGGCACATTTCCAATTTGCTTAGATTCACACAGACTTTAAAATGTTTAACAACTTAAATGCACATTTTCAGCTGCTTATGCCATACTCCCTACACTCCCTCCAAACAGTTAACTTTGCATTAAGCATTAACGTAACGCAGCATAAAACTTAAAAACTTGAAATAGCAGCCTGCACCTTCATTACATAATGTTCAGGCCACCTCAGTTTGCCAAGTGAAAACTTAGTATAATAGACACAAAAATCTCTCTAAGCTTTCTCTTTATATATTATCTATCTCTACACGAATGAGACAAAAATATCCACAAATTCAGCTGAGAAATTCTGTACCTGTTGCAAAGCAAAGACAAGACTTTGCATCTGATAGACTTGAGATTTCAAGTTACATTAAAGGAAAAAAAAGTTTCAGATGACAAGTAGCATCTTTGGTTTTGCAATACAGTTTTTATGATCTGGCTCTCTTCTGACTCAAATATGGCTTTAACAATAACACTATACACCATACTTTCATGCAAAGATGGACACAATAAAGGACAGAAATGGTAGGGACCTAACAGAAGCAAAAGATATTAAGCAGAGGCAGCAAGAATACACAGAAAAACTGTACAAAAAGATCGTCATGACCCAGATAATCACAATCGTTTGATCACTCACCTAGAGCCAGACATCCTGGAATGTGAAGTCAAGTGGGCCTTAGGAAGCATCACTACAAACAAAGCTAGTGGAGGTGATGGAATTCCAGTGGAGCTATTTCAAATCCTGAAAGATGATGCTATGAAAGTGCTGTACTCAATATGTCAGAAAATTTGGAAAACTCAGCAGTGGCCGCAGGACTGGAAAAGGTCAGTTTTCATTCCAATCCCAAAGAAAGGCAATGCCAAAGTATGCTCAAACTACTGCACAATTGTACTCCCCTCACACGCTAACAAAGTAATGCTCAAAATTCTCCCAGCCAGGCTTTAACAGTACATGAACCGTGAACCTCCAGATATTCAAGCTGGATTCAGAAAAGACAGAGGAACCAGAAATCAAATTGCCAACATCCATTGGGTCATAGAAAAAATAAGAGAGTTCCAGAAAAATATCTACTTCTGTTTTATTGACTATGCCAAAGCCTTTGACTGTGTGGATAACAATACACTGTGGGAAATTCTGAAAGAGAAGGGAATACCAGACCACCTGACCTGCCTCTTGAGAAATCTGTATGCAGGTCAGGAGGCAACAGTTAGAACTGGGCATGGAACAACAGATTGGTTTCAAATAGGGAAAGGAGTCCGTCAAGGCTGTATATTGTCACCCTGCTTATTTAACTTATATGCAGTGTACATCATGAGAAATGCTGGACTGGATGAAGCACAAGCTGGAATCAATATTTCCAGGAGAAATATCAATAAACTCAGACATGCAGATGACACCACCCTTATGGTAGAAAGTGAAGAGGAACTAAACAGTCTCTAGATGCAAGTGAAAGAGGAGAGTGAAAAAGCTGGCTTAAAACTCAACATTCAGAAAACTAAGATCATGGCATCTGGTCGCATCACTTCATGGCAAGTAGATGGGGAAACAGTGGCAGACTTTATTTTGGGGGGCTCCAAAATCACTGCAGATGGTGACTGTATCCATGAAATTAAAAGACGCTTGCCCCTTGGAAGAAAAGTTATGACCAACCTAGACAGCATATTAAAAAGCAGAGACATTACTTTGTCAGCAAAGATCTGTCTAGTCAAAGCTATGGTTTTTCCAGTAGTCATATATTGATGTGAGAGTTGGACTACAAAGAAAGCTGAGTGCTGAAGAATTGATCCTTTTGAATTATGGTGTTGGAGAAGACTCTTGAGAGTCCCTTGGACAGCTAGCAGATCCAATCAGTCCATCCTAAAGGAAATCAGTCCTGAATATTCACTGGAAGGACTGATGCTGAAACTGAAACACCAATCCTTTGGCCACCTGATGCAAAGAGCTGACTCATCTGAAATGACCCTGATGCTGGGAACGATTGAAGGCGGAAAGAAAAGGGGACGACAGAGGATGAGATGGTGGCATGGCATCACCGATTTGATGGACATGAGTTTGAGTAAACTCCGGAAATTGGGGATAGACAGGGAGGCCATGGGGTCACAAAGAGTCAGACACGACTGAGCGACTGAACTGAACTGACACAGCACACTTACAGGGAATTAATCTTGTCTTCATTTTTTAGAAAGCAAAATGCATCTACTATAGTTCTCTTAATGACACGAACCTACAATCAACTAAAATCATGGACTTGCAGTCGTTTTCTTAGCCTAGTCTCTTTCTTTTCCTTTTGTTTCCTCTTTCACATTTAGCCAGCTGGTCCACTGGGCGCAAAACCATCGAGCAGAGGCTAAATCTAGCCTATAGGCACTTTTAAACTTGGTCACCATACGTGTTAATAATCAGAAAAATCTCACAGAAAATATGAATTTCTGACTAAGATGGCACAGCATGAAATCCCTGGGTCTGACTTTCAGATGACAACAATCACATGAAGGAACCAGTTGCCACCACCTTTTGAATGTATCTCCAGGTCACCACAGTTGCCACCATTCATTCATTCTCATTTGCAACCAGCTCTCTTTGTGAATTGCCATGACCTGCCTGGGTCCTGCGGGCTTTTGAGTCTGTGATTCCATATCCCCAGGGGTTGACTACAAACCTTAGCTGAGAGCAAGTATGCAACTTAAAATATCAACTATTTCCCTTCAATTTTTAAGCACTGTGAAACCATAAAAACTAAGGAAAATGAAATATATTTTATCATGCTGTCTTTTCAATCAATTGTTAGATTTTAAGCTTGCTGAAGAAGCTGTTGAGTTTCTTGACAGTGATTTTATTTGGCTATTTTGTACAGACACTCATCAGGGCAGGTTCAAACTCTAACTCTAGAGCCCTTAGATAAGCTTTGGTGAAATAATCACTATCATTCCCAAACAATTTCCATATGAAAGGGTACTACTGACTGACCCACAGGGTGATTTCCAGCAGTGAAAATGACCTTTATTACACCATCCACTTCCTCTACCTTTCCCCTGTAATTAGAGATAATCTAGGAGACTCAGGAGAGTGCCACCTACAGTGAAGAGCAAGTCCACTCAGGAAGGATGCCCAGAGCATGCACTGCATTTTCCTTCATCCCCTAACAAACTGATCCCACCATCCACTTTGCTGACAAATCACTAGTGGGTTTATTAATAGTTGAATGAATGCTTCCTGGGTGATAGTCATCTATACTTTCCTCATATGAAACGGTGGATGACACTAACCATTTTAATTTTCTGAAGTCAGGAAAATTAAATCCAGGGGTATTGGTTATCATTCAGTACTTTTATAAGTACAAAGAGCAGTTTGCTTTATATGTGGGGTTTACCTGAAACTTTAACTGCATCCTTTAACTGCAAAATGAGGGTAGAATGAGCATTAAGTTTAGAGCCCTTAATACTCTATTCTGAAGAATGCTCCAAATCTTATTAGAAGCCCATTTGAAAAACTTTCTTCAGAGCAAAATGCCAAGGGAAACTTTGCCTGACATTCTGCCCACCCACCATTGATCGGCCCCTCATGGACACCAGGAATCTTATAGGTCAACAGCATTGCCTCTTTTGCTAGGGGTGCCAGGATGCTCAGAGCCAAAATCATGGGTTGACAGTAATATTTATGGGTCCTGTAATATGGAGGTTTGTGTTTCAGTTTCCTCTTGGCCTCAGTCCTTCTATATTTTCCTTGATTTTAAAATGTATCTACTTGTATTTTTTAATATAAATGTGTAAGGAAACAACTTATCAGTAGGAAAAAAAATGAGAAAGGGATGGATGATGGATAGAAAGACCTATTGTTTTCATCATTACTATATGAAGATGTAACAAAGACTGGTTGTTAAATCATTCTGCAATTTTCTGCCTCACTTTCCACACAATAACCCACCCCTGCTCTGAACAGAAAATGCAAGGACTGTGGAAGCAACAGCGTTGGTCCCATATGCTAAAAGCAGATGGGATCTGCACTGTCTTCACAGTAGCAGCTGCCCAGGAACCAAAGTGAAGAGGAGGGGGGGTTGGGGGAAAGAGCACAAGGGGAGAGAAACACAAAAGAGCAACCAGGAGTAGACAAGAGAGATACTTCATGCTACCATTCTCAGCCACGGTTATAAAGCAAGAACACATTTATGAACTGCTCCATTTGATAATGTTTGCACATTTATGATGTCACTTCATTCAAGGTCCACTGCCAGGAAGTATTCTGATCGCCACTGTACACAGGAAGGAAAGAGAAGGACACAGTTTATTCTGATTAAAATTAGCAAGGCCAGTGTTCATTCCAATATCACTATCTGCATTCCAGAAATTCTAAAATATAGAATTTTAGAGGGGGAAATTCTAAAATATAGAAAATCCTTGAGGAGTGTGTTCTACATTGGAAGAAGCTGTCTATGTACTAAGTGAGAATGGTGGGGGGGTGGGGAGGGGGGAACATAAATTAAGATATAACATATCAATGTAACATAAGTAACAGGGAAATGATTTCAGCTGCAGCTAGAGAGATTGGCTAAACAGGGAAATGCTTTTAATTCCAAATGTTACAAAATCACAATGGCAAACAATTCTCTGTGTGCAACTGCAGAATTTCTTTATTTGGAGATGCTGCTTTCAACACTACCTATTTTTAATTCTAGGTTGGTAAAATTTTGCCAAAAATTTATTTAAAACACTCTAGCTAATCTCTCACTGTCTTCATAAACCAGGTAACTATCAATAAACAAGTATGAATATCAAGTGTAGAGTGATGTCAGCAGCATAGCTGAATAAGATGGTCTTTGTTCCCATCTCCCCTCACCACAACCACCCAAACAAGAACACTTTGGTGTCCATCCATGGACAAAAGTGCCTTTGTGGGAGCTATGGGGTCCAACACAATACACTAAGAAACCCAGAAGGAGTCCACCCATGTGTTGGGTAATAGGTACAGAGATCTTAGTTCCAGCTGTGGACTCTGAGTGGCCTATGGACTGGCTCCAGCCCCTCCAAGACATCGTCTGGGAGGCTCTGGAAAAAACTGTCTTAGACCATCAACCATGGACAAGAGATCTTTTGTGGAAATCCAGGTTTCCAATAATGCTAGCATACCACTGGAACAAAACAAAAATGTGAATTTGGACATGCTGGAGAGGGTAAGAGAACCATTGTGATATCACTCAAACTACGCTTCACCCAAGGCTAAAACATGTGAAAATATGCAACACACTGGTAACGGTAAGTATATATAGTTAAATTCAGAATACTGCAATATGATGTGTTACCCATTTAATTCCACTACAAGGCTTAAAGGACAAGAGTCGTTAGAAATAGCTAAAATGATCTGTTAATAAATACACTATGTAAAAAGAGCTAATTGAGATAAGAAAAACAAAACAGGGTGGAGGCATATAAAAGGGCATAGTTTTTATGTTACTGAAATTGTTTTAAGTGTAAAATAGACTATAATATTTATAAAATGTTCTGTGTAAGCCTTACATTAACCACAAAGCAAAAGCCTACAACAGATTCACAAAAGATAAAGGGAATCAAAGTATACCACTACTGAGCATTATCTATTACAAATGAAGGCACCAAGAGAGAAAAAGGAACGAGAGAATCATAGAACAACAAGAAAATAATAATATCATATTATTTTAGATCAAGTCCTTACCTATCAATAACTACTTTATCAACAGTAACTCTAAATGTAATGGATTAAATTCTCCAATCAAAAGGCACGGAGTAGCTGGATGGATTAAAAAAACACAAGACTCAACTATATGCTACTTACAAGAGACTCACTTCAGCTTGAAGGACTCACAAACGCTCCAAATGAAGGGACAGAAAAAGATACTCCATGCAAATGAAAACCAAAAGAGAGCAGTAGTAGCTATAGAGTAGACCCTTGAAAACTACAGGGCTTAGGGCTGCCAAACTCACCCCCAGCAGTTGAAAATCTGCATATAAATACAGTCAGCCCTCCACATCCATGGTTCCACATTCAGGATTCAATCAAGTGATCATGTAGTAATACACTATGTAGTTACTGGAAAAAAATGCATATAAGTAGACTTATGCAATTCAAACCTGTATCATTTAAGGGTCAATTGTACTTATATCAGAAAAAAACAGACTTTAAGCCAAAAACTATAAAACCAGAAGACCATTATATAATGATATTAGGGTCAATTAATCAACAAGATTAACAGTCGTAAGTATATACGCACCCAACACTGGAGTACCTAAATATAGTCAACAAATACTAGCAGATCTGAATGGATACACAGACAACAATACAATAATAGTATAGTACTTCAATATGCTACTATCAACAGTGAGTAAGTCATTCAGAGAGACAATAAGGAAACATTGAAGCTGAATTATCCTTTAGACCAAATGCACAAAGAACATTCCTCCCAAATACACAAAGAACATTCTCCAGGATAGAGCATACAATAACTCCCAAGTCTGAGCAAATTTAAGATTGAAATCATACCAGCATCTTTAGTGACCAAAACAGTATGAAACTAGAAGTCAATAACAAGAGGAAGGTTGGCATATTGACAAATATATGGATATTAAACAACACTCTCCTGAATAACACGTGGGTCAAAGGAGAAATTTTAAAATATATAAGACAACGAGGGAAGTTTATAATAATAAACCACTACATAAAAAAAGAAAGTTATCAAATAAACAAGTTAAATTTACACCTTAAGAAACTAGAAAAGGAAGAAGAAAAGAAGCTCAGAGATAGCAGATGGAAGGAAACAATAGCGATAAGAGCAGATACCAATAAAATACAGGCCAGCGAAACAACCAAATAAAACAAAATGAAAAGCTGTTTTTTTTTAAGATACATAAAATCATCAAAGCTTTAAAAACACCATCTTAAAAAAGAGAAGACTCAATTATTTCAGAAGTAGAAGAGGAGACATTACAACTAGACCACAGAAATACAAAGGGTCAAAGAGATTAAATTAATAATCAAACAGACTATAATTAATAATTACATGTCAACAAACTGGATAGCCTAGAAGAAAATGGATATATTTCTAAAAACATAAAAACCACCAAGCTGAACCATGAAGAATTAGAAAATCTGAGCAGATCAATAATGAATTATGAGATTGAATCAGTAAAAAACAAAAACAACTTCCCAACAAAGAAAAGCCCAGGGTCCAGTAGCTTTCCAGATGAATTCGATCAAATATTTAAAGAATTAATGCTGATCTTTCTCAAACTTTTCTAAAATATTGAAGAGGAAACACTCCAGAACTTATTTTATCTGATACCAAGTCAGGTAAGAATACTAAATACAAAAGAAGAGAAAACTATAGGCAATTATCCTTGATGAACATAAATGTAAAAATTCTCAACACAGTGTTACCAAACATAATTTAACAGTACACTAAAAGGATTTATCTCTTTTAGTTAAAAGGAATGTACCCCCAAATAAGAAAGATAAGGGCACACATAACATCATACTCAATGGTAAAAGGCTGAATGCTTTTCCTCTTTGATCAGAAATAAGATGAAAGGTGTCCACTCTTAGCAATTCAGTTCAACATAGTATTATAATTACATTATATTATATTATATTCAACATAGTCCTAGCTAGAACAATTAGGAGATAAAGAAAGTAAGGAAGGAAAGAAGAAGTGAAGAGAAGAAAGTAAAGGTACATAAATCATAAACGAAGATCTGTCTTTGTGTTCAGATAATTTAATCTTATATAGAAAAAAATCCTAGACTCCATCAAAATACTGTTGGAACTAATCAACAATTTCAGTAAAGTTGCAGGATACAAAATCAACATACAGAAATCAGAATCATTTCCATACAAAAACAATGAAATACCTGAAAAAGAAAAAAACAAACTCACTTACAAGAGCATTAGCAGCAATAAAATACTTAGGAATAAATTTAACTAAAGAGGTGAAATGCTGAAACTGTAAGACACTGATGAAAGAAACTGAAGATGACACAAGTAAATGAAAACATATATGTGCTCATCATTCAGAAGAATTAATATTATGAAAATGTCAATACTACAGATTCAGATTCAGTGCAATCTCTATCAAGTTTCCAATTGCATTTTTCATGGAAATAAGAACAATCCTAAAATTTGTAATAGCACTACACAAGACCCTGATTAGCCAAAGCAATGCTGAGAATGAAGAACAAAGCTGGAAACGTCACACTCCCTGATTTCAAATGTAGTGAAAAGGTATATTAACTGAAACAATATGGTACTGACATAAAAATACACATATAGATTAATGGAATAGAACTGAGAGCCCCAAAATAAACCCTCACATAGATGGTAAGCTAATATTTGACAGGGGAGCCAAGAATAATCAATGAATAAATGATAATCTCTTTAAAAAATGGTGTTGGGAAAACCAGATAACCACATACAGAAAAATGTGATTGAACCCTTTCTTATACCATTTACAAAAATTAACTCAACATGGATTACAGACTTAAACATAAGACCAGAAACCATGAAACTACTAGAAGAAAACAAAAAAAAACTTCTTGATATTGATCTTGGTAATGACTTGTTGGATATAACAGCAAAAGCAAAAATAAACAAGTGGGACTACATCAAAAAGCTTCTTCACAAAAAGAAACAATCGACAAATGAAAAGAAAATCTATATAATGGGAGAAAATACTTGCAAATCATCTATCTGATAAAGGGTTAAAATATATATAAGGTACTCATAAAACTCAACAGCAAAAAAAAAAAAAAACTCATTAAAAAATGAGCAGAGGACCTGAA
The DNA here is from genome assembly GCA_917880005.1 of Nanger dama. NCBI lineage: Eukaryota > Metazoa > Chordata > Mammalia > Artiodactyla > Bovidae > Nanger > Nanger dama. The sequence continues at coordinate 18,582,247 of CAKJTW010000017.1, read as the reverse complement.
TAGATATTTTTCCAAAGAAGATATCAAGGTGGCCAACAGATACATGAAAAGATTATCAATATCCTAATCATCAGGGAAACACAAAGCAAAACCTCAGTCACTTCACACCTGTTAGGATGCTGTCATGAAAAAGACAAGAGACTGCAAGTGCCAGTGAGGATGTGGAGAAAAGGGAGCCTTTGTGCACTGGTGATGGGAATATAAACTGGTAGGGCCATTATGGAAGACAGTATGGACGTTCCTCAAAAATTGAAAGCAGGACTACACATACAATCCAATAATTCTACTTCTGGGTACATATCCAAAGGAAAGGAAATTACTACCACAAAAAGTTATCTTCACGCCCGTGTTCACTGAAGCATTATTCATAATAGCCAAGGTATGGAAACAACATTAGTGGCTAGATGGATAGATAAAAGTGATGAATGGACAAAAAGATGTGGTATATATATTCAATGGAATATCATTCAGCCATGAGAAAGAAGGAAATCCTGTCATTTATGACAACATGGACATACTGTGAGGGGCTTATGGTAAGTGAAATAAAATACTGTGTATCACTCACAGTGGATTCTATAAAAGGTAAACTCATAGAAAGAGTAGAATGGTGCTTATAAGGGGTTTGAAGTCAGAGAAGTGTTGTCAAAAGATACAAACTTCCAGTTATTAGATGAGTAAGTGCTAGAGATCTAACGTACAGTACGGTGATTTCAGTTAACAATATGGTATTAAAGACTTAAAATTACTAAAAGAGTAAACCTTAACTGTTCTCATCACAAAAAGCAAATGGTAATTATTTGAGGTGATGCAGGTGTTGACTAACCCTACTGAAGTAATCATTTCACAATATATTAAGTATATCAAATCAACACATTGTATACCTTAAACTTGCACAATGTTATATATAAACCATACCTTGATAAAGCTAGAAAAAATCTAATTTATAAAATATTACACTTTAAAATTGTTTCCTGTCTTGACTGCACACAGGTACACACACACATACACTCCTTCTCTCACAGGATGCTAATTAATCCTAGGAGGTCCAGTATAGAATACTATATAGTGCAAATGCCAAGAGCTCAGACTCAAAGTAGCCTGCCTGGCATACAATTCTGGCTCTACCATTTGCTACTGTGTGACCTCGGACAGGTTACATAAAGGTGTCTTTTGTAAGATGAGAATAGGTAATAACGCTTTTCCCCGGCGTGCTTGCTGAATATAAATACATACATATATATATTTACATTTACTTACAAATGTATATATACTTATATGCATATTTATATGTCATATAATAAGTACTCAGTGCTTTTTCAGGTTGGGGATCATTTTATTTTGCTAAAGGAAAATGAGTAGACATAGGTGTGAATTTTATCTGAGTGAGCCCTAGGTGATTGCTCTCCACTGGTGATTTGCTTCTTTTGCATTTACTCAAGGGTAGGATGGCCCTTTCTGAGTTTTTTTCTTTGAAGGCCTAGTATTGAAATTCATTCCAGTACTATGGAAAGAGGCCAAGAAAGTCAGCTTTTCTTGGAAGGCTGCAAGCCTTAGAACAACCTGAGCCAAGGGGGCCAGAGAGCTGGCAGTGAGTCAACTCCTTATTAAAAAGCACTTATTGATCACCTGCTGAGTGCTGGGTACAGGAGCAGGGGCTATGGAGAGGGTACAAACAAAATTAGAAATGAGGTTTCTACTCTTCAGGAATATGTAACTAGACAGATACATACATACATACACACACACACACACACACACACAGAAACCATTACAAAACAAAGCAATATTACACACAAAATGTGGGATAATTTTTATTCAAAAATCCAGGGAAATCAAGCGCTGTTTCATCCCATCAGCGAAGGAGGTGGAAGGTGAGCTGAAGGATGCAGGAAGAATTTGGAAAGGCAGAGCAGAAGGAGGAGCATCGTGGCCTGGAAACAGAGCTCCCAGCAGGTTGATTTCTGAGTACCTGTGCAAGTGGGGAAGTGGCCTAATTTTCCAGTGTGGACAGGCCAACATATGGACTTACAGAGAAAATTAAAGTTGGACATAAAGGCTACTTGGTGCTGCAATGTTCATATAAGGTTAGATTTGTCATCTCGCGCAATAGGTAGCCTGTGTGGATCTTCAAGGAGGGTCTGATAACCATTTCAGCAATTTTCTTTGCCTTGAGCTTTGGTGTTACCATGGATGTCACAGTTAACTTTTTGATCAGTTCCCTCAAAAATCATTAGATTGCATCCTGTATGAGGGAAGAAAGTCTGTTTCTGGCCTGTTCACCATTGTCCAGGATGGGGGTTGCACTGTTTAGGAGGGACAAGTAAAAATCTCCAATTTGATAATTCAGTCAGTCCAGTCACTCAGTCGTTCCGACTCTTTGCAACCCCATGAATCACAGCACACCAGGCCTCCCTGTCCATCACCATCTCCCGGAGTTCATTCAGACTCACGTCCACTGAGTCCGTGATGCCATCCAGCCATCTCATCCTCTGTCGTCCCCCCTTCTCCTCCTGCCCCAAATCCCTCCCAGCATCAGGGTTTTTCCAATGAGTCAACTCTTCACGTGAGGTGGCCAAAGTACTGGAGTTTCAGCTTTAGCATCAGTCCTTTCAGTTAGTTACTATACGTAAAGTACTCAGAAGAATGTCAAGCACAAAAGAAGCTCTACAAAAGTACTGCTATTCTCCCTGTTCCTCCTCTTCCCCCTTCTTCATGAATAAGGCAGAAGATGCGTCATAACCTCAACAGGTCCTGTCCATTGGGCCAGGGTCGCCAAGTATGATTGTGTGGGTTGTGCACGGCACAAAACCCCCACATAGACCACGAAGAGAAATTTGTTGTCTGAAACTGTTTTACAGAACAGCCCTGCACAGGCAAGATTTCCATGATATACTGAACTTGGAAACTCCTCTCATGCTTTCAAATTCTAGAATAACCTCAAAACCCCTTCCCAGCATCAAAGCAGAAGGTAGATCAAAGAGTGGACAGAGCAGAAAGAAACTGTAACAGCGCAAAGATGAAAAGAAGGCATTCTGGCAACTGGCAGCCGCAGCAGGCATCGTTTAAGGGTATTGGAAGAAAAGGACCCTCCTAAAGGTTTTGCAAAAGGAAGAATAGGAAGATCACTACTTTAAAGGCTTGAACTTGAATACTGCAGTCGAAGACATAGAGAAAACTCTGCCATTGGTATAAAACATCTGACTCAGGAGTATGTGAAGTCAGGTTGGGATGAACAGCCCAGGATATGAGTAACATGGGACATAAAAGGATTTGTGGGTGATATCAGGAAAACTTCAGGAAACAAACTGTAAAGGCTCAGGACGGTTACTAAGGGATTCCCCAATTCTTTCTGGAAGTAAGACCAGCTGTTAGCATGTGAATATCGCTAGGTATTATTATACTCAAAGAAGTATGTCTGTGATTCATTTGTTGTATAAAAAGAAACAATTTAGAAAGCTGCATGCCATTAAAACCATATGGAGGTTCTAGTCATTTTCACAAGTCACTTTGTTATCCTTTGTCTTTAAGGGCTGAGTTAAAGAAATTCCCTAACAAGGCCAGGATTATAGGTAGGTGGTCCTCAGGTGACAAGCCCAGATAGCATTCCAGTTGGTGGCCACATTGGGCAGAACAAGAAACTTTACAAAGAAGTAAGGGTAAGACTGATTTTTAAGTGGAAATTAAAATAAAGCCATGGGCTTCTCTGGTGGCTCAGTGGTAAAGAATCCTCCTGCCAGTGCAGGAGACACGGGTTGGATCCCTGGGCTAGGAAAATGCCCTGGAGAAGGAAATGGCAACCCAATCCAGTATTCTTGCCTGGAAGACACCATGGACAGAAAGCCTGATGGGCTACAGTCCATGGGATTGCAAAACAATTAGACATGACTTAGGGACTAAACAACCTCAAAGGTCAATAACCATACATCTCAAGCAAAAAGCTTGTCAAGTGGCATACCAGCACACTGTGTATTAAAACATCAGAATGACTTCAGTGTAATGTAAACTTACCAATGACAAAGTGCTAACTGCCCCAAACTCAACGGGGCTACACGAGGAAGAGTAGAAAGTGGAAGCTCTACCTCTGTGGCTGCCGAGGGACAGTGAGCAGAGGTACAGGGACCGGCCTTGCCAGGGCACTCCCAAATGGGTCTGTGTTCGCTCTGAAAAACACCCCACATGTTCCAAAGCCCAAGAAGCAGCACTGCAAACATCAAGATGACAGACTGTCCCTGCTGTGCACCTCTGATAGCTATGATCACTCTGCCATGTGTGTGACAGCTACTAGGGCAGACGGCCACCTTCCTGCTAGACTCCCAGCTCCCAGAGAGTGCAGCTGTGCCTGCTTCGTTTCGGATCTCCCAGGGTGACTAGCCAGCCCTGGGCCTGCGGTGGATGCTGACAGTGTGCTGGGCCGTGGCCATGAGATCCTTCGTCTTGAAGAACTTAGATTAAAAATTTAAGCTCAGGAGGCAAGGCCATAGCCTCCCAGAAAATAGTTTTCTCCTTATCGGGAGGCAAGGACATAGCCTCCCAGAAAATAGCTTTCTCTGTTTCAACTTAGTTGCTCTCTGTAAGTTTTCCCACCAATCAAGCGTATCCCCCGCACCTATGGCCTCTACTTCAATGTATCCCATAACCCGACTCCATCCCCACCTGCCTGTGATTTTTTTGTATAAAAACCCCTCACTACTGACACTAGGGGTTCACTCTTCCCCCAGGAGACTGAACCCCGGCGCGCCGGCTTAAATAAATCCTTTTGCTTATTGCATCAAATTCGAGCCATTGCGGTCTTTGGAGCGACAGGTCCTGAAAAAGGCCGCGAGGTCTTACAGTCTCATTTAATTCACCAGCAGTCCTCTGCAGTATGCTCTGTAATCATTCCCATTTCCCAGTGAGGAAACCAAACCTCAGGAGGATGAAGTGACTGCTGTTAAGTTACATGGCTGATTGGTGAAAATACCAGGATTTGCACCAGAAGAAGTCATGTGTTTTAACTACCACATTACTGTTCCTCTAGATTAGGGGCAGGCAAACTACTGCCCAAACCCAGCCTCCGGTGTGTTTCTGTGCTGGCTATAAGCTAAGAACAGTTTTTACATTTTCACATAGTTGGTTGTTTTTTTTTTTTAATCAAAGCAATAATAATATTTTGTGACAAATGAAAATTACATGAGATTCAAATTTCAGTATTCCACAAAAGATGTTTAACTGGAGTATGCCACCTTCACTCTTCTACAGACTGTCCAAGGCTGCTTCCACGCTACAAGGGCAGAGTTGAGTGGTTGTGACAAAGGCCAAATCGTCCATGAAACCAAAATATTTAGCGGCTGGCTCTTCACCGAAAAAAAAGTTTACCCAGTTCTTTCCTAGACACAGTCAAGCAGCAGACACGCTCCTCTGCTCGGCTATGCAGGAACGCTGGCACACAGGGCCAGAGAAGCCGTGGCGCCATGAGCATCAGGTCAGCTAAGAGGCAGCGTCTGAAGGCCACGGCTGCAACCTGGCCACACCTGGAACTCAGAGACACAAAGCACTTGGCTCAGGGTCATTTACTGGCAGAGCAGACATTGCTGATGGTATTTCCGAAGGTCAGTGAGGATGCTCAATAAACCACCGATTGCAAGTAAAAAGGATCTTGCGGATGACTGAGCTGTGCAGACGATATGAAAATGACATTAGCCTTGAGTCAGCAACCTCCTCTCCTGCTGAGCTCTCTGCCGAGATGCCAACAAGTCGCAGAACTGACAGATTTGAGTACCACCATCCTGCACTAGGGATGCTAATTGAGCGGTGACATAGCCAGGGGGCAGACAGCAGGATGGGAGAAAGACAAGCCAGATGTCCCTGCAATCCTGTACCTGCAGGATGAGAAGGGTTCAGATGACCCATCTGCCTGCACAGCCAGGAGAACACAATGGAAGCAGCCGGGAGAGGGCCCCAGAGGCAAGAAACCAGCTCTGGGGAGTAGGGAGGGGGCTCAGGAGAAAGGGAGAGATGGTCACTACTTGGCTGTATGTTTTATGGGCCTCCTGCCAGATGGTCAAGGCAAAGGACACCCATGCTCAGGAAGGGGCTGGGACAAAACAGTCAGCAGACCAGGTCTTACTAGATCCCCCACGCAGGATATAACATCATTAACTGTGGCCTGGTACTCTAAGGTCAGTCTTCTGCATGGCATGTCTCCTGAAAATGTGCAGTAATGGAGGAGTGGGGGAACTAACAGAAATCACATCTTTCGCAAATAAGACAAGACAATAAAACAAGACAAACAAACAAGACAACAAATAAAACAAAGGCTTTGGGGCCAGAATTCCCAGGCTTCAGTTTTGTCTCTGACACTAGCACTCCTTGCATAATCCTTATCAGATCACTTAAGTTTTCAGATTTCTGGTAAACTCCTCTGCAAAATGAACTAACAGAGTTAATTAATGGGTTATGTATCCTATGTAAGTCCAGATTAAGCTTGTTTGCATATAACAAAAATTCAAATAAAAGTGACCTAAATGACAGAGTGATTTACTTTTCTCTCAGATAAAAGAAGTCTAGAATTAGGCAGTGTAAGACTGGCTCAGCAGTTACACAGTCAAACAAACACAGGTACCATGTAATCCTCCTCTGATGTTGTTAGAACCTACTTTCCATCCTCAGGGTGCCTCATACTCAAAAATGACTGCTGCAGCTCCAGCAAGCATATCTACACTCCAGGTAGCAAGAAGCTGGATGGGGCAATGGATAAATGATATACTGCCTCTCTGAATCAGCTCATGTGAAGGAGATTTCCTAGAAACCCTACTCAGTCGACTACCATCTTTATTTGCAAGGCTGGCTGGCAGGTGTACATTTTTATTATGGTCATTATTACCCCTAGTAAGACAGAACTTCATAATGTGGAAGGAGGAGAGAACAGAAGAGCGGCACTAAGCAGTCTTAGCCACAAATGCTCACCTCAAGGGCTGATACTGTTTCTAAATGACAAGTTCCCAACATGTATGAAAGACCATTATAAAGCTGCAGAAGCCCACATACGAGGCCCTTTATGACTTGGCCCTGATCCCTCTGCCAAGTCACACCTCCTGCTCCTCTTCCCACCTTGCAGTTTCTGCTCATCAAAGCAAACTGCTGGAAGTTCCTTGCATGGTCTGCCTCCATGACTTAAATCTCCTTCTCTCGCCCAGCCCAGGTGCCATCTCCCAGTGTTCATTTGCTGGCCTCCCACAGTGCCCCATGGACATTCTAGCACACCATCCCCCTCATCATCCTGAAATAGGATGGTATGCCTAAGGCCAATGAGAGGCTAAGATGACAGCAGTCAAGGGCAAGGGTCTGGCAGGACCAAAATGTGCCCAGTTTGGGGCCTTGAGAAAGACTGGGAAGAACCAAGGTGGTCCCTTGTGGAACAGTAGCCAGTGCACAGCCCCACAGACCCAGGTCCAAACCCTGGTACTGCTATTAACCAGAGCGTGACCTTGACAAGGATGTGTACTCTGAGCCTCCCTGTCTTCACCTATAAAGTAGGGATGATGACAGCGCTGACCTCCACATGGCAAGGAGAAATAAGGAGAGTCTGCTGGCACAGTCCCTGAAGCAGAAAGACGATCCATAAATGTTAGCTTTTTTTTATTAGCTTTTACGGGCCCATCGTGAAGGAAAAGCAATTTTTTAAAAGCTGCCTGAAGCCAACCCATATTAAGTCATTTCCCTGCTGAATATTAAAACAGTCTTTAATCTGAGATGACAAAAATAATTTGAGCTGGCAGATGGCAGGGTGCTGTCACCCACTTTGCTGCTTGGAACTGAATGGATTGTACATAAATACCACCAAACCCTTGCCTTGTTTGGAAAAGCACATGACTTGAAGGGCTGCTGCATGTTTGGCGGTGCTGAAGGGGCCCCAAATGCGGGAGCAATGGCACAGCCATGCAGGCAGGTGGAGAGGCTGGGCTTGGGTGGGCCACTCGGGCAGGTGGGTTATGTTGCTGACTCACCACCGCCACAATCTCAGGGGCTGAGCACCACATTTGCTGCACCGTTCAGTGCAGGGCCGTGACTTCATGTTATTCTCACCAAAGGACCCAGGCAAGGAAGTGCCCAGGACGGTGGCTGCATGGAAGCAGGAACGTGGCAGTGCCCACACTGGCTCCTGAAACATCAGGCAGAAACGACACATCTCTCTTGCTCACATGTATTGGCCAAAACCAGGCACATGTCTGCGTCTGACTTCAGGGGACTAGGAAAATGGAATCCGATCGTACGGCTGGGAAGAAGGAATGAAAAGTAATACCCATGTAGAGTTCTGATGACTGCCACTGTCTGGCAGATGGTCAGGTGATGGCAGAGATATGATGCCATCCAGTGCCCTAAAAGTCTGGGATTCCTACACAACTGCCCTCAATTTTGTTATGAACAGAAAGCAACAAAATTCAAACTGAAATGATGTACTATTTTTAAGAACAACTGAATCAGTAAATTTACGGCATGCAATTTTGTTAAGGTTTCAGTGAAACTCTACACCCAAACACTCCTGGAGTCACCATAAATCAGAACATGTGTTGCGGAAAGCAGTCTTACAGTCCGTATTAGAGCAAGAAGTGAAAGTTTACATCCTTTGGCACCTTTGTTCAGTTTCTGAGGACTGATCCGAATGAAACTATCCAGAAGCTATAGGTTCAAAGACATTCATTTACTTGTAATGTAATGTAATGAATGTTGCTTTTACCGATTATAACTGCAAAAATATTTATCATTTAAAAAGTAGAAACAAAACATCCTACTACAAACTCTGGGTTAAGTAAGCTAGAGAAACTCTTTGAGGAATATAATTTATGTATTTTCAATGATGTTTATAAAATCCAACAAATAGAGAAATATGCTCATGATGGAGTATTAAATGAAAATAGTATGATGCAAATAATATGCAAATAATTATCACAACCAAATGCTAACAGCAGATACATTAATATTTTCATATCATATACAATAATGAAAAATAAACTTTAAAATGGAAACAGAAAATTAAAAATTATCTTCAGTTGCAAGGGATTCTGTGAAGAGGCTGCTTGTTCAGAAGTTATATTTAGAAAATGATTTTCCCATAAAATCATGGATTTATCACAATGCAAGATCACAGTAGGTGCTAAACAATATTATTGAATGAAGACCTAAATACACAATTTTCCAAAGAAGATGTACAGATGACCAAGAGGCACATGAAAACATGCTCCTAGCTAAATATTAGAGAAATACAAATCAAAACTACAATGAAGTACCACCTCACACCAGTCAGAATGGCCATCATTAAAAAGTCTACAAACAATAAATGCTGGAGAGGGTGTGGAGAAAAGGGAACGCTTCTACACTGTCGGTGGGTATGTAAACTAGTACAGTCACTACAGAGAACAGTATGGAGGTTCCTTAAGAAACTAAGAATGGAGCTACTATATGATCCAACAAGGGCTTCCCTGGTGGCTCAGAAGGTAAAAAATCTGCCTGCAATGTGGGACACGCAGGTTCAATTCCTGGGTCAGGAAAATCCCCTGGAGAAGGGAATGGTAATTCACTCCAGTACTCTCACCTGGAGAATTCCATGGACAGAGAAGCCTGGTGGGCTACACTCCATGGGGTCGCAAAGAGTAGGACACGACTGAGCAACTAACACTTTCACTTTTAATGATCCAGCAGTCCCACTCCTGGGCATATATCTGAAGGATATCATGGGTCAAAGGATAAAGGAACCCCAGTGTTCACTGTATATATGTATATATACACAATGGAAAATTACTCATCTGTTAAAAAGAATGAAATAATACCATTTGCAGCAAAATGGATGGACCTGGAGATTTTCACACTAAATGAACCAAGTTAGAGAAAGACAAATATCATATGATATTGCTTATATGTGGAATCCAAAAAAAAATGATGCAACTGAACTTATTTATGAAACAGAAAGAGACTCACAGACTTAGAGAATGAACTTATAGTTACTGCGGGAAGGGGCAGGTTGGGAGTTTGGGACAGACACATACACACTGCTCTGTTTAAAACAGATAACCAACAAGGACTAACTGTATAGCACAGGCAACTACTCAATACTCTGTAATAACCTAAAAAGGATAGTAATTTGAAAAAGAAACAGCTGCATGTGTATGTATAACCGACTCACTCTGCTACACATCCGAAACTAAAACTGTTAATCAACTACACTCCAATATACAATAAAAATTTTTTTAAAAGAGTATAAACAGTTAAAAAAACCAAAAACATATCTTTTATAAACAAACATTTATTGAATAAATAAATTTAAAAGAAAGATTAATGGAAAAAGAAAAACAACCACAAACGAAGGTTGAATTGAGAAGATGAAAATGGAGGGATTATCTCTCAGGAGCCCTGCCTGACTAGATGCCACTATTCACTAATGAGATAAACAGTTTTCGATCAAGAAGGGACAGCCTCCCCAGCCTGGTTCTGGACCAGGATGTGTGTATCCAGTGGGCAGAGGTCAGGGATGTTGCTCAGCATCCCACAGAGTACAGGACACCACCCGTCCCCTGCTACCAACACGAAGAATTACCCAGACTAAAACGTCGACAGTCCTGCTGCTGAAAAACTCTGGTCAAAGTAGCTTTGTGAGAATTGAAAAGAAAAGAGTCAAGAAAAGAGAGATTTTTAGCTTGATGTGCAGGGAATCCTTAAACCCTAGGAAGGATCTATGGGTGTGGATGGTAGAATTTAAAAGGCTTAGCCAGTTTCTGGAACCAGCATATGAAGGGGGGTGATCAAGATGCTAGCAATGAACTACAATAAAGGCACTCCTGGACAAAAAGGTTGTCCACCTCCTTACTCTAGGGACTCCTGGAAGCCGTTACGTTGTCCACACATTTGTGTGATATGCAATGTCGTATCAGATCACAGAACCATTATTGTATCTGTGAGTTGCTGGGAATGTATTTCATTAGCACATGAACCACTGGCGAAGATGGTGGCATCTTAAATTCTTCCTCAGAGAAACCTTTACACACGTTATTATTCTTTCTGAATATGGACATTATACTTCACGACACTCTATAAGAGTTTGAATACTAGCTTCAGATATACCATGAAATTTGCAAACTCAAATTTGCAAATTCAGCAATGATGTCTGAGTTTCCAAATATCAGAAGCAGATTTTAAGTCCATTCTGATGTATGACCACCATTCAAATTTGGTAGTCCTTTAAATGGGTGAACTACCATACTGTCTCATCAACAAATTTTTTATAATGATTCCCTTTCCTTGAGATGGGTTTGATATACCATACTGCCTCTTCCTGTATGCTCTATGACTCCATAGGAAACACTAAAAATAGCCTAAGATGACATGAATCAAATTGCTTTCGGGGTATCACTGTCTAATCTGGGAACTATAGAAAGTCTTCTCTTACAAAGAGAAGGTGGGAGGGTTGGGGGCACTTGCCTGGTAAAAAAAAATCACTCAACAAATGAAAATCAATGAAAGGGAATATTATATCCCTACCATCCAGCATACAGCTTGAATGATTGAGGGTTTTAAACACTAAGTATTTTTTCCACTGAAAAAAATATAAATTGATGACATAAATAATCCTTCCCACTTAAAACTTTTTAATTTAACAGTGTATCTAGAAGTTTTTCTCCAAAGTATGCATAGGGTTTTGTTTTTAGATAGCTATATCATATTTTAAACCACCAATAGTCAGATGATGGACATTTTGGTTGTTTTCAGTATTTTGCTATTAAAAACAATGAGTTAATTTCAGTATTTTCTTAAATTTCATTTCTCCCATTTATGAGTATATTTGTAGATTAAATTCCTGGAAGTGAGATCAAAAGAGGCATCCATTTTAATTTTGAAATATATTGCCAAATTATGCTCTGTATCTTCTCAGGTGGCGCCAGTGGTAAAGAATCCACCTTGCCAATGCAGGAGATGTAAGAGATGTAAGTTCAATCCCTTAGTCAGGAAGATCTCCTGGAGAAGGAAATGGCACCTACAGCAGCACTCTTGCCTGGAGAATCCCATGGACAGAGGAGCCTGGGCTACAGAGGGCTACAGTTCAAAGAATCGGACAAGACTGAAGTGACTTAGCACGGACACACATCCTCTATATAGACTATTATAATTTACACTCTTCGGGAGTCTGTGACAATGCTTATTTCCCCACATCACTACCAACATAGTGCAGCTAACAATTTTTAACAATATTTATTTGGCTGCATCAGATATTGCGGAATCCAGTTCCTTGACCAGGGATCAAACCTGGGCCCCCTGCACTAGGAGAGCAGAGACGGAGACACTGGACCACTAGGAAAGTTCCAACTTTTTAATGAATACATAAATTTAAATATTTACATATTCTCTTGTGTTAGCCGTTTTATGACATAAGTTTCTTTAATAGCTCTCAAGAGTGCTAAAGCATTTAAAGGCATTTTAAAGAATGGGGGATGAACTAGGGAAGACTGCTAACAACAGTATTGCTCAGCCCAGATTGTCTTGTATTATTAATAAATAACCTTCTGTCTTTCCAGTAACTATACAATAAAGCCCAAACTACAAAGGGTCTCAGGTTCTATTTCTCAGGCACCTCAGCTTCCTGCCATTGCTACTATAATCTGAGGAGGGCACTTCAATGCAGCTTGAAAGCTCATGATCAAAAATCATACCTCAGATGACTACCAGGAAGATAAATGTATAGGTAAATGAAATGTTTCCTGAAAAATGTCTATATCTCTTGATGCTCCAAATCATATTTTTATGGACTTATTCACATATTTTTACTTTTATTATGAAGATTTTCAAAAGCACATAAAATACATAGATTAATAAAGATTTCTATCATCAAGCTTCAAAATGTACTAAGACATTGCTGATCTTTATTCATTTCTGCTATCATGTAATTTTGTTTTCTTAGCTGGACATTTTAAAGTAAAACACAGATATAATGTCATTCCATCCATAAATATTTCAGGAGTATGCATATTTTGTGCACATGTTCAGCAGAAAATAGGGGCCAGAGAATATGCAGTAAATACTGAGAGCAGAAACGCATGGAGAACCAAACTCCAACTGAATTTAAGCGAGGTATGACTTTTCCTCATATGAGAAAAAATTGAAATACAGTTTCAGGAAACTTGGAATCTTTACTTTTGCTTTCTTGATTCACTATCTGAAACATAATCTCACATATACTCAATAGAATATACTCAATTTTTATATAGCAAAGGGGCATAAACAACTATAACATACAACAAATCCAGTTATAACTGGTCACTCCAACTCTCTATATAATTAATAAATAAGTAGGCTAAGAACTGTTAAAGATCAATTTGACTTAACTGATATTTAGACAACAGTCCACCCAATAATAACAAAGCACATATTATTTTCAAATGCACACAGAAAATTCACTAAGATGGACCATATTGTAGACCAGAAAACAAACTTGAACAAATCTGAAACCACTAATAATCACACAAACCATGTCATCTGACCACAAAAGGGAGGGCCCTTGTGTTTATCTGGAGAGACAGACAGATGAGGAGAATTGCAAGAACCTTGAGGCAGAGTACTCTTACAGAATGGCACTAAGAACAGAGGGACTTAGTGAGGAGAAGGAGAATGGTGAGCTCAGAGAATTAGAAACCAGTTAGGGAGACACTGGAAGTCATGGTGAGGATGCTACGGGATATATATTAAAGGAAAAAAGTAAAACTATCTTTAATCACAGAAGACATAATCACTTATGCAGAAAATTCTAAGAATCTACACAAGAAACCTACATGAACTAAGTGACTTACTAAGATCTCAGGATCTTGCCCACATATATATATTTTTTAAGTAAACTGTCTTTCCAAAGCAATAGATAATAAATGAATACTAAGTTTGGACTGTCTGACAAGGAACAGGATATTTCAGTAATTTCAAAATGCCTTCATAGAGACTGCTTGTTAGTTCTATCAGGGAAAGCATAGTAACTTTATAGTGGAGAAACTAAAAGTATCTTGACCTGGTGATTGAAATTTCTATTATCAAAAAGGGGGAGATAGATCTCAGTGCTCCCTGATGTGAAATTCTGAGAAGGACACAAGAACATTTACATAGTTTACTGACAGGGGATGCATAACCTGAATTTTTCCATGAGGAAACATCAGGAAAACTCAAACTCGGGAATATTCAATAAAATAACTGGTCCCTGTACTCTAAATAACACAATGGCATGAAAAGAAAGGTTGAGGAACTGTTACAGATTAAGGGAGTCTAAAGAGAAGTGACAACTAAATGCAATGTATGATCCTGGATTTAGAAACAGAGAGGGAAAAAATGCTCTAAACGACTGTGTGTCTGTGTATGTGTCTGTGCGTGTGCATGCGCATGCGTGCGTGTGCCTGTGTGTACTCAGTCACTCAGTTTCAACTCTTTTCAATCCCATGGACTGTAGCCCACCAGGCTCCTCTGTCCATTGAATTTCTAGGCAAGAATACTGGGGTGGGCTGTCATTTCCTATTCCAGGGGATCTTCCCAACCCAGGGCTTGAACCCAAATTTCTTGCATCTCCTGCACTGGCAGGTGGATTCTTTACCACTGTACCACCTTGTACTGTATAAAGGACATTACTGGCATAATTTATGAAACTGGGCTGTAGATGGTAAAATAAATATAAATATTGTATAGATGTTAGATTCCTGAATTTGGTCACACAAGAGAATATTCTGTTTCTAGGTTATATCTGCTGCTGCTGCTAAGTCGCTTCAGTCGTATCTGACTCTGTGCGACACCATAGACAGCAGCCCACCAGGTTCCCCCATCCCTGGGATTCTCCAGGCAAGAACACTGGAGTGGGTTGCCATTTCCTTCTCCAATGCATGAAAGTGAAAAGGGAAAGTGAAGTCGCTCAGTCATGTCTGAGTCTCAGTGACCCCATGGACCAAAGCCTACCAGGCTCCTCTACACTAAAGAGTAAAGAACTATGACATATGGAAGTTCCTCTCCAATGATTCAGAAATATAGTATGTGTTTATATATATGCACACATATATAAAGAGATAGATGAAACATGAAAAATGCTGTAAATTAATGAACCTGTTCAAAGGATATACATAAGTTCTCCGTAACTACCAGAATAAGGTTTATCTGTGTCTTTCTTTTTCTCATGTAGTGGATTGTTGATAAAAGTGGGTTTTCCCATGTTTGTATCATCATCTCAATTAAAGATATGAGTTTTCTAGATTAAATGTCAACTCATGAAGAGTGCAGGAACAGATGGGAAATTGTTGAAAGAACATGAGCCTTACATTTTCTCTGTCATTTGGGAAACTTCCTTCCTATCTATGAATCTTAGTGTCTTTGTGTAACAATGGGAATGTTTAGCAGCTCAGTCATGTCCGACTCTTCTGTGACCCCATGGAGTGTAGCCTGCCAGGCTCTTCTGTCCATGGGATTTCCCAGGCAAGAATACTAGAGCGGGTTGCCGCTTCCTTCTCCAGGGGATCATCCCGACCCAGGGACCTAACCCTAGTCTCTTGCATCTCCTGCACTGGCGAGTGATTCTTTACCACTGAGCCACAGGGAAGCCCGCTTACAATGGGAATAAGTAATAATAAATATACCAACTTTACAAGGCTGCTGTGGGAATGGCAGTAAGTATAAATACACACCTTTCAAAGTATAAAAAGTACATATATAATGTTCAGGCAATACTGGGCCTCTGCTTCATGAACCTCAGATATTTTCAATATCCCTTAGCATCCTCACCATGACTTCCAGTGTCTCCCCTGACTGGTTTCTAATTCTCTGAGCTCACCATTCTCCTTCTCCTCACTAAGTCCCTCTGTTCTTAGTGCCATTCTGTAAGCGTACTCTGCCTCAAAGTCCTTGCAGTTCTCCTCACCTGTCTGTCTCACCAGATAAACACAAGGGCCCTCCGTTCCAGCTCCCTGCTTACACATCAGACATCTTATCAGTGATTTCTCCCCAAAATAACCTATAAGACAGTAAACATACTTAACCCCTATTGGTGCCTCTTTGCCTGATTTTTCAATATTTATCACACACAATCCACCGTGTATGTATGTTCATTTACTAATTGCCTGTGTCCTTCTTTTGCTTCCCTGGTGGCTCAGAGGTTAAATCGTCCGCCTGCAATGCAGGAGACCCCGGTTCTATCCCTGGGTTGGAAAGATCCCCTGGAGAAGGAAATGGCAACCCACTCAGTATTCTTGTCTGGAGAATCCTGTGGACGGAGGAGCCTGGTAGGCTACAGTCCACGGAGTCTCAAAGAGTCAGACATGACTGAGTGACTTCACTTTCACACAATTTTAAGGACTTATATTTACTCAGTACTGCATTTTTAGCACATAACAAGCGCTCACATGTTTAGCACATAACAAGTGCTAACATTAACAGACTCTCAATAAATATTTGTTAAATGAAAGAATGAACAGGGAAGCCTTGCACATATCTAGTACATACATAGTGCTTCACAGAAATTATCTCAAGTCTATTTAATTAAATGTCATTTTTTTCTCTATCAACATCTGTCACTATTAAATATCCCCACTACTATGAAGGTCCATCTAGTCAAAGGTCCATCTAGTCAAAGCTATGGTTTTTCCAGTAGTCGTGTATGGATGTGAGAGTTGGACTATAAAGAAAGCTGACTGCAGAAGAATTGATGCTTTTGAACTGTGGTGTTGAAGAAGATTCTTGAGAGTCCCTTGGACTGCAAGGACATCCAACCAGTCCATCCTCAAGGAAATCAGTCCTGAATATTCATTGGAAGGACTGATGCTAAAGCTGAAACTCCAATACTTTGGCCATCTGATGTCAAGAACTGACTCACTAGAAAAGACCCTGATGCTGGAAAAGATTGAAGGCAGGAGGAGAAGGGGACGACAGAGGATGAGATGGTTGGATGGCATCACTGACTCAATGGACATGGGTTTAAGTAAGCTCCAGGAGTTGGTGATGGACAGGGAAGCTGGCCATGCTTCAGTATCCATGGGGTCACAAAGAGTCGGACATGACTAAGCAACTGAACCGAACTGCTTCTAAAATACAGTGAATTTAAGTGCATTGAATTTCACAGTAGTCTTTTAGATTACTGGAGATTATTTAACATGTAACCGAATCAGGCCTGGAGATCACTGAGTCACAATTCCGAAGAAGGAAAGAAGGGAAAGAAGAAATATTCCTCACACAGACATTTTAATATTGGCTCATTTCTTTCTTAGTGGTTCCACCTAATTATCAAGACAGGGCAATCCCCAGTACAGTTGGATTTTCTTTCTTACCCAAGTTACAGATAATTGGCAGCTGCTCTCTCACTTCTAAATATAAAACAGAACTCTCACATTTCAAACGCCACATCCTCTTACTCCAGAAAAGCAGAGCACACCTCAGAAATTCAGCAATTGTATCTGATGGGCAGTGACACCAGCAGACAGCCTTCTGCCAACACCCAGGCTGACAAATGACAATCAGTATCTCACTGCCACCTGGGATCTGGGCCAGCTGGGGCCCTCCGAGGCACAGCCAGCTTGTTTCTCACTTGCCACTACCGTCCTGCAGCTGTGGACTCAGGTCTGCATTGCAACCTGCCCTGACAGATCCAGAATGAGGGATCAGCTGCTTGGCTTGTTCAGTTTCCAGGGCCAGGAAAATCAGACAGGCAACCAACTCCCCAGAGACATTCATTGAGTCTGAAAACTACTATTAAATTAAACCATGGATGACCACCAATTTGCAAATATCTGCATTTGCAATCCTTTTGGTGCTGGTATTCACTTTCAGCAGAGATCAAGAAACACAAAAACTCCAGAACAGGAAGCTAGTATAAGACATCCCTGGCAAAATTCTCTAAACAACAGAAATTTCTGTTAATTTCTATTTTCCCCTTCTACTAATAATAAATGAGACTAATAAGTTATAGCCAGTGCTCTAAAGCATGCTGAGACCAGGTCTTTATGCTCATTCCTAAAACACAGAATATACAATGAACCAACTAAGAATTCATGATATAGAATTCGTCCCACCTAAAGGGCTCCTTACTTAGGAACTTACTCTCTTGCCTTTCCCCCGCCACCACTGGTATAAACAGTTTTAAAAGTACCTCAGTATTTTAAATTATTGAACCCAAATTCTCTGTCTCAAGAAATGTAATAGAAAAGGTCTGTTTACTATCTTTCCCAGTCAGGTAAGTCAACAGAATGACAGCAGGAACCTTGGTGTAGGATCAAGGCCCCCAGCACTCGGTGAGCCGTGTTGGTTCTGGGTCTTATAACTTTCCAGGTTGTTTATGATTATCTCATTCAGGCAGAGAGGCGGAAGTTGTATGGGAGTAGTACATGGAAACTGCTTGGTCACTGGATGCAATAAGGAATAAAATACATCCCAAGTTATTTACACGCTGCCTATTGGCATCTCAAAATTTCCATTTCACTGCCATGTAAAGATTCAAAGAAAAGTTTCATCCAGAAAGTGAAAGCAGCTTCAACTTCGAGAGTACCTAAAACATGAAGTTTCCAGGCCTGCACAGATTTTGGTACCAACTCTGAACAGTACAATAAGCTTGAAACATGGATATCTTTTTTTCCACCCCCTGGCTGTGCCTCAGGGGCATGCAGGATCTTAGTTTCCTAACCAGGAATGGAACCCCCAGACCCCTGGCGGTGCAAGCTTGCAGTCTTAACCACTAGACCACCAGGGAATTTCTGAAGCATAGATACCCTCAAGCATTAAATGCTCTAAGTGTGAACACATTAAAGGAAAGCTTTTTCCATTCAACTGTGCAATTGTACCTTATTCTTCCACCGGTTTCTCTCTTTCTTAAAACTAACTGTGTGTCATTACAGAAGGATGCATTGTGGTGTGGGAAGAGTACATGAGCTCTAGAGTAGGAAACTCTAGATTCAAATCCTTGGTCAGTTAATTATTACCTTGAGCAAGTGACCAATTTTCTCTGAATCTCAGTTTCCTCATCAGTAAGATGATCTGATTAAATTCTCCCTTAAGTGAATGGTATATGAGATGAGATAATATGTTAAATGTTTATAGTATAAAAACCCAAAATCATAGTTTGCTTTTGACTTGGTTATGTCTGATCACATGACTCAGAAAAATTCCATTTATTAAAGACTTCAATTACTGAAATCCATAAAGTACCAAGAAATTATGAAACATTCACATGCTGAGGTAAGCCATATCCTGATTTTCATGATCAAAAATAGGAATTTCTTATTTTTATGAGAATTTATTCAACTATAACCCAATCAGAACGGCAGACTGTCAAACAATTATACCTCAGCAAAGTGAACAACTGCAAGAAATGGATAAATTCCTAGAAATGTACAATCTGCCAAGATTGAATCAGGAAGAAATAGAAAATATGAACAGATTATTACCAGTAATGAAACTGAATCAGTCATTTTAAAACCCTCAACAAACAATAGCTTCCCAAGTAAATTCTACAGAACATTTATTTTTTAAATTAATTTATTTATTTTAATTGGAGGCTAATTACTTTACAATATTGCAGTGTTTTTTGCCATTCATTGACAGGAATCAGTCGTGGGTGCACATGTGTTCCCCATCCTGAACCCCCCTCCCACCTCTCTCTCCATCCCATCCCTCAGGGTCATTCCAGTGCACCAGCCCTGAGCACCCTGTTTCATGCATCGAACCCAGACTGGTGATCTGTTTCATATATGGTAATATACATGTTTCAATGCTATTCTCTCAAATCATCCCACCCTCGCCTTCTCCCACAGGGTCCAAAAGACTGTTCCATACATCTGTATCTCTTTTGCTGTCTCACATATAGGATCATCATTACCATCTTTCTAAATTCCATATATATGTGTTAATATATTGTACTGGTGTTTTTCTTTCTGACTTACTTCACTCTGAATAATAGGCTCCAGTTTCATCCACCTCATTAGAACTGATGCAAATGCATTCTTTTTAATGGCTGAGTAATATTCCATTGTGTATATGTACCACAGAACTGACTTACTAGAAAAGACCCTGATGCTGGGAAAGATTGAAGGTGGGAGGAGAAGGGGACGACAGAGGATGAGATGGTTGGATGGCATCACCGACTCAATGGATATGAATTT
This sequence comes from Nanger dama, assembly GCA_917880005.1. NCBI lineage: Eukaryota > Metazoa > Chordata > Mammalia > Artiodactyla > Bovidae > Nanger > Nanger dama. The sequence continues at coordinate 18,562,121 of CAKJTW010000017.1, read as the reverse complement.
GAGTGAACTCTGGGAGTTGGTGATGGACAGGGGAGGCCTGGCGTGCTGCAGTCCATGGGGCTGCAAAGAGTCAGACACAACTGAGCAACTGAACTGAACTGAAATCAGGGAGTTGGGACAGGCACAAAACTTACCAGCATGAGACGCAAACTTCAGCAGAGCACTATGGCAGCCCAGAGTAATCAAGATGGACTCCTTCCCCACATAGCAACATTCAGAGTCCCTGCTGAGTGAGCACCTGAAAACACAGAGGCCATCAGCCATAAAAGAAAGGGGGAAAAAGGATTATGAAATTCATTTTGAGCTCTGCAAAAGAGATTCAGCCAATCCTACATTTCTGTTTTCAAGGCTCCCCATTTCTATCTTAATATAATATAATGCATATGTAGACATATGTGAACATGAGCAGGAATGCAAATGGCCAAAAATAATTCTTCTCATATGGGCTAATATAGGGCTCAAAACTGACTCTTATCTCTTGCCACTGTGTACATCATTCCATTCCCTACTCTTTATTCCCCAAAACATTTTGTATCTCTTGACACCATTCCAGCAGGGATCAGGTAATGGCATTCTAGGTGATTCCAGGGCACCAACTACATGCCAGAGACTTCACAACAAATCTTCATTGTATGTATTATCACTGGCAATGTTAGCTGAATACCAGGAAAAAAGGTTAGGTCCAAAGATGCACAGCTAGTAAGTGGCAGAATTAGAATTCAAACCCAGTTATTTCACTCCTAAGCATGTTCTTCCTACTGCAATGTACAAGCATGATTAAAAAGGAGATTCATTTTTACAAGCAGAATCTGTGATAAGGGGCTATAGTCTCATTAGATTCACCCACAGATAATTGGGAACTAGCTCTCAATTCTTCTCTTTACTGGTAGACAGGCTTAGAAACAGCAATGAAACTTGCAGTTCTGTTTCATCTTTGATATTTACTAACCTGGGAACTTCAATCACCCAATCACCACATTTCTTCATATGTAAAATAAAAAGAGTGATTCTTATTTCACAGGCTTTTTGTGAAGACTGAATAACAAAGGTAAATAATTTCTAAAATCCTATTAAAACAAAAAAGAACTATTATGATTTCTCTCATTATAAAGTAGATCTTAGTTTTTATTCTTAATGGTTTCCATTCTCTAACAAAATTAAATAATCATGGTAACTGAAAAACATAATTATACATAAAATTCTACACATGAGCATGCACACATTCAAACACACACACAGAGAGTTAAAATGACAAAATATTTTCAAATATTTTCATGCACTATTTCAATTAAGTGAGTACCTCTTAATGGAAGCATTTACAAATATTTTTCACAAAACTTCTTGGCTGATTAAATAGTACAGATGTTTTGAAAACATTTTCCTGCCATAAAACATGACTACAGGTTTAGATGTTATGACAAAGGGAGTGTCTCAAAGGCATAAGTGTCTCCCTGCAGAGAGACTGCTGTGAATGTAGATACACAAGAACAGAGTCTGGAGTCTTTTAAACAATGTTTTCTTTTTTTTTTTTTAATCAAAAACTCCTTCAAGAAAGCAGGATTTCTAGCATTTACCAATTATTTCTTTGGTGGTTTAGAAGTAGAATAACAGAGAAGGAAGAAGGAGAGAGGGAGTCAAGGGTTCCACAGTCCCTTGTCCCTACACGACTATTATAGTCTGTCAACTCTTCATGGGCAGGGGCAATTTTATTTTATTTTTGTAATCAATATCTTTTTTTCTCTGAATCAAAACCCAGCCCCGTACATGGTACTTAATATCTGTTGAATCAGTGAAGGTATTTCTCCATGTACTGATGGCACACCTTCATAGAATGGGTAAAAAGCTTTAACTTTTATCTGGTTCAGTAGTCCTTAGCCAAATGGGTGCAGACATTTTTTATTGTTTGCTTCATTGTAATTTGATTAGAATATAAATTGAGTAGCTTGTTTTCCTACCTTTATAAATTATAAAATGTCTGTCTATATAACCTCTTTTCTTCATCCTCTTCCTACTCTGTTTAAATATAGATGGAGAATGTCTTTTAAGTATGCAACAGAATTCAGAAAACACTGATAATTTAAAAATTTTAAAACCTACAAATGGCAAAAAAAATTGTTAATACTTTAAACCAGATTAAAAAGCAATGATAAACAAGGAAAATACTTTCAAAAATGTGACAAAGACTTAATACTCAAATCTACAGTTAGCTGCAAAGAAAAAGAAGTGACCTACTGAAAATTCAGTAAGAAGGATTAATAAACAACTGGTAACTAGAAAAATGCTGATGCTAAAAAAAGTGAAAAAAAAAATGGACCTCAGAAATAATCAAATTGAAATATATGATAAAACAATAAGATCAAATTTTTTATGTCTGTTTTTTAAAATAATAACTGATAGTATCAAATATTGGCAAGGGTATGAGAAAACAGTGGATGACAGCAATTTAAGAATATAAATTTCTAGGCTCCTGAAGTACAGCCTGCCCATATGGTTCAAAATTTAAAACCTATGTACTCTTTGTCAGATATTTTACTCATAATTTCTTCCAGCATGACTTTTTCAAGTGTGGATAAATATATACTCAAGAAGTTCATTTTAGAGCTGTTTATTACAGCTATGGAATGTAAAGAAGCTAAGAGCCTGTCACTTACATGGTTAGTTTAATCAAACAAGGTAACTTCATGCTAAGGTTGCAGAACAGCATGTATAATATTATTGTAACAACTTAACCTTATGTTTGTCTTTGGAGAAAGCTGTCCTAAAAGACATACACCAAAGACATATAGGCATGCATCATCAGTGGTTTCCTCTGAATAGAGAGATGCGGGAACATTTTTACTTTTCCCCTCATTAAGTTCTCCCTTCTTTGAATTTTCTGTGTAACCTATACTTTTTATAATAAAAAAAAAAAAGCTATTGTCAACTGGTAAAAACCAATCAAACAAAATGCACACTACCACTGCTAATGTAGTTAGCATGTAACTACTAGAGTAATTACCACATACTCATTCTTGGTGAGGATTACCATTCATTTGTTCATTTATTAGACAGACATTAATTGGTACCTCATTCATTCAACATAATAATTTAAGAATTTCTGTATTTAATATAATCATTTTAATTCTCATTTTAAGCATAATACATGGAAATGAATGCTTTATTATGTTTTTATTTGCTAATCTTATATCTTCTAGTGTTTATTTCCTTTCCTGCCCTCTGACTATGTTAGACAGAAAACAAACATTCTAAATTATTTCTGCCAACTAATATGATCGAGATTAAAGTGCAGCTATTTTAGGGAAGAGAATATTAATAGAGAATTGAGTCTTTTAAAATTTATATTAGAAAAATGAAGAAATATGTAAATATTGTTGAGAAATATATACAAATCTAAGACTGGGAAAAATTCTATCAGTGAAAAGTAGGGGTGGTGAGGGAAATCATTTCCAATCTACCCTGAACTAAGGTACAGGACATCTATCTTTCTATCGAGCTGTTATTGCTAGTAAAAATAACTACATTTGCAGAGCACTCTGACTCCCTTCACAAACACTGCATTTCGCCTTTTCAGTGGCAGGGAAAGCTGGCTACTTCTGTGTATTCACTATCATTCAGCTTTTGAACTTTGCTTTCATCAGCAACCCTCTTTGCTACTTCTTCAAAGGGCAAGGCTTGATCTCTTGGTAGCAGCAGAGTAATAAGCAAAGTAAGTTCATGTACACAAACTTTAGCTGGCTTTAGCAAAGCCCGGAGCCTTGTTTCCTCCTTGAGGAAGGCCACTTGTTCTACCAGAGGACTCTCAAAAGAAACCCACAGAGACGGTGAATCCAGATGCCTTACTCTACTCTCCACCTTAGCCTTATCTGACAAAAGCTGCAAAGGCTGAGAAAGAAACTCAGGATCCAGCCATTTCACAAGTGCATACAAGGAAGCAGGGCAAGTGCCACCAGGGAACATCAAGAGAATTGTCTTTGCCGCTCTTTACCAATATTTTTCTACCTTTCCACTTATATACCTCCAATCCTTTCAGCTTGTGAAAGTGAAAGTCGCTTAGTTGTGTCTGACTCTTTGTGACCTCATGGACTAGACAGTCCATGGAATTCTCCAGGCCAGAATACTGGAGTAGGTAGCCTTTCCCTTCTCCAGGGGACTTTCCCAACCCAGGGATTGAACCCAGGTCTTCCGAATTGCAGGTGGATTCTTTACTAGCTGAGCCACAAGGGAAGCCCTAGAATACTGGAGTGGGTAGCTTATCCCTTCTCAAGCAGATCTTCCCGACCCAGGAATCAAACCGAGGTCTCCTGTATTGCAGCCATAACCTTTCAGCTTATGCAAATGCACAAGTTCAGTCTCTACAGGAAAGCTAAAACACTAGTTGATCAAGAATATTAGGTATCAGGCATGGTCTAGAACAATTATTCTAAGATGTATTTTTATACATAAATTCCTGGACTGAAGAGTACTCATGACCTAATAACATGGCATTATGTCAATTCTTTGCTAAGCAACCCTATCAAGAACTAGGAAGTTTGTCTATCTAAGGAATGTTTCCTGGAAACAAATAACTAAAAAATAAAAGACTGTATAGGCAGCACTTGCATATATGTAATAAAATATATAGACAACTATGTAGTTATTTTTTAACAAATTTACAGAAAAAGAGTGTAAGGAATAAAGGACAGGATTATGGACTCTAACAAATCTAATATTAAAATCAGGCATCAATGCTGAATAAAACAATTTCCTAGGGAATATGACACAACAGTAATAAATGAGATAGTCATGGGTTCTTCCTCTCTTCTACCTGGTAAGGTAGATTTTCCATTTGAAAGATTAGATTTTCGGCTTTTGCTTGCTGCAGTAATGAGAGTGAAGAAAAACTGAAAATGGATTGATTGATTCTGGCTAAAAACAGGCTAAAGGTTAATAGAAAAGAAATGAAGAGCAGGAAAATCAGAAGAAGGAAGAAAGGGATGTAGAGGTAGTTTCAGAGTTAAGAACTGAGGAAAATGCCATGTGTGAGAGACAGACGACAAAGAAAAGGGACTCTTAAGACATCAGTTTCAGACCAACAATATGAATACTATCAGCACCAACTATGATTACTGAAACAGGTGTCTAATTGTTTTATTGTTGCCTTGGTTTAGGGTTTGGTTTGGATTTGTAAATGTGCTTCCCTCCTTCTACATTTTTTTATTATGCTAAGTCTACACTGTCAAATCATACAGTCCTTATACAATATATTATACACTATTAGCCTTCATTTAATAACTATCTAGTGCTCCCCATCAGACCTATATTGGTGTCTCTCTAGTCATTTTGGTTGTCCAAAATCATTCTCTAGTGGTATCCTAGGAAGGGCTTGCTGAAACAATATTCCCTGAATTTTTGTGTGCCAATCATTGTCTTTTATATTTTTGAGGGTCAGTTTCTCTGGATGTAAAATTCTTATCTCACATTTTTTTTTCCTCTGAAGATCTTTAATGTTACTTCATTTTCTTCTAGCATGTAGCACTACTGCCAAAAAGTCTAATGATAATCAGACTTTCTTTCCCTTAACAGGTACTATGATAATGTCTCGATTCTAGAGTTTTTCTCTTTCTTTAAAGGTCAGTAATTTTTACTAGAAAGTGTCTTAGGTTGCCCATTCTAGATCAGTATTTTCAGGTATAAAGTTTACTATTTCAGTATGTATTTTCAATTATCTCAGCAAAATTTTCTCAACCGTAAGTTTTGTATTTGTTTCTTTGCTCTGATATCTTCTTCAGAGATTTTTATGCATATGTTGGATCTTCTTTACTTATGCTCGCAATTTTCCTTTGAATTCTTTTTATCTGTTTTCTATCCCCTCTTACATTTAAAAATTTTCCAACTTTTCTTCTTTATTTGATATAATTTTTCCCTTCTCTTCAGTCTTCCTTTCTAAACTCAGTATTTTTAAAATTATTTTATTTCTGATTGCTCCTTGAATTTTTTCATTTTCATTTCTAAGCTTTTCTAATTCTGATTAATATTATTATTTCATGTCCTGTATAATGTTCCTAATTGTTAATTTGTTCTGCAAATTAATCTTACATATTTTTGGAACATACCTATATAGTATGCTTTCACTGTTGGCAGAGATGTTAGTCTACCTTTTTCTCTTAGAGTAAGTCTGCATGGAATTCAATCTCCATACTTTTCTGTTGTTCAGTTTAATGTAAACATAATTTTCCTGAACTTTCAGCAGGATAGTAATTACATATATAGTTTTATAGGAAACTACCAAATTCTTTTCCATACTGATTGTGATATTTAACACTCATATCAACATTGGAAAAATAATCCAGTTTCTCCACATACTCATAGTGTAGTAGTATCTCATTGTGGGTTTAATTTGCACTTTCCTAATGTCTAATGCTGGGAGGCACTGGGGACAGGAGGAGAAGGGGATGACAGAGGATGAGATGGCTGGATGGCATCACTGACTCGATAGACATGAGTTTGGGTGAACTCCGGGAGTTGGTGATGAACAGGGAAGCCTGGCGTGCTGCAGTTCATGGGGTTGCAAAGAGTCGGACACGACTGAGCAACTGAACTGAACTGAACTGAACTAATGTCTAATAAGGGCTTCCCAGATGGCTCAGTGGTAAAGAATCCGCCTGCCAAGGCAGGAGGCAGAAGAGAGCTGGATGCTAATGATGCTGACCATCTTCTCATGTGCTTATTTACCGTCTGAATATTCTCCTCAGTGAATGTCTGTTTATGTCATCTGTTGTTGTTCAGTTGCTAAGTCGTGTCCAACTCCTTGTGATCCCATGAACTGCAGCATGCTAGGCTTCTCTATCCTTCACTATCTCCCTGAGTTTGCTCACACTCATGCCCATTGAATCAGTGATGCCATCTAACCATCTCATTCTCTGTCACCCTCTTCTCCTGCCCTCGATCTTTCCCAGCATCAGGATCTTTTCCAATGAATTGGCTCTTCACATCAGGTGGCCAAAGTATTGGAGCTTCAGCATCAGTCCTTCCAATGAATACTCAGGGTTGATTTCCTTTAGGACTGACTGACTTTATCTCCTTGTTGTCCAAAGGACTCTCAAGAATCCTCCCTAGCACTGCAATTCAAAAGTATTGATTCTTTGGTGCTCAGTCTTCATTATGGTCCAACTCTCACATCCATACATGACTACTGGAAAAACCATAGCTTTTACCCATTTGCAAAATGGATTGCTTTGGGTTTAACTATTGAGTTCTTCATATATTGTGGATACAGTCCTTTAACAGATATGTGGTTTGCAAATATTTTCTCCCATTTTGTAGCGTGCCTTTTATTCCTCTTAACAGGATTTTGCACATAGCAAATGCTTAATTCTGATAAAGTCCGATTATCAATTTTTCCTTTTATTAATTATCTTTCAGTGTCTAAGAACTCTCTGCCTGAGTCCTTTGATCTTGCTTGTTCTATGGTTTCATTACATTCTAAGTGGACAACAGTGACAGTCTCTGCACTGTTATCTGCCCTGGTGACCGAAAATGAGTTCGCACTGCTCCAAGCTGCCAGGTTACAATTAACGAAGCACACATGCAGTCATTGCAATGCTCTGCTCAAACCTTCCGAGACTCCCCACTGAATATTAAAGTACAGAGCTTCCTGCCTGGAACTGTAAATCCCCAGGAAGCTTTCCTACTTCCGCGCAGCCAATCCACAGCTCCCTAAACATATACCATACTCCAGCAAGACTAATTACCAGCTGCTCTGCAAGAAGAGCCTATGATTACGGTGACAGCAGAGATGTGAATTAGAAGAACAGAACTTCTAAGGTGATATAGAAAATCAAATCTGCCACTGTAAACAATGCCTAATTTACCAATGTCCATATCAAACACCATCACCTCCATGGCACCTTTCCTGATTGCCCCCAACTGGCATATGTTATCTCCTTCACTTTACTAACAGAGGTTCAACAGCACTCTGTTACAGCATGTAGCTTATTCTGCCATTTGCAGCCCAATTTTAACTATTCTGCCACGAGTCAGAACATCCACAGGCAGAGATCGTGTCCTCCTTTCTCTGATCCTCCCGGAGGACCTGATACATAGCAAGGACTGTCAAACTTTAACTTGACAGGAACCACCATCAGCATCACTCCAGTTTGGACATATCTGGTGTGTTTGCCATATTTACTGCTGAAAACAAAGCTCGAGGACAAACTCAACTCATCTTCCTAGCCTTTGAATCAGCTTAAACATATTTTTAACCAGTCTCTCTTTTTTCCACATTCTTCTCTCCACACATAACCACAGCAGAAGAAACAAATAAACACTGAAACCAAACTTCATCATAAATTTTAAACACCTCTGCAACCAATACTTTCAAATCAGAAGGAAGTAACATTTCATACTGCCTTTTAATGAAAGAGTATGCCATGTCCCTAACAACTCCCTAGGAACCTATTCCTCCCTCAAATTTCTTTGCAATGCTTCTCTGAGTAATCCTTCAGCTGAAATTTTTTAAGGTGAGAAAATGACTAGGTGCCAGAGAGCCATGGATACATGGAATTCTAGAAAAGGGAGTGGTGGGTCTTATTCTTTTAATCTCAAATTTCCCTATCAAATACATGTCTGTTGTTTCCAGAATACCACTCAACACATAGAATATGACTGGTACATACTTACTGAATTAAACAACAGAATCATTACAGTTATAGAAGCCATGGTCACTTTTAAACCACACAAAAACAAAATGAAATAGAGCATTATGGATATCAAAGTGTCAATCAAACACTTGGTACTTTCAGTCAACTTTTTTTTTTTTCCCCAACTCCTGCAAATGTTTTGGAGCTTTTGGTTAATGACATGTCTTTCCTGTTATGATATAAGACCAAGGAAAAGTTCACTTTCTCTTTTCTCCATTAAGCATGTAAACTTCTTAATTCTTCTGACCTTCCCTGAAGAAGCTGGTCATCTCAGGTTTAAATTTAAACTTCATTGTGAATGTCTCCACAGGGTCTAAACTAAATATTATAGCATCTACTTTCTTCCTGGGAAGAGTTTTCTCCGATCTCCAGCTTTCTCCTTGTGGTTTCTAGAGACTACAGACTATTCTACTGAAGTTACTCAGGAATAATTACTCTGATGCAGACTCAGTGACTATAACAACAAAAAAACGAGAGCTTCCAATGAAAGAGTATAAAATAACAACTCTGCTGTCAAGAGCTGTTGTACAGATTCAGTTTTGTTTCTGTCCTGCAACAGATGTGGTAGAACCAGATGTCTGTAAGCCATGGCTTGGGGATTCACTCATTCGTGCACACACAGCTAACATTTATGAGCATGTGCTGTAAACCAGTCACAACTGATTGGCACCAGGGAAAGATGCAAAGATAAACTGCAGACACAGCCTTGAGAGAGCTCACAGTGCAAGGAGAAGAGGTCTGTTCACATGTTATGGTCCCTGAGAGAAACAAGCAACTAATTTTGCCTAGGAGATCCCTCATAGGAGACAATACACTGAGCGGGAGCCCTGGAAGAAAAGTAAGAGCTTTCCAAGCAGAAAGGAAAGAAGGGAGAAAGGTCACACTGCAAGCAGAGGGCACAGCCTTTGTAAAGGGTTAGTGAATGAACATGTCATGAATGAGGACAGCAGGTCTGGATGGTCCACTTCACCTGCAGGTGGAATAATTAATGTTAAGACCTCAGTCTGAATAGCGTAACTGGAAAAGGGATTCTGTATGTAAGTCAAATCATAATTTTGCTCCACACCTTCACTTTATAAAGGAATTTTTTTTTTAATAAGAGACACTAAGAGACTTGATCCAACACAGCACCTACATTTTTACTACAGTCACGGAAGGATTCCTAAATGTTTAGATCAGCACTTTTATAGAACACAATGCGAATTTTTAAATAATTGACTTACTTTAACTTTACAAAGCATAAATAAGTGGGAACAGGATGGTTTATTCAATAATTGTGTTGGGGCAATTGGATAAACACTTAAGGAATAGAAATAACAACATGTTTACCTGTTACTTCTCCCCCACCCCCAAAAATTTAAGGATTTGTTAAAAATTAAACCATGAAGATAGTAGAAGAAAATATAGGTCAGTTGCCATATATAAACTTGGGCTGCAGAACGTGTGTGTATATTTTCCAGACATGACACTGAGGCAGGAGATAGATGGCCCCAGGCTGAACAGTTCTCCCCTGTAGACAGAAACTCCATGAAAGCAGGATACCGGAGGAGGCCAGGCCCTGCCAGGTTAAGAGTTAAGTACCATGTACTCCTTATTTTCAAAGTCAAGGAGACCTCTCCAACTTCACATGCGCAGAGAGGCTCCCTGGAGGTCAGAAAGGGAGGGGGCGCCATCCCACAACAAGTGATGTCAACTACCCACAGGCCTCTTTGCTAGAGTCCATCTTGGCTAATAAGAGATGGACACACACATGGGAGGATCCTTAGATATACCTATACACTCAGGACCAGGCAAAGCAGGGTGACTGGCCAAAGGAAACCCAGAAGAAATGCCCCATAAAAGTGATTCAAACTACCAGAAGGGCACAACTCCCTGAGCACGCCCATGTGTCTATCTACATACACTGTACTCTTTTCCCTAATAAACACTACTTGCTTCACTGCTGTCTGTCTCTACTTGGAAATGGGCCAGGGCCTTCTCCTTGGTTTCTGGTGGCCTAGTGGCTAGGATTCAGCACCCTCACCTCCTTAGCCATACTGAAGCCTTGCTTTTTTTTTTCCCCAAAGGAAAAAACCAAATACATTTGACAATCTATTCTTTTAAAAGCTCATAAACTAAAGACAAATTATAAAATGGAAACATACCACAACATACAGCAAAAGAACAGTATATTTTTGTTGTTGTCATTTCTGTTAAAGACCTACAAACAGAAAAGCAACATTTTTGTCTATTCAACTCATGAAGATGTTTTTTGTGAATGTGGGTTAAAACAGAGGATGGATGTGGGTTAATACTCATACAATGAGAGTGTAAATGAGAATATCTGGGGAGGAAAACTTAATAACACATATATCAAAACCTTTAAAAGTAATCATGCCCTTTGACTCAGTAATTTTAGATTGATACGTTTACTGTGAGACTATAATAAAGACTGTGTGGAAGGATTTAATTACAATTCATTATAGTGCTACTTGTACTTTCAAAAAAATTGAAAGATTTTAAATGTCAAGCAATAGGAGATTAATTAAATAGATCATGGTAATCCCCATAAAGGAATACCATAAAATTTTCAAAAATATTATCATGGATAGTTGTTCCTCATATATTCTAAAGAATAAAATATTTTGTGTAACTCTTATTTTTTAAAGAAAAAATTATGTGAAAGTGCCTGGAAACATAGGCAGTGAATCTTTAAGAGCATTTTTTTCCTCTGGTAGGTAGAATAAAAGGTAATCTTCTTGTCTCCATTATTCTATTTTTCATTAATTAATATGCATAGCTTTTTCATAAGAAAATACAATAAAACTTCTTTTTACAAAAGATAAAAATACAGCATATATCTCATATACCTTAACGTGGTAGTAATCACTTAGTGTTACACTGAGTTGGAAAGAGCAGAAAATGAATCATGTGTATGTACAACCCAACACTGAAATTTCCCTCCAGGGAAATACTAGAATGCATTTGACACTGAACTTGGTAAGTACACAATGAAGAATGAGAGCATTAAGTCTGAGTGTGCCTATCTTCCTACATATCCCTAAAAATTCACATAGGTTTCCAAAAACATGAGTGTAAATTCATATACAGTATGGTATTTATGCACATCTTCCTAACTCACTATTATTTAAAAACACCATGCTGTATTTTGAGTAAAATACAGCTCTCCTAACTTGACCATCTGCCTTTTTTTCTTATCTTGAAATCTTTATCTATTTAAAATTGTTCTGATAAATCCAGAACATGAAACCTATGTATATATGAAACACTCTGAGTGTCCAGACACTGACAGACAAAAGGTCACTCCCTGAAAGACCACTGGATAAAAATTTATCTTTCCTGCTTCTGCTTTTTTTTCTTCTGTCATATTTCTAATCTAAAGTTTCCATCACTGAAATACTTGGGGAGCACCAGTCTTCAGACCTGTAGGTCTGTAAGCCTTGAAATACTTTGCTAAAACATCTATACACATTCATATACTTATATTCATAAAATATATCATCTGTATTTGTGGGTTTAAAGTTGCAGTTGGCAATAAAGAAAAAATTATTAATGTCAATTTGGTATGTTTCTCATCCAATTATCAAATCATACACAATTTTTAACCTAGATCTCCTTCAGGTATTAGACACTACCATTTCTATAAGTAGATTAAGGTATGCTCTGATTTCACCATTCTGACAATTCTGTGAAAATATTTCTCATTGTAATGAGTCATCCTCCTGGTAAATTAATAACTGCACTCCATCATGGACTTAGAAATAGAGCCCCAATTTATTATCTTTTCCCTTATATATATTTCAGTATTTTATTTTTAAGCTGGTTTTTAGCCCTTATATAATGTCACACATAAATATTCATAGGAATGTTTATAAGCATAAATTCAATTCTGAAAAGCAAGCATAGGTGGGCACTATAATATTCCAGGTTCTGCTAATTAAGATGGTAACAAAGAAGAGCAGGAAGAGTTTCTGCCCTCAAGAGGTTCACAGTCTCAACTTCAAAGTGTTATAACATAAAGTATAACCATAAAGTGTTATGGTGACAGTGTGTGCAAATGAAGAGCACCTGCCCAGACGTGGGAGCAGAGTGAAGATGTTCCAGGGAATTTCCAGGAGATTATTCTAAATTGAGGCTTAAAAATGACTAGTCAGGGAAGTGAGAATGAAATTATCCAGGCAGAAGAAACAGCAGGTACGAAGGCACAGAGGCATAAAGAAGCAGGGTATGTATGGGAAATGACATTAGTTTGATGTAGCTGAACACAAAGTGTGAGGCCAGGAAAAACAGGAGGAGGAAGTTGGCAGGAGCCTCATATTCATGTTCATCCATCAGGCTTTAGTTGAAAGAACAGAAATCATTCTAACTAGATTAAACAAAAGATATTTAATTTAGAGAAACAGGGCTTAGAAAATCATTGGAAGAGTTTTGTAAGCAGCTTCCAGGCTGACCTCTAAAGAGTGATCTCCACAACAATCTCTCCAAAAGACCCTCCAATGAGGCTGCCATCTCTGACATAGAAACCAGAGAATCTAGAAGCTTCTGCTACAGCTGCTGGCTACGGGGTTGCACAACTCCAGCTGCAACTGATGTCAGCAAAATGGGCACTTCAGCTCTACTTTTCAACACCAGATCCTGGGAACTCTGCTGCCTTTGCCACTGAAAAACATAATAAATTTAAACTCCAAATGTGTTCGTGGTAGGAAGACCAGAAACATTGCCTTTGCATCACTTCTGGCTTTAAAAAAAAAACTCTCCCAGATTCACCTGCTTGGTGGAAACTCTCCAGCCTCTAGACTGCATGAAGGCTTGCTACTAAAGTTATAAAATAGATTCAAGCCATCAAAACTATAATCCTTAGTACACTCTGATAAGAAGCCTGGGTTTCATCAAGGATTTTGTGTGTGTGTGATGTAATTCACATCCCATGAAATTCGCCATTTTAGAGCATATAGTTCAGTGGGTTATCTAATTCATAATGTTGTATGACTATTATAATTCCAAAATTGTTTCATTACCCTAAAAGAAGTCTCATTTCTAAAGGAGATCAACCCTGTGATTTCTTTGGAAGGAATGATGCTAAAGCTGAAACTCCAGTACTTTGGCCACCTCATGAGAAGAGTTGACTCATTGGAAAAGACTCTGATGCTGGGAGGGATTGGGGGCAGGAGGAGAAGGGGACGACCGAGGATGAGATGGCTGGATGGCATCACTGACTCGATGAACGTGAGTCTGAGTGAACTCTGGGAGATGGTGATGGACAGGGAGGCCTGGCATGCTGCAATTCATGGGGTCGTGAAGAGTCGGACACGACTGAGCGACTGAACTGAACTGAACTGAAAAAGAAGTCCCATACTCATCCTCAGTCACTCTTCCTTCTTTTCATCTTCTACCTTCTGCTAACCACTAGTCTGCTTTCTGTCTCTATGTATTTCTCTAATCTGGACATTTTTAAAAAACGGACTCACGTAACATGTCTTTATGTCTGGCTTTTTTCACTTAGCATAATGTGTTCAGGGTTGATCATGCCATAACATATATTAATACTTCATTTCTTTACATGGCTGCATAATAATCAAATGTATGGAAATACCATAATTTGTTTATCCATTCATCAGTTTATCTACTCATCAATTGGGTTGTTACCATGTTTTTCGCTTTCATAAATAACGCTTCTGTGAACATTCTTGCACAAATCTTTGTTTTAAAATATGCTTTCAATTTTCTTGGGATTATACCTAGGAGTAGAATTGCTAGGTTATCTATGTTTAACTTCTTGAAGAACTGTCAAGTTCTTTTCCACCATAATTAGAGCATGTTATATTCCCATCAGCAATGTATCAGGCTTCCAATTTCCCTACAAATAACACTAGCTATTATCTGGTTACTATTATTATTATATTATCATTATTATTGCCATGCCAGTAGATATAAAGTGATATCTCACTGTAATTTTCATTTGTATTTCCCTCATGACTACCGAGGTAAGTAAGCATCTTTTCATGAGGTTACTGACCATTTTACATCTTCTTTGGAGAAATGTCAATTCAAATCCTTTGCCCATATTTTCTCCCATTCTGTGTATTGTCTTCTTACACTATCTTGTAGTTTCCTTTGATGCATAAGAGTTTTTAATTTTGATCAAGTCTGATTTACCTGGATTTCTTTAGTGGCTTATGTTTATAGGTATCATAGCTAAGAAATCATTGCCTAATCCAAGATCACAGGATTTAAGCCTATATTTTTCTAAGAGTGTCATGGTTTTAAATCTTAGAATTTTATCCATTTTGAGTAAATTTTTGTATATGATTAATCAGCCCATCTTTTTTCTTTTTATGTGACTATCCAGCTGTCCTGATAGCAACTGCTGAAAAAGATCATTTTTTCTTCATTTAGTTGATGTGACACTCTAGCCAAAAGTCAACTAGCCATAGATACACAGGTTTATTTCTGAACTCTCAAGTCTCGTTCATTGATCTAAATGTCTATTCTTAGGCTAATACCACACTTGTCTTGATTATTTACAACTCTGTACTAAATTCTAAAATTGAGGATGGGGAAAAGATGGCGGAGGAATAGGATGGGGAGAACACTTTCTCCCTAACTACTTCATCAGAAGAACATTTCAACGCTGAGTAAATTCCATAAAACAACTTCTGACTGCTGGCAGAGGACATCAGGCATCCAGCAAAGCAGATCATTGGCTTCAAAACCAGGTAGGAATTAAAATATACGAAGACAGAGACAAAGGAGGAGGGAGGGAGCCCCGTCCCGGGAAGGGAAACCCGTCCCGGGAAAGGAATCCTGTCCCAGGAAGAGACTCTTAAAAGAGAGATTTCCTAAAATTGGTAAACATTCTGACAGCTGTGTATGGGGGCGAGCCCTGGAAGCACAGAGGGCAACATAACAGGAAGGAAGAATAAATAAATAATTACAACCAACAGATTACGAATTCAACGGTATAACCCCCAGTGGATAAGCAGCGCAAACGCCTGCCTCCGACAGCAGTGGGGGTTGGGCAGGGAGGAGGGCGCCCGCGACAGTGCTTTCTAACAACTGGGCAGCGGGAGACGTAGGCTGCAGGGCTTTTCTCGAGAATCAGGGCGTAACGGGGCCAGAATCGGGTCTGTGCGTGGCTAGAAAGAACTATCTTGGCCTAGCAAACCAGACTGGGGGATAGCTAACACGCGAAACGCTCGAACATAAGACACCGACAGGCCCGCGCACAGAACAAAGGACAGATTGGCACTAGCCGGCTGCAGACCATCCCCCTCCGGCGACAGGCAGCCAGGGCCTTAAGTGCTGGAAGGGGGCAATCGCAGTTCAAGAGAGACATTACCTACCAAATTGCAAGCAGCTTTCTTTGCTATTGAGATTGCTGGGGGCTCTGAACAGTCATCATCTGCCTGAGAAAGAGCCCGGGCGGAGCTCCCAGAAAATTGAGCCACCGGGAAGCCCAGAAGTCGCAATAGCGTGCGCCCAACTCCCTAGCCACTCGGACCTGAGAAGGGAACAAAGCCCTGTTCAACCAAATCCAAATCTCGGAGGGCTTCCTGACCGCCAATCCTGAGCGCCAAACCTGAGCGGCATAGACTGGGGAAGTGCATGAAGCATAGGGCAGGCCCCACAAGGTTAACCGAAGGAGCGAGAAGGGGCAAGCCCAGTGCAGAGTCCACCACCACCCTCCCTGTGTCAAGATGGAAATCAGACATGGAAGGGACCAGCAAACAGAGGAAGTCAAATAGAGGGAACTGCCTTGGTAGCAACCCCACACAGTCCACAACGACAGAGAAAGCGCCAGATATACCGTTACTACTTTTATGATCAGTTTTTTTTGGGAGGCGGGGGGGAGGATGATGTGGAAACATGATTTTTTTTTTTTTTGAGAATTTTTTTTCTTTAAAAATTTTTTTCTTTTTTAAATTTGTTTTCTCTTCTTTTCTTTTCCGTTTTTTTCTAAACTTGCTTAAATTTTTAAGTCTTCTATATTTCTATTTATTATTTTTATAACCTATTATTACTTTTCAAAAAAAAAAACAAAACTCTATCTTTAAAGCAAACGCCATATATAGTCCTATTGGAGGTGGAATTTGTCTCTTAATAATTCTGGAGTCTTTTATTTTATTTTATTTTTTCTCTCAATTTTTAAAAAATTTTTTCTCCTTCTTCTTATCTTTAATATTTTATCTTGGAAAATCCAATCTCTACTCCAGATTTATAATCTCAAAATTTTGGTATTTGTTGTCAATTTTATACTTTTAAAAACCTAATCTTCAGTACCCAATTTTACATGAGTGCGAGACTACTGGCTTGACCACTCTCTCCCCCTTTGGAATCTCTCTTTTCTCCACCAGGTGGCTTCTGTCTCATCCCTCCCCCTCCCCCTCTCTACCCAACTCTATGAATCTCTGTGTGCTCCTGAAGGTGGAAAATCCTCAGGGAACAGGTCACTGGCTGGATCTGTATCCCTCCTTTGCATCTCCCTCTTTCATCCTCCTGTCCACCTCTATCTACTTCCTCCCTCTCCTCTTCCATGTATAACTCTGTGACCACCTCTGAGAGGTCCTGACTTTGGAGCGCACACAAGAAAATGGTTACAGGCTAGCTTGCTTTTTCCTCTTTTGATTCTACCTCATCCCATTCCACTCACCTCTAACTACCCCCTCCCTCTTCTCTCCTCCAAATAACTCAGCGATCCTCTAGGGACGACCCTCAAAGTGGAGAAACCTATCATCATTAACCCAGATGTTTTAACATTAGTGCTGAATAGATGGAGAAATCATGAAGCTATTGTAAAAATAAATCTGAAAGCCAGAATCAGGAGGCATAAGTCCAAATCCTGAGATCATCAAACAATTCCTGAATACAGGGAACATTATCCAATAAGAGCTCATCAAACGCCTTCATACCTATTCTGAAATTGAGCACCGCCCAAGGGCCAATAAGTTCCAGAAGAAGACATACCACACAAATTCTCCAGCAACACAAGAACAAGCCCCTGAGCTTCAATACACAGGCAGCTCAAAATACTTCAAAACCACTGACGTCCCATAACCCATTACTTGACACTTCACAACACTCCAGAGAGAGGAAATCCAACTCCACCCACCAGAACTTCAACACAAGCCTCTCTAATCAAGAAACTTTGACAAGCCACTGATATAACCCCAATCACAGAGAGGAAGCTCTATAATAAAGAGAATTCCACAAATTCCCAGAATATAGAAAAGCTACCCCAAACGCAGCAATGTAAGCAGGATGAAGCAACAGAGGAATACCCAGCAGGTAAAGGAACAGGAGACATGCCCACCAAACCAAACAAAAGAGGAAGAGATAGGGAATCTACCTGAGAAAGAATTCCGAATACTGATAGTGAAAATGATCCAACATCTTGAATTCAAAATGGAATCACAGATAAATAGCCTGGGGTCAAGGATTGAGAAGATGCAAGAAAGGTTTAACAAGGACCTAGAAGAAATAAAAAGAGTCAACATACAATGAATAATGCAATAAATGAGAGCAGAAGCACTCTGGAGGCTACAAATAGTAGAATATCGGAGGCAGAAGATAGGATTAGTGAAATAGAAGATAGAATGGTAGAAATAAATGAATCAGAGAGGGAAAAAGAAAGACAAATTAAAAGAAATGAGGACAACCTCAGAGACCTCCAAGACAATATGAAACGCTCCAACATTCGAATTATAGGAGGCCCAGAAGAAGAAGACAAAAAGAAAGACCATGAGAAAATACTTGAAGAGATAATAGTTGAAAACTTCCCTAAAATGGGGAAGGAAATAATCACCCAAGTCCAAGAAACCCAGAGAGTGCCAAACAGGATAAACCCAAGGCAGAACACCCCAAGACATATACTAATCAAAAAAACAAAGACCAAACACAAAGAACAAATATTAAAAGCAGCAAGGGAAAAACAACAAATAACACACAAGGGGATCCCCATAAGAATAACTGCAGATCTTTCAATAGAAACTCATCAGGCTAGGAGGGAATGGCAAGACATACTTAAAGTGATGGAAGATAATAACCTTCAGCCAAGACTACTGTAACCAGCAAGAATCTCATTCAAATATGAAGGAGAAATCAAAAGCTTTACAGACAAGCAAAAGCTGAGAGAATTCAGCACCACCAAACCAGCTCTCCAACAAATATTAAAGGATAGACTTTAGACAGGAAACACGAAAAGGACGTATAAACCTGAACCCAAAACAATAAAGTAAATGGCAATAGGTGCATACTTATCAATAATTATCTTAGATGTAAATGGGTTGAATGCCCCAACCAAAAGGCAAAGACTGGCTGAATGGATACAAAAACAAGATCCCTATATATGCTGCTTACAAGAGACCCACCTCAAAACAACGGACACATACAGACTGAAAGTGAAGGGCTGGAAAAAGATATTCCATGCAAATAAAGACCAAAAGAAAGCAGGAGTAGCAATACTCATATCCGATAAAATAGACTTTAAAACAAAGGCTGTGAAAAGGGACAAAGAAGGCCACTACATAATGATTAAAGGATCAATCCAAGAAGAAGATATAACAACTATAAATATATATGCACCCAACATAGGAGCACCGCAATATGTAAGACAAATGCTAACAACCATGAAAGGGGAAATTAATAATAACACAATAATAGTGGGAGACTTTAATACCCCACTCACACCTATGGACAGATCAACTAAACAGAAAATTAACAAAGAAATGCAAACTTTAAATGATACAATAGACCAGTTAGACCTAATTGATATCTATAGGATATTTCACCCCAAAACAATGAATTTCACCTTTTACTCAAGTGCACAAGGAACCTTTTCCAGGATAAATCACATCCTGGGTCATAAATCTAACCTTGATAAATTCAAAAAATCGAAATGATTCCAAGCATCTTCTCTGACCATAATGCACTAAGGTTAGATCTCAATTACAGGAGAAAAGCCATTAAAAATTCCAACATTTGGAGGCTGAACAACACCCTACTGAATAATCAACAAATCACAGAAGAAATCAAAAAGAAATCAAATTATGCATCGAAACAAATGAAAATGAAAACACAACTACACAGAACCTATGGGACACAATAAAAGCAGTGCTAAGAGGAAAGTTCATAGCAATACAGGCATACCTCAAGAAACAAGAAAAAAGCCAAATAAATAACCTAACTCTACACCTAAAGCAACTAGAAAAGGAAGAAATAGAGAACCCCAGAGTTCATAGAAGGAAAGAAATCGTAAAAATTAGGGCAGAAATAAATGCAAAAGAAACAAAGGAGACCATAGCAAAAATCAACAAAGCAAAAGGCTGGTTCTTTGAAAGGATAAATAAAACTGACAAACCATTAGCCAGACTCATCAAGAAACAAAGAGAAAAAAATCAAATCAATAAAATTAGAAATGAAAATGGACAGATCACGACAGACAACACAGAAATACAAAGAATCATAAGAGACTACTATCAGCAATTATATGCCAATAAAATGGACAACTTGGAAGAAATGGACAAATTCTTAGAAAAGTACAACTTTCCAAAACTGAACCAGGAAGAAATAGAAAATCTTAACAGACCCATCACAAGCATGGAAATTGAAACTGTAATCAGAAATCTTCCAGCAAACAAAAGCCCAGGTCCAGACGGCTTCACAGCTGAATTCTACCAAAAATTTCAAGAAGAGCTAACACCTATCTTACTGAAGCTATTCCAGAAAATTGCAAAGGAAGGTAAACTTCCAAACTCATTCTATGAGGCCACCACCACCCTAATACCAAAACCTGACAAAGACACCACAAAAAAAGAAAACTACAGGCCAATATCACTGATGAACATAGATGCAAAAATCCTCAACAAAATCCTAGCAATCAGAATCCAGCAACACATTAAAAGATCATACACCATGACCAAGTGGGCTTTATCCCAGGGATGCAAGGATTCTTCAATATCCGCAAATCAATCAATGCAATTCATCACATTAACAAACTGAAAAATAAAAATCATATGATTATCTCAATAGATGCAGAAAAAGTCTTTGACAAAATTCAACATCCATTTATGATAAAAACGCTCCAGAAAGCAGGAATAGAAGGAACGTACCTCAACATAATAAAAGCTATATATGACAAACCCACAGCTAACATTATCCTCAATGGTGAAAAATTGAAACCATTTCCCCTAAAGTCAGGAACAAGACAAGGGTGTCCACTTTCACCACTACTATTCAATATCGTACTGGAAGTTTTGGCCACAGCAATCAGAGCAGAAAAAGAAATAAAAGGAATCCAAATTGGAAAAGAAGAAGTAAAACTCTCACTGTTTGCAGATGACATGATCCTCTACATAGAAAATCCTAAAGACTCAACCAGAAAACTACTAGAGCTAATCAAGGAATATAGTAAAGTTGCAGGATATAAAATCAACACTCAGAAACCCCTTGCATTCCTATACACTAATAATGAGAAAGTAGAAAAAGAAGTCAAGGAAACAACCCCATTCACGATTGCAACGAAAAGAATAAAATACTTAGGGATATACCTACCTAAAGAAACTAAAGACCTATATAAAGAAAACTATAAAACACTGATGAAAGAAATCAAAGAGGATACTAATAGATGGAGAAATATACCATGTTCATGGATCGGAAGAGTCAATATAGTGAAAATGAGTATACTACCCAAAGCAATCTACAGATTCAATGCAATTCCTATCAAGCTACCAGCAGTATTTTTCACAGAACTAGATCAAGTAATCTCAAGATTTGTATGGAAATACAAAAACCTCGAATAGCCAAAGCAATCTTGAGAAAGAAGAATGGAACTGGAGGAATCAACTTGCCTGACTTCAGGCTCTACTACAAAGCCACAGTCATCAAGACAGTATGGTACTGGCACAAAGACAGAAATATAGATCAATGGAACAAAATAGAAACCCCTGAGATAAACCCACACACCTATGGACACCTTATCTTCGACAAAGGAGGCAAGGATATACAATGGAGTAAAGACAGTCTCTTTAACAGGTGGTGCTGGGAAAACTGGTCAACCACTTGTAAAAGAATGAAACTAGACCTCTGTCTAACACCATACACAAAAATAAACTCAAAATGGATTAAAGATCTAAATGTAAGACCAGAAACTATAAAACTCCTAGAGGAAAACTTAGGCAAAACACTCTCCGACACAAATTACAGCAGGATCCTCTATGATCCACCTCCCAATATACTGGAAATAAAAGCAAAAATAAACAAATGGGATCTAATTAAAATTAAAAGCTTCTGCACAACAAAGGAAACTATAAGCAAGGTGAAAAGACAGCCTTCTGAATGGGAGAAAACAATAGCAAATGAAACAACTGACAAACAACTAATCTCAAAGATATACAAGCAACTTATGCAGCTCAACTCCAGAAAAATAAACGATCCAATCAAAAAATGGGCCAAAGAACTAAATAGGCATTTCTCCAAAGAAGACTTACGGATGGCTAACAAACACATGAAAAGATGCTCAACATCACTCATTATCAGAGAAATGCAAATCAAGACCACAATGAGGTACCATTTCACACCAGTCAGAATGGCTGTAATCCAAAAGTCTACAAGCAATAAATGCTGGAGAGGATGTGGAGAAAAAGGGAACCCTCTTACACTGTTGGTGGGAATGCAAACTAGTACAGCCACTATGGAAAACAGTGTGGAGAGTCCTTAAAAAATTGCAAATAGAACTGCCTTATGACCCAGCAATCCTCCTGCTGGGCATACACACTGAGGAAACCAGAATTGAAAGAGACACATGTACCCCAGTGTTCATTGCAGCACTGTTTATAATAGCCAGGACATGGAAGCAACCTAGATGTCCATCAGCAGATGAATGGGTAAGAAAGCTGTGGTACATATACACAATGGAGTACTACTCAGCCCTTAAAAAGAATAAATTCGACTCAGTTCTAATGAGATGGATGAAATTGGAGCCAATTATACAGAGTGAAGTAAGCCAGAAAGAAAAACATCAATACAGTATACTGAGACATATATATGGAATTTAGAAGGATAGTAATGATGACCCTCTATGTGAGACAACAAAAGAGACTCAGAGGTATAGAATGGACTTTTGGACTCTGAGGGAGAGGGAGAGGGGGGATGATCTGGGAGAATGGCATTGAAACATGCATACTATCTTGTAAGAACGAAGCGTCAGTCTACGTTCAATACAGGAGGCAGGATGCATGGGGCTGGTGCACGGGATGATTCAGGGAGATGATATGGGGTGGGAGGTGGGAGGGGGCTTCAGCATTGGGAGATCGTGGACACCTGTGGCTGATTCATGTCAATGTATGGCAAAACAAATACAGTATTGTAATAAAGAATAAAGTATTAAAAAAATAAAAAATAAAAATAAAATTGAGAAGTGTGAGTCCTTCAACTTTGTTCATTTGAAGATGGTTTTGTTTATCCTGGGTCTCTTGTATCTTCATACAAATTTTAGGACCAGTTTCTTCCCAGTTTATTCATTTCTGCAACAGAGACAGTCAGATTTTTTGTTTTGTTTTACAGAATTGCACTGAATCTGTAGATCAATTTGGTGAGTACTGTTATCTTAATAATAATCTTCTAAAATCATCTTAATAAAATTTTCTTCCAATCTATTAACACAGGATGTCTCTGCAATTATTTGTCTTATTTAACCTCTTTCAACAATGTATTGTAGTTTTCAGTATACAAGTCATGCACTTGTTTAACTTATTCCCATTTCATTCAAACAAATTAGAATTTTTAAAATATTATCTTCAAATTGTCCAGTGTATAGAAATGCAACTGATTTTTGTGTACTGATTTTGTATACTGCAAACTTGTCAAACTCCTTTACTAACTCAACCCTATCGTTAGTAATGTATGGGTTCCTTAGGCTTTTTTTGTACACAAATATTTTTACTTCTTCCTTTTTAATGTGGATGCTTCAATTTCATTTTCTTGTTTAAATCTCCTGTACAATGTTGAATAGAATCAGTGAGAGAAAACATCCTTGATTTGTTCTTGATCTTTGGGGGAAAGTTTTTAAGTGTTTCACTATTACGTGTGATGTTAGCTGTGGTCACCAAGGATTCTAATCAGTAGTCTGAAGAGGTACAAGACTGGAAGAATAGACATGCAGGTTAATAGTGGGAGATCTATGTTCTCTGAATTACAAATTAAGGCCAGTTTTATTGTCACTCGGTCCCTAGTGTCTGCTAGCTTTTTCAGTAGAGTGTCTCTCTATACTCTAGATTCTGTGTAAGGAAGAGATGGCTTTCAGCCTTCTCTTGCCAGTGAGATCACTTTTTTCCCAGCTCTCTACCACCACCAGGACAAGTAAGATGCTACCTCCTAATTCCAATCACTAAGATAACAGATGTCCAAGAAAATTTTACTGATCTCTTTGCTGTCACACCACCAGGAACTACAGAAGAGATTAATGTCTAGTGGCCCAAATCTCAGGACTTTTCCCATTGTGCCTCACCCTCCCGTTAACCTCAAAGAGTATGAGAATCTCAAGCCTCCTAAGTCTCTCATTTATCCCACCCAGCATTCCATAATTCCATGGCCCCCAACACCCTGTTACTATGTCTCTGGTCTTTTTCTCCATAACCCTGATCTGCTATTTGAAGCTCCCCTCATCCTCTTGTACAACAGAAACCTGGATGACCTGTAATGAGCCCACTTCTGCAGGCCTCTCAATTACAAGTTATTTTTCTTTCTGACACCCCTGAGGTATTACTTATCTATTGCTGGCAACAAATTCCCACAACCTTAGCAGTTTATACTGACACAAGTTTATTAGCTTACAGTTCTGTAGGTGAGAGCTCCTTTTCTCCATGACTGGTTCCTTTTTCTCACTCAAATATCAGTTTCAACGTCACTTTCTAATAAAGCCACCCTGCTGCTCCCAATCATTCCATCTTCAGTAACCATTAACCCTATTTTAATTCCCCACATAGCTTTACCACTGTCTGAATTTTAACTTGTAAGTTTATATATATATATATAATATGCTCTCCATTAAAATATTTATTGGAATCTTTCTTCCCCTTTTATCAGGTAACTTTAACAAACTTTATTACTATAACTAGTAGTGTTTTCAGTTGACTTTAGGTAAATAATCTGACATTTGAAAAAAAATGATAACTTTGTGATTTCCTTTATGGTACCTTTTTAAAAACCTTACTTTGGTGGCTAAAATTTCAATGACACCATGGAAAAAATAGCAGTGGGAGTAGGCATCTGCAGCATTTTTTTTTTACTATTTGATTAACAGCTCTAGTTTGACCATTTAGTATGATGTTTGCTACAGACTTAGGATAAAAACTCTTTACCATGTAAAGAGTGCTTAAATTTTTAACACTGTTTGCTCATATTTTTATCACCAAGGAAGTTTGAATGTATTAGTTTTCAGCATATATTTATATTTTCTTCTCCTTTAGTATATTAATGTGCTAAGTGCAGAATTTTGTTTGTAGGTATTCACAGGTAATCTATCCCTGCAATTCTTTGATAAACTGATGTAAGAATTGTTAATTATCATTCTAAGAAGCTATTGTGCTTAAGTTGTTAAGAGTTTGGTGTATTTTCACATCTTTATTCCTGTGGAAGATTAATTTGCAGTTGCTTTGTCCTAATTGGCCATCAATGGCATGTTAACTCATCAAAATGAATGCAGTGTTTCATGAAACTGATAAGAAAACTCTAACTTTGGATCAAGTTTAGTAATGTTGTAATTATTTCTTTCTTAAGGATTTGATAAAAGTCTTCCAATTAACTATCCCAGTCTAGTAAAAAATGGCATTTAACTTTTTTTCTCCAGAATTACATCCTTCCATATCTTTCAGAATGCTCTCCAAACCATATGCTGGTTTCTTGCTTGAGCAAATTGCAAAGTGGGGTTTCTTAGTTCAATCTACCCCAACATAAGGAACAGAGCAGATGAAATGGTAAGACCTGGTGAGTCCACTTCCAGCTGTATTATTCTCTTTATCATTTCTACAGATTCATCTAAATGAATAAGTGCAAGATTATATGCAACATCTGCTGTTTTCTTTCCTTGCCCTTTGAGTCCAGAGGCAGGGACAGGTTATGGATTAAAAACTACTTACTCTCCGTGTAGACTCCTGGTCTCTGATATTTGTCAACTCCCCACCATTCAGCGATACAAAGTGTCAGAGGTCTGAGGCATTAACTCCACTGACACTTTCCCACCAATCAAAATGCTTTCTTTAACCTATTTATTTTTAAGATTTTTATATCGTTCTTTTCAAATTGCTCTTAACTAATCAAATATTACTTCTGAAGTACATGGCTTATTGCTTTATGATTTCTTTTCTAATTATGAGCAACATGGACCTTAAGTAGAAATTGATCCTACTGTCTAATATTGCCACCATAAAGTGGTTCAGAGGAACTATTAATTGGTGTAGATCAAATAATTTCACATAGCACAACACACTATTTATGTCACTCTGGTTTACATTTCACAAGTAATTAATCTTGAAAAACAACCAGTGGTTGTCCTGCTCAAACCTAGCCTTCAGGATGTTTTAATGAGTTATGACTATGGTGGATATCTGGTTGCACCTGCTCTAATAATTTTTCCAGACTAAAATTTATGTGGTCATGCTATGTGAAATAGATGTATTCTGGCCTGGAGAATTCCATGGACTGTGTAGTACATGGGGTCACAAAGAGTCAGATACAACTGAGAACTTTCACTTTTCATAATGAAAAATAATTCCAAAAATATATTTAAATATAACTGAATCACTTTGCCGTACATACGAAACACAACATAATAAATTAACTATAGTACATATAGTACATTCCCTGGATCATAGAAAAAGCAGGAGAATTCCAGAAAAACATCTGCTTCTGCTTCATTGACTATGCTAAAGCCTTTCACTGTGTGGATTACAACAAACTGTGGAAAATTCTTCAAGAGATGGGAATACCAGACCACCCTGACCTGCTATTTGAGAAATCTGTATGCAGGTCAAGAAGCAATAGTTAGAACGAGACATGGAACAACAAAGTTGTTCCAAACTGGGAAAGGAGTACATCAAGGCTGTATATTGTCACCCTGTTTATTTAACTTATATGCAGAGTACATCATGCAAAATGCCAAGCTGGATGAAGCAGAAGCTGGAATCAAGGTTGCTGGGAGAAATATCAATAACCTCAGGTATGCAGATGACACTACCCTTATGGCAGAAAGTGAAGAGGAACTAAACAGTCTCTTGATGAAAGTGAAAGAGGAGAGTGAAAAAGCTGGCTTAAAACTCAACATTCAAAAAACTAAGATCATGGCATCTGATCCCATCACTTCATGGCAAATAGATGGAGAAACAATGGAAACAGTGACAGATTTTATTTTCTTGGGCTCCAAAATCATTGCAGATGGTGACTGCAGCCATGAAATTAAAAGAGGCTTGATCCTTGGAAGAAAATCTATGACCAACCTAGACAGTGTATTAGAAAGCAGAGACATTACTTTGCCAACAAATATTCATACAGTCAAAGCTATAGTTTTTCCAGTAATCATGTATGGATGTGAGAGCTGGACCGTAAAGAAAGCTGAGTGTCAAAAATTGATGCTTTTGAACTGTGGTGTTGGAGAAGACTCTTGAGAGTCCTTTGAACTGCAAGGAGATCAAACTAGTCAATCCTCAAAGAAATCAGTCCTGAATATTCATTGGAAAGACTGATGCTGAAGCTGAAGCCTCAATACTCTGGCCACCTGATATGAAGAACTGACTCACTGGAAAAGATCCTGACACTGGTAAAGATTAAAGGTGGGAGGAGAAGGAGATGACAGAGGAAGAGATGGTTGGATGGCATCGCCAACTGGATGGATGTGAATTTGAGCAAGCTTTGGGAGTTGGTGATGGACAGGAAAGCCTGGCATGCTGCAGCCCATGGGGTCGCAAAGAGTCAGACATGACTAAGTGACTGAACTGAACTGATAGAGCATAAGAAAAAAATAAATAAAATCTTGAAAGTAGCCAGTGAAAAATGACACATAACATACAACAGTACAGCAATTTGAATTATCAGTGACTTCTATCTGTAATTAACAGAGTTCAAAGATAATAAAACATCTTCAAAATACTGAAAGAAAAAAAATAGCTTCTAACCCAAAATTCCATATTCAGAGAAAATATTCCTCAAAAATGAAAGCAAAGTTTAGATATTTTCAGATAATGGAAAATTGAAAGAATGCTTTGCCAGCTCACCTGCACTATATATAAAAAAAAATGCTAAAGGGAAATTATAGCAAATGAAAACCTAGATCTTCAGAAAGGAAAGAAAAACAGAGATAGTAAATGTATGTTTTAATTTTAAAAGATTCTATTCTTCTAGATTTTTAAAATAAAATGTATTACACTGTGTTCAGATACAGTGACACCGTTTACAAAAAATGGAGGTGTAATACTTATAATAATGTATCATAAACAATATGAGAGTAAGTGGAACTCTAAAGCTGCAAATTTTACATAAGTGATACAATAATAATTATAATAAGCATACTACGGAAAGTTAAAATGTATAATTTCTAAATCCACTCCTAAAATGCCAAAGAGATATAGCTATAAAGTTAATAGATAAATTTAAGAGGATTTAAAATATTCAAATAATCCACAAGGTGGCAAGGTAGAAGAAACAGAGGAACTGCCTGCAAAGGGACAAAGAAGAAGACAGAAGCATATCAACTATATTGATAATTCAATATCAATGATTTAAGCATTTAATTAAAAGGCATAGTTTATCAGAACTGATTGAAGACCAAAACCCAACTATATGACCTCTACAACATTTTTAAATACATGTATGCATCTGGTCCCATCATTTCATGGGAAATAGATGGGGGAACAGTGGAAACAGTGGCAGACTTTATTTTGGGGGCTCCCAAATCACTGCAGATGGTGACTGCAGCCATGAAATTAAAAGACGCTCACTCCTTGGAAGGAAAGTTATGACCAACCTAGACAGCATATTTAAAAGCAGATACACTACTTTGTCAACAAAGGTCCATCTAGTCAAGGCTATGGTTTTTCCAATAGTCATGTATGGATGTGAGAGTTGGACTGTGAAGAAGGCTGAGCGCCAAAGAATTGATGCTTTTGAACTGTGGTGTTGGAGAAGACTCTTGAGAGTCCCTTGGACTGCAAGGAGATCCAACCAGTCCATCCTAAAGGAGATCAGCCCTGGGTTTTCTTTGGAAGGAATGATGCTAAAGCTGAAACTCCAGTACTTTGGCCACCTCATGAGAAGAGCTGACTCATTGGAAAAGACTCTGATGCTGGAAGGGAGTGGGGGCAGGAGGAGAAGGGGACAACAGAGGATGAGATGGCTGGATGGCATCACTGACTCGATGAACGTGAGTCTGAGTGAACTCCAGGAGATGGTGATGGACACGGAGGCCTGGCGTGCTGCAGTTCATTGGGTCGCAAAGAGTCTGACATGACTGAGCGACTGAACTGAACTGATATACAATCCATAAGCACATGGCTGGAGTAGGTACATTGATATAACAAAAAGTATACTTCAAGGAAAAAAAGATATTTCCAGAGATAAGGCCATTTCACAATGTAATATGATCATTTCATCAGGAATACAAATAATCAGAGAAGTCTATGTACCTAGCAGCAGAGTTTCAAAATATATGAAGCAAGAATGGCCAGAAATAATAAATTAAAAATCCAGTAAAAGCACAGATGATTTCAACAACACCAACAATCGCCCTTACATAATTGATATTTATAAAAGACTTACCCCCGAAAATGCTGAATACATATTCTTTTCACATATACAAAGTACTGTAACCAAGATAGACCATATCATGGGCTATGAATTAAGTGTTGACAATTGTGAAAGGCATGAAATCATATTTAGTATGATCTCTGATGACAAAAAATTAAAAGGGAAATCAATAAATACATATTTTAAAAAACCAAATTAAACACTTACATAAAATGAATAAATATCTTGAAAAAACAACTTACCAAATCTGATACAAAAGGAAATAAAAAAATCTGAAGGCCCTATATATAAATGAATTTGATGTCAAATAGTTAAAGAAAAAATAACACCAATCTAATAAAATTTATTCCAAATATAGAGAAGGGAACACTTCCTAAATAATTTTTGAGACCAACATAACTGTAATACTTATTTGGAATAACTTCTGACAAAGCAGCAATGAAATTTAAAATAACGTATCAATTTCCCTCACAAACCAGACACAACATTTCTTAACCAAATAAAAGCAAACTGAATCAGTAGTATATAGAAAGGACAATGTATCAAAAGCAAGCAGGGTTCCCCAGGAACGTAAGGCTGGTTTAACTTTCAAAAATCAATCACATAATTCACCACTTTGAACTATAATGTTTCCATTAACAAAGAAAAGCCTTTTGACATATAATTCAATAATCACCAATTATAAAACCTCTTAGCAAATAGAACAGAAGGGAATTTCCTCAGTCTAACAAAGGATATTTACAAAAAGCCTCAGCAAACATTATTTCTAGTGATTTAAAAAGATGAGTAGGCAAGTCACAGACTAGAAGAAAACATCTTCAGAACACACAGTTGGCAATATCCTGATACCAGGATTTAGCAAACACTCTATTAAGTCCATTAAAAAAAGACAACCCCCAGAATAGGCAAAAGACCTGAAATGATACTTAACAAAAGAAAATATGCACAGCAAAGTAAGCACCTGAAAAAGTTCTCAACATCAGTAGGCAATAAAAACTATAACACAATACATACTACTAAAACCCACAAGTATGGTTCAAATTAAGACAGAACACTTAATTGAGGATGTGAAGCATCCAGAACATTCATGCATAGTTTGTGGGAGCGCAAAATGGTCTAACCATGTAGAAATCTGGAAATTTCACTTTAGAAGCCACTGGAAATGTCTCATAAAACTTAAGACCAATTCACTCTAAGACTCAGCCTTTCCAATTCCAGATATTTTGCTCATGAGAAATGAAAATATATGCTCATAAAAAGACTATGCACAAGGATGTGTGGATGAAAAATGTCAGTGCCGTATCAGCAAACAGAGGATGCTGCAGGCGTCAGCCACTATGGCCGCCTCCCACTTCGATGGTGAGCCCTGAAGGAGTTCAGGATGGAGACAAACAGGCTGCCCCGAGGGCCACCAAGGCGTCAGCCACTGCAGCCGTCTCCAAAGGTGGGCCCTGTCCCAGCTCCTCCCTCGCTGCTCAGAGCAGTCTGCAGAGCTATCTGAGAGGCTGCCTCACAGGCTGGAGTTCTGAGAAAGTTCTCAGAATAAAACAGAATTTCTCCACTTTTAGGTGTGCTTTTCGTTTTTCAGCTGACAGATATTTACAGCCAGAATCTAGAAAGAGACCATGAAATGTATAAACAAGTTGAGGTATATGTATACAACGGAATACAACTCAGCAGTCAAAAGGAACTAAAACGCTGAACGGAACTCAACTAAAATACTAAAAGGAACTCAACACAGAATGGATGCATCTCAAAAATATTATGTCGAGTAAAAGAAGCTTTACACAAAATAATACATACTGCATGATTCCACGAAGAAGACAGGCAAAACTAAATCAAGGTGGAAAGGATCAGAAAAGTGATTGCCCCAAATAGGTAGTATCAACTGATATTAAGTTTAACTAACCTGAATTTACCATGAAGAGTACCTATGAAAATATCTTGTTTTTATCACCATTTTTAAAGCTATGCAACTGTAAATTGTAAAATGTTTATTAATCTGATAGTAACATTTTAATTTACATTTCTTTAAAGTCAAGAGTTTTCACATCTTTACAAATGTTTATAGGCCATTTCTGTTTTTGTGTTTACCTTTTGTGGCTACATTTTCATATTTATTTATTTATTTATTATTTTAATTGGAGGCTAATTACTTTATAATATTGTAGTAGTTTTTGCCATACGTTGACATGAACCAGCCACGGGTGTACATGTATCCCCCATCCTGAACCCCGACCCCCTGCCCAACTCCCTCCCCATCCCATCGCTCTGGGTTATCCCAGTGCACTGGCTTTGAGTGTCCTGTTTCAAGCATCGAACTTGGACTGGTGATCAGTTTCACATATGGTAATATAGATGTTTCAATGTGGTTACCTTTTCATATTCTTTATAGCTCAGCTGGTAAAGAATCCGCCTGTAGTGCAGGAGAGCCTGGTTCAATTCTTGGGTCAGGAAGATCCGCTGGAGAAGGGATAGATAGACTACTCACTCCAGTATTCCTGGGCTTCCCTTGGGGCTCAGATGGGAAAGAATCCGTCTGCAATGTGGGGAGACCTGGGTTCAATCCCTGGTTTGGGAAGACCTCCTGGAGAAGGGAAAGACTACCCACCCCAGTATTCTGGCCTGGAGAATTCCATGGACTGTATAGTACATGGGGTCACAAAGAGTCAGACACAACCAAAGGACTTTCATATTCTTTAGAATGTTTCCTATTGCTTTTTTGTTGTATTTCTTATTGGACTGTAAGAGTTATTTTATATGTTAAGAGATGTATCTATATCTGTCATTTTTGTTACAAATTATTTTTTCTCCTAGGTTGTCTTTTGACCTATGATGGATATATGCTCTAGTACTATGAAGATTAATATGAGAAGATGGCAAGCTAATTGGATAAAAAACAACCTTACAAGATTCACTAGGCTTCATTTACACTGGAAATAATTTGTCTGTATTGAAAATGAAAAAAAATAAGACACTGACAAAATTTAAAAAAAAAGAATAGCGGTTGCTTTCGAGTGGGTGGGGAGGGCAAGACTGAGAAACTTTCAGAGTTGATAGTAAGGTTCTCTATCTTGACAGAGACTGGGTTACACAGATAGAAGCATGTGTCCAAATTTATCAGATGGTACACATAAGATTTATACATTCCATTCATGTATAAATTTTACCAAAAAAGAAAGAAAAATAGTAAATAACTAACAAGTACTTGTAAACAAGTAAAACAGTAAACAAGTATCTATGATTTGCATGCTAAAGTATCTAGAGTGAAATGTATGGATGTCTACAACTGATTTTGAAACATGTCAAAAACAAAAATATTTATGAATGGACAGAGGAATGGATTAATCAACAGATACATGATAAAGCAAGTACAGGAAAACATTAATGATTTATTCTGGGTTTTGTATAAACAAATTTAACAATATAAAATTTTCATTAAAATATTTGGGGGAAAAGAGGAAGTTTGATTCTACTTTTTGAAATTTAGGTGAACATATTTGAAAGCAGTATTATTTTTAAAAATGGAGGATTTGTAGCCATAATCACTATTTTTCCAAAGTTAAGTCATATTATTCTGAGTATAACCTAAAATGTATAATTTGAAATAACTGTGCTTATATTAACTATTTTTATGAAAGCTGTATCAGAATACCTAATCTGTATCTACAGATAGAATGTAATTTTGAAAGGCATATTTTGAAAGCCAGTTATGAATTGGTTTTGAATAACTGTCTTCCAAAGATGTAATTATTTACTTCAATCCAAACTTTTTACATTTCTGTATGTGTCAAGTTCTAATCATCTGGGAAACTTAATGGCTTTCTATTTTTAATTGTTTTGAATAAAGCAATCCTTTTTTATTCCAGTGTTTTCTACATAGAGAAGCAAAGAAAATAAGTTTAAATCATAATAGTTGTGTTAAACTAGAATTTCTAAGTGGCAATTCTTATTTCAAGTAGTTCTACCAAGAAAGAAACATTTCTAACTTTAGGTTTTACATATGACAGATTATGAATATCTCTGAATTATTTTAGGTAGGTATATGAGAATATGGGTATCTTCAGTGGCTCAGTGGTAAACTACCCGCAACACAGGAGATGCGAAGACATGGGTTCAACTCCTGGGTCAGAAAAATCCACTGGAAGAGGAAACAGCAACCTACTGCCATATTTTTGCCTGTAAAATTCCATGCACAGAGGAGCCTGGTGGGCCACAGTCCATGGGGTCACAAAGAGTTGGACGTGACTGAGCACATAGAGGGAAACTCCCATGGCTCCTTAAGATATTAATATAATCTGTAGCGTGTTAGAACTGATAGTATAAAACAGGACGACAAGATACATGGCAACTCACTCATTAATACAGATCATAATAATCCATTAGGGCACTCTGTCCCATCCAGCCCAGGGCAGTTACGGAATCCTTCCCAACACCATGTCTAGCAGGCGTTACTATCTGGTCAGAGCTGACCTAGAAGAAACTTAGTGAACTTGGCCCTTGCCCATCTGTCTTTAAGTCATGGAAGTGGTGATGTATTAGTCACTTTACTGTCAACTGCAAACATGATAGTTATATAACTGAGCTCTGGTGATGGTGGAGGATTCTCTATGGAAACAGTCTGAATTGTTAAAGAATTTTCAAACTAGGTAGCTGAAAATTCTCTCCTGGTAGAAGCAAAATAATTCTCATCTTTTTAGCAAAACCAATTTGTGCAGCATTGAAAGCAATATTAACAAAAGTCAAATCTGAAGACACTGGTAAGTATCATATTTCATTTAGTAACTTATATTTTATCTCATTTCCAAAAGGTTTTGAAGGTCCTCAGGAAATAAATAGCACAAGAGATTTATTAGTTCATTTGTTTTCTTTTGCGTGGTTTTTAAAGATCGCAGAATCAAGATGTGAAGGAAACATGCTGCCTGCCTTATCAGTAAACAAAGGATATTGAGGCCAAGGAACCAGCAGCCCCTGCCGCCACCCCTAACTGAGCCACCCGGAGGGGATTCGGGACTGAGAAAAGCAGGACAGCGGTCCTAACTCGTTAAGGTGTGAAACAAAGGGAGGATTTCAGTGAGCTCAGAGTCTTGTATCTTCCCATACACAGAAAAGTACTAAACTCATTAACTTAAGAAGTGTGATTTTCTTTAATTAATGGTATCTTTTGATGTTCAGACTACCTGGTCTTTGTGGCAAAAACTCCGATATATCCTGGCTTCTCCCTTACCTCTGCAGAGCAGTCCCTCAGAGCTATCTGAGAGCCTGTCTTCCAGGCTTAAGTGCTCAGTTTTATCTGCCAAATGAAATATCATTCTCAACTTTTAGGCTGTGCACTGTTTTCATTCAACAAAGGTATTTTAACTCAATTTGCTTCTATAAAAACCTACAGGCTGGAGTGACTGTGACAAAAGGGCAAGAGGTGATCTCTGACTCTGTTTAAAATAGACCAGGATTAATTAAACATGAAAAACAATGACATTATTTGAGCTCCTGAGTCCTGCTATACCTGAAGCAAATTCATTCTTGAAATTTTGTTATATTAGTCTCTTTATTTATTGTAGTTTAAGATGTGATTTCAACACCTGCAAAAAAAGATTCCCCAGAAAAAATCATTCTAATAAAAATACATATATAACTTGATAAAAAAGGGAATAAAGAACAACACTGAGGGATCAAAAATAACATCTAACCATGCATGGAGAATTACATGTATCATAAAGTGTTCTATCTGCTTTATATGTGGTACTCATTTAATTCTTACAACAAATCAATGATTTAAATGTTACTATTATCTCCCTTATATAGATAAGGATATTAAAATCCAACAAAATTGAGAGATTAACACACCCCAGTCACAAAGTTAGCAAACGCGGGCACTACGAGTTGAACCCAAGCTGATTTGCTTCAAAACCATCTCAATCAATAGGTTAATCCACTTCTCTGCTTAAAGGTGGAGTAAATACATAGAAACACATCCTTTAGTCACATACACTAGCTAAAAATGGACTGTCAATTTGTTTCAGACTTTCTCATGTGGTTAACAGGTTACACAAAGATATGCATATAATCAGATACTGGTTCGCAATGTTCAGAATACAAATATGTATCAATTACTCATAGATATCAGAGATACCGTAGCTCAGTTGGTAAAGAATCTGCCTGCAATGCAGGAGACCTGGGTTCGGTTCCCGGGTTGGGAAGATCTCCTGGAGAAGGAAATGGCAACCCACTCCAGTATTCTTGCCTGGAGAATCCCAGGAACAGAGGAGCCTGGCAGGCTACAGTCCATGGGGTCACAATAGTCGGACAGGACTTAGCGACTAAACCACCACCATCATCAGAGATACCTAAGAAATTCCTTCTCTGAATTTTGAGAACAGAGTGATTTGCTGGACAACACTTTCAACAGATAAGAAATACCAGGCTAAATTTCATATAGCTTCTACTTAAATTTCAACTTAAGTTGAGAATTTCAGGACAAATTGTAAATAAATCAAGTTACTCTTCTAGAGAGCAAAAGTAATGTTCTCCAGTCATAAACAGCCTAGTTTTATCAAAGATAAAACTTAGTATATCTATAGGAAGGGTGAATTTGATTGTTTCAGACACGACCCTCCATGTATATTATTTTAAATTGTTGACTTGTTTACTTTTGTGAACTCCGGACAGCAGATGGTTGTGTTATAGTCTTTCTCAAAAAACTACAATGCCCAATTTCCCTCTTTCCCCCAAATGGAAGATTTAGATGTTTTGATATTAAAAATTGAGGAGCTAAATTAAGTATCCTTATCCCCAAAATAAGACAGTTCACTTCAAATGGGGTGGACCAAAATAGTTGATGGAATATCACTGGATAAAGCTAACATATATTGAGAAAATAGCTTTGGATCTGTTCTAATCCAAAGAGGGGGAAAGAATGACACTCCAATGCTTCAAAGAGAGCATGGCTGTGCTAGATTTTTTTCCCCCTGGAAATTTTCAAAATTGGCATCATTGATTTTAAGTAATGCAACATCCTCATGAACCCTCTAAGATGAATCAGTTGCAAAACCAACCCTAGGCAACACCCTGAGTTGACCTTTTGTATATACAGCCTTGACGTACTCCTTTTCCTATTTGGAACCAGTCTGTTGTTCCACGTCCAGTTCTAACTGTTGCTTCCTGACCTGCATACAGATTTCTCAAGAGGCAGGTCAGGTGGTCTGGTATTCCCATCTCTTTCAGAATTTTCCACAGTTTATTGTGATCCACACACTCAAAGGCTTTGGCATAGTCAATAAAGCAGAAATAGATGTTTTTCTGGAACTCTCTTGCTTTTTCCATGATCCAGCAGATGTTGGCAATTTGATCTCTGGTTCCTCTGCCTTTCCTAAAACTAGCCTGAACTTCTGGAAGTTCATGGT
The DNA here is from genome assembly GCA_917880005.1 of Nanger dama. Lineage (NCBI taxonomy): Eukaryota > Metazoa > Chordata > Mammalia > Artiodactyla > Bovidae > Nanger > Nanger dama. The sequence goes on along the minus strand of CAKJTW010000017.1, from coordinate 18,525,250 downwards.
TCACATATTGCTGAAGTCTGGCTTGGAGAATTTTGAGCATTACTTTGCTAGCATGTGAGATGAGTGCAATTGTGCGGTAGTTTGAGCATTCTTTGGCATTGCCTTTCTTTGGGACTGGAGTGAAAACTGACCTTTTCCAGTCCTGTGGCCACTTCTGAGTTTTCCAAATTTGCTGGCATATTGAGTGCAGCACTTTCATAGCATCATCATTCAGGATTTGAAACAGCTCAGCTGGAATTCCATCACCTCCACTAGCTTTGTTCATAGTGATGCTTTCTAAGGCCCACTTGACTTCACTTTCCAAGATGTCTGGCTCTAGATTAGTGATCACATCATCATGATTATCTGGGTCGTGAAGATCTTTTTTGTATAGTTCTTCTGTGTATTCTTGCCACCTCTTCTTAATATCTTCTGCTTCTGTTAGGTCCAGACCATTTCTGTCCTTTATTGAGCCCATCTTTGCATGAAATATTCCCTTGGTATCTCTAATTTTCTTGAAGAGATCTCTAGTCTTTCCCATTCTGTTCTTTTCCTCTATTTATTTGCATTGATCGCTGAAGAAGGTGTTCTTATCTCTTCTTGCTATTCTTTGGAACTCTGCATTCAGATGCTTATATCTTTCCTTTTCTCCTTTGCTTTTCGCCTCTCTCCCTTTCACAGCTATTTGTAAGGCCTCCCCAAACAGCCATTTTGCTTTTTTGCATTTCTTTTCCATGCATAGGAAAAGGAGTACATCAAGGCTGTATATTGTCACCTTGCTTATTTAACTTATATGCAGAGTACATCATGAGAAATGCTGGGCTAGAAGAAGCACAAGCTGGAATCAAGATTGCTGGGAGAAATATCAATAACCTCAGATATGCAGATGACACCAAACTTATGGCAGAAAGTGAAGAGGAACTAAAAAGCCTCTTGATGAAAGTTAAAGAGGAAAGCGAAAAAGTTGGCTTAAAGCTCAACATTCAGAAAACGAAGATCATGGCATCCGGTCCCATCACTTCATGAGAAATAGATGGGGAAAGAGTGTCAGACTTTATTTTTGGGGCTCCAAAATTACTGCAGATGGTGACTGCAGCCATGAAATTAAAAGACACTTACTCCTTGGAAGAAAAGTTATGACCAACCTAGATAGTATATTCAAAAGCAGAGACATTGCCTTGCCAACTAAGGTCCGTCTAGTCAAGGCTATGGCTTTTCCTGTGGTCATGTATGGATATGACAGTTGGACTGTGAAGAATGCTGAGCGCTGAAGAACTGATGCTTTTGAACTGTGGTGTTGGAGAAGACTCTTGAGAGTCCCTTGGACTGCAAGGAGATCCAACCAGTCCATTCTAAAGGAGATCAGCCCTGGGATTTCTTTGGAAGGAATGATGCTAAAGCTGAAACTCCAGTACTTTGGCCACCTCATGAGAAGAGTTGACTCATTGGAAAAGACTCTGATGCTGGAAGGGAGTGGGGGCAGGAGGAGAAGGGGACGACAGAAGATGAGATGGCTGGATGGCATCACCAACTCAATGAATGTGAGTCTGAGTGAACTCTGGGAGATGGTGATAGACAGGGAGGCCTGGTGTGCTGCAGTTCATGGGGTCGCAAAGAGTCGGACACGACTGAGTGACTGAACTGATAGTTACTAGATATAAACCAATTCAACAACCTAGAATATCTGTTAAAAATAATGACCTTATTTGAGAAGTAGTTGACTGTGAACCATGGTTTGTTCTGACAGTAATTAGATATCTAGCAGGACCAGCTATCAGTTGAGTTTAGTCCTAATTTGTAACAATAAAATCATCTCTATTTTCCTTACCTGTCTAAAGGAATGTGATCCAAAACTGGGTTAACATCTTAAGATCAAGTTACGAATAAGAGAATAGACCAAATTACTCTCAGCTTTACAACATAAGGAATTATTATTTTCTGTGTCATAAGATCCTTGCCTGCTCATTCTGACTTTTTTAAGCTGTATTTTTGAGCTATATATAAACAACTTCAAAGTTTTTACTGAAGTTAAGGAAGTTAGCTAGCTCTTGTGCATAAGGTCAAAGACAGAGAAAAGAGCAATAAAAATTCTGGAAAAGTTATACAGAGAATCCTGACAGATTTATCTATAAGGTTATAAAGAATATATTAGTGGTCTATTTTACACTAGCTCTATCTAAATCCCACCTGCTTTCCAAAAAGTAGGATAATAACAGCCAACATACACTGACGTATAATTTAATAGCAATATTCTAGAGATTTGACAGTAATTACCTCATTTAATTCAAACAACCTGTTAAGTTTAACACTATTATAATCCAAAATTATAGATGATAAAACTGAGGCATAGAACTATGACTTAATCTGCCCCAAATCACACAACTAGAGGGTGGATAAAAAAACTTAAAACACCACCAATCTAACTTTCAGATCATGCTCTAATCACTGTGCTGTGTTATATTATTTTGGTTCATGAAGCCAACATTTGTTTTTTCATGGAGATTTAGAATATATCTTGAATGGGATATCCAATACACTAATGGATCTACCACTGGGGTGGAAATAGTTATATAAGGGCTTTCCTGGCTCAGGAGAGTAAAGGATGGCTCAGTTGGTTAAGAATCCACCTGCAATGCAGGAGACTGTCTGCAACACAGTAGACCCAGGTTCGACTCTTGGGTTGGGGAGACCCCCTGGTGAAGGAAATGGCAACCCACTCCAGTATTCTTGCCTAGGAAATCCCATGGACAGAGGAGCCTGGCAGGCTACAGTCCATTGGGTTGCAAGATTCAGACACAACTTAGCAACTAAACCACCATATACAAATGTCCTTTTAATAGAAAAAAAAGAATAGAGTACAGGCAACTATAGATTTAAAAATAGATAAACTATATTTCATCAAAATTAACAGCTTTGGGTCATCTGAAGAAAATGTCAAGAGAATGAAAAGAAAACCCAAAGAACTGTAGAACCTGTTTGCAAAGCATATTTCTGATAAAGGATCAATATCCAGAAGATATAAAGAAGTTACAACTCAACAACAGCCAAAAAAACCAAACAGCCTAATTCAAAAATAAAGGGCTTAAACAGATAATTCTCCAAAGAAGATACACAAATGGTCAAGAAGCAGACGAAAAGTTGTTCACCATCACTTATCATTATGGAAACGCATGTCAAAATCAAAATGAGATACTACCTCACATCTGTTAGGGTGACTACTATAAAAATAAACAATCCCTCCCCCAAAGTAACAAAAGTTAACAAGGAGCTGAAGACATTATAAACCTGTACATTCAATTGAGAGTATGAAATGATGTAGTCACTATGGAAAACAATTTAGTGGATCCTCTCAAACTTAGTCACTGATCCACCAATTTCATCCTAGATATAAACACAAAAAATAATTTACAGCAGGGACTCAAAAGAAATCAAATTGTGATACATGAATAAGGGTGGAGTCAGAGGAGGAGAACTAGGGGTAGAACCAAGGGCAAGGAAAAAAGTTCTGATACTGACTACAGCATGGATGAAAGCTGAAAGTGGTGAGCTACATGAGATAGACCAGACACAAAAGGACAACTACCGTATGGTTACACTACACGAGACACCTGGAAGAAGTGTTCTCATACAGACAGAAAGTTAGAGCAGACGTGACCAAGACTAGGAGGAAGAAAGAGTAGAGGGTTATCATTTAATGGGCATAGAGTTTCTGTCTGGGCTAACAAAAGTTCTGGAAATGGATAGTACTGGGTTGGCCAAATGGTTTGTTCACGTTGTTCCATTACATCTTACAGAAAAGCCTGAATGAAGTTATCGGCCAGTCTGATAGTAACAGTTTCACACACTGTGACTGAACTTAATGCTACTAAACTATAAACTTGAAAGTGGTAAAAATGCTAAATGTTATCTTATGTATATTTCACCACAATAAAAATGATTTTAAATTAATAGAACCTACAATGGTTTCATCCAGGTGCTACTTCACCTGTAGAATTAAGCAGATAAATTATGAGATCAGAGCCTAATTTGAAGAATTCGGAAAGTGTGACATTTCCTGGCTGGCTTAACCACCTGTAGAGGACATTAGTTGTGCCCAAACAGAAAGGAGCCTACCTCCTGTGAAGCTCAAGCTGGTCAACGGGCCTTGGTTCATCAAGTTAATCAAAGCAAGCCCCTTAGGGTCAGGTGAGATATGGGCAGCCATGATCCTCACACTGGGGTCCATCCCCTAGGAAAGTGAACTGACATTTACAATGACTGCTGCTCAAAGATTATTACAAGAGGGGGACGAAAAAGATGGCGGAGGAATAAGATGGGGAGAGCACTTTCTCCCTCACTACTTCATCAAAAGAACATTTCAAAGCTGAGTAAATTCCAGAAAACAACTTCTGACTGCTGGCAGAGGACATCAGGCATCCAGCAAAGCAGATCATCAGGTTCAAAACCAGGTAGGAATTAATACATACGAAGATACAGACAAAGGAGGTAGGGAGGGGAACCCCGGCACGGGAAGGGAATCCCGTCCCAGGAAGAGACTCTTAAAAAGAGAGGTTCCCTAAAATTGGGGAGCATTCTCACAGCTGGGTATGGGGCGAGCCCTGGAAGCACAGAGGGCAACATAACAGGAAGGAAAACACTGGAAACAGTCGAACATTAGACACCGACAGGCCCGCGCACAGAACAAAGGACAGATTGGCACTAGCCGGCTGCAGACCATCCCCCTCCGGCGACAGGCAGCCAGAGCCCTAAGCACTGGAAGGGGGCAATCGCACCTCAAGAGTGACATTACCTACCAAGTTGCAAACAAGTTTCTTTGTTATTGAAACTGCTGGGGGCTCTGAACAGTCATCATCTGTCGGAGAAAGAGCCCCGCTGGAGCTCCCAGAAAATTGAGCGGCCCGGAAGCCCAGAAGTCGCAATAGTGCGTGCCAAACTCCCTAGCCACTCGGACTTGGGGAGGGAACAAAGCCCCTGTTCAACCAAATCCAAGTCTTCCTGACCGCCAATCCTGAGCGCCAAAGACCGGGGAAACGCATGAAGCATAGGGCAGGCCCCACAAGGTTATCCCAAAGAGCGAGAAGGGGCAAGCCCAGTGCAGAGTCCACCATCACCCTCCCTGTGTCAAGAAGGAAACCAGACACGGAAGAGACCAGCAAACAGAGGAAGTCAAACAAAGGGAACTGCCTTGGTAGCGACCTCACACAGTCTACAACGACAGAGAAAGCACCAGATATACCGTTATGATGTGAAAGCGTGACTTTTTTTTATTAAGAATTTTTTTTTCTTTCTTAAAAAAAAAAATGTTTTTTTCTTTTAAAATTTGTTTTCTTTTTGTTTTTTTCTAAACTTGCTTAAATTTTTAAATCTTCTATATTTATATTTATTATCTTTATAACCTATCATTACTTTTCAAAAAAAAAAAACCCTATCTTTAAAGCAAACGCTGTATATAGTCCTATTGGTAGTGGAAGTTGTCTTTTAATAATTCTGGAGTCTTTTCCTTTATTTTATTTTTATTATTATTTTTTCTCAATTTTTTTAAATTTTTGTCTCCTTCTTCTTCTTAACGTTAATATTTAATCTTTGAAAATCCAATCTCTACTCCAGATTTTTAATCTCAAAATTTTGGTATTTGTTGCCAATTTTGTACTTTTAAAAACCTAATCTTCAGTACCCAGTTTTACATGAGTGCGAGACTACTGGCTTGACCACTCTCTCCCCCTTTGGAATCTTTCTTTTCTCATCCCTCCCCCTCCTATTCTCCACCCAACTCTATAAATCTCTGTGTGCTCCCGAAGGTGGAGAATTCTCAGGGAACAGGTCACTGGCTGGATCTGTATCCCTCCTTTGCATCTCCCTCTTTCATCCTCCTGACCACCTCTATCTACTTCCTCCCTCTCCTCTTCCATGTATAACTCTGTGACCACATCTGAGAGGTCCTGACTTTGGAGCACACACAAGAAAGTGGTTACGGGCTAGTTTGCTTTTTCCTCTTTTGAATCCACCTCATCCCATTCCACTCACCTCTAACTACCCCCTCCCTCTTCTCTCCTCCAAGTAACTCAGTGATCCTCTAGGGACGACCCTCAAGGTGGAGAAACCTATCATCATTAACCCAGGTGTTTTAACAATAGTGCTGAATAGATGGAGAAATCATGAGGCTATAGTAAAAATAAATCTGAAAACCAGAATCAGGAGGCGCAAGTCCAAATCCTGAGATCATCAAAGAATTCCTGAATACACGGAACATTATCCAATAAGAGCTCATCAAACGCCTTCATATCTATACTGAAATTGAGCACCGCCCAAGGACAAACAAGTTCCAGAGCAAGACGTATCACGCAAATTCTCCAGCGAACACAAGAACAAGTCCCTGAGCTTCAATACACAGGCAGCTCAAAATACTCCAAAACCATTGACGTCCCATAAACCATTACCTGACACTTCACAACACTCCAGAGAGAGGAAATCCAACTCCACCCACCAGAACTTCAACACAAGCCTCTCTAATCAAGAAACTTTGACAAGCCACTGATATAACCCCAAACACAGAGAGGTAGCTCTATAATAAAGAGAATTCCACAAATTCCCAGAATATAGAAAAGTCACCACAAACGCAGCAATATAACCAGGATGAAGAGACAGAGGAATACCCAGCAGGTAAAAGAACAGGAGACATGCCCACCAAACCAAACAAAAGAGGAAGAGATAGGGAATCTACCTGAGAAAGAATTCCGAATACTGATAGTGAAAATGATCCAAAATCTTGAATTCAAAATGGAATCACAGATAAATAGCCTGGGGTCAAGGATTGAGAAGATGCAAGAAAGGGTTAACAAGGACCTAGAAGAAATAAAAAAGAGTCAACATACAATGAATAATGCAATAAATGAGAGCAGAAGCACTCTGGAGGCTACAAATAGTAGAATATCGGAGGCAGAAGATAGGATTAGTGAAATAGAAGATAGAATGGTAGAAATAAATGAATCAGAGAGGGAAAAAGAAAGACAAATTAAAAGAAATGAGGACAACCTCAGAGACCTCCAAGACAATATGAAACGCTCCAACATTCGAATTATAGGAGGCCCAGAAGAAGAAGACAAAAAGAAAGACCATGAGAAAATACTTGAAGAGATAATAGTTGAAAACTTCCCTAAAATGGGGAAGGAAATAATCACCCAAGTCCAAGAAACCCAGAGAGTGCCAAACAGGGTAAACCCAAGGCGGAATACCCCAAGACATATACTAATCAAACTAACAAAGACCAAACACACAAAGAACAAATATTAAAAGCAGCAAGGGAAAAACAACAAATAACACACAAGGGGATCCCCATAAGGATAACTGCAGATCTTTCAATAGAAACTCTTCAGGCTAGGAGGGAATGGCAAGACATACTTAAAGTGATGAAAGATAATAACCTTCAGCCAAGACTACTGTACCCAGCAAGAATCTCATTCAAATATGAAGGAGAAATCAAAAGCTTTACAGACAAGCAAAAGCTGAGAGAATTCAGCACCACCAAACCAGCTCTCCAACAAATATTAAAGGATAGACTTTAGACAGGAAACACAAAAAGGACGTATAAACCTGAACTGAAAACAATAAAGTAAATGGCAACAGGAGCATACTTATCAATAATTACCTTAGATGTAAATGGGTTGACTGCCTCAACCAAAAGGCAAAGACTGGCTGAATGGATACAAAAACAAGATCCTTATATATGCTGCCTACAAGAGACCCACCTCAAAACAACGGACACATACAGACTGAAAGTGAAGGGCTGGAAAAAGATATTCCATGCAAATAAAGACCAAAAGAAAGCAGGAGTAGCAATACTCATATCCGATAAAATAGACTTTAAAACAAAGGCTGTGAAAAGGGACAAAGAAGGCCACTACATAATGATTAAAGGATCAATCCAAGAAGATATAACAACTATAAATATATATGCACCCAACATAGGAGCACCGCAATATGTAAGACAAATGCTAACAACCATGAAAGGGGAAATTAATAATAACACAATAATAGTGGGAGACTTTAATACCCCACTCACACCTATGGACAGATCAACTAAACAGAAAATTAACAAAGAAACGCAAACGTTAAATGATACAATAGACCAGTTAGACCTAATTGATATCTATAGGACATTTCACCCCAAAAAATGAATTTCACCTTTTACTCAAGTGCACACGGAACATTTTCCAGGATAAATCACATCCTGGGTCATAAATCTAACCTTGATAAATTAAAAAAAAATCAAAATGATTCCAAGCATCTTCTCTGACCATAATGCACTAAGGTTAGATCTCAATTACAGGAGAAAAGCCATTAAAAATTCCAACATTTGGAGGCTGAACAACACCCTACTGAATAATCAACAGATCACAGAAGAAATCAAAAAAGAAATCAAATTATGCATCAAAATGAATGAAAATGAAAACACAACTACACAGAACCTGTGGGACACTATAAAAGCAGTGCTAAGAGGAAAGTTCATAGCAATACAGGCATACCTCAAGAAACAAGAAAAAAGCCAAATAAATAACCTAACTCTACACCTAAAGCAACTAGAAAAGGAAGAAATAGAGAACCCCAGAGTTAGTAGAAGGAAAGAAATCCTAAAAATTAGGGCAGAAATAAATGCAAAAGAAACAAAGGAGACCATAGCAAAAATCAACAAAGCAAAAAGCTGGTTCTTTGAAAGGATAAATAAAATTGACAAACCATTAGCCAGACTCATCAAGAAACAAAGAGAAAAAAAATCAAATCAACAAAATTAGAAATGAAAATGGAGAGATCACGACAGACAACTCAGAAATACAAAGAATCATAAGAGACTACTATCAGCAATTATATGCCAATAAAATGGACAACTTGGGAGAAATGGACAAATTCTTAGAAAAGTACAACTTTCCAAAACTGAACCAGGAAGAAATAGAAAATCTTAACAGACCCATCACAAGCATGGAAATTGAAACTGTAATCAGAAATCTTCCAGCAAACAAAAGCCCAGGTCCAGACGGCTTCACAGCTGAATTCTACCAAAAATTCCGAGAAGAGCTAACACCTATCTTACTGAAGCTATTCCAGAAAATTGCAGAGGAAGGTAAACTTCCAAACTCATTCTATGAGGCCACCATCACCCTAATACCAAAACCTGACAAAGACACCACAAAAAAGAAAACTACAGGCCAATATCACTGATGAACATAGATGCAAAAATCCTCAACAAAATCCTAGCAATCAGAATCCAGCAACACATTAAAAGATCATACACCATGACCAAGTGGGCTTTATCCCGGGGATGCAAGGATTCTTCAATATCTGCAAATCAATCAATGTAACTCATCACATTAACAAACTGAAAAATAAAAATCATATGATTATCTCTATAGATGCAGAAAAAGCCTTTGACAAAATTCAACATCCATTTATGATAAAAACGCTCCAGAAAGCAGGAATAGAAGGAACGTGCCTCAACATAATAAAAGCTATATATGACAAACCCACAGCTAACATTATCCTCAATGGTGAAAAATTGAAACCATTTCACCTAAAGTCAGGATCAAGACAAGGGTGTCCACTTTCACCACTACTATTCAATATCGTACTGGAAGTTTTGGCCACAGCAATCAGAGCAGAAAAAGAAATAAAAGGAATCCAAATTGGAAAAGAAGAAGTAAAACTCTCACTGTTTGCAGACGACATGATCCTCTATATAGAAAACCCTAAAGACTCGACCAGAAAACTACTAGAGCTAATCAACGAATATAGTAAAGTTGCAGGATATAAAATCAACACTCAGAAACCCCTTGCATTCCTATACATTAATAATGAGAAAGTAGAAAAAGAAGTCAAGGAAACAATCCCATTCACCATTGCAACGAAAAGAATAAAATACTTAGGGATATACCTACCTAAAGAAACTAAAGACCTATATAAAGAAAACTATAAAACACTGATGAAAGAAATCAAAGAGGACACTAATAGATGGAGAAATATACCATGCTCATGGGTCGGAAGAGTCAATATAGTGAAAATGAGTATAGTACCCAAAGCAATCTACAGATTCAATGCAATTCCTATCAAGCTACCAGCAGTATTTTTCACAGAACTAGATCAAGTAATCTCAAGATTTGTATGGAAATACAAAAAACCTCGAATAGCCAAAGCAATCTTGAGAAAGAAGAATGGAACTGGAGGAATCAACTTGCCTGACTTCAGGCTCTACTACAAAGCCACAGTCATCAAGACAGTATGGTACTGGCACAAAGACAGAAATATAGATCAATGGAACAAAATAGAAACCCCTGAGATAAACCCACACACCTATGGACACCTTATCTTCGACAAAGGAGGCAAGGATATACAATGGAGTAAAGACAGTCTCTTTAACAGGTGGTGCTGGGAAAACTGGTCAACCACTTGTAAAAGAATGAAACTAGACCTCTGTCTAACACCATACACAAAAATAAACTCAAAATGGATTAAAGATCTAAATGTAAGACCAGAAACTATAAAACTCCTAGAGGAAAACTTAGGCAAAACACTCTCCGACATAAATCACAGCAGGATCCTCTATGATCCACCTCCCAATATACTGGAAATAAAAGCAAAAATAAACAAATGGGATCTAATTAAAATTAAAAGCTTCTGCACAACAAAGGAAACTATAAGCAAGGTGAAAAGACAGCCCTCTGAATGGGAGAAAACAATAGCAAATGAAACAACTGACAAACAACTAATCTCAAAGATATACAAGCAACTTATGCAGCTCAACTCCAGAAAAATAAACGATCCAATCAAAAAATGGGCCAAAGAGCTAAATAGGCATTTCTCCAAAGAATACATATGGATGGCTAACAAACACATGAAAAGATGCTCAACATCACTCATTATCAGAGAAATGCAAATCAAGACCACAATGAGGTGCCATTTCACACCAGTCAGAATGGCTGCGATCCAAAAGTCTACAAGCAATAAATGCTGGAGAGGATGTGGAGAAAAGGGAACCCTCTTACACTGTTGGTGGGAATGCGAACTAGTACAGCCACTATGGAAAACAGTGTGGAGAGTCCTTAAAAAATTGCAAATAGAGCTGCCTTATGATCCAGCAATCCCACTGCTGGGCATACACACTGAGGAAACCAGAACTGAAAGAGACACATGTACCCCAATGTTTATTGCAGCACTGTTTATAATAGCCAGGACATGGAAACAACCTAGATGTCCATCAGCAGATGAATGGATAAGAAAGCTGTGGTACATATACACAATGGAGTACTACTCAGCCCTTAAAAAGAATAAATTCGACTCAGTTCTAATGAGATGGATGAAATTGGAGCCGATTATTCAGAGTGAAGTAAGCCAGAAAGAAAAACACCAATACAGTATACTGACACATATATATGGAATTTAAAAGGATAGTAATGATGACCCTCTATGTGAGACAACAAAAGAGACTCAGAGGTATGGAGCGGACTTTTGGACTCTAGGGGAGAGGGAGAGGGTGGGATGATTTGGGAGAACGGCATTGAAACATGTATACTATCTTGTAAGAATGAAGCGCCAGTTTATGTTCAATACAGGATGCAGGATGCATGGGGCTGGTGCACGGGATGATTCAGGGAGAAGATGTGGGGTGGGAGGTGGGAGGGGGCTTCGGTACTGGGAGATCGTGGACACCTGTGGCTGATTCATGTCAATGTATGGCAAAACAAATACAGTATTGTAATGTAGAATAAAGTATTAAAAATAAAATAAAATAAAATAAAATAAAAAATAAAAAAAAATAAAGATTATTACAAGAGTATCTGAAGAAGAAAAAATACTCATGTTTCTTTTTTTATTTAAATTTATTTAATTGGAGGCTAATTACTTTACAATATTGTATTGGTTCTGCCACATATCAACATGAATCTGCCACGGGCATACACATGTTCCCCATTCTGAACCCCCTCCCAATACTCATGTTTCTAAAGCACATTCTCATACAGTTTTAAAATAGACAAAGGCATTTTCATTAGCAACTGAATCCTCTCAACAATTGCAAAAGAAGGAAAAGTAAACAGTAACTTTACTGCAAGCCTTTTCCCCCAAAAAAAAAAAGGAGAATACAAAAAATAAAAGGGTTAATATACTAGGGAAAGTTTGACATTTCAGTGTATTGGGTTTCCTTATCAGTGTTTATTATCTGACCACTCATTCATTATTTCTTGCTGCTAACTGCATCAACATCCTTTATCATTCTCCAGAAAGCCATATGTCATTTTTGTTCATAGTAGGTCACAATTAATTTTAACTTAAAGATTCTTTCTAGAATTTTCTAACGGTGCTAAAATTACTGAATATACTCAGCATACCAGACAAATGTTGAGGTGCATGACAGACCGACCTATCACAGGTCAGTAGATGGTACAATCCAAGTGAATAGAGGATTCTAGAAGAGCAATTATTCAGTCACACAATTCTTGGGTAATCTTGGAATCATGCTTCTACCCTCAACAATTAAAATGCTACAGGTGCAACAACTTTGCGTGGATTTCCAGTGGTTCTCAAATAAAAGTCACTTTGATAAAACAAACTTACTGCAGGAAGAAAGTTTTAAAGTTCTTAATGAGATAAAAGAAGAAACCACCTTTTAAAATAGACTATTACCAGAAAGGTACAGGCTAGGATAAAGAAAGTCTGTATTAAAATTACAAATACAGTACCCAATTTGGAAACTGTAATGGTTTTAGCCTTAGATTGGTATGAAATTGCTTATGGTCAAAGGTAAGGAACTAATTCATTATCTCAAATTTTCTAAATAATGCCTCCTCCCACCAATAATGATGGCAATTCTTATGATGTACTGAATTCTTCTATTTTAAACACTAAATTCTATTTATAGGATGTCTATAATACTACATACAAATCTACTATCCAATCTCATACCAGTACAACTCAATCTTAATTCTTGGAGTTTTACAACACAGTTTCATATCTGATAGGGGATATTTTTATTTTTTTGAAACATCTTTTAAACTGTTTTTATTATTCTTCCATATAACTTTTTAGAATAATTTTGTTAAGTTAAATTGAATTTCCAGTAAGTTCAGCTGAGGTTTTATTAAAATTGGATTAAATGTATCTATTAATTCTGAAACTAAAATACATACTAAGTGGAAAAAGAATCTAGAAGGAAAGACCTAAGAATATTAACGATTATCTTCAGCTGATCGAATTATGAATCATTCTAAATTTCTTCATACTTTTTCATGTTTCTCAGACTTTCCACAATAGAAATTATCACAGTTATAACCAAGGATTGTTTATATATAACAGTACAGTAAATCACAGACTTGACATTGCATATAATTCAATCACAGAAATGCATGACTTATTTCTAAGATGCTTCTGGACCTCAAGTAAAAATGACAGATATCATGAGAAATAATGATTAGATGAATTGTAGGGACACAAAATTATTATATTATATAATATTATATTAATCTCATTATACTTCATAGGAGTCAAAATTATTATATTATCTAATAATTATATATTATATTCATCTCCTTATCCATAGGAGTCAAATGCTATTATATTTTATTTATCTCTAATAACTAATAAATACAGAGTTAAGAACACATCTTAAAATCATAAGGATAATAAGTTCGGAAAGAAACAAAGCATACTTTTCCAAACATCTGAAGATGGAGTAACATTAATTAACTCTACCATTTGTTGACTATATGCCATGCATCATTTTATTTTCATATATCTGGAGTTACTATCCCTCCATTACAATATGGGGAAAACAACAGTAAACCACAAAAATTAAAGGATTTTGGATTTCAGCTGTGCCAGTCTGATTCCACAGTATGTTTTTTAACCTCCGTATACATTTCCTCCCACAATAAAAACTGACAGTGTTCCACAATGATACCCATGGTACCAGGTAGTAGTAAAAGAACCTGCCTGCAAATGCAGGAGATGTGTAAGAGACATGGGTTCGATCCCTGAGTAGGAAGATCCCCTGGAGCAGGGCATGACAACTCACTCCAGTACTCTTGCCTGGAGAATCTCATGGACAGGGGAACATGAAAAGACTACAGTCCACAGGGTCACAGTCTGGAAACGACTGAAGCAACAAACATGCATGCACACATGCACAGAAAATTAGGTACTTATGTCTACTCCTCGATATCAGTTCTCTCCCTTTGATCAGTCTGTTGATTACAGTTTAGAGTATATTTTAATACTAGCATTAGCAATAATGAATTTTTCCAATATGGAACACAGGATATTCCTTCATTTATACAAGTTTTTCATGGCTCTCAGTCAAGTTTTAAAGTATCTTAATGTAAATCATTAGATTTTTTTAAAGCTCATTCCTATTTATATTTGCAACAACTGTCTAAACAGAATTTATCCATTATAGGCTCTATTATACTTTAGCTCCTCTGTCGTCATGTGAACTATTTCTGTATATTTATTTTGAATCTGGCCACAACTCGGGATAATTCTAATTTTTCAATTGATTCTCCTTAATTTTTAAAGGTACATAGTTATAGCATTTACAAATTTTCTCTCCTTTTTCTGTTATTTTTACACTTCTCACTGAACCACTTAGAATTTTCCAGAGTAATAACTGTTTAGCAGGTGACCTAGTCCTGGTCCAGACTACAACAGGAAAAGTGCTGGTCCGGGCTAAAAGGAAAGCCAGAACTAATTTTCACCCAGTCTGGTTAGTATGGCCTTACATGCTGGAAAAGAGTTACTGTCCTGACAACCCCTATATACCCACCCAGAAAGGTTAATGCTTCACATAGTAGAAGCCTTTAAAGACTCCTCCAGCTCAAAGGCTCCTGGCCATCCTGTCTGGTGGTACCTGCAGTCTGCTTATTGTTGTTCAGTCGCTCAGTCCTGTCCAACTCTTTGTGACCCCATGGACTGCAGCACACCAGGCTCCTCCATCCTTCACTATCTCCTGGAATTTGCTCAAACTCATGTCCATTAAGTCGGTGATGTCATCCATCTGTATCTCCTATATCAATATTATAAAACAGAATGTTGAGTGATCTGTACCTTAAAGATATTAAAAACCCTTCTTTTCCTGAGTTTAATAGCAGAAAATTATGTTAGATATTTAATACAATACCATAGAGTTACTTGGGATGACATTTAGAGATAATCTTTTTAGCACAGAAAACTGCTACACTATAACCAATGGAAAACCAGAGCACCAATTTTACATAGGTTGTAAAAATAACAAATATGTACTTGGAACCAAGAGACTTAGAAAAACAGAGTATTAGTGATGATTGTCTTATGAGAAAGCTTTGTTTTCTTTTGTCTTCTATCTTTGTATGGTTTCCTCTTTTTCTTTACATAATGAGTGTGCAGTACTTCTACACTGACGGAAAAAGCCTTCATGTTAAAAACTGAATATGATTCAGTGCCCTCAAAAACAATTTGTACATACATAAGGTTAAATTAATGACCAAACAATATGTTAAAGAAAAAGTGCAAGAAATCAACATAAACTGAACTATAGATGTGTAGCAGGAGGGAGACACTAGTCAAAGTACACAGTGAGTGAAAATTACAATTTATAGTCTTACCATTTCTGATAAGAATTTCAGGCTGTTTATAAGATTTTATGAGGGCAAAAGGGAAAATTGAAGACTAACCTTCTTGGAGAAAACAGGTGAAATTGGTAAGCAAAAGTCACAACGTTTTAATGATGTGCTATTTTATTGTGTTTCTGTAAATACCAGCAACTTTAAGAACTATGGAGAGATCTGAGTCAAGGCAATGTTAAATACTGACAGTATTCTCAAAGGAGAAATTGTGCTGCACCACTGAAACAAACCAGCATTGATACTTGACATCACTTGAATTCACTTGCTTTCCTCCCTCCTTAGAAAGGCTGAAAAACAATGTGTAATGAATCCTTTTCTCCCACTATTTATCTCAAAGCACTCATGGAAAGAAAGACTTCAAGGTTCAGATCTGCTTTCAGAAATAACAAAGAAAAGGAACTAGACAGAGCATTCTGATCCACAGAATCACAAAACATTACTGAGAGACGTCAGTGGCCACGCGTTCCATAGTGAAAGGCTGTGGGCCAGCCTGCACTTTGTCAGCCCATGTTCTGGATGTATTAGCAATAAACTATGAAAACACCAGCCCCCAAACAAAAGCTCCTACAAAATAACAATCACATGTCACCTGGTGTCCATGACATTTCATCAGAGCCCAGTGTGAATTAATCTAATAAAAGTGATGTGCTCTCATTGGGCTTCCCTGGTGGCTCAGACAGTAAAGAATCCTCCTGCAACACGGGAGACCTGGGTTCAATCCCTGAGTTGGGAAGATCCCCTGGAGGAGGGCATGGCATCCCACTCCAGTATTCTTTCCTGGAGAATCCCCAAGGATAGAAGAGCCTGGGAGGCTACAAGTCCATGAGGAAGCAAAGAGTCGGACATGACTGAGCAAATAAGCACAGCACAGCCCTCATTGCAATTTAAATTAGTACAAAAATCTCAGATACTAGACTACAAAACCATACATGTAACTGAAGAATATATTGCTACATATCTTTATAATTTCTACAAACACCACCAAGTAGAAGTTAGCTAAGGAAGTTTGCTAAGCATTAGAAACAGGCTTATGAGTCTTTGGGTCAGTTGTTTCACTTCCCTAAGTCTTAACTTCCTCACCTATAATAATGATTATGATAATGATGAGAATAATAATAATGCTAATACCTTCCTCATGGGGTTGTTGTGAGAATTCAATAAAACATCAACATGTGGATTTGTAATTGGTGTATAAAGCTATGTTAGATTTTTCTCTTCTCCTTGGGCATTTCATGTCTCTTTTTAATGTGAAGATCATTCTGAACAAATTACTATATGCCAGCCAGTATGCTTCAAAACAAACAAGTAGAGAGTGAGCCTAAACCCAACAACCCTCCAAAACCATTTTAAATTGCTAACAAATGGTCAAGGGACCTACCCAGGAAAACAGAAGAGATAATAGCAGAACCCAGAGGGGCTGCTCCTTAACAAACAGCTTGAACCTTCAGCGGGGATAATATGCTTAAAATTAATGGAGGTCAAATAAGTAATACTGTTCTTTAACTGCTAACAAGAAAACAGAAAGCAGATGCATTAAACTGTAACAACAGAAATGCTGCAAGGTGCTTCCAAATCCTTACATTGGAAGCATAGCCATAAAGAGAGTAGTGCTTAATCAAAGGGTTCTAAGAAAAGTGATTTTATACCCCATGCACATGTATCTAACTAACTAAAGACATTTAACCACATGAATTCAGAGAACTATTTTTCTGACCATGCCCCTGTAAAAACTTTAGTTACTCCATAAGAACTGACACATTTACCCCATGGAAGGCTGGCCCACTAACTGTCCCAGTTAAAGACACAGAACACTGGGGAAACCGGTGAATTAGGGCTCCTGTTCTTTGTCAAGATGTTCTGCCTAGATGAAACCACTAGCATCTGTGAGTACAGGAAACTGTGAATTTCCATAAATAACCACATTTTCATTTCACACCTCTTATAACTTTCAGAGTGAAAACCTAGACTCTCCTAGGTCTTCTGTGTGGTTCATCTGTTACTAGTTGTGAATCAATCCATACGTGGGCTACTGAATCATTCCCTTTCATAGCAGTGCAATAAACTGACTAATACATTTGAAAATTCACAGGATGTTAAAGCAGCAAGGTCCTTAGAAATTCTAGACTGACTCCCTTATCATCCGGATGAGAAAAAATGGTGGCACAGAGAGGCCCAGGCATTAGAGCAAAGCTGTACAGCAGATTAATTTCTAAATTAACAGCTAACAGGAAAGAACATTTTAATACTTCAATACTAGTGGTTTTCCAAGGAATTTTTTTAAGGAAAAATTTTTAATTTTTAAAATTTCTTCATTATTTATTATGAAATCTTACACAGACCTCCAATAGTCAGTGGTTCCAACTGATGGCCAAGGGAGGGACTGGCTGACCTACTTCGTCCTTATGCCTCTTCCTATTTGCCACACCTCCTCCACCCCATCCCCAGCTCTGGCCTGTACCACATCTCTGCAAAACCCTGGGATTTAATGAGGTGGCGTCTGAAGCTTTGCATGTATCATTTTGAAACTGCTTTTGCTGAAATTCTGGGGCTCCTTAACTGTGCCTTCACTACTGGGCTATGCCCTCTGTGATCACTGCGTGCTCCCCTGGGGCCAGAGGCACCCAGACCCACAAGCCCTGTTCCTCTCCCTTTCCTCCTTCCCCTATATGTGCTCAACTTAATTGTTTCTCCTTGTGTCTCCTCTCCTTTTAGGCCATAGCCATGGACAACTTTATTAACTTCTCTGGATGTCTAAGCAAATCTATTTTTAAATGTATCAAAGCAAAGAAAAACAGATTTTCTGGTTCAGAGTGTCACCACTGTTTTATAGTTGGCCCCTTCTTAACTTGGCAGTCTGTTGGAAAGAAAAAAATGGAAATGTTCTTTTCCTGGGGTTTTCATCATTCTGCTGGTGAACTGGGTGGACTCCTTCTCCAGGGCCTTGAGAAGCCCTGGCCTCTCCAATAGGCGTATTCAAGTCAGCATGATCATTAAGCTTTGGGAAAGTTGTGGTCTTGCAAAGCCAGTGCAAGGCATTCCAACAGAAAGCAACAGACAGAAAAAGACCACTCTCACTTTCTAACTGCTTTTATTTTCTCAAGTGGTACAAGCTCAAAGCAAACCTTCCCCTCTACCACCCGTGATTCATGGTAGATACAGAATATAACGCCAATCCCTTTATTCTGCCTCTTCGTTCAGCGTTTCTCAAACATTGACATTTGTGAACCAAGAGCTTCAATATGTGGAATTGTCCTGTGCTTTAAAGGGCACTTAGCATCATTGCCTTCACTCACTAAAAGGTCAGTTATGTCACTCCCCAATCACCGTGACAACCAAACTTGCCCCCACAGATTCTAAACACCTTGAGAAACCCAGAACCACCTCTGAGAACTGGTCCCTGGTCATTGCTGCCTCCATTTTTCCCTTCCTGCTTTTCCCCAGGTCAGGAGCCCTTCTCATGTTCCCAACACATCTTTGCAGCTCTGCAGCACCATCCATCAGAGTGTATTATCACATCATCAATGCATGCATTGGTCCCCACCACTCTCCAACCCTATCTATGAATATTCTGAAGGTAGGGATCATGCCCGAACCTTCAAAATCTATTAAATGCTCAATAAATTTGCACAGAGGAAAAAAATGGATGAAATAAGCAAATGACATATGCAAGGAATTTGGTCTATGTTAAGGAAAAAATGTGATCATTTTAAAAACATGTGGGAGCTTCTTCTCTTCTCAATCCCTTGATACTACCTGAAAATGTATAACTTTGGAGATACTATGCAGAGATGTTTTTATTCTTTGGAGAAGTTTGTGTTACTAGCTTCAGCCTGCTTTTGAACCTCTTTGCTACCGTTATTGGTAGGGAAAAAATCTGATTCCACCATCAATCACAAATCCATTCGAACTAATTAAACTATCCTTACAATACTACAGTCAAAAGAGTTGCTAAATAGGGAATAAAAATCCATGTTTCACCTAAATGGAATTTCAGATACCAGGATCAGAAATAAGGGTCAGATCGGTAAAGCAAAAGGCCTCACCAGGGTGTGTGATATGTAAATCATACACCTAAAATACAAGGACACAGGAAAGCATTCATGGGTTCCTTATGTATGAGGTTTCACATGCTTCAATTTATTGAACCTTCACTATTTAATCTTTTAGAGGAAGATTACTACTATGGCTCCTGTTTTACAGATCAGGAAAGACATTCATCTCCTAGAACACAAACCTCACAAGTAGCTGAGCCAGGATTCAAGCTCATCCAAGCTTAAATTCACCTCGAAGCTCTGAATCACCACGTTCAACCATCTCCCACGCATGTAGGGTTCCTCTCTCTCAACAAAATTAAAGGCACTTAAGATACAAACTATTAAGTTGTGTCGCTGCTTCAAAGTCACACATTACCTTAAGCTTTCATGTCACTGCTCCCATATCAGGCTGCTTTCTCAAGGGGGAAGGCAGAAGACAAAGGAGAAGATTTTTGATATCTATCATGTTTCAGGTAGTAAGCTTTATATTGAAATTTAATCCCTGTAATAAATGTACCTGTGTTATCAGATAAGGAAATTGAGATTCCAAGGTTAAGACACCTGTCAAACTCATCATTCTCTGGGGTCACACACCTAGGGAAAACTCAGACTGGAAGGATAACTATTTCACACTATCATCTGTATAATTTTTTTTTAAGAGCTTAAACTGTAAAAACTTATTTTTTAATATAAATTTATTTATTTTAATTGGAGGCTAATTACTTTACAATATTGTATTGGTTTTGCCATACATCAACATGAATCCGCCACGGGTGTACACGTGTTCCCCATCCTGAACCCTCCTCCCACCTCCCTCCCCCGTACCATCCCTCTGGGTCATCCCAGTGCACCAGCCCCAGTATCCTGTATCATGCATCGAAAGAAAATATTGGAAGAGCCTGGAATTTCTAAAGTATTAACACATAGAAATACTGACTCAGGCAGTATACATGATATGAAAACATCACGTAAAACTGCCGTTTCTGTTAGGATGGTCACTTAGACTGCTGGTGGAAGCCAAATGATACAAGCTTTCCCCCACTAAAAAAAGAGAAAGAGAGAGAAAGGGAGACTTGCACTAGGTAAGAAAAGAAATCTAGCAGGAGGTTTGCTAATATTCTTCATCTTCAACCAACTTCTGGTCCATCAGCCTATGCTCAAGAATAATTTCCTGATTGATAATTATATTAAATTATGCAGATAGAGCTGTAGTTCTCATCTGACTCTATTTTGTGCTTTATAAAAGTCTTTTCTAATCAGTAAAGATTAGTTACAATATGTTTTGTATCAGTAATTATAAAGTGGCCATGGTATTTAGTACATTTCATTATATTTTCAAGCATCAGATTCTCAGGTTATTAAATTAGACATGCTACCGCTGGGGAGTCTGGCAATTTTTCCTAATTAACAATGACAAAAGGAGACAAAGGGAATATTGTTTCATGGTCCAAATGTATTCAAAAGCTAATATCTTCTACGAAACACTAAACTTGGACACACACACACCCACACACACATCACACACACACACCACACACACACACACACACACACACACACACACAGCAGGCTCCACTTTTGCTGACCACTACAAAGCTCGCACTCAATAAAAAGATGAATTCTAAATGAAATCTTTATTTTCCATTTGTACTTTTGATGTTATTTTAACACAACTGCAATCAAAATGATCTTTAAGGAAATGTTACAGGTTATATATGGTCACCAATGAAAATCAATAAGGCCTCTTAAATAGTAGTTCCCATAAAACAAATTATGCATAATTCTTACTTTCACAACTCAATGATGCTTGAAACGAAATCTTTTTATACTCTTTATGCAAGTATATTTTAGTAGTAGTTAGCAATTGGAAAAAGAGGGTTTTATTAGCAAGATTTCTGCTATTGCACGTCCACCTTGACTTAAGGGGTCAAGCGGTACTGGATCAATGTATTCAGGTACGTAAAGCATGCTGCTTCTTAGCTTATAGAAAAATGATAGCTACAGGTCGTTCTGTTCTTAAATAGATGTAAGAAATGGAAAGAAAAATATCCTTTACACACAGAGGTTTTTAACTGTAATAAAGTCTTTATAATCTCAAATTACAGTTCTGAAAGGAAAATTAGAAAAATAATCTTTTAATTTTCCTCCTCTCTCTACTTTCCAACATAACATATCTTTCCCAGGCATACTACAAAAATAAATATGGACAAGATTATAAACAAGGAAGTATCTCCACTGTCATGAAAATCAATACTATATATATATATATACACACACACACACACACAATGATATATATATATTATATACATGTTTTTTAAAATATACACCAGTGATGACATACATATAAAATATGTAAGATGTGTATCATTAGTATATATTTTATATACATGTATAAGCATCTATATTGTCATTAGTATAGTTTTTATTTATAGGTATATACACACATCACAGGTATGTGTCTCATATATTTTTCCCATGATTTAGTGCAAATACTTCCTTGATTGTAATATAGCCCATATTTATTTTGATAATATGCCTGGGATATATATGATGATGGCTGGCAATTATCATAGTGCAATGTGCTAGGCACCATTCTAAATGCTTTTCTAACTAACGCATTTAATCCTAAGGTAGGTACTAATATGATCCTTTTGCTCCTGGTGAACAAACTGAAGCAGAGTCTTTCTCAGATCACACAGAATATAAGTGCTAGAATCATGATCTAAACCCTGGCAGACTGGTCCCAGGATCTACATACTAAAGGCTAAAGCTACTTAGGTGTTTCCGTGGTGCCTCAGGGGTAAAGCATCCGTCTGCGGAGAAACAGACATAGAGAACAGACTTAAGGACACAGGGAGAGGGGAGGAGAGGGTGAGATGTACGCAGAGAGTAACAGGGAAACTTACATTAGCCTACGTAAAATAGAGAGCCAGCAGGGAATTTGTTATATGTCTTGGAGAACTCAAAGAGGGGCTTGGTATCAACCTAGAGGTGTGGGATGGGGAGAGAGATGGGACGGAGGTTCAAGAAGGAGGGAACATGCATATATATATATATATATGGCTGATTCACGCTGAAGTTTGACAGAAAACATTCTGTAAAGAAATTATCCTTGAATTAAAAAGTAAATAAATTTAAAAAAGAAGAAGCCGCCTGGGAATGCAGGAGAGATGAGTTTGATCACTGATCCAGTTAGATCCCACATGTCACAAAGCAATTAAGCCCAGGTGCCACAACTATTGAGCCTGGGCTCTAGAGCCCAGGAACCACAACTGCTGAGCCCACATACAGCAGCTGCTGAAGCCCGCACACCCTCGAGCCCGTGCTGTGAGACGAGAGAAGCCACTGCAGCGAGGAGCCCACGCGGCACAACTAGAGAAAGCCTGCGTGCATCAGCAAAGACCTTAGTCCAACCAAAAAAGTTAAAAGTTACCCAGCCTGGCCCAGAGGACACAACACATATGGATGCCTAGCGCTTTCCAACCTCTTCATTATGCTCACTTTGGATCCTCGCTACTGGCCACACTGGCCTCTTCAGTGCATTCTGTCCCCGTGCCAGTCACAGGGTCTTTGCACATCCTGCTCACTCTTGCTGGAGCATTCTCCCGCTCTGCCTTTTCAATACCAGCTCATGTGTCACTTTCCCAGAAGCAGACTTTCTGTGACCTCCTAACTACCAACTGCCCAATTAGAGGCTCTCCTAGCACTGTTCTCCTTCTTCAGAGAACAAGATTATACCTGCCTGTATAGTCAAGTGATTGACATCAGCGTCTTCCACTGACATCGAAGATTGGGAATTGGGTCTGCCTTTGGCAATGGCACCCCACCCCAGTACACTTGCCTGGAAAATCCAATGGACGGAGGAGCCTGGTGGGCTGCAGTCCACGGGGTCACTGAGAGTCGGACACAACTGAGCGACTTCACTTCACTTTGTTTATCTCCAGTATTTCTGCCAGTATCTAGTATTGTGTACTGGATGGATGTATAGAGGAATACACAGACTCCTTGCTATTGTAGCCTCTGAGCAAGTTAGTCTTTCAGATGGGTTTCTGAATCTGAAGAATGAAATCTGTGTAACTATAAAGAGGGCCAAAACGAGCCAGATGTGTCAGAGATTGAAGGGCCAGAAAGAGTGCGACATGGACCTCATTCATCCACTTAGCTGGCAATCACTAAGCAGGTCCCTGTTGAGTATCCAAGGAATGTGGACGGCCTGATGAGGACAGTTTTTAAAGGAAACAGTTCTGCTATGGCTAAACAAATGCAGTACAACTTAAGGGCAACATATTTACAAAGGGAAGACAATGGAGGAACAAATCCAGTCCACATGGGCTACAGTTGATCTATATTCAGGGCCATTGTTGAGTTAGAAGAAGATACTTCCTCTGCACAGATACAAAAGATATGGTTAACAAGAGTGTGGCCTGGATTTCAGCTCCATATAGTGAAGGGAACTAGATGGCAGGCTGTGACAGCTTTTCTAGTGCCCATCCCAATTCCTAATTACATATAATTTCTACCTTGCTACCAGTTAGATTTTTCTAATACTCACAAACTTAGCATCTTCATTTGTCCAGCAAGAGAGGGAGATGTGAGTGTGAGGCTTCCATCCTGAGTAAAATTATATTAATAGATGCTGGGAAGTCATGAGAGGGAGCTACTGGAATGCTAGGACAAGGGGAGCCTAAAACAGAGATGAAAATGCCTGGATGGAAGTAAGAGGTGTGAGGGTAAGACTCAGAAAGGGCACAGGGTTAACAGAGTGTCTGGAGTGTCACCTTCATGGAGGTGACCCTTGAAGCCAGGAGAGGGACAGAAACTAATGGATCGAGTGCAGAGAGCCTTTCCAAACATGTCGAGGGTGGGAGGCAAGAATTGGTGATGCTGAGGAGAAACATCTCAGGCATGGGAAAACGGTCTGCCGTTTTAGGTCATATTGATCCTACATTTACAGTTATTGTTTCCTCACTGAACATTAGAAGCAGAACCACTACTGTGCATGGCATCTCGTTTCCTCCAGAATCTGACCACCACTCAGCCTCTTCCTGGCCCCCAACTCCCGGCTTTCCTGGGCATTCCTACATTTCCAAACCCTTTTGTGTATTCTCATATGTGTCTAACTCTGAACACAGTATTTCGTGTAATTCTTTTCCATCAACCTGAAAAACTCACTTGTCTCCTCCCAGACTGTGCCACTGAAACCATTCTCAACTGTAGCCCATGTGGACTGGATTTGTTCCTCCATTGTCTTCCCTTTGTAAATATGTTGCCCTTAAGTTGTACTGCATTTGTTTAGCCATAGCAGAACTGTTTCCTTTAAAAACTGTCCTCATCAGGCCGTCCACATTCCTTGATACTCAACAGGGACCTGCTTAGTGATTGCCAGCTAAGTGGATGAATGAGGTCCATGTCGCACTCTTTCTGGCCCTTCAATCTCTGACACATCTGGCTCGTTTTGGCCCTCTTTTATAGTTACACAGATTTCATTCTTCAGATTCAGAAACCCATCTGAAAGACTAACTTGCTCAGAGGCTACAATAGCAAGGAGTCTGTGTATTCCTCTATACATCCATCCAGTACACAATACTAGATACTGGCAGAAATACTGGAGATAAACAAAGTGAAGTGAAGTCGGCTCAGTTGTGTCCGACTCTCAGTGACCCCGTGGACTGCAGCCCACCAGGCTCCTCCGTCCATTGGATTTTCCAGGCAAGTGTACTGGGGTGGGGGTGCCATTGCCAAAGGCAGACCCAATTCCCAATCTTCGATGTCAGTGGAAGACGCTGATGTCAATCACTTGACTATACAGGCAGGTATAATCTTGTTCTCTGAAGAAGGAGAACAGTGCTAGGAGAGCCTCTAATTGGGCAGTTGGTAGTTAGGGAGGTCACAGAAAGTCTGCTTCTGGGAAAGTGACACATGAGCTGGTATTGAAAAGGCAGAGCGGGGAGAATGCTCCAGCAAGAGTGAGCAGGATGTGCAAAGACCCTGTGACTGGCACGGGGGACAGAATGCACTGAAGAGGCCAGTGTGGCCAGTAGCGAGGATCCAAAGTGAGCATAATGAAGAGGTTGGAAAGCGCTAGGCATCCATATGTGTTGTGTCCTCTGGGCCAGGCTGGGTAACTTTTAACTTTTTTGGTTGGACTAAGGTCTTTGCTGATGCACGCAGGCTTTCTCTAGTTGTGCCGCGTGGGCTCCTCGCTGCAGTGGCTTCTCTCGTCTCACAGCACGGGCTCGAGGGTGTGCGGGCTTCAGCAGCTGCTGTATGTGGGCTCAGCAGTTGTGGTTCCTGGGCTCTAGAGCCCAGGCTCAATAGTTGCGGCACCTGGGCTTAATTGCTTTGTGACATGTGGGATCTAACTGGATTAGTGATCAAACTCATCTCTCCTGCATTCCCAGGCGGCTTCTTCTTTTTTAAAATTATTTATTTATTTACTTTTAATTCGGTGTTTGCAGAAGATAACTCTGGAACGACACAACAGATATGCAAGAGGAAAAATATGGAGGATTGCTCTGCCCAGTAACACATACTCAGTAGTCCCAGTGTCATCTATACTTTTGTCAACTGGAACAAAGGTTCCCTGGGCTGACTGTCTGCTTTCCATCCACATCATAAAATGAAGCCTGCCAACCAATGTGCCCTGCCCTCTTATGCAAAGCATACTACTAAGCATCTCACTGAAGAGCAAATTATGTTGGGTAAATAGACATTCACAAATGCATGTCAGTATAAACTTAGGCCAGCTTATAGAATAATCAATACATAATTGCATAAGAAATACCCACCAATCCTATGCACTAATCAATCCAGTCTTTAAAAGTGGATAAAATAACATAAGCAACTAATATACATATATACAACCAAGGAAAATCAATGCCACAGAGGAGAATAACCAAGAGAAATAATCAGAACAACTGACACCAGAAGAACCAGAAATAATTTAGTTGATAGAAGAGGGTATTTTAGAAGGTTCACTATCCACAGACAGATTACAAAGGATATTGCATCTAATGTTAGCAATGGTTGAATCTAACTGCAGGGTATTATGTATCCACTATACCCACTTTTTAACATTCTTCTGTGTTCAGAAAAGTTTTTGAAAAGTTAACAGGCAAAAGAATATTAGTCTATAAAACAAGGACAAAGACAAGCTACTATAGTTGAGGAATGAAAAGTACAAAAGAATTCTGACAAGGAAGGTGGTGAGGATCTGAATGAGTAAGTGACTTCCCTGGTGGTTCAGTGCCTAAGATTCTACACTCCCAACGCGAGGGGCTAGGCTTCACTTTCCGGTCAAGGAACCAGATTCCATATGCTGCAACTAAGACTCAGTGCAGCCAAAGAAATAAAGAAATATATAGTTTTTTAAAAAGTCACAAAAGTGAAAGCCCACCAATTACTGAGGAAGACAAATTTTTTATATTTTTAAAGATTCAGATTCATTTTTTGTGAAATTTCAGAACACCAAGTATAGATAGAAGAATAAAACTAGCTTTTCCCAAGCGGAAAAATGTATTATCTATAAAAGACTAGATCAGACTGAGAACAAATGTCTCAAAACAACACTGAATACCAGATGACTATGTGGAAATGCATTCAAATGTCTGAGGGAAAACAATCTTAAAACTGAACTGTTCAGCCAGTAGACAGAAATTAATTTGGCAAAATGATGGCAGTTTGAGTTATTCAAGACTCAAAAAATTCACCTCCCATGTACCTATTACAGCACACAATGTCAGTCAAAAATGACTTAAAGGTAGAAAAAAAAAATCCCAAAAGAAATCAAAGAAAGCAATGTCTTTGCCACTGGCACATTATTCCTTGGTTAGCAAGGGTTTAGATACATAGAATTATATTGCTTTCTCTATGTTAAGTCTTAACTAGTACCTGGTACTGTTTTAAGTACAATGTAGATAATCATACTACTCTATTGAACTTACAGACAAAGGAAAGGAGACAGAGATATAGAACAAGAAATAAACGGTCAAAACATCAATAATGGGGAGAGATATGTGCTTAACAAAATGAGTAAGCGTTGAGTGAAAATGGTCTAAACTCTCATCTTCCATGGCCAGAGCCAACAGTTTGAAAACCAACTGGAGAATAAAGAAAGGCATATCACAGAACATTATAAACAACAAAGAATGGCTGCGTATCAGGCACTGACTGGACAGGGCGAGTGTGAAGGTACAAGTTTCTGATGGTGGAGCCTTGAACCTCGTCCATTTTTCAAGTTTCTATTCAAAAGGAATATATTGTAAAATGAGCTTACATAAGGTGGCAATGAATGTTCCTTTTAAAATATTTTCTCTTTTCATATTTTTTTATCCCAGAAAGCCTCAATACAGTGGCAGGTGTATTTTATATAAATGACCAAAATGCAACAATGTAAGTATGCCTCACATCTTGATCTCCATCTGTTTCCCTGTGAGAAAATTAAACAGCCTTGCAGCAGACCACCCTTTTCACAAATCATCCTTCAGATGGCCTCTGTGTGCAGCACATTCATCTGAGCCTTCCATCTCTCAAAGTCAGAGTGACCTCTTCAGGCTCTGCTCTCGGGACATCAGTGTTTTTCCAACACAGGCTCTGTCTTTACATTCCACCAGCTGACTATGAAATTCATTTGACTACAGTGAAATCTGGCTTTCTTGAGGGGTTCAAGAGTTAACTGTTACCGAAAAAAAAATCTGTGGGAGGAAAAGTCTGTCATGGTTAATGATATGATTTATTGCAATTACAGAAAACTACCCTGATTGTTCAAATTGTGGTCTGTAGGCCTCAGCCAGATTAAATGCCAGGCTGCAACGAGCACAGGAGGGTAATCAAATAATTGACTTCACTAAATAACACTGTTTTTAATTCACACAGCAAACTTTCAAAAGTATAAACTGGTATTATGTGAAGAGAAACAAAACCCCAAGATTTTAAAAATTAAACTGTGCAACAAAAACGGACCTAGTATTTGCTGACCAAAGCTAATTTGTAAGGCAAATTTTCTTCAAACTTATCTGAAGTTTAGAGTGTTACCCAGGGCCAAAGATTTCATATAACCCAATAACTAATTATTATAAAATGTAATAACTGCCATTTGTGAATGTTTGTGTCCCCCAGCAAAATTTCACATGCTAGAATCCTAACCTCCAATATACTGTTATTAGGAGGTGAAGCCTTTGGGAGGTGATTAGGGTCATGAGTGTGGAGTCCTCGTAAATGGGTTAGTGAGTGCCCTCAGAACAGAGACCCTGGAGAAGCCTGTCTCCTCCTTTCTACCATGAGAAGACACATGAAAAGTAAAACAGAGATAGTACATATGTTTGATTAGATATTATCCACTCAGAAGATAGTCTGCCTGAACCAGAAGATTGCAGAGTGAAGGATGAGGCAGTATTTCTGAAAGTCTGTCAAGTGTCACAATTAGTTTATTCTAGTTAAGAAAAGAACCGGTCACCTATATTGTCAGTGATACTTGTGTATGATCAAAGAATCCTCAGTGGTTAATTATGGAAATGCTATTTTAGTCTCAAAAGAAAATGGTACAAGAGATAATAAGGAAAATAACAGGTAATATGGATGCTTGCTATCTGCATTCTCTTCCAAAACCTCTAAGGGCAGTTTTTGTTGTTGTTGTTGTTGTTGTTTTAATAACCCATTATGTCATCCAAAGCACATCTATATCAAGCATTTCCAAACAACCACTAAAGGGCATATATTAACTATAGCTCACAATGAAGGCACCAGACTCATAAAAGGTTTTTTTATTGCATCCTTTTTAGAAATGGAATGTTTCCATCTTGCCTATGCCGAATTTACAATCTACTGAGAAAACAGAATGGACAAAGAGAGATACCACAAATAATCTACTAATGGCTCACCAGAGATATTCCATGAACACAAGAAAACATGAAAAGAAACACACATAATTCAGATACATTAACACACAAATCAGGTCTAATGGATGAGGAAGTGTGAACCGGAGACTAATGGATTAAGGTAAATGAACCCAGAATAAGATATTATTGGGTAGACATTAGAGAAAACTTGAAACAGACATGAAATATATGAAATGTGGAGGACGTAATCTAATTTGAAAAACTGGCTGTGAAATGGGGGTCAGTCATAACAGAGGGGGCTTCCCAGGTGGCTCAGTAGTAAAGAATCTGCCTGCCAATGCAGGAGACGTGGGAGACGCGGGTTTGATCCCTGGGTCAGAAGATCCTCTGGAGGAAGAAATGGCAACCCACTGCAGTACCCTTACCTGGAGAATCCCATGGACAGAAGGGCCTGGCAGGCTATCGTCCATGGGGTAGCAAAAGAGACTGAGAGGTGTTTACAATCACAAGGGCTTAACAATCTCAGACCCTCTCAGAGAAACAGGAACTGAGGTAAGTGGTAAAGCTGAGGCCAAAGTGACCCATGAGAACAGTGGCTGCCAGGAACCAAAATCAGAATAAAAGTTTTTCAAAAATAACAAGACAGATAAATTATTGAACAGAAGCTATGCAAGATGAAAAGTGAAGGAAATGCCCAATTAATTTCAACAGTCTGGATGGCTGTGTGCCATTTCAGAGGACTGGCCTTTTCATTCTCCCAGCTAGGCATTTAATTTTGCATCTATTTGGTCTGTTTTTCTGTTCTTCTTCCTAATCACAGCATTCGTTAGAGGTAGAACTCTGACAACACAAAAGCAAGCCCTGGCTATCTTCAGAAAGTCTCGGGGGTGAAAATCTGAAGTTAGTAACTATTCTCAGAAATGCATTCTGTTTAAGAAAACTCTTGGTGATTATTTCTTCATCTTTCTTTAATAGAGCAATATGTATTTGTCTCCAAAAGGATTTGTTTCTATTATTCTGTGTATTGGCTTACTAGTCACAGCTTCTCTTTCATTCCTAAAATATGGTCAGATAATTTACTAATAAATACTGTCAGTTTTGTTGTGTGTGTGTGTGTGTGTGTGTGTGTGTTTTAATGCTACCACTAGGGAGTAAACGAGTAAATACTGAGATTCTTTAACCACAGAAGGAAAAGAAACAGAAAGTCTTCCAACTAATGCAACTTAATATGTCTAGTTTATCCCAATATGAGGTTGTTAATAGAGAGTTATATGTTTAGTCATAAGGATATGAATAAGCCACAAATTCCTGAGTTTAGAATATAGAAAGCCACCAAAGAACATCACTCTAACCCTAATTTTATATTTATTTTTATGTGTCAACCTGATTGGATCATGAGGTGCCCAAATATTTGACTAAACATTATTTCTGGGTATGTATGATGAATTTCAATTATGCACTTAAACTGGTAAAAGCAGTAAAGCAATTTGTCCTCTCCAATGTGGGTGGGAATTATCGAACCCAGTGACATTCTGAATAAAACAAAAAGGCAGAGTTACGAAGAATTCAACCCTTCCTGCCCGATGCCTTGAGCTCAGACACTGATGTTCTCCTGCCTTCCGCATGCCTGGTTTTTAGGCCTTCAGACTTGGGCTGAATTATACCACAGGCTTTCGTGGGTCTCCAGCTAGTAGGTAGCATATCAGGGGAGTTCTGAGCCTTCCTATTGCACAAGCCAATTTCTTACAATCAATTCTCTCTATATATATATATTTGTGTGTGTGTGTGTGTGTGTGTGTGTGTGTATGCATGTATGTATTTCCATATCCTACTGGTTCCATTTCTCTAAGGATAACCCAGACTAACCATGAGATTTCAAGGCAACCAGGCAAACTGAATTCAAACCTTCCTGAGGAGAGATGGGAAACAGAAATTGGAAAACTAGGAGAGAAAGAGGCGATAAACCTAAAAGCAGGAAAAACATCAGCTCAAAAGTAATACTGCTGGAAGTAGACTAGCACAGCAGTTTAGAAGCCCTGGGAGCCACAGACAAGTGGAGCCCTTAGCCACCCCCCAGCTCTTCTCTCTGAGCCGCCACGGGTGCTTATGAGGAAGACGGCGGAGGGCAGGGAGCCCGGGAGGGCAGGGAGCCTGGGAGCATCACCGGACGCCACAGCACAGAGCAGGACCAGGCACAGGAGTAGGAGTGGAGGAGCCTCTAGAGAAGTTAAAGTCTATCACAGTTCCAGAAATTAGACAAATTTTTTGCCTCCCCAGTCTTATTAAAATAATAAATTAATGAATTTTCTAATATTCTTACAATGAAATTTTACTGGGTATTTTAAAAATATTCTGTTGCCATCTGTATTTTTATTCAAGGCTTTTTACATCAATAGTCATAACAGATTAGTTACAAATTTTTATAACCAATAAAGTTTTATACAGTCTTTATCATTTGGGGATCAACAATAAATGTTTCTATAATAAACGTGAAAGATGTCTTTTACTCTGCATTGGAATTGTTTAAGTATTATTACTGCTGTTGAGACATACACACATATGTTTATATAAACACTGTACACACACACACATATAAAAGAATGTTACTCAGCCATCAAAAAGAGTGAAATAATGCCATATGCAGAAACAATGGATGGATCTTGAATCTAAAGATTAGTATCCTAAGTGAAGTGAGTGAGAAAAATATAAACACTCTATGATATCACTTATATATAGAATCTAAAATATGACAAAAATGAGCTTATCTACCAAACAAAAACAGACTCACAGACACAGAGAACAGACTCACAGACACAACAGAACAGACTCACAGACACAGAAAACAGACTCACAGACACAGAGAACAGACTTGTGGTTCTCAGGGCGATCAAGGGGAAAGAGGAAAGTCGGATTGGGAGGCTGGGACCAGCAGATGCCAACTATTAAATATAAAGTGGATTTAAAAAACAAGGTATTATTGTATAGCGTGGAGAACTGTATTCAACATCCTATAATAAACCATGATGGAAAAGAACAGGAAAATATATATATATAATCCATATATGACATATATTCCCGTCCCTTACAGGCCAAGTCTTTTCCATATGAATCACCAGGGGAGCCTAGCTATCTGTCTATAACTAAATCACTTGGCAGTATACCAGAAACTAACACAACGTTGTAAATCAACTGCACGTCAATAAAAATTTTTAAACTGCAACTTAAGAGCTAATTTTCCTTGGAAGAGGAGACACCCATCCAACCCATCATAGTCATAAATGGAGCCATTTATTCTTTTCCAGCTTCTTGGAATGAACAACAAAAAACCTAACGTAACTGAACTGATTCTCAATCTAGCTGTCTTTCCAATATGTCATACTGTCTCATGTGAAAGTTAATGACAGATTTATTTCATATGGTTTCTAGCTATTCAGTGAGCTTTTGCATTATAAAGTGTCCAAAGGTTGTTTTATTCTTTTCCTCACAGTGTTTTGTAAAGTATCTATCTTAAAGTAAAGTATCATCATTATTATGATACATCCTTGCCTGAGCAAATATTTCTGAGCTTTCAAATTCTTTGTGGTTAGCCATGTTCATTAAGTGACCTATATTTAACTTCAAAGTCCAGAGGAATATTGAGCTATATTCTTACTCAGTCTCAGAGAAGTATATCTTGACTGCCCCTAATTACACTGAGATAATGGAGCACAAACTCCTGTGAGAAGGCACTGACTCAGATACTCGTTTTCTGTTTTAAATAACCACATCCTCATCACTTCAAACCATGAATGTAACTGAATGCTTTCTATGTTAGAATTCTGTGGCTGCTGGAAGAAATTACCACAAGCAAGATGGCTGAAAACAATACAAATATATCCCCCCAGTTCCAGAGGCCAGAAGTCCCACACCCGGGTGTTAGCAGGGCTGTGTGCCCTCTGCAGGGTCTGTGGTTGGTTGAATCCATCCTTTGTCTCCTTCAGCTTCTGCTGGCTCCAGGTGTTCTGCGACTTGCGGCCACAGGATACCAGGGTTCCAATCCCTGGGCCCTAGTCAACAGTTAGGGTAAATGAACCACATTTTAGGTGTATGATGCTCAAACATTACAGAATTACTATTTTCTCCTTTCTGTCTCAGAGAACTGTAGTACGGTTATGTTTTTCATTTGAAATACAGTTCAGCTTATTTCTCCATCTGTATTTTGATTTCTAGTTTCCTCCTTGTTTGTTGATCTTATTTATTCATATCGTGTATATAAAACATCAGCATAGTTCTATACAATACCATGCATTTTAAGACGTCTCAACCTCTCTTCCCAATTATTTCTACCTTTCCACCGCATTCCCATTCCGTCTTTCCCTCTAGGTAACTAATATAATTAATCTCTCAAGTACCTTTCCTTCTTTGGTGTATAAATTTCAGATGCGTGTATTTCTTATTTCCCCTTCTTCCTTATACAAAAGGTAGCATAT
This sequence comes from Nanger dama, assembly GCA_917880005.1. NCBI lineage: Eukaryota > Metazoa > Chordata > Mammalia > Artiodactyla > Bovidae > Nanger > Nanger dama. The sequence continues at coordinate 18,491,291 of CAKJTW010000017.1, read as the reverse complement.
TATACTTTTTCTCACTTTGCCTTTTCACTTTTGGAAGTCATGCTACAACAGCTCAGAGAGATAAACCTCTCTCGTTTTACATCTGCACAATCTCCATCACATATATTTAATAGCTTATTTAATCATTCCTCAATATTACAGCATTTCGGTTGTTTCCAAATATTATGTAATTACAAATTCTACTGCAACAACAAGAACTTCACATATGTGCTTCCATATTGTTAAAGGGGTACCTCCAGGGTAAATTTCTAAAAGTGAAATTGCTGGATCAAATGCCAAAACATATGTAGTTTGTTTTGTTTTGTTAAGATGGTGCCAAATTCCCCCACAAGGATGGTACCAATTTGCATTTCTGTCACCAGCGTGCGAGAGTGCCTATTTTCTCACAGCTTCAAACACAGAATGGGTTGTTTTACTTTTTAATTCTTGCCAATCTGATATATAGGAAATCACATTGCAGAGCACTTTAGTTTTCATTTTCCTCATTAAAGTGAGGCTGAAAAACTTTATATGTTGAAGTGTCATTTTATATCTTTATCTGTGAATTGTCTGTTCGTGTACTTTGCACATTTTTCTAGTGGTTTTTATTCTAATTTTTAAAGATTTCTTTATATATTAAGGATATTAGCACTTTGTGATACATGAGGCAAATACTTTCTCTCAGTTTGTCAGTTATATTTATTGCAGAGTTTTGTGTATTTCAGTCAGTTCAGCCTCTCAGTTACGTCCGACTCCTTGCCACCCCAAGGGCCGCAGCATACGAGGCCTCCCTGTCCATCATGAGCTCCTAGAGCTTACTCAAACTCATGTCCATCAAGGGAGTGATGCCATCCAACCATCTCATCCTCTGGCGTCTCCTCCTCCTCCTGCCTTCAGTCTTTCCCAGTATCAGGGTCTTTTCAAATGAAATCAGTTCTTAGCATCAGGTGGCCAAAGTATTGAGTTTCAGCTTCAGCATCAGTCCTTCCAAAGAATATTCAGGACTGATTTCCTTTAGGATTAACTGGTTGGACCTCCTTGCAGTCCAAGGGACTCTAAAGAGTTTTCTCCAACACCACAGTTCAAAAACATCAATTCTTTGGCGCTCAGCCTTCTTTATAGCCCAACTCTCACATCCATAGATGACTACTGGAAAAAAAGTAGCCTTGACTAAACGGACCTTTGTTGGCAAAGTAATGTCTCTGCTTTTTAATACGCTGTCTAGGTTGGTCATAGCTTTTCCTAAAAGGAGCAAGCATGTTTTCATTTTATGGCTGCAGTCACCATCTGCAGTGATTTTCGAGCCCCCAAAATAAACTCTCACTGTTTCCATTGTTTCCCATCTATTTCCCATGAAGTGATGGAACCAGATACCATGATCTTAGTTTTCTGAATGTTGAGTTTTAAGTCAGCTTTTTCACTCTCCTCTTTCACTTTCATCAAGAGGCTCTTTAGTTCCTCTTCGCTTTCTGCCATAAGGGTGGTGTCATCTGCATATCTGAGGTTACTGATATTTCTTCCGGCACTCCTGATTCCAGCTTGTGCTTCATCCAGTCAGGCATTTCATATGATTTACTTTGCATGTAAGTTAAATTATCAGGGTAGTAATATATAACCTTGACATACTCCTTTCCCTATTTGGAACCAGTCTGTTGTTCCATGTCCGGTTCTAATTGCTGCTTCTTGACCTGCATACAGATTTCTTAGGAGTCAGGTCAGGTGGTCTGGTATTCCCATCTCTTTCAGAATTTTCCACAGTTTGTTGTGATCTACACAAAGGCTTTGGCTTAATCAATAACGCAGAAGTAGATGTTTTCTGGAACTCTCTTGCTTTTTTGATGATCCAATGGATGTTGGCAATTTGATCTCTGGTTCCTCTGCCTTTTCTAAAAGCAGTTTGAACATTTGGAATTTCACAGTTCACATACGGTTGAAGCCTGGCTTGGAAAATTTTGAGCATTACTTTACTAGTGTGTGAGATGAGTGCAACTGTGCGGTAGTTTGACCATTCTTTGGCATTGCTTTTCTTTGGGATTGGAATGAAAACTGACCTTCTCCAGTCCTGTGGCCACTGCTGAGTTTTCCAAATTTGCTGGCATATTGAGTGTAGCACTTTCACAGCATCATCTACGATTTGAAATAGCTCAACCAGAATTCTATCACCTCCACTAGCTTTGTTCGTAGCAATGCTTCCTAACACCTACTTGACTTCACATTCCAGGATGTCTGGCTCTAGGTGAGTGATCACAGCATCGTGGTTATCTGGGTCGTGGAAGCTCTTTTTGTATAGTTCTTCTGTGTATTCTTGTCACCTCTTCTTAATATCTTCTGCTTCTGTTAGGTCCATACCATTTCTGTCCTTTATTGTGCTCATCTTTGCATGAAATGTTCCCTTGGTATCTCTAATTTTCTTGAAGAGAACTCTAGTCTTTCCTATTCTATTGTTTTCCTCTATTTCTTTGCATTGATCACTGAGAAAGGCTTTCTTATCTCTCCTTGCTATTCTTTAGAACTCTATATTTAAGCGGTTATATTTTCCTTTTCTCTTTGTCTTGCACCATTGTCCCTGAGACAGTTTTTCTGTAGTAAATTTTATTAATCATTTCTTTTATTGCCTCCGTATTTTTTAAAGGATTTATGTATTTATTTTCTAGCTGTGCTGAGACTTTGATGCTGTGTGCAGGTTTTCTCTAGCCGCAGCAAGCTGGGCCTCTCTTCATTGCTGCCTGCGAGCTCCTCACTGAGGTGGCTTCTCTTTTCGTGGAGCACAGGCTCCAGGCAAATGGCCTTCAGTTGTGACTTGTGGGCTCTAGAGCCCCGGCACAGTAGCTCTGGCGCATGGGCTTAGCTGCTCCGCGGCACTGGAAATTTTCCAGACCAGGGACAGGAGTGGTATCCCCCGTAGTGCCAGGTGGATTCTTGACCACTGGGCCACTAGGGAGGCCCTGCATCAGTATTTTGAGGCCCAGTTAAAAGCCCTCGTCCTTCACATAGGTAAAAGAAGAATTATGTACGTTTTCTTCCATTATATACATGATTTTAGTTTTTAGATTTGGATCTCTGATCCATCTGGAGTTTATTCTCATGTATGATGTGAGTTATGAATCTAATTTTATCTTTTTCCAGATGACTAATAAGTTATCCTAGAATTACTTAGTTAAAAGTCCATCTTTGCTATCTAATTTGACATGACATCTTTATAATAAATACAGTTTTAGATATTCCTGTATCTATTTCTGGACTTTTTATTCTATTCTATTGACCTTTCTCTTCGTGTTTTTAAGTATAGAGTATTGTGGTGTGTTTTAATGCCTGGTGGGGCTACTTTGCCTGCATAGTTTTTCTTTTTTAGTGTTTTCCTGGCTATTCATCATTCCACATAAACTCTAACATCAACTCATCCAACTTCATCTTTATGGTGTGAGTCACCTTTTCAAGATGAAGGGAGGGAGTCTTTAATTTATTTACATACTTCTGTGTCTTTCAGAGGTGTTTTAAAGATTACCTTTTTGGTTTTTGCAAAACAATTTTAAGTATTTAAGCTCTTTTGTTGCTATTTAAATGTAGTTCCTCTACCATTATGTCTATACACTGGTTATTATTTCTCTGTCTGACGACAAGCGATTTCAATTTCCTTATGTTAATTTTATATGTTATTACTTTACTGATTTTCTTATATTGTGTGAGAAAGTTTTACCATTGTTTCCCTAGAGTTTTCCAAGTACATGATCACATTATCAGCAAATAGAAACAATTTTCTTTCTTCTTTTCCAATTCTTAGCTTTCTAATTGCCTTGTCTTATTCTAGGACAATATTGAATGGTAGTACAGATAGTAGGCATATTTTCCTTGTTCTCAGTATTAATGGAAGTACCTGTAGTATTTCTCCAAAGATGTTAGCCTGAAGAATGAATCACAGGGATTCACTGGTAGCTCACTGGTAAAGAATCTGTCTGCCAATGCAGGGGATCTGGGTTCAATCCCTGGTCTGGGAAGATTCCACATGCCTTGGAGCAACTAAACCTGTGCACCACAACTACTGAGCCAGCACTCTAGAGCCCATGAGCTGCAACTACTGAGAAGCCTGCATGCCTGAGCCTGTGCTCCGCACAGGAGAAACCACTGCAATGAGAAGCCTGAGCACCACAAAGAGAGGAGCCCCTGCTTGCTGAGACCAGCGAAAGCCCATGCACAGCAACGAAGACCCAGCACAGCCACAAACAAACAAGTCTTAAAAACAAAGAATGACTTACATATTTTTAATTTTTGTTCAAAGACTTTTATCATCTCTGGAGATACTTATAGGATCTATTTTTCTCCTTAGATCTGTTCACGTGGTGTATCATTTTACTGAATTTCTTAATTGTGAACCAAGCTTGCCCTCCTGGAATATATGCCACTTAATCATGGTTTACCAGATTTTTATTGTAGTGTTGGATTCTGCTTGCTGATGTTTTATTAAACTTTGCGCCAATATTCCTAAATGATATTGGTAATGCTCGCTTCGGCAGCACATATACTAAAATTGGAATGATACAGAGAAGATTAGCATGGCCCCTGCGCAAGGATGACACGCAAATTCGTGAAGCGTTCCATATTTTTTTTTTTCCTATTATGCACATGTTAACTTTTAAGAAATAAATGTTATTTTTAAAACCTTAAAAAATGATATTGGTAATAGTTTTCTAATTATAATTTCATTAGCTTACTTATTAAAAAGAATTTCAATACTTTTAAATACATTATAAAGCAGTGGGTATATTAGCCTTTGATGGTTTGGAAGAATTCCCTGTGAAACCATCAGGATTTGGTGTTTCCTTATGAAGTAGCTGCTTTAAAATCATCTGTGTTTCTTTGATGGAACTGTCTGTTTAACCTTCTTTTCATAACAAAGACAATTTATTTAAGAAACTATCTATTCCACACAGGTTTTCAAATTCATTTGCATAGGTGTTGGCAAAACTGTCTCTAATGATTTTTTAAATTCTTCTGTTTTAACAGTTATTTCTGCCAATTCTTATTTTGAATATTTATACTTTCTCATTAGGTTAGTTCAGGGCTTGTATATTTTGCTAATTTTTCCAAAAACCTGTTTCTGGTTGGGAAAGGGTGGGATGGTATGGGAGAATGGCAATGAAACATGTATATTTTCCCGTAAGAAACGAAACGCTAATCTATGTTCAATGTAGGATGCAGGATGCATGGGGCTGATGCACAGGATGATTCAAGTAGAGGATGGGGGGGTGGGAGGTGGGAGGGGATTCGGCATTGGGAGATTGTGTTCACCTATGGCTGATTCGTGTCAATGTATGGCAAAACAAATACAGTATTGTAATTTTAAAAATAAATAAATTTAATTAAAAAAAAAAGAAAAAAAAATAAAGATGTGTAAACATTTAAAAAAAAAAATAATAATTATATCTAATTTTATTTATTTTGTTTATTATTTTCCTCCCTTCCCTTTCATTTGTTTACATTTTCTAGCTTTTTGAGTCTGGCATTTGTTAATTTTCATTTTTCATTTTCATAGGTGTTTTAAGACAATTCTTCTAATCGATTCTTCTTCTAATCATTACTTTAACATATAACAGATTTCTCTACCATCTTCATTTTTAATTTAGTGTGAGATGTACAATGAAATATATTAAATTCATATTATCAGACCTTTTGCTGAAGCTTAACTCTTCATGTGTAGTTCAGTTCAGTTGCTCAGTCATGTCCAACTCTTTGCAACCCCATGGACTGCAGCACACCAGGCTTCTCTTTCTATCACCAACTCCCAGAGTTTACTCAAACTCATGTCCATCGCATCAGTGATGCCATCCAACTATCTCATCTTCTGTCATCCCCTTCCCCTCCCACCTTCAATCTTGCTCAGCATCAGGGTCTTTTCAAATAGCCGGTTCTTCGCATCACATGGCCGAAGTATTGGCGTTTCAGCTTCAGCATCAGTCCTTCCAATGAATATTCAGGACTGATTTCCTTTAAGATTGACTGGTTGCATCTCCTTGCAGTCCAAGGGACTCTCAAGAGTCTTCCCAACACCACAGTTCAAAATAATCAATTCTTGTGTAGTGGAATTCTGATATTCTCAAGAAGGCCCCTAGTTACGACTTCCTGAGTTCTTGTATATTTAAAAGACATGATAACGCTGTTCTGTTACTGATGTACTTTGTATGTTGTTTTTGAATGTTTAAAGCCACCCTATAAACATATTTATAACATATTTTACATTTTTTGCAATGTTACTCTAAGGACTTTTTTAAAAGATATACAGTCTAATTGTTTTACTCAGCTAGGTCTGAAAGTTACCTGTTAGGAGTCAGAGTTAGTTGTTAAGAATCAATATTCCCTGTTATCTAGTAAGCCTTTTTAATATGTAGATTCTGACCTTTAACTTCCAAGAAATAAGGATTTTTTAAATTATAGTTTTAAAGATTAATTGTTCCATTGTCTTATGTATCTTTTTTCAGGGAATCCAATTACACCTAATTGGATCATGTTTGCCTACGCTTCATTTCAAATACTTCTCTTTTAAAATTTCTTTATTAATGTCATTTTTCATTCTTGTGGTATTTTCCTGATTTTCTTTAATGCTCTTATTTTCATTTGATTCTCATATTCCCTAGGGAATTTTTAAAATTAGTCTTCATTCAAGAATTAGACTATTTCTTCCATGTTTTTCCAAAATTTAATTAACCCTTAATAACTTTCAGTTCAGTTGCTCAGTCATGTCCAACTCTTTGTGACCCCATGAATTGCCAGGCCCTCCTGTCCATCACCAACTCCCGGAGTTCACTCAAACTCATGTCCATCGAGTCAGTGATACCATCCAGCCATCTCATCCTCTGTCGTCCCCTTCTCCTCCTGCCCCCAATCCCTCCCAGCATCAGAGTCTTTTCCAATGAGTCAACTCTTCGCATGAGGTGGCCAAAGCATTGGAGTTTCAGCTCCAGCATAAGTCCTTCCAATGAACACCCAAGACCGATCTCCTTTAGAATGGACTGGTTGGATCTCCTTGCAGTCCAAGAGACTCTCAAGAGTCTTCTCCAACACCACAGTTCAAAAGGATCATTTCTTTGGTGCTCAGCTTTCTTCACAGTCCAACTCTCACAGTCATACATGACCACTGGAAAAACCATAGCCTTGGCTAGGTGGACTTTGTTGACAAAGTAGTATCTCTGCTTTTCAATATGCTATCTAGGTTGGTCATACTTTCCTTCCAAGGAGTAAGCATCTTTTAATTTCATGGCTGCAGTCACCATCTGCAATGATTTTGGAGCCCCCAAAATAAAGTCTGACACTGTTTCCACTGTTTCTCCATCTATTTCCCATGAAGTGATGGGACCAGATGCCACGATCTTTGTTTTCTGAATGTTGAGCTTTAAGCCAACTTTTTTCACTCTCCTCTTTTCACTTTCACCAAGAGGCTTTTTAGTTCCTCTTCACTTTCTGCCATATGGGTGGTGTCATCTGGATACCTGAAGTTATTGATATTTCTCCCGGCAATCTTGATTCCAGCTTGTGCTTCTTCCAGCCCAATGTTTCTCATGATGTGCTCTGCATATAAGTTAAATAAGTAGAGTGACAATATACAGCCTTGACGTACTCCTTTTCCTATTTGGAACCAGTCTGTTGTTCCATGTCCAGTTCTAACTGTTGCTTCCTAACCTGCATATAGGTTTCTCAAGAGGCAGGTCAGGTGGTCTGGTATTCCCATCTCTTTCAGAATTTTCCACAGTTTATTGTGAAAAGGAAGACCACTCCCCCAATCCATCCAGTTTTCCTCCCTAGCAGAGGTGGGTGCACAGATAGGGGTACCTAGCACACCTTGTCCTCACATCTCCTGGTACAAACTCCACCTTTGAGACAAGTGACACTGACCACCAACCTCCCCACTCCCTCCCCTCATTAACTTTAATCAACTTTTAAATCTTGTGTCCAAACCTATTATTGATTTTTAAATTGCTGCTCCTCCAAAAGTAGTTTGTTTTTTCAAATTTTCAAACTGTTCATTTGGGAATATTTTATTTCATTCGATTGAGCTGGTAGAATTTTCATTAGATGAATTAATCTGCTTCTCCTTTCCTGCTATATTTTTATGGTAGTTACATATAAATAGAGACTGTTTATGCCTCTGCATTTCTGTGTACAGGTAGTTTAGAGTGGCTTACGAGATGCCTACTATAAGAGCACATTCTTCTATCAGGATACTAAAATGTGATGTGTGTGTGTGCACACATGCATGCGTGTTCAGCGATATCTGGCTCTTTGTGACCCAGTGGAATATAACCTCCCAGGCTCATCTGTCCATGAGATTTTCCCGGTAAGAACACTCCAGAGGCTCTTCCCAATCCAGGGATCAAACCCACGTCTCTTGTCTCTCCTGTATTTGGATGCAGGTTCTTTACCAGGTGAACCACCACGGAAGCCCAAAATGAGGTAGATTTACTGAACGGCTTTTTCTTTTCTTTCTTTCTGTCTTTCTTTCTTTCTTTCTTTCTTTCTTTTTTTTTAACTGAATGGAGGATTCTTTCAATTCTATGGCTTTACAACTTTCCAAAGTTTTATACCATGGTTTCATATAATTCTATAATAACCCTTTTCCCTCTTATCCCTATGTTACCCCTCTTCCTTCCCTCTCCTCACTGGTGACCACTAGTTTGTTCTTTATAACTTTAAGTCCACTGCATTGCTTTACTGACTAGTTTGTTGTATTTTTTTAGATTTCACATGTAAATGGTATCTACAGTATTTGTCTTTCTCTATTGGACTTATTTCACTTAGCATAATGCCCTCCAAGTCCATCCATGTTGCTGCAAATTGCAAAATTCATTCTTTTTATCACTGAGTAGTATTTAATTGTATATACATACCCTATATTTTCTTTATTCATTCATCTGTTGATGGACACTTAGGTTTTTTCAATACCTTGGCAATTGTAAATAACGCTGCTATGAACACTAGGATACATGAATCTTTTGGAATTAGTGTTGTTTCTTTTTGATATATGCCCACATAATTAACTGGCTGAAAGTGAAAAATATGAGACCAAAAGAAAAGGCAGAAATTTGGGGGAGCAGATCCATGGTAAGTAACTAATGCAATAAAATACCTTTGTTAAGTAGGAAATGAGATATTTGGTAATCACTTTCTGAGATTATTATAAAAAGATGGACATGGGATTGTAGTTTCTTCCTAGCATTCATTACTTTACCTCTCACGTTTCAGTTCCTTTGTGCTATATGTCTCTTTTTGTACTCTGTTAATGCCATGTTATTGGTATCTCTTAAGAGAAATTTCATTCCATGAATTGAAAAGCTGGTTATTTCCAGAGACAATCAGGAGGATCAAGTCAAGAAGTATGAGAGCAAAGATGTACCTTTACATCAGTTCTGGGACTCCAGGTACTACCAGCTGCTGAAAACATTCTATTGCATCTATTATGTCACATTACCAACAGTAAGAATTATACAAAATAACTGGCTGCTCTTTTATTACTGATAAGATGGTATAATGGTACAGGCTCAGATGCTTAATAAATAATCACAAATGAATATGAGAAATAATGAAAATGACCATGATGACCCTTCACAATCTTGCTACTTGTCAGTGACAGAATATGCTGCTTTAGAAAATGTTTATTTAAAAGCTACTATTCTGCTTCACATCAAATGAAGTCTCTATTTCTTGGAATCTAAGCTCCATGGAGAAAATTGTCCTCTTTAGCTTTCTAAGGAATTAGATTTATTAGAAATTTCACCTTTTTGCAAGGTGGGTGTTATTCACAGATCACAAAATACATTTGGCCCCATGTAAACTGAGTTAACTAAAAGCAGAAAAATATATTTAAGAATGAATTAGGGGAAAATGAGTAGGAAAACCTGGAGATGACTTCCAGAACACTAAACAATGCTTTGTTGAAATATACTTGTAACTTAGCACAAACACTTCCCCTTATAGTTGTATTATTACATTATATTAAGGTTCAGGCATGCATTTTGATGAGGAAAGTGAAGGTCTACATCAGAATATAGAGAAATGCAGAGAAAGCAGTACCCCTAAAATATTTCAACACCAGATAATGTAATTACCATTCGAACTGGAATATCAGGGGACCAAAAACTTTATGGAAAAAAATGTCTCTTGTAAACGAAAAGAAAAATCACAACTATTGCTGGGAGTCAAGAGATACAAATCATATAAATTGGCTAAGAGAACTCATTCTAAATATTCTCCAAGGAGACTTTGAAATGGGGGGAGCCAAGCCCAGCCCTACCCATCTATGTACGAGCTAGGTGCCCCTGTGGGTTTATTTCACCTGACTGAACCAAAGTCTCTTCAAATGCTATTATTGATCCTTAGATTAGAAAATTAATATTCATTGCCTATGGTTGACATGTTCCCTGGTCTTCTGATCTGATCTTTCTAAAAAATCTAAGGAAACAGAATTCATATCCTGAAGGACTTGTCATCTATGGAAACAGGATTTAAAAACTTAATTTTCTGAGGAAGAAAAAAAAACTATGAAATTAGAAGTGAGTCTTACTATAAAGAGAAAAGCATAAGCTTTATCCAAAGGAAATTCATGAAGTAATGACACAGACCCTCTGTTTCCCAGGCACAAAGAAGCATTACAAGGGCCCAGAGTCCAGCCCCAGTGACTGCGTTTACACTGTCGGCTCTGTTCTTTCCTCCAAGAGTTTTAGGCCAGTTGCTGAATTATGCCTCAGTCTTCTTCCAAGGTAGCAGACCATCTCACATTAATTTGCAATATTTATAAATATCTTGGGGTCTACAGCTTTATTAGCTGGATTGGGTTTGGCTGACAGCAATGCATAAAATTCAGATTCACTTTCCTCCTCCCTGTCCCAATGTATGGATTTTCATTAATCTTTGATTTTCTGATACCCACGATTCAAGGCATGGGTGGTCTCTCAAGCCTGTCTACAATCTGTCTCTATATCTCTTAAAATATAGATTCTAAATCCATGACTGTATAAATGCCAAAGTTTGAGAAACATATTTTAGATAAGGACCTAAAACATGGCTAGCACAGAAAATACCAATATTGCTAGAGTGAATCTGTTTGTTTATCCCCAAGATGCAATAAACCCAGAGTGAGTACTCTCATTTCCTTTCTTCTTAGCCCCCTTCTTTCCTTCATTCCTTCCATCCATCTATCACCCCTTTCCCTATCTTTGTCCTAACTTCTTTGTTTCACTTTATAAAACTTCACTGTAATTTCTAGTATTTGAAACAGCAGCTACCCGTCTCTCCTGTGAGTGACTTAATAAAAACACTTCAGTGTTTGAACCTAAACATAAGACAAATTTTATCTTCAGTGCATCCCTGTATTCCTGAAAACAAGAAAAGCTAGTTGAACCCAGCAAACAAAGAAATGAAGTTATGATAAAGTAAAGCTGCCTAAAAATTAGACAGAGGTTCCCACAAAGGATGTGTCTTAATCATAAATATGAGCCTCTTCCATCCAGTTACCCAAAGCAAAACAAAGGACCTAGAAGCCAAAAGCATGCTGGATCCGATTTTCTGTTCCACTGATCAGTGCAGCTCTACTGAAAGATTTCGTATTCATTGAGCTACGTGCTTTAGTTCTACAAGTTAGCTGCAAACTCTCTGAGGGTTTCACAGCAATACTGTATGTGATAACTAATTTTAAAAAGGATTCTTCGCATGGTGTTTAGCAATTTGTGTTAGAAGCACAAATATATATTTTTTTCAAACAGGCCCTTAGAAGGTCCAGCAGATGCCTTCTGACTGGTACTAGAACGTACCCTTGATAAAAGCAGGGACTCAATCCTTGTTGCAGGCAGACTCTACAATGGCTCTCAGTGGTCACAGGTATTCACACCACTATGGAATCCTCTCCTGTTAGGTGTGGCGTGGCCCAGTGACTAACCAATAGACTACATCACAGATCATGGATATAACTTCCATGATTAGGTTACAAAAGACTGAGATTTTCATCTCGCCATCAGACTCCTTCCTCTCTTACTGGCCTTTATGACAGAAGTTGCCATGCTGGGCAGCCCATGTACCAAGGAAAATTGGAGTAGGCTTCCTACAAATGGACCACAAGGAACTGAGGCCCTCAGTGAACCACCAATGATGAACGGAATTAAGCCAACAACCACACAAGAGGGCTTAGAAGAGGATCCTCTGCCCAGCCAAATCTTCATATGAGATCTCAGCACAAGCAGAGCCTTCAGTGCAACAAAGCCTTGAGTGCAGCTCTGAGAAAATGAAAGTGAAATTTGCTCAGCCATCTCCGACTCTTTGCGACTCCCTGGACTATACATTCCATGGAATTCTCCAGGCCAGAATACTGGAGTGGTAGCCTTTCCCTTCTCCAGGGGATCTTCCCAACCCAGGGGTCAAACCCAGGTCTCCCAACATTGCAGGAGGATTCTTTACCAGCTGAGCCAGAAGGGAAGCCCAAGAATACTGCAGAGTAGCCTATCTCTTCTCCAGTGGATCTTCCGAACTCGGGAATTGAATCAGGGTCTCCTGCATTGTGGGCAGATTCTTTACCAACTGACCTATCAGGGATGCCCACAGCAGCTCTGAGAGATCCTGAGCAAAGGCCCCTGCTAAGCCACACTTAAGATTGCTGACCCTAGAAACAGTTAAGACGATCAAAGTGTGCTGTTTTAAGCCACTGAGGTGGTGGTTGTTACTCAGCAATAGGTAGCTAATATTCTGCTATTTAGGCTTTCCTGGTGCCTCAGACAGTAAAGAATCTGCCTGTAATGTGGGAGAGCTGGGTTCAATTCCGGGATTGGGAAGATCCCCTGGAGAAGAGAATAGCAACTCATTCTAGATGGCGAAACAGTGGAAACAGTGGCAGACTTTATTTTGGGGGCTCCAAAATCACTGCAGATGGTGACTGCAGCCATGAAATTAAAAGACGCTTGCTCCTTGGAAGGAAAGTTATGAGCAACCTAGACAGTATATTAAAAAGCAGAGACATTACTTTGCCAACAAAGGTCCGTCTAGTCAACACTATGGTTTTTCTAGTGGTCATGTATGAATGTGAGAGTTGGACTATAAAGAAAGCTGAGCGCCAAAGAATTGATGCTTTTGAACTGTGGTGTTGGAGAAGACTCTTGAGAGTCCCTTGGACTGCAAGGAGATCCAACCAGTCCATTCTGAAGGAGATCAGCCCTGGGATTTCTTTGGAAGGAATGATGCTAAAGCTGAAACTCCAGTACTTTGGCCACCTCATGCGAAGAGTTCACTCACTGGAAAAGACTCTGATGCTGGGAGGGATTGGGGGCAGGAGGAGAAGGGGACGACAGAGGATGAGATGGTTGGATGGCATCACCGACTCAATGGACATGAGTTTGGGTGAACTCCGGGAGTTGGTGATGGACAGGGAAGACTGGCATGCTGCGATCCATGGGGTCACAAAGAGTCTGACACAACTGAGTGACTGAACTGAACTGAACTAGTTTTCTTGCCTGGAGAATTCCATGGACAGAGGAGCCTGGGGGCTACAGTCCATAGGGCTGCAAAGAGTCGGACATGACTGAGTGACTAACACACACACACCCCCTGTTATTTGCCCAGCACCTTGTACAGTGCCTGGCTCATAGTAGGTGTGCAATAAACATGAACTGAATGAACCAACAAATGAAATTAATTTCCAGCACTGATATGGAGAGTGTTACTGAAGAAAGTTAGTAACCTATTCATCACAGTGCTGCTGTGTACAACACAAATAGATAAATAAACTCAATTTTCTACAAACATTCTAATAAATGCAATTTTGTAAAAGAAACTCTAAGTAAATACAATTTCCCATAATGAACATGTTAAATAAACTGTTCAGTAGCCATTAGAGCCTCAGTGTTGACTTACATTTTCCAGGAGAAAACAATAAACTTTCTATACCTAAAAATGAAATATTACAGGAGACTCCCCCCTCCCCCCCACCTCTCAGGGACTGGTCTGGAACTCAATTTCTTCATGACAAAATTCAGAGGCTGTGTAGCTCTGATTCAAGTAGTCCTTCCACCTGACCTGGCAAGTGTTCTTATTTTTATGCTCCTTATTGGAAAATATGCTGCAACCTACTCTTCACATTCTCAAAAGCTTTGGGGTCAACTTCCATTCTTCTCAAGGTTTCTTATTAAATATTCTCGTGATTTGCGGCCTGTGATTCCAACTTCACTTTCAACCAAGAGGGAATAATTTTTTTTTAATTTCTCATTGCAAGTTGTGATCACTGCTATGAAAGCAAGAGGGCTGAGATAAATGGTGGTAAATGCAGTAGGAACACTGGGTACTCAGCCTTGTGAGAAATATAACTTTCAAACTCTGAATCAAAGGATGAGAAGGACCCATAATGCAAAGAGTTGAGATAGGGATGTGGACATGGAATAGCGCTTCAAGCAGAAGAACAGCACGCAGAAAGGCTCTGAGACCCCTCAGCAGACAGGCTGATAGTCAAGTCAGCCATATTCTGAATGTGAAAGGCAACTACACACAATCAATCTGTTGGAATCGCAAATGATACATTTCCTCCAATAGTCCTGCAGGAAGTTCAGCAAAGACAAAGAAACCTGAGGCTTTCTGAACGGTACTAAAATGCAAGCTCCACAAAAGTGTTAGCTCAGCTTCACAACTGCTTGTCAAATAGCTTTGTGTTATTTTTAATTGATCATTTTTAATCCACTTACTTTAAAAATTAATAAAAAGTCATTTTGATTTTTCTTGTTGTTGTCATTCTGTTTATTTTCCCCATTACTTTATGAGATAAAACTTAGCTTCTAGGAAAGAAGACTAAGGTTCAAGCAGGTTCAGAAAAACTACCCAAGGTAATGAAGCCAGTACTTGGGGTAATCTGAGCTGGTTGGGGCTTCCCAAGTAGCCCTAGTGATAAAGAACCTGTCTGGTGCAAGAGACTCAGGTTCAATCCCTGGGTCGGGAACATCTCCTGGAGGAGGGCATGGCAACCCACTCCAGTATCCTTGCATGGAGAATTCCATGGACAGAGGAGCCTGGCAGGCTACAGTCCATACAGTAGCCAAGAGTAGGACAGGACTGAGGCAACTTAGCACACACACACACAAGCCTAATCATAAAACAGGTTCAAATAGTGAGAATCAATTAACAAAAGACGGTCATACAATTTTATTTAGATTGCTGACCTGGAGTTTAGG
Source organism: Nanger dama (assembly GCA_917880005.1). Taxonomy (NCBI): domain Eukaryota; kingdom Metazoa; phylum Chordata; class Mammalia; order Artiodactyla; family Bovidae; genus Nanger; species Nanger dama. The sequence goes on along the minus strand of CAKJTW010000017.1, from coordinate 18,476,127 downwards.
AAACCTCATTTCTATCTAAAATATGCCAAGAAAGATACCATAGTATCATAGAGTGGTAGATAACCACTCTAGCCATTCACTCAGGATTCTAAGCTCACTGAAGAATCCAGCTCCCTGTAAGCAACAAGTAAGTATTTTCTCATCCTATGGATCTGTGGCTAGACATCCACTTTTAATCACAGGGTAAAGACTGGGTAGCTAAACACAAGAGGTTACCATGGCAAGGAGGAGGTGCTCAGGTTTGTGGACAATGTACCTGGAACAAATAGACCAATAAAATAAGGTCCATCTGTCAACATTCTCTACCCTCTAGGTCACTGTGAGCCTAATGTGTGCCGCACCTACCATGGAGGGAGTAGCTTAGCTAAATGGAAGTAAGTGGAGTAATTAAAAGTGATGTGGAAAGGGCTTCCCCGGTGGTCCAGTGATTGAGAGTCTGTGTGCCAATGCAGGGGACACAGGTTCCAGGAATTAGATTCCACATGCAACTAAGCCCATGAGCCGCCTGTACTCTACAACAAGAGAAGCTTCCACAATGAGAAGCCCACACACCTCAATAAAGACACAGCGCAGCCAAAACTTAATTAATTAATTAAATTTAAATATTTTAAAGTGATCTGAGATACCTAGTGAGACCTTATTCAAGAATGTAAGGGCATTCCATTGAGCAAGGAATGTGATCTATTAAAATGCTAACGTACTGGGAAAACCTAACCCCTTCAGCTTTTACAGATCTTCCAGGTAAAACCCTGGCAAGACAGAGAAGGAACCGAGGGGTGTGGGGGAAGCCTCTCAGGCACTAGGGGTTTAAAAGGAAGGAAAATCCTGGGAGGAGGAGATTATTGAAGCCCACATGCTCCCATGTGCCAGGGACAAGAATGCGCGTCGCTGCGACCACAGGAGAGGGAGAAGGCGGCATAGAAGCAGTTTCATCATCAGGATGGTCCTAGTCTGGTTCATTTTTATAAGCCTCATCTTTTAAAGTAACGATACATTTCAAATATCCTGTGGCCAGCCACACACAAAGCACAAATATAATGTCAGTGACATAGCTTTCTTTTTTTTTTTTTTTTGCTTCAAACATCTCTTTGTTTTAAAAAACAACTCTGAATATTACAAGCAACAGTTACAAGCAACAGGTATCTACAGTTTACTCACAAGATCCTCATGTTTCTTTTCTCTTCCCAGTGGCACTGATATTAAGTAATAATCAGTGGGTTGCCTGTCCTTGACATAGTTGATTCATTGGTACTAATCACAAACTTAGTAACACTATTGAAAATGGGGAAAGAAAGGGATCTTTAAAAGGTCTTTATTTGGCCAGAAAAACAAGTCTTTTCATCTGTTTTCACTTCCGGTGAAACACAAGGGCCTTGAACCATTTTCCCTTTGTCACCCATTCGAGGTTCCATTACTGCCTGAAAGGCTTTTGCTTTCACTGCTTGCGCATCCCATAATGCTGGAACACAAACCAGGTCCAGCTGAAAGCCTCCATTTCACTCTATTAAATATCTTCCTTGGAAAGCCATAAGAAATCACGAAAGCACTGCTTCTGGTAAAATAACAATGGAAAAAAAAGCAGTTACTTGGCAGGATTCTGACAGTATTTCACATTTTAAAACAACTCTTCAGTGCAACAAAATCAGAATAGTTGCTAGGATTAAACAGTAGCAAGGTTGGCTTTGCCCATGAATATAAGGAATGATCTACTGTTTGGGGAGTGGACTACTGTGCTAAAGAAATATGTAGTTGTTTTTCAAATAGTTTGGAAGGAGACATATTAGGGTGTGCTGAGTTTGTGACTGCTGGGTGGGGGTAGGCAGGGGAAGAAATCCTGCATTCTTCCCTCACATGTCCACCTGAAGGGAGTTTGGCCAGCATGCATGAAAGCTGTTTCTCTGTGTCATAGAAATTGGGGTATGAAACTTGGGTCTGCCGGCATTTGCTGTCAAGGGACCAGAGGTGCTAACACTCTGCAATGTCTCTCACAATGAAGAATGTTCCAGCACAAATGCTGTTTATGCCCCACTGAGAAATACTGTGTCCCAATAAGGACTCCAGCCTCTTTCCCCGTGCCCACTCTCTCCCTCAGGATTCTCTGATTTATGACTTTGAGAGAAGGATAAAACCCGCATGCTCTAGCCCCTCCCTGCTTGCTTCCCTGATCTGCTGCTTGTAGAGAAGGCATTCTATGAGGTGTTCATCTCAAGTGGGGGCAAGTTAAGTTTGTAAGAAAAAATAAGAAAGCCCTCTGTGGTACACATCAAAACCCATGCTCTCTATCAGCTGTTTCAGTAATTGTGAGGAAGAGGACTGTTATTACAGTTCCTCCAAAAACCCCTAAGTGTGTGTGTGAGAGAGAGAGAGAGAGAGAGAGAGAGAGAGAGTGAGTGAGTGTGTGTGTATCCTACATGACCCAGTGGGTCTCAGCGGCAATTTTAAAACATTTTACCTAAATTATTTGACACCCCTCCCATGAAGAGGTGAGGTCTATCTCCATCCTCTCCTGTTGAACCTGGGCAGGTTTGTGACTGCTCTGACCAACAGAGCATGACAGAGATGATGTCAACTGACATCCGTGCACAAAAAGGAAGGCAGCTTCTGTTTCGTCTGCTGGAAAACTCTCACTGGGCAACAGCAGTCTCGCGGGGAGAAGCCTCAGGTGTGAAGAAACCACGCAGGACAAAGTCATCCCACACACAGAGGCCACATACAGGCTCCCTACGCACACTCTCGGCTGTAGTTTAAGGCCAAAGACCATCAGCTGGCAGAGTTCTTTCTTGCTGAGCAAAAACCAGTCTTTGGTCTATTAAGACCTTCAAGTGATTGGCTGAGGACCATCCAAATTCTGGAGAGGCAATCTGCTATACCCAATGTTACTGATTTAAATATTACTCTCATCCCAAAACACCCTCACTGACACATCCAGAACAATGTTTGGTCAGTTATCTGGGTACATGGCCCAGCCAAATTAACATACATAATTAACTATCACACCAGATCAGATGCCAGCCCAAGTGAAAAAGCCTTCCTAGATACCCCAGACCATGCTGGCTACCAGCTGAGTGCCAAGGAGTCACCTGTCAATGCCACAAGGAGCAAAAGAATCACCGAGCCAAGTCCTGCCTGGTTTCTTAACCCACAGAGTGGTCTGGGAGCATCGCAGTTATTTTAAGGCACTGCAGGAGCTTGTTATGCTTCAATTAAAACAGGAATGCTAACTTCAACTCACATTACTCGCCTTCCCCCTTAAGAAGCATCAGTTACCCTGGCCTTGTCAGACACATCAGCTCCCGCCAGCTCCAGTGCCCTTCCACCTGCCCTTCTCTCAGCCTGTTATGGTTTTCCTCCAGCATTTTGCTTAGCTGGCTCCTTTCATCCTTCCTGCTTCAGGTCAAGGATTACTTCCTCAGAGAGGCCTTCCCTGACCACATTCTCTATAAGTTAGCCTTCCTCTCAGTGTCTCTAATTTTTTATTCTGTTCATTTGCCTCGATCTGAAATTATCTTGCCTCATCTTTGGCTATTGTCTCCCCTCAGTTAAAATATTAGTTCTATAATATTGGGTCTTTATCCAGCCCCTCTACTGTCCACACAGTGATTAGCACCGAACACATGCTCAATAAATATTTGCTGAATGAAAAGTAATTAATGCTCAGGACTTCCCTGGTGGTACAGTGGCTAAAACTCTGAGCTCTCAATGCAGGGGGCCCAGGTTTGATCCCTGGTCAGGGTATTAGACCCCCTCAAGCTGCAACTAAAGATTCCACATGCCACAACTAAGATCCAGCACAGCCACATAAATATTTTAAAGAAGAAAAGTAATTAATGCTCATGTCATACACAGAGGCCTAACTTGCAGATTCTAAGTTGCAGTCCCTAGGCCTCAACCCACTAACACTTTTAGCACGGATTCAATGAAGGAAGATGAGTGTACCATGCGATACAAAGGATGTGTTTCTCTGATGTTCCTTCTCCCTCGTTTAATGAGATGAGCAACCACCAGGGGACAAAAACCTAGCATCCTTTCACAACCCCTCAGAGACAAAAACCACTGCATTTTCATGCTGGATTATCAATGTGGCTTATTTATATGTTTTCCAAACTCTTCCAGATTAATTAAAAGACAACTCTAAACTGAGAAAGGGAATAAAAAGTTCTCTCTTTCCTCCTGGAGATCCACTCTACCTTTAGCCTTTACACAGTACAGTCTCAGCTCTTCATCTCCCCGCTGCTCCCCAGCACAAGCTTATAGAGACCTTGGAGAAAGGGGTGGAGGAGAAGCAGCCCCATCCCCCACTTTTTTTTCCCCTTCCCTTTCCCAGTTCAATGAAAACAATTTATGTTTTTCTTCATCACCTGAACTCAACTCCTGACCCACAAGCCCTTCCTACCTGCAGCCACCTTCCACGCCAGCAGCACCCCACCCCACCCTATATACCTGGTAATTCTTTTGTATTCTGATTCTCCCTTGTATTAACCGTGCCTTTTCATTATATACTCTGATACTGGGACACAGGGGCCTCGCTGATGCTGGATACACTTGCCTCTCCCAGGGTAAACCAATTCCTAGAGATAGTTAACAACTTACCTGCAAGCACACTTTTCAAATATAATCCAATCAATCCAGGGCCCACACACCAACTGTCTCCTTTACTGGGCCCCACATCCTGGGCCACTATCCACTTGCCCTAGACACTGTAGGGCCAGATACCAGACCACCAGGTATGCCCCCAGAGCCCACTGAAATGATTCTAACTAGCCAACTGACACCTGCCCACCCTGCCTCACCCATTCCTTCCCATAGAAACCACAACAAAGTCTCTTGCCCACAGCTCCCCATCTCCTCCCACCCGCCTCCTGAGGACTTAAGTGCTTCTCCAAGTGTTCCACCCACCCACCCTCATGGCGTGCCTTCTCTCTCTTCTTGGGAACTGAGTAACAAGCTTTCTTTTTTTTTAATATTTATTTTTATTGAGCTGTACCAGGTCTTAGTTGTAGCATGTGGGATCTAGCTCCCTGATCTGGGATAAACCCCGGGGCCCCTGCATTAGAAGCAGAGCCGTAGCCCCTGGACAACCGGGGCAATTGTCTCCTGACCTGTGTACCTTACTATACCTCCAATTGCCTGTTAACTCACTATATTTTACAACACCCCTCTAGACTGTAAATGAACCATTTGGAGACAATGGTTCATTTGGGAGACAATTCTTAACCATTTGGGAGACAATTCAGAGTCTGCACTCTGAGTACTCAGTATTTCAACTTTCATTTTAGCAAGATTAAAAATTCTTGCATTAAATCACTGACTCACTCAAGAAACATTTATTGATGTCTTTGTGTGCCAGGTATTGTAGAAGGCTCTGGGAATAGGAGCATAAATGAAGCATGCCTCAAGCAGGCTCCTGGTAGGATGGGGGCTCAGAAAAAGGGATGGATGAATGTCTTCCCAGAGTTCACAAGCTAGAGCACATTACTGGCTAGATCCCCTGGTGTGTTCCCTTCATAAAACTGTCAATTTTGGAGGGACTGAAAATAGAATAAACTAATTTGTCTTGTTCTGTCCCATTCTTTACATGACAAGCTATTGAAACTGGAAATCAAGAAAATTATTCCGTTTTCCAAGAATTTATCAGATTTAATTAACCCTTCTTTGAAACACCTTCACAAAAATACAGCCTAGCTATTCCTCAGCACAGCCTGAGAAAACTATTGTCTGGGGAACACAACATAAATATTAATAACAACAGAAAACACTTACTGATCTCTTAATATATGCCAGGTATTGTATCAAGCATGATGTATGCATTCTTCCATTCAATCCTCATGTCGGGGTGGGGGGTGAGTGGGCTGCCATTTCAATCTCCAGTGGATCTTCCTGACCCAGGGATCGATGCTGTGAACTTGTGTCTCCTGCCTTACAGGAAGATGCTTCACTGCTGCACCACCAGGGAGCCCTAAATGTGTATTATCACTCTTATTTTACAAATGAAGACACTGAAGCTGAAGTAGGATAAAGTTTTGATAAATGTAGCACAGCTGAAAAAGGCAGTGCCAGGATTTGAATGCGGGCCGTGTTACTCCAGAGTCTACTTGTTTAACAACAAATTCTAGATACGAGCTGAGAAACGATATGATTTTCTAAGGGTACATTGCTTAGGCCCTTTCTTACAGCCCATTAAAGAATTTGGGCCATTCTTTAACCCAGGAGAAATTCTACCCATTCAAAATGCTACTACTAAATGTACAATACTTGAAAACAACACAGTCTTCCTTCGGGCTTCCCTGGTGGCTCAGACAGTAGTAAAGAATCCACCTGCAATGCGAGAGACCTGGGTTCAGTCCCTGGGTTGGGAAGATCCCCTGGAGGAGGGCATGGCAATCCACTCCAGTATGGACACTCCCCATGGACAGAGGTGCCTGATGGCCTACAGTCTATGGGGGTTGCAAAGAGTGGGACACAACTGAGCAACTAAGCACAGCATAGTCTCCCTTCCAGCAGTTCTTTAGAATTTGTTGGTAAGCTGCTCGGCCCAACCACCACCCACAGGGGTCTAGTTGGTTATACAGTAAAATGAGCTACTTAAAAACAAAAAACAAAAAAACCTCAAGAATTGTTCTCCAAAAACTCTCCAAAAAGAGCAGCAGTGACTGCATTCATGTACAGAACACATTTTAGGATTCACGTTATTAGGAGAGTGAGTTCTCTGCTTCTTTGTTAGTGAATCTTTCACTAGGAACTGAGTCAAAATCTTGTGGCAGTGACTGCTCGCCTTAGCTTTAATTATTCCTTTTGTTTCCATTAACTTGGTTTACTGCATACCAAAGAGGTCATCTCCAGATTTGATCTGTTCACTGAAGGAAGCTTATTCCTCTCTGTAAGATGATTATATCCTCATAGGCCAGGCATCGGCTGTGCTCTCAGGAAACTATAACTTCAGTCACGTTGAACCTCTGATACTTCTTTTAAAGCACATTTGTGGGAAATCCACAAGACACCAAGTACTATGTTTATCTCAAATCTGCTCTTCTGTTTCTCTATATGTATGACTACCGATTAAACAAAATCACTATAATAGGCAAAATGAATTTCCTTTTGGCACCTTGAGTTTTGGAATTCCCCAGCGAAACACTGAAACCTACTCCTTTTCCTTCTTATATCCAAAAAGAGATCCACAAGTCGCCTGAGTAAGGCTTCTGATCTCTAGCCAAATCTCAAGCTTCCTAAGACACTGGTAAAATGATATTTAATATTTCTTAAGAAAAAAAAACACCTTTGTGTGTGTGGCGGGGGATTCCCAGGCAGATGGTAAAGAATCTGCCTGTAATGCACCCGATCCCTGGGTCAGGAAGATCCCCTGGAGAAGGGAATGGCTACTCATTCCAGTATTCTTGCCTGGAGAATCCCATGGATGGAGGAGCCTGACAGGCTACAGTCCATGGGGTCACAAAGAGTTGGAGACAGCTGAAAAACTTTCACTTCATTTTTTTAAAAATCTATGTATTTTTTAACAACAAAAATATTTTGTATTGGAGTATAGCTGATTAACAATGCCGGGATAGTTTCAGGGGAACAGTCAAGGGACTCAGTCCTAAAGGAAATCAGTCCTGAATATGACGCTGAAACTCCAATACTTTGGCCATCTGATGCAAAGAACTGACTAACTGGAAAAGACCCTGAGGCTGGGAAAGATTGAAAGTGGGAGGAGAAGGGGACAACAGAGGATGAGATGGTTGGATGGCATCATCCACTCAATGGACATGAGTTTGAGAAAGCTCATGGCTTTTACTTTCATGGCTTTAGAGAAATGCAAATCGAAACTACAATGAGATATCAGGTCATTCCAGTCAGAATGGTTACCATCAAAAACCCCACAAACAACAAATGCTGGAGAGAGTGTGGAGCGTAAAGAACTCTCTTGCACTGTTGGGAAGAATGTAAATTGATATAGCCACTATAGAAAACAGTATGGTTCCTTAAAAACTAAAATCAGAGCTACTGTATGACCTGCAATCCCACTCCTGGGCACATATCCAGAGGCAAACACTGCGCGGATACACGCATCCCAGTGTTCACTGCAGCACTGCTTCCAATAGCCAAGACATGGAGACAACCTAGAGGGAGGGATAAAGAAGATGCGCTATACAGACACACACTCAGCCTTTAATACTTCTTTCCTAAAGACCCAAACTTCATCATTCCAGCCTACAGTAAAGAGGGAAGACACACGTGAAGGGTTTTATTATTCCACAACAAGCATGTTTTGAGTGCGAACTATGTGCCTGGGTCCGTTCTAAGGCTTCAGAGATAGAGCAGTGAGCCGGGATCACACTTACCACTGAGGAGCAGAAAGACAGTTCTTGAAATTCCCACTGGAACGAAATCACAACCCAGCACACTCTCAACTCGACTCAACATTTTAGAAGTTAGGGTCAGAAGGAACCTCAGCAGTCTCCAGACTTGCAGCTGCCTCAGGATCAATTCCATACACTTATTAAAACTGGTGACTTAATATGAGCTGCAGAAAAGAGCTGTGAACCCCCCCGCCACGCCCATAGTTATAAGCAAAGTGTGGTGGGCGTGTATATACTTTCTCTGGGGCCAGGTCCTAAAGGTTCTAAAGGTTTCCTTGAATTCTCAAACTTCTAAGATCCCACAAAGATCAGAAGCATTCCCTTCATACTGCCCGACTCAAGGAAGCCAGGCGACTGGCACTTGCGCGTCTTCGGTAAAGTCACCTCTGGAACCGAAACTGAGGCCGTTATACTCTGCACACCCGGCTCGGCTCAGTCCTTCCAAATCAGAACTTCGCCCCCAAGAAAGCTTCAGACCGGGAGGTGGTGGCCCACTGCCTTCGAAAAGCAGCGAGACATGGAAGGAGAGAGACAAAGGTTCCCAGCGAGGAAATCACGCGCCTCACTTCTGACATCTACAAGTTATGGCCAAGACTAGCTCGCAGAGCCGGTCTGCCCAGAGCGCCAAAGTTTCTCTGATCGCAATTAAGACCCAACTGGAAGCACGTGGGCCTTTGGGGAACCGGCGCGATAGCCCGGCAGTCCCCAAGCCAAGCCTTCGTGGGGAGGGGGTGCACACCCTCTCAGGACCAGGAGACGCGACCCCGGGCCTGAGCGCACCCCGCAGCCCTCTGCCCCCACCCGACGCGCGCCGGCCCAGGGCCGCCCCTTTGGAGCCCTTCGGACTCGCCAGCAGCTCACCGTCGATCACGTCTCATCCGCCTCCTCCCCCGCCGGGTGCACCTCCAGCCGCAGAGAGTTCGGATACGGGAGCGAGAGCGGCCCCGCGGCGCAGAGCTGCTCCTCGGTGACGAAGCAGAGCGGCACGCTGTAGGGCCGGCGAGCCAGGATCTGGACGGGGAGCGCAGCCGCCGCCACGGTGCGAGCGCCTCCATCCCGAGGCGGGCCGCCCCGCGCTCCCAAAACCCCGCCGCGGGAAGGGGCGGGGGCTTGGGAGCGCCGGCACCTGCCCCACCTCCGCCGCGGGTTCGCGCCCCCACCTGGGAGGTGCCCGCCGGCTGGGGTTACACCCGGCGCCCGCGCATCCCCCTCCACCCGGGGACCCCCGGCACACAGGGCCGCGCTGTCGATGAGTAGGAGGGTGCAGGCGCCCCGCGGGGCCGCGGCTCCGAACGCACAAGTTTAGAGAGCGCGCGAGGCACCCGGAGGCGGCTGGGAACGGTGACGCCTGCTGTGCACCGGGACCCGCCTGGGCGTCGGTTTGGAACCTGCCTTGGCCCGCGCCTTGCTGGGTGGGCACTCGCTCTTATGGGGAGGTTCTGGGGCTCCCCAGCGCCCACGTGTGAACGCACGTCCCAAGTCCTGAGCTCTTTCCTCGGGGACAGTTTTCCCGACAGTAGTATGGCCGGCGTGGAGGGCGCTAAGGAGAAGTCCGAGGACACTCCTGAGACCCGACCGGCTGCTCCAAATGACCACGTTCATCTCCCGTCACCTAACTGGGAGCTGAAAACGTACTGGCTGCTGGACGGTGAACCATTTCGGCTAAACGTGGGTCGGGAGGGCCAGGGAGTCTCATCCCCAAGTTGACACCTGCCTCCACCAGCCACCTAACCTACCCAGTTAGCTCCGGGCGTCAAAGGATGGGGCCTCCAAACCCAGTTAGTTACAGGTTGTCTTCCCCAAAGAGAAATCGGTCTTCTGCTAAAGGCGGGTATGAAAAAGAAGCAGTCCTTCTGACGGGAGTCTCCCTCAGTCACAGACTCATTTACCATAAAGGAAACTTTTCAAATTCTGCACCAATTTATGTATTTTAAATCTGTCATCTCCTGACAGAATGAAGTGCAGGGAGGAAGCAAGGATTGTAAATTCATGTCGATTCCTTGAAGACGATATCCTTAACCAAGCAGGCTGACTTGACAAGAATGAGCTTCCCTAGAGGTTCTGGGGTTTGTAACTTCAGAATTTCCGACTGGATTGGACCCAGCCAGGCATTATGGAATCCCTGGTCTCATCTATTTCCTCACCACCACTCCACCTCCCACTTGGGCCTAAGTTCCTGACATGGCCTCTCTGACTGCCCCCTTATTCCCTCCCAGGGCTTTTTCTCCCCTTTGGCTGTCTGTTGTCTCTCTCTTTCATCTAACTACCCTGCTCTTCCTTCTTACGGCTTTGATTTGTGCCCTGGAAGTCCCTGGGACTCAGAAATTCTTTAAGAAGTTGGCGCTGTCTTGAGCTTCTGGGGTGAAGACCACAGAACGCTTGTATTCTGCACACCCTGCCCCTCCCTGTATCATTCTGCCTCTCCTGCTTCCAGCGTCCTCAAAACATTCTCCTGCCTTCCTCATTTCTTTTTGCCTTTTCAAGCCCTGCCTTGATGGCACTATTTTCGTGCTACCCAAAACCCTCCCAAGTAGCGCTTGGACCTCTTTATCCTTCTGTCAAAAAGCTTGTTCAGCCTTCACATGCTTTCAGTTGTTAAGTTGGATTCATGCTAAAATGTGAATGATAGATGAAAATGATTCATAAAGCATCTCTACAAGGACAATATAAAGAACTTAGAATTTCCACCATACTCTCAAGAAACCAAGAGTTCTCTGTTCCTTAAAGCAAACAAGCAAACATAAAACACATTGGCAGTATTTCCCCACATTAATGTGGGGCGCAAAACCCAGCCTCAGTTAACTGCAGAAAAAAGTCAAAATATGATTCACCACAAAGCCAGGAAATCTAAGCTTTGGTCATGACTAAATTTAGGGAATTCATGGATCAGGTGGTCTCGTCTCATCTTACAGAGAGGCCTCAGTCCCATGCTGGAAGTCGTCACTGATTTACAACCTTTCAGCAAAGGCAAGGCCACTTATCCTCTAACTCCAAGTTGAGCCATCTGAAAATGACTGATTTGCTGCGAGGTCTACCCAAACTGGAGAAGGCAATGGCAACCCACTCCAGTACTTTTGCCTGGAACGTGCCATGGACAGGGGGGTCTCGAAGAGTCGGACACAACTGAGTGACTTCACTTTCACTTTTCACTTTCATGCATTGGAGAAGGAAATGGCAACCCACTCCAGTGTTCTTGCCTGGAGAATCCCAGGGACGGGGGAGCCTGGTGGGCTGCCATCTGTGGGATCGCACAGAGTCAGCCGTGACTGAAGCGACTTAGCAGCAGCAGCTACCCAACTTGGCTCTCGGACTAGGGAGAGTGGAAGCCTTACCAAATCTGCATCACCTGAATGACTGCTGAGCAGAAAACCAAAGGGAGGAGGTAGCTGGGATGATAAAGCAAGTTGTAATCATGACATCTAACAGTGAGGGCTTGCCACATGCCGGCCCTATTCTAAATACATCACAGACATCCCACCACCCTGTGAGAGCGGAATTAGACTATTATGACACTTTTTTGACAAATGAGGAAACTAGGCCCAAAGAGTAACCAATCTGCCCAAAGTCATAACTGAGAAGGGACAAACTACAGCAGTTCAGGCACAAAAAATAAGTCCATGAATGCCCTTACTACCACTTTCAAAGTTAGATGCTAGTAGACTAATTTCCTGGTATTCCAAATAGAACTCAGAACCTTAAGAGTCTCCAGAATTGTGAGCACATTATTTAAACAGGTCCCATTTTCTTTCCTCTCATGCCCCCCTCCCACCCATACAGATGGTTAAGAATCACTTAGACTTCCCCTCCACAGGTGATTCACCTTCCAATAGTCTTGGTGGTATTTATACTTGAACAGTTTTCACCCTGGTCCATGTACTAACCAGAAAGTCCCATGAATCATTTTTCTTCTGTCTTAAGTGTAGTGTGGATTCGCTCACATCATCTATTTGATCCACTAGTGAATCTGACTTTTTATCTTTAGATTATCCCTAATTTCTGTTTCCCAACAGCCATCACTCTCTTCCTCATCTTCCTTTCTGTCATCAGCACTTTCTTTTCAGGGCCACCAAACTTTAAAAAAAAAAAATCAGTACAGGATAGTTAAGAAGGAAAGAGGAGCTCCAGCCTGCAATGGAATACTGATTGGGAGCAATTGGAGAGACTTATCTACTAGATTCCTGTATCTGCTTTGCCATCCTCGGTGTGTGCCAGGGAGAGGCTTTTTTTCGAGCAATTGGCAGAGACATAATGGAGGTCTTAGGGTCCAACTGGGGGGAACTAAACCCATGCTCCAGATTCTTCCTCCTTCGTATCGTCTAGGAAGAATAAGTTCTCTCAGATGTGAGGGAGGCCCCATGGTACCTGAGATCCTTGACAGACCCCCTACCCACCATGTCCAGCTCCAGACTGACTCTGTTGTCAGTGCAGCATCAAAAGCATTATCTTTGTTTATGTATATGATCTGTGTCCAAAGCTTTGAGAGATTCTTTCTACCCTTTTCTTTCTCCAGATAACATGCAGAAAAGGACCTCTAGCCAACCGCATTTGCAGATGCCTGTGGCTGCAAGCTCAGCTCAGCTTTGGACTCCAAAGAGACATCATCAGACCAGTGCTGAGCTAAGACAGAGAAAAGGGTCCACTTTGTCTATCTCCTGCCTTCTGTAGGGTGCAGCCCAATCTGCTAATAAACTGCAACTCAATTGCCTGAAGTCTAGACCAGTCTCTTCAACTCCCAACAAGCTCTTTGCCTCATATCCTCAATAGAGAAGCTCAGATGTGAGTCCCTGATACACTGATTTCAAAGTACATTATCCTCAGCTACACAGTGACCACATTACTCATCCTATTGTTCCAAACAACAGCAACAAGAATCTACACATCGTGAAGAAACTGTGATGTCACTCACAAGTCTACCTCAGATAGTTCTGTGGCCAACCCCAGGACACGATTCTAACTTCAGTAACTCAGATGCAGGAAGAGGTAAAGTGAAGTGGAGTCACTCAGTCATGTCCGACTCTTTGTGACCCCGTGGACTGTAGCCTACCAAGCTCCTCTGTCCATGGGATTCTCCAGGCAAGAATACTGGAGTGGGTTGCCATTTCCTTCTCCAGGGGATCTTCCCGACCCAGGGATCAAACCCGGGTCTCCCGCACTGGAGGCAGATGCTTTAACCTCTGAGCCAACAGGGACTTATAAGGAAAGGGGGAATTAACCTTGGGATAACCCCTCCCCAACCCCCACCATGGTGAGGTTTCCTGAGAAAGATTTATGGGAATGGCCAAAGATAGAAGCAGCAGCAGGGAGAGGTGGACCTGAGATGAGGGAAGCAAGGTTAGGACTTGGGAACATCGTGGAAGAGGTTTCATGTCCCTTAGCTCACAAAGGAAGTCCCATTTCATATGCAGTTTTTCTCGTCTCGGGCTGTAAGTTCCTTTCAGCACCCCATCTCAGGGCTTCAGTTTGTCAGCTTTGCCTCTGCAGCTGAGTGTGATGGTGGGCTGACCTCAGGGTAAGAGAAATAAATGTGCTAGTGGCATGGGGAGGAAGCATTTATCTAGAAGACTGTATCCAGGATTACAGATCATTACTAGCAAGAAGTGAATGGGACCCCACAGGGCTGGAAGTGAAAGGAAGGAGCAAGACCTGCCGAGGAATATGCCAGGAGACTTGAGCCAGGCAGATTTGAGGTCTAATCCCAGTCCCATTCCTTCTTAACTGAGTAGCTCCGGAAAATTATTCAGATGCTTTGAATTTATGGAAGCCTTTACAGTAAACTCACAATGCCCCTATAAGCTTATTGTGAAAATTAAATGGTGAGGTACAGCACTGAATATATATAGCGGCTATTCCCTGGTGGTTGGAATGCAGAAACTGCCTGGAATGCAGGAGATGCAGATTCGATCTGTGGGTCAGGAACATCCCCTGGAGGAGGGCATGACAACCCACTCCAGTACCCTTGCCTGGGAAATCCCATGGACAGAGGAGCCTGGCTGCTACAGTCCATGGAGTCACAAAGAGTCAGACACGACTGAGCACTCGGCACACATCATTAGAATTATTATCCATGCAAGAAAATATGGAAAAGTGAAAAGACAGAAGCTTAAATAAATCATATTCCCTCACCTGAATGCAAGTATTGGAACTATGTTAGAAGAGTTATTTCTTACACTATTTTTTTTCTGTTAGCTAGCTAATCATGGCATTAAGTCAATTTTTTTATTGAAAGAAAAAAGTGTGAATACCTACAAGTCCGAGAGATGTATGCATATAGGATTGACTCCATTTTTCTCGGATAAGAAAGACTTATTACCCAGGCATATGAGTGTCAGCTTTTACTTGCTTTTGTTGTTCTGTCATTTATTTATGGCTGTGATTTATATTGTACTCATGCCCAGAGGCACACTGGCATGTTTTGTAAACTACCAAATAAATAAACAGCAGCTATATTTCCAGATCTGTTTGTATGGAGGTGAAAGCAAACATGAAAATTGGAGAAAATAAGCTGAAAAACTGGGATGATGGTTAGAGGGGCCTTTTGAAAAAACTAATGTGATTATTATTAATCTGCCAATCTATGCTTAAATCCAGGGTCAGACCCCACTGCAATTGTCAGTTATAAGGAAATTACTTCAGTGAGCTGGAGTTCTTCCCCGAGAGGGGATGTGTTTGTATGAGATCTACACATGATTTCTCACGACGTTCTTGTCTTGATCTCTGAGCAAGAAATATAAAACAGACATAGTAAGCTTACTGACCCACCTTTTATTCTCTCGGCAACCACCGTAAACCAGAATACACATTATCTGATTTATTAGAGAACACAGTAGGAAGAATAAAACAGATGCTATAAAATATGCATCAGTATATATTTTATACCACATGCTTACCCTTTTCAGTTTCTCCATAAATTAAAAACGTTGCCTCACCAGTGAATCTTAATGCATCCTTCCAGCTCTACTATTTTCAGCGTGTAGACTAGCTGATATTTATTCATTGATCTACGTGGATTCTCCTTTGTATCATATGGTTGCAGGTTTACCTTTAGGCTAGTATTAGCACTCCTCCACATTCTGAAGGGCAATGCTGATCAAATTTTATTATGCTTAAGAATCACCTGGAGAGATGGTTAAAATGCAGATTGCTGGGCCCAGTCCTCAGTGATTCTAATTTAACAGGCCTAGTGTGGTGCCCAAGAAATAATTCTATTTTTAACAAGATCTCAGGGGATGGCAATGCTGCTGGGTTGCCACCATTGGACCAAACATTAACTCTGTTCTAACCTTGGGAGCACTTGCATCCCAAGTTAGGCTGAATGTTAAACTGTGCAGCAGCTAATCCAGAAAACCGAAGAACTGCATAGAGATGATAAAGGAGAATTATATTGTTCAATTACACGTGTGTATTTGCTGGAGAGCTTGCCAGGTGGCTAGGTGGTAAAGAATTGGCCAGCCAGCAGGAGACGCAGGTTCGATTCCTGGGTCAGGAAGATTCCCTGGAGAAGGAAATGTCAACCCACTCCAGTATTCTTGTCTGGAAAATCCCATGACAGAGGAGCCTGGAGGGCTACAGTCTATAGAGTTGCGAAAGGGTCAGACATGATTTAGCAACTAAACAACAACAAAGTATTTGTCAGGAGCTGGTTTTGTCACAAAGACTTTGAACTATGTTCCTATAAGTTCAAAGCTGTAATAATAATAGCTTATCTTTTCAGGGGATGCACTGACACAAAATTTCCGGAAGGGACAAATGAAGAATGGATTATTTGAAAGAGCTCCACCTTCACGCTTGTATACCAACCAATCAGCACTTCCCTTTCATTCTCATTCCCAGGAGCATCCCAGGTACAGCACATTAAGCACTTTAACCTCTTCCATGTTTCCCCTTCCGCATCTGCAAAGTGAGAACTGCCAGTATCAAAGACTTGACATGAAGATTAAAAGAATAACGCACACGAAAGCAAAACACTGCCCAGAGAATACACCCTGGAGTTTCCCATTCTCTCAGGGCTCCTCATTCCTTTCCTTCCGCATGGAGATTATAACTCTACATGTGGCGGGTGGGGAGGGTATGACTTAATTAACCTCTCTCTCACACACACATACTATCATAAACCCTGTGAGTATCCGTTTTGCTCACTGTTGAATACACACCCTTAACCCAGTTCCTGCTTTTTAGCAGGCCATCAGAAAAGACAGTATTTGGCCTATAGTAGAAACACAGTGTCAATTTTAAAATGGATACACACAAACTATTAGGTGCAATAAAAATGAGCAATTTAGAGAAGGAAGGCATTCTTAACAATCAAGAATCTGACTATGCCACTAGGATTGGCTGCAAAGCCAGCACAGGCCTCGGTGCTGTGGCCCCTCAGGGGACCACTGAGATTGCTAGCTGCGACTACAAAGCCAAGACTAACAACTGTGGTGTCTAGAAGTTGGGTTATTAGCTCCCAGGAAAAAAATTAAAAGATTGAGCTACTGATCTCTTGGGTCCTTCGTTTTTGTTTAAGAATCTACTTTGTCTCTCATTTCTTCAAATGTATTGCCTGTTCTTTCTGAGTTCTTAATGGAAAATTGAAGTCAGGATAAGTGAAGAATCTTAAATTTACAAACACAGTGCAGATTTGCAGCTCAGTAGTTGCCATAGGTCTGCCAGATTTGTCAAATTTACAATGATGGTGGGGGTGGGGCTCAGTTAGAGTGCCAAGAACACTGACACACGCAAAGCACATAAATTTTTACCTTTCAAGGATCCAAATTAATTTTTGGTATGAGGACATTTATTAGTACAACAGCTTTACTGTACAAGTTAAAAATAGAATTTCTTAAAAGTACAAAGACACTATATACTGAGCTCACATATGTTAAGTGTGTTTCCTTGGAAGGAGAAATAAACAGCTTGTTCCTGAGAGAAGTTGCACAAGGAGTCAACATATACAAGCTAATTGCAGACAATAAAGATAAATCTTAAAACCCTTTTATATATACATAAAGGTAAAGTAGGCCATTTTAGAAAGCTTTCCTAAGCTTTGGGGCTTTCCCAATAGCCAGTTTGTAGAAGACTTCGCCTGCAATGCAGGAGACCCTGGTTCGGCTCTTGGGTTGGGGAAGATCTGCTGGAGAAGGGATAGATTACCCACTCCAGTATTCTTGGGCTTCCTGTGACTCAGCTGGTAAAGCATCCACCTGCAATGGGGAAGACCTGGGTTCTATCCCTGAGTTGGGAAGATCCCCTGGAGAAGAGAAAGGCTATCCACTCCAGTATTCTGGCCTGGAGAATTCCATGGACTGTATAGTCCATGGGGTTGCAAAGAGACTGACACAACTGAGCGACTTTCACTTTCCTAAGCTTTGCAATTAGAACTACACCTGCAGTGCTTGTGCATTAGTTTGAAGAGTTTTTAAAATGAATTCAAATCTTCTATAGTTTTGCATTAAGTCTTTTCTCTTTCTGCCACTAATTTTTACACTCTGGAATCACGTCACTCTCAAGAAACGGATTCCCAGTACCTGCTGAAGAGATGCTATTTTCAAATGTTCCTGTATGTGGTTTTCAGCTTATTATGGTGCAAAGACAGGGTTCCTAGTCAATAGATGTGTGTGTCCATCTCAGCCACACAAGCTGGTACCTTCTTTACCTCTCTGTGCCACAAGCATCTCCATTTATAAGAGAAGAATAACAGCCAAACTAATCTCAGAGTAATGGCCAGGACCATCCTCTTAATTCTCATTTATTTGGGCTAATGAGGAACAATTCTGTAGTGGAAGGTACAGCATAGGGGAATAGTGCATGTAAAAGTGCTTAGTAAGATGAAGAAGCACACAAAGAATTTTATTAATACTACTTTAAATAACTTCCCCAATAAGGGAAGAACCTAGCTGCAGGCCACAGACAGAAACAGCCCCAAATGGTTACCTAGGAGCCAAGCCTCCCACAGGTTTACTGCACTCACACATCCCTGGGTCTTTCAGAGTGGGCAGCGCTCAGCACTTTGCGCCGACATTCAGTGATACCTGCCAATTATCTTCCCCAGAGACCTGCTAAGAGGGGCTGTGCTCTGGAGCACCTGCAATCTCTGCTCTTTAAAAATAGAAAACCACTTTAACTTGTGGAGGCTTAACACAAGTGGGGGCAGAGAACCACCTCAACCCTAGTACACGCAAAGAATTTTTCTCCTCCTTTGTACCTGAAAAGATTGTTTTTTTCAAATAATGTCTTTTTCTGAAAAATCAGAAATGAAATAAGACAAGATCTTGTTCTTGTTTGTCAAATAAGATCAATAAGACATTTACTGGTAAACTATAAAGAAAACTTAATTCTCACTACTTTCCTAGTTCTTTAGGCATATCGCTACAATTGAGAGAAATTATCAGCCTCGAGGATAATTTTCAAAGATCATTTGGTCCTCATGGTATAAATCACCAATTCTCTCTCACACACACAAAATACAAATTATATATATATGTATGTATAGGATCAGATGTATATACATGCATAAGATCAGATATTCAAGTTCAGTTTGGAAAATGTGAAGTAAAAATCTTTAAACCTTTTTTTCACTTTCTAGAATCACAAAATATCTTTAAAATTCTACTGACTATGAGGTAGAGAAATAAGCATCCTGTTCATTGATGCTGCTGCTGTTGCTGTTGCTAAGTTGCTTCTATCATGTCCTACTCTGTGCGACCCCATGGACTGCAGCCTACCAGGCTCCTCTGTCCATGGGATTTGCCAGGCAAGAGTACTGGAGTGGGTTGCCATTGCCTTTTCCTCATTGATGAGGGCTATGTAAACTGGTAAACCTCTCTAGAGGACAGTACACATCAAATTTCAAAATACCTATCTCTTAATACTCAACAATTCCACTTCTAAAAATGGACTGGAAATGGACTGGAGTCAAAGCTTATGAGGCGCACACATTTTATGATGAAAATGTAAAACTTATACTCAGAAATTCCTTCAAATACTCTGTACTTGTCTCAAAATACAGCATATTGTATAGAGTCATAATAGAGTCTACATGTGAGAAATATATAAATGTGTAGAGGTCAATGTGTAAAATATAATTTTACAGTATTTCTAGCAACAAAGGATGATGAGACCTTCCCTCATTCAATACTGGAAATTAAAAGACAAAGCTTAAATTATTGATGATTATAGAAAAGGAGGGGTACGCTAAGGCACGAAGTTTCCCCAATGGCTCAGCAGGCAAAGAATCTGCCTGCAATGCAGAAGACACAAGAGATGCGAGTTTGATTCCTGGGTCAGGAAGGTACCCTGGAAGAGAAAAATAGCAACCCACTCCAGTATTCTTGCCTAGACGGGCTGCAGTTTAAAGGGTTGCAAAGAGTCAGACACGACTGAAGGACTAAGCAAGCGTGCTCAGGCACATTGTCTCTGCCTAGAAAGGATTGTTGAGCTTACAAGGTTTAGTTTGATTTGGTTTGGTTTTGAAAGCATGGAGTTCAGGGGTTGCACATTTTCAGAGGTGTAGAAGCCTGGTTACCTGGGTGAAGCTGTTGGTTGGATGCTTGGTTGTATTTGAGGTGTATTTATTGGCATGGGTCTCTGGTTGACTGGCTTTCTGTAGCCAAGGTTGACACTGATTGGCTGGTAAAAGTGTGTTCAAGTTGTTGATCCATTGGTTTATAAGGAGTTCTGGTGGCTACTTGTTATCGTGGCTATGGAACAATATATCTTTTCCAAAATGTGTGGAAATATATCTGATCTTATTGTTGAGCATGTCTTTTGAGGCAAATGCACTTTATAATCAGAAAAACAGACAAGGAAATTCACTGCTGAAAGAGACTGCAAACAACTTATATAATTTAGGTTTTTAAATCAGTCTGTCACATCTGTATGATAGAATACAATATAGTTTTTATAAGGAAGGAAACTAGATGTATTGATATGGAACAATCTCCATGATGTGGTGGTAAGTGAAAAAGTCAGGTGTGGAGTAAGTTCTTATCTATATGTAGAACTCTCTGGAAGGACCAAAAAGACTGATAAAGGTATTTACCTCATGAGAGAGAAATGGAGAGTCCTTGGGAGGGAAGAGTGGAGGAAAACCTTTCATTAGAAAATCAGTGTTCAAACTCCAGTCATCTTGGACATACTCCATAAAATGGTCTTTAAGAACTTATAACACCAGCAGCCAAAATCCCTCTCTTCTTACTCATCCTCATTTGCTCATGTTGACTATATTCTGGAGGTTTGGCAAACTTGGGGTGAGCACCCTTCTTAAGAAGGGATTACCCTTTACCCTGAGGCAGGACTGTCTTGCCCAGAGATCTCCCGATCTGGGGGCCCTCACTGCTCCACAGCCCCAGTAACTCCCCGCTCACCCTGTGGAATGCTCACAGGGTTTGCCTTCTCCATAAACCAGAAGACTGTTCTTTTCTCCTTCACTGTTTAGTCGGTGCAGGGTTGACACATCTGCAGAGATGTCTTTCAACCGCCTCCAGAAGCAGTGCCTTGGGGGCCCCTGGAAGCACTTTTCCCAACCTTCTCTCAAATCTTTCCAGCCTCTCGCATGCAGCTGAGAGGCTCAGGACTAAACATGGCCAGCTGGGCATGGTCTCTAGAGGACTCCACATCACTTACTACAACAGTGAGAGGAGAACTCATTAATCCAAAATACACGGGAGCAGGAACACAGTCCTGTCAGAATGCCTGGGACTCCTGGTGCTGCTGGAGTCGGCACTGGGCGAGGGGTGCCTGGGGAGCCAGGAGGGGATGCAAACTGTGGGCAGAGCCTAGGAACAAGACAGGAGGCACACCTTCAGATGGTCAAGGTGCTTCGGAACAAAATCTCCCCATGGCTGTAGGATTTTCCTCTTGGGCAGGGCTGTGGCAATTAGGCAGGTGGATTCTTATATTTTAATCTAACTTTCAACCAGTCCACAGGTTTCTCTTTGGAGCCCACAAAGGGAGAGGTTGCTTGAGGTGTCTGGTGTCTCTGATAGAGACCTGAATCCTACTGGATTAGAGCTCCCCCTAATGGCTTCATTAAATCTTAATCACTTCCTTTACAGGCCCCATTGCCAAATACAGCCACACCTAGGGGATTGGGCTTCAGCTGACTATTCTGGGGAAGGGCACACGCATTCAGTCCAGACTAGGTGGATATCCCCCACCACTGTCATTCTTGAGTCAAAACTGAGTCTACATAGAGTTCTCAACCAGAGAGAAGGGTCTATTCCCCACAGACCTCCAGCACCTGGGAATCTGCTGGACACTGAAGACGGGTTCAGGGCATCAGAGCACCATGGTTAAGAACTCTGGTTCTGAACTAACAACAGCCAGCCAGCACCTCTTGTCTGCTGTCTTGGGAACACGACTGCGAGTCAGAGTTCCATGGTGACAGGCACGCGGCAGCACGCAGGGCACTAGGCTTTCTGTGGCAGCCCTGGGGTGGCCTCTGGTAATGAACAGCCTCTTGCAGAAAAGAAGCAGGACCCTCCGGGGCCCTCCCCAGGACACAACACTTTCCATGTCCCCTGTTTCTTGTTTGTAGGAAAAGGGCTTCAGCCAGACCTTCCCTGAGTTCCAAAGGGGAGATTCAAACAGGGATAAGGGAACTGAGAGAAAGCAGAAAAAAGAAAAAGCAGTCACGGCACAACAGTGCTACAATAAAGAGGGGCCCCAGTTCCTCCTCAAGGGGTACACGCAACAACCTGGAATATATCTCTGAGTGCTTCTACAGGAACTAAGCTTCCCACTCAGGCTACAGATGGTAACTTCAGACTGAGCACAAACATACAGACAGTAGACTGGTTGGAACCAGGCTGATGACTGAGGTTCCTGAAATACCATCCTGGTATCTCACCACCAACCGATGAGAAGAAAGTTACACATCCTGCAGCCTCTCACCCCCACCCTTCTGCCAAATGCCTTTAAGAACACTTCCCTGAAGTGTTTGGTCTATTGAGCACACATCTGTCTCCTTGCTTGGCCCTGAATAGGCCTTTCTCTGCTCCAGATACCAATGTTTCAGATTGTTTGGGCTCACTATGCATTGGGCCCATGAACATGGGTTCAACGACACTGTGACGGTGTACAGTACAGTAAGTCCTCTACATACAAATGAGCTCTGTTCTAAGAGTGGGTCCCAAAGTCCAATTTGTCCCACAAAGTTAGCCTAGGAACCCACATAACACTATCGCTCCATACCACCGCTTTTATGCTTGCTTCCAGACATCCTGGGCTTGAAATAAAAAACCTATACCACTGTACTCCACACAGTACTGTAAAGTACACAAAAGCACAACCACATGCAGAGGACGCATGCATGCAACAATGTATACCAGACACATGAACTAACTTACATGATTGAACATGCAAACATATGTTTGCACCTTTGAAAGTTGGCTCATACTAGGGGACTTACTGTAATTATCATTACCATTACATGAAAACAGAGCCTGTGATGAGGTTCAGGATGTGCTACCCAAAATATGGCACCTTGGGATAGTAATATCTTAAGTTGAGGGAACTGACAAAAACAAAACACACCAGCAGAAGCAGCAAGATCACTTCGACCTCTCGTAGATCACTCTTCTTCCCTGAAACAGGTCATAAAACTCCTGTGTGAATAGTATCCCACACAAGGGGGAGGAAAGACGTTCATATCACCAAAAACAGGGAATTTGGGACCAAGAAATCTGTACAAACAAACCTTGTTAAATTAACTCATATCTTCTTAGTTACTTCTTCACTATTTACTACCCCAAGCCCAAATCCCTTTGAGTTGTCAATTCTTCACAAATTATTGTTTTGTTTCAAAGAAAAATTTCAAATTTCTACAGTGATTACATATAACTTTGTATTGATATAAATTATTTTAAAGTGCTTTAAAGCATTGCATTTATCCACTGAAGGAAATTCAAAAGATTTTCTTCAGCTAGTTCCTACATGTGTTGTTGTTGTTAGTTGCTAAGTTGTGTCCATCTCTTTCGGGATCCCATAGACTACAGCCCGCCAGGCTACTCTGTCCATGGGATTTCCCAGGCAAGAATACTAGAGTGGGTTGCCATTTTCTGTTCCAGGGTGTCTTCTTGCCCCAGGGATCTAACCCCTTCCTCCTGCTTGACAGATTCTTTACCACTGAGCCACCTGGGAAGCCCTCTAGATCCCACATAGGAGGTCTGAAATATGAGATTTGTCAGACATGTGGGTGAATCTAAAAGAAACACTGGCTGTACAAAACAACAATCATAATGTCAAATGTGTGGGCAGAGAAACAAGCCAAAAACAAAATCCTGGGCAAAGATGGCATTAACATTGGAAGAGGGTTATCATAACTACTGGGCTTCCGTGATAGCTCAAGCTGGTAAAGAATCCACCTGCAATGCAGAAGGCCTTGGTTTGATTCCTGGGTTGGGAAGATCCACTGGAGAAGGGATAGGCCACCCACTCCAGTATTCTGGCCTGGGGAATTCCATGGGCTGTATAGTCCACTCATCAGGACTACCGCAGCATATTACTCAGTGGCACTGTTCACAAAGTACAGAGGAACTGCAGGAATGAAGAGAAACACCAAGAATTTTCTGTAAGTGCTCCTTTCAAGCCACTGAGAGAGAGAAAAAGTTGCTGACCACATGTGAGGGAAGACATCTCCATAAAATATAAAGTCAGGATCTTCATTTCAAGTCAATGATAGACATAATGTACCTTTGAGAACAGATTCGTCTCTTGGTAACTTAAGATCAGAAAATCAAAGAATGGCAATTACTTAAAAATAAGCAAGTATTTGGCAATTAGGTCATTTCATTTTAACAAATATCTACAGTCTCTATGGCTCATAAGGTATTCATCATTCTCCAAACAAAAGCAACTTGATATAACATAGGCAAAAGTTACCCGAAATTATTTCAAAGTTTCCTTATAATTTGAAAGTACTCTCCTTTTATAGAGGACTCACATTTCTAATGGAAAAGGCACTGGCACCCCACTCCAGTACTCTTGCCTGGAAAATCCCATGGATGGAGGAGCCTGGTGGTCTACAGTCCATGGGGTCGCTAAGAGTCAGACACGACTGAGCGACTTCACTTTCACTTTTCACTCTCATGCATTGGAGAAGGAAATGGCAACCCACTCCAGTGTTCTTGCCTGGAGAATCCCAGGGATGGGGAGCCTGGTGGGCTGCCATCTATGGGGTCGCACAGAGTTGGACATGACTGAAGCGACTTAGCAGCAGCAGCACATTTCTAATTCCATGTTTTCCGTTTCCAGACTAGATATGCATCTTGGCTCCATCCTTCATTACTTACTGGTAGCTAAATTATGCTGAATTAAGCTACCCCACGTTTGAGGTCAGGGGTGGCGTCTGAGAGTGCCAGGCTGCGACAGCGCAGGAGCGGCCGAGAGGAGCTACCCCACACCCCAGGTCAGGAGAGGTGGCTGAGAGGAGCAACCTCATGTCCAAGGAGTGGTGGCTGAGTGGGTGCAGGAGGGCCAACAGGAGCTACTCAACGTTCAAGATCAGGAAGGGCGGTGGTGAGGAGATACCCCTTGTCCAAGGTAAGGAGCAGTGGCTGTGCTTTGCTGGAGCAGCTGTGAAGAGATACCCCATGCCCAAGGTAAGAGAAACCCAAATAAGACGGTAGGTGTTGTGAGAGGCATCAGAGCACAGACACACAAACCATAATCATAGAAAACTAGTCAATCTAATCACACAGATCACAGCCTTGTCTAACTCAATGAAATTAAGCCATGACGGTGGGGGGCCACCCAAGACGGGCGGGTCATGGTGGAGAGGTCTGACAGAATGTGGTCCACTGGAGAAGGGAATGGCAAACCACTTCAGTATTCTTGCCTTGAGAACCCCATAAACAGTATGAAAGGCAAAAATGATAGGATAGTGAAAGAGGAACTCCCCAGGTCGGTAGGTGCCCAATATGCTACTTGAGATCAGTGGAGAAATAACTCCAGAAAGCACGAAGGGATGGAGTCAAAGCAAAAACAATACCCAGCTGTGGATGTGACTGTTGATAGAAGCAAGGTCTGATGCTATAAAAAGCAATATTGCATAGGAACCTAGAATGTTAGGTCCGTGAATCAAGGCAAATTGGAAGTAGTCAAACAGATGGCAAGAGTGAATGTCAACATTCTAGGAATCAGCAAACTAAAACGGACTGGAATGGGTGAATTTTACTCAGATAACCATTATATCTACTACTGTGGGCAGGAGTCCCTTAGAAGAAATGGAGTAGCCATCATGGTCAACAGAAGAGTCAGAAATGTAGTACTTGGATGCAATCTCAAAAACAACAGAATGATCTCTGTTTGTTTTCAAGGCAAACCTTTCAATATCATGGTAATCCAAGTCTATGCCCCAACCAGTAACACTGAAGAAGCTGAAGTTGAATGGTTCTATGAAGACCTACAAGACTTTTAGAACTAACATCCCCAAAGATGCCCTTTTCCTTATAGGGGACTGGAATACAAAAGTAGGAAGTCAAGAAACACCTGGAGTAACAGGCAAATTTAGCCTTGGAATACGGAATGAAGCAGGGCAAAGGCTAATAGAGTTTTGCCAAGAAAATGCACTGGTCACAGCAAACACCCTCTCCCAACAACACAAGAGAAGACTCTACACATGGACATCACCAGAATGTCAACACCAAAATCAGATTGATTATATTCTTTGCAGCCAAAGATGGAGAAGCTCTATAAAGTCAGCAAAAACAAGACCGGAGCTGACTGTGGCTCAGATCATGAACATCTTATTGCCAAATTGAGACTTAAATTGAAGAAAGTAGGAAAACCACGAGACCATTCAGGTATGACCTAAATCAAATCCCTTATGATTATACAGTGGAAGTGAGAAATAGATTTAAGGGCCTAGATCTCATAAATAGAGTGCCTGATGAACTATAGATGGAGGTTCATGACACTGTATGGGAGACTAGGGATCAAGACCATCCCCATGGAAAAGAAGTGCAAAAAAGCAAAATGGCTGTCTTAGGAGGCCTTACAAATAGCTGTGAAAAGAAGAGAGGCAAAAAGCAAAGGAGAAAAGGACAGATAGAAGAAAAAAAAAGAAGAAGAAAGGAACTCTGAATGCAGAGTTCCAAAGAACAGCAAAGAGAGATAAAAAGCCTTCCTCAGCGATCAATGCAAAGAAATAGAGGAAAAGAACAGAATGGGAATGACTAGAGATCTCGTCATGAAAATTAGAGATACCATGGAACATTTCATGCAAAGATAGGCTTGATAAAGGACAGAAATAGTATGGGCCTAACAGAAGCAGAAGATATTAAGAAGAGGTGGCAAGAATACACAGAAGAACTGTACAAAAAAGATCTTCATGACCCAGATAATCATGAAGGTGTGATCACTCACACTCACCTAGAGCCAGATATACTGGAATGTGAAATCAAGAAGGCCTTAGGAAGCATCACTATGAACAAAGCTAGTGGAGGTGATAGAATTCCAGATGAGCTGTTTCAAATCCTGAAAGATGATGCTGTGAAAGTGCTGCACTCAATATGCCAGCAAATTTGGAAAACTCAGCAGTGGCCACAGGACTGGAAAAGGTCCGTTTTCATTCCAATCCCAAAGAAAGGCAATGCCAAAGAATGCTCAAACTACTGCACAATTGCACTCATCTCACACACTAGTAAAGTAATGCTCAAAATTCTCCAAGCCAGGCTTCAGCAATACGTGAACTGGGAACTCCCTGATGTTCAAGCTGGTTTTAGAAAAGGCAGAGGGACCAGAGATCAAATAGCCAAGATCTGCTGGATCATGGAAAAGCAAGAGAGTTCCAGAAAAACATCTATTTCTGCTTTATTGACTATGCCAAAGCCTTTGACTGTGTGGGTCACAATAAACTGTGGAAAATTCTGAAAGAGATGGGAATATCACACCACCTGACCTGCCTCTTGAGAAACCTGTATGCAGTTCAGGAAGCAACAGTTAGAACTGGATATGGAAAAACAGACTGGTTCTAAATAGGAAAAGGAGTACATCAAGGCTGTATATTGTCACCCTGCTTATTTAACTTATATCAGAGTACATCATGAAAAACGCTGGGCTAGGGAGAAGCACAAACTGGAATCAAGATTTCCAGGAGAAATATCAATAACCTCACGTATGCAGATGACACCACCCTTACGGCAGAAAGTGAAGAGGAGCTAAAAAGCCTCTTGATGAAAGTAAAAGAGAAGAGTGAAAAAGTTGGCTTAAAGCTCAACATTCAGAAAACTAAGATCATGGCATCCAGTCCCATCACTTCATGAGAAATAGATGGGGAAACAGTGGAAACAGTGTCAGACTTTATTTTTGGTGTCTCCAAAATCACTGCAGATGGTGACTGAAGCCATGATATTTAAAGACGCTTACTCCTTGGAAGGAAAGTTATGACCAGCCTAGATAGCATATTCCTTGCCTAATTCCATCTATCTTTTTCAGGTTCACTTATTTTCTGCTTTAAGATGTGCCACTTAAAAATTCATTAGAAAGCCAAAAGCTTTTATTCTCTTAACTATTGCTCTTATTTTTTTTCCTGCTTTTACATTACATTGTGGAATCTTGGTAAGATGTCAGATATATATCATATTACAAAACTGTTTCATTATTGAAGAATTTGGCACATCAAATAAATAGCATATCATTATGGGAAAAATCCAGACAGGTCAGTATGTATACTTTTCTTAAAAGACACTGACATGCATGGTTACATCAGGGATTCATGGTATTCTTCGGAGATACATAGATGACCTAACATTCTATCGATAGATATAACATTCGCTAGAAGGCCTACCATTCTATTGATATAGATAATCTAGTCAAGAATTATGATTTTTTGCTTTTTTTTCTTTTAAAGTGCTTTTGAAATCATTGGTTTTTATATGTGCTTTAAAAATAATAAGGAAAAATAATTTCAATTTGTGTTTTGATCATAATGTATGCTTTTCTGAATGTTTCCAAATTCATTTTTTTTTAACATGGATATGGGAATGATTCTTAGGTTTTGTTTTTTTCTTATTGAATTGGCAAGATAATTGACTTGCCCATGTATTGAGCTTTTTCCTTGATAATATTTGACTTCAAGAATCTTAAATTGTCATCTCTTTTTTCTGTGTATTGCTTTCATGCTGAGGGAAATAAAAGAGCTGTATGTAATATATATATATATATATATATATATATATATATATATATATATATATAAAAAGCAGAGACATTACTTTGCCACAAAGGTCCACCTAGTCAAGGCTATGGTTTTTCCTGTGGTCATGTTTGGATGTGAGAGTTGGACTGTGAAGAAGGCTGAGCGCTGAAGAACTGATGCTTTTGAACCGTGGAGTTGGAGAAGACTTTTGAGAGTCCCTTGGACTATAAGGAGATCCAACCGGTCCATTCTAAAGGAGATCAGTCCTGGGTCTTCTTTGGAAGGAATGATGCTAAAGCTGAAACTCCAGTACCTTGGCCACCTCATTTGAAGAGCTGACTCATTGGAAAAGACTCTGATGCTGGGAGGGATTGTGGGCAGGAAGCAAAGGGGGACGACAGAGGATGAGATGGCTGGATGGCATCACCGACTCGATGAACATGAGTTGGGTGAACTCTGCGAGCTGGTGATGGTCAGAGAGGCCTGGCGTGTTGCAATTCATGGGGTCGCAAAGAGTCAGACATGACTGAGCGACTGAAGTGAAGTGAAGCTAATCATAATTTTCAATCGTTTTAAATTTACCCCCTATGTCACTATTTCAGACACAGGAGGAAAGAGAATATGTTCTTATTTAAGGCAAACTTATGGATTCCATGGATTTAAAGACATTCTTGGGGACTTCCCTGGTGGCACAGTGGATAGAAATCTGCCTGCCAGTGTAGGGGACATGGGTTTGATCCCTGGTCTGGGAAGATTCCACAAGCTGCAGAGCAACTCCTGAGCCTGCGCTCTAGGGCCCGTGAGCTACGACTACCACGCCTGTGTGCTGCCACTACTGAAGCTCATGCAGTTAGGGCCTGTGCTCCTCAACTAGAGAAGCCCACGTACCACAGTGAAGAGTAGCCCCCACTTGCTGTAACTGGAGAAAGTCTGTGCACAGCAACAAAGCCCCACTGCAATCAAAAGTAACTCAATATTAAAAAAAAAAAAAAATTCTGAGAAGTCTCTTTGTATTTAATGCTTATTGAGTGAATGAGTGAAAGAATGGATATGCTAATGAATGGATGGTTATGCAGATTATTAGGCCAACTTCTGTATCTCATCCCTCCCTTTGGCTTTGCTTCCTCTGCTCTGTCAGCTGGTTCTGAGCACCTGCAAAAGTTATTTTGCACGGGACTGTTTTTTGTTGGCCTTAGTAGTTGAGGGGATGCCAGCCTCGGTTCTGCCCAACACTGAGCCTCAGCCCCATGGGCTCTTCCCCTAACTGAGAGTGAGCACTGCTGGCTGCAGATACCTGCAATCTCAGCAGAGGAGCTGCCCCGTCACAGACCCTGGCTCCAATTCAGTTCAGCACCTGTGCAGCTGGCCTGTGGCCTTGCCTCCCTGTCTCAGCACTGACAGCTCCTGATGGGTTCCCACCTGGTTTTCTATGTCCATTGCTCACTCAGTCATCATGGGTTAGTCACTCCCAGGTTGTAGGCGTGATGCCAGTGAAAAGGTTAAGTGCTAAACACGTACAGGAGAAAGTGGGGATAATGCTATAGTTTAATGAAGAGATGGAAAGACTCTGATACCATGGGGATATATTTTGAAAGAAGTTCTAGCCAAAGACATTGCTCTCTCTCCAAATGACTGTGCATGAAGAAACATTGCATACAATGAATATGAAGTCACAGAAGCATAGACCCTTCAGAAACAGGGTGTAAGTCCAATACTTCAAAGCCCTACGGAGAGGTGAGGAAGACAGGAAAACCCGTGTTTCCAAGTGTCACACAATCTGCCAATGCCAAGTGGAGGGCAGTGACTTTACCCGTGTCTGCCACCTCACAAGGCACCTTGGCATACAGTTTTATTTACTCCACCACACGAACTCTATAGGACTTCCCTGGAGGCTCAGATGGTAAAGGATCCTCCTGTGATATGGGAGACCTGGGGTCGATTCCTGGTCGAGGAGGAGGAGA
This sequence comes from Nanger dama, assembly GCA_917880005.1. Lineage (NCBI taxonomy): Eukaryota > Metazoa > Chordata > Mammalia > Artiodactyla > Bovidae > Nanger > Nanger dama. The sequence goes on along the minus strand of CAKJTW010000017.1, from coordinate 18,445,690 downwards.
AGGAGGAAATGGCAACCCACTCTCGTATTCTTGCCTGGAGAATCCCCATAGGCAGAGGAGCCTGGTGGGCTATAGTCCATGGGGTCACAGAGAGTCAGACACAACAAAGCGACCAAGCACAGCACAGCACAAACTCTCTCTCATTTATTATGATGCTATTTTACATCTAAGGAGACCATCTGTCTGGCACAGTGGTAAAGCATCTGCCTGCCAATGCAGCGGATGCAAAAGACGTGGGTTCTACCTTTGGGTTGGGAAGATCTCTGAATTAGGATCTGGCAATCCACTCCATTATTCTTGCTTGGGGGAAATCCCATGGACAGAGGAGCCTGCTGGGCTACAGTCCATGGGGGTCGCACAGAGTCAGACAAACTGAGCATGCATACAGACCACCTGTCAGAGCAGGGATATCTGTTCCTTCATGCCCAAACAATCCAGGAATCAGTAGGTTGATGGTTCTCTACCGTTGATCTGCGTATTTGATAATAAATATTTGTAGAGCTGTGTTGAACCAAGTTTTTAACTGAAGTTGATAATGTTTTACAGATTGAGAATAATTTGGAGATCATGAGAAAAACACACCATAACTTTGTGACAAAGGAAGTAAATACAGAAATAAATTTAAACAAACTTAGAACTTCCCAGGAGGTGTTAGTGGCAAAGAACCCGACTGCCAATCCAGGAGACCTAAGAGACTCGGGCTCAGTCTTTGGGTCGTGAAGATCCCCTGGAGGGAGGGCATGGCAACCCACTCTAGTGTTCTTGCCTGGAGGAACCTAAGGACAGGGGCCCTGGCGAGACCACTACAGTTCATGAGGTTGCATAGAGCTGGACATGAGTGAAGAGACTTAGCATACATGCACTAGAGTAAAAATTATGAATTGTGTTTTTCTTACATTTACAATTAAAACACACAGTTCTAATGTATCAATTATAACATATAACTGAGTAGGTAATAAATGGAGTTAAATTGTTCTAAGGCCTGTGTATTATCCAGGACAAAGGTAAAAGTATTGATAATTTTAGATCTTAATCATACATATAGTTAATAATAATATGTATTATGTATGATACTATGTACTGTATTATATACTATTTTTAAGTTAATCAATAAAAGAATAGAAAAAGAGTACATGATATCTTACCCAGCAGAAGGGGAAATGTAACGATAGAAATTATTCAGTCCCATAGAAATGACAGAGAAGGAAAACACAGGACAGGCATGACAAAGGCTCAAAATGATAGATGAAACCTAATTATGTCTGCAGTTGTATCGGCATAAATAGAGTAAATGTTCCTGCCAGCATCCATGATTTTTCTGAAAGCATCTAACTTTCATCCATTTATAAGAAATGCATCTAAAACATTAAAATGTACAAAAACTGAAAGTAAAATTATGAAAAAGGATAAGTCAAAAGAATACTGGTACATCCATATTAATATTAGACAACATAGACTTCCAGGCAAAAAGCAGCACAAGGAAGCCACTTTCTAATGGTAAAAGGCTCAATCCTTCAGGAAGATAAAATTATTTTAAGTTGCTATACTTATAACAACATTGCCAATAAGTAAACAAGCAAACAGAATTACAAGAAGTAAACAAATCCATAATCAGAGAGTAAAAGATTAAAAACTCATGTTTCTGACTAAATTATAGAACAGGAAAACAAAACATACCAGTATGAACGTTAAAAATATGAACAACATAATTACAAATTAGAGCACATGGATATACATAAAATCTGCACACTGTACTGAATAATGCATTCTTTTATGGTACACATAATATTTAAGGAAACTGACTATATACAGGGTCATGGAGTAAAACCTACACACATCTCAAAAGACTGAAATCATACAGAATTTCTTCTCTGACAGCAGTGTGACAAATCAATCACAAGTTAACTAAAAAAATCGTATGTTTGGAAAGTAAGACAGACTTCCAACTTGTTCATGGGTCAAACAGGAAATGATCATGTAAATGAGACAATGTTCAGAGTGAATACAAACACATAACAAAATGTCTGGACCATTTTCATGACATGAGATAGAAAGACCTACAGAAAATGAAAATTTTTCTAAAAATATAACTTATCAAAACTGACCTGAAAAAAAAAAAAAAAAAAACACAAACCCTGAACCTAGGAAGGAATTTAAAACTTGAGTTGTAACATAACCATGAAAGAAATTGAACCAGTCAATTAAAATCTTCCAAAGAAAAGGAAATTCTAGGTCCAAGTGGCTTAACTGATGAACAAACATTCAAGGAATAATTAATAAAACAAGATAGAGTGAATGGTAGAAAAGCAGTAATCAAAGAAAGCATGTGTGAAAAATATCTAGACGAGAAGGAAGACAGTGAATCAGTACTTGTTACCGCTCCTGAAAGCACTCCAAGAGTTCATTACTACCTTACTAGCCGTCAAAAACGAAAGACTGGAGTCTCAGGAAAAGGCCATTCCCCTCTCGCATAATTATAGCAATGACAACCAAGCCTTTCCTCCTGAACTGCCCAGGAGTGGGTGGGAGCTGCAGGCCCTCCCACAAGCATGCCCTGGGTCTTCCCACATAGATTACTGCCTAAACTCCTGCATTGCCTCTTTTAATCTCTGTGGTGTGTATCCTATTCTTATCTTGATTTTACAGATGACAAAGCTGAACTTTAGCAAAGTGACTTTCATGGCCACATGGTTAACAGAGGGCGTGGGTGGGGATGGAAGGCAGGCTAATGGATGGTACTGGAAAGCTCATACCCTTCGCTTCTCCTCTACATCCATGCTATTTATTAGTGGTCCCACTGAACCTCCCAGCAGGAATGTTTGCTTCCCCACAACAATACAGCCCTTCCCTGGCACAGATAAATCAGTGCTGAGTATTTCAAAGAAGCATATGGTGCCCAGGACTGACCTTTGGATAGCTATTTAAAGAATGAGGACATTCTGAGGTTTGTGGCATCATGTGACAGCAGGTGGTCAGCAGTTACCCATAAAAGTTATTTAAAAGAGCACTTGACAAATATTTACTGTCTCCAGAAAATGGGGTTTAAATAATAGAAACTATCCCGTAGAGTTGTTGGGATATTAATGAGCTAATACTTATGCTTTATGTCACCCACAAGGATGCAAGGCGTCAGAGCATCTCCACAAAACAACGTTCACCCTTCCATCATGGCCAACCAATGCTGAGTCTGCCCAGCCCCAACTGCATTACATTCTGATAAGCATCCACAGACAATTATGAAGAATACCCTAATTTCATAATTTTGGCTCCTCTCAGAGAAGAAATATCCCAAATCTGAAGGAGTCTTCGAAGTTGATCAGATCAGTTAAGCTACCAGCTATGCACCTCACCCTAGTGCTCCAGGCTTCGCCATCATGAGTTAAGGAGTTGTCATCTCCCTTCTGGAATGAACTTCCTCTCCAGACTCATTACTCTCACTCCTTGTATAGCTGTACTAGGTCCATACTCTAATTTCTCAGAGATCTGTTAAGTGAATCAGTGCAGTGTGTAACACCGAGTTTAAGGAATCGTGAATCATGTGTTACACACATTTCCCATTTTTATCTTTGTTTAGTGGAGTGTGTCATGGAGTTTTAAATAGATCTTGGTCTCCTTGAACCTTCCAATTCAAATTCATTCTTAGTGTGAAAAAAATTTATATAAAGTCAAATATGAAGAACAAATTTCTTGTAAATCCACAACTAAGCAGCTGCCCTCGATGAGCAGAGAGAAAAGCCCTCTAGCAGCACTTCCTGCTGGTCCTTCAGTCCTGTGCAAGATCAGAGGAACTGTGCCTGCCTCATGTATTTGTCTTGATGATGCACACAAAATAATTTAATGCATTTAGGCTTCCTAATAAATCTGACATCCAATGTTGAGTGGAAACTTTGAAATGCACTGAATTTTAGAGAGAGGGCATGCCATTTACAGCAGCTCAAGAATTTTAGCAGTGGGTGTACATTTCACAACACATAAATTCACTGTTACAAAAGTATTTTTTAAATCTCTTATATCCAGCTCCCCTTCTGCTGGTTAACAGAACACTTATTAGCTGTTCCCTTTGTAAAGTAGAACTAGATTGGGAGGAAGAAGTTCTTTTTTAACTTTGTATACTTCTGTGCAATTTTACTTTATTATGTTTTGGAAAGGGGTCCATTTGCCTTAACTCCTAATGAAAATCCTTTTGGACTAGATTCAGACGAACTTCTTACCCATGGAAAAGCAGGTAGTTGATGGTGATACTTCAGAATTCTCCCAGCAGAACATGACAGCAGATATGCCTTCCCCCAGAAACCACCTTGAAAAACCTATGTTAGAACTGATGCACCTACACATTATTATGGAGAAGGCAGTGGCACCCCACTCCAGTACTCTTGCCTGGAAAATCCCATGGACGGAGGAACCTGGTAGGCTGCAGTCCATGGGGTTGCTGAGGGTCAGACACGACTGAGCGACTTCACTTTTCTCTTTTCACTTTCATGCATTGGAGAAGGAAATGGCAATCCACTCCAATGTTCTTGCCTGGAGAATCCCAGGGACAGGGGAGCCTGGTGGGCTGCCATCTATGGGATCACACAGAGTTGGACACGACTGAAGTGACTTAGCAGCAGCACACATTATTAAGAAATTGGGTCTCTCTTAAAGGCTTAAACATAAGGTATGACACCATAAAACTTCTAGACAAGATCATAGGAAAAGACATTATCTGACGTAAATCTTACCAACATCAGTCTTCTAAGGGAATAGAAATAAAAACAAAAATAAACAAATGGGACCTAACAAAACAAAAACCCTGATGCTGGGAAAGACTGAAGGGAAAAGGAGAAGGGGGCAGCAGAGGATGAGATGGCTGGATGCCATCACTGATTCAGCGGACATGAATTTGAGCAACCTCCGGGAGACAGTGAAGCGTGGCATGCTGCGGTCCATGGGGTCGAAAAGGGTCGGACAGGACTTGATGACTAAACAACAATAAACACAGATAACAAATGCTGGAGAGGGCATGTAGAAAAGGAAACCCTCTTACACCGTTAGTGGGACTGTAAATTGGTGCAGCCGCTATGGAAAACAGTATGGTGGTTCCTCAAAAACGCTAAAAACAGAGTTGCCTTATGATTCAGTGATCCCACTTCTGGGCATATATCTGGACATAACTATAATTTTAAAAGATACATGTACCCCTATATTCACAGCAGCACTATTTACAACAGTTAAGACATGGAACCAATCTAAATGTCCATCGACAGACAAATGGATAAAGCAGATATGGTGTAAACACACACGTGCGCACACACACACACACACACACAAAACAGAGTAATACGCAGCAATCAAAAACTATAAAATAGAGCCATCTGCAGCAACACGGATGAACCTAGGGATTACCATACTAAACAAAGGAAATCAGAAAGAGAACGACAAATGGTATCACTTACACGTGGAATCTAAAATATGATACAAATCAACATATCTATGAAAAAAATAAAAACAGACTTACAGACATAGAGAACAGACTTATGGTTGCCAAGGGAGAGGAGAGGAAAGTAGGGAAGGAATGGGAGTTTGGGATTAGCAGAGGCAAACTATTATATATAGGGTAGATAAACAAAAGCTCCTACTGTAGCGCACAGGGAACAATACTCAATATTCTGTGACAAACCATAAGAAAACCATAATGGAAACCATAATGGAAAAGAATATATACAGACACACACAGATATAACTGTGTCACTTTGCTATACAGTAGGAATTAATACAAGATTGTAAATCAACTATACTTTCATTTAAATTTTTTTTTATGAATTTGGGCCTCAAATGAGATACAGAAACATTCTAGTGCCAGAAAATTGAGTACATTCAAAGCTGGAGTAGAGAGGCAGGGCTGAAGAGGAGCACAGACAGTGAGAGTGGACGTCCCCACTGGCTCAATAGTTGAGAGGCAGCAAGGACAGGGAGAACTTGAGGAGTGGGGCAGGCAAGCCCTGGAGTTCCCCTCTCTGGCTCTTTGCATTCTTATGACACTGCTTAGCAAAAGCATTTCTATGCAACAGTGTGAGTGCTGCTGTTTCACTAGTCATAAGCTGTGTGGTATTTTGGACTCTGCAAATCATTCAGGATGGCCATATGACATGCTAGGTTTAACCGACTGGCATTGGGCATACTGTAGGGATAGCACACCCATGAAGCGAGTAAATCATCCTATTTCTGCAGTACAAACAGTGTGATTTCCTGCTCATAATATCTTCTGTTTCTTAGGGTTCCCCAGACACATTTTGAGGCCTTAGTTTACTGCCAGGTGTCACACACAGTGAGGCCTCTGTGTTCTAAAGATCACAGAGCTACTCTTCTAATGCACAGAACCTGCTGATGTAATCATCTGAATAAGCATTTGGGCAAAGTGGACAAACACTGGGCGCTTGAGACCACTGAGAGACATTTCTGCAGGATCTTGACAACCTGTAAACCTGGGAGACTCTCCGAGATATTCTGTTACAGAGTGTATCCTTACTCTTAACTTACTAGGCACTCAGATTTTTTTTCAAAAAGATTATGCTTAGCATTTATTTGTTAAATCAACTCCAACAAATACACCCTTTTGTAACAAGATACAAGGTAGGCAGTAGTCAGCTGTGATTACTGAAGCATGACCATTTCATAGCTACTTCTGGTTCAAGACATCATTAAATAATGTGTTAAATGTAAATGTGGAACACAGCATTTGGGATACAAGTGCATAAGTTAAAATGTTTCCTGGGCTTAAGAAAACTGTTTGATGGATTTGGGATTTTAAGCCATTAAGGGAGACTGAACCCAGACTAGTTTTGATGTTTTTAAAAATCAGTTCAATAAATTATCTTAAACTAAATGTACAGATAACCACTACACAGATCAAGAAACAGAATGTTGTTAGCATCACAAAACTTTGCTCTTTTCTAATTACAAGTGTTTTTGTAACCAAGCAGAACCCCACGATGCCTTCCTGGGACAGACCCCTTCTCCATATCCTCTGCTTTATCTCCTCATTGAAGTACTTAGGTAATTGTATCTGATGCACATTTCCTGAGTTGTTTTATTGATGTGAAAACTACCACCAAATGGAAGAAATGAACTAGTTGATGACCATGAACATGTAGCCACCAGATCTACTAGCATCAAAAGATTTATGGTGTTAACCCCTGTGACACTGCCCTGTTACCTCACCATCAGCCAATCAGAACTGTACATGAGCTGATCACATAACCTAGACCCCATTCACCACCCTCACCTTGCTTTTAAAAATGTTTTCCTGAAATACATCAGGGAAGTCTGGTGTTTTGAGCACTAGCTGTCCTGGACATCTTGTTTGGTACCCTGAAATAAATGCTGCATTTCTCCATAATCCAGTGTCAGTAGACTGGCTATACTGCATACAGGCCAGCAGACCCAAGTTTGGGTTTTCTCCTCTCCAAAGGTATAAACTCTAGTATGCAGCTTCCTGGTTTTGAACTTTATAAATGAAATCATGTAACATGTAGTCCTTCATGTTTGTCTTTTTCCATGGAATGTTTGTGAAATTTATCAAGTTAATTGTACTGTTTAATTCACTAACATATGGTACTCCTTACATAAATAACCTGTAATGTCTTTATCCAGTCTATATTTGAAGGAAACGGGTTGTTTTCAGTTTGGTTAAGATTATGAGTCATTTCTTTAGTTAAGAAAGATTAAAAAAAACAGTTCCTCTACTTAATACATAATTTAAAAAACAGTTCCTCTACTTAATACACATAGTGAAGTGTTCTGAGAATATATAGGTATGTTCAACTGGCTACAGTTAAAATGACAGTGATGTAATGATATGTTAACAAGTGCTTAGTGTTGTATCTGTACTCGTATTCCAAGTTTAACTTTAGGATGACCACTTGGGGTATGAAATATTTACTTGTCCAAAATGCCTTTACAATTAAAATGACCATTGCTGAGGGAAAGTTTCCAAATAATTAACTATCATTTTGCTGGGTAATCTATTTGCCAAATTATTCAGGAATTTTCTGAAGTGTTGATTCCTCTGCCTATAAAATGGTAAATAGTCCTAGATCAAACATAAGATGCCTTTAAAACAATTTTTTTCAACTAATTTGTTTCCTGAGATTTGATTCAGAGTTTTTGAAGGAATTATAAATTGGTTTCGGCTTTCACAGAGTTCAGCAATGTGTTCCAAAAATAGTTTTTACCATTTTAGGCTTTTGGAAATGTGTGTAGAGAATGTGTTTACAGGAAAAATGGGATAAGTGCACAGACGAAATGCGCAAGAGGAGTTTGTAAGAATTATTTGTAATGGCAGAAACCATGAACCTTAACACTCTATAAACATTAGGTACAATGAATTAAGGTATTCCATTCAAACAAGTTATTTATTAAATAATTCACCACAAGGACTGCCCTGGTGGTCCAGGGTAAAGAAGCAGCCTGCCAATGCAGGGGGCACAGGTTCGATCCCTGGTCTGGGAGGATCCCACATGCCAGGGGTCAACTAAGCCCATGCACAACTACTGAGCCCAGGAGCCTAGAATCAGCAAGCTGCAACCACTGAAGCCCAGGTGCCTAGAGCCAAGAGAAGCCACTGCAAAGAGAAGCCGCAGCAACAGAAGGAAGAACGACCCCTGTTCATCGCAATTAAGAGAAAGCCCGCTCTCTGCAAGGAAGAACCAACACAGCCTAAATTAATTAATTATAAAATATGCCAAGTACCATGCTACACAGAGAATTCTGCAGTGATCAAGACAGAGAGGTTCCTGAGGATTAAATTCCTGACTCACCTCTCCCATAGACACAGGGAATCTACAGCTACAGATGGAACAAATTTCCTCTAATAAAACCCTAAAGGCTAGCTGAGCAACTGCAACATGTTGACTAAACCAGGAACAAAAATACATTAAACTGGGTAGGAGAGACTGGGACACAACCTCACCTTAAACTTCATGCCCAACCCCAACCCCACAATCAGAAGAGAACTTAAAATCCAGAACTACTGCCTGAGGAGCCAGCCAACTTTTAATACCTTCGCCTCACAGACAAGCCCTTAAAATATCTAAACCCTTTGAAAACCAACAGGAGACCCACAAGGCTCTAGGAAAACTGAGAAGGGCTCCTACAGGGCTGGAGCACCCAGACTCACCGGCCCCGGCTCCGTGCAGACTTGAAGTGAACGAGGCGGCTTCTTTGCTTCTATTACAAGCGGCGGGGAGTGTCTGGCCCACTCACCTGGGAGTCCCATCCTCTGGGACAGAAGGTAGGCACCATCCCCTCGTTCCAGCGCGATTCTTTTTTTTTTTTTGGTAGGTCTCTTTTCTTCCTGGCAGGTGCCCTCTTCCTCTGCTGCACTCCTGAGGCAGTATTAACCAGAAGGAAACTTTCACACCTGTCTGGTGCCTGGGTTTGGTGGCTGCGCACTGGGGACACGGCTGTCACGTGACTGGGGGAGGACGGGGGGACTTGCAGTCCTAGACACCACAGGACTGGAACAGCGGCGAGACAGTCGTGCCGGGGGACCGCCCCCAGGGCAGGACAGCTGACTGAGAGGAACCCCAGACTTTCCTAGAAGGAGCCCGTTTGCTGGTCTAGGAGCTCTGGCCTAGGGGCACCCTTCCTGCCTCAGGGAACGGAGGCTGGTGATCCCAGGCTTTGGGCTGCGCCTCTCTGCCTCTCTCCAGTTCACCAGTATCACTGGTCTGGCGCCTCATTTTGTGGTTGCTTCCAGAGAACCTCCGATTTCCAAGAGAAACCAAGTACAAAAAAAAAAAAAGGTTAGAAACTGTGAACTCTTACTTCTTTGTACAAAGGGTGAATTTTCCTGAATGTAAATACATAATTCAAAAAGAAAAAAAAAATTGAGGCAGGGTATCTTAAGTGTATTAAAATGAATTTTAATAAACTATTTCAATCTAAGCAAGAAACTTGGGTGCCAAATATCAATGTGAAGTGATACAAAATAAACACATTATGAACATCCAAAAATCTGGATTTACAATGGGCATGTTGACAGCTTTTGAAATTAAACAGCACTCAATCACTAATTTTCTTTGAGGGTAAGATTTGTACCCTGCTGGGCTTATAATTTTGTTTTCTCTTTTGTGCTGTTCATGTGTAAATATTGCCAGTTTCATTTGACACAAACAAGGAAAACAACTTAATTCTGTTTCTAAGCTAGTGAATGATAGACACCCTAGATGAGGCAGTGTAATATATGCTTCTTGGCAATGATATGAGGTGGGTGAGTGTGTGTGGGGTTGGGGGGTTGGGGATCGGTGGGAGAGAATCAAGCCATTTCAAATGTATTTGTAACAAGAAACAAATTTATTGATTTTAAAAGACAAGACACCATTTTGTTTTGAAAAACACAAGGAAGCTAGCCTGAGTTCAAGTCTGAAATATTCAGAAAAATCCTACTAATATCTTTAGTATGTTCCAGTCATTTGTTTAAACAACACACTAAAAGTTAATATATATTTTTATAATTATAAAAGTTCCCCAGTTATTGTACAGTACACAATACAAATCGCCCACAAACTATTATTTAGCTCCTGCCAATTTTGAGAGGACATGATATACTAAAAGATTTAGCATTTCTCACAAAAATCACATCAGGAAATACGTATTTACAAAATCAAATACATTATACAAAAAACCATCACATGTTATTCGGTAAAGATGTTTTTAAATAATTAAAAGTTTATTCAACTGTAGTCCAAAACTGGAAAAGAACATTACATTATCTCACACATACAATCTCTACAAAAGTTGCTTACCTCATTTACATAATATATTCAGTCGATTGTAAAATAAATGTTCAAATATCTCCTAGTGTTACTATGTTTCTGTGCTTGTGGGACTGAATAATGTAATCTGCCACTTACTAAGTGAAATTTAAATGATGGCACTTAAAAAAAATACAATATTTTAAAAAACACAATGAAATAAGTTTTACCTAGTAGGTACGAAAGCCCTGAGTGATAGTAGAATTACTGATTGGTAAGCACTACAATTAACCTAATTAAAAGTTTACCACCCCAGGCACAAATTTCCAAGTTTTCTCAAGGCACTCACTTATAGTTTCTGTAACCAACGCATTGGTCATCACCATAGGTCCCAATTGATGATGGAGATGAGAAAAAAATTTGCTTTGGTACAAAAGATGCTTTTTAACGAATAAAATTCAATACCTCTGTTACTGGGTCATTTAAAATTGTGTTTAGCAGGTTAAAACAAGGCAAGTATTTATTCAAAAGTATTAATTCATTGAAGGAAAAATTTACTTGGTTATCAACAGTCAATGGGAGTTTTCACTTTTTCTTTTCCTCCCCAGAATCATAATCCCTCTAATAAAGACTTGTCCTCATTACTGAGCTACATAAAAACAATCCTTACCAAAGATTTCATTACTCAGGGCTTCCAATCCCAACATCATAATTCATTTAAAAAAAAAAAAACAAAGGAAAGAAGTGGAGGGAGGGGAAAGGATCAAATACCAGAACCAAATACGAGACAAAATACATCTTTGAAAATAGGACATATTACCAATTACTTCAAACCAAAAGGGGAAAAAAAAAAAAAGAAAGAAATCCTAGGCAGTCACTTTGTAAGTGGCTTTTACTATTTAAGTAAAATTGGTAAACTAAACTCAGGTCTACTGGCACATAAAATCACTAGCAGCAATGATCAAGGCATGCAAACTTAGAAGCATTTACAGTAAATCATCATGAAGAATTCAAAAGAAGAGAGTTAAATTAAAACCCTTTGAGTATTGCATGTAACACATGAGTAATTTGCATGGTTTGACTTCCTAAACTGCCTAAAAAAAGCAACGTTTACGGCAAACTTGCACTATGCTATGGATGTCCTTTCACCAGACATCAGAATAGGTTACACTCTTTATGAGCGCCTGGCTGGCGCAGCACAAGCACATCTGCAGATGACACGGCTCTCAGGTTCCCTTGAGCAGGGGACAAAGGGGGCCCAGTGCACGCAGAGGGGCCCTTGAACAAGGTCAGCAACTGTGTAAGCACACTGGCATTTACAGATACCAGAAGCAGTAGTCATAGCATCTCCTGACAGATGAGCTTAAAATCAAGTGCCATTCTATCTATATATAATTATTTTGACAAAGTATTAAAGTTTTGGAGCATAGATAAAATTATGCCCTACATGAAATTCCCAAACAATATTTTATGAGAGATCTAACTCCAAATAGCTTACCTGCCCTCATAGTTCAGCTTTTCTTTATCCACTCGTTTCTAAGGCTTCACTTACAACTGTACTTTCTAAAGCTAAATAAACGAGATCTTTTGTTCTGTTTGGGGAAAAAAAAATGTAACCCTTTCTTTATCATACCTTTAAAGGCAATCTAGGTACTTTCAATGTGCAGAGATCAGTAATGACATAGGTCTACAGGCCCATGTATTTGTCCTCCTTTTCTAGAGTTATGATGTGATGCTAGAAAAGTTGATTTTTTTCTGTAAACAGTACACTTCCTTAGATGGCAGTGAATATTTGGGAATAAATATATCAAGCCCTCTTGAAGAAAATTAAGAGTTGTATATAAAATGCAAGTGTTCAGCATGGAAACACTTTATCTTCCTACCCCCCTTTAAAAAAACAGCATAATTAGACATTTGGATATAGAGTATATTTTACCGGTCTAAGTCTAAATAAATGATCTGAAAGGCTTTTGTCCCCCATTGTATATCTTACAATGCTCAAAGGGTTAATACAAGGCATTACATTAAAGGGGTTTTCTAATACTAGAACTAAGCACTGAATTAATGCTTCTATTCCAGTTTTTAAAAATCACCAAACTTGCAGAAATACTAGGATTCCATTAATTGATTTGTTCTAACCACACACATGGAGGTTGATCTGATCTAGTGACAAGCCTAATTTTCAGTAGCACTGCATGTCAACCCCTCTCCCCCATGTTCTGGTGTGATTCATACAAATCATAAATTCTAACTTTAGTTTTTTGATGATGATTATTTTTCTCACCAGGAATTTGGAGGAGGGGAGGTTATAACAAAGGTCGATTTATTGTAATATAACCACTGCCTCAAATTGTACACAAAGGTGACTTGCCAAAGTTTTTACTTTCTACTTCTGTCCACACAAGGAGGACCAACATCACAGTGACCTACACTTCTTTTACACTAATGTTTCAAGCACAGCATTATTTTAGACATTTCAAATACATCTGAAGAATTTTTCAATTTGAAAATGCATCACAATTTGCACTTCTAGAAGAGTGCGTTCATGTAAAAAGTTTCATGATTATGGTTATGCAACCATATTCAGTCCTGAATGACTTTGATAGCATTCTACAAGAACGTGTTCATTTTTACACGTCTACTACAAATCAAAGGCAGTCAATGATGCACACTACTAATTTTAGGTATGCAGTGTTAAAAACCATTTTCTAAAATTTACTTTTGTTTTTAAAGTACACCATCTAAAGAGAGGTGCATGAACCGTGCTATACAGTACAAGAAAAAGCACAAAAAGGAAAGCAGATTTCTGAAAAGGCAGTAAGACTTATACAGTCAGTCCAAACATAGTTTGGATGAGAATCCTGAAAAAGTGACCAGCCATTTGATATCCAGAGAAAAAGTTTAAATCGGGTCCTATTTCAGCCATTTCATCCCATTGTTCACTGGCTTTGTGAATGCAAATCTTTTGGGTATGATTCTCAAATTGTATGTGAAGGTCAAACTATACCCATGATACTCAATACTACTACATGCAAATATCTTTTTAGAAACTTAAAAATAGCCAACATGTCCTCCTCACATTTTTCCTCATTGAAAATCTAGCACTGGGTCTATATAGATACTTTCATGACTAGTATTTTATTACAATGTCAAGAAATATTAAGAGGTCCTCAAAATGTGTACTTTCACTCATCAGTAAATCTACTTTGAGAGTGTTACTGTCATAATATTATTTGGAAAAAATAATCGTTTCTGTAAATAAAAAAATGAAAAAAATTCAACATTTGCTCCAATTTGCTCAACTGTATAAACTACGCTTTTATTTTCTAATAATATTTCACAATTCAAAGTCAAAATTATTTAAGCTGTGTGTCTTTCTGTGGATTACAGATAACTGGAAATAGCAGAGACCACAGATGTTATTTCATCTATTGGTCAGAACTGCCTACCCTAGTCACAAAGAATCAATGTTCCTGTGTTCATAAAAGACATTAGAATATTGTAATATTCATTGAAATGTAGTAATATTTGATTCTTCTAATCTGTCCTAATTTAGAATAAACCGTGAACAATTGGAAGAGATGTTGAATCCTGGAGGTACCCAATCCCTAAATTCCATCAATCTAAATTAGCCCATTATTTATCAGATTCCTCTCATGACACAAATATATCCAACATTAAACAATGATAATAAATATTTAAAATCATTCAATAAACAAGATGAAACCAGTAAATACATTTGGTCCAATATAGATATAATATAATTCTGGGAGTGGTGAATGGGACAGTGAAAAAATTCAGAAAGGAGGGTCATAATGAAGAATGATTTTTTTCCTTTTTAGATTTTAATTTTACCTGTAAACCTTTTCTAATGCACAATGAAGTAGATACACGTCTTTGCAGCTTTAAGGTTTGCCTTTGTGTGTGTGTAATAGTGCAAATTCATTGCTTTTTGGGGAGGAAAAAGGGGAATGATCACTTAAATGATATTTAAAGAAGATGATGCTAGGATGCTAGTGAAGACTTTCAAATATGTGAGTTGTATGATACAAAATTTGAATCAATTTAAAAAATTATATCTAAATCTTTAAACTTAAGAAGCTTTGTTGATCTTAGTTATTTGAGTAGTCTAAGGCAATCAGGTAACAGTAGCTGAAATGTACTACGTGTTACCCAATAAGCCATTTGGTATTTTCAATTTAACAGATTAGATTGGCTCACTCTCTCCTTCCCACCCCTAACCCCAACCCTAATAAAACTGAGAAGATAAACCTCTTGAGTTTAACAGAGGCCTCATTAATAATCTGTGAATCATTTTGTGCTTTCCCTTTTTTGGCTCTGTGTATTTGTATACTATTTATTTTTGCTAATTAGCTTTTTAGAACTATTTAAATAAATGGATGTGCCTGTTCTTTTGTTAATAATTTGAGGGCTTAAAAGAACCTCACATAAATTAAAACTGGGATGGGTGTATCCTCTCTGGGATCTCACCTTCTGACTTTGTAGCTGACTCCTGCCCACGGACACTCCCGTGTGCGTGTTCACACAGACACTGAGACACACAGAGAAACATTTAGACTGAAAAGATGCACTTCAATAAGTACCTGCTTATTTTGTTAACTTTCTTAAATTATAACTAGATAAGAATGGTCTAAAACATATATGATTTTATGTAACAAAGTTGGTAATTAAAAATAGCCTGCTACTCCACAACAGCAATCTGATCCTTAATCTTTAAGCAATGTGATTTGTAATCAAGTAATCTTCAGCTCTAGGAACAAAAATAAATTCATGGTCACTCAAAGAGGGGAAGTGATTTTTGTCTTTTTGTTTTGCTTAGCTTTTCCTAAATTTCTTTTGAAGAACATGTTACCTGTCCTCACTTCGGCAGTCTGAAAATGACAGGCACACCTTGTCAAATGGATTGAAAAGGAATTCACATGAACAAAATAAGCCTTACTAAACCTTAGCTTCAGTTCTGTTTTAAGGCACCATGTAATAGCCGAGGTACGATGATCCCTGATGTACATTCTTCAATGGCACTGGTCCACCCAGCCACCTATCCAAATCCGACAGAGTTGGAGATAAGCAGCAGTGCGGTGTGCCAGTTACACTGCCTTCAGGTTCTGTTTAAAATTTAAATCCACGTACTTTAGAAACCAGGAAATATTTTTTGAAGGAAATAACAATATGCAGGTTGCTACATTCCTTGCATTCTATAAATTTTCTTTTACAATAGCAGCACATTGAACTACTATTAAGAAAAAGACCTGGAATAAAAGAAAGTCATCCAAATGGAATGGTTTCCTGTATGTCCAGCTCAGCATAAGTAGCGTGTACACTTAAAAAAAAAAAAAAGTCAAGTCATTTTTTTCAGCTTCAGTATCAACTATAACAGCCCCACTCAACAGCAGAACGCATCTGTGCAGTGGCCCCAAATACAGAATCAGTAGTCTTTAGACAGAGGAATTGGTATGCAAATAACAGTTAGAATTCAATGTTTAACGGAAGGTTGCATTAACATGGTTTAATAATTATGTACACAAATTATGTACTTATTAGCATAATCTCTTGCAATTCTGTCATTTACTCTGAACTGATAAATGCACAGCTCAATTTTTCTTCAGAGAAAAATAGATGACCTTCCCAACCCTCTAGCACTATAATAAAAATGCTTTGTATTCTCTCTACGTACTCCAAAATGTTATCAAAATAGTGTCTTGTGGTTCTGTCCAATGAAAAGCACCTTTCAAAAGCAAATTTGATGCATCTGCTGCCAAATGTGCATGCCTCCAGTGTAAATCAAAGAAAATCATTTCTTTTGATATTTCACAGAAGTGCATCTAATTAAAAACTTACACATGAAATCATACACCAAGACTAACAATCAACAATAAAATATTTTAAGCTACAAAAATGTAAATTACTTTTTAATTATAAGAAAACAAAAACACTGACATTAAGTGTTGTAAAAATCCTTCTTGACACCCAAAACTAAGGGAAAAAAACTCATTATTAAGAGGCAAATAATTTTGTTTATGTTAAAAAAAAAAAGACCTGGCAAAATACATACACCCATTCCATTTCACAACTCCAAAAAGGTAATGTTCAGCACAGATAGTATTTGACAACAGTCGACCTTCAGGCTTATTAAAATTTCAACTTAAGCCCAATATCAACAGGGTTAATGTTAGCTGGAAAATACACTTTAATATCCTTTAGACTGCAGTGTAGGTATTTCCTGTAGCGCTGCACTGTCTGATAGTCTGAGTACTTGTAACGATGTGCTCGCTGTGAATTGGATTCAGGAGGCTTGGCTGCACGCCACTCTCAAGAACGGGCTGCATGCAATCCACCGGAAACGCCTGGTTCAGCTCTGTCTTCTCTCTTTTGGCTTGAGGTTCTGAAGAGTCATCTAATTCCTCATCCATTTCACTTTCCACTTCACTGCCTTCATCTGCACAAACAAATAATACCAAGACTAGTACTAGAAGACAAACTGGAAAAGAGCAATCCACACATGCTTTAGAAACACTTTATAGTACATTAGGAAATCAACTCCTTAGCCCTTCTTGGAGGACAAAGCTTGTGGGTTTTCCTTTCAATGGATTCTACCTGTGTCAGCGCCCTATTCTTTCAAACACAGCAAAAGTATTTTATTCTTGACCTGTTTGTGGCTCCTACCTTTAATAGTTCTTCTAAGAAGACCTTTGGAGTTTCCTAAAGTTTTTAAATAGTAGCATAACTTGTGTCATTTTAAAGTAGGCACTTTGGTACACTATGCTGGTTTGCAGGGACTGTTGAGCTGAAAAATGCTAACTTAAAAAAAAAAAGGAAGAAGGAAAAAATTACAGTTTCCTCTGAAGATCTACACTAGATATAAATTTCATCTGTACTGATGTTAATATAGATAGGAACTATGTTGATTCACAAAATAACTACAGCATATATAAGCAGGGGGCTGTGTACACACCTTCTGTGCACATGAATGTTGTCGATCACAAAATTAATTAGATCCTTAACTTTCCGAGACCCGGGTTTGATCACTGGGTTGGGAAGATCCCCTGGAGAAGGAAATGGCAACCCACTCCAGTACTCTTGCCTGGAGAATCCCGTGGATGGAGGAGCCTGGTGGGCTACAGTCCATGGGGTCGCAAAGAGTCAGACACGACTGAGCGACTTCACTTTCACTTAACTTTCCTTACAAATCATTATGAAGACTGAGGCACAGTATCAGATTTAAAAAGCACAATGAATTTCCTTCCTAGCAACACTGATAGTCTCTGTTAATAGCTGGTATTCATTTCTGGAAATTAGGTGTATTAAGTAGTCATATTACCTCCAAATTTTAATACATTCTATATTAACTGAAACATTGTTATAATGGAATACTACTTAATTTTTTCCAGCATGTGCTATTAAAATTCAAAAGCACAGCAGAGAGAGAAAATGGTCACACACAGCTTTATCACTGTGTAAGATTCTCCTCAGGAGTGGAGAGAATGCCTCTTCATGAGTGCCAATTTTTAAACAGCTAGGGATATATTTTGCTTGAGAAGTCTTTTTATTGTAAATTCGCTGATGGTGCAGTGGTTAAGACTCTGCACTTTCACTGCTGGGGCCCTGGGTTGGATCTGTGGTTGGGGGACTAAGATCCCACAAGCTGTGAAGTGCAGTCGGAAAAACCCCTTTTTACTTCATCTTCAATATGTTTTATTGTTTACCCTTCCCCCACAAAAAAACCCACATATAATTACACCAAGACCTCATTTATAAATAAAATAAATGTATACTTACTCTTAGATATTTTTACTTTTTATGGTGACTTGTATTAACAGAATTAGATCTCCATTATAGTCTATGGCATGTTACCTATAATAAGTGTGTAACTGCTGCTGCTGCTAAGTCGCTTCAGTCATGTCCGACTCTGTGCGACCCCAGAGACGGCAGCCAACCAAGCTCCCCGTCCCTGGGACTCTCCAGGCAAGAACACTGGAGTGGGTTGCCACTTCCTTCTCCAGTGCATGAAAGTGAAGTTGCTCAGTCGTGTCCGACTCTCGCGACCCCCTGGATGCAGCCTACCAGGCTCCTCCGACCATGTGATTTTCAAGGCAAGAGTACTGGAGTGGGGTTCCATTGCCTTAACTGAAAAAGTCAGCTGGACTCTTTCTAAAAGGTGTTGAGGCTAGTTTTGCCCTTTGAGGGCACACCTGCAGAAGTTCTGCTAATATAGTTCTCAACATAAATAGGCTCCTTGACTTTTCTCCTTTTCCTGTCAACTGGTGCAAAGCTGGCTCCAGAGAGAAATGATGAGGAATAACAGAGCCTCCATATGTGGTTGTGCAGGTTGAACAGTGTGTGGCTGCCAGGAGCAACAGTTCTGGGAATGTTGGGTGATTAAAAAGGTTTATATTAGGTATATTGACTAGAAATGACATCTGTACTGCATTAAACAATATACAGAGAAGTTCTCTTAGACGAGGCAAGATGTCCTGGCTCACCTACTTTATCCAGTTACCTTTTGCCTCTGGAAAATGGACTTGATGATAACACTGCAGTTTGTCAGAACATATCCAAAGGTCTGGAGGGCTGCAGGAGAGGACTACATTCCACAGACATTTGCTTCAATAAGAGGATCTGGTGGTTTAGACAGTCAAGAATCAGCCTGCAATGCAGGAGACCCATTGATCCCTAGGTTGATCCCTCGGTTGGGTAGATCCCCTGGAGAAGGGAATGGCTACCCATTCCAGTATTCTTGCCTGCAGAACCCCACAGATGGAGGAGCCTGGTGAGCTACAGTCCATGGGGTCCCAAAGAGTTGGACATGACAGAGCAAGTAATACTTTGATTTTCATGATACCTTTGTGGTTTTATATATATATATATATATCAACAAAAGTAGGTCTGGAAGGATCCTCTCATTAAATTCTTAATGTTTAAAATCAGAAGTGTCTTAGGCTTTTGACTATGAAGTTTTCACTTTCTATACTTTCTACTTCACTGCATTATTTGAAATCTTTCTACAGAGCTAATATTACTTCCATTATCTGGAAAAAATTAAATTCTCATTTTATGTCAAAAACCCACAAAAATTTCTTAAAAGATTTCACATTCAAGCCTTAGGTTCTGAATATGCTAGTGTGGTTATGTCTCAAGGAGCATCCAGTTGGGAGTGAATGGGACCAGCAGAGCCACCCAGGAAAGAGAGGGCGAGTCACACTGCTTCTTGGCTCCATCTCCACCAACTTTCCTGTGACTAGAAAATAGTGCCAAAATAATAAATGAGGCAGAAGTAAAGAAAAAAAAATCATTTCAAGCAGGCAGGCAAGTGGAGAGAGAGTGGGATGTCCTGAAACAGGCAATGGGGCAAAGGAACAAACTCTGGTGTTCGAGGCCACCCTGGTTCAGGCCCACTCATGACTGACAGGGCTCTTTTGGACAGGCTACACAGGAGCACAAAAGCAAGCCCTTTCTCTAGTTCCCACAGACAGTTTACGCTTCTATAGAGACTGAAGATAAAATTCAAGTCTTTATAGAAAGACTTCTATAAAATTCAAGATATTTCCTAGGAACCTACTTACTTGAAGTTGTGGGAACTTGGAACAAAAGAACGAAAACTAGGTGTTACCAAAGTTTATTAAAGACTTTGGTTCAACACTTGACAAAGAAGACTGGCTGCCAGCCAGTGTCTGGCCCAGAAGCAACATTCCTAGGATACCTCCAGGTACCTTGGGATGAAATCCCTGAATCTGAATTAGGAGGCTTTATCAGTGCATCATCAGGGTTGTCTTATGTTGTACCTGGGTTTCAACAGCTACTTTTCCTGCTCTGAAATGACAAACTTGCCTCATAATTGATTTACTTTTCTGATGTTTCTTCAGTTAATCCTAAATAATATATATTTGATAGCCTCTATTTTATAGGGGCTATCATTTTCTACTTTTCCTGTTTTGCTATTATTGAGCTATTATGTGTATTATTAAAATGGGAATTGAAGTGTACATGGTTGATAAATAGTGAGAGGAGTTTAATGTGGGAGTGACACTGATTCACATAGGACCTTCCCGGCACATGACTGTCTCCCCACCACCAGGAAGGCTCGGAAGCTGAACTCTGAGGCCCCTGGCACAGATGCTGCAGAGAACAGCACAGCACCTTGTATGTAGATTTCCTACGTCCTTCCTCACGCCTCAGTTTCCCCACTGGCTCTGTCCTGGACGGGCTAACGGTATAGTCTTTGTACACGTTGACTCCAGAACTCAGTTCCTTAAACCTCAAGATGTCTTCACTTTGTGTGTGTGTGTGAGTGTGTTTTAAGAAAGGTGTACTTTCTGCAGTGCTTACTTATTAGAAATTTTACATTAAAATAAAATCTGAGTTAGAATTTTTTTCAGGAGTGTTTGTGTGTTCTATTCCAACCTCATTTTCCCTTGAGCCCTTCTCTTTTACTCTGGTGTCATAGATTGTGAGTTTCTTCAGAATTCTATATTGGGTTGTCATATTAGAATGGCAATGCTAATATGAAAATTCAAGAAGTATATATGTTACTCCTCCAATACTGATTGTGCTTTTATAGTAAACTTCATTGCTATCTCTGAGTTCCCCTTCTATTGAAAAGTATGAATTAGTGACTTGGGTAGGCTGAGGAATCTTTTTCTTGCCGAGTGGGCCTTGAATAAAAATATTTGACCCAATTTTATCACTTTTTTCCAGGACTTTGGTTAAGGCCAGAAAGAATTTTTTGTTACTTGTAATCAACTGCAGGCAAAAAGTCAAGAAGAGTTTAAACTGCATTTAAATTCAATTTTTGCACTTAATATACATAACATAAAGAAAGCATAGAACCGGAGAAACAGTGAAGTATTTCAAAAGATACAACTGTCACATTCAGCAAGGATTCTATGCCATTCCCACAAAATGGAAATGTATGCATATATATACTTTATATATGTACATATACTACATTTTCCTCTGAGAACTTCTTACTCAAAAAAAGTCCTTAAAAGTATACATTATTTTCAGTTCTTACCTTTATCCAGATTTCCAGGAGACACAGCATTTAAATCACCAAACTGCAAAACAACAGTCATTTGTGCAACAGTTACCACCAGGTGGAATAAAATAATATTCTAAGAGACTGTAGTAAAAACACCACAATGTGACTTTTTAAAACCGTAAACTCGTGACCATTTTGATCTCTAACTACATGGGGCACCTAATTTTCCAATCAAACCTGTCGAATTTGAACAGTTTAAATTGTGTCACAATTTAGCTGTCTTAGCCTCTTCACAAAAGGATAACAATTTTCTCTGCCTTCCATGCTCCATTTTACTTTTCATTAGTTGAACTCAGCAGTGAAGAAATAGGGGCCTGGCTGACCTGGATGAAGATGGATGTGGTAGAATAGATTTGGAAACGCTCTGATGAAGCAGGATGCATCAGCTTCACCCCTGTTAACTCCAAGAGTCCACCAGGAGTCTACATTACAGAAATGTGGTCCAGTCACATGTCTGAACTCCGCTTTTGAGTTCTTATTAGTAGAAGGAAAAACAATAGGAGCACCAACAACTGAGAGTTTATTTTTACAAAACCTTTGAGACTTCTTATAATTTGATCTTTTTATTTACTAAGATACAGGGTCCCAAGTTAAAAAGAAAGGCATTGTTACTAATGCAACAAAAAAGGGCTTAAAACAATATGGAACAATTAATATTCAGCTTAGACTTTATTTTCTACCTTGGTTCAAAAGCTTAATGATATTTTTACAGTGAAAAAAATACACTTTGAGATCCTCAGGATGAACAAAGATGGATACACTGAATAAAAAACTGAAGAGCAGAGGTAACAAAGCTAATCAGAAAAAGCTGAAGTGAAATCTCAGAGCACCTGCTTTTCAAATGGTAAACATTACTTTTTTGAAAGCTGAAGATTCAGAATAAGTCATTATTAGAAATTCAGATTTCTCAAAAAGCTTAGAAAGGGTAAGAGAGAAATTCTACTTACATTTGGAAGTTTGCTTATAAAAAGTTCCATGATTAGTATTTTTTTCACCTACAAGGTATGTCTACAAAGTAATAACACTAATCTTATTTTGCAAACATACACACATTATTATTTTTTACCTAGACATGTATTGTTCTTCACAGTAGCTACCTTAGGAGCCTCTACATTTATTCCAAGTTTTAAGATTCTGGAATTCCTCTTTGAAAATCAATGTCAAGAGTTAGTTTATGTATCATTCAAGAAGTCCCATCTTGTTTTTACATCAAACAACCACCCCAAATACTCTGCATTTTCTTCACTGTATTTGATCTAAGATGATTTTTGATTACTCATCAAAGTCAAATGCATCTCTACCACAATTCTGGGTATCCAAAATAATGTGTCATCTTGCTCTTTATTATTTCTTAGCAGGTTCAGAGGCAGTTTTAAAAAACAGCATTCCACAACATTGTAAGCCATGAGGTTATTAATGGAACAAACGTGTAGCCTCCCTAGGTGACGGCTTTGAAAGGGACAAGGCCTCCTGGATGCATAACTCTCAGCAGTTTGAAAGACTGCCCCATCGCTTTACATTTACATCCCTTGGGCAGTAAGTACAAAATCATAAGTACTGAACTGCTGTTTTTAAGTTGTTCCTGTTCACAAGGCTCAGAACCTTATGCTAGTCTAAATAAACACCACAGTTTAAATTATATAGGATTTCTTGAACTAGAGAATAGAAGTACTAAAAATCACAACAGGATTTTCTTTACCTGTTTTTGGTATTATTTAATTATTTTAGGACTATAAACAGAGAATGCTCAAAGCTGAAAGGTCAATACATTATTTCTATCTGACATACAGAATTAGTGTTTTATTTCTTGTAAATGAGTACTTAACAACACTTAGGACCCCATACTGGAAACAAGTTGGCACTGATGAATCTAAGTATACTTCTATACCTATAAAAAAGTGAACACACTATTTGTTTTTATAAATCCTGAAAAGTTTTTTGAAACAAAATTATTCATGCTACTGGTGATACCATGCAGAGTGGCTAAAACCAAACTCTGGACATGTCTGAAAATTTTTCCTCAAAATAAACACTGCTTTTTAGTTGCTACTTAACTGAAAATATAACATCTTAATATAGATATTTTTCTTGAAAATTCCTGCTCAGTTTGAACGGATGCATCAGATTACTGGCTTCCCTGGTGGCTGCAGACAGTAAGTCTGTCTGCAGTGCAGCAGAGGCAGGTTCCCAGGTGGCGCTAGTGGTACAGAGCCCACCTGCCCATGCAGGAAACAGGCACAGGGGGTTCGATCCCTGTGTTGGGAAGATCCCCTGGAGGAGGGCATGGAACACACTAGTATTCTTGCTTGGAGAATCCCACGGACAAAGGAGCCTGGCAGGCTACAGTCCCTAGGGTCGCAAAGAGTCAGACACGACTAAAGCGATGACTTAGCATGCACGCACACACATCTGATTACTCAGGATGATAAAAATAAAAACCCAAACAACTGAAATCTCTGTGATTGTTATGCTCACTAGTAAATAAATATTTGCACACTCAATGGTGCAGGCTTGTGACCATGTACTGTGGGGGACTGCGGCTGCTGCTGCTAAGTTGCTTCAGTCGTGTCAGACTCTGCGCGACCCCATAGAAGGCAGCCTACAAGGCTCCGCCCTGGGATTCTCCAGGCAAGAACACTGGAGTGGGTTGCCATTTCCTTCTCTAATGTATGAAAGTGAAAAGTCAAAGTGAAGTCGCTCAGTTGTGCCAGACTCTAGCGACCCCATGGACTGCAGCCCACCAGGCTCCTCCGTCTATGGAATTTTCCAGGCAAAAGTACTGGAGTGGGGTGCCATTGCCTTCTCCAACTGTGGGGAACAATGTACCAATAATAATAATAATCTCTGAGACACTGTCAATGCTTCTAGGTGTCTCTGGGATTAATTACAAAGTTAATCCCAGGGTAGATTTAAAATAAAAATCTTGTGAATAAGAGATTTTAATATCTCTATATAGTGCAAGGTAAAGGCTTTTATATGCATTTTATGGGTGAGGAAACCATATACATGTATTAAGGAAAAAAATCACTTTAATCTTATAGATAGATTAAGATTAGGAAAATCAGTTCATTCACTCAGGATTCAAAAATATTTACTAAAAGCTTACTATGTGCTAGACACTCTGCCGGCCAGTTCCAGTCAGGTTAGTCTGGAAATACTCCCTCTTTGAAGGTGAATATCAAAATTTGCTTATGTTGGAAAGGACAGGTGGTTTAGCCAAAATGAAGGCAGCCTGGGAAACCTTCAGAAAGGTTTTAAAAGTATGGGGTTATTAGAAAGGGAAATCAGTTGCAGGTGGAATTGGAGTGAGTAGTGGGTAAAATAGCAGAAAGGGAAGGGAGGCAGGGAAGACGAGGGTGGGCATAAGGAAGGCAGGATCCCAGATGGGAGAGAGACCACATGCAATGGAGGTTGGCAAGAAGTTCCAGAGATCAGTGTAAACTTAGGCTTCAGAAACCAGAAAAACTGCTACTGCTTTCTAATCTCCCTTGCTGCAGAGGGGACTGGAAGGGACTGCTATTCACTGAGGTGACATCTTAACAATTTATAAAGCACTGTCATGGTTTAGTAGGTGGTTGGTTTCTCTCAAATATAAGGATGCCAAATATCACCTTCTCTATGTCACTTCCTCAGAGAGCCTTTTCCTCACAACCTTACTTAAGTATCACTGCCTCACAAAATGGAGAAGGCAATGGCACCCCACTCCAGTACTCTTGCCTGGAAAATACACGGATGGAGGAGCCTGGTGGGCTGCAGTCCATGGGGTCGCGAAGAGTTGGACATGACTGAGCAACTTCACTTTCACTTTTCACTTTCATGCATTGGAGATGGAAACGGCAACCCACGCCAGTGTTCTTGCCTGGAGAATCCCAGGGATGGTGGAGCCTGGTGGGCTGCCGTCTCTGGGGTCACACAGAGTCGGACACGACTGAAGTGACTTAGCAGCAGCAGCAGCATCACAAAAAAAGTTTATGAATTTGGCAAGGTAAGGAGCTTAGAGTTAATCTTACAGCTATTGAAAACACATTAATTTGTTTAACATTATATAGGAAATACGATGGTGTTAGACCATCATATTTCCTAAACATAGCACTGAGTATGCAATATTGAGACCAGATATTCTGACCATCAGTTTAGGAAGGGAGGGAGTTAGGGATTAGCAGGGAGAGATGAAAAGGGGGGGAGAAGGTAAAAGAGAGAGAATGTTTCATACAAGGAGGAGAGAATATAAATTAAGGGACTTAACATGTGCTCTGGAGTAGAAAGCATATGGCCTTGTATGTATACAGGAATTAAAATTGTCAGCCAGATAGATTAATAGGGGACATTCTAAAGCAGAAACTGAATGGGATGGAGAGAAAGCATATCTGTTATTTTTAGGAAGACAGACTTCTTAACCTTAGAAACTGTTTCCTCCAGGTCATAATAATGAGCATGCTCCTAGACAAGAACAGACTGAAAAATGTGTGGTCAAGGCAGCCAACAGGTGTCTGCTAGACCATGAGTTTGTTCACGACGAGTAGTACTGGCCAGGAAGTATAAGTGGGAGACTTGTCAGCACAGCCAGTGTGACCACAGGCAGCATCCTTGGGAGCGACCCTGAGTATGACCCTGACTTGTGGCCACCAGCTGAGAAGTGGTTCATCACAGGACTGTGATGCACAAGTACAGGCACCAAGAGAGGAAGCAGGCTTGGCACAGGAGAATGCAGCCAGCAGATCTACCCCAGAGACCACTACATGCCAGATCCAGCAGCAGTGAACTTTCCACAGGGAGGGGAGGGGAAGAATACACAGGGAAGCTGTGTATTCTAATAGCTGGAAACTGAAGCAATGCAGAGGATGCCAGGGGGCCCAGACAGCAGACTGGGGAGGCTCCACGGGAGCCCACAACACAGACTAGAACAGAAGGAAGGTATCCAAAGCCTGAGACCAAGACCTCACTCACTGGGATGCTGGAAGAGTTTACCCCATCCTGGGGAGGGAGGATTCATCAGGAATCATGACCACATCATCTGGGCAGCTAGGGAAAATCTGCAAGGTATGTTAATGTTCCATTTGGGAAAACTGTGTGTTCCTTGGCCATTTTTTCACTCTAGAAGTAGACTTTTCTTTGTATTTCCAAATAGCTTTACTGAAGCCTGCAAAGATGAGTAAGATTTCTGCTAGTCTGCTTCACGCCCAGGAAAATTCTGCCAAGCACTCCCTGTTGGTTCTACCCTTTCAGGCTAGCTGGCTATCCTGGCAGCTTGTGCTGTTGGCTACTCTATACCCAGGTAGCTTATTTTTATCATGATTCTGACGCCTCAGGATTTTTTCCCTTCTGCACCCTAGGGACATAGTAACTTATCTGCCTTTACATGGTTTCAAAATCTCTAAGAAGTTAAATAAACTACTATAGTAGTTTGTAGCAGCATAGTAGCTCAGACAGTAAAGAATCTGCCTGCAATGCAGGAGACCTGGGTTCAACCCCTGGGTGGGGAAGATCCCCTGGAGAAGGAAATGGCAACCCACTCCAGTATTTTTGCCTGGAGGATTCTGTGGACAGAAGAGCCTGGTGGGCTACAGTCCATGGGGTTGCAAAGAGTTGGACATGACTGAGCAATTAACACTTTCACAAGAATATATTTACAGCACAGGGAAATAAAGGCATTAGTTTGTAACGACTTTAAATGGGGAGTAAAATCGATAAAAAGAATGAATCACTATTCTGTCCATCTGAAATTAATATTGCCAAGCAATTACATTTCAAGAAAAAAACCTCTAAGAAGCACTCATGAGTGAGCAAGCAGGTAGTGAAGAAGAAGGAATACAGGCCTTAGTTGCTTTTGAGGAGAAAAGTAATTTTGAAAACAGGAACATTTAATGCTACCACTAGGTCAAACCAAGAGGGGCCTCTGCCCTGAGCCCCACGTCACAGAGGGCCCTGCTTTGGCTTTCCTATATGGCCGTGGCCCTCCCCACAGGGCAAGGGTCACATGCGTGTGCCCTCCAGAAACCTGTATTTTACTCCTACCCCTCAGACCATACTTCTGTTATCTGAGATCCCAGAATTTCCTGCATAAAACCCCAAAGTCCCCTTTCAGGCCTGTACAGGTCTCTTTCTAAGTCCACCTTTTGGAAGAAAGAAGGGATAGCTGGTGTGGGGGGTGGTATAGGGAAGTAGCAGCTATTTGCGAAAGACAGACAAAACCTGAACACTGGACCAAAATGTTCACAAGCATGAGCACAGACTCTTCCCAATGTAGGTAGGGAATGATACCTAAGAGAAGAGAAGTGGTGGGAAGAGAAGAGAAGAGAAGGGAACAGAGGCTGGGCCATGGCTCAGCTATGTCTATGTCACCATATTCTGATACAGAACTAGGAGGAGCCTTAGAATTTCAAATTTAAATCCAGTCTTCCAAATTATTATCAAAATATATTTTTCAACCTAGATGGACAGAACAGGTTTTATTTCTAGTTTGATTCATAACTTTTAGAATATACAGATGTAGGGTACCATAGGCCCTGCCAATGTTTGGGTGGGGCCTGGCAGTATACCCTTTATGCAAATAAAACTATAGGCTGATAAGAACGAACCTTGGTGCTTTTAACTACAGACAGTCTCCCACTGAGGCCACCTTCACTATCTATCAGAAAACCATGGTATTAATTTATTCTGTCAGAGGAGTACTTCTTATTTTGATTATGCCACTTCCCCTTTTTGAAAATTATTAACTGGGGGAGACAAGGGTGATGAGAGTGTAGAAACATGTTCTCTTTGTAACAAGAAGGCTTTTACCACTAGAGTGAATCAGAGTTGAAGTACTTGTAGGATTACCACACGAGGCTCATATACATGTTGAAAGTCTCTCATTCTTATATGAAAATATGTTTTAGTACAGTGATGGTGAAAAGCAGAAAACCATTCCTGTGAATTAAGGAGCTTATTTATCTCAAACAAGGACTGTTTTTTTCCCCAGGAGGACCAGAGACCACCATCTTCACCTGTGTCTGTGAGCAAAAATACCAGGAAGACAACTGGCAGGGCCAGACACATGGGCTGGGTACAGGAAGACAGAGTGTGGCAAGGAGGCCAGCAGGGGGCGCTGTCATGCTTAATCTACGCCTGGGAACCTTTCACATCCAGCTGACTCCAAGGCTGGGGGCTACCAGCGAACTGTTTCTAAGCCAACAGCCCAGTGGTGGACATTGTTGAAGAGGGCAGTGTGCTGAATTTCCCTTCCTATTGGCTACACTGACCATTTTAGTTCTTGAAAAATGTCCAGAAATCTTGGATTTTGATTTTCTTCTCTTTGCCCACTTCCAAACTCTCTGGGAAAACTAAGCTCCAGTTGTAAGCACTCATGAAAACCATACAGAAGCTCTCTGAAATACTGAAGGCATATTCTGGGGAGAGGGAACACATCACCCTCTAGGAGCTAGTCTAGGGGCTTTATTTTCCTGATATGGAAGTCCAGTACGTTCATCATGAAATGAAATGAGACATTTTATTAGCTGGTATTCTATCAGCTGGTATTCTATCATGTTTTCTACTTCCTACCATGAATGAGGGCCTCCCTTGTGGTTCAGCTGGTAAAGAATCGCCTGTGATGCGGGAGACCTGGGTTTGATCCCTGGGTTGGGAAGATCCCCTGGAGAAGGGAAAGGCTACCCACTCTAGTATTCAGGCCTAAAACATTCCATGGACTATAGTATAGTCCATGGAGTTGCTAAGAGTCAGACATAACTGAGCAATTTTCACTTCACCATGAATGAAGGATTGATGCTGAAGCTGAACTTTAATACTTAGGCCACCTGATGCAAAGAGCCCACTCACTGGAAAAGGCCTATGGCTCAGAAAGATTGAGGGCAGGAAGAAAAGGGGATAACAGAGAATGAGATGGTTGGATAGCATCACTGACTCGATGGACATGAGTTTCAGCAAATGCCAGGAGATGGTGAAGGATAGGGAAGCCTGGCACGCTGCAGTCCATGGGGCTGCAAAGAGTTGGATGTGACTTAGTGCTTGAATGACAACAACAATCTTGAATGAGTATTTTGGGGGCATCTATTGCTGCATTGTGTTTAGACCATATCTCTAAGCAAAACTCCATTCCCTGAAGAGGATGTGAGGAGAGGTTAGAGCCCAGAGCAAGCCATGAAGGAAACCAAGTAGAGGAAGCTAATGTACAGGGATCCAGCCCAGAGGGACAAGGTTGCAGCTCTGAGGTGCTGAGTCAATAGATGCTTTTCTCAAATGCGAGGAGAGTAAGGAGCAGAATGATAAGCCAGGAAAGAGGAAAAAAAATTGGAAAATATCTACAGAGATAATTCTTAGAAACTTGGAGGATGAAGTGTAGGAGAAAGGTTTTCCAGGGGGTCACTTTTATCATTTATTTTCAAGTTGTTAGAATTGTGCTAATGTAGAGGAGCAGATTTACAGCTAAAAGCAAACTGCAAATTCTAAAAACATAATTTTGATTTAGGTCTAGTCTGTGGGTGGGTACAGAAGAACTGAAGGGTATAATTTGTTGTTGCTGTTGTTTTCTGGCAGATTAAGCTTTCCAATTGCAATTTGCTTAGACTAATACTCTATTTAGTTTGCTAACTAACAAAAAGAGGAAAGGGGAAGGCTGGTAGGACTATCAAGATGCAACCTGCGAAAGAGAGGAAAGAAGCCTTGCCCTGGAACAGCATAATGCAAGCTTTCATGCCAGGCATCTAGTGTGTGTATGACTGCGAGTCTGCATGCATCTGGGGGAGTTGTAAAGCACAGAAATAAATTAGTCCCTGTTTTGAAACTATAAACAATTTATGCAGTGAAAAATTAAAATGTGGATTGAACTCATTTGGCTATCTGGAGTGAGACTGACCCACTTTCTACAGTCAGCTCTACTACTGACTAGTTCTGATACTGGGTGACTTTCAACCTGTATTTTCCTCATGGGTGAAATGGGGACACGAAGAGGTCCTTTCCAAGATTTTGGTGAATATTAAATAAGAATGTAAGGCATTAGGCACAGTAATTGTCACCAGGCCAGTCCTCAATTAGAAAAAATATTAATAAAAAGTAAGCTTTGTTATAAATAATAAAACTTTTGACAAGTACTCATACTTGTCAAGTCACTACTGTTCCAAGATGTGCTTTTTTCCTGCAAATGATTTTAACTTGTGATATAATCCCTTTTAAAACATTCTATAACAAGTCTATTATTCAACAAGTACATTTTCAGTGTATTCCCTTGGTGCACTAGAATAATAGTGCTCACTGAAATCTGTTTATCATTAATTTGATTTTGAGCATTCATGCTTGTTTACAATGGTTGTACTTCTATCAAATGGCACTTTTTCACTCAATTTTTATCCTAAAGGCTTGTCTGTGAATTATTATTGCTCTCCTCCACTTTTAGGTTTTAAACAGTTTTTTCCCTTTCCCTCTGAGTATATCAGTGTTACTGAAGCCAAGACAGTTTTCTTTTAATGGTAAATCCTTAAAGAGTGCATTAATTTTTTCACTAAGAATATTACTAAAATATTATATTTTTAATATTGATATTTACAACTAAAAATTAAAGCATGTTTTGGTTCCTAATTTTATTTCAAAAGGTTATTAGACAGATGTCTTAGATATTCTATTAAGTACTATGATAAAGACAATTTAAATATACTTAATACATTAAACATAAAAATGTTTGTCACAAAAAGTAATTTTATGCAGCGATACAAATTTGTAGATTCAATGACTATATTAAAACAACGTATATTTTAAAGTAATAAAGCATTTTTGCCAAAAACTTCCAAATATACTTCAAATAGTCATAAAGTCCAAATAAATGGATATTTTTCTGCTCAATTTTGTGTCAAAGCTGCACAGAAAACCTTATGATTTTTAAAAGAATTTAACAAGTGTGCAAACAGATGCAGCTTATTTTATTCCTTCTCTTAAAATTTTATCACTGCCAGAAAGTCTGAAGGTGAAGGTGAAATTGCCCTTTTCGACCCCGTAGACTGTAACCTACTAGGCTTCTCCATCCATGGGATTCTCCAGGCAAGAATACTGGAGTGGATTGCCATTTCCTTCTCCAGGGGATCTTCCTGACCCAGGGAAGATTGGAGGCAGACGCTTTAACCTCTGAGCCACCAGGGAAGCCCACCAGAAAGTCTATTGGCATATTTATAATATTTAAATAAAATTCAAAAAATTGAATAAATTTTAGCAATAAATAAATTGTTCCCTTTTATCATCCAGACAAAAAAAAAAAAATAATATGTCATTTTTGAAATGCAAATACTTTAAATAACTTGCTAGTTGGTGTTATGCAGTAGCAGGCTGACATTTAGAAGAAAACTCATATGGTGATGCTCTTTTATTTGGGAGTTCCATTACATGGTAGCCTTCATTTCAACAACTGAATAATAGTAATATATATAGTAATAATAATAGTAATATAATAGTAATAATGTATTATTCTTTAATTATTCATGTCCGACTCTTGGCGACACCATGGATTATACAGTTCAGGGAATTCTCCAGGCCAGAATACTGGAATGGGTAGCCTTTCCCTTCTCCAGGGGGTCTTCCCAACTCAAGGGATCAAACCTAGGTCTCCCACATTGCAGGCAGATTCTTTACGAGCTAAGCCACCACGGAAGCCCTAAGTATTCCTATATCCCTTTAATTTTCCTTTGTAGTATTTCTCAGAATACTACATAGCTATATAGTTATGTGAACATTTAACAAATATGTATCCACTACTAAAATATAAGTTCCATGAATGTAGTGTCAAAATTCATCTTATCCTAAACATTATAGAATAGATGTGTAAGACTGTGTGGATCATGACAAACTGTGGAAAATTCTTAGAGATGGGAATACCAGACCACCTTACCTGCCTCCTGAGAAACCTGTATGCAGGTCAAGAAGCAACAGAACTAGACATGGAATGACAAACTGGTTGAAAATTGGGAAAGGAGTATGTAAAGGTTTTATATTGTCACCCTGCTTATTTAACTTCTATGCAAAGTACATTATGCAAAACGCTGGGCTGGATGAAGCACAAGGTGGAATCAAGATTGCCAGAAGAAATTTCAATAATCTCAGATATGCAGGTGACACCACCCTAATGGCAGAAAGCAAAGAGGAACTAAAGAGCCTCTTGATGAAAGTAAAAGAGGAGAGTGAAAAGGCTGGTTTGAAACTCAACATTCAGACAATTAAGATTATGTCATCTGGTTCCATCACTTTATGGCATGGGGAAATAGGTGGGGAAACCATGGGAAACTGACAGATTTTATTTTCTTGTGCTCTAAGATCACTGCAGATGGTGGCTACAGCCATGAAATTAAAAGACAAACCTAGACAGTAGAGACATCACTTTTCTGACAAAGGTCTATATGGTTAAAGATATGGTTTTTTCCAGTAGTCATGTATGGATATGAGAGTTGGACTATAAAGAAGTCTGAGTGCTAAAGAATTGACGCTTTTGAACTGTGGTGCCAGAGAAGAATTTTGAGAGTCCCTTGGCCATCAAGATCAAACCAGTCAATCCTAAAGGAAATCAAATTCATTGGAAGGACTGATGTTGAAGCTGAAGCTCCAATGCTCTGGTCACCTGATGCAAAGAGCCGACTCATTGGAAAAGACCCTGATGCTGGTAAAGGTTGAAGGCAGGAGGAAAAGGGAGCAACAGAGGATGAAATGGTTGGATGGCATCATTGACTCAATGGACCCGATTTCCAACAAACTCTGGGAGATAGTAAAGGACAGGGAAGGCTAGTGTGCTGCAGTCCATGGGGTCGCAAAGAGTCGAACATGACAGAGCGACTGAACAACAACAAAGATGCATAAGAGGTATTTGTTAAATAAATGAATACATTAATTTTAGAGACAAGTCAGAGAATCAGCCTAAGTGAACATGATTTGCCCAAGATTATACTACTGTAAGCTACAGAACTGTAAGCAGAGTTCAATTCTTCTGACTCAAAGTCCTCCATTATTTCCAGGCATTAAATCTATAATAACACAAATCATACAAAGCACTTATTATTCTGCACGTTCTAGAATGAAAAGGAAAAGTATAAATTAGAGAGAAAAGGAGTATCTAATGTAGTCTGAGGGAAACTGGACCTCTTAGAGGAAATGGTATTTAAGACATGAAGGAGTTAGAATAGGCAAAGAGAGTCAGGCAGAGAGTTCTAGGTAAAAGAACCATTTATACACTTGTCCAGTGATGAGAAAAACTTGAGTGAGAACAGAGAAAAGACTACTGTAATTGCAACAGAAGGACCTGGAAGAGAGAGGGTGAGTTTGATCACAGAGAAAGGCCAGATGTTATACCACAGAAAGACTTTTGTTTCTTAACTAGCAGAAGATAAAGTCACTAAAGGGTTTTAAGAGGGTATAACACAATCAGGTTTGCATTTTCATAAGATGATACTGCCTGCACTATGTGGAGTTTGGGAAAGGGCAGACTTTGTAACTGGTTGGACACGCAGGTCACAACAGAAAGACATGTAAAGATGATGCTCACATATTCAACCTGATCCAGAGGGAGAGTACTGTTTACTGAGAAAGGACCATTAGTAGATAGATCAAGAGCTTAATTTCATTAAGGGTATGATAAACTCACACTAAATAGTGACAACTGTGGTTGTTATCACTGATGATTGAAAACCACTAGCTGCAATTGAGAGTAATGGTGAATTTTTATGGATTTCCATGGATTTTGGCCTGTAGTGTCGTGTGCACTGTATACACAGGCACTTCTGGACCTTTTCTTTTGAAATGAAAGTCATCTAAGGAGTTAGATTACAGCTGAGCCTTGACACATGAAAGCCTTTTTACCTCCAATCTGACTTCTGGGGTAGGCTTAGGGTAACACATGAAAAGATACATGGTAAAACAGCCTTCCTTTATCTCGCATTTCTTTCTCCTTTCCCCAAGAATCAAGAAATTTTAGATATGATAATATGACCATAGCTAACAAGTCTATAATGGCTTATTGTTCTATGAGGCATAAATGTTATAGGGAGATCAAACCTGTAAAATTAACTTTACTTGCCTTGGACTGAATAATGATGAGCACGGACAACTCAGAGGGTTTTCCTATAAACTGTGTAAGGAGATAGTAAGCAAAGAAATCAAGAGGTATGCTTAGATCTTTGATCTTAGAGATCACTTTCTGATCTAGATTTTGTGTCATATTTTTGAATCATGTGGCAGTGTCTTATTCATTTACATTGTTTACATAAGGTTAAAAAAAGCCATTTAGAATGTTTGTTGGCAGTACAGACTATATAAAGCCACTTTAATTCTGGTGAGCCAGTACTTCTTGTACTAGCATATGAGGAAGTAGTTAAGTCTTCATGTCATGTCAGTGGCTTACAGTCACAGCTTTTATTCCCTAAAGATGCAAGGGAAGCAAAGACCATGCATCAGGATTAGCCACATGGTATTAATGAGAATCCCTATTATCATTATCCTGGTCATCCTGTTATAGAGGTCCTGGAGCATAGGAGGTATGTGCCAAATGCATTAAATATACCAAAAGGGATGTCTAATTCAGAACTTTTTGGGCCCTAAGGTTAAGAAAGTTTATAGTATTTAATCTACTTGCCAATCGGGCACTTTGCAACCAGACAATCAGAGAAGAACTAAGAAAAGAGGCACTGAGGGGAAGTCAAATCTAAGAAAAGTTCAGACTGCTTTGGTCACATGAGGATCTGCCCGTAATTTAAAAGCTAAAACGAATCTTGCTTAATTCTCATATATACATAATTGGCATCATTTAGGCACAATCACCATTAAGAAACATACAAACACATGTAGATCAGCAAACAGTAAGGGATTTTAAAGAGGGAAAGAAGAATATTTTAAACACCATTCTAAATAAAATTCACATGTATTTTATTTATATTAGAATACGTACATAGATCCTTGAGGTATTTTACTATATATTTTAATTTATACTTTGTCATTATATTTATAAAACAACTATTTTCTAATTTAAATAAGCACATATGCGTAGTTTAAAAGTGAATATGTCTTCTTGACTGCTTTGGGTGATAAAATGTAACACTGCCTAATCTGCTATAATCTAGCAAAATCTGGATTCAGTCAAAATCCAGTACAGTACAACAAAGTGAGCCAGTGATGAATCATATAAGCATGTACATCTATCCCTCAATATATTAACCATCCTTGTACATATTAACTTCAGCATTTTAGCTTTACAACATGTTGAACATATCAATGACATCTTGGCACTATCCAGAAATTATGAAGAAGAGAATTTTTTTTCTACATCTTTAGTGATTAGGAGCATGGGTGTGAAAATCAAACTGAATACTTAAAAGAAGTCTCCACCGCTTGTTAGATATATAACCTTTTAATCTCTCTGTGCCTTAGCTTCCTTCCTGTACCTCAGATTCTCATCAGTAAAACAGTATGAGGTAGCACCTATCTCAAAGCATTGTTATTATGTATTGAATACTTTGTTATATATATAAGGGACTTAGGACTATGTTTGGCACATAGTAAGTGCTTCTGGAATGTTAGCTATCACTTTCATCATCATTGTTATTATCCTTCATTCTTTTCCTGGGCACTTGGATAAAGTCAACAAGATACATATTTAACTTTTCCCTCTCAGGTCCTAGGCCATATCAGAAGCATCAGTCTTCCTTATTTTCCAGTCAATAACATTTTTATTTTTTAATTTAAGTATAGTTGATTTACAATACTGTGGTAGTTCCAGGTATACAATAAAGTGATTTGGCTATATATATATATTTATATATATCTGCACACTTTTTCTCAGTTCTTTTCCATTATATATTATTACAAAACATTGGATAAATTTCCCTGTGCCATATGGGAAAACCTTATTTATCTACTGTATATATAGTAGTGTGCATCTGTTAAACCTATTTGTTAGTCGCTCAGTCAGGTCTGACTCTTTGTGGCATCATGGGCTGTAGCCCACCAGGCTCCTCTGTCCATGGAATTCTCTCGGCAAGAATACTGGAGTGGGTTGCCATTCCCTTCTCCCGGAGATCTTGACCCAAGGATTGAATCCAGGTCTCTTGCATTGCAGGCAGCTTCTTTATCGTCTGAGCCCCCAGGGAAGCCTGATCTACATTATTATTAATCCTATGTTCCCCAATTTATCCCTCCCCTGCTTTCTTTTTGGTAACCATAATTTTGTTTTCCATGTCTGTATGTCTGTTTTTGTTTTGTAAATAAATTTACTTTAACTATTTTCTTTAGATTCCACATATAAATATCATATATTTTTCTCTGTCTGATTTATTTCACTTGGTATGATAATTTCTAGGACCATCTATGTTGCTGCAAATGGCATTATCTGATTCTGTTTTGTGGTCAAGTAATACTAAGGATTTTTAAGTCCAGTGATTCTCAAGCTTTTCTTTTATATAGAGAGACTTTTATAGCATATTGAAATATTCCATGTACTCTTCCATGATATCATCTACAATTTTAGAATCTTTTGACTAATAAAATATGAACAAAGGGATTTAGGGATCCCCTGAAATAACTATACAGGCTCTCTGAGTCCAAGACTCATTGATTAGAAACCATCGCTTTGATAATCAATATTTAGATTAAAATAAAATTCAGATCTTTTTAGAAAGCCTTGTGGGTCATAGCTCATTTAGCTTCTCTTACCTCACCCATGACTGCTATGGGTGTCTCTCCTGTTGCCTGAGCAACACGATGTTCTACTAAGTAGAACATGTATTCATCGTAGAGTAGACGGATCAGGTGGAAGGAGCCAAAGCTAGCAGCACTGCGTAGAGTTAAGTCCCGAATAACCATTGAGCTGTTCCAAGAGAAAAGACACAGAGGCAGCCAGTGTTAGTGACCAGGATTAGCGTTCAGCCTACTTTTCCTATTAAAAGAACTTACAGGTCTAATAGATTGGTATAGTGCGTGACTTTCTATGGAATAATTTCATAAATGAAGCAGTTGGCTCAACTTTTTCAAACAGAGTGGTAAAGAGGTGATCTTCATTAGGACTTGACTAGATCCTATGAGAACTAGATAGGCACTAATTGGGAAAAACCATTTTACTATCATAAGCAAGCTGACAAATGGGTCAGAATCAATTTAAAAAAGACTTTTGGAAGGCTGATAATTCATCACCATAAGAAAGAGCATCTCAAAGTAAAAATCTTATGATGATGGGTAAACACTGTATCACCAGCTCTCAATGACTTCTGAGGTACACTTTGGGGAAAATATGTATTTGTCCCTGACTAAGTTTACAAAATATACTATACAATGTTTACAAACACACAAGCACGTTTACAAATATATTAAGCAATGTTCCCAGATGTGGCAATGTAGAATGTAGGAGAGGACATACAGGGATCCTTGCAACTTTTGTTGGAAGGCAAACTTATTAAGTGATTCTACTTCCGTACTGATTTCCATTAAATTACGGTGATTTTCCCATTAGCAACAGCACAATAAAGTCAACAAAAATGCATAACCCTGAAAAATATGAATGTGTAACTATAAAATACCAAAATATGAAATAATATATTTTAATTAAATACTAACAATACACTCTATTATACTCAAAATAGAAGTCAAAATAAAATTTTGGCTTCATGAAGACATGTCAATTATTAAGCTTGACCATGCACTTCAAATATCCTTAATATTTTTAACTTAGAGTCAGAGTAGGATATGTGTGTGTGTGTGTGTGTGTGTGTGTGTGTGTGTGTTTCTCCTCACTTTCATTTAGTGTCTTTCTCTAGAGAATTTTGTCCTACACAAATTAAAATAGTCATTATATTCTCATGGGAGGAAGAGATAGAATCTCACAAATGTATGGGTTAATATTGCTAAGGGGCTTCCCTGATGGTTCAGTGGTAAAGAATGCACCTGTTAATGTAAGTGTGTTTGATCCCTGGGTTGGGAAGATCCCCTGGAGAAAGAAATGGCAATCCACTAGAGAATTTTTACCTGAGAAATTCTATGGACAGAGAATCCTGGCAGGCTACAGTTCACAGAGTCACAAAGAGTCAGACACGACTTAGTGACTGAACAACAAACAACAATATTCCTAAGACTTCTTTTGCAAGAAGAACTGTAAAATGCAGGACAGATGGAAATATAGAAGACTATACTTTTGTTTTCTCTTTCACTTTTAACCGTAATTATATAGTGGCTACTAATGCATCAAATTCTACACATTCATGGCAAGTGACAGATCACCGTTATACATCTAAAACCCTAAAGCCCTGGATTCTGATTCTGGTTTTTCATTAATTTACTGTCAATCTCAAAAAACACCATTTCCTCAGGAGTGTTTTCCTTTTGGGTGAAAATAAAAGCAATACTTTTGGCCTTATCTAATTTATGTGATTATTTCAAGGATAAAGTGGGTTAAAGGTTGTGAAATAAACTTATGAATGAACAGAACAAGACTCAAATATAAGTGATTATGATCCTAATACACAGGAGGAGCTGAGCTTCTCACTCTCATTTGGTTATGGTAACAAGAATAGGTGTTAAAATAAGATGGCAGAGAATCTCTCCTTCTGTGGATTTACTTACTAAAAAGAAAAAAAAACATAGTTTTTCATCCATAGGTTTGGAGTGAGATTCACATTAACCACTATATGATCTTGACTGTACATCATTCAACATTTTAAGGTTCAAAATTAGCTTGAGAGTCAAGTGAGATAATGTGTATGAGATCCTAAGAAAACTGCCTACTGCTACACTATTATGTATGTTGGAGTTCAGTTCAGTTCAGTTGCTCAGTCGTGTCTGCAACTTTGCAACCCCATGGACTAAGCATGCCAGGCCTCCCTGTCCATCACCAATTCCTGGAATTTACGCAAACTCCTGTCCATTGAGTTGGTGATGCCATCCAACCATCTCATCCTCTGTCGTCCCCTTCTCCTCCCACCTTCAATCTTTCCCAGCATCAGGGTCTTTTCCAATGAGTCAGTTCTTCGCATCAGGTCGCCAAAGTATTGGAGTCTCAACTTCAACATCAGTCCTTCCAATGAATATTCAGAACTGATTTGCTTTAGGATGGACTGGTTGGATCTCCTTGCAGTCCAAGAGACTTTCAAGAGTCTTCTCCAACATCATAGTTCAAAAGCATCAATTCTTCTGTGCTCAGCTTTCTTTATAGTCCAACTCGCACATCCATACATGATTATTGGAAAAACCATAGCCTTGATTAGATGGACCTTTGTCGGCAAAGTAATGTCTGCTTTTTAATATGCTATCCAGTTTGGTCATGACTTTCCTTCCAAGGAGTAAGTGTCTTTTAATTTCATGGCTGCAGTCACCATCTGCTGTGATTTTGGAGCCCCCAAAATAAAATCCTTCACTGTTTCCCCATCTATTTGCCATGAAGTGATGGGACCAGATGCCATGATCTTACTTTTCTGAATGTTGAACTTTAAGCCAACTTTTTCACTCTTTTCTTTCACTTTCATCAAGAGGCTCTTTAGTTCTTCTTCACTTTCTGCCATAAGGGTAGTATCATATGCATATCTGAGGTTATTGTTATTCTCCTGGCAATCCTGATTCCAGCTTGTGCTTCATCCAGCCCAGCTTTTCTTATGATGTATTCTGCATATGAGTTAAATAAGCAGGGTGACACTATACAGCTTTGAGATACTCCTTTCCCTATGTGGAGCCAGTCTGTTGTTTGCTGTCCAGTTCTAACTGTTGCTTCCTGATCTGCATACAGGTTTCTCAGGGGGCAGGTCAGGTGGTTTGGTATTCCCATCTCTTTTAGAATTTTCCACAGTTTATTGTGATCCATACAGTCAAAGGCTTTGGCATAGTCAATAAAGCAGAAATAGATGTTTTTCTGTAACTCTCCTGCCTTTACAATAATCCAGCAGATGTTGGCAATTTGGTCGCTGGTTCCTCTGCCTTTTCTAAAACCAACCTGAATATCAGGAAATTCACAGTTCACTTATTGCTAAAGCCTGGCTTGGAGAATTTTAAGCATCACTTCACTAGCATGCGATATGAGCGCAATTGTGCAGTAGTTTGAGCATTCTTTGGTATTGCCTTTCTTTGGGATTGGAATGAAAACTGACCTTTTCCAGTCCTGTGGCCATGGCTGAGTTTTCCAAATTTGCTGGCATATTGAGTGCAGCACTTTCACAGCATGATCGTTCAGGATTTGAAATAGCTCAACTGAAATTCCATCACCTCCACTAACTTTGTTCGTAGTGATGCTTTCTAAGGCCCACTTGACTTCATATTCCAGGATGTCTGGCTCTAGATGAGTGATCACACCATCGTGATTATCTGGGTCATGAAGATCTTTTTGTACAGTTCTTCTGTGTATTCTTGCCACCTCTTCTTAATATGTTCTGTTTCTGTTAGGTCCATACCATTTCTGTCCTTTATCGAGCCCATCTTTTCATGAAATGTTCCTTTGGTATCTCTAATTTTCTTGAAGAGATCTCTAGTCTTTCCCATTCTGTTGTTTTCCTTTATTTCTT
This sequence comes from Nanger dama, assembly GCA_917880005.1. Classification (NCBI taxonomy): domain Eukaryota; kingdom Metazoa; phylum Chordata; class Mammalia; order Artiodactyla; family Bovidae; genus Nanger; species Nanger dama. The sequence goes on along the minus strand of CAKJTW010000017.1, from coordinate 18,404,405 downwards.
TGCATTGATCGCTGAGGAAGGCTTTCTTATCTCTCCTTGCTATTCTTTGGAACTCTACATTCAGATGCTTATATCTTTCCTTTTCTCCTTTGCTTTTCACTTCTCTTCTTTTCACAGATATTAGTAAGGCTTCCTCAGACAGCCATTTTGCTTTTCTGCATTTCTTTTTCTTGGGGATGGTCTTGATCCCTGTCTCCTGTACAATGTCACGAACCTCCTTCCATAGTTCATCAGGTACTCTATCAGATAAAGTCCCTTAAATCGATTTCTCACTTCCACTGTATAGTCATAAGGGATTTGATTTAGGTCATACCTGAATGATCTAGTGGTTTTCTCCACTCTCTTCAATTTAAGTCTCAATTTGGCAATAAGGACTTCATGATCTGAGCCACAGTCAGCCTCCCGTCTTGTTTTTGCTGACTGTATAGAGGTTCTCCATCTTTGGTTGCACAGAATATAATCAATATGATTTTGGTGTCGACCATCTGGTGATGTCAATGTGTAGAGTCTTCTCTTGTGTTGTTGGAAGAGGGTGTTTGCTATGGCCAGTGTGTTCTCTTGACAGAAATCTATTAGTTTTTGCCCTGGTTTATTCTGTATTCCAAGGCCAAATTTGCTTGCTACTCCAGGTGTTTCTCGACTTCCTACTTTTGCATTCCAGTCCCCTGTAATGAAAGGACATCTTTTGGGGTGTTAGTTCTAGAATGTCTTATAGGTCTTCATAGAACTGTTCAACTTCAGCTTCTTCAGTGTTACTGGTTGGGGCACAGACTTGGATTACTGTGATATTGAATGGTTTGCCTTGGAAGTGAACTGAGATCCTTCTGTCCTTTTTGAGATTGCATCCAAGTACTGCATTTCAGACTCTTTTGTTGATTATGATGGCTATTCCATTTCTTCTAAGGGAATCATAACAAGTATATATGATTAGGAGAAGGCAATGGCAACCCACTCCAGTATTCTTGCCTGGAAAATCCCATGGACGAAGGAGCCTGGTAGGCTGCATCCATGGAGTTGCTGAGTCAGGCATGACTGAGCAACTTTACTTTCACTTTTCACTTTAATGCATTGGAGAAGGAAATGACAACCCACTCCAGTGTTCTTGCCTGGAGAATCCCAGGGACGGGGAGCCTGGTGGGCTGCCGTCTATGGGGTTGCACAGAGTCGGACATGACTGAAGCGACTTAGCAGCAGCAGCATATATGATTAACCTTATTCAAAATTAAAAGAAATACAAATTAAAGTAAGATACCATATATTATTTATTATACTATAAGAAATTAAAGGATCAGCACTGAAGAGGTTATCGGGGAAAAACTCTCATTTATTGTTTCTTCAAGCATAAAATCACAAAACTTTTATGAAGGGAAATTTGGCAACAAATGTAAAAATTAGAAATGCTCAAATGCTTTCACCTAGCAGTTCTAATTCTAGAAATTTACACAAACGAGCAAAGATTGCAGCAATATTTATACTACTGAGAAAATAGGGGTCAACACTAAATAGCCACTTGTAGGATACTAGGTAAAAAATGGCTCATTCATATATGGAAATTTACACAATATATTAAAGAAATTGGGCTTTCTGAGTAGCTCAAATGGTATGAATCCACCTGCAATGCAGGAGGCCTGAGTTTGACCCCCTGGGCTGTGAAGACCCCCTAGGGAAGAGAATGGTAACCCACTCCAGTATTTTTGCCCAGAGAATTCCATGTATAGAGCAGCCTGGCGAGTCACAGTCCATGGGGTCACAAAGAGGGTCAGACATGACTGAGCAACTTCATTCACTTTAAAGAAATGAGAGCGATTACATAAAGGTAGTAAGATGGAAAGATGTTTATGATAAAATGTTAAGTGAAAGATGGAAAACATGTAATATGAGCCCATTTAACATAGAAACTATCTGCAAGTTCTTGAAAAAGTCCTACCTCTAAATAAATGGGAATGGTTAATACTTATTAGCTTCAAGATAGCGTACTTCACTAAAATAGTATCAGCCAACTTAAAACTGCAAATTTATTTGAATTTATTTGAGGATAAACATGCAACTTTATATAAAGGTAAGCATGAAAGTATGTTTTATATTTGTATTGCAAGACCAAAACCCACCTAAATATTCAAGAATAAGAGACAAAAGGAATGTTTAAATAATGTATGCATGAGCACTTGCTAAGTCGCTTCAGTCGTGTCCGACTCTGTGACCCCATGGACTGGAGGCTCCTCTGTCCATGGGATTCTCTAGGTGAGAACACCGGAGTGGGTTGCCATTGTATACAAAATGGAATATTGGAAGGACATTCAAAATTATATTTCTGAAGGTATGCTTGAGGTATAATGTTAAGAGAAAAATACAGATAATAAACTCTGATAAACAACTGGATCTCAATTTTATATAAAACTTAAAAAAAAATTTTACCATTGGTCTTTCTGGGCAGTAAATTATGGATGATTTAAGTTTATTCTTTGTATAGTATTTGTATTTTTCAGGTTTTCTAAAGTAAGTATATACTAATTTCATAATAAAAATGGTTTATTTTAAAAGAAGACATTTATCATAATATAGAAAAACAATCCTGTGTCAGTTGAATGCCAGTAAGTCTTTACAGGGATAGATATGACAGATACAGAATGAAATATATATATATATATATATATATATGTTTTTAAATCCAATTTTTAGGCCTTTTTATTTCCCTCAAAATAATGTAAATGACTGAGAAGAATATTCATATCGAGTAGCTTTATGGTATTTGTAAAAGAAAGGCAAAGCCAATTTCTTTTTCCAAGACAATTAATTTTCATTCATTCAATAGATATTTATTATGTTCTTACTGTGTGTGAGGGTCTTGTTCTATAGTAAGTCAGACAAAAGTTTGGTTTCAACAGAGCTCACATTCTAGTAGGACAGATGGTAGATAAAAACAGAGTAGATATAAATTATAAAGTTAAGTAGTGGTAAATCCTATGAAAAAAGTAAATCAGGTCAAGAGACTGCAGAGTGATGGGCTCTGTCACTTAAAGTCAGGGTGTTAGGAAAAGTTTTTGAGGAGGTGATAAGTAAGCAGAAATGAGACTGAAATGAAGGAGTGAGCCATGTGAACACGTGCACTTTCCTAGCAGAAAGGAGAGCAGATGCTGAGACTGAGGCAGAACTATGTTTTATTCAAAGAATAGCCCAGAAGCTGCGGCTGGGAAGACATGAGCAAAGAGAATATATATGATAGGACTAGAAATCACTAGCAGCTGGACCATGGAGGGTCTGTAGGCCATGATAAGGGCTTCATATTCTATCCCAACTGTTTTGGAAACTTTTTGATAATTGGGCAATCACCTTATTGCAGCATAAAGACAGGTAACACAAAATTCTGTTGGAAAATGAAAAATCAAAAAAAGTATGCTGACCTTCAGTTATAATAGTACTTTTGAAAGTACTGATAATCTGCTATGAAATTATTGTCATATGTTTAGAAGACACTCAGTTGAATTATATTGTTAATAGAATATTATTATATTATATTATTAATAATGTCTATGCCTACTTTATGCTGTCTGTGTTGGGCCTCTGCCCTACAAGCCAAGTATCAAATGACACAATTAACAGTTTAATTGGAAACCTATTGTCTGATTCAGATTTCTGTAAGACATGTTACAAAATTGACTCCACTGAATTTCATGTTGCTAAGTTACCATGAACTCAACTTTTAAAATTGGAAAACTGTTAATTATTTTGTAACAGATGAGAATTACTTTTGTGTATATATCTTCATAATTCATCGCGTGAAAATTAAAACATACACTTGAACATATGATACTCAATCCACCTCTTTATGTATTTGGGGAGATATCACACATTTCTAAGAAGAAAGGTGAGAACCTGTGACCCCCCACCCCCAACTCCACCCTGTGAACTCTCCTCAAACAGTGATTACAGCTAATTCCCAAACTGGAAGATTTATATGTTGTTCAGCTGTAGGCAAACTAGGTTCTCTGTGCCCCCTTTCAAGTTATTGTATCAAAGCTATACATTTAATTCTTTAAAAATGGGATGTTTGGTTGACCCTCAGGGTGGCCCTGAGGAAGTCTGTGTTCTGTTATTCACAAACCCAAGGTGAGAAACGGCCCACTTACTTCTGCACTGCTGCCCAAGAAAGGTGGCAATATATTTTCCACCTCCCAGGGAGCCAGCAGTAGACATTCAAAGCCATGTTAGGCAAGGAGAGACGCCCATTTGGAGCAGAGGGTGTCTGCAGCAACATGTCCACTACTGCTATCACAACTCTCTGCCAGTCCATTTCTTGTATATACATGTGAATCTATACATAGAATTTTAGAAACTATGAGATTAATCAACTTCAGAAAATGAACGGTTGGTATATGTGACTGCAAAATTCTTATTACAAAGCCAAAAACATTTAAAAATACTCTGTAACTCTGCTTCTGTCTGTGAATGAAGTTTTCATTACTCAATATGTTCTTATGCCTCAGTAAGAAACAGGTCAGATTTCAGTCTTCTATATTACTAAGCTCCTGACTTCGCCTACCAGCAGGAGGTATGCATCTTTCTGAATATGCCTTTCCTTCTGTAGCCCTGAACTGTACACCTTCAAGACTTTTTGAAATGAAAATAATAACCATAATAGTGTCTAATAATAACAAGTTATTATCCCCAACTCAGGGCAGACAGAGGGCAGGCAAGTGATGATCTACTGGGTTTGTATATCTGCAGAGAACAAGAAACACGAGTAATTTTCTCTCCTTTCAAAAACCTCAACAGATCTCTGTGGAGACAAAGGCTCCAGGGGTGTATTTCTAAAACAATATTTACTAAACAGATTTAAAAAAAATCCTCAGGGAGGATTAAGGGCAAGTCTCATGTAACTGCATAAGAAAGCAGTAAGAAGAAGAAGAGGAAAAAAAAAACCTTTGCTTTTTCTGATATAGAGGATGTACTGTGCTTTTGCCCCTATAGGTTTTGGAGTACCAACTAGTGTAACATCTGTTTTATCATTCATGAAGCATATATACCATCTATATGATTTTCTGAGGAAAAAAATGGATGAAATCAACTTCAAACAAATGGGGAAATATTTGAAATCTTTTAAAGAAATCTTCCCAAGTTAAAATTTTGAATTCCATTAATACTACTCCTATTGCTACATCTACTTTGAGAATACTGTGATATAGTTTTCCAAATCTTTCCCATATATCTACTTTGAGAATACTGTAATATTGTTTTCCAAATCTCTCCCATATATCAAGAAAACATATCAACACATTTCTCACTGACACCCAGATCTAAATCTAGGGCTGGCTTTAATGAAGCATATCAGTGGGTCATAGAGTTAGACAGCACCTTAATATAAGGTACTTTACAAACCCTGTAGGCTAAAAGTATTACGAATATGAGAGTCAAAATGGTGGAATTATTCCATTCCAAAATAAAAACAAAACAATACCACAACTGCTAGGCTTTCTTTCACAGCATTTATTTAACTCTGGGGATGGGTTCAATCCCAGGGTCAGGAAGATCGCCTGAAGGAGGAAATGGCAACTCACTCCAGCATTCTTGCCTAGAGAATTCCATGGACAGAGGAGCCTGGAGGTCTACAGTCTATGGGCTTGCAAAGTGTCAGACTTGACAGGTATACTTGGCAGGTATGCAGACTCTAGAAAATCATTTTCAGGATATAAGGATAATTTAACTCCTTAAACACATATGGAATCAACTCTACTTCAGTTTAAGAAATAAGAATTGGACTAAATCAATTGAAAAAGAAAGAAGTCACAATAAAAACCTTCTACCATGAAAATGGAATCTTTGGTTCAATCCTTATAAAGGTAATCAAAACAAGATGGAAATCCTATAATTTGGGCTTAGCGGGTATACAATTTCTACTAGTCTCTAAACTTCGCTACTCCTTTGCATATCATCTCTCCTCACAACTGTTTTGGACTAACTACTGATGTCCAGATGATGACCAAAGTGTACCCATAGCCACAGTCCTGTAGGTCCTGTAGCCAGTATTTTGATGAGTGCATGGTTGCACAGGAATTAAATTAGGGACTGCCTGAAGTTCAAAGTAGATAGGGATTTTAGAAAGCCCATTATGATCTAAAGAAGAAAAGAAATGAACTCTCACCACAGGAGTAAATGCTGCGGTCAAAAATATAATTTACCTAACATCTTAAGAAGGAGAAGGCAATGGCACCCCACTCCAGTACTCTTGCCTGGAGAATCCCATGGACGAAGGAGCCTGGTGGGCTGCAGCCTATGGGGTCGCTAAGAGTTGGACACAACTGAGCGACTTCCCTTTCACTTTTCACTTTCATGCATTGGAGAAGGAAATGGCAACCCACTCCAGTGTTCTTGCTTGGAGAATCCCAGGGACAGGGCAGCCTGGTGGGCTGCCGTCTATGGGGGTCACACAGAGTCGGACACAACTGAAGTGACTTAGCAACATCTTAAGAAATGGAACTCCATCTATCAATTCCACCCTATGCCATATATATGGTATATATGCCAATTTGCAGGAGTAGACCTATGGTCAGTGGCTCATCACAACATTTAATATCATATATAAATTCAGACTTAAATTGAAGAAACTAGGGAAAATCACTAGACCATTCAGGTAGGACCTAAATAAAATCCCTTATGATTATACAGTGGAAGTGAGAAATAGATTTAAGGGACTAGACCTGATAGAGTGCCTGATGAACTATGGATGAAGGTTCGTGACACCGTACAGGAGACAGGGATCAAGACCATCCCCATGGAAAAGGAATACAAAAAAGCAAAATGGCTGTCTGGGGAGGCCTTACAAATAGCTGTGAAAAGAAGAGAGGTGAAAAGCAAAGGAGAAAAGGAAAGATATAAGCATCTGAATGCAGAGTTCCAAAGAATAGCAAGGAGAGATAAGAAAGCCTTCCTCAGCGATCAATGTAAAGAAATAGAGGAAAACAACAGAATGGGAAAGACTAGAGATCTCTTCAAGAAAATTAGAGATACCAAGGGAACATTTCATGCAAAGATGGGCTCGATAAAGGACAGAAATGGTATGGACCTAACAGAAGCAGAACATATTAAGAAGAGGTGGCAAGAATACACAGAAGAACTGTACAAAAAAGATCTTCATGACCCAGATAATCACGATGGTGTGATCACTCATCTAGAGCCAGACATCCTGGAATGTGAAGTCAAGTGGGCCTTAGAAAGCATCACTACGAACAAAGCTAGTGGAGGTGATGGAATTCGAGCTGAGCTGTTTCAAATCCTGAAAGCTGATGCTGTAAAAGTGCTGCACTCAATATGCCAGCAAATTTGGAAAACTCAGCCATGGCCACAGGACTGGAAAAGGTCAGTTTTCATTCCAATCCCAAAGAAAGGCAATGCCAAAGAATGCTCAAACTACCGCACAACTGTACTCGTTGCTCACGCTAGTAAGGTAATGCTCAAAATTCTCCAAGCCAGGCTTCAGCAATATGCAAACCGTGAACTTCCAGATGTTCAGGCTGGTTATAGAAAAGGCAGAGGAACCAGAGATCAAATTGCCAGCATCAGCTGGGTCATCGAAAAAGCTAGACAGTTCCAGAAAAACATCTATTTCTGCTTTATTGACTATGCCAAAGGCTCTGATTGTGTGGATCTCAATAAACTGTGGAAAATTCTGAAAGAGACAGGAATACCAGACCACCTGACCTGCCTCCTGAGAAACATATATGCAGGTCAGGAAGCAACAGTTAGAACAAGACATGGAATAACAGACTGGTTCCAAACAGGAAAAGGACTACGTCAAGGCTGTATATTGTCACCCTGCTTATTTAACTTCTATGCAGAATACATCATGAGAAACACTGGGCTAGAAGAAGCACAAGCTGGAATCAAGATTGCTGAGAGAAATATCAATAACCTCAGATATGCAGATGACACCACCCTTATGGCAGAAAGTGAAGAGGAACTAAAAACCCTCTTGATGAAAGTGAAAGAGGAGAGTGAAAAAGTTGGCTTGAAGCTCAACATTCAGAAAACGAAGATCATGGCATCTGGTCCCATCACTTCATAGGAAATAGATGGGGAAACAGTGGAAACAGTGTCAGACTTTATTTTGGGGGGCTCCAAAATCACTGCAGATGGTGACTGTAGCCATGAAATTAAAGGACGCTTACTCCTTGGAAGGAAAGTTATGACCAACTTAGCATATTCAAAGTAGAGACATTACTTTACCAACAAAGGTCCATCTAGTCAAGGCTATGGTTTTTCCAGTGGTCATGTATGGATGTTAACAGTTGGACTGTGAAGAAAGCTGAGCGTCAAAGAATCGATGCTTTTAAACTATGGTGTTGGAGAAGATTCTTGAGAGTCCCTTGGACTGCAAGGAGATCCAACCAGTCCATCCTAAGGAAATCAGTCCTGGTGTTCATTGAAAGGACTGATGCTGGAGCTGAAACTCCAATACTTTGGCCACCTCATGCGAAGAGTTGACTCTTTGGAAAAGACTCTGATGCTGGGAGGGATTGGGGACAGGAGGAGAAGGGGACGACAGAGAATAAGATGATTGGATGGCATCACGAACTTGATGGACATGAGTCTGAGTGAACTCCGGGAGTTGGTGACGGACAGGGAGGCCTGGTGTGCTGCGATTCATGGGGTCACAAAGAGTCAGACACGATTGAGTGACTGAACTGAACTGAACTGATAAGTAATTTTTCTATTCTGGGGTTCTTCTATGTCTAAAAACACACATTTATTTATAAATTATTTTAGCCCCAAAGCGATTTGTCACCCTGCTTATTTAACTTATATGCAGAATACATCATGAGAAACGCCGGGCTGGAAGAAGCACAAGTTGGAATCAAGACTGCCGGGAGAATTATCAATAACCTCAGATATGCAGATGACACCACCCTTATGGCAGAAACTGAAGAGGAACTAAAAGCCTCTTGATGAAAGTGAAAGAGGAGAGTGAAAAAGTTGGCTTTAAGCTCAACATTCAGAAAACGAAGATCATGGCATCTGGTCCCATCACTTCATGGGAAATAGATGGGGAAACAGTGTCAGATTTTATTTTTTTCAGCTCCAAAATCACTGCAGATGGTGATTGCAGCCATGAAATTAAAAGATGCTTACTCCTTGGAAGGAAAGTTATGACCAACCTAGACAGCATATTCAAAAGCAGAGACATTACTTTGCCAACAAAGGTCCGTCTAGTCAAGGCTATGGTTTTTCCTGTGGTCATGCTGGATGTGAGACTTGGACTGTGAAGAAAGCTGAGTGCTGAAGAATCGATGCTTTTGAACTGTGGTATTGGAGAAGACTCTTGAGAGTCCCTTGGACTGCAAGGAGATCCAACCAGTCCATTCTGAAGGAGATCAGCCCTGGGATTTCTTTGGAAGGAATGATGCTAAAGCTGAAACTCCAGTACTTTGGCCACCTCATGCGAAGTGTTGACTCACTGGAAAAGACTCTGATGCTGGGAGGGATTAGGGGCAGGAGGAAAAGGTGACAACAGAGATTGAGATGGCTGATGACATCTCTGACTCGATGGACGTTAGTGTGAGGGAACTCTGGGAGTTGATGATGGACAGGGAGGCCTGGCATGCTGTGATTCATGGGTTCACAAAGAGTCGGACATGACTGTGGAACTGAACTGAAAAGCTATTCTGAATTATCTACTAGATTATTTGATATTAAACTAGCTATGCATTAGAATACCAGGAGTAACCTTTCTTAAGAAAAAGAATTTCTGATTATCCCTACTGCTAATTACTACTTTTAACCACCATGATTTTGAGTGTGTAAGTTTTGGGAGGTAGGTAGGCGCTTTGTTTTTCTTTCCACTAATTCTGAGGTGCAGCTAGGTTTGAAAACAATTTTAATTGATCAAATTAAAAAATTAACTAGATTGTTCTGAGCATCCATCTGAATTGCCTGGACAGAACTTTTAAAAAGCATAGATTGCTGGGCCTCTCCTCTGCAATTTGTGATTAAGGTAGGTTTGGGGGAGAGGTCTGAAAATACACATTTTTAATGTGTTTCCAAGCAACAGCGATGCTACTGGTCTAGGGAAGGACAGTTTGAGAATCCCTGAAGTAGAGAATAAAAAGAAGAGTGGTGGAAAGCCTAAATGATACATGTTTGCCAAAAGGAGGACTTTCCTGATTCCTGTTAAGCACATTATCTAGACTGGAATCTCTGATATTCCCATCTGAGAACTTCTAGGGCTCTGAATAAGAGGCTTTCTTTTCCCAGCAGAGATTTTTATTTCCAAAAGCCTCCTGGTTCAATTCCATGATGTTGTAATCACAAGGTGGGCTGAAGATAATCACAACAGAGAGTTTCTATACACTAAACTCCTCATTCTTCTCTTTTCTTTTTCTGAGAAGCATGTACATACATAATAGCAGAATAGGAAAAATTGAGATGATACCTGTAGAAAGACCATTTAAGCAGAAATTGCCTGGCAGCTTTAGGAAAACTGGGTCTTCCTTCATAGGGTTTCAGTGCTTGCATCATCACATTGTCAAGCCACGCTGCCCACTGCTCCAGGGTGCTCTGCTGCTGAAGAGTCATTTTGAAGTCTGTTTCTAGTCTCTGAACCATGTTGTCATCACACTGGCACACCCAGGAAGCCTGCTCCTGGGACAGTACACAGAAAGCAAAGGACAAGCTCAAGTCAGCATTTTTTCATTGAATATCAGCAGACAAACCATATGCATGAATGGCAAACTATTTTCAAAGTGCAAAACAATTAAATGAATTAAGAAAAATGAATGACTACTTGGCAGATGTTAAGGAAACTAACATCACTTCTGTGCATGAAAAAGTGATGTGACATAAAGGTATGACTTGGTGTTCTACATTAGCTAGTCTGTGTGAAAGACTAAAATACATCATTACTTAAGAAGAGGAGCCTGAACTTACCGTACGTAGAGTCTTTTTTTAGTTTTTATACTCTTTTACTTCTCAATCAGATAAAACGAAAGCAATTCATTTGAAAAGATTTAGGGTAAGTCAGAATGGATAAATAGATTCAACTGGCCAAAAGTAGTCCCTCCGGATTAAGACAAAAACAATGAATGATACAAGGCAGAAGCAAATGCTGTATGAGTTTCATAGGAAAGAAACTGAAGTCCCAAGGACTGTCAAGGTAAAAGCTACGAATGCAAATTAATTCACAGAACCAAAAATAACAATAACAATTACCAAAAATACATTAGAGAAAATATAGGGATGCTACCTACAAAGAAATTTGATTACTATAGTTTTGCTTCTGGTTCTGATAGGAAAGTTTCATGTTTGGTAATAGGGATGAAAACAGAAACTTCTAAAGTTAATTTTCAGTGGTTGCCATAAGTTTTACCATGTTTCTAGTGCTGTGCCACATTATAAGACTAAAAAATATTATACTCTTTTAGGTCAGAATATAATATTCTGATAATAAAAATATAATATTTGAGTGAAGACTTGGATTTTAACATAGGGCCTGAATCCATTAACTTGATTTTAAGCAATTCATTTAATCTACGTGGGCCTCGTTTTCCCCAAATATAAAATTAGAGAAGTGAAATGTGACAAGAATTTTTAAGCTAGGTTCATTGTGTTCCCCAGGAGAAGGAAATGGCAACCCACTCCAGTATTCTTGCCTGGAGAATCCCAAGGATGGAGCAGCCTGGTGGGCTAAGTTCACGGGGTCACAAAGAGTCAGACACGACTGAGCGACTTCACTCACTCATTGCGTCCAGATAATATTTTCAACGTAGAGTTCTTTGGAGGGGTGTCTGTGAAGGTCCTAATTCTATATGTAAAATCTTATCAATATGTGTGTGTTTTTTTGAAAAGTCTCTATAGCTTTCAATCTGTCTGTTCTCAGAGGACAAATTTATTTAAATCAACCTTTCAACTGAATCAATCCTTAATCTCCACCCTCTGATTACAGGATCTTTCCTGATCCCACAGACTTTACCTTACTCAAAAGACACTTCAACTGGGAGGTACTTCAAATAGAAAATGGCTAAACTCAATTCATTTTTCTTTCTCAGGCAAATTTAGGGTTTCTTCCAAATTCCCAGCTGATGATGCCATCTACTAACCTTCCTTATCTTATCTAATTAATAATAAAGCCTTTCAGATTTTTACCTCCTAAGTATCACTCTTAAGTATTTTAAGTACACTAAAATACGACTATTAAATTTGAAAGTACAAATAAAAAGAAAATATTAAGAGTATCTAAAATGCCAACATTGAGAGAACTACAACATGATAATTTTCAAACTGTTCACATGCAATACATACATATGCATGTATATTTATGTATATATGTATTATTTTAAAAGAGGATCATATTATATATTTTACTTGATATTTTGCTTAGTTTCACTTTATATATAGGCAAATGAGGAGCTACATTTATTGCTCAACGACTCAATTTGCTTCAATACATGAATATCTATTATTTACAAAGTCAATTCTACATAGCTGCACATTTATGGTCATTCCAAATTTTTACTCTCAGGAATAATGCTGGAATTAGCAATCTTGTAACTATATCTTTACTTAGTTTGTACTTATTTCTATATAATAGATTTACATAAGAATAGTTAAGATTTTTCAAAATACAGTTAAATGACTCTCAGAAATTTTATATCAGTTCACCAGTTGAGGAGAGCAGCCAGGGAAGAAGTTGCCTACATGCTAAGTTGCTTCAGTTATATTCGACTCTTTGTGACCCTATGGACTGTAGCCCGGGCTCCTCTGTCCATAGGATTCTGTAGGCAAGAATTCTGGAGTGGGTAGCCATGCCCTTCTCCAGGCGGGGTGGGGGGAATCTATCCAACCCAAGGATCAAACTCACATCTCTGTGTCTCCTGCATTGGCAGATAGTCTCTTTACCGCTAGCACCACCTGGGATGCAGGTAAGGAGTGAAGAATTTAGGCCTCAAGAAAAAGACAGGGGATGCTGTTTTGTGTGTGTGTGTTTAAAATCCACAAATATCTAAGCATTTTTTTGGTCTGTGGTATAAAACAAGAAACATAAAACTTATCATCTTAACCATTTAAAAGTATACAATATAGGAGTGTTAGGGATTTCCTGATGGCTCAGTGGTAAAGAATCTGTCTTCCAGTGAAAAAGATGTGGGTTCAATCCCTGGGTCAGGAAGATCCTCTGGAGAAGGAAATGACAACCCACTCCAGTATTCTTGCCTGGGAAATCTCACAGTTTCTCAGGGGTCACAAGAGTTGAACATGACTTATAGTGACTACAAAACAATAACAATATGAGTGTCTACTTATGCTCAATACTGTACATTAGATCTTTTTCATCTTGCAAAACTGAAATTCTATGGGAAGCCACTGTGGGAGATATGTTTTATGTATTGGCAAGGAACCGAAGGAACTTACTGGTATCCTTGGAAGAATTTAATTTCATTTCTTAACATAAAATCAAACTCACTACTTCCTACAGTTAGATTTGCCAAGAGAAAATGATAATCTAAGACTAAGCTTAGAGAAATAAAGCCACAGGACATTATTCTGGCTTTTCAAATTATGTTTCTTTTAGTACTCTCAAGGTTGAAAATATACTAACAACTGAGTACACTGTAAATATTCCCTTGTGAAGGAATTTGGATATTTTAATTCTTTAGTGGAAAAAGTAAGGATGAAAACTAAAGATATTATTATCTTGGAAATAAATATCTCCAAGATTATAAGGAGTCAGTCACTTCAAAATCAGATTCTTTTTTAAATACAGAAACACAAGTATATGCAAAAGTTAGGTTATCAGGTCAACTAACCCAAGTATATTTAGCCCGTACTGTAGTTGAAAAACTATCCATTTACACACAAAAAATTAGAAAGCAATACTACTATAATGCTATCAATTAAACAGAAAACCAATATACTGCAATAGGAAAGGTTATCCTGAATGCATGAGGAAAAGATTTGATTAGAGAATGATGAAATGATGACAGAGGCTTCCTGGTGGCTAGACAGTGGCTCAGATGGTAACAAGGCTGCTTACAATGTGGGAGATCCGACTTTGATTTTTGGGCCATGAAGATCCTCTGAAGAAGGAAATGGGGAACCTACTCCAGTATTCTTGCCTGGAGAATCTCATGAACAGAGAAGCCTGGCAGGCTACAGTCCATGGGGGTCGCAAAGAGTCAGACACAACTGAGCAACTAACACTTTTACTTTTCTTTCAGAGCATTAAAATATTAACCCTTACATGTGGTTTCACTGTTTTAAAAGTTTCCTTATTACAAGAGCATCATCCTTACATGTATCAGTCTTACTGAGGTTAATCTCATAGGGACAGGGATAATTTTCAAATGAACAGGAGATGGTGATGAAGGTGGAATGGGAGCTAGAAGACTGAGAAAATCAGAGGACTCAGAAAACCAGGCAAAATGTGGAACAGAAAAGGAAAGAAGGGAGTTAAAATCAAATATGTTAACCTGAGAAAGATTACGTACGAAATGAACAAGAGTGGTGAGAAGTAAAATGAAGAGGGAAATGCAGGGCTACCATTGTGTTCATGGTCCTAAAAGCAGAGACATCACTTTGCCTCTAAGGTCCGTCTAGTCAAGGCTATGGTTTTTCCTGTGGTCATGTATGGATGTGAGAGCTGGACTGTGAAGAAAGCTGAGCACTGAAGAATTGATGCTTTTGAACTGTGGTGCGGGAGAAGACGCTTGAGAGTCCCTTGGACTGCAAGGACATCCAACCAGCCCATCCTAAAGGAGATCAGTCCTGGGTGTTCTTTGGAAGGAATGATGCTGGAGCTGAAATTCCAGTACTTTGGCCACCTCATGCGAAGAGCTGACTCTTTGGAAAAGACTCTGATGCTGGGAGGGATTGGGGGCAGGAGGAGAAGGGGACGACAGAGGATGAGATGGCTGGATGGCATCACTGACTCAATGGACACGAGTCTGAGTGAACTCTGGGAGTTGGTGATGGACAGGGAGGCCTGGCGTGCTGCAGTTCATGGGGTCGCAAAGAGTCGGACACGACTGAGCGACTGAACTGAACTGAACTGAAACTTTTAAAACAGGAAGGAGGCCCTGCAGGATCGATACTTGAGCACACAGGTTTCAGCACTAATAACTGCTGTGGAAACCCAGAAAAATCTGGTAATTAAAGAAGGGAAAAGGTAGCCTCAATTGGTGAGTAGAGAGGATGAGAATGAGCATAGTAAAGATGTATAACTATTAAATTTATATGTAATAATGTTGCCAAGGATGGCATTTATAGCCAGGAAGAACTCATTTCTGTAAATACTTCACATGGTTCAGGCACATAACTATACAAGTGAAAATTAACAGAAAATTTAAAATCTTTCTCAGATCTTATCAGGAATCTTTCTCAGATCTTATCATATCTTAAATATGTTGTTTTGCTATTAAACTTAAATTACTTTTTGAGACTAAAAGTTTCCTTACCATTTCAACTTTTCTTAAGGTACTTTTAAACACATCTTTTCTGAATGAAGATTTGAAATTAACATTATAGTATACATTTAAGACAATACTGTATGAGCTCTTAATATTCCCACTAAATTCAGGTAATGTAAATTCCACTGAAATATGTAAAGTTAATGGATTTGTAAACATGAGTTTGTTCTTATGGAGATTATGAATTTGCATGTGTATGTATGTATGTTTATATCTGTGTGTGTATATATATATACACACACACATATATAAACAGATGTTTATACAGATTTAAGAAAAACTATGCACATTAGAAGACTAAATCAAATTCATCAAAGTTAGAATGAACTTAACTACTAAATCCTAGCCCTAAAAAATAATCAAGCCCAAATATTACTTTCATTTTAAATGATAAAATGTGCCCAGAATTGTAGATAAAAATTTGTAGGAAATGGAGAAATAATTAGTTTATCTTTGAGCAATACTATTGTTTTTTAAAACAGTTTTATTGATGTAATTTATATAGCAAAGAATTCATTCAATAAAGGTATATAATTCAATGGCTTCTCTCAGTATATTCACAGAGTAGTCCATCTACCACCACAATTAATTTTAAAATGTATTCATTTCTTAAAGAAGAAACGACATACTCCTTATCTATCATATCCCAATCACCTAGTTTACAGGACCTCAGTTCAGTTCAGTTGCTCAGTCGTGTCTGACTCTTTGTGACCCCATGAATCGCAGCAAGCCAGGCCTCCCTGTCTATCACCAACTCTTGGAGTTCACTTAGATTCACGTCCATCGAGTCAGTGATGCCATCCAGCCATCTCCAACCACTAATTTACTGTGTGTCTCTATAGATCTACTTATCCTGCTCTTTTAATATGAATGGAATCTTGTAACATAAGGTCCTTTATATCTGGTTTCTTTCACTTAATGTAATGTTCATCTGTGTCGTAGGATGCATCAGAACAGAACTTCATTTCTTTTTATTGTCTGATAACATTTAACTGTGTGAAATGCAATGTTCTGTCTATATAGTCATCAGTTAATGGACATCTGGGTTGTTCCCACTTTAATGTAGCTAATATGAATAATGCTGCTAGAATATCCATGAACAAGTTTTTAGGTGGACGTGTTTTCATTTTTCTTGGTATGTACCTAGGAGTGAAACTGCCAAATCATATGGTAACTCTATGTTTAACCTTTAAGAAACTGCCATACGGCTTTAAAAGTGGATGTAGCACTTTACAGTCCAATCACTACTGTATAATGGTTCCCATTTCTCCACATCCTCATTAACATTTGCTATTATTCATCTTTTTGATAATACCTATTTTAGTGTATGTTGTTGCTGTTCAGTTGCTAAGTCATGTCTGATTCTTTGCAGCCCCATGGGTTGCATCATCCACTATCTCCTGGAGTTTTTCAAACTCATGTCCATTGAGTTGGTGATGACATCCAACCATCTCATCCTCTGTCGTCCCCTTTTCCTCCTGCCTTCAACCTTTCCCAGCATCAGGGTCTTTTCCAGTGAGTCAATTCTTCACATCAGATGGCCAAAGTACTGGAGCTTCAGCTTCAGCATCAGTCCTTCCAATGAATATTCAGGACTGATTTTCTTTAGAATGGACTGGTTGGATCTTCTTGCAGTCCAAGGGACTCTCAAGAGTCTTCTCCAACACCACAGTTCAGAAGCATCAATTCTTTGACGCTCAGCTTTCTTTATGGTCCAACTCTCACATCCATACATGATTACTATAGCTTTGACTCTTGCCTACCAATGTTCAATGACCATGGCTGTCCTTACTCTATTAATCATTCAGCAAACCCTGGTGACATATGTTGCAGTCTAGCACTAAAAATCTTCCCAGGCTTTAACCACAAAACAGAGGAGCAGTAAAGTTATAGCTGAGTAAAACTCTCTTCTTTTAGGACATTGTGAATCTAGATGTGCCTATGAATTGATGTAACTTTGGAAAAGAAATATGATGATCCTAATTAAGAAGAAAAATATTGGATACCTTTCATTAAAAGATTTGTTTTGAAAGAAAACAGAGTACCTGGACATTGGCAAAGTCGACACGGTTGAGGTCATTGAGCATCTGGTTGATCTGAGAAGTGTTCTGAAGCACTGCACGAGCTGCCTGGGCCAGGTGATTGAGCGACGTGTATCTTCGCAGAGTCTGGGCAAAGGCACTTACAGCTGCAACCTGTAAGGAAACCCAATTAAATTGGGATTTCTTTTCTCCTCCAATAAAAGAAACCACTGTAATTTTCAAATCTTTATTCCCTTGCCAAATTTTAAATGCTTCTCTCTGATACTTATTTCAAATTCATTTGGTGAGACAGTTTACTTGTAAATTATAGCATTTAAACCTCTAAACCAAGTATTATTTTCCTTTTCAGTAGGTTGAGGTCAAGGCTAAAACAAACTCCCACATTCTTAGACATCTGAGTGCACCATTAATTAAACCGGTCTTGCAAGTAGCTACTCATCATCAGTAAGAAATGATTTAATCTAGGAAAATAGGGAAAATGTTGATTTTCATTTCTTATTCTCAGTGTGACAGTCAGCTACAAACTAAGCAAACAAAAAAAATTTCCTTTTACTTGGAAAACCAAACTGTCCAGTTCCACTTTTTAACTGGATTAAAAATATGCTTTTCACAGCATTATCATTCAGATTCACTCTTTCAATCTTTATTTTATAGAGGTGAAATAAGGGTGGTCAATTTTGAGGTGAAATAGGAGAACTCAAAACCTATATTAGCAAATAGATAGCTAATACACTTCTCAGACACAAGCAACAAGAAAAACTCTTTTTTTAAAAAAATTCAGAATCTGGATGTATGTAAAAGGGTTATCCAAAAAAATCCCCGTTTGCCCTCTGAAATGTACTTTCTGTCCTTCCCCTTCTGCTCTGTGCCCAGGAAGACTGAACTGAAAAATTACATTAACTGCCTCCCTTGTCCTTGGGCTTCCAGTTGGATTTGGTCAATGAGAGGCACTGGTAAGAGACTGAAGCATAGAAGAAAGTGGTCAAAGTATTTATTCCCTCACAGCTTCTGCTCTCTCCTTCCTAAGGCCACAGTCCTGCATGGAGGAGACGAGCTCCTGATGCCATAATCATTTCTCTCCCATTCAGACCTAGGGATGGGCAGGCTTCCCCACTAATGCTAGTCCTTGGTTTTCTTAGCTCTGTTTACACATTTAGAAACAGACCCTTATTAAACTTTCTTCAATTATTCTTCTCTTTGGATACACCATTTATTTCCTGCTGAAACCCTGAACAAATCAGGTTATGCAGAAAAATAGCAAAGATAATGACAAAAAAGTCTAAATAAATATCTAAATGTCATGATCTCATGAAAATTTGTTACTTTCATAGCAGATCTGAAGAGGATTTTAATGTCTTTACAGGAATAGATGGAATGCCATTAAATCACTGTGGGTATATAAACAAGCAACTGACTGAACAGTCATTTGGCTGAGTGGGAGTAAATGTTCCACAAGACAATGATGCCCTGTCTTGATAGTGAGATGTTTTAGGACCATGTAGAGCTTGGGGACATCCACATATCCTCAGAGAGAATATTTCACATTTTCCCATCTCTGAGGTTTGTACTAATCAAGTACATATTATGTGCCAGGCATTGTGTTAAATGTCTAACTTACATTACCATGTTCAGTTCTCATAAACATCCCATTAGACACATGTTATACCTTAGGGAGGTTAACTATCTTACTCAAGATTACAGAGAAACTAAAGTACGGTACAGAGGTGGGATATGAATCCAGGCATTTTGATAACAACTTCCAGTCACATCCTCATTATGCTGTTTCTACTGTCCAGCTGGATCATCTTTGTTGACTGAATGCTCAGCTAAAAAGGCTGCACATCCTTGAGAGAGGAGTAGCAGAAGACATCTTTCACGAAGGGAAATCACCCAAATCAATTCTGGAGATCAACAGTGCAGCTGGATTGCTATCACAATCACTTGATGATACTGGGGTAGGAGATGCTTTTAGTTGTTTGAAAGTATTGTTATGACTCTGACTGACTTTGAAAGTTGGAAAGCATTCCTCTGATCATCTTAATCAAAGAGTACCTCCTTTACTTGCTCACCTCAATGTGGCACTCTAGAACAGAACTGCCATGGATGGAATCATTTCTGCAGTGATGGAAATGCTCTACATATATGTTACCTAATACTGTAGCCACTAGTCACATGGGTTAAGATGCACTTGAAATGTAGCTAGTGTGACTGAGGAACTAAAATTTTAATGCAATTTAATTAAATTTAAATGTAAATAGCCACATGTGGTTAACCCTACCATATTGACAGCACAGCTCAATCAAGCAACAATCTAAGGTGGACATGTCCTTGAAAATGTGACCTTCAGTGTGTTTTAGAGATAGAATGTGTTATTGCAAACCTTAAGCCAAAACAGGAAGAACTGAGAGTTACTTGTGCTATCATAGACTTGTCATCTACAAGAGCTTCAACTACGTTTTCAAACTGAAAGCCAAGGCATATTGTTAGAGTCTGACAGGAGATACAGTCCCTGACAAAAGGCCACAGATGTGATTTTTGTTATCCAAGTTTAGACAGAATCAGTCTAATCTGTCAAGTATGTTCACAGATTAATCTAAAGTAACATGGTTAGGGAAAAAAGTGAAGAACAGAATTCATATCTCCAGCTAAATAATCCATATTCCTGTAATATACTCAACTATGAGATAACAGTTCTCTTTAAGAAATGACTACTTGATTCACAAAAGCATTCTCCAGTATTAAAAACAAAACATCCTGAAAAGCAAAATGTTTATTATTTTACATGAGCATTCGGAATACAAGTATAGTAGGGGACTTAAAAAAATCTAAAACTCATTCAAATGGAAATTATTTGCACTTTCTAGGCTATTCTTTTCAATATTTGAAATTAAGCAACCTGAAATATACACTTTAGAAAAGGGCTGATAAATACACCACACCTACAATGCTTCTCTAGTCTCTCTGAAAGGAGCATTATTAAACAACATATCTTGTGAAGTTTGTTGCCACATGGTTATAAAATACAAATATAAAAATCAATGCTATATTTCACATAACATCATTTGATAGGACAGATTTAAAATTCATAGTTCATGACCATTTCCTAAACACAAAAGAAAAGGCAAGGACATGAAAGTGTACCTTGGTTTGTATCATTCTTTGTGGAATATTGTTCATGGCATTGGAAAGCCAACCTTCAAGGCTTTTTGCAAAATTTCGAATGGCTTGGGTCAAGGCACCTAAATGTTAAAGAACAGAAGCAGAACGAAACAAATACCAAAGAACATTAATCTTTATGCTAGAATAAGGGAAAACATACAACCATAACATTTGAAATAGCACAGACAGAACTTATCCTCATTAACAAGACTTTATTTAATATTATTCCTAACTATGAAAGAATCCAAATATTATATCGTGGGCTTTTTTTTGTCTTAAAGCTATTTTGTTCCCAGATGCTTATGACACTTCGTTGGGAAATGAAAACATTCAAGCATTTTTTGCTTATAGCAACATATACCAGTTGTGAATATACTTATGGAATTTTCTATCTTAGACAAAATAGTCTTTTCAAAAACAGCTTTTTGCTCAAAGGCTAAGTATCGTCTTTAGAAATCTGGTGACTTTTTCAAGCTCTTATTTTCATTTCTTTAGCTAGAAAGAAAATAATGCAAAGCTTTCTCTATGCATCTCTTTACATTAGAACATGTCAATTAGAGTAGTTATCTCTCACTGTTGTTGAAAAGTAAAGTAAAATTAAAATTGCCTGACTTGATATTCTGGATAACTATTCTCCATCTCACTGGCAGGTAGCGATAAAAGATTACTGTGATAAAACTGCTGTCACAGAGACCAATATTCTTAAGATATTCCTAAAATAGTCTGTTCCATATTCCTTGCATCTCTGTTAAAACCTAAGTGATTTTAGGTACCATGAGAGCAACTTTTATGGTGGTCATAAAACAATTGGAAGCATTTTCCAGGATCAGGGGTGACTATGATTATTTTATTCTAAGGGATCTGCTTACTGAGATCCCTTACTGTGATAGGAAACAGAATTCTTCTCTTGTTCAACAAGTAATTCAGTCAGAGCATTTCACTTCATCTGCGCCCAAGGCTACATGGTGTAGGGAGTTGTTTAAGACATTTAATAAATGTCTGAAGCACCCACAACACAAAGCAAATCCTTGTGGGTTCCCTATAATGCAGGTAGGTAGTACGGTTGGTAGTCCATGATAAGAGACAGAGAAGTCACATTTTTACGCAAGGCTTCCAAGAGTATTAATGTTAATGATGGGATCAAATTCCCTCATTTTTCTTCTGTGCTCAAAATAGTCTGACATGCATCTTTATTACTTTTGTTAAAGCAGAGTTAGACATAATTTAGCTTACTCAAATTGCTTCCATCAAATATAAATTATACTGATCCAATAATAAAATAACTAATTTTTAAAGTTATTTATTTGTCTTTATTTAAGACAAAAAGATTTAAATGGCTATCTTTTTTTTGGAAAAATACTCAAGTAGTGCAGATTTTAAACATGAGAATCATCCACTGGAAACCCTGAGATGGAAATTTCTTGAGAGCTAAGTTTTTGAAATTTCCAAAGCTTCCCATATTAGTCAAAAAGAAAAAGAAAGAAAAATATTTTTCTGCTGTATTATGTACTAGAACCATGGAGGGCAGGCATGAATGGAAATGAAAAAGAGTGAAAAAAATTAAAGACCCTTTTTGAAAGTCAGTAAAATTTTGTTGAAGATTATGTATTTTTCCCTGTATTATGTATTTTTTCCTAATTAATAATTATTTAATCTGAAAAAACCAAGAACTGGGAAGAGCTACTTTAAAATTTTTAATATGGGTCTTCTTTTATCTAAACAAATTTCGTGCTAGGGAGATTATAAAATAAAAAGGTATGTTTTATATCTCCAATGATTTTTAGTTTTTATTTTTTTGTATTAGATGACATTTTGGGTCACCTTTAACTGAAATCATAAATTGTACATTTAAGTGCTACCAGTTGAGTCCTTATCCATTTTTTTACACTTCACTTTATTTTTTCCATTTTCAGATAAATGTATTTTAGAGTATAGTAGCTTCAAGCTGACTTTAAATTAGTGTGATATGCAAACTTTTTTTTTTGGCTAAAAAAGGGAATCCCATCTGGACAGTAAATGGTAGAGTGAAGTACTAGTAGCCAGGAAAATAAAATTTTCAAAAATAAAATTGAGTTTGTTCTCTCTATAGGGATTCATGTCAGATTAAATTGTGCAGATTGACTGACAACTTTTTCTCATGAATGGATGGTTAGAAATTTAAAGCTATTCTAAAGCCAATTTGTCTCAGCCTGCTTATGATTAACACAAAATGCATACAATCAGAAGATTGTGATTTAAACTATATTTTAGGCTTTACTTTTGTTAAATCTTATTATAGAACAGGAATTATAATTCCAAATTTACTTGGTAGGGTGGCACATTAATGAATCTTATAATTTCAGAGAAACTATAAAACTGTACTTATATAAAAATTCCTGAATTTGAGTTCTCTGAATGCCAAGACAGAATAAAATGTTTTTCAAACAAAAATTTGTGAAAAACAAAAGTCATGTATACTGTGTACTTAAAAATTACGGGGCTTAAAACCATCTAAACTTTATATATGGTTTATGTCAGGTAACTGCTGAGTTTACAAGTTAGTCTTGTGATGCTAACATAGAAGCAACAGATTTTAGAATTGTTTAACGAATATTGATGTTGTTGATTTGCCTCAAAGAAGGTGCTCACTGGCATTTTTTTCTTATATCTCATGAGAGAAATTTATATTGGTGGCAAGATGTCATAGGCTAATGAGCTACCCTATGCAACTTTTCTTAAACATCTCTAGAGATTATTACTCAGAGCACAGGGAGTAAGACAAAAACAAGGAAAATCAGATTCTGGAACATAAATCAGTAGAGAATTTACATGTTGAAATTTTCCATGACAATGTCACTTTTAATCAATCTTTAGTCAGGAAACTTGATGCAGTAGAGAAGATATTAGCAATTTATAACAATGTGAGACTAAGCAGCTGAATTTTTAAAAAACTAATTTGTGTACATATTTATGTATGTTTATGTGTGTGTTCATTGATATTATACATAAATGTACATCTAAGCATACTTTTTAAGGTGGTGGGAAACATACATATCTTCCACTCTACCATATTTTTAAAAAGAAAGTATAAACATACAAATGTTAAATCTTCACCTTTTCTTACTATATCCTTATATTAATATTTTCTGGAATACTTTAATACAAATTTACTGTGAACCGTGTACTTGAAGTACACAGTTGCTAATTTTACAAGCTAAGATTGTTTTACCTTATTAACGTCACTGTAGAGTAGCAATTCTGTTCCATGTCGCTAAAGGTTAAGTTTACTAGTATGTGCTCATAAAGATGCAGACCTAAAATCTTTTCAACTGCTTCCAACATATGTATCCACAGTGGTTTTTAGACTGACACTTGCAAAAAAAAAAAAATAGCTTTGTTTGCAACAGGGTAGCTTAAAAGCACTATCACTTAAAAAGTAATCTAACTTATCTACGTAATTCCTATTTGCTTCATGGTGGGAACACAATGCTCTTGCAGTTACATAGATTTTTCTCCCAAAATGCCAGTTAACCATTATTGTTAATGGAAACTGCATTTGTAGTTTTCAACATGATGTCAGTGACAAAGTAAATGCTTTTATAAAGAAATTCAACTTCAGTAGAAACCAAGATAAATTCATTTCAAATCAAAAGCAACCATGAAAGAGGCTGGTCTAGCAATCACAGATTTCAAAAATTAGGGGTTTTATGAAGGACACTGTGTCCTTGGGTAGAATGATTTTCACACTGGTTGACTGACCTGGGAGTGTTCTTGCAATTAGTCATCAGGACTGTCACATCTTTAGGTTGTCTTTTTTCATCAAAAAGAAATGGAAAGATTGAAAAACAGAACGTTTCCCTTTTAACTACAGTTTTGCTCTAGGCTGCTTTCATGCAATACTCTGTGTTGCGTGTTTTCTATGTGGCAAATTTAAATGAGATTAGAATCATTCTAGTTTGCAACGTCACTACCCGAAACTTCCTGGGTGGAATGTAGGAGAACAAAAGCATCCGTACTTGTCTGCATTTAACTTACTAGGAATAGGTCTAAGGACGTCGGGGATGAGAATCTCCACCAAAGCCTGGTACATCCCATGGTCACAGTTACACATCCATTTCAGGATAGACTCATGTTTGCACAGAGTTATCAGCTTTGCTTTCGGAAGTCGACTTTCTATTTCACTCAGATTGCTGGTGTGAATAAATGTAGCAAATGAATAGATGGCAAATGAGGATAAAAAGAAAATGGACTTTAAAAATAGTTTTAGTTTATCAAATATTACTGAGGTTAGAACTATACCACCACTGCCCTGGTGCCATACGGTTGGATATACAAAATACTCCCCCCGGAGCTGCCTATGCACGATAAGACTTTCTGACGGTATGAAAGGCAGACATGACACTAAACCCATGAGGATGAAATAGTTCTACCACAGTCCCCCAAATCAATAAAAATGGGAGCTATAATACACACGCTGAAACCTCAAGAGAGTACTTTGTGGTTTATTTCAATCTCTTCAATTAAGGTTATCAGGTAAGGTTCACAACTGGTATACATATCTCTAATTTATTAGCTGTGACATCTACTCAGCCATGAAAACGAATTGGAAAAGCATATTGATTCTGACCTTGACTCGGTAATGGTAGTGCCGTCAGCTGGAGTTGAGGGAGAATAGCGCCAGAATGTTTGCCACAATTTTTCTATCAGGCTAAACTGAAGATTCACAACAACATCCAATATTGCCTACAAAACAAAATGGTTATCGATATTACCTTACAAAATTATGTATGGGGATGTGTGAGGAGTACATACTGTAATAAGACTTAAAAGGTAAAGATACTTTTGGGCTCATAAACTGACATAGTAAAACTGGACAAAGTTTTGCCAATGGAAATGGGAACACAAAAGAGATTAGCTAGAGATGAGGAGGAAAATATCTCATACATAAATGATTAAGAAGGGTAACTTGTATTCCTCTCAAAATGACCTCACGCCCCACCCTTAATTTTTTACCTCTTTTCTCTCTATTTTCATGCTTGCTTCCCTAACTTTTCTTTCACCCATTAACCCATTGCTTCCCTGGTTGCCTCCACTCATTATTCTCAGATTCATATGGGCATAGAACATAGATTTGAGTCACATCAGCCTTTGCTGGACTGTGTTCACTGGTCATAAAAGAGAGCAAAAGATAAAGGTGTGGGGGTGCCTGTGTGTGGCAGATGGAGTTAGGGCTAAGTTAGCTTGGTCTAGGGCTGCAGACCATGGATTCTGAAGCATTCCTAGCCAAGCAGAGGCTGGGGGCAGAAACTAGAATTAGGCTGACCTTCCAAGGGTAGTGCCTGTCTTGGCAGAAAAAATGGCTCTCTGTGGTCACATAGTGCCTTCCACTCAATCCTCTTTGCACACACTCCCTTTAGAGAGAAGCTATAAGACTCTCTCTCCTTTTCTAACCTTGAGGGCATGGGCCTTACCTCTCCTTCTCCTTAATTTTATCTCTTAGATCTCCAGCTGCATCAGGATATTTTTTTCAATGATGCTAAAATTTGCCACTTTCATTAGCTTTTGATGATCATATTTAATTTCACCCTGTCATTGCAATTACTCTGCAAATTTGCCTTCAGATAAAAGCAGTCAATAAACTAAATAATAACTTATTTGTGCAAAGATCACATGATTCTGTGATTATTTTGAGTATAAAAGACAAGACCTCAGCATAATATGTTTGATGTCATCAGCACTGAGAACAAAAACACGAAAAACAACACCTTCAAGATCTGCAAAATTCACAGAAACTAAGAGACAATAAGAAGCAACTAGAGAATCAATGTGAACATCTAAGGAAGAAAGAGGAAGCCATGAATTCCTAATGCTGGAGTATGTGCTGCCTGTATAGACCTGGCCTTGTACATAGTACAGAGAATAACTGATGTTCTATACAGAGACACTTTGAGACCAATTCAAATATTAAGTAAAATTTGTTTGGGAGCATGTTCTGGGAACTAGTAGGAAATGTTGCAAGTAGTTGGATAATGAAAATGAAGGGAAGGGGACAAATTAATATCTCACTCCTCACCCTTTGTTGTTGTTGTTTAGTCGCTCAGTCGTGTCCGACTCATTGTGACCCCATGGACTGTAGCCTACCAGGCTCCTCCCTCCATGGGATTCTCCAGGCAAGAGTACTGGAGTGGGCTGCCATTTCCTTCTCCACCTCACCCTTTAACATCAGCAACAATAAAAATGCAAAAGCAAGCCCTGAAAGTAAAGGGCATACAGATGTGGCTGCTCCCAGCAAAATCCAAAACCTTCTCAGGAGGCAAATTATTACAGCTGCTTTCTCAAAAGATTCTAACTTCAGCTTCTTCTGACAGATGTCTATTAATGGAGCAACTAGTAATATCTGATCTAATATCTTATATGTCTCTAGTTATGAGACTTCTGTAAGAACACTATGCATATATTGAAAGGAAAAATTACTGTTAGAGCAACTTGTGTTGAAACTTAATTTGTTCCTTACATAACTAGTGATCCTTTCAAAGTATCTTTATAAACCAACTATGAAAAGTCCAAATAACAGTCAAAATAGGTATGCTACTCTTTCTTAAAAACATAAACAATAGGAAATATGAAATAAAATAAGACAAGTAACAAATTCAGTGCACCTTAAATTAAGTATCTCTTCAAATTAAATAACCTCAAATAATTCTGTTGAAAGGACATTTGTGTCAGCCTCATTAACAAATGAATAAAATGTTTTGTCATTTGTCCACCCACTTTTAAATTTGTTCAGACTGAAATGTATGGCAAATATAGTTTTAAATAATCCTAATGCCACTAGCCTAAAGCAAACAACTATTTACAGGACTGAATCTGAGACCCAAGCACCTGTCCATCAAAAGTTTAGAAGTATGACAGGAAACAATAATTAGGGACTTCCTTTTCATAGATGACTTTATGCTCCATGAGAGTGGCCATGAATACTGATAACTCTGAAACAAATGGGGATCATTCTAAGAACTGCCATTTCCCATGTAGATTAATTACTATAAATGTTAATTTCTGCGCTAAGTTGCATCCAATTCTCTGTGGCCCTATGGACTGTAGCTTGCCAGGTTCCTCTGGCCATGGGATTATCCAGGCAAGAAGACTGGAGTGCATGCCATACCCTACTCCAGGGGATCTTCCCGACCCAGGGATGGAACGCACACCTCAAATGTCTCCTGCATTGGCAGGCAGGCTTTTTACCACTAGTGCCACCTGGGAAGCCCTCATATACAGTATTCCTGACAATTAATGAAAATTTTATAATCCAAATAATATTTTCTTCTTATTGGGCGAGTTTTTCATTTAGATTAATTTTAGTGTATATTCTTTAGAGTTGTAAATAATCATTCCCCAAGTTGTATTTTGAATAATATGATAAACTTTAAAAAAATCTAAATTATATTTGTATAGGCTGGGTTGCTTGAAGCGAGTTTCACCTGAACACAGAGCAATGAGAAAATGATTAGAGCATCTTTACATAAACCTTTGAATAAACATGATATTCACAAAGAAAGCAAGAAAGAAGGTTTTTTTTCCCCTGGATAAGTAAAGATCATCCAGAAATTATCTAATACCGGAAAAAGTATAGCAGTGGAAGAGAAATGGACAGTGTTTTTCATCATAACAAGAAACGTTGGGAACAAACTGGTGGGACATGTTGAAAAATACTTATGGCACATGGTTTGTTAATAAGGAGAGAACTTGCCCTTGGTTGTTAATAACCTAGCACCCTTGACAAGCACTCAGATTCACTCAAGCAGTTCTTATTTCTGGAGTGGGAAAAAAAAAACAACAACTGTGAATGCTATGAGCTGAGATTTCTCACTACATACTGCATCGTCAGCAGTCAGGAGGACTGCCCAAGGATTATCTTTTACTTCTAACTAGATCATAAATAGCCCTGGAATAAAGCTACTTAAATTCTAACTAGTTCCTCTTTGAAAAGGAAGGATACTTTAGAAAACTCCTATTGCAATCTGCTATCTTCTTTCTGCCAGGTAACTGGCCAGTATATGTATGTGTGGACCTGGAGAGAATTCACCTCCTGGAGACAATGTATCCAATTCTGATCTGGGATAGTCAGAAAGGAAGCAGGAGGAGGGATGGAAAACACCAAGAAAAGACTCAAGGGGCAAAAAGAAACAAGCAAAACTAGAGCCTCAATAATCCCTGGAAGGAATGCCTAAACATTTCCAGAAAATCGTTTTGATAAAAATACATACTTACAGTATAAAATTCAGAAGATTAAAAAGGGTGTATTAAAAAATTAAGTCTCTTTCCCTTGACTCCTTAAACTCAGTTTTGATCCCAAAGGCAACCAGCATTAATATTTTGTTCTTTCTTCTGGAGAGATGTATATAGCATGTTCTTTTTCATGAAAACAACAGTATGCGATACTCACTGTTTCACATCTTGTATATTTTCTTAAAAATAAATCCTGGAGCTTGTTCCACAAAAGTACATTTAGAGTTGCCTATTCCTTTTAATGGTTGCATAGTATTTCACTCTATAGATTATACCATATTTTATTTATTCAATTCCCTGTTAGATACTGAAGTTATAATCAATCTTTTTAATTAAAAACCAATGCAGCAAGTTCCCTATACACTTATCTCTTCAACCACATGTAAGCATTTTTCTAGGATGAATACCTAGAAGTGGAACTGCTTCATCAAAGGATTCATATCAGACTAGGCTAAGAGGATGGAAAGTAAAATTTATTCTCCCCTTCCTGCATTCTTCACTTCTCCAGTTTGAGACAAGAAAAAAACAGCTTATCAGTGTTCAAAGAAATATGAACTAACTTCATCTGTCCTATAGGAATATGTTGGAGTATTTGTTTTAGCCAGTTGTCTGGGAAAACTTAGCATGTGTCCATACTATGTTTTCAAAAGACCTACCTCACAGTGCTCTCGATAAAGACTCTGCAGTGACTTGATATCCTCAAAGGTAGTACCATCTGGCAGAGAAGAGATTTCAACTTCTCCAAACTCTGGAAGTGCTCGAGATGCATCTGTTACCATGACAACACAATGGAAAAAGTTACTGTGGATGGTGCCAATTAAAGACTAATGAAGGAAAATTTAAGCAGACTAAAAAGGAAAAAAAAAAAAGGTCAGAGGTCCAAAAGCAAGGACTTTGCATACTAGTATTTTATAAATAAAGCTTACAGAAGCAGCAGCACAAAAGAGTAGAGGGAATAGTTTTAAAATTTTGGAGAAACTAAATTTTCACTATGATTATACTGGAAATAACATATCATAGTGTCTCTCAATACAGGACCCCTATGATAAGAAAAGGACATCTTTTTTTTGGGTGTTAGTTCGAAAAGGTCTTGTAGGTCTTTATAAAATCGTTCAACTTCAGCTTCTTCAGCATTGCTGGTTGGGGCATAGACTTGCATAACTGTGATACTGAATAGTTTGCCTTGGAAACGAACAGAGATCATTCTGTCGTTTTGAGATTGCATCCAAATACTGCATTTCAGACTCTTGTTGACCATGATGGCTACTCCATTTCTTCTGAGGGATTCCTGTCCGCAGTAGTAGGTATAATGGTCATCTGAGTTAAATTCACCCATTCCAGTCCATATTAGTTCGCTGATTGCTAGAATGTCGATGTTCACCCTTGCCATCTCTTGTTTGACCACTCCCAATTTGCCTTGATTCATGGACCTAACATTCCAGGTTCCTATGCAATATTGCTCTGTACAGCATCGGATCTTGCTTCTATCACCAGTCACATGCACAACTGGGTGTTGTTTTTGCTTTGGTTCCATCCCTTCATTCTTTCTGGAGTTATTTCTCCACTGATCTCCACTGATGCTTCTGAACTGTGGTGTTGAGAAGACTCTTGAGAGTCCCCTGGATTGCAAGGAGATCCAACCAGTCCATTCTGAAGGAGATCAACCCTGGGATTTCTTTGGAAGGAACGATGCTGAAGCTGAAACTTCAGTACTTTGGCCACCTCATGTGAAGAGCTGACTCACTGGAAAAGACTCTGATGCTGGGAAGGATTGGGGGCAGGAGGAGAAGGGGACGACCGAGGATGAGATGGCTGGATGGCATCACAGACTGGATGGACTTGAGTCTGAGTGAACTCCGAGAGATGGTAATGAACAGGGAGGGCTGGCGTGCTGCAATTCATGGGGTCGCAAAGAGTCGGACATGACTGAGCAACTGAACTGAACTGATGATAAGAAAAATACCTTGAGCTGGCCAGTATAAATTTTAGTTATTTTTATCATTTTGTTACTTAGGTATATAAAATACATTAGCTTTAAACTCATTATGCTTATACTTCTCATATAATCATAAACCAAAAGACCTACAAAGTAAGTATAAAGAAACCTAAAAAATGTTAAACTTAACAATGTTAATTTATATGACAGGTGATGATGTTGTCCTATAACTGAATCTTTCATGACATGAATATGGTATTGACTGCTGCAATGCAGAAACTTTTGAGTTTGACAACCAACACATACTTCATGGTGGCTGGTTCTCCCATTATGTTCCTTTATTCAAATGAGCTGTGAAACTTTCCTCCACACAGAGCACTGGGACATCATTTAGCCTTCCCTTGGGATGAAGCTGTAATTTACATAGTAAGTCTGTTCTTTTCTCATTAGCTCTGGACAATTAATGCAATACACTCTGGTGCCAGTCTTATCATAAATTCAAATACAAATGTGGAAACTAAATTTTCAGAACAGTATTCGTTCTAATCTTCTAGGTAATCCAAAATATGCTTTTTAAAAAAGATTATAATTGAAATAAGAACATAAAATAAGAAACATAAAAATTCTTGTTGAGAGCTCATACGTCTGTAAGAATATACTTGAAGACTCTAGTTTGTGAACGCTGCCATAATGTTCTCATACTTCAGTAGCTATTTTGTCCTGAGAGTACATTTTAGTTGTCTTTGTCAGAAAGTGCACATAGACACATACACACACACACAGACACATACACACACTCTGATATATTCTACTAATTTTGATCTGTTGTACCGAAACTATGCATGTTCATCTCTAGAAAAGCTGTCAATTAAAGTGTAAAATGGCATTTTGCACTTTTAGCTTTTACAGGAATATGCCAAATGTTCAAGTTCCACTTAACTCTTAAGTAACAAGAAACATGTATACCATTTACAAAATTACAAAAATAGGAAATACTATGATCAATTTAAAAGAATAAATTCCTTAAAAGTTTATAATTTTTTCTAATCTGAGACTGTATGCACATGCAACTTTTACACAGGAAATGGGAATTGCTTTTGGCACTTGAAGTTACTAATACTTCTGAAACTACAACACAATTTTGATCACAAATACCCAATTAAAACAAATTCTGGGAAACAATTCCACAGAAATGAGCCTTTAATTCATACGAATTTAAAAGTTTTACACAGCTTGAGATTTTTAAAAATGTCTAGCGGACACAAAAAAGTAAAAATGAACTAGAACTATCACATAATGTGCATAGTTTCAGCACACACAAAAAAATCTATGTAATTAATATCTGTAATAAACATTGTACTTGGATAAAACACTATTGCAGTTCTCTTGTTTTCAAAATTCTAATAACAACTAATATGCATTACACCTTAACATACCTAAAAACTGTTGATGATGTTGACTTTGGGCAATTACAGTTTGCTCAACAGATGTGCCTGTCTGTTGACCACTTCCTGTGAAACCATCTGCAACCCCATCAACTTTCTGCATAGGCTTGTACCTAAAAATATTAGATGGGAAAAAACAAATAAACCAAATTATTCCTTGCTTTTTTGTACTACACAAAACTCCCAAGGCATTCAGTTTTGTTTTATCTTCTTTAACTGTCTCATGATAGTTGTAAAAGATTTTCTTCTTTGATAGTCTCATAAAGTTAGGATGAGGAAATTTTTAAATTGTAAAAAGAAAAAGGAGAAGCACTTAGGAAGGGCACCCATTTTCAAAAATTCAGAAATTTAGCTAAGAATGAAAGAGTTATGAGGTATTTCTTTGGACATCAGTGGCAAGGAAGCCCATGATTATACTTTTAATACACTATTTGAACATAATTCTTAATGGCCTATGGATCAAGGGAGAAACATTTTAAATACATTAGGATGCGAATCTGAATTAAAATCTAAGAGTTTGGGCCTGAGAAATGTTTAAAGTGGCATTTATTTAATTAATATCTCCAAAATGTGGTTCAGCCTAAAACTCAGCCATACTATTTTCCATATCACCTAAAGCCTCCCATGCATCGCAACACATTCATCTCCCTTGACTTCTGTCCACATCTGCAAATATAAAGACCATAAGCATCAGCTTGTAGCAAAATGCATGCAAAAATCCATCTATAAACCTGAGTCATCAAATTTTAAAAAGTAAAAGAATAAAAGTCACCTATAGTTATGTATTTATCTTTAGGTCCTAGTCATATAACCTCAAGAACTTTCCATACTTTTAAAACAGAAGAAGTATGCTTCAACAGCATAGGCAAGAAAGAAAGATGCTTGGGAGAGAAATACCATAGGAAAAATGCATAGGTAAGTCTCCTAAGATAAGCAAATATAAAATAAGAAATAAGCAGCAACTATAATTTCTTCTGTTTCTAAGATCTCGAATATTTTTATTCATTTTAGAAATTAAAAAAAAGATAAATGTAAGAAACCGTTAAAATCTACAATAAGTTTATTATCTAAGTTTATTATCTACACTTATGTACCTTATGCTGTTTGTCCTTTCATTTCTCCCCATTTCTAAATATATTTATAAACAGAACCACCTAACAGTCTTACCATCCAGATATTTGACTCTTACTTTGATACTGTAAGTTAACTGTTAATAGTGTGTTAATATGAAGTTATTGTGAGTAGCAATGTCCCCAATAAATGAACAAGATACACTCAAAGGTGCCTACAGTCTGACAACAGATAGGAAATGAATGGATCTGGTGAAACATCACACAAACTAATGTTGAGGTTGCCTTAGGAAGTAACTCAACCTTGAATGTTATGATGACTTAGATAAATGAAACTTCCATGAAAAACTGCAGAGTCACTCATAATGACATTTACTTGTATTTTTATGTGACAGGAATCTCACAAAGAACTATATGAAAAGCAAAAATAAGTCAGAAGATGAACAGGGTGAACAAAGGATACAACACGCTTCATTCTTGTTATTTTAGTGATGACCCTGTATACTAAAATGCTGGTTGTTATTTTCTAATGATATAAAAGAACTCAAGCCTATTCTTTTATATAATGGAAAAAAACATCTGAAAGTACTTTTCATTTGGGGCCACATCAAGAGATAACACATGGTTTAATATTGTAGTGTGCTAGAAGTGCCATTTATCTAAAAGAAAAAAGAATGTTTTTCTGATTTTTTCCCTCCTTAAAAAATCATCCTAGGCAAAAAAAAAAAATCCTTTGTGAGGCAAGAACTTTGAGTACTTTTGTTGGGGAGCAGTTACTAACCATTCTGTTCTAGAAGACTTTAATGATTTTATCTTTAGGGAATACAGTTAGAGAAGCTTTTATCCTCATTGATCCATTCCAGGTTTCGTTTGATTTTAGCCTTTTTTCAACTATGAAATTTTATATCACTAATAAAAGAAGCTAAAATTGTTTAACCACATTTCTTCATTTATGTAATAAAGTTTGGGGATCATGGAATTAATAAACAAAAGTGGTTAAAGGGACTGGAATTACTCTAGAGAAGAGCAAAATGGAAATATTTCCTATAGTCTTCAATTATATTAATTTTCAATGTAGGGTGAGAGAGTAATTATTAGACTTTGTCCAGCTATGCTTTATCAGTTTCCTTTGTCCTGCACAGCATCTAGTATACTACAGATGTTTAGTAGGCATAAATATCAAGGACCATAAAAGGATATGACATATATTCACCTTAGACTGACATACAGACATTGTACACATGCTGTGTCATCTTCCACTTGCACATTGTGCTTAGCAAGCCTATAGTCTGCAAGGAAAATGATCTATTTCCTCAGAAAGATGTAGACAGCAGAAGTTCCAAACGAGAAAGAGGTATTTTTAATAAGCGCTCAAATCACAACACATTATAATTAATGAATGATTATGCTTAATAATAATGATATTGCGTGGGAAGCACTGATTAGAGGTATATTCTATTATACAAGAGATTCAAAAATTCATTAAGATTAGCTTGTAGACAAAAAGGAAATAAATTAATCCTGGAGAAATTTCTGCAGGTCAGTACTTAAGAACAAATCTTATAAAGAAGAGGTGAAGGAAAAAAAAAAGAAAATACATTCAAAACTGGGCAATAGGAGGTTTAATTCTAACCATAGTGGAAGGGTTGCAAAGTGAATGATGGATTGAATGGATTGGGTGAAAATGCACAAAGTGTTTCTATTTTTGCTTGCCT
This sequence comes from Nanger dama, assembly GCA_917880005.1. Classification (NCBI taxonomy): domain Eukaryota; kingdom Metazoa; phylum Chordata; class Mammalia; order Artiodactyla; family Bovidae; genus Nanger; species Nanger dama. The sequence goes on along the minus strand of CAKJTW010000017.1, from coordinate 18,369,324 downwards.
GGGTAATAATAAAGTGTTAGTCACTCAGTTGTGTCTGACTCGTTGTGACCCATGAACTGTAGCCCACCAGGCTCTTCCATCCATGGGATTTACTAGGCAAGAATACTGGAGAGGGTTACCATTTCCCTCTCCAGCAGATCCTCCTGACTCAGGGATCAAACCCAGGTCTCCTACATTGCAGGCAGACTCTTCACCGTGTGAGCCATCAGAGAAGCCCTTTGCTTAGTAATAGGACCTCTATATGCCAGAAGCTTATGTTGTATCTCTTTAGAAAAAGCTGTGAAGACAAGTTTGGGAGGGTTTTGTGACATAAAGAATGACAAAGAGATTTCTGTGGTGGTCTAGTGGTTAAGAATCCACCTTGCAAAGCAGAGGACATGGGTTCAATTACCGGTCAGGAAACTTATGGTTCCATATGCCACGGAGCAACAAAGCCCACACATCACAACTAGAGAGACTGCATGCTTCAAGCACTTCAGAGCCTACAATCCATAACTACTAAAGCCTGTGCACTCTGGAGCCTGCTCACTGCAACCACTGAGCCTGTGTGCCACAGCCAGAGTTTAGCACCGTGACAAAAGATCTCATGTGCTACAACTAAGACCTGATGCAGCCAAACAGATAAATAATAAAAAGAATGACATCGGAAGGGCAGATATATGGCTCATATACAAGAACAGTATGAGTGTGGGCCTATAAATAAGGGAGAGCTTCCAGGCAATGCTGACTTTTCCTAGTAATGGCATTTCCAAATGCCAGGTATTGCCTGGTACTAAGTTGATACTCAGAAATAAACCCCAAGAAATTAGAAATACTGAACTGAGGAAAGCTGGATGTTCATTTTCCTGACGACCTATCTAAGAATACATCCTATCCCTGCCATTACTTCAGAGCACTCGGGCTTCCCAGAGAAGGAGGGAGTTTAATAGGAAGTTGAATAGCCACACTAAACATAAGATGTGGTAACTGACTCTTCTTGGAAGAAATAAGTGATAGATGATATTATATTAGCTTTTTAAAAGCTATTTATATATCAGTATCTGAGTAGGTTTCAAAAAAATTCAAATGCTAGGCTTACTTTAGATCTATCTAACAAAATCTTTGAGAATGGGGATTAGGAATTTATTATTTTAACTAGCTTCTCATATATTTCTTAGGTAGTCTTCACAGAACTACTCTATAGGAGCATCTTGGCCCAATAATAAATTCATTCAGTCAAATGTTATAGAAATAGAACCATAACATTACAGAAAAGTCATTTTTATAAGTCATTTCTCAATTTTTTTCAATAAACTATATATGGAATATAAATAACTATCTCTGAATAGATGGTGGATGATTAAATGAATGTATGAATGAATGCTCAAGGTAACACCTTTCACTGTATCAGACCATCTATTTATTTTAACAAATAGAAAACCTAGATAACAAATATCTGCTTTACTATAGGTAAAGTATTGTAGGGGAATAGCTTTGAACAGGCTGTGTGTGCATAGAATTTTCCAGGATGTTTTAATATTCTATTGACTTACATGATAATCCAACATTATCTTAGCTCTGGTTGAATTTCAAGTGACCTTTTAGTATTGAAACACAGCTTTCAGATTTCCTATCTTTTTTTTTAAATTTATATTTTAATTGAAGGATAACTGCTTTAGAGAATTTTGTTGTTTTCTGTCAAACATCAATAAGAACCAGCCATGTCTCTATCTTTTCTAAATAAAATAATCACTATTTAAATACTAAAATTACAAAAATGTTTTCTACTGAAAAAATTTTGTTGAATCTTTCAAAAACAAAACTCTTTAGTGTTTAAGAATTCTCTCCTTTTACTCTCATTTTTTTTACAAATTTATTGTTTTATAATAGACTTTCTTATGGTAGATTCTTAGTGCTCTTGAGTTGTATGTGCTCTGATAAAGACCTGTGCTACATCAAATGAACAAACAGCTCTTGGTTTCAAAATTAGTAAGAGGCAAATGATAATTTTAACAGCTTGCAACTCCATGGGCAATCAAAGCTAAAGTTGTTAATGATTAAGAAATCAAAGAAACTAATGCTTTAATAGCTGAGCGTTATGCATGAAACCTGTCACTAACAAAGGAACTTGGAAACTTATTAGGAATCTTCCCCCATGGGGTTAGTCATAGCTGTTACTTAGAACGTGGACAGCTGTAACTCTACTGTTAAATAATATCTAATTCTGTCAATAGTCTCACACATACAGACACTGAAGGAGTTCAATGGAAGGCAAAGAAGGGTATATATTCACTATTACATTCAACTAATAGTAACAGGTAGGAGGATTTTCAACAGACTAAATGAACCATTTGGACAAGTACCTTTGAACCAGGAGAAAAATGCACAAGCAAGATGTAAAATCTGAGCATGTTTAGGCATTTAGAGTCATCATTATGCTTATAACTATAGAGTACAAAATCATTTGATCTGCATGAACAAACCTAAATGTTGAGCTCATAACTGGGACAAAAAGCTAAAATTTTCTGCGGGAATCATGACATTCCCTTTGGAAAAATTGTCCCAGAAAATTCTTAGGTGACTTGAGGAATGAAGTAAATCAAAGGATATAAACATGAACAGATCAGAAGAAAATAATGTTGAGTGCCATCTTTTCAGAATAGTAATGGACTTCTTGATGTCACACTGAATATGTTTCTATCTTGACTTCTAGCATCAACCCTGCTGATTAATGACAGTTATTACAACTCTTCAATCTTTGTTGGTAGCTCTATATTTGTCTCGTCATTGGCTTTACATGTATAATTGGGAAAGGAGAGTAGGAAAAATTAAATTCAAATGGGAGTATTTGAGTTCATTGCAGCAGTTTCAGTAGGAAATGTGGGAGAAGCAGGGAAGGGAAGAGGTTGAAGCTGTTGGCTAAAACAGAAGCCTGTGGATCCTTTACTCATTTCACAAATGATGCTCACTGCTCTCCTAGGTGCTGAAAATGTACTGTTGAAAGAAGCAAATACAATTCCCTTAGCTCATGAATTCCTTCATTGAGTTCTCCTATTGTACGTAATTTAGGCTTAACTATGTAAAACAGATATATTCTTGTTACAAATAGGTATGACACCTTTATGATACTTCTTTTATGTATAGCTGGTCCTTTCTGTTAAACTGATCCTAGAGGAATGCTTCCACTCTTCCTTTATTTGGAGATTGACAACATGATTCCACCTGACTGCAACAAAAACAAAAAGGGCATCTGAAGCTCTATCTCAGAAAAAATAAGTTAGTGAGCTTCTTGCATAAAGCAAAATTAAATAAGCCTGTTTCCTTATCAGTAAATAACAAACAATATAATTGCCAAATGAGATCTTGCATATAAATGAACATTTCACAAGTTCAATAAATGTTCATCAGAAGAATTAATATTAACAAACTTTACATGAATTACTATACTTAATAATTACTGAATGTGATTATTTATGATTCTATCTTCAGTGGAAAATATATTTACATTAGGGACTTGCTGCAGCTGTATAGTGAACATTAAATACCTCAGTGCCAAGATTCCTTATTTTTTTCCAAAAGTCAAACGCACAGACATCTGATCATCTTCTCACTAAAGACTCTTGCCACCTTCAGCTGCCTCAGAGCAATTTACCAGTCCTAGATGGTTATCTCAGTAATGACCTCAGGGAATTTATGGTCAGGAAAGGAACTGTAAACCATTAACATCAATCACAGTTGAAAACCACTGGTCCAGAGGTGTAAAGAAATGAAAGCCAAACTTGCCCAATTTCCCAGCTTCATTCTTCTCCAAAACAGCCTTATTCTTTAATTTTTTAAAGTTGAAGTATAGTTGATTTACAATATCGTGCTAGTTTCAGGTGTACAGCTCAATGATGATATAAAATACAGTCCATTTTCAGAATCTTTTCCCTTGTAGGTTATTAAAAAATGCTGAGTATATTTCCCTTTGCTATACAGATGAAGGAAAAATATCTTGAGACAGAGAATTGTATCCAGGAAGTTTGTTGGGGAGCACCCAGGGAATCAATGCCCATGGAGGGGGTGGTGAAGGGAGGAAGAATGGGCAGGTGGAGGAGTTGAGTGCTTTTGTGTTTTTTTAATTAAAAAAAAATTCAATTGGAGGATAATTGATTTACAATGCTGTAATTAGTCATAGGTGTACATACGTTCCCTCTCTCTTGAATCTCCCTCCCATCTCACCCCTCTAGTTGTCCCTGTGCTACACAGCAACATCTTGTTAGCTATTTTACACATAGTAATATATACATTTCAAAGCTACTTTCTCAACTTGGTCCACCTTCTCCTTCCCCGACTGTGTCCATAAGTCTGTTCTCTATGTCTGAGTTTTTATTCCTGCCCTGCAAATAGATTCATCAGCACCTTTGTCATGACAAACTGGAAAGCTCTTAGAGAAATGAGAATACCAGACCATCTTACCTGTTTCCTAAGAAACCTGTATGCGGATCAAGAAGCAATAGTTAGAACCCTGTATGGAACAACTGAGTGGTTCAAAAATGAGAAAGGAGCATGACAAGGCTGTTTGCTGTCACCTTGTTTGTTTAATCCATATGCTGAGCACATCATGAGAAATGCCAGGCTGGATAAGTTACAAGTTGGAATCAAGAAAGGCAGGAGAAACATAACAATCTCAGATGTCCAAATGTTACCACTCTAATGGCAGAAAGAGAAGAGGAACTAAAGAGCTTCTTGATGAGGCTGAAGGAGGAGAATGAAAGAGCTGGCTTAAGACTAAATAAAAACACTAAGATTGTGGCATATAGAGTGGACTTTTGGACTCTGAGGGAGAGGGAAAGGGTGGGAGGGTTTGGGAGAATGGAAATGAAACATGTATACTTTCTTGTAAGAAACGAAGTGCCAATCTATGTTCAATGTAGGATGCAGGATACATGGGGCTGATGCACAGGATGATTCAAGTAGAGGATGTGGGGTGGGAGGTGGGAGGGGGCTTTGGCATTGGGAGATTGTGTTCACCTATGGCTGATTCGTGTCAATGTATGGCAAAACAAATACAGTATTGTAATTAAAAAAATAAATAAATTTAATTAAAAAAAAAAAGATTGTGGCATCCGGCCTCATTACTGTATGGCAAATAGAGGAAAGGTGGAATTAATGACATATTTCCCCTTCTTCCCTCATCGCTCAGTTGGTAAAGAATCCGTCTACGATACAGGAGACCCTGGTTTGATTCCTGGGTTGGGAAGATCCCCTGAGGAAGGGATAGGCTACCCACTCCAGTATTCTTGGGCTTGCCTTGTGGCTCCACTGGTAAAGAATCTGCCTGCAATGTGGGAGACCTGGGTTCAATCTCTGGGTTGGGAAGATTCTTAGGAGAAGAGAAAGGCTACCTACTCCAGTATTCTGTCTTGGAGAATTCCAAGGACTGTATAGTCCATGGGGTCACAAAGAGTCGGACACGACTGACCAACTTTCACTTTCCTCTTCTTGGGCTCCAAAATCACTGCAGACAGTGATAGATGGTGACTGCAGCCATGAAATCAGAAGACTGCTTCTTGGCAGGAAAGTTATGACAAATATAGACAGTGTGCTGAAAAACAGAGACATTATTCTGTTGACAAAGGTCCATATAGTCAAGGCTATGGTCTTTCCAGTGGTCATGTATGGTTGTGACAGTTGGACTATAAAGAAGGATGAATGCCAGAGAATTGATGCCTTCAAACTGTGGTGCTGGAAAAGACTCCTGGAAGTCCCTTGGACACAGGAGATCAAACCAGTCAACCTTAAGGGGGATCAACCCTGAATATTCACTGGAAGGACTGATGCTAAAGCTGAAGCTCCAGTATTTTGGTCATCTGATGTGAACAAATGACTGATTGGAAAAGTCCCTGATGCTGGGAAAGATTAAGGGCAGGAGGAGAAGAAGGCATCAGAGGATGAGACTGCTGGATGGGATCAGTGATGCAATGAAATGTGAACTTGGACAAACTCCGGGAGATGGTGAAGGACAGGGAGGCCTGGCAGGCCGCAGTCCATGGGACTACAAAGAGTCAGACATGACTAGGCGACTGAAAAACAACAACAATTATTATTAATTTCCATTTTGCAGATGAAGAAACTGAGGTTCAGTGAACTTCAGTCACACATACCAAAGTGTCAAGCAGCCTGTACTCAAATCCCTATTTTCAACCTTTAAATATAGAATTCTTTTCACTAGTCTACAAAACTATATTAAGAAAGGTCTTCTAATGTCAGAGGTTCTTGCCCTCACTCCTTAGGAACATGCATGCTTTCACATCTGTCTACAGCCAAAGCACAACTAGCCTTCCTTTTCAGTTGGCCTCTATTTTCCTCCCCTCACTGCCGCAAAAATTCCTTTTTCACAGAATCCAACTCCTATGAAGAGACTCTTCACAGAGTCAGGAAGTGACACATTTCTTCACTTATTTAGGACATACTCAACTGTAATCTTCCCCTTTATTTCATATGCAAAACTTTTATTACATGTGTACATTTCTCTTTGGGCTATACTACCTCTTTAGGGAAAGAATTCTTATAAGATCAAAGATAAGAGGCCTGGGTTCTTGTCCTGGTTTCTATATGATCGTGGATATATTACCTACTCTTACGGACTTCAGTTTTCTCATCAAGAAAACTGCACTTTTACGTGCACTAGGTGACCTCTTGCTCCAGCTCTTTCTCTGACTCTGTGAATTCGCTTTTAGATGTGATGGACATATTCTATATGCACCATTGATTGTTATGCATTTGGTGCAGGAATCAAATGCAGCAAAGCACACTGTCAAAAGCACTTGACTCTGTTCCACCACTTTTGCTACTAGAATTTGGAAGAATAACTGAAATATATGTGCCAACACTCTCTATGTGCATCTTTTAAATATTAAAAAGAAACTGCAGCAAAGATTTTTATTTAGATCATATAGCTGAAAATTATTCACCTCCTTTTTGCTCTACACTAACCTACTTTATTTATTGTCTATATTAGAGTAAGCAAATTAGTTCATGAGTGAAATTCCTTGAAAACTAAAGATTACCTCATTTAAGTCCAGAAGTTATTTTCATGTGAAATATTTTCAAAAGGAAGGTCTTAATAATTACCCAATTATTACACATTCTCCTGCTTCCTTAATCAGGGTACTTAATCTCTTTTTGATTATCTATAATGCCATCACTAGATTTTAGTCACTATAGTGCTACTTAAAGGGCCTACTGGAGTGCCTAGGTCTACGTGTTCCCCATGGAATGTGCAGATTGCTGGGCTGAATAACCCAAAAGGGAATCAAAGACACTTGTCTACTTTTATTTCCTCTTGCCAGCTGTTATATCTCACGATTGCCTATGAATCAAGTGGGCTCTAATCTGCTCCTTTATTTTAGGTAAATGACTTGAGGATGGCTTCATCTTTTCAATTAAGCTAATCTATGGGCTCTGTGACATCTGTTTTTCAATCAGAAGCTGTTTCCATTTATTTCCAGACTCATGGCTATGTTCCCATATGGCGGTATTGCTGGGAATTTGATTTGCAGATAAATGGAAATTTCCTCTACTAGTGGAAATTTCCTCTACTGTCCTATCAGATCTTCAAATGAGATATCATATGTAAAGGAGTTCTAAAAATTATAAAGCTATGCAAAACAAAAATCATTGTAAATACTATAGCTACAGTAATTCCAAACTAATGAGAAAAAAAATGCACAAACCAACCTCCAAAAAATGAGTTTTTTGATAAAATAATTACTATTTATACTTAAATTTTCTTATAGGAACAGGTGAAGCACGTACATTTACACTATGGAAGTTGTGCACATATAATTCAAAAAAGCCTCTAATATATTTAAACAATTTGAATATTCTAAAATCTTAAATACTAGTAGATGCTATAAACTATTTTAAACTTTTCAAATGTCCCTCATACTTTACCAGGATGAATGGCAGTCTCTTTTACGTGAAATTAAATATTCAGTGGACTCATTTGAATTTTGAAACCATCTTATTTTATAAGCTATAAAGCAAATGATACAATAAGTTCTTTTCCCACTGTGTTCAACAAATACTTTAACCCTTGCATGAAGGGTTAGACTCATGAAGAGATACTTTTCCTCTTCTGTACAAATGTTTCCTCTCAGTGGGGTAATTGGCTTCACTTAAGGCCCATCAGTGTTGCCAATGATATAACCCTTCAGAGATAATTTAAAAAAAAAACTGGTCAACCACTTGTAAAAGAATGAAACTAGACCCCTTTCTAACACCACACACAAAAATAAACTCAAAATGGATTAAAGATCTAAATGTAAGACCAGAAACTATAAAACTCCTAGAGGAGAACATAGGCAAAACACTCTCCGACATAAATCACAGTAGGATCCTCTATGATCCAACTCCCAGTATACTGGAAATAAAAGCAAAGATAAACAAATGGGATCTAATTAAAATTAAAAGCTTCTGCACAACAAAGGAAACTACAAGCAAGGTGAAAAGACAGCCTTCTGAATGGGAGAAAACAATAGCAAATGAAACAACTGACAAACAACTAATCTCAAAGATATATAAGCAACTTATACAGCTCAACTCCAGAAAAATAAATGATCCAATAAAAAAATGGGCCAAAGAACTAAATAGGCATTTCTCCAAAGAAGACATACGGATGGGTAACAAACACATGAAAAGATGCTCAACATCACTCATTATCAGAGAAATGCAAATCAGGACCACAATGAGGTACCATTTCACACCAGTCAGAATGGCTGCGATCCAAAAGTCTACAAGCAATAAATGCTGGAGAGGATGTGGAGAAAAGGGAACCCTCTTACACTGCTGGTGGGAATGCAAACTAGTACAGCCACTATGGAAAACAGTGTGGAGAGTCCTTAAAAATTGCAAATAGAACTGCCTTATGACCCAGCAATCCCCCTGCTGGGCATACACACCGAGGAAACCAGAATTGAAAGAGACACATGTACCCCAATGTTCATTGCAGCGCTGTTTATAATAGCCAGGACATGGAAGCAACCTAGATGTCCATCAGCAGATGAATGGATAAGAAAGCTGTGGTACATATACACTATGGAATACTACTCAGCCCTTAAAAAGAATAAATTTGACTCAGTTCTAATGAGATGGATGAAATTGGAATCGATTATACAGAGTGAAGTAAGCCAGAAAGAAAAACACCAATACAGTATACTGACACATATATATGGAATTTAGAAGACAGTAATGATGACCCTGTAGGTGAGACAACCAAGAGACACAGAGGTATAGAGTGGACTTTTGGACTCTGAGGGAGAGGGAAAGGGTGGGATGATTTGGGAGAATGGCAATGAAACATGTATATTTTCGTGTAAGAAACGAAGTGCCAATCTATGTTCAATGTAGGATGCAGGATACATGGGGCTGATGCACAGGATGATTCAAGTAGAGGATGTGGGGTGGGAGGTGGGAAGGGGCTTCGGCATTGGGCGATTGTGTTCACCTATGGCTGATTCGTGTCAATATATGGCAAAACAAATACAGTATTGTAATTTAAAATAAATAAATTAATTAATTAAAAAAAATAAAAATAAAAAAACATTTCCCTCTGTCCTCCTAATCCCAATGAGGGGTTGGTGAAGTTGATAATAGAAGCAATTATCCAAGACACCGTGCCAAGAGAAACTGTCCATAATCCAAAACTTGTACCATTAACAAATAACAACAAATTAAAGGAAGTTTCAGTACTTCTGTGGTTCTCTAATATTCTTATTTCACAAGAAAGCAAACACTGTAAGAAACTAAAGTCTTATGAACTATGAATGTAACTGAGAATTTTATATCACCTCCTAAATACAACCATATTATATCTAATTCTAAAAGCAGTACTTAGATTGCAGGGTTTTCATAGCTCATTAAACTTTATAGCTCTGAAATCTGTTACATAAGGAGACCTTTGTAACTCTTTGGTTTTGCTTAGCTAACCCAGGCTTTGTAAAAAAATATTCCTTGAAGGCTTCCATTTCCATGAAAACTTGCAGTGAAATCACTGGATCAAGTAAGCTTCAGATATCTTAGGTGCAATTTACCATGGCATTGTTCGTATTTAAGTTTGAATATATGGTATTTTTGAACTGATCTTTCGTTCTTTATTGCACCAACATTTCCAGTGTGAAGTGCTGCTATGCATGAGTGCAGACACTATACCAGAAAGTAAAAGCTATAAGCGTTGTCACCAACAGGTGGAAACAGTAATTGTAAATCAAGACAAAAAACAGTTTATTCCAACTCACACAAACTCTGTTTCCAAATATAAAAGGGGCTGTTCAAAAAACAGGAGTAATTTCAAAACTAAGTTTGAGAATCTGTGAAACATAATTTATATAATAGCCAATCTTGAACTGACTCTTCAGTCTTGAATACTTGCATTAGAAATTATATCTGTATTAACAAGCACCTTTACCTCCAGTCTCCTCCCATTAAATATGTCTTGCCACAAATCAAAAAGTAATCTCTTCAGACAAAATCTGCATGTGTCACTGCTTTGTTTGGAAGCAAGTCTTTGAAGTCTTGACAGTTTCTAACAAAGTCATTAACTCCATATACAACCAAATCCCTTCATCTGTGATCCAAACTACTTTTAAAATTTCATCTCTCACTCAAGTCTAATCTTAACCCTAAAGGACCCAATCTTCTCAGTTCTCCTCCTGCAGTATCAACCTCACCATATCAGAGTGTATTTACCAGAGATGTCATGGATTTTATGCCTCAGTGGTACATGTGTTTACATTATTCCCTCTGCCTAAATGTTCCTCTCTTATTCTCATCCCTCTAATTCCCTACTCAAATAGCACGTTCTCTGTGAAACTTCCCAGTCCTCCCTTTCCAAGACTTTGCTCAAACAGTTTGGCAAAGTATTCCAATAGTTCCTTGACCAAAGCTTTGTTTTAGTATTTCTTAGGCTGCATTATCAGAGAAGGCAATGGCACCCCACTCCAGTACTCTTGCCTGCAAAGTCCCATGGATGGAGGAGCCTGGTGGGCTGCAGTCCATGGGGTCGCTAAGAGTCAGACACGACTGAGCGACTTTCCTTTCACTTTTCACTTTCATGCATTGGAGAAGGAAATGGCAACCCACTCCAGTGTTCTTGCCTGGAGAATTCCAGGGACGGGGGAGCCTGGTGGGCTGCCGTCTATGGGATCACACAGAGTCGGACACGACTGAGGTGACTTAGCAGCAGCAGCAGGCTGCATTATGGGCTCCCCAAGTGGCAGTAGTGGTAAAATATCTGCCGACCAATGCAGGAGACATAAGAGACATGGGCTCAATCCCTGGGTCGGGAAGATACCCTGGAGAAGGCCAGGGCAACCCACTCCAGTATTCTTGCCTGGAGAATTTCACAGACAGAGGAGCCTGGAGGGCTATAGTCCATAGGGTCGAAAAGATCAGACAAGACTAGTGACAGCATGCACACAGGCTGCATCACCTTAAAAAAAAATTCCCATGACTTGGTCATCTAATTTCTTAACTCCTCAAAGGTAAGAACTGTGTCTTATCTCTGCACTCAGGACCTAGCACATGGTAGAGATGCAACCGGTGCTCAGTTACCAAATAGATAAAGGGCTACTGCATGGTATGGCCTTTCCAGGTCCAACAGTGGTAAAGAATCTGCCTGCCAATGAAAGAGACACAGGTTCAGTCCCTGGGTCAGAAGATCCTCTGGAGGAGGAAATGGCAATCTACTCCATTATTCTTGCCTGGAAAATTCCATGGACAGAGGAGCCTGATGGGCTATAATCCATGGGGGTCATAAAAAAGTTGGACTTGACTGAGCATGCACACACTGCATGGTATCCTTTTTCTCCAGTAGTAACTTAGAACTAATGCATCTGATTACGCTAGTATGATGTGGAGGAGATCTTGCCAAGGTGACTCACTATCCCAGATCAATGGATCAAGCAGACTGACTTAGATCATCTGACTACCTACGTGCAGTCCTTCTTTTCTCTATCAAATATTGCATGCTCAACTGAAAATAAAATCTGGAACTACTGCCATGGCTGAGCTATATTAGTAAAGAGGGAAAGATTTTTCATTTTACTCCAAACTGTGATATAAGTCACATGAGACAGAAGGCCTTTGGCTATGTAGCAACTTTACACGCTTGTGCAAATCATTTAACCTCTCTGGGACTTATCGGAAAAAACAAAACAAAACAAAACAAAACAAAAACCAGGGGTTTTAGTGCTTTGACTTCCACAAGGCTGAGGAGGCAGACTACACTGATGTATTTTTCAATTCTAAGATCTATAACTCTATCTATCCATCCATTCATCATCCACCCATCCATTCATGAATGCTTGAGATATCTTAAAGCCCTAACATTTACAATTCTACATTTATGAAAGTTGGAGTCAAAGAAAATGCAAGAAGTCCCAAACATTCTGCAAGAATTTATACTGTCAAAAAGAATGACTTAAAAACATGTGCAGATTAACAAGACGCTCATGAATACTGACAAATTTCTCCAGATGCTTCTTATAGCATGTGTTTAGTCTCCTTATTGGAATAGTTTGGGATGTCACGTTTATTTAAAGGGACCAAACAGGCTGTGTGATGAGTAATTTTTAAAAGATTTGGAAAACAGAATGAGTGAAAATCTAAATCGTATCTGAAAACTGTCTGTAGTGAAAGCATATCAACAATAGTGACATTCTTGCACACTTAGGTATTTGTTCTACTAGTTCAGAAAAAAAAAAACCAAAACAACTAAAGAAATCCATAATTTTGACATGTCAATGACAATCCCAAAGTCTACCTTTGTTTCTGTTGCATGGGTTGTTGTCTCATAGCCATATACTGCATATCTTCTTGGAGGCGATTAAGAGGGGAATCAGGCTTGACACGAATCCCATAGTAATGGTACTTGGAGTTTCCTCTTCATAAGAGAACAGCAAACAGAGACAAAAAAGTCAGTCAAGTCAATATCAATAATATAGGATTCCATTTAATTTCATATTTGGAAAAATTAGATAAAGACAAATTTAATGTTATATATCTATGATTTACCTGCTCTGGACACCTGTATATTTTTATGGTGGCTACGTCTGAAGAATCAAAATAAGATTTTGAATCAATCAGTTTAAGGCCCTAAGAAAAATCTTTCCTTATAAACTTTTGCTTAAATATTAGTCACAGTATATTTGTTTGATTTAAATTACATTTTGTTTTCAAATTTATATTTTAGGTATAATTTAGAAAATTATATTAACAGGATATTCACTAAGAGGATAAAGGGCTGCACACTAAGAATTTACTGTAAAGTAGTTATGCAGAACAAAGAGGAAAAAAATATTAATTCTACTGTCTTGAGAAGTCCTGTATTTTTCTAGTTCTATTATTGCAGGGGCGATTAAAATAACTTCATTGACAGAAGACATTGTTAAGTCTATTATTTAAAATTTTGAAACCTAAAAAGCAGGCATTTAATCCTACTGATTTCAAAACATATTTTATTAGTCTCTGTTTTTATGGATTCATATCAGTTTTGCAGGCTGAATAAGATGTGTCACAACAGATATGGAGAAATTTCTCTGTGAAAATGGCAAATTTCCACCTGGATAAAAAAATTGTCACAATTTCCTCATGTTCATGAGAAAGACCATATTTGTTATTAGAAATGACAAAGTTTTACCCTGAATGAAATTTGCGAATTCTTTCAAAAATAACATTTTAAATATGTAAATTTTTGCAAATAGAAAATGGTAGTTTTTCACAAGTCTATATATAGCAAGCCATCAGTACTCTTTCCAATTTTTTCTTTCATTTACAAAAAAAAATGCAAGTGGAGTGTGGATTCAATATTTTATATAAAAATAAAACAAAACTTTACTTCCAAGCTTCAAGAACATACATTAGATGAATCCTATATATTTGAAAATACATTAAATTTTTATTATATAAATAATATTGGTAGTCTAAAAAGTAGACTACCAATTTGAATACCTACATAGTTATCGGTATAGGCATTTGAATACCTACACAGTTACAGCAAAATAAACCAGTAGGAAAACTTAATGCCTTCCATTTGCAGACATTAGATTTTTTTCTACAAGATCCACTGCCAAATAGAGCAAAATACAAAAACAAACAAATACTACAAACTCAGTTAGCCCTGTTCTCCCCCCACAAATGGCAGAACAAGAAGGAAAAGCCAAAGACAAAGTTACAAAGTAAAATGACATTGTTTTTGTGAGGCCCCAAAATACATGTAGTATCAGTAGTTTCTCTTCACTTTCCTATCAATCAGCACTTTGGGTGTGTTGGTGCGGAGGTGGTTCTTTCTGTGCCAGTGGAGATGGCTAGGGGATAGCAGTATGTTCTATGGTCTTGTTTTAACTTAATTTGGAGATGGGATGTAAGAAAAGCTACCCTTTGATTTGCCTTTGTTTAGAAACACGGTGACTTTATTCATCTTTTACTCAGCTCCAGAAACTTGAGAAACAGTCTGGTTGTAGTTTGAATGAATTCACCAGATAATTTTATTGATGGATAAGTAACAATTCGGAGAAGGCAATGGCACCCCACTCCAGTACTCTTGCCTGGAAAGCACCATGGTCAGAGGGGCCTGGTAGGCTGCAGTCTATGGGGTCGCTAAGAGTCAGACTCTACTGAGCGATTTTCCTTTCACTTTTCATTTTCACGCATTGGAGAAGGAAATGGCAACCCACTCCAGTGTTCTTGCCTGGAGAATCCCAGGGACGAGGGAGCCTGGTGGGTGCCGTCTATGGAGTCACACAGAAGCAAGTAACAATTTATATACGGCTTGCTTCAAAGAAAAAAGTATCTGAGTTGGTCCGCCTCATGATTTATACTGATTTTCTTTCTGTTCCCTGGGTTAGGCATAGAAAATGAATGCTAAAACAGTTTCCATGGTAGAAAGAGTCCTTGATACTTCACCCCTACCGTTGTCAGCTTTCCTACATTAGAGTCCTGCTATCTTCATAACACAGTATTTGCTTAAACTTTCTCCATAGGATTTCTTTTCTCCTTATTCTTCTAGGCTTTGTTTTTCATCTCTAATTTCAAACATTACATACAATTTTAAAAGGAACAGGAGACACAACTATTATATAGTGCGAAGGGGAAGAAAAGAACATAGAAAGTAAAAGCTGCAATATTGCAATATGTACTTATAGAGCCTAGAGTATGGATTCCACTCATTTGCAAACCCAAACAACCTCAATTTTGTCCTTTTCTATTTTAAAGATGCCTTTCAAAGCTTGAACGGAGCCTCAAAATAGGATTCATTGAAATCCCTTTCAGTAACAAAAGAGGCACAACAATACAGCTATTAGAATGCTGAATAAAGCCCAGAGATTCAAAATATTGGCACAGGACGCATAACCACTGATCCATCAGCTAGGATATAGTAGATTAGGTCTCCAAATAATGATTTTTGTGGTTCCAGGAAAAAAAATACTAGCAAAACAAAAGACTTTTTCAAGTGATAGGAAGCTAGTTCCTTTACTCTGAATAAATAATCATATTCTTCAGTTTAAAATATACTATTCTTTTGAAGTATAGATAGAAGAAAATATATTTACGAGAGAACAGAACCTTCTGCAATCTGAAAGCTGTACAATCACTTAAAATGCAACAGAAAGGAATAATTCACACTCTGAATACATACAGACCTTGTAATCCTCATAAAACTGTCATATTCCTGTTTTCTGGATAAATTTACATTGAAGTCAATTACAAAGGCTCTGTTTATTAAGAATATTAAAAACTTTTGCTAGAATACTATGGGGCTGTGATTTATCACTCACTAAAGGTATATCATCTTATATATATTGTATAGCATCTTTACATTTATAATTTTAAATATAGATTTCATAAGATATAAGAAATCAGAAGCATGCATAAGACTCTGCTCAGCTAGTCAAAATATATTATGATAATTTGTAAAAAGTTACAGCAGTAAAATGAAGCTCTGCAGTTTTAAGTATTATTTTCATCATATTTTGATTAATAAAAACACTCATATGTATTTCCAAAAGAAGGAAACAGAGAAACTCTAAGAGTCTTCCTCACATTATTGATTTCCTTGCAATGGAACCATACTAAATTTTTGCTTCCATAAATGCATGCTTCACAATCAAGAGTTTTAAAAAGGCTAATAAAAGGTTAAAAAGGACAATGTCATTAACTGAGAGCTTCAAACATCCCAAACTTGTAAGTTCACCAAATAATTTTTAATTGGCCTCCAAAAGTGACATGAATAACTCAGCTTTAATTTCTTACTCTATGCAAATAAAAGAGTTATTTATAAAGACCTTTCAATGTGATTTTCCAAATCAAGAGATACATGGTTTTCCACTATGTCACTTTATTCATCGTCTTTAGTACATTGATTTTCCAAAAGAGAAGAAAATGGTATACACCGATTTTTAAAGCATCATATATAAATTTTCCATTAATAGCTTAAAAGTGAAAGCGTTAGTCACTCAGTTGTGTGCGACTCTTTGCAGCCCCATGTACTATAGCCCACCAGCCTCCTCTGTATATGGAATTCTCCAGGCAAGAATATTGGAGTCAGCTGCCATTCCCCTTGTCCAGTGGATCTTCCCGACCCAGGGATCAAACCAGGGTCTCCCACATTGGTCTGTTCATTTCTATGTGATTTGAGAATCAGTTTTTCTCAAAGCTTTGCTACTTGGATGTTTAGGACAAGACATCATTCTGTACTGTCAGTTTTCAGTGAATAATGGCTTTCCCTTTCCTGAAGATTTTCATAAACTGAGCTAATTTTGAAATTTTTTCTTAATGTATTATCTGTAATCAAATACTTTTGCCCAAACAATATACTGAATGGCTACAGTTTAAAAAGAGATTAGTTTATGATATTATCTTTTAGTACTAACCTAGTTCCCAATCTCCTGGTTCGGAGCCCCATGAAAATTGACCTTATTAGTTTTCCAAAAGAAGCAGCATTGACTGGATCCAGTTTGTGTTCCTGACAGTGTCGTAGGTAGTGGTTGTACAGAGTGCTTCTGGGAAGGCTCACTCCTTCTGCTGTCTCATAATTATCCAACAGCCACTGGAGCTAGTATAAACAAGACAGGGTAAACACAGAGAAACTGAATCATTCACCAAAATGCCTCTAAGACACTGCAACTACAACACACAGAAATACATAGAAGATCTTCCTCAAACCGTATAACAGGGAAACTGTTGCAATTTGGAGGCCTGTGTAATCTGCATGTGAAAACTCTTGAAAGTTTAGATAGCTGATCAGCATTTATTGACCTCAGACCATGTCCATTCCTTCAAACATTCAAGCACCTATACAGACATACTAGTTTTCCTTGTATTGATTCCTATTTTGGAGATAAAAACCTCTTCAAGGAATTCAAATAATCCCATTAACTGCTTATAAATATAATTCATAATTGCTACAGAAATAAATATATTACCAAGCCTGGCACCACGGTGCATAATATGTCTTCAGTGCTGGTTTGTTACAACACATAATCAGCAGGCTGCCTTGTATAAATTTTTATATTAAGGCTCTATTCATTTTTATAGAATTCTAATTTACTTATCTAATTTACTTACATAAGATAATACAATAATAGCATTATCTACTGGGACAAATTCTATAAGCAGTAAGTAAAATTTTCAGTCTTTTCTTCCCCAGAAAGAAACTCGCTAGATACTGATTTTAAAAAAATTATGTGTAACGAAAAGGGATCACTTTTTACAATCATTTGAGTTTCTCTATGTTTTTTTCATATAATTTTGGAAAACACACTACAATGGTAGTTGGTAAAGCAATGTTTTCTCAGTCTGTAGTGCATATTTTAAAGTTTTATGGGTGACCAACGACACATAAAAAGATGCTCAACATCATGAATGATTAGAAAAATGCAAATCAAAACTACAATGAGGTTATCACCTCACACCAGTCAGAATGGCCATAATAAAAAAAAAATCTACAAACAATAAATGCTGGAGAGGATCTGGAGAAAAAACCCTCTTACATCAATGCTGGGAATGTAAACAGATACAGCCATTATGGAGAACAGTATGGAGATTCCTTAAAAAACTAGGAATAAATCTATCATATGACCCAGGAATCCCACTACTGGGCATATACCCTGAGAAAGCCACAATTCTAAAGACACATGTGCCCCAGTGTTCACTGCAGCACTATTTACAACAGCCAGGACACGGAAGCAACCCAGATGTCCCTCTATAGATGAATGGATAAAGAAGTTTTCATATGTGTATATATATATATACACATATGTATACACACAATATAATATTACTCAGCCATAAAAATGAACTAATTTGAGTCACTTCTAATGAGTGGATGTACCTAGAGCCTGTTACACAGAGTGAAGTCAGAAAGAGGAAAACAGATACTGTATGTTAACACAGACATATGGAATCTAGAAAAACGGTATTGATGAGTCTATTTGCAGGGAAAGAATGGAGACGTAGATATAGAGAACGGTCCTGTAGACACAGTGAGGGAAAGAAGAGGAATGGAGAACACACCATCTACATATATACACTATCATGTGTAATACATCTGGTGAGAAGTTGCTATAGAACACAGAGAGTCCAGCCTAGCACCCTTTGATAACCTAGAAGGGGTGGGATTCAGGGAGGGGAGGGAGGCTCATGAGGGAGGGGCTGTCTGTATAATTATGGCTGATTTGAGTTGTTATACAGCATAAGCCAACACAACATGGTAAAACAATTTTCCTCCAATTAAAAAATAAATTAAGAAAATAAAGTTTTATGTTGTCCTGTGTGTATTTTTAAAAATCATCTTTAAAGTACAGTATGTATAAGAAATTTTTAGAAAAATCAAATCTTAAGCATTTATTACCAAGTTTCAATATTAGTAAAATTAAATCATCAATCTGTTCATTATTTATTTACAAACATGTATGTGTGCTCAGTCATGTCTGACTCTTTCACGACCCCATGGACTGTCAAACCCAGGTCTCTTGCATCTCCTGCATTGGCAGGTGGATTCTTTATCACTGTGCCACCTGGGAAGTCCTTATTTACAAAAAGAGAATTGAAACAGGTATAAATAACTTTCTTAAGGCCATACATAAACTGTCTCAGGGCCTGATATAGTTTCCAACATATTTCCCTAATGACTCACATATCAGTTATTATTGCTACAAAAGTAGCATATATATCACATATTACTTGTCTAAATCAAATTTCCATGCCATATATATGAAGTGTGGTAAAAAGCTGATATTCTACATGTAATTCAAGTTAAATATAAGTTATGGAAGTAAAAGAATCCCTTTATTGAGCATCAGCTATTAGCCCAGGCAATGTGCTAGGCGCCTATCAGATGCAAAAATGAATGTGACCTCACCCCTGTCCTCCGGTGATTCACACATACTAAAAATGATACTATGGACAATCAAATAAACTAAAGCATCTCTCCATTTTGCTTACATAAAGATTTGTGATCAAACTTCAAACCTACACTTTCAGAATCTTAATAAAAAAGACCATTAAAATGTTTTTAAAATTTTTTTCCTTTAACTAAGACAATATTCCAGAACCATTTCAATTTCAAATAGTCATACATGATATTTATATGTAACTGAAACTTATGTCATTAAACTCAAATTGATATTGGCTTAGAAAATATGGCCACTAAGCCTAAAGAACAGAGCAGAGTACTTTAAAAAATAAAAATTAATGTTCTGGTCAGGAAGCCTTTAAGTTCTCTATGAAGCACATGTGTATATACATTTAAATAAACCTATCGCCTCTGAACATACACAATCATCCCCTAAACATTTTTTTAAAGATTATACAAAATAAGCATTTATTTTTATAATGGTCAAAAAATTAAGATTTTTTTTTTTGATATGAATCATTTGTCACCTTACTGTCAGTACACAGCTTTTCTGGAGGCATTCACACATGATTCCTGAATATTCTACATGACACACAGAAAAAGTTCACATAGACATACTCATTTAGGGTAAAGGGAAGAGGTAAACTAATTGGGATATTCAGTTATTAAAGCTCAGCCTAGTATTCTGCCTACAACAGTGGGTCTGTACCTCTCTTTAGCACTCCTTTTTAAATTTTTAAGACTTCATTGATTATGAGCACAACTGATGGAGACAACAAATAAAACATGGCAAATTAAACCTGTTTCACATATCTCATCCGCATGCTTCAGTAAGATAACCGGGATTGGAAAGCATTGTCTCCGCACTTAATAGTGTTAGGACAGCTCTAGTGAACCATATTGCACAAAAGTAATAACTCTTTTTTTGTGTGCATGTACTAGACAGAGCCTTCCACTGGTATTCTAAATATATAAAGGATACAAAATAAATAAAGAGTATCAAAATAAAGAATATATATAAAGGAATATTCTATGAGGACTTAAATTCCTTGAGATTAAGAAATATAAAGAAAATACTACAAAAGGGCAAATGTATTAAAAACTATAAGTATTTTTTGAAAAAGTTAATATTTTGCAACTGAACTAATGAAGTACCCCCATCCACAAGCATGAAACACACAATGCCAGTAAAATGTCAAAGTTTAAAATGTCAGATATGTTTATATGTATATATATGTGTTCTCACGTAATAATGCATATCGTCAAAGCCAAAATGATACGATTATTTATTAAAAAATAAAATATTTCTCCCTTTGCTAATGAACAGAACATATATCTATATAGGAAGTGTTGGTTTAAAGGATGTTTTCAGAAATGGAAAAATAATCAATATTAAAATGTGAACTTTATAACCAAAAGTATACAAATAATAAAAACAGATCTGATGTAAAATAATTTTAATAAGATATAAAGTAAATGAAAATAATTTATTTAATCAGATAAAAATTAAAATTTAAAAAACCTGCCTTAATAGCTTACTAGTCTTCTTGCAATATTTAGTTACTTAAAAGTAAAGATAAATATCCAGAAATGAGTTTATTACTATCTCATAATCAAGAAAATTGTCTTTTAAATAAATTTTTAAAGTGAAAACTTGTGCCAAAATTAAAGTTTAACATAAAATACTTTTAGTCCAAAGGTATGTTTGCACATATAAAAATGTTAATCAGGCCATTCTTAGTCAAAGAAAAGCTTCCACCAAAATAGTAAGAAAATTACGGCACAGGTTGACTTAAAATACTCATAAGCCTAAATAATATTACTCAAGCCCCCAGTGAGTAACCTGGAGAAAACTAAGTTTTTATTGGATTGGCCATGTGGTTCTCTGAAGTGGCTAAGCAAGTCACTCAATCTGTACTGGCTGTTTTGCAAAGATTGTTTTTATTATATAGTTTTACATTCTTAAAGATTCTTCATTTCTAACCCAGTTTTTAAAAATCTGAGTTTATCTGTAATATGTATTTGTGTGTGTATGTACACACACATCCATATGTGTATACATAATTATACACATATTATGTACACAAAATCATTAGTGGTTTGAAAAATTCCACAAGGGTGGATATTCTAGTGGATATATATATAAAGTTTTATCGCAGCAAAGCTGGGCTTTGTTCCCCTCTGCCCTGTTTGCAAGAAGAACTCTTATTCCTTGCCAGAAGCCTGGAGATCTCACGGGAAGAGCACAGAGAGGTCAAGCGGAGGTGAAAGCCCTGAAGGATGAGAGGTGGCTCTGCTGTGGCCATGACAGCTCCGGCAAGAAAGCCTGCCAATAGCTGCACAGACAGGGGTAGTGCTCCTACAAACCACCGTGTAAGCAGAAACTGGTTTAGGAGTTATCATACACGATTTTGAAATTTAGCTGAGGAGTATAATCTACATTCTACATGTCAGCATTTAACCTTTGAGTTTTGACACAGTGATGAAACTCTAAGTCAGATCTTTGAGTCTAAAACACAGTATTAAGAAAGGACTAATTTTTATTTTAAAAGAAACTTGGCAGTTAACTGTAACCTGAAGGCATTTACTCCATGTGTTACCCTAGGGAAGTTAATGCCTGTTATAAAATACATTGTTTCCTTGGGTTTTGCATTTAATAAAATGTATTTGGACAGTAATTCAATATCCTTAACATTTACTAATTTAGAAATAAACCACTGCTATTTCTTTTACTCATTCATAAAATGTCTTAAAAATATTTATTTATATTTATGATTTTGAAAGCCTATGAAATACATAGGTACTTTTAACCTTTATCTTTAAAACCTGAGTATTCTACTAATGAACTAACAAATTCATGTAAGGGTCGAAACCAAGATAATTGCATCTTTCAACCTTTGCATTTAATCTATATTAATCAGAGTAGATTAAGGAAGATGAACAGTTCCTATTTTTCCCAAAGGGAAATACTGATTGACAAATTAAAAAAAATACATATTGCATTCACCAATTAACATCTGAATGTAACATTTGGCATTTTTTCCCAGATGGATTATTATCCATTAGGATTTATTTTAAGTTCAGTTCACTGATGATATGTATTTTGACAGGTCTTATTTCCATCATAAGTTATATTCACAACACAGCCAAGTCAAGGGAAAGTAAGCATAAAACAACATTTTGCTTTGAGCTGAATATATTTCAATAGCTAAAATGCAAAATTGATGAAACAATTATTTGCTAAATTGTGAAAGGTATATAAAATAAATGCTTAAAGCTATTTATATATTTTAAAGGGAATTTTAAAAATGTACAAGCTGAAGAATGCGACATGAAATTTAGAGACAATTCACTTAAGAACATTTCTGCATTTAAATTTATAATCCAAAGTATCCCAAATTGGATACAGTATAGCCATTAAATATCAGTTTATATTAATTATAACTGAGAAGGAATATAAAATAAACTTAAATCTGCAATGAAGAGAATTAAGATATTCTAATTTCATTTAGGAAGACCACCCATCATTTACCCATAACATTTTCACATGCCAAAAAACTTAGAAATATTTAAATAAACTAAAGGCTCTACATGAGGAAATGACAGATCAGCAATATATTCTTTCATTCAAATGGTATACAGGGAAAAAGACCACTGTCTATCAGTAAGGCTCACAAATACACCTAACTGAAGCACACTTCATAACAAAGAATGCACGTATGAGTCCCCAAATAAATGCACATACGATTGGCAAAGATACTTAGAATACTGAAGGTAAGATAAGGTCTTCCCCATCCATTATTTGTTTTCTGTGTTTAATCATTTAGCAAATATTTAGTGAGCATCTACTATGTACCAGGTACTGTTCTAGGCACTAGGGATGTTATCAGTGGACAAAACATATCAATCTTTACTGTCTTGGAATTTCCACTTGTCAATAAATATTACTATTTACTATTTATTACTATTTATTCAGCTATTACTGAAATAAGTACCATTATGTTAATAATGTTAATAGAACATGGCATTCAATGTAAATGTACTCAGTCACTGGTGAGGTTGGATATGAAAAAGACACGTTTGACCTGCATGATAACAGCATGATGATGGTAAAAATAGAGCAGCAGTACAAAATATTCTTAAGAATATGCTTAACAGGGATATAAAGTTAATACCTCACTCCATCTTCTAATGTGTAGAAAGAGAGCTGAAAAATGAAGGGAACAGGATGGATTATCATACCTACAGGGGTTATTTATTTGACTCTAATAACAGACTCCTGAATTACTGCAAATAATCAAATATATAATGAGAAAATAGAAAATCTATTCTATTTCATATTGCAAAACAGAATGACAATGATTTTCAGATCAAAAATCATGGAACACAACTTATTGATAATTTCTCCTAAGTTTTGCCTAATGAGATCGGTCCTTTATAGAAACTGATGTCAGGGAACTATTGTCATAAAGTTGAATTCATGTCCACTTCAAAGAATCCCACAAGCCTCAAATATTTCCGTGTCATATATAGTAAGGGATAAAGGTAACTCCCAGTTTATTAACACTGAAATTGTTAGCCATATTTAAATTAAAAAGACAACGCTTCACACATGTTTTTAATACAATTGAAGATCACCAATTAGTTTAACATAACTAAAAATACCCTCACCAGGTGATTTTCAACTGGAATGCATGTAGTAGCTTATTCCTTGGATAAATCTAACAAAAATTAGGAGCATTACTAACTTTCCAAGGACAGAAAGACAGGAGGACCTTTTTTTTTTTCTGTTCAGGTAGAAACAAAACCTGACCATTACCAGAAACACTGACTCCTTCTTCACTACTTATATCCATTTAAAGAATCATTTTTATTTCCAAAGACAATTATAAATGCGTTTTCAAGTAAAAGTAACTGTTCCTCAGAGGTGTAATAAAAGTGAATCAGGATATTTAGAGAAAGATTATCACTGCATTAGCAACATTTATGCCCATCTTTCTATATAATGAAATGCCTCTGTCAGTTGTAAACAGTATGGGAGAGTTGCCATGCTATTTGATAAAAAATACAAAGCCATAGAGTAAAAAACATGTCTCTGCTGTTTATGCAGCTTAATATACACATTTGTTAACAATTTTAAAATATCTGAAAAGTTTAAAAATCAAAACATACAAGAAAAAATTTTCTTATATCCACATTATTATTCATAAAGACTAATTAATTTGATTAATTCAAGTTAAATTAAGCATATCACATATTTTACTAAAATATATATCTCAAATGAAAATGACACATGAATTGAATATCAAAGCACAAATTCTAAGATGTCTGAAAGTTCAAAAGTAACTGGAAACTTAAGGAATTTTATTATACCTCTGCACATTTTCGACCTAAATAAACAACACTTTCAACTCTTTCCATTTTCAAAACAAAACACCTTACCCACTCCCCAAAACAAACATTCTAATAGTATATAGTAAATCAGCCTTTACACACAACCACAGATTCATGCCAACACAGCAGGAATATACCTATGAAACATATTAATTTTTATAAAAGAGTGATATACTGCATACAAATTTTCAGAAAGGGGAAAATCATATTCCTTAAACCTTCAAAAAGGGCCAAAATATATATTATTTTGGAATTTATAATCTATAATTTTCACCAAAATTGTAGTCATTCTCCAAGTGCATTAACCTGTTTTTATTTGCTATGATACCTCCCTTTGGGAAAACAAAAAGACAAACTACTTCATCTAAAAACAAATATGTAAGAACATAATGAAGTATTTTGTGTTATGCTGGAATATAAAATTTAAATGTTTGCAAATCCACATATTTAAAAAGCATAATGAAAACATTTTCTATAAGCTAAAAGTTTTAAAGTTTATTGAAAAAAAATGATGTTTTATTTCATTGGATCCAATTTTGAACTGTCCCATCACAAAATATGGGAAAGAATTAAAAATAACTTATCTCTAAATTTAAGAATACATTGTCGGTTGGGAAGGAAAACTCTAATTCTTATTATACTGTTACTGACACTAATTTAGCAGATCTGTCTAGACAGATTTAAGTCTAGGTCTATTTACTCTTCCTCATATATTCAGAAATCTTGATAACGAAATAATTCATAATCAATTTTCATTGATTCCCCAAAATTTGAACATTTAATGAGAATGTTTACAGTTTCACAAATGGTTATCCCTTTCTTATCCTCACCAGTGTTATAGTGATGCTACATCTGGGTAACGGTTAAAAGCTTTAAGAAACAGTAACAACAATAATACTGTTTTATCTCAATTATTAGCAGTTTATGGCTTATTTAGAGCCTCACTTCTTCTCTTGGCCCAGATTTATTTTTATTTAAGTCTTAGGATCTGAGCTCCTCTAGGGAGCTGTTTCCTGCTCACTGTTAAATACATCATTTTAAACAGTTTATCACTGGGCTTGGCATTAATGTTTTTCCACTTAAAGGATATTACTGGTCATACAAATAGAGACAACCATTTCTCCATCTCAGACATGAAGATGCAGATTACAAACATTTGCTTCATAACATTATAAACAAATACCACACTAGCAAAATTTAAATCATCAGCCACTTTTTACCAGTCATGGCAGCTTGTTATTAACTTGGAAATGTTATATCTGTATCAAAACAGTACAAAATCCTAATGAAGTAGTATATTGTGGGCTCTATTTTTAGCTAGTCCACTGTACAAAAATGCCATTAAGTGATATAGAGATCATAAGCAGCTGAGAAAGGAAGGTTAAGAAGCAAAATAAATAAGTAAATAAATAAAACAAGCATTTAGAAGCAAGCAACACATGCAGAACAAGCAAGAGATTAGTTTACATGAAGAAGAGGCAACTTACATGGCTGTTGAGAAGAGAGCTTCTGTGAGTGGACAGACCGTCAGACTTTTGCAGCGTCTCAATCGCCATTTCAATCTGACAATAGATGTCATTAAAAAAAGGGCTCAAGACAAGATAGTAATAAAAGGCTCACCAGAGAATTTTTGATAGATTCTTTAAAGTTCAATTTCTCCTTCAATGGTGGCTAATGAATAGCTCTCACTAACTGTGTATTTCCCTCCGTCCTCCCCCAATCCCAGAGAATAACATTAAAACAGGCACACTAATAATAAGCTCAATCATAAAAGTAAACCTTCTTGAATATTCCACAATTATAATCAGAACGGAGACCTGAGGAGTAGGAACCCCAGTGGACTGTGCTAGTTAAATCATTCTTGACTTTCATAGTTCAAGATGTTAGATAGTAACCACTCTCTCTCTAGTCTCCCACCTAAAAAGTATTTAATATTTGCCCTATTCTGTCACAAAAGGAAAATAGTACAGATTTTGTATTTTACATTCATTAGTATTTAATGCAAATGTGCAAAGACACCTTTATTAATGTTCAACAGTTACTAAACCTAACCATTTCTCTCTAAACCCTGTATTAAAACTTGGAAGTGGAACATCATTAGTATGGACACATTTAGACATAAGCATGGATCCTATATCATATTTTAAGATGTGGTGGTGAGGCAGAGATATTAGAAATGATAGCAGAAATGGAATGTGGAAGAGAAAATAATTCAGAGTCAACAAAGAAAAGGGAAAACCACAGAAAGAATTTTATTCTGTGTAATCTCAGCATATGATGAGTAATCGTTAACACCTTAATTAAGTAGGAGGTGCCAATAATAAATGAGATGTGCTGTTGATCCCTTCATATTTAAAGATAACTATCTCTGAGCTCCTAGCACTATAGCATTTACTGTAAGATCAGATTCCAAACACCCTGTATTTGCTTACTGGATTTTATTAACAATATTAGCTAAAGTTAAATTGAAAAATCACACTATACAAGAAAGAAATCATTATTTTTATTTTTGCTACCTGATCAAATCAATACTCATATAAGCAGTTAAGAAAATATTTCATGCTTTAAAACATAGATAAGTTATATCTTACACTAGCTATGGAAATTAATGATGCCTTGAAATTTTAACATACTGCTTACTCCTATCCCCACCACACTCCCCAAAAAAGGATGACAAAATCCACAGCAGAGCAAAGTCTTGTTTTTCCCACCAAGTGTCCACTTGCTTTATGGTAGAATACTTTATAGATAGAATGTTCAGTCTCAATTATGCCAACATTAAATTTAGTTTCCTTAGGAATTGGTAGCTTTAATTTTATGTTATTTCCCCAAGTTACTGGTTCTTCTTTCTTAGAGTTAATAAAATGTAATACAGAGAAGGATGTTAGGTTAGAAATGATAGAAAAGTACTCTTAAAAATGTATTGAAATAATTCATAAGGTGATAGAATACAATTTATTATTTTGTTGGCTTCTGAAATACTCTTTGCCAGATGGAATGTTAATGTATTTCATCATTATACTTGAAAATAAACTGATGAAAATGATACTGTACAAGCCAAAAGAGTAATGTAAATTCTACTAAATTTACTAAATGTTAAATTGTAAAACTAAAGAATCTCAGTATTATATCTCCTAAAAGGGTATCAATAAGTATTCCTACTTTCAGAGAGAAAACATGTATCAAAAGATAGCTGAAGAGTCCCATCCTCAAGTGACTGTAAATCTCTTCTAGTAAGAATTTGCTCAAAACTCTAATTTGCTAAAATGCCTACTTTTTTTTAAAGTTTGAATGCGGAAAATTTGAAATTAGATTTTAGTCTATTTAAAAATAAAATAATCTGTTTCCTGTTGTTTTAGAGGTTTAGGTGAAAGGTAAAAATCACCAAAAATGTAAGAGCAGAGCAATAATGTGGGAGAGATCCAAATTCAGATTTGCTTGTTAAAGCAATTTCCATTTCTTAATGACTAAAGGATTTGTTGTTTTTGACAATTAAAAATTGAGTGCAATAAACGAATAGTTTCCATTTCTTCCCTAAACTAACTGAGCTTTGGACTATAGCTTAGCTTGTTTTCTTTCCTTTTTTTGTAGAAATAAATTCTCAGAACTAAGGTATACTAGAGCCCAGTTGTGTCTCTTAACCATACTAGGCCTGAGTGCCTAATAGTGCACACGTCCTCTCCACGATTATCTAATGCTAGGATATGTGTTGCTTTGGAGTTTAGACTGGTCCATGGTGATCCTGTACTATTGCTTCATAATCAGGTAAGAAGCTAGGGCAACTACTCTTAGATCAAATGGTGGGATGCTCTATTTGAGAGATGTTCGGCCTGGACAGCCAGGCTTATAGAGCGTTAAGTGTGATTACTAGAGTGGGTGAGACTTAAAACTCCGTGTGAAAGAGCAGGTAAGAAACTGATATACATTTCAGCCACAATGGGCACATGAATTCTTAGAAAAATAAGTCTTTTCTGAAAGATAAAAAAAGATACCTAGTAATATATTAATACTTGGGGTGAATTAAAACCTTCCAGATTCACCAGGTTAAACAGGATTCCTATGAGAATGGGAATCTCTTCTGAGGGTGGTTATCAGTCAGAGAGAAACCCTTGCTCCAGTGCTATTGCAGAAACATTTTCAGAAACTGGAAAAGAGGATTTCGCACTGTGTTTAGACACATCATTGAAATATTAGAAGACTGACCAGCCTCTTGGTCAGAAAAATGACAGAGATCAATGAAAAGTTTTCCAGCCATAGGAGTTACAAGTGTGAGATGACCAACCTCAGATGCTACCCCAACAGAACGCCTGCAAAGTCTGAAGAGTCAGAATTCAGGAAATGTGGAGAGCTTCCTACATGCACAGGCCAGGTTTCTTCCTGACCACACAATAGCAGGAAGATAGAAGACGGCTTTGCAGTGTGCTGTGTGACAAAGCACTATGAAGCATAATGCTAAAGATCTGGTTTGAGCATTTGCTGTGAATATTTTACTGTGAAGACTACTCAGGGAAACCCAGACTTCATCAGCAGGGACACCCATGAGTTTTGCTCTGAGTGAAGCTTAATTTGGGTGAAGAAATAGAGGAAGGTAACACCAGTTGCTATGACAAAACAATGTCTGGGCTTGTGTCACCAGTTAGGAACTGGAGAATTAAAGTAAATACAGGTATGACTCAGTTCCCACAACTAAACACTGAATTCTCAAAAGACAGAATACCAGGGCTTCCCTCATTTGGGCAAAAGGTTCTCCACACTAAGAATGCGACCTAAATATCAGGATGCAGACTCTTTTCCAATCACTGAAATGCTAACATTGTCTTGTTAGAATCAAAGGAAAGGTGGAGAGTCTCTACCCAGAGGCTAGCAAGATATTCACCCAAGAATCAGTGTCATGATAAGGACTTAGAAAAGTCACACCAAGCCCTTAAGAAAGAAGGGTGAGAGAGCACAGGAGAGGGGTCAAATGCTGTCTGAGATCCAGTAAATACAGTGTTTGTATTCTCTTTTCCCGAGCTCAAAGAAGAGATCAATATTATACTTCTACTAAAGCAGCAAATACTTTTAAAGAGAAAAATGTAACAAGAAAAAAGCATTTTCCCTATTATTTATAATTCCCATCATTATTTATAATTGGTTTTATGGTTCCCTGTTGCCTTTTCATGCAGGAGAATCCTTATCACAGGATGGCATCTTGTTTTGCAGAGCTATCATCAGGCTTTAAGTGCTCTGCTGGAGGGTTGAGAGACTTGAGGAGACTGGTACCTGGGCAGAGTGGAAGGGAACGTTCATTGGCAGATGATGGGCAGACTGGGGAGGACAGGTGCTGCAGAGGGGCTCTGAGGGACTCTGCATGTGTGACCCTTTACCCTCAGTTCTTTCCTCCACAACATCGTCAGTAAAATTGATGCCACTCACACATACTTCAGGTACAAGTAGTCAAAACTGGCTGGAGCACAGGCTTCATTTAGGGGCAGTTGATGCTGTCATAAAGGTAAATCTCAGGTTCAAATGCAAAGAAACTTGGAGAGGTACTGAGTCTTTTATTTATTGTTGACATTAATTTTGTCATCACCACTACTTCTAAGAGAGAGAGTTATTTAAGTAATTCTGGAAACAGTTGTTTTAGAGCTAATCTTATTTCAAACATCAGGATGCATCAATGTTGGGGAATGTCAATCACCTTCAGTGAAAAGGAACAGCAAAGTTGACTTCAAACTGAGAGATGCTGAATCTTTTTGCAGGAGTTGCAAAGGGCCAGAAAGAAGCTCTCCTGTACATGTGATTTATATAGATATTATGGGCATCTATTCCATGGCCCAAATAGAATATCATATATATGGACACTTAGAACTTTGTCTTAATGTAAATATCGACCACTCAATTACATGCCATTAACAGAAGAAAAAGAATAATTATACCAATTTATTCATTGTCTATAGGTCAAGGCATATTCTAGTGACTCTCAAATGGCTTTTTAATCTTTTTTTAAAGACTAAAGGTCACGATGGATATATTTAACTACCACTACAATTAAAATAGGTTTCATGGTAGAAATGATTTCCTTTTTAGAACTAAGAAAGCAATTTAAAAATAGAAATAATACCACAATATTTTATGATTTATAAAGCCTTTTTAGATTAAATCTCATTTGATCTTCACAACTTTGTAAAACAGCAAAGGCAAGCAATATTATCTCCTTTTCACATATCAGAAAATTGAGTGTCTCTGGGATTATACAGGTATTTATACACCTGGAGACTGGAATCCAAGATTTATCACTCTACATTCAACATAATTTCCATTTTATACAAATACAACATGAATATTAATCAAGTGGAAATATCACTGTTTTTAACAAAATATCTTCTGAGGAGTGGCTTGTAAGATTAAAGTTTGTTAAATGATTTGCTGTTAACAAGATTCATTTTCTAACAGAAAGGGCTTGAATATGATTAATAAGCATTGCTTGAAAATGATTTCAAAGTGATCAAGTTACAAAGCAATAAAAAGTTTTGAATGATAGTTAATTTTACTTATCATAAAATAGTTATGTAATGATTATATTTTCTTATTAATATAGGTTATTTTGTTAACCTCACAAGTTAACATTTTTGGAGAAACATCATTTTTGTTTCCTTGTAAAAGAAAAGTAAATTTGCTAGAGAAACCCAATGAAGAGAATACACTTAAGACTGGAAATTTCCTTCGGGATAATATTTCTCCTGAACTATTGACTTTACATTTTGTTTGAATTTGAGATGTGGCTCAGAGGGTAAAGCATCTGCCCATGATGCGGGAAGACCCAGGTTCGATCCCTGGGTCGGGAAGATCCCCTGGAGAAGGATATGGCAACCCATTCCAGTATTCTTGCCTGGAGAATCCCATGGACAGAGGAGCCTGGTGGGCTACCGTCCATGGAGTTGCAAAGAGTTGTACGTGATTGAGCAACTAAGCACAGCACAGCAAGATACAAATATTTCTACTTGGTGGCTTGTTTAGAAAAAGTACCCTTGATCGCTGACATGAGCCATGTGACAACTGCCCTTATAACTGTTAGAAATGACCACCTCCTGGTGTGTTAGTGTGTATTGGATGAAGGGGGACTTTCACAGTAAGTATTTCAAACCAGGAGCACAAAGGAAAAAATCCTTTCACTCTGCATTTGGTCTACATAATCACAACACAGGTGTTTTCCAAGTGTGGTCCTAGACACTTGTTAGAATCATCTGAACATGTGTTAGAAATGCAAAACAACAATAATGAAAAACAAATAAAAAGAATGGAGCTCAAATTCAGTGCTCTGTGACAACCTAGAGGGGTGAGATGGGACGGGAGGTGGATGGGAGTTCAAGAGGGAGAGGACATATGTATACCTGTAGCTGATTCATGTTGATGTATGGCAGAAACCAACACAATTTTGTAAAGTAATCATCCTCCAATTAAAACCAAATAAATTTTTTTTAAAAAGAATGAAAACTGCATCCTGGCTGCTCATATGTGTTGCTGATGCTTTGATCTCTTCTTCAGTTTTTCCAAAGCAGCACTTTTCAGAAAGTAAGGTGTAACTCATTAGAAGGTTATGAAATCAACTACCCTGACCAGCATTTTTTAAACATTAAAGAAATCAAATAGAGTAGAAAAATACTCAAATATCCTGGCACACAGTATGCATAACTTTGGCTTCAGTCCTCCGTATATGAATGTATATTATGTATATAATAGTCATATGTGTGTGCATACAAGTGTGTACTCATGAATGTATGCATGTATGTATGTGTATGAGTAGTAAAAGGCCACAATGTAAAGGGATTTACACTGTAGATCGTGGCCCCCAAACTTTGAATGCTCTGTGTGAACAGTTAGTCCCTTCTGCCCATGAATCCCTGCAATGCAGACAGAAACAGCTCACTGAAGCTAAAGTTGTGGATATACTACTCTGTAAACTATACGTTCAACCAATAGAGGAATCAACATGTGAATATATTACTCCATAGCAATACTAAAGAAAAGTTTAGCTGAAAGATTCAGGACTGATTTTCTTTTAACTCTTAAAAAAATTTAAAATGCCCAGAAAACACACCTAACCAGTTTTGCTTTTCATTCTTGAACCAGAAGTAGCTAATATCTTAATCTTATACATTAAGCATTTAGAGAAAAGAAGTCTTAGATCTTGCAAATGTTTAACTGCATGAAATTTTTTTTACTCAGTTATAATTTTATGACATCTAAGTTTCTTTTTATTGTTTTGCTTTCAACCTAAAGTTTTGGCAATTTTGTATTCCCTCGAGCTATTTTGAAATATTGATAAGGAAAAAAAAATCTGCAGAAGATACTTGCATGAACTGAATGTGTTCTGAGAACATTTGGTTTAACTAGGTAAACTGAAACCACTGTAGTTTTGGGCTTCTATTACTGCTGCTGCTAAGTCGCTTCAGTCGTGGCCGGCTCTGTGCGACCCCATAGAGGGCAGCGCACCAGGCTCTCCCATCCCTGGGATTCTCTAGGCAAGAACACTGGAGTGGGTTGCCATTTCCTTCTCCAATGCATGAAAGTGAAAAGTGAAAGGGAAGTCGCTTAGTTGTGTCCGACTCTTAGTGACCCCATGGACTGCAGCCTACCAGGCTCCTCCGTCCATGGGATTCTCCAGGCAAGAGTACTGGAGTGGGGTGCCACTGCCTTCTCCATTGATTATTCTGTATAGCCCACATCCCTCCACCCTCACCAGGACTCTTTGAGACTGGCGTTACTGGTGCATGAATATAAAATTAATTTTTAAAATTAATTTTAAGATATCAACTGTATAAGCTCTAGGGATGACAATCACCCTTCAGGAATCTGCTAGGCTAGGATTAGGTGATAGGATTTAAGGCCAAATTTATATTTTCAAATTTAAGACTTCAATTCTGCCTTCTGCTGACTATTCTGAGTACTATGAAAATTTTCAGTTTATATTTAGTTCATATAATCATTAAAACATAGGTTTTCTCAAAGTGTAATTCTGGATCAGCATTATCAGAATCACCAGGTGCTTACAAGAAATACAAATCTTAGGTCCTTCTCCACACTCAATCAAAAGGCTTGAGGGTGGGGCCCAGAAATGCATTTAATCAATGCTCCAAACATAATGTACATTCAAGTTTGAGAACACTGTACTAAACATACCTCTTCATGAAAGTGAAAGAGGAGAGTGAAAAAGTTGGCTTAAAACTCAACATTCAGAAAACTAAGATCACGGCATCCAGTCCCATCACTTCAGGGCCAATAGATGGGGAAACAATGGAAACACAGCTGCAGTCATGAAATTAAAAGACGCTTGCTTTTTGGAAGAAAAGCTATGACCAACCTAGACAGCATATTAAAAAGCAGAGACATTACTTTGCCAACAAAGGTCTGTCTAGTCAAAGCTATGGGTTTTCCAGTAGTTATGTATGGTTGTGAGAGTTGAACTATAAAGAAAGGTGAATACCAAAGAACTCATGCTTTTGAACTGTGCTGTCCGACTCTGTGTGACTCCACAGACGGCAGCCCACCAGGCTCCACTACCCCTGGGATTCTCCAGGCAAGAACACTGGAGTGGGTTGCTATTGCCTTCTCCAATGCATGAAAGTGAAAAGTGAAAGTGAAGTGGCTCAGTCGTGTCCAACTCTTCGCGACCCATGGACTGCAGCCTACCAGGCTCCTCTGTCCATGGGATTTTCCAGGGAAGAGTACTGGAGTGGGTTGCCATTGCCTTCTCCGGAAACTTGTACTAAACAAGATCAAATCTTTTTCTTTGCCAGGGTTAGACTGCAATTAATACTTCAGAGAGAATAAGTAAGGCGGTAACAGGTATTCCTACAATGGCCCTGGCTAACTCTATATAATAGGTGTTTCTCAAGTATTATTTGAATTTTTGCCTCTTTCATTCTCTTGCTAGCCAATCTTACCCAACCTTTAGATATTTTGCAATTTATATTAGTAACATAATCAGAACATAATCATAATTTTGGTGAATGTAAAATTAATCAATTTACAACATATTAACATTTGTGATTTTAAAAATAATGTGATGAGCAAGAAAATGAAAGCTAACCACTTGAAAGAAGTTTGAGGCTCTTTGTGGATTTCCATTTTTGCCTTGGAGTATTAGGTACCTTTCAGTGATGAAATTAGCTCTATTAACCCATACTGTAAACCTTTACATCCATAGAAGCACAGTGCCTGGTCAATAGTGATTGCTCAATAAATGTCTGAGAGAGTTAGTGACTAAAGAGAACAATCCAGGCTCTGAGTGCATGAATAAAAATACTAAATGTTCACCTTCACTCCAAAATATTTAATAGTAAGAACAGTTCTATACATCTTTACTAAATTTAACACAAGTTTTCATTCTCTAAACTTTCTACCATCTAATAAAAGAGGACATTTTCTAAAAACAAGGATCAAGGTTTAATTTGAACCATGACACCTCGCAGACAATCTTTTATTGGGCATAAAGTAAAAGAAAAGGTTGCTGTAGTTACATGCATTTGGGTAGATACCATTAAGAGCTTGCCTGAATTTTTTTAAATAATAAATCACTTTTTAATTAAAAATATATTCATATGCCTCCCACCCTTTTCCCTCATGCATTCTTCAGAGATATATTTGTACTTATATAAGCATATAGGAATGTATGGGGCTTCCCTGGTGGCTCAAGCGGTAAAGAATCAGCCTGCAATGCAGGAGATCTGGGTTTGATCCCTGGGTCGGGAAAACTCCCTAGAGAAGGAAATGGCAACCCACTCCAACATTCTTGTCTGGGAAATCCCATGGACAGAGGAGCCTGACTACAGTCCATGAGGTCACGAAGACTCTGACATGACTGAGTGACTAACACTTTCACTTTCTTTCTTTCATAGAAAAAAGTATGTTTCTATTCAATGTACACACGCATGCACACATATACACACTACTTGTTTTTTCATTTAACAATATATTTAGGAATCTTTCCATGTCTATTTACACACATATATACACATACACACTGCCTCACTCTTTTAAATGATGTGTAAAATCCCACTGAATGGACAATGGAAAAATATATATGTATTTCTCTTCTGATGAACAATTAGGCTTCTTCCAATCTTTGTCTAATACAAATAACTTGAATGAATATAGTTGTTTATGCAGCATTTCACATATGTAAAGGTATCACCACTGGATTAAATTCTTATATAGATATGTGTTTTTTTAATCTTGATTAAAATTTCCTATTGCTCACCAATCCTATACCAATACAGTTTCTTCAGAACAATGAGACTGCCTATTTCCTTATGCCTTTGCCAAGGTTTACTAAGTTGTTAGTTTTGCCTGTGTGAGAGAGAAAAATAGTATCTCTTTGTAGTTTATTTTTCATTTTCTTTTCAGTAGACTGCTTCTTCAAAGGCTTTCTTCATTTTTGGTCTTTTTTTTTCTTTCCTGAAGGATTTCTAATAGTAGTCTGTATATTAAATGAATTCATACTTTGAATATAATGTTTCAAACTTGATGTGAGGAGGTTGTTTCACTGTTGCCTTTCTTTGCTGTGGTTTCTTTCATATGGAATGTTTTTATTTTTATTGAGCTGATCACACCAATGTATTTTTTGTAGAATCTAAATTTTATATCATGTTTCCCCATTATAGTGAAGTGAAGTCACTCAGTTGTGTCCGACTCTTTGTGACCCCATGGACTAGTAGCCTACCAGACTCCTCCCTCCATGGGATTCTCCAGGCAAGAGTACTGGAGTGGGTTGCCATTTCCTACTCCAGGGGATCTTCCCGACCCAGGGATCGAACCCGAGTCTCTCGCAATTCCAGGCAGATGCTTTAACCTCTGAGCCAATAAAAATATTTTTCTTTCCAAGTGAAATTAATTTTTATATTTGGAGTAATGTATGGAACCAATCTAAGTTTCTCTTAAAAATAGTTACCCAGTTGTCCCAAACATCATTTATCAATAGTTCATCATTTTTCTACCTACAGGCAATGCCATTTTTATATTCCTAAATGTATTTGGCCTATTTATGATATTTAGTCTATTACTGGCCTATATTAGTCTATTCATGTGCGTAGATAATTGTTTTAAGTATTAATTTTATGTAAATTTGAATAACTGGTATGGCCATTTGTATCCCATGTCATTCATCATTAGTTTTCTTTTCACAACTTTCTTCACTATTCTTGTAGGTAGGTTTAGTTATGTAAACAGCCTTTCTTAGAAAAGAAAAAACCTACTGGTATCTTGATTGGGATCATATTAAAAATTTTAAGTTAATTTATGGAGATTCAAAATATTTGATAGTGAAACTTCTTCAATTACTCAAGCTTCCTTTTGTGTGTCCCTTAGGAACTTTAAATTAAAGTTTTATTCAGCAGCTGGATCTTGCACATATATTATTAGCTTACTGCCTGGTATATTTTGAGTTTATTATAAATGATGTCTTGGCTTATTTTCTAACTACTGTTCATTTGTATCTAGAAAAGCTATGGATTTCTTTGTATATAAATTTTGTACTAAGTCACATTACTAAATTCTCCTATTATTTGATTTTCATTTGATTCTCTCATCAAGTATACAGTCATATCTACAATTTCTGATCTCTTTACCCTCTTTCTAATTTTATATTTTATTTCCTTCTCCTGTCTAACTGCTTCTTTCCTATAATTCTGAAAGCACAATTAATAAATCACATCTTCTTTTCTCACAAGGTGATGAGAAAAGTTACTAAAACTTATAGTGGGTAAAGTTAAAATAAATGAGTTAAATTACTTTAACATTCTACAATTAGTTTACAAAATCCCTAACCCATGAAATTTTGGGCACCAATAGTTATATTTTTTAAATCTAGATTTTAAAAGAAACCAAATAATTCCATGGCCAATAAATACAACTGTAGTTATGCTTGCTGAGAAAGTGTTAACCAAATCACATGCTTTTGGAGTATGAACTCATAAGCACGGGAACACAGAGAAATTCTCTCTCATTTGAGAACTGACATTTGGTCACAAGCATCATGTGATCGTTAGCCTCGTTAAATTAAAAGACATGGATCAGCAGAACAGGCAGTATTAAAATGTTATGGGTCTAAAGCTGACTCATATGTAGCTCACAGACAGTATGTTTAAATTTGCCAGCAATACATTTTATATCTTATCTGGATCACACAGTTTCCACAAATGAAACATCAGTGATTTTTTCCATCAAAATCTGTATTAGTTTCAAACTAGTAAATTAGCTTGCAATTTGATTTAGAAACATAAGGACCAAGTGAAAGTTATGCAACAGGTCACCTGGAACATAGTTAAATTCCATATTTATAATCAGAATTTACAAACATCATTAAACACTCCTAATCTAGATTTTGGCTGAAATAAAATCTAGCCATTTCTGGCATGTAGCAACATACCTGGGGTTCTGAAATGCTGTTTGAGTATGAAATAGCTAAAAATTAAAATAACACATTCTATTTTGCTTTAGAAATTAAGGAGGATTCCATCAGCTATGCTAAGGAGTGGCTGAAGGCCCCATCATTTTGTGTGTCTTAACCTTTTACTTTATCAAGATTTCTAGGGGTGGAATGTCTTACAACCTTAACCATAAAATTACTGCCTCTAGATCTTATCAGCTTCAAGGCTGGAGCAGTGTGAAACTGACTGACAGCTGAATGGAATATAGATAAAGCAATGGAGACTACAAGTCACTCAAAGTCCCATTTAATTAGGTGTTTTGAAAATAAGTTCCCAGAACCTTTAGTCAATTCAGGATTTAGTGCAGAAAGCAGAAGATTCATGGTACTCTTTCAGAGGAGTTTTATTTGAGACCTCAGGTTGGCCTAGGGAAAATGGGACATAGGAAAAGAGATAATATAAAGATTATAATGGACATACATACTTTTGCCAAAATAAGTGGAAAAGTAGTTTTGCTTTACATTTTTAAATCATTAAGGCTATAAGAAAATTATTTAAAATAGAAATTTATTATTTCTATAATATGCAAAATGTAAAATAACTGTGACTTATAACATCACATTTCTAACAAAACATTTCTTCCAAGAATATCTATATATATGACAATTAAACATGTTGTCATCTCATGTGACTATGTTACTTTTCTATCTCTATATAGTTATAACAAGTAATCCAACATTATTTTAACATTTTTTACCCTTGGTAAGAAGTATGGCCAGTACAGCTCCTTCTAATACAGCCATTTCCCCTTAAATATAAAGAAGCCCTTCAAGTACTGATAAAATTTAAAAAAATCTCTGACACATACTGAAGTGGGAAAAAAAGACAAGATGTTTTACTTTTGTTACCACTTGTAAAAAATTTAATGAGAGGGAAAGAGAGAGACATTCTGCTTATACATTCAGAAGGTATCTCTAGAGTGATACTCAAAGAACTCGGTAACTGTGACTGCCTCCTAGGAGAAGAACTGAGAAACGAGTGAGAGAGACACTGCATGAAGCACTTTTATCTTTTGAATTGTGCAACTTAAGAATGTATAACTTATTCATAAAAATAAATTAATAAAAACATTAAAATAAATAGCCATTGGTACCACTCCAGTAAAAAATAAGAAAACAAAGTCATTTTATGACGCACTATCTTGTGAAGCACGTTCTCTGTTCTTGCCTGAGAAACCCCATGGATAGAGAAGCCTGGTGGGCTATACAGTCCACAGAGTTGCAGAAGAGTTGGACATGACTTAGTGACTAAACAATAACAAAATGTATCCATCTTCCTAGAAAAAGCATTCTCACATACCATATCCACAAATGTGTAAATCCAAGGATAAAAAATAAAAGCATTATTCTTGAATGAATTCTTAACTTTCTATACATTACATAAGATAGCTCAAACTTTTACTTAAATAGCCATAGATGGACATTCAAATTTTCCTCCAAACAACTGAAAGAAATTACTATCTTTTACATTTATCAAAAGAGGTAGAGATACGAACAGTACTAGTTTTGATACATTTACCTTGTGCCTTTGGTGGGATCTAATTTTAGCAAGAGTCATTTAACATATATAATTACTAAATGTATATACAGAAAAGTAGAAAATTAGCTTTCACAGCACAGTCTCAAAAATGATTAATGTCATCTTATTCAGTTAGTTTCCTTATCAAGAAGAAAAAACAACTCCATAAATAACCATCTAATTATAAGAATACAAATGTTATTTTATGGAGGAATAAGTAAATAAAGCTTCTTACAGTAAATTGCTAATTACTGTATAGTTTCATATAAGATAAACTACGTTGTGATGAGTATAAAAATATCACTACCTATAATCACAAATTTTTGATCTCCATGTGCAAAATGTGTTCTGGTTTAAAACTTTAAAAAATATTGTTATATGAAAAATAATTTAGCATTTAAAATCAAAGACACATAAGGAGACCTTCAGTTCGGTTCAGTCGCTCAGTCGAATCTTTGTGACCGCATGAATTGCAGCGTGCCAGGCCTCCCCGTCCATCACCAACTCCCAGAGTTCTCTCAAACTCACATCCATCTAGTAGGTGATGCCATCCAGCCACCTCATCCTCTGTTGTCCCCTTCTCCTCCTGCCTCCAATCCCTCCCAGTATCAGAGTCTTCTCCAATGAGTCAACTCTTCGCATGAGGTGGCCAAAGGACTGAAGTTTCAGCTTTAGCATCATTCCTTCCAAAGAACATCCAGGGCTGATCTCCTTCAGAATGGACTGGTTGGATTTCCCTGCAGTCCAAGGGACTCTCAAGAGTCTTCTCCAACACCACAGTTCAAAAGCATCAATTCTTCACCACTCTGCTTTCTTCACAGTCCAACTCTCACATCCATACATGACTACTGGAAAAACCATAGCCTTGACTAGACGGACCTTTGTTGGCAAAGTACTGTCTCTGCTTTTGAATATGCTATCTAGGTTGGTCATAACTTTCCTTCCAAGGAGTAAGCATCTTTTAATTTCATGGCTGCAATCACCATCTGCAGTGATATTGGAGCCCAGAAAAATAAAGTCTGACACTGTTTCCACTGTTTCCCCATCTATTTCCCCATGAAGTGATGGGACCAGATGCCATGATCTTCGTTTTCTGAATGTTGAACTTTAAGCCAACTTTTTCACTCTTCTTTTCCTTTCATCAAGATGCTTTTTATTTCCTCTTCACTTTCTGCCATAACGGTGGTGTCATCTGCATATCTGAGGTTATTGATATTTCTCCTGGCAATTTGGATTCCAGCTTGTGCTTCTTCCAGCCCAGCCCTTCTCATGATGTACTCTGCATATAAGTTCAATAATCAGGGTGACAATATACAGCCTTGATGTACTCCTTTTCCTATTTGGAACCATTCTGTTGTTCCATGTCCCATTCAAACTGTTGCTTCCTGACCTGCATATAGGTTTCTCAAGAGGCAGGTCAGGTGGTCTGGTATTCCCATCTCTCTCAGAATTTTCCAGTTTATTGTGATCCACACAGTCAAAGGCTTTGGCATAGTCAATAGCAGAAATAGATGTTTTTCTGGAACTCTCTTTCTTTTTCCATGATCCAGCAGATGTTGGCAATTTGATCTCTGGTTCCTTTGCCTTTTCTAAAACCAACGTGACATCTGGAAGTTCATGGTTCACGTATTGTTGAAGGCTGGCTTGGAGAATTTTGAGCATTACTTTACTAGTGTGTGAGATTGAGTGCAATTGTGTGGTAGTTTGAACATTCTTTGGCATTGCCTTTCTTTGGGATTGGAATGAAAACTGACAGGGAGATGTATTTAGAAGATCAAAGCATAATGAGTTGAGATATGACAGCAGTCAACTCTTCTACCTTAATGTCCATGTTCTCCCAAAATGTTAACAATAAATAGATCCCTAGCATTAATTTAATGAAATGTAAAACATGTATTCAAGTAGTAACTTAGCTGAAGTCATATCCAGTGATGTCCCAAGAAAATGTTACATACTCTTTGAAAAATTCTTATCTAATACTATCAGCAGGAGATGTCTTTTAAAGGTAAGTTTATACTTATATTTAAATAACTAAAAAATATATATATACATATTTAACTTTATACACATGGACTTCATTGACCAAATAAAAGAATACAGTAGGTAAAAGGAGAAAAAGTATTTTGACCAAATCTGAATACTGGTAGTTCGTACCATACTACACTCATCAAATAAAATTTAACATGTTACCATCATTATCTTCTGAAAAATTCTGAAATCTCTCTGTACCTTGAAAATTGAAACATTTTACCATGCATAGGAAAAATAAAACTCTAAAACATATTTATTGAAAATATTTTGTCACTTAAGGTTATAAAACTAAATATTTGCTCAAATATAAATTTTCCATTAATGTAGAGATTCTTGTAGTATAAGAAAGATGGTTTTATATTGACTATTAGATTAGGTAAGAAAATATCTCAAGTGCTAACCATTTATTTTTCTTAGTAGTGGCTTCAGTTTCAAATATGACCTCTTTTTATTGGCTTACCCTGAAAAGTTAGTTTGCACAATGGAGTAAACCTTTTTGTGGCTGAAAATTATTCCTCATGAATTTAAATGGAAGTATTTCTATCTAGACAGAGGTCAAAGGTAAGAGAGAGTCAAGGCAATTATTCTAAGAGCTGGGGCAGGAAACCTTGCTAACCAGGAACTGAGTAGAAGTACTAGGTCTGTGCTATTCCTAAGTTCTCAAATTTAATTAGTTTCACATCAACTGAATTAATGATTTATTCCATTTATTACAGGCTGTTAAGGAATAGCCCAATTTGACCATTTCCCTTCAGGAATTCTGGCCACAGTAGAGGCCATTCCTACACAGTTAGTTTTATCAGGCTTGCTATAGGTGATTAGCTTTAACACTA
Organism: Nanger dama; assembly: GCA_917880005.1. Lineage (NCBI taxonomy): Eukaryota > Metazoa > Chordata > Mammalia > Artiodactyla > Bovidae > Nanger > Nanger dama. The sequence goes on along the minus strand of CAKJTW010000017.1, from coordinate 18,326,704 downwards.
AAGAACAGTCAGAAAAATTGGAGTTATATGGCACAGTCTGGCTCAGTGTCTGGAAAAAAATGGCTTGCGTCTTCACCAGCAAGTTGTTAAAGATTGTGCTCATAGACATTCTTTGTATGGTTCTGCAGTAAATGAAAAAGGTACATGAAAATAAGCAAAGCCCCTCTAATAACATAGCACCTACCAAAAACTCTAGAGTTCTAGTAGTCTAAGCAACTATGATGTACAAATTTTCTAGCATCTGGCAAGAGGAGGATGGGAGGAAATGTTAAATAGGTGTCATGGCACTTAACTTTGTTAACTTTATTATAGTAAAGAACAGAGATGAAATTGTGCACAGAATCACTGCCTACAGTGAATGAAGCAGATGAAGACCTTCAGCATGACTGAGGAGGAATCTAAATCACATATAAACGGTGGTAGTAAATGCAAGGTAACATAATACTAACAGATGTATATTTAGTTAATACGTATCTATCATATGCCACTATTTTGTGTGTTTTCAGTGGGGGCACCTTATGATTTTTCTATGTAAAAGTTATTTCTTTAGGTAACATTTAAACTCCTTTTGCTAAAAGGAAGTTTTCTTATAAAAATGAAAACAAACAAAAAACCACCCTTAACAAAAGCTGAAATATGAATGCCTTTTAAAAAGTGTAAATTAATATGTGCAACTGATACTAGGAATTGATGGTTTCTTTTTTAAAAATAGTTTTTTCCCTATTTCCAGTTGGTATAAGTCAATTATTTTGTGTTAGTTTAATTTACCAATTAATATAACAAAAATTGCACTGTATTTGTGTAATGGATAACTTAAAAGATTCATGCTACTTTTTACACTCTACATAGGAAAAAAAAGAAAAAATCAAGCTATAAAATTTACCCTATTAAAATCTGTACCTGTATACACATGACCTGAAATAATCAACTTAGTTATCTCAGTAGTGATAGCACTAGCAAATTTAGTAAACCTATATCCAGCTCGTGAGGATGTTTAACAGATAGCTAGAAATCAATGTGAAGGCAAGCAGGAATGTCTAGGGAAGGTGAAACAGGAGCGGGTGTGGGATGGAGTGGTGATAAGCCAGCCTGAGAGAGGTGGGTGAAATGAAAGTGGGAAAGGGACTCTTCCTCTCCATTTTCCCAGATTTCCTAAGGCCTTCGTAAGTGGCAAGTACTTCCCTTTCCACTGAAAATACTGTCTGGGTGACCTTTATGAGGAGCATTATAAAGTACTGGCACCTAATCTATTGCCTTTCCATTTGTAGTAAATATACAGTTATTTTACACCCAAATATTTTACAGTTCCTTTGTAAATATGATTTTAAAGCTGAAAAGAAATTAGGAAATCATTTAGTCTAACTAATCCCTTATTTCATTGACAGGAGAACTGAGGTCAAGAGACTCTATGATTTAGTTTGTGATCTACATAAATATACTGATGTTACTGAAAGGTTTAGAAATGCCGTATTTAGTGTTATTAAAAGCAAGAGGGAAATGGGTATTAGAAATGCTTCAAAAATACAAAAAAAAATGGAACATCTATTCTGATGTTAGTAGGAAAGAGTTAATTAAAAACAAAAGGCTTTAAAGACAGATTAGGAAAAAGATACTAAATGATGAAGGTATGAATACATGGTAATCATTACAAACAGAAAACATATATAGAAACTACTTACCAAGTATATATTATATCATGAAGAAAATCCATAAAGTGAAAAGTGTAAAGCCTCTCATATAATTATTTTCTATTTGTTTCTATCTCATTATAAGAACAAATTATATGGTAGGAGTACAGAAAAGGGGTACATGCACTTAAGTCAAATTTCCAGGCCCCTTTATATGAAACAACTGTAAGATCAATTCCATTTCTACTTTAGCTAGGTGGTTCTAAATGATTATTCTCCCTATGCTTAGCTGAAGTAAAAAGGAAAGACCAGGTTACAGATTTTGAGGACATCAGAAACTGCACAGGTTTTTATTACTATTTCTATCATAGCATTTTAGCACATTAAAATGTCTTGTATCAAAATAAACATATTTGTTAAATTTTAGAAACTTGAAAACTCATATATGTATTTTTGTTCCTAAGTTATTATTTGCTCACACCTATAATCAGAGCCAAATTATTAAATGTTTTTCACTGGAATGAAAATGAAAGTGGCAAAGGACTCATCCCCCCCATTTTCCCAGCTTTCCTAAGGCCTTGATAAGTGGTTAAGTACTTCCCTTTCCACTGTGAAAATCACTGGGTAGATGGCCTTTGTCAGTGCTTCCCAAAGTGTCCCTCTGGTTCAATGTAAAATAACTTCACATATGGGTAAGCATGTCTAATTTTACTCTATAGTACAGATTTTAGAAAAAAGTTACATGCTAAAACTTCTCAACACATTCTTGCCCCAGCCCAGTGTTCTGTTTCGTTTTTTCTCTCTAAAGAGAAAAGTGTATAGAAGCAGCCACCAAGAAGCTGAATTAAACAAACAAAAACTTAAGGTACTTACTGTCGCTGGGGAAGCCCGAGTGGTATGTGTCACCGAGTGTCCAGAATTCTCCATCGAGTTGCCGATCAGATAAGTTCCTCCAGAGCTGCTGATGAGTTGTCCTCCCGTGACGCCCATCTGAATCCCACCGGTGCCCACCATACTGTGAGACGAGACCACGGTAGTCACCTGTGCAGAGCTCCCTTGAGTATCAAAGTAATTCCCTCCAGTGTTTTGGCTGTACATCTGCGTTTCTGTGTAAGGGTAAGTTGTTGTTCGGCTTTAGAAGAAGAAAAGAAAGAAATTTATTTATATCAACTTATTGTTTTTCCACGGTGAATATATGTTTAAAATATATCAGCTTAGCCTTTGGGACATGGTGAGTTTTGTATTTTGTGTGAAACTTCATTCCCAGAAATAGCTGGGCTTACTTTCCAAATTAAAGGTACATTTATTTATAAGTACCTCAACACTTTTCTGCACAGTAGAGTTTTTGCCACTATTGGGGCCTACCTCAAGTGTATAAATAAACTCAGGTCTTGTCCCTTCAAGAAATCCTGCTGTGTGACTTCTTAAATTTCTTATAAAACTTCCTGCAAATCCCAGTTTTAGGAAAGGTGGAATCTGGAATGAATAGGGGTTGACAAGTCAGCTTCCCAAACTACTTCACACTGCTGGTGACTGCAGGAAACCTCCACGACTAAGGTAGCGTGCATGAATCTCTTTCTAACCACTCAGGATCTTGAGCAAAGCATGTGCCCTAAATCTCTAACTCTTTCTTCCTTATACTCAAGCTTCTCCTCAGTGAGATGACCATGCCACCTCATGTCCTCATTTTCTGCTTCCCAACAAAAGTCAAGCTTCTACCCTTAGCCTTTCACTGAAAATGTTTTTAATAAGGTCACTTGTGACCTCGTCTAAATACCAAGCTAAAAGGCTGCTGTCAGTCCTCATCCTTCTTGACTTATCTGCAGTACAATGTTGTTGACTATGCCGTGTTGCCCTTTCCCTCCTTGCCCTGTTCTGATTAAGCAGCTTGTTTGATGGATTTATTTTTAATTTTCAATTGACTATATCATACATTTTACCATGACTTTTGTTTTTATTTTGCAATTACTGTAGGCTCTCAAGAAGTTTCAAAAATAGTAGGAAGGTGTAAAATACTTTTCTTTTAAAAATTCAAACACCAAATTAAAATTCCCAGTGTTTTTGGTCCTTCTCTTCAACACTACATCTCAGAGTGAGCCAGTACTGACAATTTGGTGTAGTGTCTGTGGACACTTCTTTGTATATGCGAGGTCTTTCTGTTTTAATCTTTCTTGTTCATTAGTTTCTATGGCATTTCTCTTTCACCTTTTAATTTTTTTAACCACAGTGGCTCATTTTTTGGGGCATATTAAATAGTAATTTTCTGAGGTCTCCAATTTTAGCTCTTATCTTTTCTCACTTTTATTCAGACTATACACTTAGATCATATACTACATGACCATATTCATGCCTATAAGTTTATACCTCCACTATTCTTCACTTTCTAGTTTTACTTTTGTTGTGGTTGTTCAGTTTCTAAGTTGTGTCTGACTCTTTGCTACCCCCTGGACTGCAGCACGCTAGGCTATACTTTAAGAGTTTTAAATCTAGATTTCTGAGAGTCACTTAAGTATCTCTGCTAGGGAACCCCTGATATTTGGGAGGTCTCCTATGTAAAAGTGAAGGTATACCTAAAAGGGAATTCTTTGCTCTCCTGCTCTTTTTCCTATATTCCCCCTCTCAGCAGACGGCAGCACCACAACGCTCAGCTTTGGAAATTATTGCTAACTCTTCTTGCTCAGGACTTCCTAGTTTGCTCAGTGGTAAAAGAATCTGCCTGTCACTGTAGGAGGTGAGGAGGTACACGTTCGATCCCTGGGTCGGGAAGACTCCCTGGAGGAGGAAATGACAACCCACTCTAGTATTCTTGCTTAAAAACAAACAAACAAACAAAAAAACTATGGACTGAGGAGCCTGGCAGGCTGCAGTCTATGGGGTTGTAAAGAGGCGGATGTGACTGAGTGCACGCATACTTTTCTTGCTCAGACTGACATCAGTCCTACTAACTTTAACTCTGAAACAATTCTCCAATTCTCCTTTCCATTTTTGTACTCACTGCCTTAACTCATAATGAGTGAGTAAAGTGAAGTGAAAGTCTCTCAGTCGTGTCCGATTCTTTGTGACCCCATGGACTATACAGTCTATGGAATTCTCCAGGCCAGAATACTGGAGTGGTAGCCTTTCCCTTCTCCAGGAGATCTTCCCAACCCAGGGATCAAACCCAGGTCTCCCACATTGCAGGTAGTTCTTTACCAGCTGAGCCACAAGGGAAGCCCAAGAATACTGGAGTGGGTAGCCTATTATTCCTTCTCCAGGTGACCCAGAAATCCAACCAGGGCATCCTGCATTGCAGGTGGGTTCTGTACCAACTGAGCTATCAGGGGTCCTTTACCTCATAATATTCTCCATTAAAATTGCCTTCTAACTAGTTTTCCTTCCTCTATATAGTTCTCTTCCAATCTATCTTCAACTCTGATGGCAGGGGAATATTTCTAAAAGGAAAATATGAAAATTAAGCTTTTCTTAAAAACCTTTCTGTGATTCTCTTTTGCCTTGGGAAGAAATTCACAAGCCTTGATCTGTCTTCTCAGGGCCGATGCCGGCACAAGCTACGGATTTGGTACCAGCCATGTCTTCAAATGATTTCTTTGCTCATACCACACTGACCTTGATGCTGATCTCCTGTAAAGCACTATCTTCTCTTGCCTCCCTGCTATACTGTGTAGCATTTCCCCTGTCTGGAAGGCCTTTACATGTCTTCAACTCTCTTCCTTTGCCTAAAACACCCTTAAGCTCTCAGTTCAAGCATCGCCTTATCTCAGAATTACTCCTCTGCACCCCTTGTAGTCTATGGCCACTCCTTATAGGACTATTATGTTTGCTCTCTATACTTTCCTAACACATTGCACATACCTGAAATATAACTCTCAATGCACTATTAATTTCCTTAAGTCTTCATACTCCCATGAAATTATGTTTCATTCCCATCTGTATCCTCAACACTTAACGTTAACTATTGCTACATAGTGAGCTCACTAATCAACAAATAAAATATGACTCTACTTAAAAGTATATTGGCATAATGGTCACTTTCATAAATTTCTAAAACATACATTCTTTTTTTTGCTGTTTTGTTAAAGCATGAGAAATTGGGCTAAACTATTTCAAGATTTTTCTGTATTATTTAAAATAGGTCATTTAACCCATTACAAACTATATTTATATTGCAATTTCTAACGCAAATTTCAGTAAAATAATAAAAGTGCTCCAAAAGTATTCAACACTGGGTAAAGTTATTGTTTTCCAGGAAAAACCACCACAGATCCAGGTATAAATTTTAGTTTGGGATGATGACAGAAACAACTCCATAGAGAATATTTTTGTTGTTTTTTAACACATAGAAAAGTGTCATTTAAAATACACATTTCTTCTCAATACTGCTGTATTTTCCAACGGGAAATCTCGTTTATATATTTCTTTCAGTATATACTTATTTTAATAAAACAGCCATGTTGATTTTAAACTTGGATAAAAAGAGAAATGAGTTCATCTTATGTCCCCTAAATATGACAGTGACCCTCTTTAGCTGTACTTAACACAATCTGATGTTGGTATAAGTATAATCAAGTAAGATGTACAAATAGATATAGGGAAATTAACACTATGACAGATGCAGGAAACTGTGTCAACTTTCCTTTTCACAGTCTGAACAAAACTCTTAAGTATGCTTTCCAGTAGTAAGTTGATTTTATGAATAAATCATATAATAATAGCTATTAATAGCTAATATTTACTATTTACTATGCAAAACGCACAATCTTATGTGCTTTTCAGGTATTAACTCACTTAACCTTCATTACAACTTTATGAGATAGATACTGTTATTTCTATTTGCAAAGACAAGGCGAATATTTGGAAGTCTAGATAGATTAAACAGCTTTATCCAAAGCACACAGCTGGTAAAAAACTGGATTTGGAATATGCAGTTAGCCCATTCTCTCAAACATTTCATCACATTAAAATAATTTAACTTTTAAATATGTCAATTATATTTATCAATGACTATTGTGGAACAGTCACAAAAGGTGGTACAGGTAACATACAAACTTTCTATTTCTATTTAAGAGTTTCTTACATTTTAGCTAAAAGATGATGCTGTTCAAGTGCTGCACTCAATATGCCAGCAAATTTGGAAAAATCAGCAGTGGCCACAGGACTGGAAAAGGTCAGACTGCACTCTAATCCCAAAGAAAGGCAATGCTGAAGAATGCTCAAACTACAGCACAATGGCACTCATCTCACATGCTAGCAAAGTAATGCTCAAAATTCTCCAAGTGAGACTTCAATAGTATGTAGACCGAGAACTTCCAGATGTTCAAGCTGGATTTAGAAAAGGCAGAGAAACCAGAGATCAAATTGCCAACATCTCTTGGATCATAGAAAAAGCAAGAGAGCTCCAGAAAAACATCAACTCTACTTCACTGACTACCCTAAAGCCTTTCACTGTGTGGATTACAACAAACTGTGGAAAATTCTTCAAGAGATGGGAATACCATACCACCGTACCTACCTCCTGAGAAATCTGTATGCAGGTCAAGAAGCAACAGTTAGAACCAGACATGGAACAATGGACAGCTTCACAATTGGGAAAGGAGTACATCAAGGCTGTATATTGTCACCCTGCTTGTTTAACTTATATGCAGAGTACATCATGAGAAGGGCTGGGCTGGAAGAAACACAAGCTGGAATCAAGACTGCTGGGAAAAATATCAATAACCTCAGAGCTGCAGATGACATCACCCTTATGGCAAAAAGTGAAGAGGAACTAAAGAGCCTCTTGATGAAGGTGAAAGAAAAGAGTGAAAAAGCTGAGTTACAACTTAGCATTCAAAATACTAAGATCATGGCATCTGGTCCCATCACTTCATGGCAAACAGATGGGGAAACAATGGAAACTGACAGACTATTTTCTTGGGCTCCGAAATCACTACAGATGGTGACTGCAGCCAGAAAATTAAGAGACACTTGCTCCTTGGAGGAAAAGCTATTACAAACCTGCTGCTGCTATGTCACTTCAGTCTTGTCCGACTCTTTGTGACCCCACAGACGGCAGCCCACCAGGCTCCCCCATCCATAACAAACCTAGACAGCATATTAAAAGCAGACATTACCTTGCCAACAAAGATCCATACAGTCAAAGCTGTGGCTTTCCCAGTAGTCACATATGGATGTGAGAGCTGGCCCATAAAGAAGGCTGGGTGTCTATGAATTCATGCTTTTGAACTGGGTGTTGGAGAAGACTCTTGAGAGTCCCTCGGACTGCAAGAAGATCAAACCAGTCAATCCTACATGAAATCAACCCTGAATATTATTGGAAGGACTGATGCTGAAGCTCCAATACTTTGGCCACCTGATGCAAAGAGCCGACTCATTAGAAAAGACCCTGATGCTAGGAAAGATTGAAGGCAGGAGGAGAAGGGGACAACAGAGGATGAGATGGTTGGATGGCATCACTGACATCACTGACTCAATGGACATGAGTTTGAGCAAGCTCCAGAAGATGGTGAAGGACAGGGAAGCCTGGCGTGCTACAGTCCAAGGGGTCACAAAGAGTCAGACACAACTGAGCCAGTGAACTACAACTACACTTTGCTAACTGTTTATCAGCATACTCTCATATCTTACTCACAATGGGATCTGAAGAAGATGTACTTGCAATGGTAAAGAAAGAGAGATGGAAAAGATCCGACTATTTTGGAGGATATTTACCATTGCACACTAAGACTTTGGAAATTCTATGATTGTAGAAGTTGCAGTTCTATTATAAGAGCATCATTCCAAGGAGTTTAAATCACGTCATCTTCTGGGCATGACTCCTTTATATAATTAGTCCTCAGTGAACAATAGCAATACAAATAAATGCATCACAGATATATATAAAATCTCTATAGCCCTCAAGTCAGCATAAAAATACGGCAGCAAAGAGCTTTGGTTTTCATACTTCCCCCTAGCTGGAGATGATTCATTAGCTAAAAAATGAGCAAAGAACAGGAGAAGAGTGAAAGTCACTAAAGAGTATGTCTAATCCATAAGCTATGTTCATTACTCAATCATGACCCATGGGACTGAGGAGAAAGCTTGTGTAAGCACACACAGGGGTAAAGATTGGTAATTTCCAGCTGGGAAAAGGGCACAATTATATGTGTAGATGAAGTGTCACAAATTGTTGCTGAATTTGTCTCTGGTACTTAAATACTTGCAATGTGGAAGAGAGGAGACTTTTCAACATTGGACTGGGTAACAGAGGCAGACCGCAATGTCCTCAGTCATTGCTCTTCAAGAGTAAGAAGGTAAGTACTAACTCAGTTGCTGGAGGCCTTTCTGGAGCTAGAGCCAGAGTCAGGTAGAAATTAATTCCTTAGTATCTTTTCAGTTTTAAATGCTCTAAGCTCCTGGATAAATTCTGAAGAAATTTTGTTTAAAAAGAGAAGTGCCAACAACAAAAACAAACAGTTCTTTCTTAGGAACTAGAAATAATGATTCTAATTCTGATACCTAAGATCAGCTGTCTTTCATACTGCTATAATGAATACATAAGAGTTATTGCTTGCACATTATTTACCCCAGAAATCCCCAAGACATATGTTTGAGAAAATTACTCAATTTTTGGCATATCAGATTGAAAGCAGCTAACTATTTCTGACTGTACACTCCTGAAACAACTAAATTCTCACGCAATTCTGCTCACGTTTGAAACATGCCTGTTTGTTTGTTCTTTATTGATTGCCACAGATTGTTATGAAAATACTATGTCATATTATTCTATAGCAGAAGAGGAATCTTTCCACTGTTCTGCATATGTATCCAGTAATGAATGTAAACACCCAGATATATCCATACTTGCTGACAGAAAGTTCTCTCCATAGCTGAAGGTATTATCAGGTTCTGTGTAAATGTCAGGACTCTGATCCACTGAATTCAGTAAATTAGTGCTGTTGCCATCCCATCATGCCTCAGCATATACCTTGGCTAAGCATGACCCTTGCTTATTCACTACAATGATTATGTCAATTTATTTTAGTTATAACCAATTTTTCTGTTTTCTTTATCTTCAGGTGTCTTATCCATAAGTCCAGATATATAATATCTCTAAATTATGCATTTTGTGTTTTACCTAGGTTTTGAACACCCTCTCACCAATAAGCTAGTCAACTACAAAATAAAGCAATGGTATGAAAAATTGCAAAGTAAGATAATAAAATATCTTACGAATTTCATACCATAAAATTCAATATGAAGATAAAATGCAGTGATGTTGACCATTATAATATCTTACATTGGTACAATGTTTTTATTGCTTTCAGGCTACTTGGTACATATTCTTTTAATAAATATTTACAGCACCTGGGGAAAAAGGAATATGACCTCTACTCATATAAAGGTTACATAACATAAGAAATAGGTGGTCAAAAATAAAAAGGAAATAAGATCATTAGATATTTTGTTAGACCTGTAGAAGAGAAAAACAGCATATTAAAGTATAATAAATGGAAGGGCACATATTAGATCAAGTAATCAAGTGCTGTTACTTTCCCAGAAAAGATATTTAGAAACTAGAGGATGAAAAGAAGTCAGTTTTATGAAACACAGGAGGAAAGATATATCAAGAAGACAGTGTAGCATGGACAAAAGCCATGACACAAGGAAGACCCTGGTATTTAGGAATAAACTAGAAGTCTAGAGTGGGTGTTTAAAATGAATTAGAAGGACACTAGAAAAAAAAAGTTTTAAAAAGTAGGTGAAAACTAAACTTGTAAGTAGTGTACACAAATTTTTTCATGGGTCATGATCTGTAATTTAATGGGTCACACTAACATTAAAAAGAGACTAGACAACATCAGAACATATTATACCTAGGAGGATAAGAATTATTTTGAGAAGCTTTTTTTCTGTCATATGCATATACAGCATGTGTGTGTGCCTATGTATATTTAGCTGAGTAAAAATTGCACATCTAGTTTTCTCACTGGAGATGGTTTTTAAAAAGCTTGAAAGACATCATGATGGACCACGGAATGAAGTTTGGATGTTATTTTAAGCTGGGATAGGAGTTCAAGGAGGTAAGGGAATGTTCCTGTCAGAGAAACAACCTAAAGAAAGGCCTGAAGTCAGAGAGGTGACAGGAGACCATGAGAAAAGGGAGTGGCAATCAGAGCACACTGCTATAGTCAGAACACGTAAGATGATTCTGAATAATGATATGATATGATATGATATGATAATAGGAGGCGATCTTACTGCAAGGTGTTTCCATGTAGTGATAGCAGTATATGTCTGATTGGGACAGACTGAAGAAATAATTAAAGGCAGTCAGAATGAATAAGTTTTAAATATTTTCAAAAAGTTTGGGAGCTAGGAGAACATGAGAATGGGGGACCTGTTGTTAAGGACAGAGGTACATGGTCATGGAATCTTCATTAAGTCAGCAACACAGGTTGCACAGTTCTGACTGGAATCCAGTGGCAGCAGTGGCCAAGAGTGTTTGAGAGGGCTGTGGTCGTGCAGGGTTCTGACTGGACAACTCCTGGCGTGTGGTTTTGTCTTTGGTCTAGCTAATGTTTAACATTGCTTGTACCTATTTTTTCAGCTTGTTACTTCAGACTTTCTGAAAATTCTGAGTCACAAATATCTTTCAATAAATTATTTGTTTTGCTTAAATAAGCCAGACTTGGTTTCTGCTGCTTGAAACCAAGAACTCTGCCTTATATGTTTTACATTGTGAAGTTTTTTTGAAAGTCACCAAAGCTCTACATGGAAGTAGCTACATTATTTGGAATCTTCAACAAATTGCTTTCATGTGGTACAGTCTCTGGTTGGCTAGCATGAAACAATATTTTTGAGTTTTGAAACAGATTATTTTTTGAATGCTCCAAGTCACACTGAAGTCAGAAGACAGCATAAATAAAGAAAGCAGCCTCTCCATCTTAATTATAGAAACACCATACAACCATTTCTTCTAAGCAGAGAGCATTTAAATGATAATAAGAATGCATAATTTTACCTGAAAATCCTGAGACTGTTTCACTGAAAGAGAAAATATGAACTTGAAGAATATCCTTTTAAGTTTCTTTATTAATCAAGAAGAACAATTAGAACTGGAAATGGGACAAATAACTGGTTCAAAATTGGGAAAGGAGTATGACGAGGCTGTATAGTGTCACCTTGCTTATTTAACTTATACGCACAGTACATCATGTGAAATGCTAGGCTGGATGAAGCTCAAGCTAGAATCAAGGTTTCTGGGAGAAATAACAATAACCTCAGATATGTAGACCATACCACCCTAATGGCAGAAAGTGAAGAGGAACTAAGCCTCTTGATTAAGGTGAAAAAGGAAAGTGAAAAAGCTGGCTTAAAATTCAACATTCAAAAAACAAAGATCATGGCATCCAGGCCAACTACTTCATAGCAAAAAGATGCAGTGACAAGTTTTATTTTCTTGGGCTCCAAAATCACTGTGGATGGTGACTGCAGCCATGGAATTAATAGGCACTTGCTACCTGGAAGGAAAGCTATGACAAACCTAGACAGCGTATTAAAAAGCAAAGACATCACTTTGCCAACAAAGGTCCATATAGTCAAAGTTATTGTTTCTCCAGTAGTCATGTACAGATGTGAGAGTTGGACCATAAAGAAGGCTGAGCATGAAGAATTGATGCTTTTGTACTGTGGTGCTAGAGAAGAATTTTGAGAATTCCTTGGATAGAAAAGAAATCAAACCTGTCAATTCTAAAGAAAATCAACCCTGAATATTCATTGGAGGGACTGATGCTAAAGCTGCAATACTTTGGCCACCTGATGCAAAAAGCCAGCTCCTTGGAAAAGACCCTGATGCTGGGGAAGAATGAGGGCAAAAGGAGAAGAGATGGTTAGACAGCATCAGCGACTCAAACTCTGAGAGATAGTTAAAGGTAGGGGAGCCTGGTTTGCTGCAATCTATGGGGTCACAAAGAGTAAGACATTACAGCAACTAAACAACAATTAATCAATTAAAAAGTATATGGAAAGGATAACTGGATGGCTTCAGAAAATACTCTATATTATTTTCTTTTTGAATAAATCTACTAATTGTCAATATATCATTAATGTACCACCTCCTAAAGTATATGATGCCATGTTATTACATATGATTCAGATGAGAGTTCTGTGATCAGTTTTTAAAATACCACGTTTCATTCCTAGGGGATTTCTCAGAATCTTTAAAAAACGAACAGAAATTTAGAGTCCTCAAAAGAAGTTCATGTAGTGTTTTTCTGCTTGTGGGATCACAGAACTTTTTAAGAGAACTAACATTTTATGAAACACATTTGATAAATTCTCTATTGAGTTTGATAAATCTATAATTTAAAGATTATGAGAATGCTTCCCATTGGTCAAGTCTTATTGCAGTGGAAACCCACACAATGAAAACCTTAACATTTTAAAACACTGATCATCTCTAACCAGGGGATAATTTTCAAAGAGTGGTTGGTAAAAGAAAATTAAAAGTGTTTTCAAAAGATATTTCTTAATTTGGACAATATATAGTATGTCTTTACTTCCACTTTGACTAACATAACGGAGTAAGTGGGGGAGTGAGATTCAAAAAATGGAGATGGGAAAGAAAAAAAATTCATCATTTAAAAAAACTGATTTCTCAGTTACATCAAGAAATTTCAACTGAATGGTACTCTCTCTACATGGTATGCAATGTTTCCCAGCTAGTTTCATTACGGTAGTCTAAAGTATTAGATACCATAAATTGTAAGAATCTATAGCAATGGACAAGCCTATGAACCAGCCCAGTAAAAAATATTCTTGGGAAAACTATTGCCAGGAAATACGTAAATGTGTGTTCCTATAGAAATAATGATAAATACGAACAAGAATGAATTAGATTACCTTCTCCCTTGAGTAAAAAGCTATTCTACTCCAGCACTCAGTACTGAAAAGCAGTTTCAACTGAAATGCATGTTCACTCACTGTCTCCCATTAATTAATTCTGTTATGCTACCAGTAATTGTCCATAGTCACAGAGAAAAAAAAGTAAACACGTTAATATCATCAAATTATAAGGAATAAACATTTTTATAAGCGATGACACATATCTGTAAGGGCTACCATCACCTCTTGAGTCAAACCTTGTGCATTATGTCTACTTGGCAAGGCTGCTGGTGACAGGAGCAACAGCGAGCCAGGATTTACTAACCATGCACAGGCTGCAAGGCCATGTACTGGATGCGTGAAAGTTCATGATAAAGACCAGCATCCCGATCTGGGAGAATAACTAGCAAAAAGCACTTGTTATCACACAAAAGTGGGACTTTCAATATGATCTGAGTAAGGGATCAAACACTAGCTGGCTATGCACAGTGGTGAAAATGAATATGGACTACTCTTTTCTAACACACATGGAAGTGCATCAAATATAAAGAGTAGAAAGACTCTAAAATGAACTTTAGAGAAAAAAACTGTACATAGTTAAATGTCAGCACTGCAAAATTACAGAAAGATTGAAATAGCTTAAGCTGAAAATTTTTCTTGTTTTATTTTAAAAAGATGTTCATAGTCCTCTAGCTACTAAAATTTTGAGTGTAATTCATGGCAACACAATGTTTCTTTAGTAAAAATGATGCTATAGAATCTTTAGTCAGAAGCACCAAAACTGAAATTGTAATGAAAGGCTTTAAGGATGCATCTTCTTTATCCTGACCAAGGGTGCACGTTTGTGACATAATTAGCTGGAGTTGAGGATATAATCTGGGCACACACAGACTGGATCAAAGCTAATTGGACTTTGTGGCAAATGAACTCGTGACCTAAACCTCATTAGTCATGATCTAACTAACTGAGTTTGAGGGCCACAGAAAATATATGTTGACACAAGATATTTACTTTGAATTATTTCCACACTTAATGGGCTCTATAATTTTAAAGAGTCAACTTTTAGAGATGTTTGTCTAAGGTTTTGTGAATGAATGAATTCACTGATCTCATATTTACGCATATAGAAGACCCTAGTATCAGCGGTGGGACAGCTTTAAAAGGCACAAAGCAATATGCAGAATTCAGAAAAAAAATAACTAGAGAGCAAAACTGTATAGTAATAACTAATGTTTAGTGAGTGTTTTCAATTTCTCAGAAGCTATACAAAACACTTTGGATAAACTATCTCCATATTTCATAAATGAAGAGAGTAAAGCAGGCTGTGTTATCTTTTACAAAATCACACACTAGCAATCACCGTATTCTACTTTGGGCCAATGATAAATGACTGTGATAGATACAACAGAGTTATTTCTCTCAACACCCATTCCAACTCTCCTTTTCCTTTGCTGTCATCTACCATATAGACAGAAAAGCTACAAACCTGCATTGCTAGATTCCTCTTCAGCTAATTAATTTGTTACACAGTTATGGCCAATGAGATATAAACAAAAAGGAGCTAGAGGTTTCTGGGAAAGCCTGTGTGTGTGTGCACACATATTTATATGTACCTATATATGTGCGCATATACAATGTATCTTCTTTTTCCACCTTCTGTCTTCTTGTCTGGAATACAGCTGTGATGGCTGTTACCAATGCAGATTTACTACCATACCAGCAAATCTTTGCCCTGATATCCCTGAGCTGCTAATGTCAGCAACAGACTGAGAGGAAGTACTATTGTGGATGTTTCTAAATGCTCATTTCCTGTCATCTTTTGGTAGCTTAGCACTAAGCTGGCTCAGGTGGTCTGAGTTAATCCTAATGGAAGAACAGGCTGGGGGACCTGAACTTTAGAGGCACCCACTCCTCCCTAGATAAGAAAGCCATGTTTTTTCTACTAAATAACCCATTAATGTTCACTACCCCTGCCCCCAGAAATATGGAGCACTCTGTGAGGCCAGAGATCTACTGAAGCAATTTCCACGGTATCATCCAGTCTTACTAGAGGTATCTGCTGTATGCCAGCTTGTAAGATCTCTTCAATAAGGCTTATTTTATATTTGCACACATAGTGCATAGTACAACATGCTAACTCTGGATTTTTTTGACAAAAATAAAAGCCCTAATTTGTTTAAATCTGTCATATTGATTGGCTGCAGTAATAAACATAAGGTAAAACGTTACGGAATAGAGAGTGATAATGTAGCCCTTCAGTGGGGTCTGCTAAGGCGTTACCTAGGGTGTCTTTGAATTAGGGAACAAACTAGGTAGAAGATGGTACTTGCTTAAACAAAGGGAGAAAATATAATGACTTTACTCTGAGGTTCTGGAAGGAAATATACTACAAACAAGGATGCAGCAACAATACAACTGAGTGACCTCCAGCAGTGTCTAGAAACCCATTTATATTCCCTGATACCATAAAGGACCAAGTGGCAGGCATCTTCTTTTTTTTTTTTTTGGTCTAAATGCCAGTAAGAGTTTAGATTTATGGTAGAGATTCCAAAAACAGGCTCCAGAACATCCTGGCCTTATACAACAAAGAGGTAAAGAATATTCACACTGTGTCTAATATATATATAAAGTGCTACAGATTCACTAGAGTAACAGAAATGTGCTGATCCTTCATCATGTGCCCTTCGCCTGCTGCTAAGTCACTTCAGTCGCGTCTGTCTCTGTGTGACCCCATACACCGCAGCCCACCAGGCTCTCCCATCCCCAGGATTCTCCAGGCAAGAACACTAGAGTGGGTTGCCATTTCCTTCTCCAATGCTTGAAAGTGAAAAGTGAAAGTGAAGTCGCTCAGCCCTTCACCTAAACTGATGTAAATAAAATAACAAAATGACAACAATTCCCATTCAGGAAGAGTTCTTCTTAGTATGATAAATATATATAAGGATTCGTTGCACCATGGTAGGACTAAGAATCTGGGTATATTGTTATTTTTACTGTACAGGGGACAAATACGTTACCTGCAGAGGAGAGCCAAGGTTCATGACACAAAGGAGGATGTGACATGTCAGTCTACAAAGATATTGCTATACTGGGTGTAGTGGTTTGGGAACAGAAGAGAGAAGTAGAGAATGATATTTCAGCAGAGGAAACAAACCACGTGTCCAATAATACAGAGGCATGAAAGAGGAAACAAGTACAAAACTGGTTGTTCCTAGAACAGATGGAAGATGAAGCCAGGGAGATAAGGGTGGGGAGGACCAAGACAGACAGACACATTTTACTTTATAGCTAATATAGGTTCTAAAGGCAGTGGTGATATAGGCAGATTCAGTGACCAAAAGCAATAAGAAAAAAAGAGACGATGCGTCAAGATCAATGAAGAACTTTCAGTTTTGTATTATCTACTGTAAACCAGTTCCTGTGCAAGCTGCTTTACATACTCTGCCTTAAATCCTCACAATAATCCAGTAAGAGTAAGTTTATTATCCTCCCACTTTCCAGGAAAGAATAATAAAAGCACAGAATAGTTGAGTACCTTGACCATGATTATAAAACTAATAGATAGTTAAACCAGGATTTTAAGATGTTTAGCTATAATAAGAATAAATGCACTTTCTACATACTACACACACTTCTGCAGTTAGATTTATTGCAGTGAAACAACAACAAAAACGACACAAAAATCCCTGCCCCTCATGGAGCTTACAGGTTGGTGTCATGGGGGTCTGAAAAATCACCCAAGGTACAGTCTATAAAATCAGTCTATAAAATCACCCATTAGGTACAGTAAGAATTTAGAAAGCAGAGATTCTTAACCTAAGGCACAGCAGCCTGGGGCAGAAGAGTCAATACGAGAATCTGAATTCATTTCAGACCGGGAGATCTAACAGATTGGAAACAAAAACCTGTGGGAAATGAGAACAAATGTGGTGACTTATAATAGTTCTTAGTCCCTTTATTTATAATAACATCTTGAATCTCAAAGTGGCTGAAAAACTAATGAAAAAAATATACAAACTGACATTATTGTTGATGCAAAGGAGATAGAATGAGAGTTGGGGAAGTTCAGAGAGGAAAATAAGATTTATTGAATATCTAGCACTTTTACACAGAGCAGGTAAGTACCTCATTTAATAAATGCAAAAAAAACCCACCTCCTCCTAATCTGCTAATACAGTAGATTTATATTACTTTACAGAAGACACACAAAAATTCACCTTATTGATAAAAACAAAAGCATAGATTTTAGAAGATATTATTATGATACAGAAATCATCAACAAGGGGGTATGCTTTTCTCATCCTAGAGAAAATCATTCATGGGTACAATAATTTAAAATTTTAAAATATTCTACTGGGGTAGAAATTTCAAAATATTTTTAAAATACTCTACTAAGGAAAATGAGCACATATTTTAAACAAACATAAACAAGGCTCAAAACATCAGTTTAAGTTCAATAATGTTACTCTGTTTAAAAAAAAATACCATGAAAGCAAGGAAATAACTTGGGATGAGCAGAAGGTGTCACGAAGTGCATTCCTTTCTCTGAATGGGGGAATGGAGACGACTGCCCCACATGAACTTACATTGCTCCATTGGTATAGACAGTGTCACTCCCTTCCACGTACTGCACCTGAGCTGGGTAGACATGCTGCACCTGCTGCACAGTCTGTACCTGCTGCACCTGGAAAGCAAACACGAGGACCTGATGAGAGGCGCCTGTGACAGAATGAAGGCGCAGTGCCAGACTTACTGCAAAGGTTTTTCTAGGGTACTGATAAACCCCAGAACGTTTTATAATGAAAACCATTAGGTTCATGCTAATTTCAGCATAAGTACACGCTGGGTCCAAAGGTCCAAATCAAATGTAGCATTTATGCTGAATAAATTCTGTAATATTCTTGCAAGTATGTATGTATACACACATTTCAAGTGTTTAGAGTGAAATTCTCAAAGCTCTGCACTTATTTTGATGGTTGACGAAATTCTCTTCAACCTGGCTTGTGAATGCTACATTTATTTTTTAATTAAAAAATTCACAGAGGAAAAGTTCAAATACTTATATGTAGAAAAAAATACTATAATAAACCCCATGTACTCATCATCCAACATAAACAGCTGTCACCAGATCTTCCTCTTCAGCCTCTCACAGGATTATTTAAAAACAAGTGTAGAACTTACAGCATTTCACTGGTAATATTTCATTTTTTCTTAAGAGAAAAAGGCTAATGTTAACATGAATACAATACTAACATCATAAATAAAACATTAACAGTTCCTTAATATCATATAAAACCCTATGTTTGTTCAAATGTCTCTAATTATTCCAATGTTTTCTTAAAAGTTGCCTTGCTCAAATCAGATCCAAACAAGGTCTACCCGTTACATTTGGGTGATATTTCCTTTCTTTCTCTTTTAGTCTCTAACAGTTTCCCATCCTGTTTATATTTGACTGTTAGTGACTGAAAAAACTAGACCAGTTATCTATTAGAATTTCTAGAATGCTAAATTTGCCTAATAGCCTCTCTGAAATGTTGCTTAATAAATTCCTCTATCTTCTATATTTCCTACAAATGAATAGTTAGATCAAGGACCCTGATCAGATTCAATTTTGAAAAAGCTGTGTACTGTTGCATTGGGTAAGTTGCCATTGAACAGCTGGCTGTCTCTCATTCTGCAGTATTATTTGATCAAGAGCTTCAGGTGTTGTCAGCTGGTTTCACTGGTTACAATGTTTCCTATTCATGTTTACTTGAGGATATCACTAGTCACTGATGATCATTTTCTGTAGCAATTACTTTAATTAATAAAAGGCTTCAAACTTGTGGTAATCTGATTCTGCTATTCTCTCTTCATTTATGAATAGAATTCTATAAAAGAATTCTTATTAATATTTGATTACTCTGAATTAAGGTTTGTACAGGAAGAATAGGATAAATGCATGATTTCACTATTTATCAGTACTCACAATAATGATTTTATTCCCTTAGCTCCCTCCCCCAAAGTGACCAGTGTTGCTTTCAGTTTGATCTTGCTTGTATCCCTTAAGACTTTTAGCTTTTAAACATATATATATATATATATATATTTTTTTTTTTTTTTTAAACACAGCAATCGTTTTTTCCCTACAATTGTCCCACCTTTGACTAACGGTAGTGCCGTCATGGGGGCTTCCTGGTGGCTCTGTCAGTAAAGAATCCACAATGCGGGAGACCTGGGTTTGATCCCTGGGTTGGGAAGATCCCCTAGAAGAGGGCATGGCAAAACCACTCCAGTATTCTTGCCTGGAGAATCCCCATGGACAGAGAAGCCTGGCAGGCTACAGTCCACGGGGTCGCAAAGATCTGGACACAACTAACCGACTAAGCACAGCACATACACACAGCGGTGCCTTCATGACCACAGTATCTTTCTTAATTCTCAGATCTATCCTAGACCTGAAATCAACCATTTTTAAAAACCCTGAGTCTTCTGTTTTAGTTGCAATATAGATATGTAGAAACTGCTTGGGAAAGCAATTTACCGACAGGCAAACTATTTGACACCTTTGTGATTTCTTCTACAGAAATATTCATCATATGAAGAGTTGCTGCACAATATTATTTTTAAAAATACAGCATATAATAACAATAAGAAGGAAAACCTTAATGACTGCAAAAGGGGAGTAATTAAATATAGAAGATCATTCTATAGAATATACGGTTGATAATAAAAGAATGTGAAGTGAAGTCACTCAGTTGTGTCCGAATCTTTGTGACCCCATGGACTGCAGCCTCCCAGGCTCCTCCATCCATGGGATTTTCCAGGCAAGAGTACTGGAGTGGGTTACCATTGCCTTCTCCAGGGTATCTTCCCAACTCAGGGATTGAACCCGGGTCTCCTGCATTGCAGGCAGACACTTTACCCTCTAAGCCACCAGGGAAGCTCAATATAAAATAAATTAAGATTAATATATACTATAATAGTAGGATCTCTAAGACATATTCTAAGTGAAAAATGTTGCTGAAAAATACTTCATGTGTGCTCAGTCACTAAGCTGTGTCCAACTCTTTGCAACCCCATGTACTGTAGCCCACCAGACGGAAATGTTCTTTGAGGATTTATTGGTTAGAGGAGCAGAAAGCCCAGTGCCCCTTAGTAACTCTTTCATGGGGCTCCTTTTCAATTGCCCAAAGAAACATTGTATGGAAACTGGTCAACCCTGATCATCAGAACAGCCTCTTTTTCACTGGAGTTTCTTGTCATTTCCTTCTCCAAAGGCTTACAATGTAATTTGATTACGTATATATCTGCATATATGGGCACATGTGTATACAAATGTGCTTAAATATATAAAGGAATATAGAAGGATGCACACTGAATTTCTAAAAATGGTTACTTTACTGAGTGACATTAAATGAGATGGGAGAGAAGAAATGACTAACATCCTTTATGAATTCACATCTGTATTTTATGTATCTCAATATATGAAAAGACTTCCACTTCTGGCCACGATGGAGTAAATACTACTGGAAATGCTCTCCCCTGTAGACAAGTAGAAAAGTAGACAAAATGTGTAAAACAGTATTTTCAGTCATTCTACAAAAAGGCATCATGCGATTCTGTTCCTTAATGGAAGGAAAACAAATACAGTGAACCTTATGATGATCTTGGAGACCAGGATGCAGAATATAGAGCAGGAATGGACAAACAAAGCAGAGCATCATGATCTAATTGAGGTGAGGAGATACTCAATTTGGGGAAGGCTGAGTCACCTGAAATTTGAGGACAGTATCAGAAAGGAAGTTAAGTAGAGAAATAGATACAGAAATGTTTGTAGAGATCCCCCTGATGCCGAATACTAAGCTCCACATGTGCAGGGACAGAGAGATGTTAAGGTTCTGACCATCCATAGTGTCATGACCTTATTGAACAGCTAGACATTCTGTAGAAACACCAGAGGGCAGAGACATAGTATTGATAAAAGGACTAAACTATGTATAGAATAAAACTACTTTGCGTGCGTGCTAAGTTGCTTCAGTCGTGTCTGACTCTTTGCAACCCTACTGACCATAGCCTACCAGGCTTCTGTGTCCATGGGATTCTCCAGGGAAGAATACTGGAGTGTGTCGCCATGCCCTCCTCCAGGGGATCTTCTTGACGTAGGGGATCGAACCTGCATCTCCAATGTCTCAAAAACTACTTTATGTCCATCCTAACAAATCTAAAAGAAAAGCCTTGATAATATCCACAAGTAACTGCCTATATGAAACTAAATTTAACATTTGTAAAGGAAGGTATCAAAAATCCAGACATATAAAACCATAAGAATCAAAGTGTCCAGCATTCAAAAAAAAATTTATGACATATGAAGAAGCAGGAAAATGTGATTGCTAATGAGGAAGAAAATCAATCAATAGAAACAAATCTAGAAATGAAAGATATGAGGTGGCAGAGAGCCGTTAAAACAACTATTCTAAATAGCCTTGAGATTTAAAGGAAAATGCAAACATGATAAGAAAGAAAGAAGCTATAATGAACTGAGTCAAATTTGTGGAGTTGAAAAATACAGTATCTGAAATGAAAAATTTGCTCAATGGAATTGAGAGATTACATAGTGCGGAAGAAAAGACAAGTTAAGATGAAAACCCAGCAATAAAAACTATTTGCAGATCAAAAAAAGAAATAATGAAGAACAGAGAAACATAGAAAAATATCAAGTAGTCTAAACAATTTAACTATAGTCCCAAAAGAGGAAGAATAGAAAATATATTTGAAGGAAGAGTATAAACTTACAATTTTATTAAAACTATAAACACAGATCTAAGAAGCTTAATATACAAGACAATGCATAGACAAATGAAAACCACTGTAAAGCACATTATAATTAAAGTGCTAAAGGAGAAAAATTCCTAAGCAGATAGAAAACAGATACATTGTACACAAGGCAACAGGTATTAAAATGACTGAAAACTTCCCAGTCAAAAAATACAAGCCTAAGATAATAAAATAGCATGTATTTAATGCAGTGAGAGAAAAACTTCAATCAAGAATCCCATAACCAGTGAAATATTCTTCAAAAATGAAGAGAAAATCCTTTCTTTGACAAAAACTTAAGATCATTCATTCTGCTCTAGCAGACCTCCAGTGAAAGGAACCACAAAAGAGAGTTTTGGACTAAAGAAAAACAATTTCAGATGGAAAATGGGACTTACACAAGAAATGAGGAGCATTAGATGGTAAATCTGTAGGTGAGGTAATTTTGATTATTTTCTCATCTTTTAATTTCTATAAAAGATAACTGTCTATACAGAGTAAAAATAATAATATGCATATAACGGGGCTTATCACATATGCAGAAATAGAATGTAAGTATGACAAAAATAGCACAAAAGAAATTATACTCAGTTTAAATCTTGATTGTCATAATGGGTAAAAATGTAAACTCTAACTATATACTCTCCACCAGAACACATTTTAAATATACAAAGACAGGTTAAAAATAAAAGGATATAAAAAGACAGCCTTTTGCTAACACCAATCACAAGAAAGAGTGGCTATGTTAACATCAGTCAGAGTAGACTTCAAGACAACCAATACTACCAAAGAAAAAGATGGAAATTTAAAAAAAAATTATCAAGAATAAATAATACATCCTATATGTTTCTGCATCTAAGAACAGTTTCAAAATAACATGAAGCAAAAACTGAAAGAATCGAATGTTAACCAGTTTCCTTTATGGAGGCCAATATGGAATGGTTGCAAATTCAGTTAATTTGGAAATAGGAGAACTCATTTTAGGTCTTTATGCTGACGCTTGCTATTTATATACTGGGAGAGTCAATTCACTTTTTAAACTAATAATTCTTTTGTGTGTAAAGAAAAACTGTATCTATTCTGTCAAAAAGAATTTTTGTGAGAATCTAAAACTACTAAATATAAACAGAAGGCATGTTATAGGCATATATGATAATTATAATACATTTTGAATAATGAGACATTATTAAATACTTTGAAATATGAATCCTGTCTTCTACATCTGTGTAATTTTCATCTTTATATTCCACTTGGTTTCAGCCATAAATATGTACAATAGTGTTCATCAAGAGTTCCTTCAAATCATGAAATTCTATAATTAAAGTAGAAATGAAACTCAAAGTGTCATGAATCTTGGAAAATAATTCTGAGTAGATGCTAGCTAACTCATCTAAGACATCAATACATAAATATGGCTCTTGATTACATTGAGACTTAACTGTACAGTGTAAAAATAGAGTATAATTCTTTGCATTATCTACCAAGTTAAAGAACTGATGAAGTAAATAAAAGACCTATTTACTTAATAGAAAATAGAAAAACACTAAAAATAATGAATTATAGCATATACTGGAGATAACACAATTTTTCTTATTATCCAGACTAATCATTACAAACTAGGCTGAAGAGGCCTTGAAACAAATTAGTGATGAGAAATGGAATTGCCTACAGTTTGATAAAGTATTTTTTCAACGTATAATGACAGTGAAGGAAGTAAAAGAGGAGTAAAAGGCAGAAAAAGAAAGGAGAAAGGAAAAATAACTACCTTATGTCTGTATGTCTCATTTCACCAATGAAAAATTAACGGCCTTTTATTTTTTAGTTGAGGGTTATTTGACTGTCTTTCTTTTGTGGGGGAGGGGAAAGTGGAGCTCTATCATTGGTAAAGGTCACTGGAGAGGCACAGAAATGCTCCCTTCCTATCTCAAAATTATTCAGATCTAGGAAGAGAGATATATCTACAAAATAACTTTATTGAGACTTATAAATCCAGTCACAGGATGGAAATGCACATGTAGAGCCTTTTGTATATTTTGATACATTTCCCCAAACCCAACACCTTTATACTATATATATTGCACAACAATTAAATAACACCCTGTACCTAGCAAAGGAAATGCTCAGTGAATATTTGTGCAGTTTATAATATCTTCTAAATGTGGACATGTATTCATTTTTTAAAAAACACCAAGAAATGCTCATGATTCCAAAGTGAATTGATGTGATTACTTTTAATGCCCTTTAATGTGTCATTAAAGACCAAAGGTAAAATATTTAAAGGAAGTTGCATGCTATTTTCTTTTCCTAAAGTAATTAACTGTGATCTTAAATTTGTTCAGATATTATTTTATACCATCTTTTTGTTAAATATTAATTTCTGTTCAAATATTTACTAAACTGCTATCTTTTGTAAGTTCATTTTCTATTTTATTTGCCAATCGCAGTGCAGGAACTGTTCAGGCTAGCAATGCTGAAAGAAAGGAAAACTAGCATCCTGTAGGCATCTTATTACTATTCCCGGTAAAAGTATTTTCTATCCATCTCTGTGAAATCTATAAACTGTCACATTTTACTGCCTACTCTACCCAAGTCCTCAGGGGAAAGGAGAATGATTGAAAAACCCTATAGGAAGTTAATTTTCTCTTAATTTTATTGTATTTCCAAGAAAAATTCTCAGAAGTGTTTCCAAAGAGGATGAACAAATAATTTTCACCACTTGAATTTTAATAAACAACAAATTGGTAAAAATATGAATTGAAAAGAGATGGAATTAACAGAAATAAACCAACAATTTCTATAATTAATTGTTTAATAAAAATGACCTTGGGTTAATTTTTAAAAGGCTACACAATACATATCAGAATGTTGGTGGGAATGAAGTCAAACCATAACATTCTGTACAAGAAATTCATCCATTTTTTGTCAACTGAAGGGAAAAAAATCCTCCAAATATAAATATATGTAACAATGTATATACATTTATACACTAGATGACTTGCTAATACACACTTAAATGGAAGCACCTCATTACTATTCAAATGTAGTATGACAAATGCCTTTCCTTATTTTACTGCATTTTTATAATTCTTATTGTTATAAAAGATGTGAATACCAAAACAAACTACATACCACAGGAAAATGTGCTGGTTCAACAGAATCAATTAGTATATTTTGAGGACAAATTTATACAATATGTTGTTTTGGATGAGCTACAAGCAAAATAAAATGAATCACGCTTCAAAACAGTAATCCTTTTCAACAGTAAATGAAATCATTTATAATTGTTAAGCTTACTAGTCAGTTAACAATAACATTAGTCTCTGTAAAATGTCTTTATTATGTCAAGATATTCATTGCCTTTCTTGTATAAAAGCATTCCTTACACATGTGGCTGGCATAAAATGTCTAACTTTAGTACTGAGAACTGTCAAAAACTGCAATAAGATGACTTTAATAAACCCGCAAGAGATATGAAAGAGCTCTCAGAAGATTAAAAACAGGGGATATTAGAACAGCTATGTTAGAGACTGCTATATGACTGACCAAAAGTGAGGCAGAAAGAAAAAGATCAACACTGGAACAGCTATTAATAAAAGGGCAGAGGAGAAGTAAGACATCCAGAGTAGCAGCAGAGAGTTAATTAGAAAAACCACCTTGTGAGAAAACAGAAAGAACTAATTTAGTAATTCTGGATGAGAAAAACTGTAGGGAATTGAAGAGACTGTGGAAAGATAGTCAAAAAGTTCAATCACTACAGCATTAGGACTGCCTCAAAAGATGCAACAACAAAAACAAAAGATTGTAAGGGGAATTTCTTTAGAAGCACGGTTATGGGAACAGAAATCAAAAACCTAAAACCATTGTTTTCAGTCTTGGTTAAAATTAAAAAGTAATCGTATATTACAGAGGTGTTTAATAAATCTTGCTGAGAAAGAATCCCACAAATATTATGAAGGTTCAAAGTTCTTTTGCAGGTACCGGATGGTTATACGTTTTGATCACAAGATCACGGTGAACAAAAAGCATGGTTAAGTGACAGGACAGGTTAAAAAATTACTACTTATTCTCCTTATGTTTGCTGAGAACAAGAAGTTTCCCTAGATCTTTATTATTAATTTACCAAGTTCTTCCTGGGATATTCAATGATAACTATAAAAGTCCTGTTTTATCTTCTAAGACTGGTAGCCCTCCACTTCAAAGAATGTGATGAACATGAACTGTTGGAAAATAAGATATTGTTTATTTAAATGACAGAGTTCGTTTTATGCAGAAAATGGAATCTGTTCATTTACATTGTAAAATTTAAATAGTATATTCACTTTCCTGTGTTAATTGACTCTCACTTAAAAACTATGTAGCAGTTTTTTTTTTTCAGAAACACTCAGATTTTTGGATATACTTTTCTTATAGCAGACTCTACGTAAATAAAGATGCTTCTAGTACATTCAGATCCAACAAACATCATGAAGCCTGCTTCATCAATAGGACTAGAGGTAAACATATGTATAGGAACTATTTACTAAAATTATATGATTGTTACAGACAACAAAGTTATTATGAAAATTATTGTTATACTTGGACTTCAAATAGAGTCATATGAAAGCTAATAATACAGTGGTAAGTAAGGTCCTGGCTCACTTTCTTATATTTCTGACCACATGAAAATGAGAGAATCAATAGGGAGTGAATTATTTCAATAAATCACCCCAACTGCCTACCATCTATCTCCCCCAAAATACCTAGTTAGCTTCAAAGAACAGAAGTTACCTGGTAAAGGTGAAGCAAGTTCCCGAAGACAAGAGTGGAAGTGTTTCTGGGAAGAGGGATGTGGCTAAGAGAAGATTTAGCTTATAAGGATTTCTCAATAACAAATTTGATACGTATTCCATAAAATATATAAACTTACTTTTGTGAATCCAAAACAACAACAACAACAAAGTAACAACTACTTTGTACGATTGAGGAACATTTTCTGTCATGATTACAACACTAAACATTTTCCTTGGGGCCCAGCAGGACAGACCAATAAGATCCTACTAAACTAATAATTTCTAGGGAAGAAATTTAGTAAATAACACTCTGGTGACCTGATGGGGCAAATGAGCTCAGTATACCAATCTCACTGCCATATTAGAAGACTTTGGAATGGGAGGTTACTTCAGTCTTTCTAGTAAAAGGTCAATCTACTATAGAATCTATAGAAACTTAGAGTATCAATAAATGTAAGCAGCACATCAGAAAATCTAACTCTGCACAAAATATGCTTCACAACTCTAGACTCACTATTAGAATATGCATTTTGAATGTATTCCATGGTGAGATCCCATAGGTGTAACCTCATGTGTGCACCCAGTGTCTTCGGCAATAAAGTATGTTTACAAGATAGGACAGATGTTGATTCCCATTGAGTGGAGTACATGAAATTAACAGAATGAATTATTAAACTTAAGTGTCAGCAGACAAAGCACTGTAACCTAAAAGAGCAGAATTCCTTAGTTATATATGATTGTTAAACTAGCACTGAAACTATTAGCAGTGACATGCAATATTATTTCACTTGTTCCTCACAAATATTCTAAGATGAATTAAAAATGGTAGGCATTTTTGCCCCCATTTTATAAATGGTAATATAAGTACAACATACAGTGACAACCCAAAGATATGGTGACAGGTAGCAGCGATTTGATTATAAATCCAATCTTAGAATTCTTTCTAAAATACCAGTGTTTCTGCAAATATGGGATTAATAATACTAGTGATACAGAGGCAAAATAGCAAATGACTATAAAACAAATGATAAGGATTTATTCCATTTTCTATGATTTTTGATGTATCCTGATATGTCAAGGAAAAGGTCTCAGTCTTTCGATTCAGTTGCTCATCATGTCCGACTCTTTGCAACTCCCAGAGTTTACTCAAACTCACGTCCAATGAGTTGGTGATGCCATGCAAACATCTCATCCTCTGTCATCCCCTTTTCCTGCCTCCTTCAATTTTTCCCAGATCAGGGTCATTTCATATAAGTCAGTTCTTCACATCAAGTGGCCAAAGTATTGAAGCTTTAGCTTCAGCATCAGTCCTTCCAATGAATATTCAGGACTGATGTCCTTTAGGATTGACTGGTTGGATCTCCTTGAGTCCAATGAACTCTCAAGAGTCTTCTCCAACACCACATTTCAAAAGCATCAATTCTTTGGTGCTCAGCTTTCTTTATAGTCCAACTCTCACATCCAGACGTGACGACCGGGAAAAGCATAGCCTTGACTAGATGGACCTTTGTCGGCAAGGTAATGTCCCTGTTTTTTAATATGCTGTCTAGGTTGGTCATAACTTTTCTTCCAAAGAGCAAGTGTCTTTTAATTTCATGGCCGTAGTCACCATTTGCAGTGATTTTGGAGCCCACCAAAATAAAGTCTACCATTATTTCGCCATTTACTTGCCATAAAGTGATGGGATCAGATGCCATGATCTTCGTTTTCTGAATGTTGAGCTCTAAGCCAACTTTTTCAGTCTCCTCTTCCACTTTCATCAAGAAGCCCTTTAGTTCTTCAATATCTGACATAAGCGTGGTGTCATCTGCATATCTGAGATTATGATATTTCTCCCAGCAATCTTGATTCCAGCTTGGGCTTCATCCAGCCCGGCATTTCTCATGATGTACTTTGCATGTAAGTTAAATAAGCAGGGT
This sequence comes from Nanger dama, assembly GCA_917880005.1. Taxonomy (NCBI): domain Eukaryota; kingdom Metazoa; phylum Chordata; class Mammalia; order Artiodactyla; family Bovidae; genus Nanger; species Nanger dama. The sequence goes on along the minus strand of CAKJTW010000017.1, from coordinate 18,297,730 downwards.
GACAACATACAGCCTTGACGTACTCCTTTTCCTATTGGAACCAGTCTGTTGCTCCATGTCCAGTTCTAACTGTTGCTTCCTGACCTGCATACAGATTTCTTAGGAGGCAGGTCAGGAGGTCTGGTATTCCCATCTCTTTTAGGAATTTTCCACAGTCTGTTGTGATCCACACTGTCAAAGGCTTTGGCACAGTTGATAGCAGAAATAGATGTATTTCTGGAATTCTCATGCTTTTTTGATGATCCAATGAATGGTGGCAATTTGATCTCTGATTCTTCTGCCGTTTCTAAAACCAGCTTGAATAGCTGAAAGTTCAAGGTTCACATATGGTTGAACCCTGGATTGGAAAATTTTGAGCATTACTTTACTAGCATGTGAGATGAGTGCAATTGTGTGGTAGTTTAAACATTCTTTGGCATTACTTCACTTTGGGATTGGAATGAAAACTGACCTTTTCCAGTCCTGTGGCCACTACTGCGTTTTCCAAACTTGCTGACATTTTGAGTGCAGCACTTTCACAGCATCATCTTTTATGATTTGAAACAGTTCAACTGGAATTCCATTAGCTTCACTAGCTTTGTTCATAGCAATGCTTCCTAGGGCCCACTTGACTTCACATTCCAGGATGTCTGGCTCTAGGTGAGTGATCACACCATCATGATTATCTGGGTCATGAAGATGTTTTCTGTATAGTTCTCCACTGTATTCTTGCCACTCTTCTTAATATCTTCTGCTTCTCTTAGGTCCATACTATTTCTGTCCTTTATTGTGCCCATTTTTGCATGAAATGTTCCCTTGGTATCTCTAATTTTCTTGAAGAGATCTCTAATCTTTCCCACTCTATTGTTTTCCTCTATTTCTTTGCAATGATCACTGAGGAAGGCTTTCTTATATCTGCTTGTTTTTCTTTGGAACTCGGCATTCAAATGGGTGTATCTTTCCTTTTCTCCTTTGCTTCTCTTCTTTTCACAGCTATTTATAAGGCCTCCTAAGACAGCCATTTACCTTTTTAGCATAACTTTTTCTTGCAGATGGTCTTGATCCCTGTCTCCTGTGCAATGTCACGATCCTCCATCAATAGCTAATCAGGCACTGTCTATCAGATTTAGTCCCTTGAATCTATTTGTCACTACCACTGTATCATCATAAGGGATTTGATTTAGGTCATACCTGAATGGCCTAGTGGTTTTCCCTACTTTCTTCAATTTAAGTCTGAATTTGGAAATAAATAAGGAGTTCATGATGTGAGCCACAGTCAGCTCCTGGTTTTTTTGTTGTTGTTGTTGTTGTTGACTGCATAGAGCTTCCCCACATTTGGCTGCAAAGAATAAAATCAATCTGATTTCAGTATTGACCATCTGGTGATGACCATGTGTAGAGTGTTCTCTTGTGTTGTTGGAAGAGAGTGTTTGCTATGACCAGTGTGTTCTCTTGGCAAAACTCTATTGGCCTTTGCCCTGCTTCTATACTCCAAGGCCTAATTTGCCTGTTATTCCAGGTGTTTCTTGACTTCCTATTTTTACATTCCAGTCCCCTATGATGAAAAGGACATCTTTTGGGGTGTTAGTTCTAGAAGGTCATGTAGGTCTTCATAGAACCATTCTACTTCAGCTTCTTCAGCATTACTGGTGGGGCATAGACTTGGATTACTATGATAGTGAATGGTTTGCCTTGGAAACGAGCAGAGATCATTCTGTCGTTTTTAAGACTGCATCCAGGTACTGCATTTCAGACTTGTTTACTATGATGTCTACTCCATTTCTTCTAAGGGATTCTTGCCCATAGTAGTAGATATAATGGTTATCTAACTTAAATTCACCCATTCCAGTCTTTACCACCTCGATTCTGGAAATCAGGCTCCAGTGGTGGATGTTGTCAAGCAAAACCATTTAGCCAAATCATATAATATTTAATTTTATGTAGTACAGATGGTAAAGAATCTGCCTGCAATGCAGGAGACCTAGGTTCGATCCCTGGGTTGGGAAGATCCCCTGGAGAAGGAAACGACTACCTACTCCAGTATTCTTGCCTGGAGAGTCCCATGGACAGAGGAGCCTGGTGGGCTACAGTCCACGGGGTCAAAAGAGTAGGACACAACTTAGCGACTAACACACACACACACAGCTTTATGTTTATCTTCCATTTATATCAAGGGACATATATATTTTTTTCACTTTAGGTAGAAACATAATGTTCTCTTTATTAAATTAATGTAAGTAATTTTATAGAAAACTAGTACATAAAAATATAGTGGATTTTGCAAAAAAAAATCCAATAATCAGTATGCAAAAGACTGAAACTTGAAAATATTCTACTACATATCAAACACAATAAATCATACTCTTAATAATGACCACCGAAAGGCTTTCCAATTTAGAGAACTTTACATTTCATACAGAATTCATACAATTAGTTGCTTCATTGTATCAACTTACTACTTACATAGATTTCTAAATAAGTACAGTAGCCATAATACTATTATAGCAAGAGTCAAGTTAGTTTTGAAGGAAATTTGGTGTATCACTTACTTTTTAGCAATATTTCATTTATTCTAATACTATTACAACAGAAGTTATACATAAATACAGTTGCATAAGATTCAAACTAAAAGAATAATCAGAGTAAAATGTGACTCTTTGTGTTCAAGTCACTCAGCCATTTCTGACTCTTTCCAACTCTATGGACTGCAGCTCACCAGACTCCTCCTACTTCATGCTCACACTCCCAGCTATTCCTCTTCCTGCACATAATGACTAACAAACTGTAAGACAAAACGCATTTCTCCAACAGTTCAATTCAGTTCAGTCACTCAGTCGTGTCTGACTCTGCGACCCCATGGACTGCAGCACGCCAGGCTTCTGTGTCCATCACCAACTCCTGGAGCATACTCAAACTCAATTCATCAAGTCAGTGATGCCATCCAACCATCTAATCCTCTGTTATCCCCTCTCCTCCTGTCTTTAATCTTTTCCAGTATCAGGGTCTTTTGCAATGAGTCAATTATTTGCACCAAGTGGCCAAAGTGTTAGAGCTTCAGCTTCAGCATCAGTCCTTCCAATGAATATTCAGGACTGATTTCACTTAGGATTGACTGATTTGATCTCTCTGCAGTCCAAGGGACTCTCAAGAGCTTTCTCCAAAACCACAGTTCAAAAGCATCAATTCTTTGGCGCTCAGCCTTCTTTATGGTCCAGTTCCACATCCATACATGACTACTGGAAAACCCATAGCTTTGACTAGATGGACCACCTTTGTTGGCAAATTAATGTCTCGGCTTCTTAATATGCTATCTAGGTTGGTCCTTTTCTTCCAAGGAGCAAGCATCTTTTAATTTCACGGCAAGCATCTTTTAATTTCGTGATTTAAAAGCCCAAGAAAATAAAATCTGTACCTGTTTCCATTGTATCCCCATCTATTTGCAATGAAGTGGTGGGACCAGAACTTAGTTTTTGAATGTTGAGTTTTAAGCCAGTGTTTTCACTCTACTCTTTCACTTTCATCAAGAGGCTCTTTAGTTTCTCTTCATTTTCTGACATAAGGGTGGCATCATCTGCATATCTGAGGTTATTGATATTTCTTGATTCCAGCTTGTGCTTCATCCAGCCTGGCATTTCACACATGTATTCTGCATATCAGTTAAATAAGCAGGGTGACAAAATATAGCCTTGATGTTCTCCTTTCTTGATTTCATACCAGTCTGCTGTTTTATGCACAGTTCTAACTGTTGCTTCTTGACCTGCATACAGATTTCGCAGGAGGCAGGTCACATGATCTGGTATTCTCATCTCTTTAAGAATTTTCCAGTTTCTGATCCACACAGTCTATAGCTGTGGCATAGTCAATAAAGCAGAAGTAGATGTTTTTCTGGAATTTTCTTGCTTTTTCTATGATCCACCGGATGCTGGCAATTTGATTTCTGGTTCCTCTGTTTTTCCTAAATCCCAGCTTGAACATCTGGAATTTCTTGGTTCATGTACTGTTGAAGCCTGGCTTGGAGAATTTTGAGCATTACTTTGCTAGCCTGTGGGATGAGTGTGGTTGTGCAGTAGTTTGAACATTCTTTGGCATTGCTTTTTTGGGGATTGTAATGAAAACTGATCTTTTCTAGTCCTGTGGCTTTTGCTGAGTTTTCCAAATTTTCTGGCATACTGAGTGCAGTACTTTCACAGCATCATCTTTTAGGATTTGAAATAGCTCAGCTGGAGTAAATTCACCTTCATGTATGCTTTTGTTTTCATACTAGCCAGGAAAGTTAACACTATTTGCTATAAGAGACAGCTTTCAAATGTCTGTGCTTTAAGTCCTAAGTTACCCACCTACAGAAGGTACAAGGAGCCCATGATCCACATGTTCACTTTAGAGACCCTGATTACAAGGCTCTACCATTCTGTACTTGTGTGACCTTAATGTAGCTTTAGAGGAGCTAAGAGACTGCAGAGGTGGCATCATGGCTCCTAAATACCATGACTCACACATAATACATGCCACTTTTGCTCACAACCCACTATCCAGAATATGCCACAGGGCCCAACCTAAACATAAGGGAAAATACAGAGCTGAACTTATATATCTGTTACAATACCATTTTGTTCAATGGTACATATATAAATCAGGTGAAAGAGAATGTGCTTTCCTGCTATATACTTTTCTTCGTCTTAATGATATACTCAGAGCTGTTTTCAAGTATGTTTGTATATATGTATCTATGTGTACGTGCACATACAACTATTTTTATTGGTTTCACAGTAAGTATAGCACAGCTAAATCACTTAACCATTCCACTATTGATGAATATTCAGGCTACTTTTGCTCTATTATAAAAAATACTATTAAAAAGAATACACCTAACTTTTAATCAGACATTTTATGGAGGTGATCCCGTCCATATGTTTACTGGCCACTGGGTTCTCATGTTCTGTGAACAGCCTATTCATATCCTATGTTAAGTTAGTTATTGTACTCTCTTCCCTTAATGATATACAGAATCTTGTTAATAAACATGATGAAATTTTTATGCACTTGATATTTTTTCCTTTAACTTTACTTATGGTGTTTGTTAACTATTACTTGGCAAAATATATCAATGTTTTCCCTATAAAACTTGTGATGTTTTATATTCTACATAAGATTATCTTCCTCCTTTTGATATTATGAAAAAATATTCTCCAGCTTTTGTTTCTATTGGTTTTGAAGCTTTTTTTTTAATTCTTATGCCTTTAATGTTTTTTTTAATTTTATTTTTACTTTATTCTGCATTACAATACTGTATTGATTTTGCCATACATTGACATGAATCAGCCACAGGTATACACGATCTCCCAGTGCCAAAGCCCCTTCCACCTCCCACCCCATATAATCTCTCTGGATCATCCCGTGCACCAGCCCCAAGCATCCTATATCCTAAACCGATCAGTTCTAGAATATATTTTGGGTTTTTAGACAAAGGTATAACTTTTTCTAAACAGATAACCAATTTTTCTTAACACCATTGCATTATTTGCACCAATGTATATATTGCATTATCTTTTTTTCTTATTTGAAAGAGTATATTTATCATAAACTAAGTTCTCATTTTTACTTGGATTTGTTTATTTACTCCTGGTCTGTTACTATAGCTTTGTAGCATTTTATAAGGTTAGTAGAACAAGTCCTCCATGGCTATTCTTGTATATATTTTTTCCCATCAATTTTAAGATTAGCTTTGCAAATTTCAAGAAAGCACTGATGGATGTTTTGGTTGGATTATGCTGAAACTGTGCATCTGTTTGGGAAAGAAATGAATTCTGCATAATATGGAGTCTATCCATCCAGAAACACAGTAATCTTACCACATATCCTTTGTAGAAAAAAAAATCTCATTTTTAAATTTAGGCCTCTTTAATGTTGCTTCATATGTGAATTATAAGCTTCACCCTAACTCACTGGTTATGAGCACCTATATGAAGCTTGATGCTATTTTTCAAAGTGATGTGGTAGGCAAATTTCTAAAAATCTCTGATTCCAAACCTGCATACCTGTAACCTATGAAAGTGATGAGAGATATCTATCGTGATTGTGTTACATGGAACAACTGAAGTTAAAATTGAGACGGACTTAGCCTCAAACTACTGCACAATTGCACTCATCTCACATGCTAGCAAAGTAATGCTCAAAATTCTCTAAGCCAGGCTTTAGTACGTCAAGGCTATATTTTGTCACTCTGCTTATTTAACTTACATGCAGAGTACACATGCGAAATGCCAGGCTGGATGAAGTACAAGCTGGAATCAAGACTGCCAGGAGAAATATCCATAACCTCAGATATGCAGATGACACCATCCTTATGGCAGAAAACAAAGAGGAACTAAAGAGCCTCTTGATGAAAGTGAAAGAGGAGAGTGAAAAAGTTGGCTTAAAACTCAACATTTAAAAACTAAGATCATGACATCCAGTCCCATCAGTTCATGGCAAATAGATGGGGAAACAATGGAAACAGTGACAGATTTTATTTTCTTGGGCTCCAAAATCACTGCAGATGGTGACTGCAGCCATGAAATTAAAAGATGCTTACTCCTTGGAAGGAAAGTTATGACCAACCTAGATAGAATATTCTAAAGCAGAGACATTACTTTGCCAACAAAGTTCATCTAGTTAAAGCTATGGATTTTCCAGTAGTCATGTATGGATGTGAGAGTTGGACTATAAAGAAAGCTGAGCACCAAAGAATTGATGGTTTTGAACTGTGGTGTTGGAGAAGACTCTTCAGAGTCCCTTGTACTGTAAGGAGATCAAACCAATCAATCCTAAAGGAATTTTGTCCTGACTATTCTTTGGAAGGACTGATGCTGACTTGAAACTTCAATATTTTGGCCACCTGATGTGAGGAACTGACTCATTTGAAAAGACCCTGATGCTGGGAAAGACTGAAGGCAGGAGGAGAAAGGGACAATGGAGGACATGATGGCTGGATGGCATCACCGACTCGGTGGACATGAGTTTGAGTGAACTCCAGAAGTTGGTGATGGGCAAGGAAGCCTGGTATGCTACAGTCCATGGGGTCAAAAAGAGTCAGGCATGACTGAGCAACTGAAGTGAAGTGAACTGAACATCCTGAATGAGTTTGAAAATGAATTAATCCTAAGACCACTTCATAAAACTGTGGTGTGACAGACACCTTAATTTCCGTCCTGTGAGACCTAAAACAGAGAACCCAATGGCATCCACTCAAACTTCTGACTTACAGGAATTATAAGATAATAAATGGGTGTTGTTTTAAGCCACTAAGTTAGTTGCAATTTGTTACACAGCAATAGGAAACTAATCCAGATAGACTCCAAAGCAATTATTATTACTACTTTCCACTTCCATAAGGTTTCAGGATTCCCGGGAAACGGAAATCCATTCAGAATCACCTTCCCCTTTCTCCCCTGTATATCAACTAATATTCCTTAATTAAGCCATATATGCCAACCAAAATCTTTAATTTCCATTAAATGTTAAGTTTGGGGGAGTAAAATGCTATCTCTTACTGAAAAAGTTTGAATATTTGAGGTACAATATAAATTGAAAACACAAATACGCAAGATCATAAAGCCTAAAACTCATTGGGTAAATTACCTAATGAAAAGTAGGAGCATATTAACTGGTATCAAATCCTAGAATCCAAAATCTATTTCACAAGAGGCCAGGATATATACAATAGTCAAGGTTCTTTCAGTAATTTACCTATTATGACTACAATGTTTAAAAGCAAATACACTATATTGGTAAAATAATAATTAATAAACATTCTTGATTCCACTGAATAAATTATTACACTATTTACCTTTTCCTTTAATTAAAAATGCAATTTACTACATAGTATGTTAAATTTATAAAACTCTTCATGGTCTAAGAAACATTAAATAATTCATACTTTGAAATCAGTTTAGAGAATTTTGAGCTGATGCATGGCTGAATTATGTAATTTTTAAAAAGATATGGTAAAAGAAAACTTACAATGGTATTCAGTGACAAGACTGACAATAAAATAAGCTTCACTTATTTTGTCTGCATGCTTCCATACTATTTGAATCCTTTTTAACAAAGCATGTTACTTATAGCTCTTGGGTAAAATTTTTAAAACAAGGGAATAAATAAAGCAAGAAAAAAGTTTAGTGAATATGAAAGATGATGATTTTAATGATCATGGAACTGAGAGAGTTTTGAAATCAGAAAACAAATTAAAGGAAAAGTAAAAATTGAGAAGAAAGAAATTTAAGGAAATAACATAACATGGAATAATGATCAGATATTTGTTAGAACTATCAAAACAATGAGTGCTAATTAAAAAGAAAATTCATCCACTGTCTAAAATTTTAAAGTTTATTTTCTTATTAAAAGTGACTTTTAAAATTATTGACCTGTCATGTTCTCTTCAAAATACCAATTTCCATGATATACAAATAAGAGAATTATAGTGGTAGACCTAGGACCCAGTATCCGTCTCAAAATTTTAACAGATGGTCTTATCAGGATGATAGACAGGGATCTTATTGCCTCAATTGATTTTCTTTGATGTCTCCACGGCTTTTCACTCAGTAAACAAAAGGTATTATTTACCAAGTTGCCCCTGACTGTTGGTAAGGCAGACTGAAGTCAGTTTAACAGTTGCTGGGAAAGCACATCTAAATCTGGTCTGTTCATATTATCTATTTCTCCCTGGTTCAGTCTTGGGAGATTGTTAATTTTTAGAAATTTGTCCATTTCTTCTAGGTTGCCCAATTTATTGGCATATAGTTTTTAGTGGTAGTCTCTTATGATCATTTGTATTCTGTAGTATCAGTTCTAATTTCTTTTTCACTTCTGATTTTATTGACTTGAGTCCTTTTTTTTTTTTCTTAATACCCTGACTAGGAGTTTATAACTTTGCTTATCTTTTTTGCCTGTTTTAAAAATTCATTAATTTTTTATTGAAGGATAATTGCTTTACAGAATTTTGTTGTATTCTGTCAAGCCTCAACATGAACCAGCCACAGGTATACATATATCTCCTCCCTTTTGAACCTCCCCCTCCCATCTCCCTCTCCATCCCACCCCTCTAGGTTGACACAGAGCCCCTGTTTGAGTTTCCTGAGCCATACAGCAAATTCCTGTTGGCTATCTATTTTACATATGGTAATATAAGTTTCCATGTTACTCTTTCCATACATCTCACCCTCTCCTGCCCTCTCCCCATGTCCATAAGTCTATTCTCGATGTCTGTTTCTCCACTGCTGCCCTGCAAATAAATTCTTCAGTACCATTTTTCTAGATTCTGTATATATGCATTAGAAAATGACATTTATCTTTCTCTTCGACTTACTTCACTTTGTATAGTAGGTTCTAGGTTCATTCAACTCATTAGAAGTGATTCAAGATATGTTCCTTTTATGGCTGAGTAATATTCCACTGTGTACATGTATCACAACTTCTTTATCCAATCATCTGTCCATGGTCATCTAGGTTGCTTCCATGTTCTAGCTATTGTAAATAGTCCAGCAGTGAACAATGGGATACATAAGCCTTTTTCAGTTTTGGTTTCCTCAGGGTATATGCCGAGGAGTGGGACTGCTGGATCATATGGTGGTTTTACTCCTAGCTTTTAAAGGACTCTCTATACCATCTTCCACAGTGGCTGTATCAATTTACATTCCCACCAACAAAGAGTTCCCTTTGCTCCACACCCTCTCCAGCATTTATTGTTTGTAGATATTTTGATGGTGGCCATTCTGACCAGTGTGAGGTGATATCTCATTGTAGTTTTGATTTGCATTTCTCTAATAATGAGCGATGTTGAGTATCTTTTCATGTGTTTGTTAGCCATCAGTAAGTCTTCTTTGGAGAAATGTCTGTTTAGGTATTTTTTTCCACTTTTTGATGGGATTGTTTGCTTTTCTGGTATTGAGTTATATGAGCTGCTTGTATATTTTGGAAATTAATCCTTTGTCAGTTGTTTCATTTGCTATTATTTTCTTCCATTCTGAGGGTGGTCTTTTACCTTGCTTATAGTTTCCTTTGCTGTGCAAAAGCTTTTATGTTTCATTAGGTCCCAGTTGTTTACTTTTTGTTTTTATTTCCTTTACTTTAGGAGGTAGGTCATACAGGATATTGCTTTATGTCATCAAGTGTTCTGCCTATGTTTTCCTCTGAAAGTTTGATAGTTTCTGGTTTTACATTTAGGTCTTTAATCCATTTTATCTTTGTGTATGGTGTTAGCAAGTGTTCTAAGTTCACTCTTTTAAATGTAGCTGTCCAGTTTTCCCAGCACCATTTATTGAAGAGGCTGTCTTTGCCCCATTGTATATTCTTACCTCCCTTGTCAAAAATAAGGTATCCATAGGTGCATGGGTTATTTCTGGGCATACTTTTTTGTTCCATTGGTCTATAATTCTGTTTTTGTGCCTAGTACCATACTATCTTGATGACTGTAGCTTTGCAGTATAATTCTTAAGTCAGGAAAGTTGATTTCTCCAGCTCATTTCTTCTTTCTCAAGACTGCTTTGGCTATTCAGGATCTTTTGTGACAATTCCACATGAATCTTTTGTCACAATGCCACATGAATTGTGAAACTGTTTGTTCTAGTTCTGTGAAAAATGCCATTAGTAATTTGATAGGGATCACACTGAATCTGTAGACTGCATTTGGTAGCATAGTCATTTTCACAATATTAATTCTTCCTACCCAAGAACATGGAATATCTCTCCATCTGTTTATGTCATCTTTGACTTCTTTCATTCAGTTCAGTTCAGTTCAGTTCTGTTCTGTTGCTCAGTTGTGTCCAACTCTTTGCGACCCATTGAATCGCAGCGCACCAGGCGTCCCTGTCCATCAACAACTCCCAAAGTTCACCCAAACGTATGTGCAACAAGTCAGTGATGCCATCCAGCTATCTATCTCATCCTCTGTCATCCCGTTTTCCTCGTGCCCAAAAGCCTTCTCAGCATCAGGGTCTTTTCTGATGAGACAACACTTCATGTGAGGTGGCCAAAGTATTGGAGTATCAGCCTCAGCATCAGTCCTTCCAATGAACACCCAGGACTGGTCTCCTTTAGGATGGACAGGTTGGATCTTCTTGCAGTCCAAGGGACTCTAAAGACTCTTCTCCAACACCACAGTTCAAAAGCATCAATTCTTCAGCACTCAGCTTTCGTCCCAGTCGAACTCTCACATCCATACATGACCACAGGAAAAACCATAGCCTTAACTAGACAGACCTTTGTTGGCAAAGTAATGTCTCTGCTTTTCAATATGTTATTTAGGTTGGTCAAAACTTTCCTTTCAAGGAGTAAGTGTCTTTTAATTTCATGGCTGCAATCACTATCCTCAATGATTTTAGAACCCAGAAAAATAAAGTCTGACACTGTTTCCACTGTTTCCCCATCTATTTCCCATGAAGTGATGCGATCAGATGTCATGTTCTTAGTTTTCTGAATATTGAGCTTTAAGCCAACTCTTTCACTTTCATGAAGAGGCTTTTTAATTCCTCTTCACATTCTGCCATAAGGGTGGTGTCATCTGCATATCTGAGGTTATTGATATTTCTCCCAGCAATCTTGATTCAAGCTTATGCTTCTTCCAGCCCAGCGTTTCTCATGATGTTCTCTGCATATAAGTCAAATATACAGGGTGACAGTATACAGCCTTGACGTACTCCTTTTCCTATTTGGAACCAGTCTGTTGTTCCATGTCCAGTTCTAACTGTTGCTTCCTGACCTGCATATAGGTTTTTAAAGAGGCAGGTCAGGTGGTCTGGTATTCCCATCTCTCAGAATTTTCCACAGTATACTGTGATCCACACAGTCAAAGGCTTTGGCATAGTCAATAAGGCAGAAATAGATGTTTTCCTGGAACTCTCTTGCTTTTCGATGATCCAGCGGATGTTGGCAATTTATCTCTAGTTCCTCTGCCTTTCCTAAATCCAGCTTGAACATCTGGAAGTTCACGGTTCATGTACTGCTGAAGCCTAGCTTGGAGAATTTTGAACATTACTTTCTAGTGTGTGAGATGAGTGCAATTGTGTGGTAGTTTGAGCAGTCTTTGGCATTGCCTTTCTTTGGGATTGGAATGAAAACGGACCTTTTCCCGGTCCTGTGGCCACGGCTGAGTTTTCCAAATTTGCTGGCATATTGAGGGCAGCACTTTCAGAGCATCATCTTTCAGAATTTGAAATAGCTCAACTGGAATTCCATCACCTCCACTAACTTTGTTTGTAGTGATGCTTTCTAAGGCCCACTTCACTTCACATTCCTGGAATTTGGCTCTAGGTGAGTTATCACACCATCATGATTCTCTGGGTCATGAAGATCTTTTCTGTACAGTTCTTCTGTGTATTCTTGCCACCTCTTCTTAATATCTTCTGCTTCTGTTAGGTCCATATTCTGTCCTCTATCGAGTACATCTTTGCATGAAATGTTCCCTTGGTATCTCTAATTTTCTTGACAAGATCTCTAGTCTTTCCCATTCTGTTTTTTTCCTCTATTTCTTTGCATTGATCTCTGAGGAAGGCTTTTTTATCTCTCGTTGCTATTCTTTGGAACTCTGTATTCAGATGCTTTTATCTTTCCTTTTCTCCTTTGCTTTTCACTTCTCTTCTTTTCACAGCTATTAGTAAGGCCTCCTCAGACAGCCATTTTGCTTTTTGCATTTCTTTTCCATGGGGATGGTCTTGATCCCTGTCTCCTGTATAATGCCATGAACCTCCGTCCATAGTTCTGTCCGTAGTACTCTCTGTCCATAGTACTCTATCTATCAGATCTAGTCCCTTAAATCTATTTCTCACTTCCACTGTATAATCATAGGGATTTGATTTAGGTCACATTTGATTTGATTCAGTTTCAGTGCTTCTAATTGGATTGTCCATAATTTCCATTTCTTCCTGGTTCAGTCTTAGAAGGGTGAACTTTTCGAAGAATCTGTTCATTTCTTCAAGGTTATCCATTTTATTTCTATAAAGTTTTCCATAATAGTCTTATAATCCTTTGTATTTCTGCACTGTTTGTTGTCCTGTTGTAACGTCTCCTTTTTCATTTCTAATTTTGTTAATTCTTTTTTTTTTTTCCTTGATGAGTCTGCCTAAAGGTCTGTCAATTTTGTTCTTCTCAAAGAACCAGTTTTAGTTTTGCTAATCTTTACTACTGTTTCATTCATTTCTTTTTCAGTTATTTCTGCTTGGATCTTTATGATTTCTGTCCTTTTACTAACTTTGGGTTTCTTTTCTTTTCCAGTTGTTTTAAGTGTAAAGTTAGGTTGTCTATTCGGTTTTTCTTGTTTCTTGAGATAGGATTGTATTGCTATAAACTTCCCTCTTAGAACTGCTTTTGCTGCATACCATAGGTTTTTATTGTCATGTTTTCATTGTCATTTTTCTCCAGATAAGTTTTGATTTCCCTTTTGATTTCTTCAGTAACCTGTTGGTTATTTAGAAACGTGTTGTTTAATCTCCATGTGTTTGTGTTTCTTACAGCTTTTTTCTTGAAATTGATATCTAGTTTCATAGTACTGTGGTCGGAGAAGATGCTTGATACAACTTCGATTTTCTTAAATTTACTAAGTTCTGATTTGTGACCCAAGATGTGATCTATCCTGGAGAATGTTCCATGTACACTTGAGAAGAAGGTATTTACCTTCTTGTCAATCCAATCTTCTGCATTTGTATGAAACATCCTGAAGATATTAATGAGATCCATTTCATCTAATGTATCATTTAAGACTTGTGTTTCCTTATTAATTTTCTGTTTTGATGAACTGTCCATTGGTGTGAGTGGGGTGTTAAAGTCTTCTACTATTATTGTGCTACTGTCAATTTCTCCTTTAGGTCTGATATTGTTTGTCTTATGTATTGAGGTGCTCCTATGCTGAGTCTATAGATACTTAGAATTGCTGTGCCTTCCTCTTGGGTAGATCACTTGATCATTATGTAGTATCCTTCCTTATCTCTTGTAATCTTCTTTCACATAATCTTCATATCAGTCTATTTTGTCTGATATGAGGATTTCTACTCCAGCTCTCTTTTGCTTCCCATTTGCATGGAATATATTTTTCCATCCTCTCACTTTCAGTCTATATGTGTCTTTAGGTCTGAAGTGGGTTTCTTCTGGACAGCATATTTATGGGTTTTTTTTTTTTATGCATTCAGAGTCTATGTCTTTTGGTTAGTACATTTAATCCATTTACACTTAAAAGTGTTTATTGGTATATCTGTTCCTATTGGAATTTTCTTAATTGTTCGGAGTTGATTTTGTAGATCTTTTTTCTTCTCTTATATTTCTTGATTATATAACTCCCTTTAACATTTGTTGTAAAACTGATTTGATGGTACTGAATTCTCTTAACTTTTGCCTGTCTGAAAGCTTTTTATTTCTCCATCAATTTTGAAGGAGAGCCTTGCTGGGTACTGTAATCTTGGTTGTAGATCTTTCCCTTTTAATACTATAAATATATCCTGCCATTCCCTTCTGGCCTGCAGAGTTTCTCCTGAAAGGTCAGCTGTTAAGCATATAGGGTTTCCCTTATATGTTACTTCTTGCTTATCTCTTGCTGCTTTTAATATTCTTTCTTTGTGTTTAGTCTTTGTTAGTTTGATTAGTATGTGTCTTGGTGTGTTTCTCCTTGGGTATATCCTGTATGGGACTCTTTGTGCCTCTTGGGCTTGACTATTTCAGTTTCTATGTTGGGGAAATTTTCAACTATAATCTCTTCAAAACTTTCATTATACCCTTTCTTTGTCTGTTCTTCTTCTGGGACCCCTATAATTTGAATGCTGGAGCATTTGATATGGTCCCAGAGGTTTCTGAGACTGTCTTTAGTTCTTTTCACTCATTTTACTTTATTCTGCTTTTAAGAAGCTATTTCTACCATTTTATCTTCCAGCTCACTGATTCATTTTTCTGCTTCCAATATTCTGTTATTGATTCCTTCTAGAGTATTTTAAATTTCAGTAATTGTGTTGTTTGCCTCTGTATGTTTATTCATTAATTTTCCTAGATCTTTGTTAATTGATTCTTGCATTTTCTCCATTTTGTTTTCAAGGTTTTTGATCATCTTTAGTATCATTATTCTGAATTCTTTTTCAGGTAGTTTGCCTATTTCCTCTTCATTTATTTGGCCTTCTGTGTTTCTAGTTTGTTCCTTCATTTGTGTAGTATTTCCTGCCTTTTCTTTTCTTTTCTTTTTTTTTAAACTTACTGTGTTTGAGGTCTCCTTTGCCCAGGCTTCAAGGAAAGTTGAATTCTTTCCTTGAAGGAGGTTGAATTCTTTCTTCCTTTTGGTTTCTGCCCTCCTAAGGCCGGTCCAGTGGTTTCTGTAAGCTTCTTTTAGGGTAAGATTTGTGCTGAGTTTTTGTTTGTTTTTCCTCTGATGGGCAAGGCTGAGTGAGGTGGCAATTCTATCTGCTGATGATTGGGTTTGCATTTTTGTTTTGTTTGTTGTTTAGATGAGGTATCCTGCACGTGGTGCTACTGGTGGTTGGGTGATACTGGGTCTTGTATTCAAGTGGTTTTGTTTGTGTGTGTGTTCTTACTATTTGATACTCCCTAGGGTTAGTTCTCTGGTAGTCTTGGAGTCAGTGGTCCCACTCCAATGGCTCAGAGCTGATCTCTAGTCAGGAACAGAAATTCCAGAAGTGGTATGTTATGGCATTAAGTGAGATTAAAACAAATATCCAAAAAACGAGAAACCATAGATGAACCCCAGACAAATGGCAGTTACAAAATAAGGCAAATAAATAATTAAAATAATGGAATATACACATATACATTTACACCCATAAGCAAAGTCAAAATAGTCCAACAAAAATAAAGTATAATAGATTGAGCTGGCAAACAAGGGAAATCAAAATTATACTTACCAGTTAAGAACAAAACTAACTAAATAACAAACCGGAAAACAAAACTAAAGCAAGATGTCAAGTGGGTAATAAAGCAATGAAAACAAATCTAACAAATATGTTGAGAGGAAAGGAAAGAAAGAAAAGAAAGAATAGATATGCAAAGTTAAATAGAGGTAGATGGAGAAGATTTACATACATTAAAGAGTAACTGCAAGGAGAGAACAGTGAGAAAGGCAAACAAAGGAATAAGTGTAGATAAAACAATAATAAAAATTAAAATTAAAAAGAGAAAAAACAAAACCCGCACAGAATTGCAATCACCCAACGTAAAAGCAGAGGTTTATAACAATAAAAAATGTGACTGAGGAAAAAAAAAAGTTCAAAAGCGTAATTGGATTTCACAGATTCTAATCTGATCCTACTCCTGTGTTTTCTTGCCTCCAACGTCCACAGTTACTAGAGCTAGTATGTTTCCTTTTGTGGGTGCTCTCAATGACCTTTTATATATTCCATAAACAAAGAGTCTGCCTAGTTGATTGTATGGATTTAATCTGCAGCTTGTACAGTTGGTGGAAAGGTTTTGAGTCTTCTTCCTTAGCCACACTGCCCCTGGGTTTCAACTGTGGTTTTATTTCCACCTCTACATGTGGCTCATCTGCTGGGCTTTGCTCCTGAGGCTGCCCTGGAGGGCCTGGGCTTGCCCCTGTGAGGGCCAGGTGTGAGGTGGTGCGGCTGCTTGGGTTGCAGGGATTCTGGCAGCACCAGGTACTCCGGGAGTTGGCTGCTAGGGGCAGCAGGAAATATAGTGCTCTAGATGGGTATGGCAACCAGTATTGGCCAGTATGCTCCAGTACTGCCTGGAGAACACCCTCCCCTGACAGAGATGCCTGACGGGTCACAGTCTACAGGGTCACAAAGAACTGGACACGACTGAAGCAACCCCCTGCACGCATAGACACAAAACTTTTTTGCCTGTGGCAGCTCTGCTGCAGTGAGAGTTGTGTGTAAAGGTGGCACAGCTCCTTGGCTTATGGGGACGCTCGTGGTGACAAGTGTGCAGGGATACCCTCTGCCAAAGGAGTTATGCCCCTATTAGAGTTTTTTTTTTGAGCCTCTTGCAGCTGGCGATCAGAAGGCCTCTTAGGCCAGTCTTTCTCCGTTAGCTCTACCTATTCAAGCACTTAGATGGTTCCCTTGTCTGAGGTCCTTCTCTGTTGTTCCCTCGTCAGGCACATAGAGGGGACTCCCTGGCTGGGGTCTACTCTGTAGATAGGTGCATCAGGGACATTAAAGGGCACCTTGAGTGGGATCCTACTCTGTAGTTCGGGGCATCAGTCATTTAAAGAAGCACCCTGAGTGTGGTCCTGCTCTGTAGTTCAGTGAGTCAGTGTTTGATGGGCCAACCTCTACTGTTCAGCTGCTAATGCTGGCGTGTGGGGAGAGAGGCTATGGTGATGGCTCCATCCCCTACGTGTGACTCAGCACTATCGCCTTGCTTCCATGGCAGCCAGGCTTTCCTTCACTGGCATTTCCCCCACAATCTCCGCCTCACATCCCCTCAGATCTGTTTCTCCACAATCAACAGCAGCTCTCGCTATGGGATCGCTCCACAATCCCTAAACTCCAGCTCCCAGCCGCTGCGCCTTCTAGGGTACCAGCATTCCTGTCCAGGAGATGTATGGCTGCAATGAGGACTGCCTGATTCTCATTCTATTTAGGCTGCCACAGAAAAGCTGTTTCACTCTCAGCTTTAAATATTTCTTGTCTGACTCAGATAATTGCCCGGATGGGGAACTGTGCTTCAGTTGCCCCACCCACCGAGGGCAGGTCCATTCCTACTAACACTCCTGGGTTTCCCCTAGTTCCTTCATCCAACCGAGTTTTGCGTGGTTCTCTGTATATTTTTTCCACTGGTCCTGTATTCCTGTCTGCTCTCAACTGGTGTTCTGCATGCTCTTCTGTGTATGAATGTATCCTGATGTATCCATGGAGAGAGATGTACTCCAGGTCCACCTTCTCTTCTGCTATCTTGTTCTCTCCTTGTTTATCTTTTTAAAGAACTAAGTCTTAGTTTCATTGATCTTTTCTACTGATTTTTATTCTGTATTTCATTTAAATCTGCTGTGATCATGATTCCTTCTCTTCCACTAACTTTGGTTTTGTTTGTTCGTATTTTTCTAGCTCCTTTAGGTGTATATGGTTAGGTTATTTGAGACTTTTGTTTGTTTCCTACAATAAGTTTGTATTTTATAAACTCCCCTCTTAGTACTGCTTTTGCTGCATTCCATGTTTTTTTATTTTTATTTTTTCCTATTTAATTGGAGTATAGTTGCTTTACACTGACCTCCCAATTCATTCTGTCCCTTCCCTTGCTATCCATGTTTGTTCTCTATGTCTGTGTCCCTATTTCTGTTTTGCAAATAAGATTATCTATATTATTTTTCTTCCCTGGGGATTCAGTCGGTTAACAGTCTGCCTGCAATGCACGAGGCCTGGGTTCAATCCCTGGGTCAGGAAGATCCCCTGGAGAAGGAAATGGCAACCCACTCCAGTATTCTTGCCTGTAGAATTCTGTGGACAGAAGACCCTGGTAGGCTATAATCCATGGGGTCACAAAGACTAGGACACAACTGAGTGACTAACACTTTCATACAATTTTTCTAGATTTCACACATATGTTTTAATATATAATGTTTGCCTTTCTCTTTCTGACTTACTTCACTTCATATGATAGTCTCTATGTCCATCTATATCTTTGCAAATGACACAATTTCATTCTTTTAATGACTAAGTAACATTCATTGTTTATATGTACTATATCTTTATCCATTCCTCTACTGAGAGTCATTTAGGATGCTTCCATGTCTTGGTTATTGTGACCAGTGCTGTAATGAACATATGGATGCATGTATCATTTTTAAATTTTATTCATTTACTTATGGCTTTGCTGGGTCTTCGTTGCTCCTCTGGCTTTTCTCTAGTTGTGGTGAGAAGGGGGCTCTTCCTGAGTTGCTGTGTGCATGCCTTGCAACATGGTGACCTCTCTTCTGTGGAGCATCAGCTCTAGGGCTCGTGGGCTTCAGTAATTACAGCACATGGTCTCAACAGTTTCAGCTGATGGGCTCTAGAGTACAGGTTCAAAATAGCTGTGGCACATGG
Organism: Nanger dama; assembly: GCA_917880005.1. Classification (NCBI taxonomy): domain Eukaryota; kingdom Metazoa; phylum Chordata; class Mammalia; order Artiodactyla; family Bovidae; genus Nanger; species Nanger dama. The sequence continues at coordinate 18,278,744 of CAKJTW010000017.1, read as the reverse complement.
GCTTAACTGCTCCACAGCATGTGGGATCTTCCTGGACCACAGACTGAACCCGAGTCTCATGCACTGGCAGGCAGATTCTTTAACAGTGAGATACCAGGAAGCCCAGGGTGCATGTATCTTTTTGAACTATGGCTTTCTTTGGGTGTATGCCTGGGAGTGGTATTGCTGGGTCACATGATAGTTCTATTTTCAGTTTTTTAAAGGAACCTCCTCCATACTGTTCTCTGGGATTCCCAGGTGGCACTATGGTAAAGAATTCACCTACCAATGCAAGAGGCCCAAGAGACCTCAGATATACAGATGACACCATCCTTATGGCAGAAAGTGAAGAGGAACTAAAAAGCCTCTTGATGAAAGTGAAAGAGGAGAGTGAGACAGTTGGCTTAAAGCTCAACATTCAGAAAATGAAGATCATGGCATCTGGTCCCATCACTTCAAGGGAAATAGATGGGGAAACAGTGGAAGACTTTATTTTGGGGGCTCCAAAATCACTGCAGATGGTGACTTCAGCCATGAAATTAAAAGACGCTTACTCCTTGGAAGAAAAGTTATGACCAATCTAGATAGCATATTCAAAAGCAGAGACATTACTTTGCCAACTAAGGTCCGTCTAGTCAAGGCTATGGTTTTTCCAGTGTCATGTATGGATGTGAGAGTTGGACTGTGAAGAAGGCTGAGGACCGAAGAATTGATGCTTTTGAACTGGTGTTGCAAAAGACTCTTGAGAGTCTCTTGGACTGCAAGGAGATCCAAGCAGTCCATTCTGAAGGAGATCAGCCCTGGAATTTCTTTGGAGGGAATGATGCTAAAGCTGAAACTCCAGTACTTTGGCCACCTCATGCAAAGAGTTGACTCATTGGAAAAGACTGGTGCTGGGAGGGATTGGGGGCAGGAGGAGAAGGGGACAACAGAGGATGAGATGGCTGGATGGCATCACTGACTTGATGGATGTGAGTCTGAGTGAACTCCGGGTGTTGGTGATGGACAGGGAGGCCTGGCATGCTGCAATTCATGGGGTCGCAAAGAGTTGGACACGACTGAGCGACTGAACTGACTGACTAAAGGAGGAAATGGCAACTCATTCTAGTATTCTTTCCTGGAAAATTCCATGGACAGAAGAGGCTGGCAAGCTATAGTCCATGGGGTCACAAGGAGTTGGACATTACAGAGTACCTGTACACTGCATACTGTTCACTATATGGCTGTTATCAATTCACATTCCCACCAATAGTGTAAGAGAGTTCCCTTTTTGGCACACCCTTTCCAGCATTTATTGTTTGTAAATTTTTTTTGATGATGGCCACCATGACCAGTGTGAAGTGATACTTCATTGTAGTTTTGATTTGCATTTTTCTAATAATTAGTGATGCTGAGCATCTTTTTACATTTTTGTTCGCCATCTCTAAGTTTTCTTCAGAGAAATGTCTATTTAGGTCTTCGTTGCATCCACAGGTTCTGGATCATTGTGTTTTCACTTTCATTTGTTTCCAGATTTTTTTAAATTTCCTTTTCTGCAGTGATCCATTGGTTGTAGTAGTATATTGCTTAGCCTCCACCTGTTAGTGTTTTCACAGTTTCTCTTTTGTAGTTGATTTCTACTCCCATAGCATTATGGTAAGAAAAGATGCTTGATATGATTTCAGTTTTCTTAAATTTACTGAGGCTTGTTTCGTGGCCTAGCATGTGATCTATCTTAGAGATTTTAAAAATCATAACATCAATATTCAATCCTTAATCAGTAGTTCAAAAGAGTATTCAATAAATTTCAACTCTTTAACTTCAAATTCTCTGTGAGGTTACATGGCTTTTCAAAAATGAAATAAAATTACATATATATAAATTTATATTATTTATTATATACAAATTATACACATAAACTATTTATATATCTATAAATGAGAAGGGCTTGCTTCTCAGATTGAGTTGATGGGAGACGAAGGCAGAGATCGACTGGGAAGAGGCACAGAAAACTTACTGGCATGACAAAAATGTCCTATATCTTGAACAAAGTGTGGGATACAGGGATAAAATCACTTCTCTCAGCACACTGAATTGTGTCACCTAAGATTCATGTCTTTCACTATAAATAAATTGCAGCTAACTAAAAACTAAAAGGCAGGAAAAAGAAGTATTTAAAATATTTCGTTTCTTGACTATAACGAAAATACAATTACAGAATATAATTAATTCAACACTGAAAATAGATGCTGGTGTGTGTGTGGAGGCAGAAAATGGGTGTTTCCCCCAAAAAATGAAGCAGTAATTTAGTAACTTTTCATGATATATGGCCACAATAGCATCATAAAACATCTATAGGAGGAATGACCAAGAACATAATTAAACAAAGATTCTTCAAATTCTTGTGTATTAGCATAAAATAAATCCCTTTTTAAATGAAGCAAAATACTCATTTGACTCTGCATAAGATAAATACTTAATTGAAGAAAAGTCATTCAATTTATTTGCTATTGTATATATATTTAAGGAAGATATTACTAGTTGCTATCAAGGGTAAGCCCTCTAAATATCAGAGTTGTATATTTATAATCTACTGTGGCTTTCATTTTTCAGATGTTTCTATTTATATTGTCAGGAGTATTTCATTTTTTTTCTTCTGCCAATAGAGCTAATAAAACAAAGCAAATGAATTTAGATACTTACAAAATAATGTAACCAGTTCAATTTCTTTTACAGCATAGCTAATTCTTATTGCTTAATTTTAACTTTATATTATTAGCACAAAGTATTTAGGATTAAATCAGTGTCTCCACCTCAGTTCAATTCAGGTGCTCAGTCGTGTCAGACTCTTTGCAACCCCATGGACTGCAGCACACCAGGCCTCCCTGTCCATTACCAACTCCTGAAGTTTACTCAAACTCAAGTCCATTGAATCAGTGATGCCATTTAACCACCTCATCAACCATTGTCCCCTTCTCCTCCAGCCTTCAATCTTTTCCAGCATCAGGGTCTTTTCAAATGAGTCAGTTGTTAGCAACAGGCGGCCAAAGTACTGGAGTTTCAGCTTCAGCATCAGCCCTTCCAATGAACAGTCAGGACTGATTTCTTTCGGATGGACTGGTTGGATCTCCTTGCTGTCCAAGCAACTCTCAAGAATCTTCTCCAACACCACAGTTCAAAACCATCAATTCTTCAGCACTCAGCTTTCTTTATAGTCCAACTCTCACATCCATACATGACCACTGGAAAAACCATAGCTTTGACTAGACAGACCTTTGTTGGCAAAGGAATGTCTCTGCTTTTTAATATGCTGTCTAGATTGGTCATAATTTTTCTTCCAAGGAGCAACTGTCTTTTAATTTCATGGCTGCAGTCACCATCTGCAGTGACTTTGGAGCCCCCCAAAATAAAGTCTCTCACTGTTTCCATTGTTTCCCTATCTATTTGCCATGAAGTGATGGGACCAGATGCCATGATCTTCGTTTTCTGAATGTTGAGTTTTAAGCCAACTTTTTCACTCTCCTCTTTCACTTTCATCAAGAGGCTCTTTAGTTCTTCTTCGCATTCTGCCATAAGGATAGTCTCATCTGCATATATCTGAGGTTATTGATATTTCTCCTGGCAATCTTGATTCCAGCATGTGCTTCATCCACTCTAGTGTTTCTCATGATGTACTCTGCATATAAATTAAATAAGCAGGGTGACAATATACAGCCTTGATATACTCCTTACCCGACTGGAACCAGTCTGTTTTTCCATGTCCAGTTCTAACTGTTGCTCCTTGTTTCCACTTATACAGTTCTAAAATACATTATAATAACTATCAAATAATTGATATAGATATGCTATAACTTCGGGGATAATTTCAGTAATGTGCATAACTAAAATTTAAATTACCATTCAAATGATGATAAATTATTAATAAACTATGAAGTTTTACATGTGGCCAGAAATTTAAATTATATAAGACTTTGATAAATGTGTTTTCTTGAAAAAGCAGTTATGGAAAATAGGTTCATCAACTTAAAATGAAGAGAAGTTGCAGAAAGTCCAGGAACAAGTAATATAAATTACTAAATTACTTAACAAAGAAAGCCTAAAATAATGTGGGTTAGTAGGGAACAAAAGACTGGTGTGGGAACTAATAACAGTCTTTATTCAACTAGATAAAATAATATACAAATAGAACTCCAGTATTCTGCCCACTGAGAAAAGGATAAGAGGATAAACGTTAAGTAGGGACTAGAAGGGCTATGTTTAATATGAAAAAAAGTTTCCTTTTCAGTTTCAAGACATTTTCTCTGAAAATGTTCAGTCACAACAGAAATTACCAAAGGCCATACACACCCATACCACTTCAATGTACACTTGTCTAGCTTTACATTACAGCATCCGAGAGATTTATCAGAACTTTAGCACTGTATTTGCCCACTTGCACATCAGCCATCACTGTCAGGAGGTTAACCCCTACCTGTGACTGGCCAATGAAGGACAGGAGTCTATATAAATACCCGAGGCTTCCTTTGCCCTCAGGTGAAGTAACTCTTGAGATGTGACATAACACTGGTTCCCAGACTGTCCCAATGTGATCATCTCCAATTACCTACAGTTGTAACTTGTATAATAATATCTGTTAGATAAAATCCCTTCACTGTCTCATTTTCCCAATAACCTACTGGCATTTCCAGGGATCACCCATGAAATAAATGACTTGCACTGAAATCTACATATTCAAGTTTGTTTCTTTAGTATGTAACCAAGATAACATATATGCCATTTTATTGTACCACCTGTCTTTCAAACACTCAACAGTTTCTTTTAATTCCCCACTTGTAAAATTTCTTGAAAAACTGTTTTAAACACAAGAACTACAATACTAATACCTGCCAATGTTCATTATTACAATGCACTAAAAGTAAATGATATCAAAAAGTCACTTAATATGAGACAGCTACTGCTGCCTATTATCTTTGAGTCTGAATCCTGCTCTTTTTCAAAAGTATGTATATGGGAGTGGGAAAAGATCAGCAAACGTTTGTGAAGTATTACAGGTATCTTGCACCCAACTGACCTTGCTGGTTACTTCAAGTGAGTGACAGACAATGGAAGAGGGAATAACCCCCTCACTCTGTGATTTAATGTTTTCTTAAATCTCTTTCTCATAACCACTTGAAGTCCATTTTATCATCTTGGACCATTTAAAATCATTTCTCAGCTCAATGGAATATACATTCCACACTTCAGAAAAGTTTATGCTACACAATAGATAAACCTGAGAAAGCTAATTCACAATCTTAATCAGAAAAAACTATCAGAGATCTCTCAATATTTCTTTGATCTCTCTATAGCTTCAGAAACTATTAAGAAGAGAATTAGGAATTCTAGTCTTAATTTTCTGTGTAGCTGTGGCCAAGTCACTTTATTTTTCTGGACCTCAGTTTTCTCAAGCTTAAAATAAAAATGTGAAACAGATCAATGTCTTATCTTTTCCATTTTCCTTCTTGCCACTTCAGGAAGAAGTGGAGCGAGCAAAGATGAAGCTGAAGGTTTCCCAGTCCCATTCCTTCAAAGCAGTTCTAGGAAGAGCAGTTTTACATACAGACCTATTTGCTAGGAGGAAGAGGAAACAGGAGAGAGAAAGAAAAGTAAGGAGTAAGTGAAGAGGAGAGAAAGGCAAGGAGGAAGACTACGAGAAGAAAAAGAAAGGAAAATGACTTTTAAATATACAGGTAAACACCTTCACTGTTTATAATAGCCAGGACTTGGAAACAACCTAGATGTCCATCAGCAGATGAATGGATAAGAAAGCTGTGGTACCTATACCCAATGGAGTATTACTCAGCCCTTAAAAAGAATAAATTTGACTCAGTTCTAATGAGATGGATGAAATTGGAGCCAATTATACAGAGTGAAGTAAGCCAGAAAGAAAAATACCAATACAGTATACTGACAAATATATATGGAATTTAGAAAAATTTAGAAAGATAGTAATGATGACCCTCTATGTGAGACAACAAAAGAGGCACAGAGGTATAGAACGGACTTTTGGACTCTGAGGGAGAGGGAGAGGGTGTGATGATTTGGGAGAATGGCATTGAAACATGTATATTATCATGTAAGAAACGAAGCACCAGTCTATGTTCAATACAGGATACAGGATGCTTGGGGCTGGTGCATGGGAGGATCCAGGGAGATGATATGGGGTAGGAGGTGGGAGGGGGCTTTGGCATTGGGAGATCGTGTACACCTGTGGCTGATTCATGTCAATGTATGGCAAAACAAATACAGTATTGTAATTTAGAATAAAAAATAAAATAAAATAAAATGCTGATCAGATTAAACCAGTAAAAATAAATAAATAAGTAAATATACAGGTAAACACCTTCCACTTTTTAGAATACGTACTATTGAAAAATGAGAAAACAACAAGTGTTGATGAGGATGTGGAGAACTGGAGCCTTTGTGTACTGTTGGTAGGAGTGTAAAATGGTACAGCCAGTGTGGAAAACAGTATGTCAGTTCCTCAAAAAATTAAAAGAAGAATGTACCACATGATCCTGCAATTCCACTCCTGGGTATATACCTAAAAGGGATTAAAAGCAGTGTCTCAAAGAAACACTTGCATACTCATGTTTATAGCAGTACTATTCACAATCAGTCAAAAACTGGAAGCAACTCAAATTTCTCAACAGATGTATAGATAAACAAAATGAGATGTATACATACAATGGAATATTAGTGGCACAAAGGAAGGAATTCTGATTAATGCTACAACATAGACGAACCTGGAACCTGGAAGACATGCTAAGTGAAATAAGCCAATCACAAAAAGGCTTAGCCTTCAATTAAAATAAATAAATTTGTATTTTAAAAAGGCAAATACTGTATGATTGCTCTTATATGGAGATGCCTAGAGTAATCAAAGACTCTGATGCTGGGAGGGATTGGGGGCAGGAGGAGAAGGGGATGACAGAGGATGAGATGGCTGGATGGCATCACCAATTCGATGGATGTGAGTTTGAATGAACTCCAGGAGTTGGTGATGGACAGGGAGGCCTGGCGTGCTGGATTTATGGGGTCACAAAGAGTTGGACATGTCTGAGTGACTGAACTGAACTGAACTGAGAGTAGTCAAAATCATAGAGACAAAAAGTAAAATTGAGGTAACCAGGAGAAGAGTGTCAGGTTTTGCAAGATGAAGAGAGTTCTTGAGACTGGTTGCACAACAATGTGAATCTGCTTAACACTACTGATCTGTACACTTAAAATGATTATGATGGTAAATTTAATGTTATGTTTATTTTGTCATGAAGTAAACTTTAAAAAAATACAGATTAAAAATAAAAACTAAAGGACTATATAATATTTAAGATCTTTTTCAGCTCCAAGGTCTTCAAATTAGCATTAACAACAATTATGTAATTTATCATGGTCATGATTCAAGGTTCATGAACAAAATTAAAACAAAAAAGTTATCCATCCCATAAATGTTATCCACAATATTTACAATAAGTGTGTTAGAACCATTATCAGTCCTTAATATTCATTGGAAGGACTGATGCTGATGCTGAAGCTCCAATACTTTGGCCATCTGATGCGAAGAACTGACTCATTGGAAAAGACTCTGATGCTGGCAAAGAATGAAAGCAGGAGGAGAAAGAGACAACAGAGGATGAGACTGTTGGATGGCATCACTGACTCAATGGAATGAGTTTGAGCAAGCTCCAGGGGTTGGTGATAGACAGGGAAGCCTGGCGTGCTGCAGTCCATGAGGTCACAAAGAGTTGGACACGACTGAGTGACTGAACTGAGCTGATGAGAACCACTAATCTCTATGATAAAAGCAATGAGCCTTGGTGACTAATACTTATTTATGCTCTCTATGGAGAGTCACTAAAATATTACCTAAATGTTAGAAATCTTATGTCCAAATAGAAAGTTCTGAAAATTAAGGTTACTATTAATCTCTATTGAAAGCTGTCACCTTCACTTTGAAGGCATTATATCCCAGGCAAGATCAAAGAGCAGTCAGTTTCTTCTGTGCTCCCACAAAACATAACATTATTACACTTTTGTGGTCAATCCTGTGTCTGCCGTTCTACCTTGATTCTGAGCCCCAGACCTCACCATACAGTAGCTTATTGATTTCTCTAGCGCTGTCCATAGTACACTGCAACCACACAGTATTATTACACTTAGTGTACCATCTACTCATAAGTTTTCACATTTCTTAATACAAGCTGATAAGAGGATATCTAAACTTAAATAAAACATCTCATGTCTTTTTATTTTTGTATAATTCTATTTATTTCTTACTGAAAACATAAACCTGACCTAAGTTAATTTATCATTATTAAATTTTCTCTTTTCTTAATCTGTTAGGCTTTAACTTAAAATTAAAAAAATTATTTGAACTCATCTAAATGTATTTTAAAAATCTATTAGACACAGATGAGGTACTTACTGATTTAAATAAAGTATAAATGGAAGAAAATTAAACTATCTGTAGTTAATAAACTATTAAGATATATATATATAGTTGCCAATAAGCACAAAAGATGTTCAGTATTATTATCAGAAAACTGCAAACTAAAACTATAGTGAAATACCACTTTATAACTCACTGATATGGCTAAAACTGAAATCACTGATAACACTTCGGTAAGGATATCAAGAAACTAGAACTCACACACTGCTGGTGGGCATATAAGCATTCTGGAAAACAGTAGGGCAGTTGCTTATAAGGTTAAACAAACACATACTGTATGACCCAACAAATCCACTCCTAGGTATTTTCACAAGCAAAATAAAAACGCCTGTTCACACAAAAGCAATGTATGAATGTTCAAAACAGAAAACAAACCAGATGTTCAACTGTAGGTAAGTGAATAAACAACAGTAATATATTGTTATGATGGAATGTTATTCATGAATGAAAAAGAATGAAGCACTGAGAGACATAAAACCATGGATGAACCTCCAAAACATTATGTTGACGAAAAGAAATACAACACAAAGGAGTGTATGTTGTGAGATTTTATCTGAAATTCTAGAAAAGACAAAACAATCTAAATGATAGCAGATCAGTACTCTTCTGAAACTAGAAATGGGCAAGGAGAAGAACTGAGAGCAAAGAGGAAAGATGGAACAATATGGGGTGATGAAAATGTTCTGTATTTTGAGTGCAATAGTGTTTTTACAAAAATACATGTTTGGTGAAACTCATTTAACTGTACATTTAAATGGATTTTGTTGTGTGTAAATAGCACCTTCTTCATAGAAAGTGTTAGCATGGTAAGTAATATATTAGTTCAGTAGTTTGCAAACTTTTAAAATCATGTTACTCTTTTACTTAAAAACTACTTGTAAATTACATACATGTTTAGAAGTATATACTTTATAAAAATACAGAAAAATAGGAATTATAAAATAAAAAACTAAAGGTCAAATAATGAAGTGTCCTGTTAATTGAAGCACTTCATTAGCTAATCAAATGACATATGTACTTAGGTGAAGTGTTCATCACTAAAGATAATGGACATGAATCTGTGTATCAAAAATATTTTCAGTATGTAGAATTTGTGGCACCAACCTCTCACTATTCAGATAGTGTCTTTCTAAACAGACGTTTTCTACATGACTGTCGAATCAGAGGAGCATTTATTCTGCCATCTTGATTCTGTTTGCAGTATTAGTATTATCTTCAATCCATAGGCTGTGTGTTAGAAAAATTTTAAGCTGCCTTTCCACATTATAAAGTTAGTTTAATTAAAACTAAACTATATAATCTATTAATCCACCTTACTGGAAACAGAAAATGCTAAATAATTGAAGGGGAGAGATGGGGGAACAAGGTAGTGGAGTAGGAAGATCCTGGGTTTGTCTCTTCGCATGGATACTATATTTAAAAACTTAAGCAGAAAGGCCAAAAGACTCCACCAATAAACATTCGGAAACAGGTTCATTTCTATATATCAATAATTCTTTTTCTGATAGATATCAAAATTCATCTGAAAGAATAAAATATCTAAAAACAAACTTAACCAAGACTGTGAAAGACGACTCTGAAAACTATGACACTGATGAGAGAAACTGAACATACAAAGAAATGAAAGGATATGCTAATGAAATGGAAGAATCAGTATTGTTAAAATATTCATAACACCCAAATCAATCTACAGATTCAATGCACTCACCAAAATACCAAAGGTAATCACAAAAATAGAATAAAATTCTCCAAGCCAGGCTTTAGCAATACGTGAACCATGAACTTCCTGATGTTCAAGCTAGTTTGAGAAAAGGCAGAGGAACCAGAGATCAAATTGCCAACATCCGCTGGATCATGGAAAAAGCAAGAGAGTTCCAGAAAAACATCCACTTCTGCTTTATTGACTATGCCAAAACCTTTGACTGTGTAGATTACAATAAACTAGAAAATTCTTCAAGAGATGGAAATACCAGACTACTTGATCAGCCTCTTGAGAAACCAATATGCAAGTCAGGAAGCAACAGTTAGAACTGGACATGGAACAACAGACTGGTTCCAAATAGGAAAAGGACTATGTCAAGGCTATATATGGTCACCCTGCTTATTTAACTTCTAGGCAGAGTACATCATGAGAAACGCTGGGCTGGATGAAGCACAAGCTGGAATCAAGATTGCCAGGAGAAAAATCAATAACCTCAGATATGCAGATAATACCACCCTTACGGCAGAAAGTGAAGAAGAACTAAAGAGCCTCTTGATGAAAGTGAAAGAGAGTGAAAAAGTTGGCTTAAAGCTCAACATTCAGAAAACGAAGATCATAGCATGCAGTCCCATCACTTCATGGGAAACAGATGGGGAAACAGTGGCTGACTTTATTTTTGGAGGCTCCAAAATCACTGCAGATGGTGACTGTAGCCATGAAATTAAAAGACACTTGCTCCTTGGAAGGAAAGTTATGACCAACCTAGACAGCATTTTAAAAGCAGAGACATTACTTTGTCAACACAGGTCCATCTGATCAAGGCTATGTTTTTTCCAGTGGTCATGTATGGATGCGAGAGTTGGACTGTAAAGAAAGCTGAGCACTAAAGAATTGATGCTTTTGAACTGTGGTATTGGAGAAGACTCTTGAGAGTTCCTTGGACTGCAAGGAGATCCAACCAGTCCATCCTAAAGGAGATCAGTCCTGGGTGTTCATTGGAAATACTGATGTTGAAGCTGAAACTCCAATACTCTGGCCACCTGATGTGAAGAGCTGACTCATTGGAAAAGACCCTGATGCTGGGAAAGACTGAGGGCAGGAGGAGAAGGGGACAACAGAGGATAAGATGGTTGGATGGCATCAACAACTCAATGGACATTGGTTTGAGTGGACTCCGGGAGTTGGTGATGAACAGGCCAGCCTGGAGTGCTACGGTTCATGGGGTCACAAAGAGTCGGACAAGACTGAGCAACTGAAAAATACAACAAATAACATTAAATTTTGTATGAACAACCGAAGACCCAGAATAGCCAAATCAATCTTGAGAAAGACAACGAAGCTGGAGGAATCATGCTGCCTGATGCAAATCTATACTGTAAAGCAATAGCAATCAAAACAGAATAGTACTGGCACAAAAACAGACATATAGACCAATGAAACAGAGCCCAGGGATAAATCCATGCTTATATGGTCACCTAATCCTTCACAAGAGCACTAAGAATACACAATGGGGAAAGAATAATCTGTTCAATAAATGGTGTTGGGAAAACTGGAAAGTTACATGCAAAAGAATTTTCTCATACCACAGATAATAATAAACTCAAAATAAATTAAAGACTTAAATGTAAGACATCAAACCACAAAACTTCTAGAAGAATATACAAGCAGTAAACTATCTGACATCAGTCTTAGTAATATTTTTCTGATTTGTCTCCTCAGGCAAGGGCAACAAAAGCAAAGTAAAACAAATGGGGTTACGACAAACAAAAAAGCTTTTTCAGTGAAGGAAATCATCAATAAAACGAAAAAGCAACATACTGAATGGGCAAAGGTATTTTCAAATGATGCATCCCCTAAAGGGTCAACATCCAAAATATATAAAGAACTCTTACAACTCAGTTTCAGAAAAAAACAAATAATGCTATTTAAAAAATGGTCAGAGGATCTGAATAGACATATTTCCAAAGAAAACATACAGATGGCCAATAGACACATAAAAGGATACTCAGCATCACTAATTATCAGGGGAATACAAATCATCAAAAACACAACCAATACAAATACTGGTGAGGATGTGGATAAAAAGGAACAGTTGTGCACTGTTGCTGGGAATGTACACTGGTGCGGCCACTACGGAAAATAGTATGGATGTTCTTCAAATAATTAAAAGTAGAACTACCATATGATCTAGCAATTCTACTTCTGGGTATTTATATGAAGAAAACAAAAACCCCTATGCTAACTGCAGCATTATTTACAATAGCCAAGATATGGAAGCAATCTAATCGTCCACTGATGAGTGGATAAAAGAAGATGGGGTATGTATATATGTTATGTGTGTATGTAAGGATTATTATTCAGCCATAAAACAAATGAACTCTTGCCATTTGCAACAACATAAATGGATCTCTAGAGTATTATGCTAAATGACATAAGTCAGGCAAAGACAAATACTGTCTGACTTCACTTATATATGGAGCCTAATACACAAAGCAAATAAAACAGAAATAGACTCACAGATACAGAGGAAAAAATAATGGCTGCAAAAGGGGGAAAGAGGGTGAATAGAAGGGTGAATAGATGAAGGAGATTAAGAGGGGCAAATTTAAGATTACAAAATAAATAAGGCATGGGGATGTAACAAACAGCTTAGTGAATACAGTCAATAATATTGTAATAACTTCGTAATCTTTACCAGACTTATTGTGGTGATCATTTTGTGATGAATTTACATGTCAGATTTAAGATTACAAAATAAATAAGGCATGGGGATGTAACATACAGCTTAGTGAATACAGTCAATAATATTGTAATAACTTTGTAATCTTTACCAGACTTATTGTGGTGATCATTTTGTGATGAATTTAAATGTCAGATCCCCATGGTATATATGTGAAACTATAATATTGTACATCAACTATATTTCAAGAAAAATAAATAAATATTTTTCAAAAGATAGGGGGCTACCATTACCACCCCTTCCATTAGGATGCCTCATTTATACATGTGATTCAGTTCAGTTCAGTTCAGTCGTGTCCAACTCTTTGCGACCCCATGAACTGCAGCATGACAGGCCTCCCTGTCCATCACCAACTCCTGGAGTTCACTCAGATTCACGTCCATCGAGTCAGTGATGCCATCCAGCCATCTCATCCTCTGTCTTCCCCTTCTCCTCCTGCCCCCAATCCCTGTAAGTAATTAGTAATTTGCTATATTTCCTATTTTAGTAAAAAAATATAAGCAGATATTGTAACATATCTCTCTCTTACTCTAATAAATCTTGCACAAATACAGGATGCATAAGTTCTGCTTTGGCTACATCTGAGACAGACCATTTATACTATTCAAAAAATTATAGTGTTTAAAAACTAGAGTATGTGTGTGTGCACATTTAACTCTGAACATGTAATTAAGTATCTTCAGCCACTTAGTTTAGAATGCACTTCAGTATTACCTAGTTAACTAATTAATTCAATAAACATTTATTGAGCACTTATTATGTGTCAGGCAGATCAGGTATGCAAGGTTGTACTACAGTGGGAGCAAAAGAAGCTATGGTGTCTGGATCAACTTAAGATACAGTTTTGGGGAAAGACACTAACCACATAAATCAGTTAAAATAAAAATCATTTCACAGCAATGAAATGGTCGGTGAGGGGGAAGGCACAAGGGTCTAGGAGAGTGTAGAACAGAAACCCTTAATTTTGGTTTGGAGACTAACCATGCTTCCTGGGGATGATGATTACAGATTTCAAGTGTTCAATAAAATATTATTAAAACATAGAAACATAAACCAAGGCATAAACAATGATAGCTGTGGGGCCAAATATTATGATAAACCTTCTTTTGCATTCAGTTTATCTTGTAGTATCATTTATCCTTGATCATTTTCATATTAAGGTTGATTCTATTCCTCATTGGCTTCAAAAATTATAGCAGTTCAATCTTCTAGCACCAAAGACATTTTAAATACATATGAAAATGCATTGAAATTGAAAGGCATTTTCAGTTATAATGCATAAATTAAGATAATCTTGACTATGCTTACCCTTTATTACAAACATTATCTAAATGAACACATATACACAGAATGGATTCCTAAGAAAACATCCATATATCACACTTTCAGGAGTACTGCTCCTTACAATGATTTTCTAGCCTACAGTTCTTAGCAGTGTCTAAATGAACCAGTAATTTGTCCTCATATATGCAAAATGCTTTGCAGTTTATAAAGCCACATCACAAAGATTTTCTCATTTGATTCTAATATCAATTCTGGATGAATTATCTATTTTAAAATAAGGAAACTAAGGCTGGGTGATATTTTCTTCATGAAGTTTCCCACAATTGCCCCCTTGCATCAACTGACTGACCTCCAAATTATATTACGTGTGTGTTTGTTTTCCTATAGCTCTCTCTACAAACTTCAGCCATTACCATTCTCTATGTCATCTTCTGTTCACCTGTCCATCTCTTTGACCTAACTTTAAAGTTTTTTATATGCCAGTAGCACATTACAGATGTTCAATCAATATTTGTCCAGTGAGGTTTTATAATACAGTATGAAGACTAAACCATAGGGTGGTTAAAACGAGCTCAATACCATGTAGCTTATTGTGGCAGAACTAGAATTCTGACTCACTCACACCTTCTGAGACCAAATTCTAGTCACTGTTTCTTCAGTCTATATCTCTAATATTTGGGGCAGTATTATTGCTTTATAGGGGCTTCCACAATGGCTGAGAAGGTAAAAATCTGCCTGCAATACAGGAGACAAGGAAAACATGGGTTCAATCGCTAAGTCAGGAAGATCCCCTGGAGAAGGAAATGGTAACCCACACTCCAGTATTCCTGTCTGGGAAATCCCATGAACAGAGGAGTCTGATGGACTCTAGTCCACCAAGAGTCAAGAGGTGGCCATGACTTAGCAACTAAACCACCACCACCATTGCTTCATAGAAGTATAACAACAAAACTGCATTCCTTCAATACTAATTTAAAGTATTATGAACCAAAACATAGGTATGAATAAAATTTAAGCTCAAAATTCAAAAACGTTTTCCATGTGTGAAATAAACTGTCTACTGATATCAATTAGCACTGTCAGGAATCTATCATACTGACAAAAGAGTATGGGTTTTGTTTACTACACTAGCTTCTGTAGATCATATATTTTTTTTCCTAGATAGTATTCCCTTACATTTTTTACTTTGTTATTTTTAATATCTAACTAAAATAAATAACTAAGGAAATACATTCTCTGAAAACTCTGTGAAATCATTGGAAAATGCGTTTTAAATGTATAAATATCTAACAGATCAATGAAACAAACACATTAGTAAACCTCAATGTCAAAGCAAAGCCTTGAAAATCAGCACAATAACAGAAAAGCTAGTCGTAAAAAGGCTTTGCATAGAATAAATATGTTACCAACAGTCATAAACAGAGGATTGTAATCAATGGCCTAGTCAGTCACATCAGAAATTCAGTAAAAAATGATTCAGTTCAGTTCAGTTAACTCACTAAGTCGTGTCCGAATCTTTGCGACCCCATGAATCACAGCATGTCAGGCCTCCCTGTCTATCACCAACTCCCGGAGTTCACTCAAACTCATGTCCATTGAGTCGGTGATGCCATCCAGCCATCTCATCCTTGGTCATCTCCTTTACCTCCTGCCCCCAATCCCTCCCAGGATCAAAGTCTTTTCCAATGAGTCAACTCTTGGCATGAGGTGGCCACAGTACTGGAGTTTCAGCTTTAGCAGCATTCCTTCCAAAGAAATCCCAAGGCTGATCTCCTTTAGAATAGACTGGTTGGATCTCCTTGAAGCCCAAGGGACTCTCAAGAGTCTTCTCCAACACCACAGTTCAAAAGCATAATTCTTCGGCGCTCAGCTTTCTTCATAGTCAAACTCTCACATCCATACATGACCACTGGAAAAACCATAGCCTTGACTAGATGGATCTTTGTGGGCAAAGTAATGCCTCTGCTTTTGAATATGCTATCTAGGTTGGTCATAATTTTTCTTCCAAGGAGTAAGTGTTTTTAATTTCATGGCTGCAGTCATCATCTGCAGTGATTTTGGAGCCCCCAAAATAAAAGTCTGACACTGTTTCCAGTTTCCCCATCTATTTCCCATGAAGCAAAGGGACCAGATGCCATGATCTTCATTTTCTGAATGTTGAACTTTAAGCGAACTTTTTCCCCTCTACTCTTTCACTTTCATCAAGAGGCTTTTTAGTTCTTCTTCACATTCTGCCATAAGGGTGGTGTCATCTGCATATCTGAGGTTATTGAGATTTCTCCCAGCAATCCTGATTCCAGCTTGTGCTTCCTCCAGCCCACGGTTTCTCATGACGTACTCTGCATCTAAGTTCAAAAAGCAGGGTGACAATATACAGCCTTAACGTACTCCTTTTCCTATTTGGAACCAGTCTGCTGTTCCATATCCAGTTCTAACTGTTGCTTCCTATCTTACATATAGGTTTCTCAAGAGGTAGCTCAGGTGATCTGGTATTGCCATCTGTTGAAGAATTTTCCACAGTTTATTGTGATCCACATAGTCAAAGGCTTTGACATAGTCAATAAAGCAGAAAGAGATGTTTTTCTGGTACTTTCTTGCTTTTTCCATGATCCAGTGGATGTTGGTAATTTGATCTCTGGTTCTTCTGCCTTTTCTAAACCCAGCTTGAACATGTGGAAGGTCACAGTTCACGTGTTGCTGAAGCTTGGCTTGGAGAATTTTGAGCATTACTTTACTAGCGTGTGAGATGAGTGCAATAGTGCAGTAGTTTGAGCATTCTTTCGCATTGCCTTTCTTTGGGATTGGAATGA
The DNA here is from genome assembly GCA_917880005.1 of Nanger dama. Classification (NCBI taxonomy): domain Eukaryota; kingdom Metazoa; phylum Chordata; class Mammalia; order Artiodactyla; family Bovidae; genus Nanger; species Nanger dama. The sequence continues at coordinate 18,261,762 of CAKJTW010000017.1, read as the reverse complement.
AAACGGACCTTTTCCAGTCCTGTGGCCACTGCTGAGTTTTCCAAATTTGCTGGCATATTGAGTGCAGCACTTTCACAGCATCATTTTTCAGGATTTGAAACAGCTCAACTGGAATTCCATCACCTCCACTAGCTTTGTTCGTAATGATGCTTTCTAAGGCCCACTTGACTTCACATTCCAGGATGTCACGCATGCGCACAAGCGCGGCCGAGAGGAGCTACCCTACGTCCGAGGTCAGGGACCCAAGTTGGGAGGACCCCATGCCCGAGGGGTGGTGGCCAAGAGGAGCTACCCCACGTCTGAGCTCAGGGGCAGCAGCCCAGAGTGCCAGGCTGCAATGGCTCAGCAACGTGCAAGAGGAGCTACCCCACGCCCGAGGCCAGGGGCAGTGGCCAAGAGGAGCAACCCATGTCCAAGGAGAGGTGACTGTATGGGCACAGGAGGGCCTAGAGGAGCTACTTCACGTTCAAGGTCAGGAGGGGTGGCAGTGAGGAGATATCCCTTATCCAAGGTAAGGAGCAGAAGCTGCATTTTGCTGGAGCCGCCATGAAGGGATACCCCATGTCCAAGGTAAGAGAAACCCAAGTAAGATGGTAGGTATTGGAAGAGGGCATCAGAGGTCAGACACACTGAAACCATACTCACAGAAAACAAGTCAATATAATCACACTAGGACCACAGTGTTGTCTAACTCAATGAAACTAAGCCATGCTCCTGTGGGGCCACCCGAGACGGGCGGGTCATGGTGGAAAGGTCTGACAGAATGTGGTCCACTGGAGAAGCGAATGGCAAATCACTTCAGTATTCTTGCCTTGAGAATCCCATGAATAGTATGAAAAGGCAAAATGACAGGATACTGAAAGAGGTACTCCCCAGGTCAGTAGGTACCCAATATGCTACTGGAGATCAGTGGAGAAATAACTCCAGAAAGAATGAAGGGATGGAGCCAAAACACAAACAACACCCAGCTGTGCATGTGACTGGTGATAGAAGCAAGATCTGATGCTGTAAAGAGCAATATTGCATAGGAACCTGGAATGTCAGGTCCATGAATCAAGGCAAATTGGAAGTGGTCAAACAAGAGATGGTAAGGGTGAACGTCGACATTCTAGGAATCAAGTGAACTAAAATGGACTGGAATGGGTGAATTTAACTCAGATGACCATTATATCTACTACTGTGGGCAGGAATCCCTCAGAAGAAATGGAGTAGCCATCATGGTCAACAAAAGAGTCTGAAATGTAGTACTTGGATGCAATCTCTAAAACGACAGAATGATCTGTGTTCGTTTCCAAGGCAAACCATTCAATATCATGGTAATCCAAGTCTATGGCCCAACCAGTAACGCTGAAGAAGCTGAAGTTGAATGGTTCTATGAAGACCTACAAGACCTTTTAGAACTAACATCCAAAAAAGATGCCCTTTTCATTATAGGGGACTGGAATGCAAAAGTAGGAAGTCAAGAAACACCTGGAGTAACAGGCAAATTTGGCCTTGGAATATGGAATGAAGCAGGGAAAAGGCTAATAGAGTTTTGCCAAGAGAACACACTGGTAATAGCAAGCACCCTCTTCCAGCTAAAGGTTAGGTTCATTCAAAGTAAAATTAACTTGCTTACTATCACTCTATTGAAAGTTCAGAAATAATTTTTCTCAGTTATTCCATTTATAGTTCCATTTACCAAAAAAAAAAAAAGCACAAAGCCTTATGTTAGTCTGTATTATAGTTTACCTCTGCTAGCAACAAGACAAAAAGCTACTCTGAGATTTATAAATAGGACAGTGCCTCTTTAAACTGGATTATATAATACTGACAAGCATTTTTATTTAAGAATCATGTTTCTTCTTATATTTCGAGTGATCTCTTTCCTAATGTGTAAGTTTTCTCATTTCTTTTCTCTTCTTCAATCCTACTACTTTTAAAATGCTGACATTGCTAATAATAAGGAAGCACAGATCTAGGAGAACCCAAAGCTATCAATACTTAACAACCCAGGAACACCGAGTACTAAAGGGCAACAGGAGGAAAAAAAAAATCACAGCTTTGGTTGGTTATAAAGATTTCTGAGAATCAGCTTGATAAAGCTGTAAACCAAAAGTAAAAAGTTCCACATATTATTATTTTCAGTATTGACACCTTTCTTTTTATCACTCATTAAAACTGTAACTTACAGATATAAGACAATCTTTTAAACAATCTTTAAATATTACATTATAAGATAAAAATCTGTACCTCTTTATTGAATAAAAAATCTATATTCTACCTCTTTTTCTATTCAATAATTAATGTATCAACTGTAGTATAAATTTGGGTGAGTTTACTTTTTTAAAAGGCTCCTAATCAACTGATTTGTTCATTGGAAGGACTGATGCTGAGGCTGAAACTCCAATACTTTTGCCACTTCATGTGAAGAGCTGACCACTGGAAAAGACCCTGATGCTGGGAAGGATTGGTGGCAGGAGGAGAAAGGGATGACAGAGGATGAGATGCCTGGATGGCATCACCAACTTGATGCACATGAGTTTGGGTGAACTCCAGGATTTGGTGATGGACAGAGAGGTCTGGCGTGCTGCAGTTCATGGGGTCACAAAGAGTTGGACACGAACTGCACTGAATCCATGTTTACTGAACATAATATTATGATTAGTAGCTCAAACTATCAGTTAACAAACCTTACCTCAAATTAGCACACTTATTTAAAATTTTTTTATGTAACTGCAGACTAGAAAAGGTACAAGAGTCATGAGTCATACAAAATATTCCCAAGTTACTTTCTCCAAATTTTCTAAATGACAACATTTTACTACATTTATTTTTATCATATTTTCCCTCTTTTTGTTGAAAGTTCTATATTTACTGATGTTGGTACTTAGAATCTGAGTTTAGAGAGGGCTTTTAGTAAGTTAAAGGTTTATAATTTTTTACTTGATATTTACTTTGCTTAAGCAGCCCTTTATACTCCAGATGTATCTGCTTCACTAGTTTTACTTGTGGGATCTTCAAAAATACATTGCAATTGATTCACAGAACTAAAATTGATCCTTCTTGATATAAAATGTATCATGTTCTTCACCATGAGACTGCTCAGCTATGTCAGTAGGCTTATACCATATCTTATTATACATTATATGACTGCTTTATTTCTATAGGGTGTGGCTTAGGAGCTCAGGTCCTGAAGTCAAGTATCTTGGGTTTGATGCTGACCTAAAAGAATCACGGCTGAAGGAAGGTATATTAGTTAAACATCAGGTTGAGGATTTAGCACTGAACTACCAATCAGCCAGGATAAAGAGGTGGCTGTGATTTCCACGCAGTAGTAAGTCTTTTAGTTTGTAAGGGCTGTAAGAAAAATGAAACCTCAGTGTCTCAGCAGAAATGGCTTTGACTGATATCAACAGAAGCTTTTAAAGAAAATTAAGAGCCATTCAACGTGCGTCTATTTCTAAAATGAGGCCCGAATAAAAGAAGAGCAGAACGGTCATTTTTCATGGACAGAAAAGTTATGTTACTTATGCCATGGAATAAAACTTATGATATGCTGGTTTAATACAGGTATTAAACTTGAAGAATGTTAATGGGTCATTCATTTGGCTATAAGAGAGTCCAGAGGAGGAGATGATTCTCAGCTTGTATACCATATATCCCTAGAGGTTCCACTTCCCTGAGAGCTCAGTTGGTAAAGAATCCACCTGCAATGCAGGAAACCCTGTTTCGATTCCTGGGTTGGGAAGATCCGCTGGAGAAGGGATAGGCTACCCTCTCCAGTATTCTTGGGCTTCTCTTGTTGCTCAGCTGGTAAAGAATCTGCCAGCAGTAAGGGAGACCTGGGTTCAACCCCTAGGTTGGGAAGATCACCTGGAGAATGGAAAGGATATCCACTCCAGTTTTCTGGCCTGGAGAATTCCATAGGTGAAAAGCATCTTGGGAACTGTTAACAGGGGCAGAAGTAGACAAGACCCAAGTCCTTTTCACTCCACACACACAAGGATTGAGACTGAAGAGCTCAAGCTATCGTAAGATTTAGTATACTCCATCAATACAAACAGAGTATCTACTTGCTCAGCATTTATGGGTCCCATGAAAGAAGACTTAAAAAAATTATTTGTCAAATAACAATACAAATATAATTCCATTACTGAAAGAAATATAACATCAATCCCACACATACATATTTTGTAATTACTATCTAAAAGTATACTTATCAAATGTTAAGCACAGGCTGTCAAGGCCAAATGACTGTAATGCAAAGTATGTTATTTGAATTCTTTGATCCTATTTCCTCACCTGCAATAATACCACCTACCTCTTGTGGAGCTGTTTGAAGCTTTAGAAATAAAGAGCTGGGCATTAAGCACAGGAAATGGCACACAATAGGTGCTTAGTAGATAGCACTATTATTATTCATTGCTGTACCTGGATGTCTGACAAAGTAGAATGGTAGATGACTTCAAAATGAGAATTATTATTGAGAATCTAAATAGCTTATATAGCTCGACCAGTAGTCAAGGAGCACCCCACCTCACCTCTCACTAATCATGTCTCCCACCCATTCCTCCAGGCGCTTTAACGCTGCTTCAGTTCCATCAACCCATGTTCTCCCTCACATCAGGTCTTCACAAGCACCCTGCTCTCAGAAGAGTCTTCCTTTATTTCCTCCTTAGTCACCTATATCCTTTAAATCTTAGCTTAAACATCACTTCCTCTGGGAAGACTTCCTTGACAAGCTGTTACTAAAAATAACAACTTTTATTGCTTCTTCTCTTTCAGATACTGATGTCAAGGAGGCTCAGCTATATATATATATTGAGGTCTATATTGACAATGTATTTCTAGCACACATAAAGAATTCTTCTGATTTACTTTGGCAAAGAGGGCAGGTGCTCTGTTTGAGTTGTGTTCCAATTTCTTCAAATTATATGTAAACAGAAGTGCTAGTTATCATAGTTTTCTACTTTCTACTTATAGGAAAAATTTTATAGGACAAACTGAACTTTTCAAACAAAAAGTACTGATGTTGAAACTGATAGTTTGATAAGCAAATTTGATGATTCATAGGAAACATTACATGTCTCTAAGAACAAAATTATGGACTTGACTAAAATAAGTCGATGAAACTAAATGATTGTTGAAAAGAAAATTTTCTGCAGTTCAGCTTTGGGAGGTCCTTTGGAACAGCTACATTAGATGAACAGTGTAAGCCTCTTCTACTTAGAAAACAGAATTCCAAGTCAAAGTAGCTATAGAATATTAATATATTATTCTCATTTTAATTTCTTAAAGTCCTATCATACTACACCACCAGATATAATTTTGGTTCAAAATTATATTTTATGAATGGAGTAAAAACTGGACATGTTCTTGAGCTCTAATGAAAAAATTGACATTTCCCTAATCATTATGGTGACTACACTGGTGACAGACCATCCAGTGTGAAGCACACCAGTGCTGACCTTGCCTCAGGCCCAGTTGGTATCCACTCTGACCTAGAGCCTGAGTTTCAATAATTCACAATCCAGAGCAATACAAGGAAGAACCAGAGGTTCTTAGTAAAGAAAACGGAAGCAGCTGGCTTTACGACTAATGTAATTGCAGAAGATAAGTTACTTGACAATGAGGGCAAAAAGAGAGAGTCAAAGACCAACTCTTATAAAAGAGGAGGTCAAATCCCACCCCCTCCAATTTTTCATTAGACAAGTCTGATAATATTACCAGTACTACTGATAGCGGTAGAATGAAAATAATAACAGCAAAAAGAGAACTTTATCAAAGATTTATTATATATCAGGTATTATTCTAAATTATTTAATAAACAGGTTATTTACTACTTTAAGTATGTTAGACATAATTATTTTTATACAGTAGGGTATTCAGTCTTAGAAAATAAACTGTTTGTCAAAAGTCATATAACTAAAAAGAGCAAGAGTCAGGATTTAAATCCATCCTTTCAACTATGAATCTCTCTCTTAATCTGTACAAAACCTGATTTATTGATGAATATCTCTCAAAGAAATAAAGGAGAAAATCAAAATCCATGCAAAACAAGAAATACATAACAGTCAAGAGAATCTAATGTTAAAGAAAAATCTAGAAAGACCCTAGATAAAATTATAGGATTTGGCTCTGTCCAAGACAATTACGATGGTGTGATCATTCACCTAGAGCCAGACATCCTGGAATGTGAAGTCAAGTGGGCCTTAGAAAGCATCACTAGGAACAAAGCTAGTGGAGGTGATGGAATTCTAGTTGAGCTATTTCAAATCCTGAAAGATGATGCTGTGAAAGTGCTGCACTCAATATGCCAGCAAATTTGGAAAACTCAGCAGTGGCCACAGGACTGGAAAAGGTCCGTTTTCATTCCAATCCCAAAAAAGGCAATGCCAAAGAATGCTCAAACTATCGCACAATTGCCCTCATCTCACACACTAGTAAAGTAATGTTCAAAATTCTCCAAGACAGGCTTCAGCAATACATGAACCATGAACTTCCAGATGTTCAAGCTGGGTTTAGAAAACGCAGAAGAACCAGAGATCACATTTGGCCAACATCCGCTGGATGATGGAAAAAGCAAGAGACTTCCAGGAAAACATTTCTTTCTGCTTTATTGACTATGTCAAAGCCTTTGACTATGTGGATCACAATAAACTGTGGAAAATTCTTCAACAGATGGGAATACCAGACCACCTGACCTGCCTCTTGAGAAACCTATATGCAGGTCAGGAAGCAACAGTTAGAACTGGACATGGAACAACAGACTGGTTCCAA